>CM065819.1:10793500-12263643 GCA_033398695.1 Orobanche coerulescens
AAAATAAATAAAAGCAAAGAAATATTAGAATCAATTATTCAAAGGAATAAAATCAAATAAGGAATTAATCTAGGATTATGAATCCACCTCGGTTTATCTGAATTACTCTTGATTATATAAATTTAATGATTTCCCAATTTATTGAAGGCAAAGGTTGCTAAAATACTCTACCGCCTCTCCCGAGGTCAATAGAATTATCTAAGGCGAATAATACACTCTATTCCTAGGTGGATTAATTCGACGATAGGCAAAAAGCACGAAAATTTCAGAAAGGCCACGTAATTCCTATGAGTATATCCCTATCTCACAAGATAAAACGATTCTCACCAATTATTTCCTACCAATTCTCCTCTCCCGATTCGAGTTGCGTAAACAAAACAATTCAATTATAGGCCACACAATTGAAAGCATTAAGAACAATTGGGAAAACTCAATAGAAAAGGGAATTGAATTGATAATCAAAAGTTAATTCATCAAAACCTTGGTTTCATCAAAACCCTAGACTAGGGTTCTAGCCTGACATGCTAGAAAATAAAAATACAGAAAGAATTAAAGAAAGCATAAAGATCAAACACAGTCGAAGAAGTCGGATTCCTCCGTTCTCTAGCTTCCGCGCCCTTTTCCTTGGTGTTTCTGCTTCTTCTTGATTCCTTGATTCTTCGATGATCGATCCTCGTCTATGATTCGATCCTCTTCTTTTTCAGACCTTGAATCCCTATTTATAACTATCACTCACCTACAAAATGCGTCTGGGGATTTTTTTCGAAAACTGCTCCAAAAACGGCAAAGAAACGCGGAAGACTCAGCAAAACCGCCCCGCGGGCTGCGGCTCACTTAATCTGTGCTGCGGCCCCAACGTTCAGCGCAGGATGCCTGGGCGTCTTTTTTTCTTCCTGGGCCGCGGCTCAGCATCCTTGTGCCGCGGCTCACAGTGCAGCGTGCTCGGTGCTTGTTAGTTACCTTCGTGTGCCGCGACCCGCTTTCCTTGTGCCGCGGCTCATGACCAGAAATCTCCGTTTTGGCCAGTTTTTCGCCATTCGAGCTTCCGGACTCCAATTTCCTACAAAACATATAAAGATAGTGCATTAAAAGCTCATTTATGCAGGTTTAGACTTAAAATGGATATGAAATAATGATAAATAAACGTATAAAAATACGCCTAACAGCCGGGTCGTGCGCGCCACTGTCAGGAATCTGCCGAAGTACACGAGCACCGAGCACGAGCCCCTGCTCGTGCGCGTGCAGTCAGGGCTACACGAGCGCCGGATCGTGCCCCCAATTCGTGAGCCATGCTCTTGCGCACCTGGCCGGCCAGTACACAGCCGCCATGACTAAATGACTTAAATTCCGAAAACGCACAGAAAGAACGTGACAAAACGCTCGTGGATAACATCATCGATCCGAAATGAAAACAACATATAACAAATCACCACATATGGCCATAAACACAAAATCGATCGTTGAGAAAATAATACCAACTCTCGACAATCGAGAAATATCCGAAAAATCCAGAATAACCGGAACAAAACTCTTGGGTACTACATCAACAAACCTTACGGTCCTTACCCGGTGGAACATCACTTTACAACAACAACACATCAACAAGGAAGTACACTTTCCTAAAAGAACCGAACGACACAACCTCCTTACAAAGGAGTCACAACCACAACCAATATCACACATCACATACTCATCAATAAGAATACATATCCACACACAACGATGCTACACGAAAACAAGGCATTCCAATAACCAACAATAATACACATTCCCAAAACGACATATTATTTACAGACGCACGAGCTATTTTTAAGAAAACCTTTATCGAGAATATACTGATTCTTAAGGTTCATTAAAATCATTCAAATTACATATATAGTCAATTACCAACTAGTATATCTACGAAACATGAAGTGTATGCGCAAGATACTTGCCTCGGTAATTAACACACGAATCCTCGGGAAACACAACTCAACCGAAAAGCCTTGAAAACCTACAACCTCTGCGAGAAAACAATGACAACATAATTACTACGTATATAACTGTAATAACCGAGATTTTTGTTTCCAGTTATTTTGAATTATTTACTGTTTGTGACGATTATTTTGCCCGTTGATGGTTATTCAGAACTTCTCTTTATTATGGGCGGTATGATGAACCGTGTCGTGATGTTCGGTGGATACGACTGGTTGTTGTGTAGGTCGTACAGGTCGTGTATATGCATGTGTGACATGCCATATTGTACTCCGTTGTATTTTCGCCTCTGAGGGCGTTGTGACCCCCTTGTTATCATCCTCTATCGAGTTGGTTATGTTCCGGGTGCTTTCGGAGACGTGTCGGGCTCGATATTGGTCCTTTAGTGTAGTACACGAGCAGTCAACATGAGCAGGTGCTTGTGCGTGATGCTCGTGCTCAACCAATGCACCAGACAATGTAGTCTGGCCAAGAACAGGGACGCACGAGCAAGCCACACGAGCAGGTGATCGTGCGTGATGTGTGATGTGTGATGTTGGGAAGTGGTCTAACGCATGATCAGACACACGAGCCATTGGTCATGCATGATGGTCGTGCGTCCCTGTTAGTTTAAAATGGGACAGACAGGTTTCTCACCTCATTTCTTCCCTTCTTCTCTTCTACTCGCGGTGTTAGGGTTCTATACGTCAAAGCATACTTTATGCTTGTATTACCTAATTTCCCGGTCTTTATCTATGAGAATATTTAATTCATTTATCACATGTTTTGCATATTTATTTATGCTATGGTTATGCAAATGCATTCTAAATTACCTTATATTGTAGATAATGTGGTGTGTCGTGTCACACAGAAGATCACATTATCGGTTCCTTATATAGTAATATTTAGTTCACAACCTATATAATATTAGACAATTATGTGAGAGGTTGTAGCATATGCTTGAGACTGGTTGGTCTTGACCATTAGCATATATTAGCGTATTCGTTATACGTGGAACAGGATCGAGGTGAGATAGATTCTTCTGTACTGACTATAAGAAGACCGTACATCTTGGATAATTATTATTTCTTAATTATAGTGATTAATATTTAATTATATATATTTAATATTTATTGCTTTGATTTATCATGGGTTAGAGCCACAATGATTGACTCAATATGCTCGATATTTTGGGCAATATTATTATTTATATGATAATTAATATCATAGCTAGAAATCGTGTCCCGACCAGTCGGGTTGATCATGTCCCTTGAGGCACTCGAAAGGATTATTATATTAAACTCTGCAGGTGGAATTAATTTTCCGATATAATAATAAAGGTCGAGTGGTATACTCATGTATAATATATTAATTAATTAAAAGCTGTCAGTAACTTAAATTAATTAATGGACATGGAATATCTTGGGAAATAATCAATTCAAAAAGGAGCCCAATTTCGTAATTTGGGATTTTGGTAGGAAGTACAATATTAACTTATTATTGGACTAAATTGATATTAATAGAGTCTTAATATTAGGAAGAGTCCTAATATTGAAAAGAAGACATCTATTGGGAGTCCTTACCATACCCTCCTTAAGGTCCCTAGAGTAGCCCAAAGCACCTATAAATAAGACATTGGTGTTGGCTAATTTTTCTACTTCCCATTGCCCAAGAAAATCGATTTTTCCCTTGTGTGTTTAATTGTGGATCTTGACTTGTGTCTTGGATTCCACAATTTGGTTAACACAATATTTTTCTAAAATACTCAAAATATTCAAGAAAAATAGAGAGAACAAAAATCGTAAGTTTCTTGAGAAGAGATTTTGGCCGAACTCCAGTTGTCCAAGTTTAGCCCGGTAGATTGTTGCCCACATGACACCTGGACGTAGGCGGGATATACTCTAGAAGATCTTGAGGTAGAAATACAAGAAGATCGGAGAGGAACACGAAGAGGACATAAATCGATCAAAAAGGGATTTTCTACCACTTCGCGTCAAAGGTAAAAAATTACCGACTTCCATGCGTAAATATGTTTATTTAATTGTTTATTAATCCGTTTAGTTAATTAGTTGACAAGCCTAAATAGATCCGGTTTTTCTGTTGGTTAGTTTATAAAACCTTTTATTAAATTATTCCCACCAACTTGCTTCCGCTGCGTTTTATATTCTAACAACTGGTATCGGAGCCGGTCTTTAGGTTCTGTTCAATTTAATTAATTTGGTGATTAATATGCTAACAATTAAATATTCGTATAGTATGATTTTTTGGAATATTTTGCTAGAATTTGTCTTGCAGGAAAATATGATACAATTATCATGGCTATGTGATGTTTTTATTTATTTACGCGTTTTGGTAATTTGGCCCGTTTTTGTGGCATGTATAAGTTTTTCCCGTGAGAAAATCCACGGGTAGAATATGATTTATTTTTCTTGTAATTTGATGTAAATTTGATCTATTTTATTTCGAATAAAATTGTAATCGAATTGGAACACTCAAAGTACGAAAGAGAAAGAAGTCCAGCGCGAAGAGGAGTCCCAATCGGACGGACCGACCGAGACCAGTAGGGAGCCGATCAGCGCTCGGCCAGCGCCTGCTCTCGGCCGTGACCTGCTACACTTGTCCAAATTGGCAATGGCGATCAGGCAATGAGCAAATGGGCAAGGGCCTGGCAACGGGCAATGGTCGGGCGCTCGGGCAATATTCGGGCAGAGTGGGCAAGGGGCTGGGCGGTCAAGTTGTCCAGTTCGGGTCGTTCAATTCGTTTTTCCGCGAGATGCTTGAAGTAGTGGGAGCAAACGAGCCGAAGATTTTCTCGTTATTCAAAACAAGGAATAAAAGCCATGATAATTGGATTTAATTATCCAATTTTTATTATTTGTTGGTCTTTATTGTTTTGATATATGGCATGTATGAATGTATGCGTGATATGTTTCCCTGCATGTTAGGACGAGAAAATTAAAATCCTTAATTTTTCAAAATAACTAAGTGATTTTAAATTGATTTTTCAAAATCAAATTGGCCTCCATAATTGGTTTAAATTGTGAAATAATTAGCATGCTCATTGACATTAGAGTCTTCCTCCACATCGGCTAATTATTGGCTCACTGGTTTTAAACTTTAAATTTGATAACAAAAAGGTGAATATTATTTTTATGATAGGACCTCTCCATCTGTAGGACTATTATCATTAAATGATATTCTAAGGTTTGTTAAAATATGGTGTTCACTTAGGTGTATTAATTAATAAGCTCCCCATCGGAGTCTATGTTAATTAAATATATGGCCAAGAGGAACCAAATATTAATTTTACTTGGCAAAACGCATCTTGGATAGATAGTAAAATTAAAGACGTTAAAATCTACTTGAAAATGTATGTGTAAACGTCCACACTATCGTGGCTTGCATGTGCGGTTTTTCAAGGTGTTGGTTGATTGCATATATATTTTGTTTTAAGGTTTTTCAATATATTATGCGTCGAATATGTGATGAATGGTGTTTTTAATTTTATTCTCATATGTCTTTCAATCCACTAGCTGTTATTCTCAAAAAAAAAACTTGATGGCACTAACTTTGCCAACTGGAAAAAAAATCTTGATATTGTCTTGACTGTCGAGGGGCATAAATTTGTTTTAACTGAGGAGAGTCCTTTGGAACCAGAACCGGATGCCACTCCTGAAGAGTTGGCTGAATTCCGGAAATGGAAAAAGTCTGATGAGATGGCTCGCTGTTACATTTTGGCTTCATTGACAAATGTATTATCAGCATCAGACGATGGGATCGGCCGCAGAAATGATGAAAAATCTCACTGAGATGTTTGGTCATCAGAGCCGGGCGGCTAGGCAAAATGCAATGAGGGTTTTGATGACAACCCAAATGTCTGAAGGGACCCCAGTAAGGGATCACATTCTTAAAATGATGTCTCATTTGAACGAACTGAGCATACTGGGGGCCACTATCGATGCGGAGTCGCAGGTCGATATTATCTTGGGCAGTTTACCAAGAAGCTTTGAGCAGTTCCGCCTCAACTACAATATGAATCGTAGGACTTACACATTGGCGGAACTTCTGACAGAGCTTGACCGCCAAGGTCTCTTCAAACAAGGTTATCATCAAATTCTTGCGGCAACCGGTGCTGCTTCTTCAAAACCCAAATGGAGAAAGAAGAAAAAGCAGGTTGGCCAGAAGCAAGTGGAAACCTTCAGAGCTAAGGGCAAGGCTCCTCAGTCAAAGGCTCCTCAGCCGGAAGCGAACAAAAAGCCGAAGGGCAAGTGCTTCAACTGTGGTCTGAAAGGGCATTTCAAGAGTGACTTCCCTAAGAAAGGTACGTCTCATGCACTAGTAGTCAAAACATGTTTGGTTGCCTATTCCACCACATTGTGGATAGTGGATTCGGGCTCCACTGATCATGTTTGTTATGACTCACAGGGGTTCCAAGTAACCAAGGTACTTAGTGCGGATGAGATTACAATAAGCTGGGGTGACTATTCCAGGCTGAAGGCTGTTGTAGTGGGAGTCGTGCAGCTAAAAGTTGATGATAAGATTTTAGTTCTTAATAATGTATTATTGGTACCCGATTTTAGAATGAATTTGATTTTAGTTTCTAAATTGCGTCGTGATGGGTATTCGGTTTCTTTTGAAGATAATGCAATTATTAAAAGAAATGGTGAATATATTTGGGGGAGTACTTATAATGAAGAACTTTATATCATCAATGCTACACCAACTCCCTTGCATAATTATTAATCGCTTAATTCTTTGACTAATCCTAATAAAAGAAAAGAACCTTCGAGCATAAATCCAAAATATTTGTGGCATTTACGATTAGGTCATATTAACCCTAGAAGGATTCAATGATTGGTGAGCGATGGCCCATTAGACTCCCTCCAAGTCATTTCCAACCTGCGAATCCTGTCTAGAAGGTAAAATGACTAAAAGGGCTTTTCAAAGCAAAAGAAATCGTGCACAAAATGTGTTGGAATTGGTTCATACGGATGTATGTGGTCCAATGAACATCCAGGCTAAGGGTCGTTTCGAATACTTCATCACATTTATAGATGATTATTCGAGATATGGATACATCTATTTGATGCGGCGTAAGTCTGAATCTTTTGATAAGTTCAAAGAATTCAAGGCTGAAACAGAGAAGCGTCATGGGCAGAGTATCAAGTCACTACGATCTGATCGTGGTGGCGAATACCTTAGTGGAGAGTTTTTGGATTTCTTGGCACATGAGGGTATTACTTCCCAGCTCACGGTGCCTGGTACACCACAACAAAATGGTGTTGCTGAACGAAGGAATCGTACTTTATTAAAGATGGTTAGGTCAATGATGAGTTATTCTGATTTGCCTATTTCATTTTGGGGATACGCCTTGGAAACAGCAGCATACATTCTAAACTTGGTGCCTTCGAAATCAGTTCCAAAAACACCCACAGAGCTGTGGAATAGGCGCAAGCCCAGCCTAGGACATGTTCGGATTTGCGGTTCACCAGCACACGTGCTGAATAAAGAAGCTGATAAGTTGGCATCTCGTACAAAAGTACGAGTGTTTGTAGGATATCCGAAGGAAACGAAGGGTGGCTTATTCTACAGTCCTAAAGACCAGAAGGTCATTTTTAGCACCAATGCCCGGTTCTTAGAGGAGGACTATCTGATAAGCCACAAGCCTAGGAGTGAGGTCATTCTAGAAGAACTTAGGGGCGATATTTCGACAATACCAATTGTGCAAATACCTAGTGTACCACGTATCGACACTATTGTGGATACGCAAACTAAAGACACGCCTCGTCGTAGTGGAAGGGTTGTTCGTCAACCTGAATGTTTCATCGGCGTGGGAGCGTCTTCAGACCACTCCCTGGACCAGGATGAAATGGATCCATGTACGTACAAACGGGCAGTTCAAGACAAGGATGCTGAATCCTGGAAAACAGCAATGGAATCCGAAATGGGATCTATGGATTCTAATCAAGTGTGGGAGCTAGTAGAGCTACCCAATGGGGTAAAACCCATTAGAAGTAAGTGGGTCAACAAGTGTAAGAGATGATCGAAAGGGAAGGTTGAAACTTTCCAAGCAAGGCTTGTTGCGAAAGGTTACACTCAAAAGGAGGGCATCGACTACGATGAGACCTTTCGGCATTAGCCATGCTTAAATCGATCCGGATTCTCTTAGCTATAGATGCACATTTGGATATGGAAATTTGACAGATGGATGTCAAGACTGCATTTTTGAACGGGAGTCTTGATAAGGAAATCTACATGCGCCAACCTGAGGGATTCATTGCTGAAGGAGAGGAGCACTTAGTGTGCATGCTTAAAAGAGCCATTTATGGTCTCAAGCAAGCATCAAGGTCTTGGAACATGCGATTTGATGAGGTCATTCAATCGTATGGTTTTGAACAGTGTCCTAGTGAGGTTTGTGTATACAAAAAGTGTGATGGAAACGTGCTAGTGTTTCTTGTACTGTACGTATATGATATACTTCTAATTGGAAACAATGTGAAGGTATTATCATATGTAAGGGTATGGCTGTCTGAGCAATTCGATATGAAGGATTTGGGAGGAGTTGGGAACATCCTTGGTATTAAGATCTTTCGAGATCGCAAGAAAAGGATGATGTGCTTATCTCAGGCATCCTATATCGATACGGTGCTAAAGCGGTTTAGTATGGAGAATTCCAAGAAAGGTTTCTTACTTTACAGACATGGAATTCAGCTATCTAAGGCTATGTGTCCTAAGACACAGAAGGAGATAGATGACATGAAGATGGTCCCTTATGCTTCGGCAGTGGTAAGCCTCATGTATGCTATGCTTTGCACTAGGCCTGATATGTGTCATGCTGTAGGCATGGTGGCGAGATATCAGTCGAACCCAGGACCGGGACATTGGATTGCTATCAAGCATATACTCAAGTACTTGAGAAGGACTAGGGAGCATATGCTTGTATATCAATCAGATACACTTTGTCCTTTGGGTTACACTCACTCGGATTTCAGTGCGGACAAAGAAAAGTCGAAATCAACTTCCGGATATGTTTTCACTTTGGGAGGTGGAGCCATTAGTTGGAGGAGTGTGAAGCAGAAATGCATATCGGACACTACCATGGAAGCCGAGTATGTAGCAGCCTCAGAGGCAGCTAAAGAGGCGGTATGGATCAAGTACTTCCTAAAGGATTTGGGTGTGATTTCTGATTTGCCCAGGAGTATTACACTTTATTGTGATAATACCGGTGCTGTTGCAAATTCGAAGGAACCACGGGCCAACAAAGCAAGCAAACATATCAAGCGCAAATATCATATCATTCGAGATTTTTTGAAGAGAAGGAAGATTATTGTTTACAAGATAGCATCTGAAGACAACCTAGCTGATCTTTTCACGAAAGGGTTGCCCTCGAAGTCATTTGAAGGGCATGTGGAAGGAATGGGATTGAGATGTATGTTAGCATTGCTTTGAGTATAAGTGGGAGATAGATAGACATAGTCTAGATAGTATACTTTAAAATCATGCTTTGAGTATAAGTGGGAGATTGTTAGGGTTGTATACGTCAAAGCATACTTTATGCTTGTATTACCTAATTTCCCGATCTTTACCTATGAGAATATTTAATTCATTTATCACATGTTTTGCATATTTATTCACGCTATGGTTATGCAAATGCAGTCTAAATTACCTTATATTATAGATAATGTGGTGTGTCGTGTCACACAGAAGATCACATTATCGGTTCCTTATATAGTAATATTTAGTTCACAACCTATATAACATTAGACAATTATGTGAGAGGTTGTAGTATATGTTTGAGATTGGTTGGTCTTGACCATTAGCATATATTAGGTTATTCGTTATATGTTGAACAGGATCGAGGTGAGATAGATTCTTTTTACTGACTATAAGAAGAACGTACATCTCGGATAATTATTATTTCTTAATTCTAGTGATTAATATTTAATTATATATATTTGATATTTATTGCTTTGATTTATCATGGGTGAGAGCCACAATGATTGACTCAATATGCTCGATATTTTGGGCAATATTATTATTTATATGATAATTAATATTATAGCTAGAAATCGTGTCCCGACCAGTCGGGTTGATCATGTCCCTTGAGGCACTCAAAAGGATTATTATATTAAACTCTGCAGGTGGAATTAATTTTTCGGTATAGTAATAAAGGTCGAGTGGTATACTCATGTATAATATATTAATTAATTAAAAGCTGTCAGTAGCTTAAATTAATTAATGGACATGGAATATCTTAAATACGGGAAATAATTAATTCAAAAAGGAGGCCAATTTCGTAATTTGGGATTTTGATAGGAAGTGCAATATTAACTTATTAGTGGACTAAGTTGATATTAATAGAGTCTTAATATTAGGAAGAGTCCTAATATTGGAAAGAAGACATCTATTGGGAGTCCTCACCATATCCTCCTTAAGGTCCTTAGAGTAGCCCAAAACACCTATAAATAAGACATTGGTGTTGGCCGATTTTTCTACTTCCAATTGCCCAAGAAAATCGATTTTTCCCTTGTGTGTTTAATTGTGGATCTTGACTTGTGTCTTGGATTCCACAATTTGGTCAACACAATATTTTTCTAAAATACTTAAAATATTCAAGAAAAATAGAGAGAACAAAAATCGTAAGTTTCTTGAGAAGAGATTTCGGCCGAACTCCAGTTGTCCAAGTTTAGTCGGTAGATTGTTGCCCATACGACATCCGGACGTAGGCGGGATATACTCTAGAAGATCTTGAGGTAGAAATACAAAAAGATCGGAGAGGAACACGAAGAGGACATGAATCGATCAAAAAGGGATTTTCTACCACTTCACGTCAAAGGTAAAAATTACCGACTCCCATGCGTAAATATGTTTATTTAATTGTTTATTAATTTGTTTAGTTAATTAGTTGACAAGCCTAAATAGATCCGTTTTTTCTGTTGGTTAGTTTATAAAACCTTTTATTAAATTATTCCCACCAACTTGCTTCCGCTGTGTTTTATATTCCAACACGCGGTTGACAGATGGGTGAGACTAGGGTATGGATTTTTGGTCGATTATGTAATACCCATACTGTTTCCAAATTTTTAGGATTGGTACTTCTTGTTGGAGCACTATTGGTCGGTATCACCGTTTGGAGATAGAGTTGAAAAACTCTTTCGCATTGTGGAAGTGATTTAAATGATAAGTGCAATACATAAAACGACATAAGGATTTATAGAGGTTCGGCCAAACGTGCCTACGTCCTCTCTCGGTATCTCTTCTATCGGTCTAGGGATAACCGTTACAAACTTGTCTTCTATCGGTCCAAGTTAAACCGTACAATCTCTCTTCTATCGGTCGAGATATTACCGCTTGTACTTGTCTTTGTGTCGGTCCAAGTTAAGCCATTTTCCTTTTATATCAGACAAGGAATCAACCGCTCTATCTTTATATGGGTACTAGATAAACCTCACTTAGATATCCATTGTGATTCTAACAATGCCAGATCCTTGATCCTAATAACACCGAATCTAATTTTATATTTTCTTTTACCTCTCGTGTATGTGTTGAATGTATAAACACTCAAACTATCAATATAAGCACAATTACAACAACTATAATGATTACAATGATATCTCAGATATGAAAGATTTGCTCAAGGTTGTTGTATGATTAATACCATTAGAAGTGGTATTTATAGCCATTTCTCTTCCAACTAGCAGTTAGCCTTCTGCTGCTTCATTACGTACGTTATGGCTCCTTCGTTACGTACGTTAGCTTTGTTACGTATGTTAGCACATCTTCGTTGCGTACGTTAACGTCTTCCAGTTTCAGTCCAGTAGCTTTCGTTTCTTATTTTACGTACGTTATTGCTTCATGTTACGTACGTTATCCTCTTGCTGTAGTGTATGTTAATCATACAATGTCGCGTGCGCTAATCATATATAGCCGTTTCCTGCATTTGTCAAAGTGTCTGTTGCTCTTGACTTTGACCCTGACTTTTCCCAACATTCATCTGATTTGAAATGACATTACGTACATTAACCTGTCTGTGTTACGTACGTTATATGGCTTCGATAGCATGCGCTATACTGTGCATATAGCGTGCGTTAAGCTTATCTACAGTCAACTTTGCTACTCGTCTGATCAGGTGGCGTACGTTATTCATGTCTTATAGTGTACGTTATGCTTGCAAATTCCAGCTATTGAGTCTTCGATTCCTTCGTTGATTTGCTTCGCCTTTTTGTTGTTTTGTTTTATTTATCGACTTAATCATCAAAACTATATTAATGATTGTATGGAATAAAATATTCCAACAATCTCCCCCTCTTTGATGATTACAAAACAACACCCATGAATGGATAAGTACCTGCAAAAATAAAATATATGTATATTTCTACGAATCAAAGTTTTCGCTTTGATCGTTTCGTTAGTTTCACCCATCTTTTTCTTTTTATCCTTTTTCGACTTCTTCTTGTCATTTTTGTTTTTCGACTTTTCTCTCCCCTTTTTGTTTTTCACGGGATTTATATTGTTCGACTTCTTCGTCTTTTTCTTTTCTCCCCCTTTTGCATTTTATTTTTCTTGTCATTTTTCCATGACGCTTTTTATCTCATTCATTACTTTTCTCCCCCTTTTCCCATCAGCAAAAAGTATAAATAATATAAACGAATGAAAATAACAATTGATGAATAAAATTATAAAAAAATGTACGATATGTAATTGAGTTATACCCTTAAAAAAATTACTCCCCCCTTACAAAAATATCCGTTTTAAAAATTACTCCTCCTGAGTATAATACCAATTGCTAAAAATTAATTTTCGGGGACCCAACTGATAGTTGGTTCTTGTTTTGAAAATATGGACGATGTTAGGAATAACTGTCCCTTTTGGAATCCAAATCTTTTTTTAGTTTAATCGCCCGTCTTGGGCTTTTGCAATTCGAAATCTGGTGCCTAATTTTCAAACATTTTTCACAATGGGGTATTTTGAAATTTACGGATTCGTTTTAGAACTTTGTCTGAATCCCAACCCCTATTTGTTCAATGTAAACTTTTAAACCGAGAGCATTTGTTCAAATTTCTCGTTTCCACACGAGAATTTCCTTGTTAAATTTTTAAGCTCGGTTTGAGTTTTCAAGAGATCATCCTTTAAATATTTTCATTTTTGATGCATTTTGAATGATCGGTTTCGATAAATTTCCCTTTTTCAAGAATTTTGAAATTTTCAATTTCCAGTGTTTTATATTAGATTTAAGGGATTTGATCTCGGATAAAGCATTATGATAGTCCGTATGAAGTAGTTCAAATGCTTCAAATGGTTCATCGTAAGAGTCACTTATTAGGCTTTCAACGTTGCTATCGTCGAATGAACTCCGGGCCAGGAGCGCGAGGTTATTTTGATTCATGAAACCTTCGCCCTCGTCTTCGTCACTCCATGTGGCAATTAGAACCTCCTTCTTGGGTTTTACTCGGCATTTTTTAGCAAAGTGGCCTGGTTTACCACATAATTGACAATTGTTGTCGAATTTCTTAGATTCGCCCTTTTGGATGTCCTGCTTTCTCTGGTTTAATAAGTGTTGGAACTTATTAATATTTTTGGCATAATATGCCGATTCTTCGTTGCTTTCGTCCACCGGGATTTCTTCCTTTCTTGATATCTTAGCCTTCATGGCTATAGTTCTTTCCTTCGGTTTCGGTTTGGCATTCCGAGATTTTAGAACTATCTCATAGTTTATAAGAGAACCAACGAGAGCACTAAAATTAAGATTGTTTAAACCTTTAGATTCCATTATAGCCGTCAGCTTACCATCCCATTCTCGAGGTAGTGATCGTAGGATCTTTTTAACTTTTTCACTACTCGAAAGGGGTTCTCCAAAACATGCCAATCCATTTGTAATGACCGAAAATCGGTTGAGTATAACTGTGATGGATTCTTATTCTTTCATTTGGAATAGCTCATAATCGTGAAGAAACATGTTTATTTTCGTCTCCTTGACTTGAGACGTTCCTTCGTATGTGACTTCAAGCATTTTCCATATTTCTTTCGCATTATCACACGAGGATATCTGGTTGTGTTCTTCTGGATTTAATGAACAATATAATAATTGCGTGGCTTTGCATTTATAGTGGTCGTTTTTCCAATCCGCGTCATCATATTCCTCGAAAGATTTAAGCGTACCGTCGGATTTGAGAGGAATTTTCAGACCAAGACATATTACTTTCCAAAGCTCGATGGCATACGCTCGGAAGAATATTGACATCTTTTTCATCCATGTCATGAAGTTTGAGCCATCAAAAAATGGTGGTCGATTTAGAGTAAGGCCTTCGACTATTTGGAACGCCATTTGGATATTCTCCTTGGATGTTAAGCCGCTTGTTGGAGGTACCGCTCCGATACCAATTGTTGGAGCACTATTGGTCAGTATCGTCGTTTGGAGATAGAGTTGAAAAACTCTTTCCCGTTGCGGAAGCGATTTAAAGGATAAGTGCAGAAAATAAAACGATACAAGGATTTATAGAGGTTCGGCCAAACGTGCCTACGTCCTCTCTCGGTATCTTTTTCAATAGGATGAAGATCAACCTCTGCACCTTTCTTCTATCGATCGAGGGATAACCATTACAAACTTGTCTTCTATCGATCCAAGTTAAACCGTACAATCTCTCTTCTATCGGTCGAGATATTACCACTTGTACTTGTCTTTGTGTCGGTCCAAGTTAAACCGTTTTCCATTTCTATCGGACAAGGAATCAACCGCTCGAGCTTTCTATGGGTACTAGATAAACCACACTTAGATATCGATTGCGATTCTAACAATGCCGGATCCTTGATCCTAATAACACCGAATCCAATCGTATCTTTTCTTTGACCTCTCGTATATGTGTTGAATGTATAAACACTCCAACTATCAATATAAGCACAATTATAACAACTATAATGATTACAATGATATCTCAGATATGAAAGATTTGCTCAAGGTTGTTGTATGATTAATACCATTAGAAGTGGTATTTATAGCCATTTCTCTTCCAACTAGCCGTTAGCCTTCTGCTGCTTCATTACGTACGTTATGGCTCATTCTTTACGTACGTTAGCTTTGTTACGTATGTTAGAACATCTTCGTTGCGTACGTTAACGTCTTACAGTTTCAGTCCAGTAGCTTTCATTTCTTCTTTTACGTACGTTATTGCTTCATATTACGTACGTTATCCTCTTGCTGTAGCGTACGTTAATCATACAATGTAGCGTGCGCTAATCGTATATAGCCATTGCCTGCATTTGTCAAAGTGTCCGTTGTTCTTGAATTTGACCCTAACTTTTCCCAACGTTCATCTGATTTGAAATGATATTATGTACGTTAACCTGTCTGTGTTACGTACATTATATGGCTTCGATAGCGTGCGGTATACTGTGCGTTAAGCATGTTATCTGCAGTCAACTTTCCTACTCATATGATCAGTTAGAGTACGTTATGCGTGTCTCATAGCATACATTATGCTTGCAAATTCCAGCTATTTGAGTCTTCGATTCCTTTGTTGATTTGCTTCGCCTTTTTGTTGTTTTGTTTTGTTTATCAATTTAATCATCAAAACTCTATTAATGAATGTATGGAATAAAATATTCCATTAGTTCTGTGATTTGACCACTCGTTTTAAGTGTTTAGTAAGTTGAGATTGACCTTGGAGTACATATCATTTGGAATTTACTCTTTCTTTGGATCGTTGCTACTTTGGATCTTAGATGCGATGTTATCACCTGGGTGTGAGGTGTAGCGCACGCTACGTTCCCTTTATAGTGCATGCTAATTAAGTACTAGTAGCGCACGCTATCTGTCAGTATTAGCGCACGCTACTAGTATATGTGAGGCAGCCAGTCCAGTAGGTGCTGGACTGGAATGGAGGATTCGTAGCGCACGTTATGTGTAGAAGACAGCTCGCGCTAGCTGTAGTAGTAGCGCACGCTAAGGAATTACAGTAGCGCATGCTAGGGCTCGACCAGGGCAGAGGACAGTAGGTTCTAGACTCCCATTTCTGGGCAACAACTACCAGGTAATACACGCTAACTCTCGGATAGTGCACGCTAGAGGATGGCATTAGCGCACACTACAGTATACGTAGTACACGCTATATGCTGGAAGAAGCCACTAGACTACCGGGTGACCCTGTTAGCGCATGCTAATATTGAGGCGTAGCGTGTGCTAGACTGTGTTGTGTAGTGATTTATACGCCTCGACGGCGATCGGCCTAAGGGTCGAGCGACCAAGCCAGCATCATATAATCCAAGGCAGACTTGCCAAGCGAAGGGTCCAGACCTAGATCAGGTATCTAGCGACTGATGTCCAGGGCGATCGCCTCTTAGACCCTAGCGATCGACTCTGGTACCCGACCAAGGACGACCGTCCTTTGCCACGTGTAAGGCCATCGTCCGTAATTATCTACGACGACCGGACCTAGGAGTGAAGACCCACGTGCAGATCCGCATATGGCGCCGCGGAATAAGGATCTTTGACTACAACCCATCAACAGTTGTCAACGACAAGGACTTCCTCACCTACCGACAGACCCGCCGAAAGGTCCTAGGTGGGACCTCCCAGGATAGCGACTCCGGACGCGTGTTGTCTTGTCATTGGTTCGCACATCTGGCTGCCAGGAGCTGCTGCAGACTTTAAGGAGACCAACCCATGTGTTAAAGACGATCGCTCGCTTATTATAATATAGCAAAGGCGATCGCCTAGCTACCTCCACTCTGAAGAGATAAATTCACCACTAGAAGGGGGGTTGAATAGTGGTGATGCGGAATACCGAAATTTCTTGCGAGTAAAAAGAAAATAATGCGGAAAATAAAGACTCAAGAATTTATAGAGGTTCGGCAACTTGCCTACGTCCTCTCTCCGACTTTCTTTTTCTATTGGCTAAAGAAAAACCACAACCTTAACTCGTCTTCTATCGGTCCGAGTTCACAACCGTTACAATCCGCTTGTCTTCTATCGGTCCAAGCTCAACCTTTCCCTCAAAATGAATAATTGTTTATCTAGTGTTCTATAGGAACTAGATAATCCTCACTGTATGAATATGGGAGTATAATCCTAATAATGCCGGATCAAAGATCCTAATAACACCGGATTAGTGACTCTTGATTCGTTTCTTTTTCGCTCAAGTGTAAGTGATGCAACACTTACAACCAAATGAAAGAATACAAGGAATAATGTATAATACAATTGAAATCGCTCTTGTATCTTACTTTTCTCACAACTTGTAATACAACAAAATATGTAAATCTGAGCTCAAGAATGCTTTGATTGCTTGTATGCTAGAATGCTTGAATGCTTGAAGTTGTGTGTTTGATACCCAAGTCCTTCGGGTATTTATAGGAGTGAGACAACCTTCAAAATCTGAAAAAATATACTATTAGCGTGCGCTAATAGATCCTTGTAGCGTGCGTTAGCGAATTTTGACTTGAGTTCTCGAACGGTCACAAAGCTGTTGCAACGGTAAAATTACGTGTTTAGCGTGCGCTAGTGCGATATGGTAGCGTGCGCTATCGTATTGGTCAACTAGTATTCGATCTTGACTTTTAAAAAATCTGATTTCCTCTCAAAAGTATCTTTTTCCAAAGTCTATATCATTATTAGCTTGCGCTAGCAAGTTTGCATAGCGTGCGATAGCATTAATTAAATCAATATTTCCAGATTTTCCGGATGCGCATTGACTCTTGCTTCCACGGTTGAATTTCAAGCAGAGCGCATATTCCATTTAGCGTGCGCTAGCACTTTACTTTAGCGTGCGCTCTTGAATTATTTCAATAACGTCGTTGCCTTGTGTAGCGTACGTAAAGGCCTGGACGAAGTGAGTCCAGTGGCTACTGGACTACTGACCATTATTTCGGTAGCGTGCGCTAGATATGAAAATTAGCGTGCGCTAAGTCTTCACTTTAACGTACGTAAGAATATGTCTGTAGCGTGCGCAACGTCCAATTTCTGAATTCCTTTCACTGACTTCTGGAGACTTGCGATAGCGTGCGTTATGTATGTTGTATAGCGTGCGCTATCTATAGTTTATTAGCGTACGCTATCATTCAATAGTTTGCGTGCGCTATCGATTCAGGCGACTTGAGTAGGCTGCAGCTGACTTGACTGGGCTGTGTATGAGAGTCTCGATAGCGTGCGCTACGGTATGATACGTAGCGTGCGCTAGCCATATTGTGTCCCTTCAAAATATTATCGAGCCGAGATAGATTCAATTAAATGTTTTGTATGTAACCATCATCAAAATACATTTTGTGTCAACACACTCCTAT
Organism: Orobanche coerulescens; assembly: GCA_033398695.1. NCBI lineage: Eukaryota > Viridiplantae > Streptophyta > Magnoliopsida > Lamiales > Orobanchaceae > Orobanche > Orobanche coerulescens. The sequence continues at coordinate 10,811,729 of CM065819.1, forward strand.
AAATAGGAAACCTCCAGCAACTAGAAAAAGGTTCATGAAGAGTGATTTACATACAAGAGTTCAGAAACCGTCAGTCTTCCAAGAGTTGGATAAAAAACACAAAAATCTACACAACATTTCACCTTTGTTACAAGAACTCACAGAGCATCAACTCTGGTTCTTCCGGCAATCATCAGCACTCAACAGTTAGATAACTAGGGTCTTTACACTCATTGTAATTGTACTCTAACATTAATATTTGTACTGCCAAGTATTCGTATTAATAATATCTCGCGAGAGCATTCAAGCCCGGGACTAACAACCCCGGCAAATCTTGTGTTATTTACATTCCCTCGGACGTGCTCTCGCATTTTTTTGTTACTCATCCATTCTAGCAATCCCTTACAAATAATATTTTGGGTAACAACAATTAGCGCTAATAGAAGGGGGTCTACCTTCATTTTCATTCCGACCATTTCGAAGAACACTCACTGTTCTCCCGAGCATATACTTAAAGAAATACTCACTGTTCTTCAAAGAAAAACCTTCAGAATCATGACATCTGCCACCACAGCGAAGAGAGCCACTCTCCAATCCGCCGGACGTCATATTCCGGCTCAATCCGAGCCCCAACCTACGGCAGAGGGTAGCCGCGGCAACGCGAGACTCTCGATCCCACCCCAGAGGGATGGCCCCAGCCTCTCACTCGACTAGTTACAAACCGCGGAACAGATCGAGGAGGCTATGGCCATCCTAAGGGAGCGACAAAGAGCATGCGAAGCGCCCGCCATAACCCCCTCGGCCATCCGCCGGGCGGGCAAGCGGAAACTCAAGGGTTACTTGTCTAGTGATCGTCAGAAAGCCCCGATTCACGAGGAAAGTTTCTCGCAAGGCGGGACGGTTTCATATTTAGCAGCCTAGAAAGAGATCCATCGTGGCGACCGGGGCATTCCGTCCCCAACCACGAGACAACGGAGTCCGAATCCGTCGCCAGGAGTTCGGCATACCCAACGCCCAATCAAAAACAGGTCAGCCGTTTGGCTCCCATATGCCGAAGAATCGAGCCCTGCGGCAAAGACATCATCGACAGCAGAGCTAGGGGATCAGTACTTTATCGCCTCAGCTCCCGCTACGAGTGCCTAGCAGCGAGCAACCAGGCTACGACGATGGCCGCTATGCAACGCCATCTCGACGAGATGAAAGCGCTCATGGAAACTGGGGCAGGCGCCCGTAGAAAGATCATCAGACCGAGTGAGCCACCCGCGGACCACATCGAGCTTTCCCCCGTGCAACCAAGGATCGCTCCTCCTAAAACACCTTTGTACGAGGGGAGATCGGACCCCGAGACCCACTTGAGCAAGTTCCGGATCTACATGACCGGATGTGGGGCATCAGATGAGACCAGGTGCCGAATATTCCTATTAACATTGGGCGAACTGGCCCATAGATGGTACATCTCACTGCCACCGCGATCTATCAATTCCTTTGAGAAACTGGCGAGCGACTTCACGTCATACTTCGCCGCCAAGGTCGCTAGACCAGAAGGTCCCCACCGCATGATGAGAATCAGGCAGGGGAAAACAAGTCCGATGCAGATTACATCGACCGGGTGGATGAAATAGTCCTCACCGGCGAGCCCATAGGCGACGAGCTCGCCCTCTACTCGGTCCTGGGGGTGTTCTATGGTCATTCACCCATGTTTAGGCACCTCACGAAGAACATCCCTCCGACCTACACGATCTTCCGCGCCAAGGCTGCCGATTTTCTGGCCAGATAGAGGCTCCTCACCCTTCGCCTAGGTGAGGAGACGCCGCCTCCCGTCCTAAAGATGGCGATCGCCAAATCCAACAAGGCGGTCGCCAAGCCACCCGGTGATTTCAAGGCCTTCGATGAGGTGGAAGCCCATCTCCTCCACAAGTTCAACCGAACTCTGACCCATATTTTTTATGCCATCAAGGGGCGCGAACCACTAAGCAAGCCAAAGGCGATAAGGGACAACCGTCATCTGGACCACAATAAATTTTGTGCTTACCACAAGAGTCCCGATCATAGCACCAACCAATGCCGCGACCTCCTCAGACAACTCTGGAGATTGTTCGAGGAAGGCAACCTGGACAGTTTATTGGCTTAGCTGGAACCCCATAAATCTCCCAAAACCGGTCGCCAGAGTCGAACGCGACAGTCTGGAAGGCTCTTACGAGTCGACCCCCCGATCAACCTCGGCGGCCGGATCCATATGCTTCAATCAAGAGGTGGGAACTTCGGAAGTCTTTCCCCAGTTCCCACCACGTCAAACCAAAGGCTATTGCCTGAGCAACGCCTCGAAAAAGAGGATGACTCGCTCGCCCTCTAAAGTTCGTCATCTAACATGATGGACCTAGGCAAGCGATCGCCTCCCTCAGCACGACGTATACCGTCGAGGATCGCCATATAACATGACGGTGCGAGGTAGAAAAGTGCCGCCATGGTCACGAAGGTCGATGAAACCGACGATCCATCCATTCAAGGTTCCTTTGGGCAGCGATCGCTCGCCCTTCGTTTAAATACGAGGCGGGCGTAGCCGAAGTACCCTCCAAAACAAATCAGAGGATGACTCGTTCTCCCTCTAAAGTTCGTCATCAACATGAAGGACCTAGGCAAGCAATCACCTCCCCTTGCACAACGTATACCGTCGTGGATCGCCATCTAACATGACGGTACGAGGTAGAAGAGTGCCGACATAGTTTTAGAGGACGATGGAACCGTTCTCCGTGACCATGCAAGGTTCATTTGGGCAGCGATCGCTCTCCCTTCATTTAAATACGAGGCAGGCGTAGCCAAAGGGCCCTCTAAAACAGATCTGTGGACACGTTCGTCCGCCCTCAAAGGTCCATCACCTGACATGATGGATCCGGACAATGCGACGCGTCCCTCCACCATCACAATGTATACCGTCGAGGATCGCCATCTAATATGACGGTCTGAGGTAGAAAAGTGCTAACAAGCCGCAGTCGTGGAGTCGATTAATCCGACAACGCCCCGTGCAAGGACTCCTCCAGACTAAGACCGCTCGCCCTTCGTTTAAATACGAGGCGGGCACAGCCTACGGAGGACCCTCACAATTAAGTGAGTCGCGAGAAGTTGGCCATCAGACGGAATGTCGCTCGCGCAGAAGACATGGTCGCGGAGGTCGGTTCCATCGAACTCCGCAATTGTACACGGTTCCTCTAGGCTGGGATGGTTGGCTTTCCTCGAGGAATCTGCAAAATTGAAGACCGCTCACTAAACGATTTATTTTCGTCCCCTTTCACTAAGTAAACAAAAACAAGGGGGAAGAACGGAGCTATATACACCACAATCGTCTTTACTCAAATATATTTATGACGATCGGCATTGTTCAAGATATATGTGCAACGATCGACTTTGTTCTAAAGTTACCAGTATGAGTTTATCAATTCATTTGGAGATGTACGCACGACGATCGTTCCTCAAACACTTGTATAGAGTCATGCAAAAGACTCAGAATTACAATCATTCAAGCAAGAAATCAGAGAAGCAAATATTCATTTCATTACTTGGAATAAAAATACAAACAAGATCACCCAAAGGCAAAAATACAATGAAAGATACAAAAAATTACAAGTAAAAAGCAGAAAAGCTCAAGGAGCGGCACCCGTTCCTTCGCCAGCAGCAGGCTCTGAACCCCCATCCCCCGAGGCACCCGAATGAACAAGGTTGTCCGGCAGCGGGTACCAGCTCAAGTCGATTCCGAGATCCGCGGAAAGGTCGAGGATCGACACGGTGAAGGCAGGCTGCAGAGGATTCTCCAGTGCATAGGCTTTGAAGTTTTCAGCCAAAGGGCCGACCTCGAGCCCTCCCTTCTTAGCAGCGCGGATGGCGTCAGCATAAGCCATGTAGTAGGCGAATTCGCTGACGTACTCCATGTTAACAAAGAGATCGGCCTCAGTCGCCTTTATCTTTTCCTTCAGCTCCGCAACCGTTTGGCTCACACCCTCGAGCTCGGCAGTTTTTGCGGCCACCTCTTCCTTCGAGGACATCAGCTCGCTGGTTTGTCGGGCGACGGTCACCTTTAGCTGGTCGGCCTCCTTCTGCGTGGCCGCGTGTGACCAACGAGCTTCCGTCATCTGGTCCCATATCCGGTCAGACGCCGCCCGCACCCGGTCAACATCCTTCCTTGTGGCTTCGAGGTCCGCATGGAGACGAGCGGTGGACGGCTGCCCCTCAAAGTCCCTCACGGTCTGAGCAGCCATCGTCGACGTCTGGAGGGCAAGCGCGAAAGTAGCCTGCATTGCATCAGTGGATCGCCGGCGCGTGATCGCATCCAGGTCGGTCGTCCAGGCCTTCGGGAGGGAGGCGGTAGCCCGAGCAACATAGGAAGGGATATTTCTGACCTCGCGAGGAGCTTTAATCGACAGGAAGTCCAACACCATCGGCGAGCAATTCGGGTCGGAATGGCGGATCCTGCACAAATGGCAAAAGAGTTAGGCGTGTTTCCTACACAAGTTTCATAACTCAGCAAAGCGACCAGGCTTACCTCTCGACCTTCTCTGGGACACGGCTGAAGAACGGCCTGCCACGCGAAGTCTCAGCCTCAGCAGTCGCCATGGACTGAAGGTAAGCCGAAGATGGGGTGGACCCCTCCACCAGAGGAACCATGGAAAACGGAGGCACGGAGATCGGCGGCTCGTCAGCAGTGGCAGGGACCGAGGGTTCCACTACCCTCCGTTTCTTGCAGTTGAGCCAAAGTTGCTCCTCCTCCCGAGGCTCCCGCTCTTCAACGACAGGCTCCTGGAGAGGTCTTGCCTCTGGGGTCGGTCGTGGCGGAGCAGAAGGAGCCTGGCTCACCTTTTTCCCTTGACGAAGGCAGTTCATGGCTCCCGGATTAGACATGGCAATCACAGCAGGAGGCTCTAGGAAACAAGCGAAACGAATTTCTGCAAAAGAAAACAATCGACAAAGTTAGTAATCTTCCTCGGTCAAGGCGATCGACATGTCAAAAAAGATCGCGAAAGTTCGTACCTGGAACCTTTAGATGGCGAGGGTAGTGAAATAGCCGAGCATCCAACCAGCAGGCTTCGTTGTTAATTTGGTGTGCATCTATACGGTCGTTAGGAAGACTCCGTATCTTCTCCCAGACGATCGTGAAATCAAAAGAGAGGTCGCCCGCCGCTGGAATAATGACACCTGCAAAAAGAAGGCCAAAATCAGATCAGTTCAGAATGTATCGGAACAAAGGGAGAGTCTAAATCCTTACTAGGACTCCTCTCCCAAAAGCCGGTGGGAATATCCAACTCGTCGGTCGGGTTGTCGCTTGCTGCCGACTTCCAAGCACCGCCGACCCAGAACCACTTTGACGGATTACCCATCACTTTATTCAGGACTCCAAGAATCACCCGGCCCGAGCGACCTTGGATATGGTAGCCGCCGATAGAACCTTTTTGAGCTGTCAGTTTGAAGAGATGGTTCATCTCCAACGGCGAAGGAAAACGATACAACCGATGGCCACCAAACAAAGTGAGGGTGCAGATGATATGCAGCTAGGCATTCGGTGTCAATTGAAGCGGCGCCGCGTTCCAGGCGGTCAGCAGATAGGATACAGCGAACGGCAACGGGAATCGTAGTCCAGCCTCCATTATCACCTCATTGACGGCGACCATGCCCTCGGGAGGTTGATCGGCTCGCTCGTTCTCGGCGGGCACGTGAAGGCAAACATCAGAAGGAACATGGAACCTCGCCCTCCAACGGTCCAGATCCTTCCTGGTCGCTGAGCTCCCGATCTGGCCAAGGGTCCACGGAGAGCGGCGAGCAGCCCGGAACAACATCCGCCTTACAGGTTCATAAGGATGGGCGATCTAGTATTCCCTGAAGTTAAATTTGGGGAATGGACCTGCTAATCTCTCCATGAGTTCGGCAAATTCTGTGAAGGCTTGGCCGAACGCGCTAGTCCGATCCCAGTGCGCCGCCGCGTCCGCCTTTTCCTGTTTCATTGAACGGATCCGCTCGACCTCTGCCATCTTAGCTGCGTTAACCTCATTAAAATGTTCTTCGATCTCCGTAGGCTCAATCCCGATGCGGATGGCCTCAACGGAGGTGTCCACATGGAATTCCGCAGAAGGTTCATCCCGGCCGGTCAAAGCCCTGGCGGCGGAGGTACTACCCGCCTCATGCACATCTGGTCTTCCTCCGGACATTTTCAAAGAGAAAGGAAGAGAGAAGAAGTTTTGTTCTTACCTAAAGTCTGAGTCGAACGACGATAGTCACACGAAGCTTCAAAGGAATTCGGCTATGTCTTCTTCTCAGACAAAAATGCATAAGGTTTTTACCCTGTAAACCTATCCCCTTTTATAGGAAACAGCGGGGGCTTCTGTGCAAATAAGTGAAGTCCCGATGATCGAAGTGCAACCGTCAGACAAGACCACTTTTAATGTTGTCCTCGAATCCCGCGTGCGCATAGTTTCGAGGGCACGCCAAAGGACAGCTTGACAAAACCATCAGACTCCCCTAATAGGAGCCCGACACGTGCCCCGGTGACATCATCACAACCGCTGTCATTTCCTGCTCATTTCAGTGATCGACCAAGTCATCCGAATTCAAAATCAGTCCATTCGAGAGACGATCGTCTGTTCCATAAAAGTGTTGAGTCGCTCGTCTAAGCCAAGCGATCGCCAGTAGAACCACCTCACACCACGTCTAAGCCAAGCGATCGCCAGTAGAACCACCAGTAGACCCACCGAAAGGTCCTAGGTGGGACCTCCCACGACAATGACTCCGGACGTGTGTTGTCTTCTCATTGGTTCATACATCCGGCTGCCAACAGCTGCTGCAAACTTTAAGGAGACCAACCCATGTGTTAAAGACGATCGCCCACTTATTATAATACAACAAAGGCGATCGCCCAGCTACCTCTACTCCTATAAATAGGAAACCTCCAGCAACTGGAAAAAGGTTCACGAACAATGATTTACATACGAGAGTTCAGAAACCGCCAGTCTTTCAAGAGCTGGATCAAAAACACAGAAATCTACACAGAATTTCATCTTTGTTACAAGAACTCACAGAGCATCAACTTTGGTTCTTCCGGCAATCATCAGCACTCAAGAGCTAGATAACTAGGGTCTTTACACTCATTGTAATTGTACTCTAACATTAATATTTGTACTCCCAAGTATTCGTATCAATAATATCTCGCGAGAGCATTCAAGCCCGGGACTAACAACCCCGGCAAATCTTGTGTTATTTACATTCCCTCGGACGTGCTCTCACATTTTGTTTGTTACTCATCCATTCCAGCAATCCCTTCCGAATATTATTTTGGGTAACAATAGACTGAACGCAGTATATAAGGGACACTTGACCCTGCACTTGTCATTCTTCATCTTTTTCACTATATTCGACGGGAGAGCTCGGGAGAGGATGATTTGGGGCGTTTGGAAGCAATCCTTCTTCAGATATCATCATCTTTGGTGGAATAACAAAGATTATACAACATCTAGTCCATTTCTATCTTCCAAATCAAGTTAAAATCCTTAGAACCCTAGTTTTGGGAATTTTTAGGGATTTTCTTAGATTCGTCCGATTTATCCATTTTGAAGCTTTATACCTTTGAGATTATGATTTATTTACACCGTACCCATTTTTCCCCTAAGATTATATGGATTTTTTTGTACCTTGTTCGGGCTTGAGAGAGTTTGGGTGATTTTCAAACCTCTAAGCAATTATACTTTGTAGTTTCGTGAATCGTAGATGGGTTTCGGGAGTTTCTTCATGTGATTTGAGTATGGATTATTGATTATTGTGTTCCTTACAAATTGTTTAGGTTCTGGAAGTGCATTCTTGGACCTACCGAACTTATACACTTTTCCTTCCGATTCTCAATGTCTCAAAGGCAAGTATATGCTTATGATTGTACGTTCTCGACTTTGAAAGTGAGGTATATGAATTGTATGATTGTATATATTCACTCTGGGACGGACTGACGGGTCCTCAGAGGGTTTTGTGGCCTTTGGTGCGGTTCTATGAATAGTTGGGTTAGCCACTCTGGGAGGGTCCGACGGGGCCTCAGAGGGTTCCGTTGCCTTTGGTACAGTTCCATGGTTAATCATGTATGTATTGAAATGAGATTTAGTTATTCCGGAATACTAGTCTTGGATTGATGAGATGATGATCACTTTGACTTTATTGTCGAGGAGTACTGTGTTTCATATTCGATATACTTGCATTAGCTATTCGACGGCTAACCCCTTTATGGGGGAAATACTTTTCATGTATTTTAGGTTCCAGGAGAGTGGATAGGCATGTATCGGGTCGGAACAAAGATGATGGGAAAGTGTGATACTGTGTCTTGTTTACGGTTGTATTTTGTGTTTCCTCCATTCAATGTTTTTGTACTGGAATGGTTTTTGAGTACTTGTGTACGATTTTTGGTTTCCTTGATGTTCTGGCCTGTGTTGCTGTGGTATTGATTTGTGATGTATTGTATTCGGATGTATTGGATATGGTTTTGAATATCATTTTTATTGTCTTCCATTACATTGTACTTGGACCTTTTCGGTCAAATTTTATAGTTCCACGTATGAATAGCCCTGTGGGTCCTACGGCGGGGCTCACGACGCTGTAATATACCCTGAATAACTTGGGGGTGTTACAGATTCTACTTAATTCCAGGGTGTTTTGGAGATTTCTAGGTGATTTTAACATCATCTAATCCATTGTTGTTCGTCGGATCGAGGTAATTCTTGATTTTTCTTCGGGTCGACTTTTTGGAGATTTGTTCTTGATTTCGATCCTAGTCCAATTTTGATGAATCGATTGGTGTAGTATGATGTTATTAATCATGTTATATGAATTGTATATCCATATCTTTGATTCGTTTAACCCGATTTATGATCCTAGGGTTCTTGAGGAATTATTGAACATTTAATGTTCGATTAAATGTTCGATTAAATGTTCGAATGAGTTTCCTTCGGTAGGTTGATGTGATTTCCATTGTTGTTGGTCTTGAACCTCATTGTGATCATGTTTCCTTCGTGTCTTGAGGAAGTTGTAGGTTTCGGGGCATTTCGGTCGAGCCGTGTTCGTCGGAGTATTTACGTGCCGATTCCGAGGCAAGTATCTTATTATACCACTTGCATCTTTTGACTAGAAATCACGTATTAGGTTTGTGATGATTTGTTTGCCTTCGTAAATATGTGACGTGTGAGTTGGTTGTGTATCACGTATTTTGAAGGCTTTGTGATGATAATGTTATTCTGGTATATGTGTTATGTGTTGGGCCATGTGTGCAGGATTGTGATATTCGTGTGGGTTCGTTATACACATAAACGTGTATTGTATGTTGTGTTATGTGTAAAGATTTGCGATATTCGTCTTGGGTTGGTTATACACTTGCTTGTGCAGTGTGTTGTGTATTGATTATGAGTTATGTTGGATTGTGCATCGTTGGTAATGATCGTTGGATTGTTGAGAATCATTGTATTGATGATGCGTTGTTTGTGCACTTTGTGGCGTGATTGAATGTGTACAATTCGTGATGGCCATTGTGATGTTGATTATGTGTATATGTGGAAAGCCATGTTGGGCCAAGATTTTCCAGCCTAGGGATGTCCGACGGGGCGTATAAGGTTTCGTGCCTTGAGGGGCAAAACACTGATAATCGTCGGATCGTACACATAAGTGAGAAAGGTTGTAATTTTCACCCAGGGATGTCCGACGGGGCGTATGGGGGTTCGTACCTTAAGGGACGGATCGCGAACATGAGGTTATCCACCTAGGGATGTCCGACGGGGTGTATAGGGTTTCGTGCCTTGAGGGGCGGAACACGGATAATGATTAATTGTTGCAGAAATGAATGTTGAGCTGAGATTATCCACCTAGAGATGTGTGACGAGGCATATAGGGTTTCATACCTTGACGGGCGGAACACGGATAATCATCGATCGCAATGAAACTATTTTTGGGTTCGTGTACCCTAACGATTTTTGGACTGATATGGAAGTTATTTTGGAATACCAATTTGTTTCAAAGTCAAGTGTTTCGAAAGGATGTTTTACGGGAAATGGCTTAGGGCCGAGAACCAATGGATTTGAAATGGTTTTGTATCTAAGGACGTGACATCTTATATGAAGATAAAATACACCACCCTGAATAATAAATATCTCAAACGGAATTTGCAGCGGAAATACATATGAAGAGAAATAAGAATGACTGAAAGGACTGGGGCCCCCTACTAGTATCACTGGGACTCCTCGCCGTCAACATGCTCTTCCCGTGCTTTTGCCTTGCCATGACCTGAAAACAATATCCCCCAACGGGGTCAGTTACACAGAACAACAATCCTCAAGGGTTGAATATACACAATCATGATGTATCTCAATTATGAAGTATCCTTAGTTATGAATTTAAGCCGAAGAGGAGCATCATAGTACGCCCGTAATGTTTTGTGCAAGTGTACAAGACGAATGACCGGACACACCCGTCCTTGTACCTAATTAGTCTCACAGAGGTAAGCGTTACCATGTGCACAGTCCAATGTATCGATGAACCCAACACATGACTATCGTGTGCTCGACTAAAATTTCCACACATCCACACCCGGCCACACAATATGAACCCAGAAGGTCATATGAACGAGAATGACCAAAATGAATATCAAGGAATAATAATCCAACAAAGTCAATAATGACTCACCGAGATAAAAATGATAGTGAAGTGAATGATAGCTCAATGAAATGATTGGAACCGTCGTTCCTCGTGAATGAAGTTATTATTTGACAATTACAAGTCTCAATACGATTAATACAATTATGAATGAGTTATGATTATGAATGATCAACAACAAAAGGAATGAATATCCTTTTGACCGAGTAAGAATCAACTTACACAACACCGGTGAACAATGTCCTTCCACGAACAACGTCCTAAATGAGATGTCGGTCGCTTGAACAACCTTGAATAACACAATTACCAACAATCCGGTTCAACACATGAATCAAACACGAGTATAACTAACTCAAAACGTTGATACGACTAAACTAAGTTCATTGGGGCATTAGATCGAACACGTTGTGGCCAATCCTCGATTGTTTACAACTAAACCTCAATTATACCAACATCAAAATCCCAAGAAGTGTTTCAAACCAAGAAAACATCTTCAATATGATCAATAAGCCAATATGAATATCCAAATTCGTAATTTCAACAACAATTAATCGAAAACCCCCAAATCCAACTCAACATTCAAAGTGTTCTTGAAAAATCCTTCAATAATCCAATGAATATTTATACAAACTCATAATCATATGTATATCTCTTCATACAACACGATTATAACGTCCAAAACATCATATCTCAACACAAAATCGAAATACAAGATGTTTGAAGAATATTACCTTTGAAGATTCAAGCACTTTGATCCGATGAACATGTATTAGATCGACTATCCGAGCTTCACAACCGATTCGAAGATGATGAAAAAATGAACACCCAAGTGGTAGATGATGGAAATCTCTCCCTCAAGCTCTCTCTCGGATATAAGTTGAAGAAATGGGAAAATGAGGAAAAAGTCCCGGCCAAGCCCTTATAAACTGCCGGAAGGTACGGCCGTAACATCCCACGTCAACGGCCTTACGGTCGTAACTAGCCAACTCGTACGGTCGTAACTCGGCTTCGTCCAAACACCTGCCGACAGCCTTACGGCCGTATCCGCACCTGACTTACGGGCGTAACTCGCCCTCGTCCAAAACACCTGCCGACAGCCATACGGCCGTACCCGCACACCTTACGGGCGTAACTCGACCGATACGGCCGTATCCGGCCAAACTTACGGGCGTATGCTGCAACCCTTACGGCCGTACCTTCCTCGTCTTACGGCCGTATGCTGCAACCCTTACGGCCGTAAGTCCTTCTCGTCCTACAAAACATGAAATTTTACAAACGCCCCTTACGGCCGTAACCTGCCCATCTTACGGCCGTAACTCGCCTTCGGCCAAAAATGCCTGGGCACCCTGCTCGACACGTATGGCCGTAACCGGCCAAGCTTTACGGCCGTACCTGCTCAACTTATGGCCGTATGCCGCAACCCATATGGCCGTAAGTCCCGTTCGTCCAAAATGGCCTGAAATCAACGAACGCCTGTTACGGGCGTATCCGAAAATCCTTACGGCCGTAACTCGTTGCTGGCCAAGATGAAAATCCAACAACTCCGATATCTCGCTACGATTGATGAATGATCCGACATACCATACGTATGTGAAAGTGAACAAGTCCAACAAATGCCAAAGATGATACTTCCAGCACAAGACTACCAATCACGATGATAATGATAATACTCCCGTCTCGACACTCAAACGGAGATGAAATGATGATCGGTAACTTATATACGGTTACAAAATGCCAACAATGAACACAAATAAATGAATCGTGAATGATGAGTGATTATTAATGAGTGAAAATTACTGAGTGACAATTACTGACTGATAATTACTGAATGATAATGAATGAATTACAATTGGGTATTACAGAAATAAAGGAATTAAAGTTACAACTTGGAGAATTTCTAAAGAAGGGACTGGTCCGTCCGAGTACTTTGCTATGGGGTGCGCCGGTCCTTTTTGTGAAGAAAAAGGACAACTCCATGTGCCTGTGTATCGATTACAGAGAGCTAAACAAAGTCACTATCAAAAACCGCTACCCACTTCCGAGGATTGATGATTTACTGGATCAATTATAGGGGGCGACTGTGTTCTCAAGAATCGATTTACGGTTCGGATATCACCAATTGAGGATTCGAGAGGAGGATATCCCCAAGACCGCATTTCGATCAAGATATGGACACTATAAGTACATGGTGGTGTCGTTCGGCTTGACTAATGCCCCAGCTGTTTTTATGGAGTTAATGAACAATGTTCTGACAAATTTTCTCGATAAGTGTGGTGGTTTTTATTGACGACATTTTAATCTATTCCCGGTGCCGACAGGAGCATGAGGAACACCTGATGCAGGTGTTAAGTGTTTTTAGGCAACACCAACTTTATGCTAAACTTTCTAAATGCGAGTTCTGGATGCCAGAGGTGACCTTTCCGGGACATGTAATTTCGGCATAAGACGTCAAGGTAGATCCCCAGAAGATCGAGACAGTGATGAGTTGGGAAACACCAAGAAACATCAAGAAAGTGAGGAGTTTTCTGGGATTGGCAGGATATTGTCGAGGCTTTTTATTGTATCGCTCGGCCGTTGATGAATCTACTAAGGAAGAGTACCAAGTTTGTCTGGACAATAGATCGCCAGGAGATCTTCGATGAATTATAAAGGAGACTGACTACTGCTCAGGTGTTAGTATTACCGCATGGCACAAAAAATTCGTGATTTACACAGATGCATCTAAATATGGACTATGATGTGTCTTCATGCAAAACGACAGAGTTATTGCATATGCCTCTCGAAAACTCAAACCGTACGAGGTGAACTATTCGACGCAAGACTTGGAACTGGCTGCAGTGGTCCATGTTCTTAAGATCTGGAGACACTACCTTTACGGGGTTACCTGTAAAATTTTTACGGACCACAAGAGTTTAAAATATATTTTCACCCAAAGAGGGTTAAACATGAGGCAGATGCACTGCCTGGAGCTAATCAAGGATTATCACGTACAGATTTTGTATCACCCTGGGAAGGCCAACGTCGTAGAGGATGCACTTAGCCGGAAGACTGCACAAGAGATGATGCTATCTGGTTTAACAGTACAATCAGAACTGCAACAGGACCTCAGGAGGAATGGTATTGAAGTATGGGTACAACGCCGCCAGGGACAGTTGTGCTCAATTAATATTCATTCATCCTTGCTGGATGAGATACGTCTAGCACAGATGGAGGACACCGAACTGCGTGCGATTAGCACAAGGGCCAAGGAGGGAGTTATCTCACACTACAGGATCCAAAGGGGATTGGTAATATTTAAGAACAGGATATGTATCCTGCCAAATGACGAGCTAAGGCAAACTATACTGAAGGACGCTAACTCTACTCCCTATTCTGTGCATCCCGGGGCAAGCAAAATGTAAAGATCTACGGAAGGGTTTTTCGTGGAAAATCATGAAATAAGAAGTATCCAGATTCGTTGCTCGATACATGACATGTCAATAAGTGAAGATCGAACATTGCCGACCGGCCAGAATCATGCAACCTTTGCCCATTCTGGAATGGAAATGGGAGAGCATATCAATGGATTTTATCAACAAGTTACCAACATCGATGGGGGGTAAGGACACGATATGGGTCATTGTAGACCGACTGAAGAAGTCAGCACATTTCATTATGATCCAGAAGACTACCGGGACAGAGCACTTGGCCACCGTCTTTATCTGGGAAATCGTGAGACTACATGGTGTTCCCTCGGTGATCATATCGGATAGAGACACTAGGTATGTGTCCCGCTTCTGTAAGGCTGTCCACAAGGCTATGGGTACTTAGCTACATTTTAGCACAACCTATCACCCTCAAACAGACGGACGGACAGAACATACGATAGACCCTGGAGGATATGTTGAGAGAATGTGTACTCGATTGGGGCAAGACTTGGGCTAAACATCTCTGCTTGGAGAAATTTTCATACAGCAACAGTTGGCATGAGATCATAGGCATGGCACCCTTCTAAGCCTTGTACGGTAGGATATGCAAGTCTCCCCTATGTTGGGATGATACTTCCGATGTCGTCGCCACCGAGTTAGATCTGATCCAGGATTCTATTAAGAAGATTTCCGTTGTCCGGAAATACATGCTAGCAGCGCAGAACCACCAGAATTCATATGCTACGGATCGCCAATGACCGCTGGAATGTCTAGTTGGGGATCACATTTGGGTCAAAGTGTCAATGATGCGGGGCATTCGACGTTTCGGACAGAAGGGCAAGTTGAGCCCGAGGTTTATCGGCCCATTTGAGATTTTATACCGTGTGGGTAGGCTTGCTTGTAGATTATCTCTACCACCATCATTAGATGGAGTGCACGATGTCTTCCACGTCTCCCAATTGAGGAAGCATTTTTACGATCCGAGTCACAAAATAAATTTTGAAGAGTTAGTGATTTTTAATGATGATACCTCTATAGAAATGCCAATCGTAATTCTAGATCAGTGCGTAAAGACCTTGAGGAATAAAGCTATACCCCTTGTGAAGGTTCGCTGGTCACATCACGATGTTGAAGAAGCAACTTGGGAGACTAAGTCCAGCATGAGAGAGAGTCACCCCAAGTTATTTTCTTAGTTTTTGGATGAAACTATTTTAAGGGGGATGGTATGTAATACCACGAGTATTCCATGCTGTCTAAGACTATGTACCTCGTTTTAATGATTAAATAATGTACTTCATCGCAATGCTTGTACTTTTATACGTATTATGTTTAGACTATGTTGTGACGTATAAAGTCTTGCAAGTACTTATTTGTTTTGTGATGCGATTTCCTGATGTTGATGATATGTCGGTGACTTACCTTGATGTCGTTGAGCAATTATCGATGCGAATATGACGATGGCCAACGTCTTTTTCCCCGAGAAATTGCTGGATGAGTCTAAAGGGGGAGTCATGTTATAAGGATTAAACGTAATAATATAACTTAGTGTATTAAATGAACCTTACGTACGTTACCCGAATAACATTACGTATGCTATCCTCATAACATTACATATGTTATGCTTAGACTTTATATACGTAATATAGTCATCGGACGTGATTCTCGATCCCGCGTGGTCAGGGCAACTTTCGGCGCGACAACGATAGTTAGTCAGCGAGCATTACATACATAACTTCGGCGACACATTACGTGCGTAATGGGCAAATGGCGATAACCCGAGAATCACTTACGTTCGTTAACCCTTTGGCGTGCGTACATAATGATGGTTACGTACATAAACCCTTAAGCATAACATACGTAATGTTAGCACAGTGTTATAAAATGATATTTCATCCTTCATTTCCTCCGACCCTTGAACACTCCTTCTCGCCCAAATATCATCCTCCAACCTCCTAATCGAATTTTAAGCCTTCTTAGCAGTTTATTATCATAGTAGAGTGGATTGATCAAGCTCCGGAGAAGGTTTTGAAGGTGTTGTCCTCCTGTTCTTCATCGCCCTTTGTTGTTCTTCCTCGTATATCATCAAGTAAGGTAAGTTTATCAACCTTTGAATTCATCTCAGTGTCGTTAGTTAAGTTGTACTAGATTCAGATGCCTTGGGTAGTTTATAACTCTTGATAATAATCGAACCGATGGGGCTCATAATCGTTAATCGAAACCTATCAAGCTAGTATTTTGTGTGACTTGTAGTAGTAATCATAGTTGGATTGTAAAACTCATAATCGAACTTGTAAATCACCAACACCATGGAATTGTCTTGTTATGGATTGTGATTGTAATCTGATTATCATATTGTAAACTCATTGGTAATTCCTCAACGAATTAGTAGTCAATTATTGAATTGGATAGGTAATCAAATACATTAGGATTCTCGGGAATTGTGATTGTTCATTCTTTCCTAGAGATTATGGAATTTCAAAATTGAGTAAGTAACAAAATTATGGGTAGCTATAGTCGTAGTTGTAATAGAAGTATTTTTCAAGGACATTATAGTTAAATGAGATGATAAATTGAAAATCGGTGTATTGAGGAATTAAGTAATTCGCATTGTCTTTAAACACGAAATTTTGTTTTTGACATTATGAAACTAACTAGGTTTAGAATCCTATCGGGACGGGCAATTTTAGTCGTTCGTCATTATCACCATGAGGTATTAATCGATGAATATGTAATAGGTTGAGCTCTCGGGTGCGTCGTTCGAGCCGTTATGTTATCAAGGGAGTAACTTCGTAACTAAGGCAAGTGAAACTTTCTCAAACTATGCTACATTAAATTCCAATAATTAATGTATGTCACCATTTGTGGAATTATGATCGCTCTATTTACCCGTGTCCGGAGTATTCCTGTGTAGATACTTAGTGACCCTTGGGCCGCGGCCTTGGGAGTTTATATGTTGATACATCCGCAGAATTGTGTTGGGGGATAAAACCTGAATGGTACCCACGTCCGTAGTAATCCTGTGTAGATACTTCCGTGATCCTTGGTTGCGACCTTAGGAGTTTATGTGTTGATAGAAAAGATAATGCTGGGTATGATGTGATCTAATGCCAAACTGAACATTGATATTGTATTGCAAGTTTATCTTATACCTTCGATGAATTTTCGTTCATATTGTCTGACCTAGGTTGACTGGCACGATTCGTGGTGTCAGGCAAATTTGTTGAATATGTACAGGACATTCCCGAAGGTACAGGATAGGCTTAAGAAGATTTAGACGAAGCCCTATTATTGCATTTTTTTTTATAAAATTCCAAATATTCCAAGTTGATGTAATAATTGTGTGGTCGAACTTATTTTCTAAAGTATTTTGTTTCGGAATTCTATCATCGTGGAATTACCTTCAAAAATTTATTAATGGATGAACTTTAAATTCTTGAAAATTAGCCTTGTGGGTCCGTCACGGGGTTCACGGCATTGTAACGTTCTGGTGAGTTTTTGGGGCGTTACAGCACAAGACCTCAAAATATAATCGAAGTTTGAACCATCCGCTTTCACTGTTTATTTATCTGAGTATGATATGATGTACTGAGTCGCAACATAGTGTCCAACGCTCGATAAACAGACTACCAAAAATGCGATACAACTCGGCTGTCCCCATTGGAAACAATGATCATTAGATCCCCGTGCAATGGCACGATCTCCATAATAAACACAAGAGCTAATCTATCGGGTCCCCAGATATCCTTAATGCCTAGAAAATCAACCGATTTTGTTAGTCAATCAACAGTGACCCAAATCATGCTCATTCCGTCCTCGTTCTCGGCATTGTAATAAATTATATCTTGATATCTTCCCACTTCCTCTCGGGAATAAGAAGTGATATCAACAACCCTATCAGTTGCTGATGCTCTATCTGACCTGCTCACAAATCAAATACTTTGTGTCAGGAATACTTTTTTGAGATTCTAATGAACTCTCGTGTGCTCTCTCTCCCCTTGAAGATGAGCGAACAACTGACCTTTCTCTCTCTTACGCTAAGGAATTGTATTCAGTGTTTATTTCAAATGCATGTTTAAGTACTTGGTACTGTAAAAAAGAACCAAATGAGTATCTTCTATAGGCCTTTAAAGATTAGGCTAAGCATTGATCAAGTTTAGTAAGATAAAATTTTAGTTAAGTATGGAACAATCAAACATCACCCGGGTTTTGTCAAAGACAAATATCAATTAAGTTTGACCAGATAAAACATCACGGGTTTTCGGTCAAGACAAAACATCAGTCGGGTTTGACTAAGTCAGAAGTTCAGCTGAGTTTTCCCAAGACAGGATTTTGACCAAGTATGGAACATCCAAATACCAGCCAAGTTTTACCATGATAAAATATCAGTCGAGTTTTACCGATATATCAGCCAGGTTTGACCAAGGCAGAAGATCAGCCAAGATTCGATCGAGACAGAATATCATCCGAGTTTGGACATCACCTATGACCACATCAGCAAATGTTGAAAAGTCAACAAAGATGGAAAATCACATGCAGCATAAAGAAAGCCAAGGAGACAAACTGATTGATTCCCAGAAGTTAAGGAATAAAATATTCCTTGAGATTCGTGCCTAGAAGACTTTACAATTATAGTAATAGATGAAAAACAGTGCAGTGAAGAAAGAGACGAAGTCATGCAAAGAGAAGAAAAGCTAAACAATGAGGCCCACTCTCCAACTGACTAATTTGTTCAAGGATGCAACGACTATGAAGAGATCAAGAATCATACTATAAATATCGGAAGAACACTTTAGCAGAAGGACGATGCAATTAATACTTTCAAGCAACCAAACCAAACAAGCAATTCACTATGTGCTAAACATCGTGAAAGAATAAAGATCTTAGAGATACAAATCATCAGAAGTTCTTTGAAGTTGGAGAAGACATAAACTCTTGTCTTAAAGTTTGAGTACGGGGTACTTTATGGAACAAGGTTCTTCAGAGTAAAAGGTTGTAAAGCATCTGCAGGTTCATTATTGGAAGGTGATAGGCAACTTGCGAGTTGTTGAGGCATCGAAGGGTTTTGATCAAGAGGTGTTAGGTAACCAAGGTAAGGAGTTGCAACGACCACAATTTTTCACTGGTTAAAAGTTGTTACAACTAGATTCATTGTAACTAAGTTTCACTGGTTGAGAGTTATAGTGAATTTATCTCCACGTGGATTGTAGAGAAGTGGATTAGTAGAGGTTTACCCCGCCTCTGAAACTACTATAAGTACTCTGTGATTTATTATTTTTATAATGATACTTAACTAATGCATTCATCTTAACTATTGCAGTGAAAGTCAGCTTTCTTCCGCAAAACATTTTACAGCTGATTTCTCAACTTAACTTAACTGCATTAAACTTAGCCAAGTTAACCTAGCTGCACGAAATCTCAACTGAGTATTTACAAATAGGTTATTTTCAGAAAAGATTTTACAAGTCTATTCACCCCCTATAGACTTGTACCTTACAAACTTGTGACCTACAAGTGGTATCAGAGAGGTTGGTTCAAAAAACCAAACCAGATTCATATTTACTCGAGTATGTTTTTTCAAATCTCTCATTAAAATGGAACACATGCACTCTAGACTTCCTATTTTCTCTATTGATGACTATGACCTTTGGAAGATCAGAATGTAGGCACATATATCATCCATACATGATGACATGTGGTGCATAGTAGAAGAAGGTCCCTTCATCTACCTAAAGGATAACAAAGATGAAGAAATTGTATCCGGGAAACCTAAGCAGATTCCCAAAAAATGATCAGAGCTAACTATCGAGAAAAGGAAGCTGGTCAGCCTTGAAAACTGGGCCTGTCTTGATAAAGATACCATGTTAGAAATCAAGAATTGCAAGAGTGCCAAGGAGATATATGATACATTAGTAGTAATGTGTGAGGGAACTGATATGATCAATGAGAACAACCTGTCAATTGCTACTAAAAAATTTGAAAACTTCAAGATGAAGACTGGAGAGACCATTCTTGTGGATAATGTAACACCCCCAAGTTATTTTCTTAGTTTTTGGATGAAACTATTTTAAGGGGGATGGTATGTAATACCACGAGTATTCCATGCTGTCTAAGACTATGTACCTCGTTTTAATGATTAAATAATGTACTTCATCGCAATGCTTGTACTTTTATACGTATTATGTTTAGACTATGTTGTGACGTATAAAGTCTTGCAAGTACTTATTTGTTTTGTGATGCGATTTCCTGATGTTGATGATATGTCGGTGACTTACCTTGATGTCGTTGAGCAATTATCGATGCGAATATGACGATGGCCAACGTCTTTTTCCCCGAGAAATTGCTGGATGAGTCTAAAGGGGGAGTCATGTTATAAGGATTAAACGTAATAATATAACTTAGTGTATTAAATGAACCTTACGTACGTTACCCGAATAACATTACGTATGCTATCCTCATAACATTACATATGTTATGCTTAGACTTTATATACGTAATATAGTCATCGGACGTGATTCTCGATCCCGCGTGGTCAGGGCAACTTTCGGCGCGACAACGATAGTTAGTCAACTGAGCATTACATACATAACTCAGCGACACATTACGTACGTAATGGGCAAATGGGCAGTAACTTCTGAGAATCACTTACGTTCGTTAACCCTTTGGCGGTAACGTACATAATGATGGTTACGTACATAAACCCTTAAGCATAACATACGTAATGTTAGCCTGGTGTTATAAAATGATATTTCATCCTTCATTTCCTCCGACACTTGAACACTCCTTCTCGCCCAAATATCATCCTCCAACCTCCTAATCGAATTTTAAGCCTTCTTAGCAGTTTATTATCATAGTAGAGTGGATTGATCAAGCTCCGGAGAAGGTTTTGAAGGTGTTGTCCTCCTGTTCTTCATCGCCCTTTGTTGTTCTTCCTCGTATATCATCAAGTAAGGTAAGTTTATCAACCTTTGAATTCATCTCAGTGTCGTTAGTTAAGTTGTACTAGATTCAGATGCCTTGGGTAGTTTATAACTCTTGATAATAATCGAACCGATGGGGCTCATAATCGTTAATCGAAACCTATCAAGCTAGTATTTTGTGTGACTTGTAGTAGTAATCATAGTTGGATTGTAAAACTCATAATCGAACTTGTAAATCACCAACACCATGGAATTGTCTTGTTATGGATTGTGATTGTAATCTGATTATCATATTGTAAACTCATTGGTAATTCCTCAACGAATTAGTAGTCAATTATTGAATTGGATAGGTAATCAAATACATTAGGATTCTCGGGAATTGTGATTGTTCATTCTTTCCTAGAGATTATGGAATTTCAAAATTGAGTAAGTAACAAAATTATGGGTAGCTATAGTCGTAGTTGTAATAGAAGTATTTTTCAAGGACATTATAGTTAAATGAGATGATAAATTGAAAATCGGTGTATTGAGGAATTAAGTAATTCGCATTGTCTTTAAACACGAAATTTTGTTTTTGACATTATGAAACTAACTAGGTTTAGAATCCTATCGGGACGGGGCAATTTTAGTCGTTCGTCATTATCACCATGAGGTATTAATCGATGAATATGTAATAGGTTGAGCTCTCGGGTGCGTCGTTCGAGCCGTTATGTTATCAAGGGAGTAACTTCTGTCAGAACTAAGGCAAGTGAAACTTTCTCAAACTATGCTACATTAAATTCCAATAATTAATGTATGTCACCATTTGTGGAATTATGTTCGCTCTATTTACCCGTGTCCGGAGTATTCCTGTGTAGATACTTCCGTGACCCTTGGCTGCGGCCTTGGGAGTTTATATGTTGATACATCTGTACAGAATTGTGTTGGGGGATAAAACCTGAATGGTACCCACGTCCGTAGTAATCCTGTGTAGATACTTCCGTGATCCTTGGTTGCGACCTTAGGAGTTTATGTGTTGATAGAAAAGATAATGCTGGGTATGATGTGATCTAATGCCAAACTGAACATTGATATTGTATTGCAAGTTTATCTTATACCTTCGATGAATTTTCGTTCATATTGTCTGACCTAGGTTGACTGGCACGATTCGTGGTGTCAGGCAAATTTGTTGAATATGTACAGGACATTCCCGAAGGTTCCGGTTAGGCTTAAGAAGTTTTAGACGAAGCCCTATTATTGCATTTTTTTTTATAAAATTCCAAATATTCCAAGTTGATGTAATAATTGTGTGGTCGAACTTATTTTCTAAAGTATTTTGTTTCGGAATTCTATCATCGTGGAATTACCTTCAAAAATTTATTAATGGATGAACTTTAAATTCTTGAAAATTAGCCTTGTGGGTCCGTCACGGGGTTCACGGCATTGTAACGTTCTGGTGAGTTTTTGGGGCGTTACAGCACAAGACCTCAAAATATAATCGAAGTTTGAACCATCCGCTTTCACTGTTTATTTATCTGAGTATGATATGATGTACTGAGTCGCAACATAGTGTCCAACGCTCGATAAACAGACTACCAAAAATGCGATACAACTCGGCTGTCCCCATTGGAAACAATGATCATTAGATCCCCGTGCAATGGCACGATCTCCATAATAAACACAAGAGCTAATCTATCGGGTCCCCAGATATCCTTAATGCCTAGAAAATCAACCTATTTTGTTAGTCAATCAACAGTGACCCAAATCATGCTCATTCCGTCCTCGTTCTCGGCATTGTAATAAATTATATCTTGATATCTTCCCACTTCCTCTCGGGAATAAGAAGTGATATCAACAACCCTATCAGTTGCTGATGCTCTATCTGACCTGCTCACAAATCAAATACTTTGTGTCAGGAATACTTTTTTGAGATTCTAATGAACTCTCGTGTGCTCTCTCTCCCCTTGAAGATGAGCGAACAACTGACCTTTCTCTCTCTTACGCTAAGGAATTGTATTCAGTGTTTATTTCAAATGCATGTTTAAGTACTTGGTACTGTAAAAAAGAACCAAATGAGTATCTTCTATAGGCCTTTAAAGATTAGGCTAAGCATTGATCAAGTTTAGTAAGATAAAATTTTAGTTAAGTATGGAACAATCAAACATCACCCGGGTTTTGTCAAAGACAAATATCAATTAAGTTTGACCAGATAAAACATCAGTCGGGTTTTCGGTCAAGACAAAACATCAGTCGGGTTTGACTAAGTCAGAAGTTCAGCTGAGTTTTCCCAAGACAGGATTTTGACCAAGTATGGAACATCCAAATACCAGCCAAGTTTTACCATGATAAAATATCAGTCGAGTTTTACCGATATATCAGCCAGGTTTGACCAAGGCAGAAGATCAGCCAAGATTCGATCGAGACAGAATATCATCCGAGTTTGGACATCACCTATGACCACATCAGCAAATGTTGAAAAGTCAACAAAGATGGAAAATCACATGCAGCATAAAGAAAGCCAAGGAGACAAACTGATTGATTCCCAGAAGTTAAGGAATAAAATATTCCTTGAGATTCGTGCCTAGAAGACTTTACAATTATAGTAATAGATGAAAAACAGTGCAGTGAAGAAAGAGACGAAGTCATGCAAAGAGAAGAAAAGCTAAACAATGAGGCCCACTCTCCAACTGACTAATTTGTTCAAGGATGCAACGACTATGAAGAGATCAAGAATCATACTATAAATATCGGAAGAACACTTTAGCAGAAGGACGATGCAATTAATACTTTCAAGCAACCAAACCAAACAAGCAATTCACTATGTGCTAAACATCGTGAAAGAATAAAGATCTTAGAGATACAAATCATCAGAAGTTCTTTGAAGTTGGAGAAGACATAAACTCTTGTCTTAAAGTTTGAGTACGGGGTACTTTATGGAACAAGGTTCTTCAGAGTAAAAGGTTGTAAAGCATCTGCAGGTTCATTATTGGAAGGTGATAGGCAACTTGCGAGTTGTTGAGGCATCGAAGGGTTTTGATCAAGAGGTGTTAGGTAACCAAGGTAAGGAGTTGCAACGACCACAATTTTTCACTGGTTAAAAGTTGTTACAACTAGATTCATTGTAACTAAGTTTCACTGGTTGAGAGTTATAGTGAATTTATCTCCACGTGGATTGTAGAGAAGTGGATTAGTAGAGGTTTACCCCGCCTCTGAAACTACTATAAGTACTCTGTGATTTATTATTTTTATAATGATACTTAACTAATGCATTCATCTTAACTATTGCAGTGAAAGTCAGCTTTCTTCCGCAAAACATTTTACAGCTGATTTCTCAACTTAACTTAACTGCATTAAACTTAGCCAAGTTAACCTAGCTGCACGAAATCTCAACTGAGTATTTACAAATAGGTTATTTTCAGAAAAGATTTTACAAGTCTATTCACCCCCTATAGACTTGTACCTTACAAACTTGTGACCTACAAGTGGTATCAGAGAGGTTGGTTCAAAAAACCAAACCAGATTCATATTTACTCGAGTATGTTTTTTCAAATCTCTCATTAAAATGGAACACATGCACTCTAGACTTCCTATTTTCTCTATTGATGACTATGACCTTTGGAAGATCAGAATGTAGGCACATATATCATCCATACATGATGACATGTGGTGCATAGTAGAAGAAGGTCCCTTCATCTACCTAAAGGATAACAAAGATGAAGAAATTGTATCCGGGAAACCTAAGCAGATTCCCAAAAAATGATCAGAGCTAACTATCGAGAAAAGGAAGCTGGTCAGCCTTGAAAACTGGGCCTGTCTTGATAAAGATACCATGTTAGAAATCAAGAATTGCAAGAGTGCCAAGGAGATATATGATACATTAGTAGTAATGTGTGAGGGAACTGATATGATCAATGAGAACAACCTGTCAATTGCTACTAAAAAATTTGAAAACTTCAAGATGAAGACTGGAGAGACCATTCTTGTGGATAATGTAACACCCCCAAGTTATTCAGGGTATATTACAGCGCCGTGAACCCCACCGTGGGACCCACAAGGCTAATCATGCGCGGAACTATAAAACTTGACCGAGAAGGTCCAAATACAATGAAATGAAAGACGATACAAGGGGTATTCAAACCATGTCCAATGTATCCAAATACATCACAGTACAAATTCAAGACCTCGGCAACACAGTCCGGAATATCAAGAAAGACTGAAAACAAGCAATACTCGAGTATTCAATAACCATTCCAGTACAACAACACTGAATGGAGGAACACAAAACATAACTGGAGATAAAACATAGTATCACGCTTGCCCATTATCTTCGTGCCGACCCGATACCTATCTATCTGCCCTCCAGGAACCTGAAATACATAATTCCCCCCAAAAAGGAGTTATCCGTCGAATAGCTAGTGCAAGTATATCAAGTATGAAACACAATACTCCTCGACAATAAAGTAATGGTAGCCGTCAATTCATCAATTCAAGACTAGTATTCCGAAATAACTAAATCTCATAGCATCACAACAATGCATACATGATCAACCATGGAACCGCACCAAAGGCTACGGAACCCTCAGGGGACCCGTCGGCCCGCCCCCTAGTGGTTAACCCAAATTATCCGTGGAATCGCATCAAAGTCTACGAAACCCTCAGGGGACCTGTTAGCCTGCCCCAGAGTGGATATAAATATGCCATTCATATATCTTACTTTCAAAGTCGAGAACGTACAATCATAAATATATACTTGCCTTTGAGACATCGAGAAATTGAACAAAAAAGAGTATGGGTTCGGTAGGTCCAAGAACGCGCTTCCGGCACCTAAACGATTCGTAAGGGATAAGATAATCAATAATCCATACTCATAATCCACGAAGAAACTCCCGAAACCCGTCTACGATTCACGAAAATACAAGGGTAAACAACTAGAGTTTCGAAAATCACACAAACCCTCAAAAGTCCGAACACGGCACAAACCAATCCGTAAAATCATAGGAAAAGCATGAATACGGGATAGATACATCATAATCTCAAGGTTCTCAAGCTTCAAAATGGATAAATCGGACGAATGTAAGAAAACCCCAAAATTCCCAAAAAGAAGGGTTCTAAGGATTTTTACCTTGATTTAGACGATAGAATGGATTAGATGTTGTGTAATCCTTGTTATCCAACCAAGGATGTTGATGTTTGAAGATGGATAGCTTCCAGTCGCCCAAAATCGCCTCTCCCGAGCTTCTCCAATCGAAAATGAGTTAAGAGAATGAAAAATGACGAAATGGAAGTCAATTGTCCAATATATACTCGCCCAGTCTAGCACACGCTACGCCTCGATTATTAGCATTCGCTAGCGAGGTCACCGGGTAGTCTAGTGGCTTCTGCCGGCCCCGCTAGCGTGCGCTAATCGCCTTGTCTTAGCGTGCGCTAGCCAAAAATGGTGTCCAGAAACCGAAGTCCAGAACCTACTGTCCTCTGCCCTGCTCTCGTCTTAGCATGCGCTACCGCTATAGCTTAGCGTGCGTTATGCAGCTCTAATAGCGTGCGCTATTTGAAGACTAGCGTATGTTATTTGATCGTCCAGAAAACCTGACAACCTCACTGCCTCTGCCGACCAGCCCATTAGCGTGCGCTACGGACGGATGTTAGCGCGCGCTACTGACCACGAATAGCGTGCGTTAACGAACTCCTAGCGCGTGTTAACTTCTAGTCCAGAAAGCATTATGGGTTACTAGTTCTGACCTGACTGGTCCCTTAGCGCACGCTACGGTTTAAAGCTAGCATGCGCTACTGAAGCAGAATTAGCGTGCGGTAGCTTAGGCCTAGCGTGCACTATTTCTCTAACCCAGAACACTTCCGCAAGGTCTAAACAACACGATTGTGATCCAAACAAGATACGAAACCCTATAACAATATCGACAACATCACCAAGAGTTTACAGAATGATGAAATAAGAAAAAACGGCAAGGTCAAACAGTAAATAAAAGTAACGGTATTACATTCTCCCCCTCTAAAAAGAATTTTCATCCCGAAACTTAAGAAATAAAAAGCTCGGGGTACTCCGACCGCATATTCTCTTCCGCTTCCCAAGTCGCCTCCTCGACTCCATGTCTCGACCATTGTACTTTAACCAATGGAATAGTCTTATGCCGAAGTTGTTTCTCGCGACGCTCAAGGATCTTCACGGGTCTCTCCGGAAAGGTAATATCCTCGGCTACGTTAATCTCACTGTAGTCGATAACGTGGCTCAGATCCGGCACGTATTTTCTCAATTGAGACACATGGAAAATACTATGGACGTGACTTAAAGCTGGAGGCAACGCCAAGCGATAAGCTAAATCTCCAACCCTGTCCAAGATCTCGAAAGGTCCGATATACCTCGGACTAAGTTTCCCCTTTTTCCCTAAGCGGAAAACCCCTCTGGTCGGCGACATCTTGAGTAAGACATGATCCCCCACTTCGAACTCCTAGGGTCGATGACGAGTATCAGCATAAGATTTCTGACGGCTCTGGGCAGTCAGCAATCGGTCCTGAATAATAGAAATCTTTTCCTTAGTCTCCATCAACATATTCGGTTCCATTCCAATTAGCTCCGAAGCCTCATCCCAATATAATGGCGACCTACATCACCTACCATAAAGTGCCTCGAATGGTGCCATTTTTATCGACGCATGCCAACTGTTATTATAGGGAAACTCGATCAACGGCAAGTGAAGTTCCCAATCATTACTCCAGTCTAAGGCACAAGCTCGCAACATATCTTCCAACGTCTGAATCGTCCTCTATGTCTGACCGTACGACTGAGGATCAAAGGAAGTGCTCAATCTCAACTCAGTACCCAAAGACTGATGAACGGCCTGCCAAAAATGCGATACGAAACGACCGTCTCGATCAGAAACAATGGTCTTGGGGGCACCATGTAATCTTACGATCTCAGCTATAAAAGTTCGAGCCAATCTATCCAATCCCCAAGTATCCTTAATACCCAAGAAGTGTGCAGACTTGGTCAACCGATCGACGATTACCCAAAGCATATTCATTCCGGCCCTAGTTCTCGGCATGCCAGTGATGAAATCCATATAGATGTCTTCCCACTTCTACTCGGGAATGGAAAGTGGTTTCAACAACCCCGCTGGTCTTTGATGTTCGATCTTGACTTGTTGACACATCAAGCACCATAGTACAAATTCCGTGACATCCTTCTTCATGTTGTTCCACCAAAAATTTCGTTTAAAGTCCTTATACATCTTACTCGTTCCGGGGTAGATTGAGTAAGGCATAGCATGTGCTTATCGGAGAATTCTCTGCCTTAACTCTAGATCATTCGGAACATAAAGCCTGCCCTGAAATCTCAGAATACTATCCTCATGAACCATGAGATTTTCCTTTAATTACATCTTCCTTCAGTTAGGAAATCATCGGGTCACTCCACTGTTTCCCTTTGATGTCGTCAACCAAGGACGAAATAATTTCGAGAGTACACAATTGTCCTAGTACTCGCTAAAGCCAAACTTCTATCCCTTGCCCGATTAGATCTTGATGAATCTTCGTCTGTGATGTAAGAACCTCGAGCATCTGAAGAGATGCCGATTTGCAGCTCAAAGCATCCGCGACGACACTGGCTTTTCCGGGGTGGTAAAGAATTTCCAAATCGTAATCCTTTATCAACTCTAACCAACGTCTCTGTCTCATATTCAGCTCTTTCTGACTGAAAATATACTTCAGGCTCTTGTGATCGGTATAAATCCAACACGGAGAACCATACAAGTAATGCCGCCAAATCTTGAGTGCGAAGACAATTGCGGCCAACTCCAAATCGTGAGTAGGATAATTCATCTCATACGGTTTTAATTGTCGTGATGCAAAAGCTATCGTCTTATCATGCTGCATAAGAACACAGCCAAGACCTTGACCCGAAGCGTCACTATAAACCGCAAAGCCCTCACTACCATGTGGTAAAGCTAAAATCGGCGCTGAAGTCAAACGTCTCTTCAGATCATCGAAGCTATGTTGTCTCTCCATCGTCCAAACAAACTTTTCCATTTTCTGGAGTAATTTTGTAAGCGGCCGAGTGAGTTTCGAGATCCCCTCGACAAACCGACGGTAATATGCAGCAAGCCCCAAAAAGCTACGAACTTCCTTAACATTTTTAGGAGGTGCCCAATCTAGCACTGCCTCAATCTTCTGCGGGTCTACACGAACCCCTTCAGCCGAAATCACATGGCCGAGAAACATAACTTCTTCCAACTAGAACTCACATTTTGAGAATTTGGCATAGAGGTGCTCGGTTCTCAAAATATCTAGTACCAAATGCAAATGTCGGTCATGTTTCTCTTTATCTCAAGAATAGATCAAAATGTCGTCAATAAAGACGAATACACACCAGTCGAGATACTCGATGAAAATCTTATTCATTAACTGCATGACCACTGCCGGTGCATTAGTCAACCCAAAAGGCATAACTACAAATTCATAAAGCCCATATCTCGTCCGAAATGCCGTTTTCAGAACGTCGTACTCTTTCACCCTGAGTTGATAATACCCTGATCTTAAATCAATTTTCGAAAAGCTGACCCCGCAGTGATCAAATAAATCGTCTATACGAGGCAAAGGGTACTTGTTCTTGATGGTTACTTTGTTCAGCTCACGGTAGTCAATGCACAAACGTAGTGAACCATCATTCTTTTTCACAAAAAGAATAGGCGCGCCCAAGGCGAAATGCTCAGTCTGATGTACCCTCTTTCTAGAAGTTCTCCTAGCTGATTTTTTAATTCTTGCATCTCGGGAGGTGCCATTCGATAAGATGCCTTAGAAATCGGAGCCGCATCTGGCTCTAAGTACACAGAAAATTCTACCTCCCGATCTGGCGGTAATCCCGGGAGATCGTTCGGAAAAACATCGGGATACTCATTAACAACTGGAATCGAAGAGACATCGACTTCGTTCCCTTCCGTTTTCAAGGCATAACACCAATCGCCCGTACAACCTTTACTCAAAAGTTTTACGGCCTTCATGGCGTTGATAAGTAACTTGGATTGGCCCGACTTACGTCCCAAAAATGAGAACTCGGTTCCGTCTTTAGTCATCATGGTGACAACCTTAGTACGGTAATTCATAATCGCTTGGTGACTATCATGCCAATCCTCGCCGAGGATCACGTCCTCGCCTACCATATCAACTACAATCAGATTTGATAACCATTCCATACCGGATATAATAACCGGAAAATCTTTAATCTCCCGGTTCCCCACAATTCTATCCCCGCTAGGTAGTTTCAAAATGAAGGGATCGCAAGCAGTCATACAAGTTATATTCAAACGGCGTACACACTCCAAGAAAATAAAAGAATGTGTAGCACCCGTATCAAAAAGGACACAGACTGGATGAGATAAAATATGAATGGTACTTGAAGCCACCGCCGCGTCGGGTTCATCTGTTCGATGCATCTCATAGACTCGTGGTTGTACCGAACCGACGCTAGAGTTTCCCCCTCCAGTGTTCTGACCCCATCCCCGGCCCCTGCTGTAATTCTGCTGAGATTGACCAAAAGATTGCCGCTGATTAATGCCTTGGTCAAGTGGTGTTGGGGCATAAGCTGGAGTGTCCAAAGTCTGATTTGGTTCGGAACAATAAGCCGCTCTATGTCCCATATTTCCGCAAGTGTGACACTTCAACAGTGGAAAATTGCACTCCAAATTAACGTGGCCTGGACGGCCATAATTATAGCAAGTTACCGTGCGATTTGTGGTGCCCGGGGCAGAACGGAAACCCCTCTTTCCTTTAGTAGAACGTGACGACTGTCCGGTAGTACGGTTAGTCATCTGTGACCTCTGGAAGTTGCCACTCTTAGATCCAGAAAAATTTCCAGCGACCTTATGCTTCTTCGATTCTTCTGTGGTGTCATTGCCGGGGCTTAACATATCATGGGCTAAAGCTCTGTCCTGATATTTCTTCAGTGTGGTGCAAGAAACCGGACATGTACCGCCGTAAGTCCATATTCATCCGTATATCAAAATAACGGATCTTATCACGCTCGTTTCTCACTTGATCCTTCACGTGGATCAATTGTTGGTTGTACTCTACAATTGCTTGCGAGACAGGAATATTCTGCGGTTTAGCCTCGAAAAAGGCTCGAATTCGGCTCTCTCGTACCGGACAAGGACAAAACTCGGCCTCCAAAAGCTCTTTAAATTCATCCCACGTGGCAACACGATCCTGTGGCTTGATGAATTTCCACCATGTAGCGGCCTCCTTGGTGAGGAAATACTGAGCAATCGGTACTTTCCCCACTTCAGGGCAATCAACCGCTTCAAAATTTTTCTCCAACTCCGCTAGCCAATCTTCCCAACCTAACGAGTCTGTGGCACCGCCAAACTGTGGAGGGTGCATACGGATTACATTCTGAAGCAAGGCATCCACGTTCGGGTTCGGATTATTCAGCTGAACGGTTTGGGCTAAAATGGTTATCTGGTTAGCTAATTGTTGAAGTACATTCGCAGCTCCAACGTCCGCGCTGTTCCCCTGGCCAGTCGAATGGTCGTGCTGACTTTCGATGTCCGGATACACCGAGTTCGATAAACTGGGGTTGGTCGACCCCACAACAGAACTGAGGGAAACGGCCAGGCCACGTCCTCGTCCATGTCCACGGCCACGGCCCCTACCAGCTGACATACTGAAGAACACACAACGCATGTAAGTACAATTCAATCGCACGTCATCAAAGTGACCGATTCTCAAGAATACCAATATGGAAGCAAAACGAATAAGGAACACCAGAAGAGTAAGAGGTCTTACAAGTACCGGTCACACTGTGATGATGGCAGAGTAGTGATACTGTGGACAAATGACGACTCAATCGACCCAAAAGACCGACAACCTAGGTATCCATAGACCTAAGCTCTGATACCATATTCTGTAACACCCCCAAGTTATTCAGGGTATATTACAGCGCCGTGAACCCCACCGTGGGACCCACAAGGCTAATCATACGCGGAACTATAAAACTTGACCGAGAAGGTCCAAATACAATGAAATGAAAGACGATACAAGTGGTATTCAAACCATGTCCAATGTATCCAAATACATCACAGTACAAATTCAAGACCTCGGCAACATTGGCCAGAATATCAAGAAAGACTGAAAACAAACAATACTCGAGTATTCAATAACCATTCCAATACAGCAACACTGAATGGAGGAACATAAAACATAACTGGAGATAAAACACAGTATCACGCTTGCCCATCATCTTCGTGCCGACCCGATACCTGCCTATCCGCCCTCGTGGAACCTGAAATACATAAAAGGTATTTCCCCCCCAAAAAGGGGTTAGCCGTCGAATAACTAGTGCAAGTATATCAAGTATGAAACATAATACTTCTCGAAAATAAAGTAATGGTAACCGTCAATTCATCAATTCAAGATTAGTATTTCGGAATAACTAAATTTCATAGCATCACAACAATGCATACATGATCAACCATGGAACCGCACCAAAGGCTACGGAACCCTCAGGGGACCCGTCGGCCCGCCCCAGAGTGGTTAACCCAATTTATCTGTGGAATCGCACCAAAGGCTACGAAACCCTCAGGGGACCTGTCGGCCCGCCCCAGAGTGGATATAAATAAACATGCCATTCATATATCTTACTTTCAAAGTCGAGAACGTACAATCATAAATATATACTTGCCTTTGAGACATCGAGAAATTGAATGGAAAAGTGTATAAGTTCGGTAGGTCCAAGAATGCGCTTCCGGCACCTAAACGATTCATAAGGGATATGATAATCACTAATCCATACTCATAATCCATGAAGAAACTCCCAAAACCCGTCCACGATTCACGAAAATACAAGGGTAAACAATTAGAGTTTGGAAAATCACCCAAACCCTCACAAGTCCGAACACGACACAAACCAATCCGTAAAATCGTAGGAAAATGATGAATACGGGATAGATACATCATAATCTCAAGGTTCTCAAGCTTCAAAACGGATAAATCGGACGAATCTAGGAAAGCCCCAAAATTCCCAAAAATAAGGGTTATAAGGATTTTTACCTTGATTTGGACGATAGAATAGATTAGATGTTGTGTAATCCTTGTTCTCCAACCAAGGATGTTGATGTTTGAAGATGGATCGCTTCCAATCGCCCAAAATCGCCTCTCCCGTCAAAAATGAGTGAAGAGAATGAAGAATGACGAAATGGAAGTCAACTGTCCAATATATACTCGCTCAGTCTAGTGCACGCTATGCCTTGATTATTAGCGTGCACTAGCAAGGTCACCGGGTAGTCTAGTGGCTTCTGCCGGCCCCGTTAGCGTGCGCTAATCGCCTTATCTTAGTGTGCGCTAGCCAAAAATGGTGTCCAGAAACTGGAGTCCATAACCTACTATCCTCTGCCCTGCTCACGTCTTAGCGTGCACTACCGCTATGGCTTAGTGTGCGTTACGCAGCTCTGATAGCGTGCGCTATCCGAAGACTAGCGTATGTTATTTGATAGTCTAGAAAACCTGACAACCTCACTGCCTCTGCCGACCAGCCCATTAGCGTGCGCTACGGATGGATGTTAGCGCGCGCTACTGACCACGAATAGCGTGCGTTAACGAACTCCTAGCACACATTAACTGCCAGTCCAGAAAGCAGTATGGGTTACTAGTTCTGACCTGACTGGTCCTTTAGCGTGCGCTACGGATCAAAGCTAGCGTGCGCTACTGAAGCAGAATTAGCGTACTGTAGCTTAGGCCTAGCGTGCGCTATTTCTCTAACCCAGAACAATTCCGCAAGGTCTAAACAACATGATTGTGATCCAAACAAGGTACAAAACTCTATAACAATATCGACAGCATCACCACGAGTTTACAGAGCGACGAAATAAGAAAAAATGGCAAGGTCAAATAGTCAATAAAAGTACGGGTATTACAGATAACAGGTTCACATAAATCATCTTTGAAATCAACTCTCTCGGAAAGACCTATGGCAACCGAGAGATGGCCCTGAAAGTTTTGAGGTCCCTTAATCCAGATTGGAGCATGAAGACAGTAGCCATGAGGGATTCCAAGGATCTTAACAAAATAAAAATCCAAGAGCTATTCTCAGACCTCAAGGCATTTGAGTTTCCACTTCATTGCTCATCATCCAATGAACCAGTAGAAAAAAGAAAATGATTTTTGCAGCTGAGTCACCTGCAAAGAACCTAGCTGAAGCCATCCCTCCAAGTCCTCTAAAGTTTGAGGAACAAATGGCATTTATAATGCAAGAATTCAGTAATTTCAGGAATAATTACTCAAAGTACAAGAAGAACTACAAGGAGAATCCCAGAAGAAACCAAAAAGCTGGGAATTGGAAGATGGAATGATATAACTGTCATAAGCAGGGCATATCCAATATGATTGTCCTGACCTCAAGAGAGAGGAGGAAAAGAAGGACATGAGCAAAAGAGAAGATAAAAGGAAAGCCGTGGTTGGAGAAGACCAGATGCTAGAGACTGTGGAATCAAGCAGTAGATTCTTCTCTGAAGAAGAAGATGACTACAACTGCCCAATGGACAACATATCCGATGAAGAGGTATGTTCTAAACCCCAAACTTCAGAATGTTCTAGCTCAGACATATATGAAGATCTTGATTTACAAAAGTCTCTAAATCAACTATTAAAAGATTTTTGAAATTCTCAAAACAGTACACCTAATTGTGTTAGATGAGAATACTCAGCTGAAAAATGAGAAAAGGCACCTGAAAAATGACTTGGACAGACTCAGCCAAGAGTCATCCAAGATTGAAAACAACAGAGCTGAGTTTTAAAGATTTTCTAAAGTAAACTTAAAAAACTCAGCTAAAATAGATACAACCACAATTAAGATTAAGAGGCTGACTATTTTAAACAAATAGAAATCAGCTGCACTTACTCATACTAAAACTGAGTTTTCAAAACTAACACAGTTGAGAAATGTACAAGCTAAGGAAATAACATCTCGGAAAGCATCTATTACCTTAGATAGATTATGTATAAATCAGAGGCCACTCTATTTAAAATTAGGCCTTGAATATAATCCCAATACTCTCTCAAGTTCAAAAACCACCTCAATAAAGGGAGAAATAATTGTCCAGATTGCTGAGCCTATTAACAAGCATGTATTTAAAAATAGGCAGCAACCCAGTCAAAAGTTTAGGCAGCATCCACCCATACCTTGCCTAGGTCTCGTAGCTCATCCCTTGTTTGGGCTGGACTTAACCGCTTAACCAAAGGCTCTAGGGTCACCTTCTAATGATTTATCAAGGCATCAACCTAGACAAAGGACTAAGTAATGTCCAAAATAGCATGAGTAGTCAAGACATTATTAGTCTAGTTATTATCAAAGACTCCCACAAAATAGATTTCAGAATGGAAAAGGAAAATGGAAACCTCAAGGTATTCCAAACTTTCGAAAATACCAGGTATGGAGACCCCAAAATCTTAATCATAGGTCTAGCCTAGAGTTAGCAATCACATACGGAACAAATTATCAGCCATACCCTATATACAATCCAAACCAGGGATATAGAAAGCAAACGAAGGCATATCAAAATGAGTTTTACAAACACAGGAGAAACCACTTTTCCAAGAAAATCACTAACCCTAGAGGACCCACTCAAATCTGGATATCTAAATCTTTTCTTAATGATTGCACAAGAGATGGAAGGACTGATATCAAGTTACCTTAGGATCACTAGTACGAGGTGAAGAATGGTGTGTGGACTATGGGTGCTCAAGACATATGACAGGAAATAAGAAAGTTCTGTCAAGCTACATTAAAGAAAGAGGCCGAAATGTAACCTTTGGGGATAGCTCAAGTGGGCAAACCAAAGTTTATGAAAAGCTGCACATAGGGAACATTGTCATTTCAAAAGTGCAGTATATCAAAGGACTCAAGTACAATATCTTGAGCATAAGCCAGTTCTGTGATGAGAACAATCTAGTGGTTTTCCCTAAATGGAAATATATTGTGGTCGATCTCCTAACTGAAGAAGTAAAACTACAAGGCTACAGAAGAAGGGATGTTTATATGATAGATTCAAAAACAGGCACACCAAATGCTTGTTTCATATCAAAGACAGTAGCTGAAAATAGATGGCTCTGGCACAAAAGGCTAAGTCACATTAACTTCAAAGCTCTCAACAGGTTAATCGCACAGAAATTGGTGAGAGGTCTTCCAGAATTTTCAAAAAGGAAACTCTCTGTGATGCATTCCAGAAAGGAAAGCAGACCATAGCTTCATTCAAATCTGTTCAACCTACCACTTTAACCAATAGGGTACTGGATCTACTTCACATGGATCTTTTTGCTCCTATCAAGCCAAGAACTCTAAGTGGAAGGAAGCATGCATTAGTAGTTGTGGATGACTACTCAAGATACACTTGGATAGTTTTTCACTACAAAAAGAGTGAAACTCTAACCAAGATGTCTGAGCTTATGAGAAAACTTCAATATGAGAAATCTATATCCATCATAAAAATCAGGTCAGACAAAGAAGGAGAATTTCTCAAGAAAGCCATAACTGAATATTGTGATCATAATGGGATTAAACATGAAATGTCAGTTGCAAGAATACCACAACAAAATGGTGTAGCTGAAAGAAGAAATAGAACCCTCAAGGAAGCAGCCAGGAAAATGATTGATGAGACTGATCTATTAGGTTTCGGTGATTAAAATCGAGATACGCAGAGAAAATAAACCGGTCCAACCGGATAAAACCAAACCCCAAAAACGGACCGATCAAGCATCGTATAAATGAATATAAATTAACGAAGATAAAATTAAGAGATCATACCCTCGTAGGCCTTTGATAATATTTTCTTGATTCCGAACATAACACAAATCCAATCGAACGAGCTTTTGGAAATTCTCGAGCACCGAAAGCATCATGCCTCTACGTATCACGAGTCAGAAGATGAGCAAAAAATATTTCTATCAAATTATACTCTAAGTATACGGCTAAAAGTTGATAAAATATGCTTATATATAATTTTACAAATATTCTAAGTATTTTATAGTAATTATTTCTCTCAACAAATACACTTAAACTCTAAGTTTAAGAAAAGGAAAATTTTTCTCTCCCTTGCCTTTATACTGAGGGCCAAACACTCATTTGTAGAGGAGGATGAAGTTGTTTTTATAACAACAAAACAAATCACTCCACACTTCATTCCAAAACTCCTATAATTATTTAAACACCATGTATAAACAAATGTATCATATATCTCATGGAATCTCAAATTGAGATAAAATAAATGATACACCAAATGTGGTGGGGTTTGAGGCGGCCAAGAGGGAGGAAAATAATGTCAGTTCATTTCGATCTGTGAAATGGACCATCGTGTATCTAGTCAGATAGATAAACCTTGGTACGTTTCAATATTATCAATTAATTAATCTAATTAATTAATTATATTGAAAATATTTTTTAAGAAATTATATGAATAAATTAATTACCCAATAATTTATTTAATTCACGAGACCGATATAATTTATCCAATAAATTAAATTAGACATCCAATGTCCAATATTAACCAAGAGAGAATAAGCTAAAAATGTAATCCGTCATCAATTCTTGTGCCGCGACTCTATAGGTTCGTCTCAGTTAGCATTGGAAGGATACAGTGAGTGTTAGCACCACTTAGCCAGTCTCGTGGCCCATACCGTAACCTAACTGAGTACGAATGATAAGATCAATACAATACCATTATGTCGTGAATACCGTATACATCTAAACCCTTCAATCATCTGTCTCGGTCAAGTATTAGGGTCACGGTAAAGTTAAACCCTATTGTAACTTGACTCTATACATTTGTTAAGACAAACCGAGATCACCAAGCTTTCGTGTATCAAATACAACTACCTCTAAATGCTTTGGCCAAAGACTTATGACCTCATTTGCCATTAACCGCATAGGACATTTACCTGCTCACTCACAGGAGAAAGAATTCTATCTTGGTATTCAGTAGAGACTGCTACTTTCCCCCTAAGTTGCACTTTGAGGTTGACCCCACCAACCGGCGATTGGATAAAACTACTCTAGTAACTAACTTAATATCAGAAGCACATCTCCTACTGAAATCTTAATTCAAAGGTCCACATATACTTATCACAACATTTTGCTACAGCCATTGACAATCCCTGAGTGATAACCATGTGACCAAATCGTGGTGAGTCATGTACGAGTATACTAATCTCTTTAGCATACCTATTGTTAGGAATACGCCCTCGAATGCCACTCAGGGGATGAGAGAGTAGGGGCATTGTACATGTAATTATGAAATAATTAATAAAAAGGCAATTCTATTCATTTACTGTTTATTGTATTTCAATTGCATTCTTGACTTGATAAACATTGAAATGAAGTCCATGTAAATAAATTTAACATTCCATTCTCGTTATGGGATAAGAGAAAATGCACTGGAAGTGTTTAAAGTTTATTTATGTAAATCGTTCGCAAGTCAATAAACTTAAATGGACATTAAGTTTTAATAAAACTTGTATAACTGATGCTAGGACGTGTGCACATCTTGATAGCATAGTTATAAGTATATTGGTGGGACCAATATACTCGAACACGACTCATACTCGATTCAGTCACACGGTATTCACTCTCGGAGAGTCGATGACGAATCGAAAGGTTGTGAAAGTATACGTGGACCTTTGACTTGAGGGTTCAGTAGAAGATGTGCCTGTGACGTTTAGTTTGTCATTAGAGTAGTTAGACTCATTTGTTTAATTGCTGAGTCGACGTCGAAGTGCGGACTATACGGGCAGGTAGCAGTCTTTACTGTACGCCAAGAAAGGATTCTATCTCCTGTTAGTGAGCAGGCGTATGTCCTATACGATTGATGGCAAATAAGATCATAAGTCTTTGGCAAAGCATTCTGATATAGTCGTACTAGATACACTATTGATCAGTCGGTCTTGATTTGCATTAACATATGTATAAAGTCTAGTCAATAGTAGGGTTTGACTTTACCGTGACCCAAAGACTTGACCGGGACATCTGATGAAGGGTCTATATGTATATGGTATTCACGACATAATGGTTCTGGAATGATCCCTTCATTCGTTCTCAGTCGTGGTTTATAGTGTGGCCCGTTAGGCTGGCTAAGTGCTGCCCGCACTCATTGGTTCCTCCCAATGCTGGTTGAGACGGACCTACGGAGTCGTGCATCAGGAGCGTTGACGGATAAATGTGAATTTATTATCTTTCTATTAATATTAGATATTGGATATCTAATTTATGATTTATTGGATAAATCAAATAGCGGTCTTATGAATTAAAATTAAGTTACCGAGTAATTAATTTAATTTATAAATTATATTTCTTAGAGAAATATATTTGTATTTGATATAATTAATTAATTAGATTAATTAATTAATATAAATACATTGATTATTAAATAGAGTTGTTTGACGAATGTCCGGTACACGAGCCGAGTGGCTCGGCTCGTTTCTAGGAAACTTTCTAATGCCCCCCACCTTCTCCTCTCTTGTCATACATGTGGTATTATTATGGTGTGGGACACACCATTATTTGGTCTCCACATTGGTGTGCAGCGATTTATACGCCTCGACTGCGATCGATAACAAGGCCGAGCAACCGAGTCCACAACCGAACGAGCTAAGACGGACTTGCCTAAATGAAGATA
Source organism: Orobanche coerulescens (assembly GCA_033398695.1). NCBI lineage: Eukaryota > Viridiplantae > Streptophyta > Magnoliopsida > Lamiales > Orobanchaceae > Orobanche > Orobanche coerulescens. Next base: position 10,851,332 of record CM065819.1, read on the forward strand.
ACAGTCCACCGTCGAGTATCCAGCAATCGACTCCTAAGGCGATCGCCTTTTGGTACCTAGTGATCAACCCTGGTGCCCGACCAAGGACGACCGACCTCTTCCACAAACAAAGACATCGTCCGTCAAAGTCTACGAAGACTGGATCTCAAAGACAATGCCCATGTGCAGATCCACAAAAGGCGCCGCAGAACATGGATCGTTGACCATCAAACATCTGTCCATGACAAGGACGGCCTCACCTACCGACAAACCCGTCGAAAGGTCCTAAGTGGGGCCTCCCACGACAGCAACTCGAACGCGTGTTGGCCTCTAATTAGTTCGCACTTCTGGCAGACAGCAACCCATGCGGACTTTAAGGAGACCAGCCTATGTGCTAACGACGATCGCCCGTTTATTATAATACAGCAGAGGCGATCGCCCAGCAACTCTCAGTGCTATATATAAAGAGCCTCCAGCAACTGGAAAAAGGTTCCTCTCAGTTGGTAACTAAGCTGAAAAATACATACAAACGTACATTCTCTCAGGCTCTCGGTTTTCTCTCTTGAATCTACCTCAGGACTTCTCTCTCAGCACCTCTCATCCAGAAGACGGTTGGCAGAGGCAAGAACTCCTTGCGGCGCAGATTCGAAGAGACCCGCAAGCCTAGGAGCTCACACATACAACTAATACAAACTGTGGGAGACCGTCAATTTCTCACAGTCGTCACAGCACCCCATCGTTGTTACAAGAACTCACAGAGCAACATATCTGGTTCTTCCGGCAATCTTCACGCTGAATAGCTAAGATAACTAGGGTCTTTACACTCATTGTAATTGTACTCTAACATTAATATTTGTACTCCAAAGTATTTGTATTAATATTATCTCGCGAGAGCATTCAAGCCCGGGACTAACAACCCTGGCAAATCTTCTGTTATTTACTTTCCCACGGAAATTCTCTCACACCTTGTTTGCTACTCATCCATTCCAGCAATATCTATCTCCGGATAATATTTTGGGTAGCAACAATTGGCTCTAGAAAAAGGGCATCTTAACTTTCATTTTTTATTCCTACCGTCCCGAAGAACACTCACTGTTCTCGGGGCTTATACTTGAAGTGACACTCACTGCGCTTCAAAGAAAGCCTTCAGAATCATGACGTCCACCACTACATCGAACAGAGCCACTCTCCGAACCGCCGTACACCATATCCCGACTCGGTCCGAGCCCCAGCCGACGGCAGAGGGAAGCCACGGCAACGCGAGACTCTCGATCCCGCACCTGAGGGGTGGCCCCAGCCTCTCACTCGACCAGTTCCAAACCGAGGAACAGATTGAGGAGGCTATGGCCATCCTAAAGGAATGACGGAGAGCATGCGCGGCGCCCGCAATAACTCCCTCGGCCATCCGTCGCGTGGGCAAACGGAAGTTCAAAGGGTTACTGTGCGAGCGATCGTCAGAAAGACCCGATTCGTGAGAAAAGGCTCTCTCAAGGTCGGACGGTTCTGTATTCAGTCACCTGGGAAGCGATCCATCATAGCGACCGGGGCATTCTGGCCCCAACCACGAGACGACGGAATCCGAGTCCATCACCAGGAGTTCGGCCTACCCAACTCCCAGCCGAATACAGGTCAGCCGTCTGGCTCCCACTCCGAACGCCAGGGGGTCAGTACTTGATCGTCTTGGCTCCCGCTCCGAGCGCCTAGTCACGAGTGGCCAGGCCACGGCGATGGCCGCTATGCAACGCCAGCTCGACGAGATGAAAGCACTCGTGGATACTGGGGCAAGCACCAGTAGAAAGATCATCGGACCGACTGAGCCACTCGCGGTCCACATCAAGCTTGCCCCCATGCAACCAAGGATCGCTCCTCCCAAAACATCTCTGTACGAAGGGAGATTGGACCCCGAGACCCACCTAAGAAAGTTCCGGATCTACATGACCGGGTATGGGGCATCAGATGCAACCAAGTGCCGAATCTTCCCTTTAACATTGGGCGAGCTAGCCCATAGGTAGTACGTCTCACTACCACCGCGATCGATCATCTCCTTTAAGAAACTGGCGAGTGACTTCACTGTTGGGATTCGGTGCCTAAAACGAAGGCCCAGCGGAAGCGGTAAAACGAAAACTAATTCGATCCGAATCCCTACGAGGATCGATCGAGCTATGTATATATGAATATATAAACGAAAAGCAAGAGTCGTAAGAAACTAACCCTCGAAGTCCGTTCATTAAATGGTAACCGTCTCTTGAGCTATTCCCCAAGCTCTTGAACGATCCAACGCCGAAAGCACCGCGTCTCTACTTGCCACACGCCGGAGAAACAACCGGAACGACGATCACCTTGCTATCCTCCGAGGGTACGGCTAGAGCTAAGTGATGAAGCTATATATGTAAAGATTACTACACTCTAAGTGTTTTAATCTTACTCTCTCTATATGATTTTCTCTCAATTTTTCTCCAATAAAAATGAAGAAGAAATGAATGAAGAAGATGAAGATAATTGAGAAAATAGTTTTTCTCTCTCTCTCTCAATCTCACTCACGTAGGAATCATATCGTTTTCAAGAGATATGAAGTCTTCCTCCTTATATTCTTATTCCACCCACATGTGAACAACTCATGTCACATGAGATCAAACCCCACAAAGTCATTTTTTTCATATAAAATGAAAACAACAAGACAAGAGGAAAGTGGGTGGAAATTAGGGGGCGGCTACCATGCAGAAACGGATGAGTTCGGTTTGTTTCGGACTCCCGTGAGTCCAAACAGATAAACTACGATTCTGTTCCGATGTATTTGTATCGATTAATTAATCCAATTAATTAAACATATCAAATACAAAATAACATAATTAATTTCTCCAAGAAATAATTATATTCATGAATTAAATTAATCACCCAGTGATATATTTAATCCATTAAGCCGTAAATTAATTTATCCGATAAATCGATTTAAACATCCAATGTCCCAAATTAGATATCCAATATCTAATATTCATAATGAGAGAATTAGCTTAATTCATTCCGTCGTCAATCCTAATGCGCGACTCGGTAGGTCCGTCTAAGTTAACAATGGGAGGAACCAAAGAGTAGTAGCACCACCTAGCCAGCCTGGCGGCCTACACTGTACCCCAGCTGAGAACGAATGATTGGGATCATTCAAGAACCATTCTGTTGTGAATACCAGTATACGTATAAACCCTTCTTTCAAATGTCCCGATCAAGTTATAGGGTCGCAGTCAGTCAAACCCTATCTGTACTTGACGATATGCATGCGTTAATGCAAATCGAGATCATCAAGCTCTCGTGTATCTAATACAGCTAGCTCCAATGCTTTGGACAAAGACTTATGATCTCATCTGCCAATAACCGAATAGGACATATAACCCGTTCACTAACAGGAGAAAGAATTCTATCTTGGTATTCAGTAGGACCTGCTACTTGCCCGTCAAGATGCATGTCGAGGTTGACCCCCGCCTTCCGGATTATAGGGTCGAACTACTCTAATGAAAATCTTGACATCACAAGCACATCCCTACTAAATCCTCAAGTAGAAGGTTCACGAATACCTATCACAACCTTTCGATTCCGTCATTGACTGTCCCGGAGTGAAATCCGTGTGACGAATCGAGGGTGAGTCGGTTCGAGTATACTAATCTAATTAGCATACCTATAACGTGTGTCCCACTAACCATTAGTGTTCGACAGGCACTCTCCATGTAAAAGAACACGTCATACAAGTCTTCACATAAACTTAACGCCCAGTCAAGTTTCATCGACTTGCGAACGATTAAGTATTTGAGCTATAAACCTTTCCAGTGCCGACCCCCTTATCCAATAAGGAGTGGAACGTTTTGCTCTCAAATACATGGACTAGTTTCTATATGTTTATTTACGAGTTAGGAATGCCAGTAACTACCAGTAAATAAAGAAACATTCATTTGCCTTATATAAATGGTTTACATAATTATAAGTACAATGCCCTCACTCAACAACCTCTGAGTGGCATTCGAGGGCATAGTCCTAACAATCTCCCACTTGCACTCAATGCCACACACTATGGTATCTAATACCCATGTTCTCCAGATGACGCTCTAAGCTAGTCTGAGATAGTGGCTTGGTCAGTGGATCGGCGACGTTGTCGGCCGAGTCTACTCTGTGCAGCACAATGTATCCCTTGCGAACAAATTCTCTTACGAGATGATACTTCCTCTCAATATGTTTTGTGCTGTTGTGAAACCTCGGCTCCTTGGCCTGCGCTACAGCTCCATCGTTGTCGCGATGCAGTAACAGCGACTCGGCACATGGTATCATTTGAAGTTCTCCCGAAACTTCTTAATCCGTAACCCTTCCTTGGAAGCCTCCGAGGCCGCTTGATACTCGGCTGACAGTGGAATCGCGGTCGTGCTTTTCTTGGCACTACGCCAAGATCTTGCTCCTCCATTAAGAGTAAATATGTAGCGCAGTGGACATCGAGTCGTCCTTGATCCTTGGAAGTCCGAATCGGTGAATCCCACCACATCCAATTCTCCACCGCCATACATAAGAACCATATCTCTAGTTCTTCTCAAGTACTTGAGAACGTTCTTTCTGACAGTCAATGTTCCCTACCTAGGTTTGCCTGAAACCTACTCACCACGCTTACAGCATGCGCGATGTCAGGTCTTGTACACAACATAGCATACATAAGGCTACCCACGGCCGAAGCATATGGTATATTACTCATTTCCTTGCGTTGTTCCTCACTTTGAGGACACATCTTCAAGGTGAGTTTTATTCCATGTTGCATCGGTAGGAACCCTCTTTTAGAATCATCCATCTTAAATCGCTTTAAGATCTTATCTATATAGAGGGCTTCGGAAAGGCCTATTGTTCTCTTCGCTCTATCCCGGTAGAGCCGAATACCAAGAATATAGGTAGCTTCTCCCAAGTCTTTCATGGAGAAATTACTCGAAAGCCAAGCTTTCACAGAACTGAGCATTCCTACATCATTTCCTATTAGTAGAATGTCATCTACATATAGTACTAAGAATGCGATCTCGCTCCCACTAACCCTCTTGTATACACAAGGTTCCTCTTCATTTTGCACGAAATCAAACTCTTTGATTGCCTCGTCAAAACGAAGGTTCCAACTACGCGACGCTTGCTTCAGTCCATAAATGGAACGCTGAAGCTTGCACACTTTCTGAATATCGACTTCGAACACAAAGCCTTTAGGCTGCTCCATATAGATTTCCTCCTCGAGGAATCCATTAAGGAAGGCCGTCTTTACGTCCATTTGCCATATCTCATAATCGTGGTAGGCAGCTATAGCAAGCATCATGCGAATAGACTTGATCATAGCTACGGGCGAGAAGGTATCGTGGTAATCGATCCCTTCCTTCTGGGTATAACCCTTTGCCACAAGCCTGGCCTTATAGGCGTCAACCTTGCCATCACCATCAGTCTTTGTCTTGTAGATCCACTTGTTCCCAATAGGCACTATTCCCTTGGGGCGGTATACTAGAGTCCAGACCTGATTGACATGCATCGAGTCTATCTCAGCTTCCATAGCTTCATGCCATTTCGCGGAATCTACATCCACCATTGCTTGGTCATAGGTCGTCGGGTTGGTCTCTTGGCTATCACTTGGAACCTCATGGAGACCCAGCTCCTCCAAGTGCACAAGCCCATACCTCTCAGGTAAATGAGACACCCTACTAGACCTACGAGGTGGTTGTACTTGTGTTTCAGAAGGGTCGGTTCCAGTTTCTTGCACAGGTGTCTCCTGAGGAGTTTCATTATATTCTTCTAAATAAATACTTCTACCTGCTCCGCCTTCCTGAATGAACTCATCTTCCAGGAAGTGTGTTTGTAAAGCAACAATGATCCTTCGATCTTCGGGCATGTAGAATAGATATCCCATCGTCCCAGATGGGAATCCAATGAAACGTCCCTTCACAGACCTAGCTTCCAACTTTTCCACCTTAGTCTTCTTGACATAGGCGGGACATCCCCAAATCCTAATATGATTAAGACTTGGTTTCCTTCCCTCCCACATCTCATGTGGAGTTTTAGGAACGGATTTGGAAGGACATCTGTTCAAGATATACGTGGCAGTCAGGAGTGCATACCCCCACAGGTAAATCGGCAAGTCAGCATAGCCTAGCATGGAACAGACCATGTTCAACAGGGTCCGGTTCCTTCTTTCTGACACACCATTTAACTGAGGAGTACCTGAAGGTATTAGTTGTGAAACTATTCCATGTTCTTTAAGGAACTCATCAAACTCCGTACTCATATACTCGCCACCTCGGTCCGAACGAAGTGCTTTGATATGATTACCAGTTTTTCGACTAGGGCCTTGAATTCCTGGAATTTCTCAAAAGCCTCGGATTTATGTTTCATTAAGTATACATAACCATACCTAGTATGATCATCTGTAAACGTAATGAAATATTGATATCCGTCACGTGCTGCTTCCAAAGCACCACAAACGTCAGTATGGATTAATCCCAGTTTATCAGCGGCTTTTTCAAAAGTCCCTGTGAAGGGGGACTTAGTCATTTTGCCTTTAAGGCAAGATTCACAAGTAGGAAAGGGATCCGATCCCAATGGACCCATAAGTCCATCTTTTTCCATCTTGTAAACCTTGGTCTGACCAACATGACCAAGTCTAAGATGTCATTTCAAAACTTGATTGGTTTCATCCCTACCACGTTTTCTAGTCATAGTATTCACAACTACTTTGTTGTTGAGATTTAGACGATACAATCCATTTAACAATGTAGCAGTACCCACTAGTTTATTTCTAAAATAAATTTTGCAGGAACCATCACCAATGAAAAATGAAAAACCTTTTCGGTCCATGACCGGAATGGATACAATGTTTTTGTTCCCCTTGGGCAAAACAAGTACATCTTCTAGAGTCAAAACAAAGCCGGATCCTAAACCCAAAAGAAGTGATCCTATGTCGGTCGCCTCGACACTATGCCCGCTTCCGACTGTGATCATAACTTCTCCAGCTCCGAGCTTCCTACTTTGTTCCAGATCCTGATTCACGGTACAAATATGAGAACTAGCACCAGAATCCAGTATCCAGGAAGTAGAAAATACAGTAGCAGAACAATTTGTTTCCAAAACTAAAAGTTCTGTACCTGAAGTGCCATGAAGAATCGGACAGTCTCTAGCCCAGTGGCCCAGCTCACCGCACTTGAGACAAGAATCCTTCTTCTTCTTGTTCTTTGGAACCAACGGGGCCTTGCCCTTTCCCTTAATGTCCTTAGCTTGTGGTCCAGTCCGCTTTTTGGTCTTTTTCTTCTTATTCTTAGACTTCCGAAGTCCAGAAGAAATCACAAGTGCAGAATCCTTCATCCGCGGGAACTTTATCTGAGACTGAGCGGTCAGTAGTTTGTTCATTAGCCCAGCTAAGTTACATGCAATCTCATTGCAATTAAAGTTCATAACAAACCGTGAGAAGGAATCAGGGAGAGACTGTAGGATAAGGTCGGTTTGGAGAGAAGTATCCATTTTAAAATCAAGAGCCTCCAATCTCTCGATCATGGATATCATTTTAAGGACGTGTTCCCCAACCTTCTCACCTTCCTTCATCCTTGCACCGAACAGTTGCTTGGATATCTCATATCTAGCAGTTCTGCTGTGCTCACCATAAAGTTCGGTTAAGTGAGATAGAATCTGCCTAGCAGAAGTCATTTTCTCATGAGCTCTCTGAAGCTCATTAGACATGGAAGCCACCATATAAGCACGGACTTTCACGTCATCCTTAACCCACTTTTCATGGTTTTCAATCTCTTCCTGATTGGCTCGGGTCCGCACAGGAGGCGTCGGAATGTCCGTCTCCAAGACGTATCCCAGTGCCTCTATACTGAGGACAATCATCAGATTGCGGAGCCAATCCACAAAGTTAGGTCCCATTAAGGTGTTCTTTTCGAGTAGAATTGCGAGTGGATTCATTGTCATATTGAGATTTGAGTCTGCATTAAGTACGATAGATTAATTAGTGACTCATTCAATTATGTTCTGAGTATAGAATTAAGGTCTTTTCTATTCTTGTTACCCAGTTCCCACTATTTTTTTCGGAATAACACACTCCCATGTGAAATCCGGAAGTATCGTCGCTCTACTTCATAGTGGTGATCGAGTTCTTTATAAATCTTAATAGAGGGCAACCGAAAAAGTTTCTAGTCTATTAATTTTCATAAAGTGGTGTCCAACACCAACCCATCTAATGGATGATTCGATCTTCTTTTTCCCCTTATTCACTCCCCTCAACCTATACGGTTTCTATGGTTCGTGAACAAGTTAAGTTTATACCATCGACACAAATCAGTTTCACAATTGAATCTTATCTGGCAACCTATCAGGTTTCTAGGGATAAAATTTGCTCCAACCGAAGGCATCCAATGCGCTCCTGGTAATTTATCCATCCTCCCCGAATGACTACCCCGATAACTCGGAAGCATAGCACATCCAGTTTGGATTTCAATTTCCCAAAAACTCGATGGAGGGAAGGAAAACCTTGAAACCTTATAAACGTAATTATTTGTTGTGGGAGAATTTTCGTGATTTACATTGCACTTTGCACATTAATCGTTTAAGCGCGTTTGTGGCATTCATACAATGTGAAACAACCATTCACAACCTAGTTGCTACCAACATGTGGTTCATGGACCGTTCCTAGAAAACAAAAACTCCGTAATCTAATTACAAGTCTTCGTCTTGAATCTTCGTCTTCTCAAAATGGATCTTCCTCCGGTCTTCTTCATTACATATAAATTTTACATTGAAAATTGCATCCTAGATACAAATTTTTCTAGTAAAATAAATAGGCTCAAAACGGCCTTTACAACCCAATCGAATAAAACGAACGATTCAAAAACTAAGTCCACGAACCACATCCCCATTCAAAATCATTCATCCAATAAATACTAAATAAATGGAAAACGTAGAGATACATTGATCCAATCAACAATACGAACCGATCAAATCGATTCACACAATCGGTAATATGAAAATGTTCAAAATAATTCGGTCGACCATAAATATTCCAATTAATCAAATTTCCCTTATAAAATGAAATACCATAAATCATTTTAATCATATTAAATCCAATTTAACATGCGGGAGATTAATTTTTAAGAATACACGAAAAAATCGAGCCGGGACGAAATTGGCCTACCATGGCCGAGTCACTGCCGGCAGCATGCCGGTAGACAGGCCTGGCATGGCCGAGTCATGCTCGGCAGTTGCCGGCCGGCTGCCCAGCAGCCCTGGGCCGCGGCCCACAGGCTGTGCCGCGGCCTGATCTGATGTTGCCAGTGCCGGCAACAACCACAGGCGGCCCCCTGCTCCCGGACCCCTCCCGGACCGTCCAACGGCATTTCGGGGCTAGTTTTTCGACCGGATATCCAATATCTATATTCTCCAACATTCATATCTTCAATATAAATCATATTTCCAATAAATTAAGATTTATATTTAGACATAAACTTACGAAAAATATAACTACAACGAACGTAAAAACATATACCACGATTATGACTAAAATGATTCCAAATCATTCACCATCTAATCGAGCATTCCAAATGCTAATATCGTATATACGATTGCAAGACCTACGCTCCGATACCACTGTTGGGATTCGGTGCCTAAAACGAAGGCCCAGCGGAAGCGGTAAAACGAAAATTAATTCGATCTGAATCCCTACGAGGATCGATCGAGCTACGTATATACGAATATATAAACGAAAAACAAGAGTCGTAAGAAACTAACCCTCGAGGTCCGTTGATTAAATGGTAACCTTCTCTTGAGCTATTCCCCAAGTTCTTGAACGATCCAACGCCGAAAGCACTGCGTCTCTACTTGCCACGCGCCGGAGAAACAACCAGAACGACGATCACCTTGCTATTCTCCGAGGATACGGCTAGAGCTAAATGATGAAGCTATATATGTAAAGATTACTACACTCTAAGTGTTTTAATCTTACTCTCTCTATATGATTTTCTCTCAATTTTTCTCCAAGAAAAATGAAGAAGAAATGAATGAAGAAGATGAAGATAATTGAGAAAATAGTTTTTCTCTCTCTCTCTCTCAATCTCACTCACGTAGGAATCATATCTTTTTCAAGAGATATGAAGTCTTCCTCCTTATATTCTTATTCCACCCTCATGTGAACAACTCATGTCACATGAGATCAAACCCCACAAAGTCATCTTTTTCATATAAAATGAAAACAACAAGACAAGAGGAAAGTGGGTGGAAATTAGGGGGGCGGCTACCATGCAGAAACGGATGAGTTCGTTTCGTTTCGGACTCCCGTGAGTCCAAACAGATAAACTACGATTCCGTTCCGATGTATTTGTATCGATTAATTAATCCAATTAATTAAACATATCAAATACAAAATAACATAATTAATTTCTCCAAGAAATAATTATATTCATGAATTAAATTAATCACCCAGTGATATATTTAAACCATTAAGCCGTAAATTAATTTATCCGATAAATCGATTTAAACATCCAATGTCCCAAATTAGATATCTAATATTCATAATGAGAGAATTAGCTTAATTCATTCCGTCGTCAATCCTAATGCGCGACTCGGTAGGTCTGTCTCAGTCAGCAATGGGAGGAACCAAAGAGTAGTAGCACCACCTAGCCAGCCTGGCGGCCTACACTGTACCCCAACTGAGAACAAATGATTGGGATCATTCAAGAACCATTCTGTCGTGAATACCAGTATACGTATAAACCCTTCTTTCAAATGTCCCGATCAAGTTATAGGGTCACGGTCAGTCAAACCCTATATGTACTTGACGCTATGCATGCGTTAATGCAAATCGAGATCATCGAGCTCTCGTGTATCTAATACAGCTAGCTCCAATGCTTTGGCCAAAGACTTATGATCTCATCTACCAATAACCGCATAGGACATATAACCCGTTCACTAACAGGAGAAAGAATTCTATCTTGGTATTCAGTAGGACCTGCTACTTGCCCGTCAAGATACACGTCGAGGTTGACCCCCGCCTTCCGGTTTATAGGGTCGAACTACTCTAATGAAAATCTTGACGTCACAAGCACATCCCTACTAAATCCTCAAGTCGAAGGTTCACGAATACCTATCACAACCTTTCGATTCCGTCATTGACTGTCCCGGAGTGAAATCCGTGTGACGAATCGAGGGTGAGTCGGTTCGAGTATACTAATATAATTAGCATACCTATAACGTGTGCTCCCACTAACCATTAGTGTTCGACAGGCACTCTCCATGTAAAAGAACACGTCATACAAGTCTTCACATAAACTTAACGCCCAGTCAAGTTTCATCGACTTGCGAACGATTAAGTATTTGAGCTATAAACCTTTCCAGTGCCGACCCCCTTATCCAATAAGGAGTGGAACGTTTTGCTCTCAAATACACGGACTAGTTTCTATATGTTTATTTACGAGTTAGGAATGCCAGTAACTACCAGTAAATAAAGAAACATTCATTTGCCTTATAAAAATGGTTTACATAATTACAAGTACAATGCCCTCACTCAACAACCTCTGAGTAACATTCGAGGGCATACTCCTAACATTCACGTCATACTTCGCCGCCATGGTCGCCAGACCAGAAGGCCCCCACTGCATGATGAAAATCAGGCAGGGGGAAGACGAATCCGATGCGGATTACATTGACCGGGTGGATGAAATAGTCCTCACCGGCGAGCCCATCAGCGACGAGATCGCTCTCTACTCAGTCCTGGGGGGATTCTACAGTCATTCGCCCATGTTTAGACATATCACGAAGGACATCCCCCCTACGCGATCTTCCGCGCTAAGACTGCAGACTTTCTGGCCAGGCAGAGGCTGCTCACCCTCCGCCTAGGCGAGGGAATGCCACCTCCTGTCCGAAAGACGACGATCGCCAAACCAAGAAGGCGGTCGCCAAGCCACCTGGAGATCTCAAGGACTTCGAGGATGTGGAAGCCCATATCCTCCACAAGTTCAATCGAACTCCGGCCCACATTTTTTATGCTATCAAGGGGCACGAACCGCTAAACAAACTGAAGGTTATAAGGGACCACGGTCATCTGGGCGACAATAAATATTGTGCCTACCACAAGAGTACCGGCCACAACACCAACCAATGCCGTGACCTCCTCAGACAACTCTGGAGATTGTTCGAGAAGGGAAGTTGGACAGCTTATTGGCTTAGCCGGAGCCCCACCAATATCCCAACATGATCACCCGAGTCGAACACGAACAGGCCGGAAAGCTCATACGAGCTGACCCCTCGATCAACCTCGGCGATCGTATCTACATGCTTCAATCAAGAGGAGGAAACTTCGCAAGTATCTCCCCTATTCCCGCCTCCTCAAACCAAAGGCTACTGCCTGAGCAAATACCTCGAAAAAGAGGATGACTCGCTCGCCCCCTGAAGTTCGTTATCTGACATGATGAACCCAGACAGCAATCGCCTCCCCAAGCACAACGTATACCGTCGAGGATCGTCATCTGACATGATGGTCCGAGGTAGAAAAGTGCCGCCATGGTCGCGAAAATCGATGAAACCGATGATCCGTCCATGCAAGGTTCCTTTGGGTTTCGATCGCTCGCCCTTCGTTTAAATACGAGGCGGGCGTAGCTGAAGGACTCTCCAAAACAAATCAGAGGATTACTCGCTCGCCCACTAAAGTTCGTCATCTACATGAAGAACCTAGGCAGGCGATCTCCTCCCCTTACATAATGTATACCATCAAGGATCGTCATCTGACTTGATGGTTCGAGGTAGAAGAGTGTCGACATGGTCGTGGAGGACGATGGAACCATTATCTGTGCCCGTGCAAGGTCCCTTTGGGCCATGATCGCCCGCCCTTCATTTAAATACGAGGCTAGCGTAGTCTGAGGGCCCTCCAAAACAGATCTGTGGACACGTTCGCCCGCCCTCAAAGGTCCATCACTTAACGTGGTGGGTCCTTACCGGATAATGCGACGCATCCCTCCCCCCATCTCAACGTATACCGTCGAGGGTCGCCATCTTAATGGCGGCCCGAGGTAGAAGAAGAGCTAACAAGCCGCGGACCTGGAGTCGATTAATCCGACACCCCCCCCCCCCACGCAAGGAATCCTCCAGACCAAGACCGCACGCCCTTCATTTAAATACGAGGCGAGGCGCAGCCTACGGAGGACCCTCCCAATTAAGTGAGTCGCGAGAACTTAGCCATCAGAGGGAATGTCGCTCGCGCACAAGACATGGTCATGGGGGTCGGTCCATCGAACTCCGCGATCATGCACGGTTCCTCAAGACCGAGATGGATGGCCTTCCTCGAGGAATCGGCAAAATTGAAGACCGCTCACTCGACGATTTATTTTCGTCCCCTTACTTTCACTATGTGAACAAAAACAAGGGGTAGTGCGGAGCTATATAAACGACGATCTTCCCTATTCAATTACATACGGAGATCGGTATTATTCAGATGTTTGTGCAGCGATCGAATTTGTTGTAAAAATTATCTATATGAGTTTATCAATTCACTTGGAGATACACACGCAACAATCTCTCCTCACACATTTGTACAAAGTCATGCAAAGACTCAGAAAAGCAATCAATCAAGTGATAAGTCGAAGAAACAAACATTCATTTCATTACTTGAAGTATCATAGTACATACACGGTCGCCCGAAGGCCTAAGTACTACAAATGAAAGCTACAAAATTACAAGGCAAAAAGCTAAAACAATAAGAATGAAGATCCTCAGGCCCCTGCCTGGCCTTCGCATTCAACCACTGGATCGGCCCGCGACCCTTTGCCAGCTTCCGTAGCTGCCTCCCCGTCCTACGGAGCATTAAGATGAACAAGGTTCTCCGGAGTCGGGTACCAGCTCAGGTCCACGCCGAGTTCCAAGAGATCGGAGATCCGCACAGAGAAGGCAGGATGAAGAGGGTGCTCCAACGCATATGCCTTGAAGTTTTCAGCAAGAGGGCCGACCTCCAGCCCTCCCTTCTTAACAGCTCGGAGCGAGTCAACGAACGCCATATAATAGGCGAACTCACTGACGAACTCCACGTTGAGAAAGGGATCGGCCTCGGTCGCCTCCAGCTTCCCTTTCAACTCCGCAACCGCCTGTTGCGCACCCTGAATCTCGGTCTCCTTAGCGGCCGTCTCTCCCCTCGATGTCGCCAGTTCGCTAGTCAGCCGAGTGACAGTCACCTTCAGTTGATCGGCCTCCTTCTCAGCGGCCGCATGAAACCGATGGGCATCTGTCATCTGGTCCCGAAATCGGTCGACCGTCGCCTGAGCTCGCTCATAATTCTCTCTCATCAGATCAAGGTCATGACTCTCCCGCTTAGCTGAATACAGGGAGTCCTTCTCCATAGCCACAATCCTATCGGGAAACTCGGCATTCTCTTTCCGAGCAGCCTCGAGATCTGCCTGGAGATGGGAAGTAGAAGGACTCCCTTCCAATTCTTGCACAGCCTGGGCAGCCATCGTCGCCGCCTGGAGAGAGAGCAAAAGCAGCTTGCATTGTATTCCCAAATCGCTGACGAGCGATCGCATCTAAGTCGGTCGTCCAGGCCTTCGGCAAAGCAGAAACCGCCCGGTTGACATATAGCGGGACATCGCAGGCCTGGCGAGGAGATCGGCTCACCAGAAAATCCAGCACCATCGGCGGGCAAGCTGGGTTAGCGCTGCGGATCCTGCATCAAACAACAATAAAGGATTAACACATCTCCCATGCAAGTGACGAAACTCAACAAACAAAGTCTACCTCTCGGCTCTCTCGGGGTCGCTGCCAAAATATGGTTTCCCACGAGGGGTCTCAGCCTCGGCGATCGCCATCTCTCGCAAGAAAGCTGCAGAGGGCGTAGGCTCATCCACCGGGGGGACCGCGGTGATCGGAGGCGCGACGATCGGCACCTCATCGGTAGGGGCAGAAACTGGAGATTCTTCCGATCTTTGCCGCTTGCGGTTCGATTGGAGCCCCTCCTCCCGAACCTCCTCCTACGCTACGATCGGCTCAACAATAGGCCTCACCTCTCGAATTAGAGGTAGCGCCACCGGAGGAACCCTACTCGATTTCTTCTGGCGAAGACGGCTCAGAACTCCAGGGTTCGACATGGCTATCTCCGCTGGAGGCTCCAAGAAACGAGGAAAGCGGACCTCTGCAATAAGAAATAATTGAACAACGGTTAGACACATTCTCCAAGCAGGACGATTGCCAAGCAATGGAGATCAAAGAAACTCATACCTGGGACCGAAAGATGTCTCGGGAAATAGAATAGCCGAGCAGACAGCCAACGGCTCTCTTTGTTAATTTGGCGAGCGTCTAAGTCGTCGTCCGACAGACTTCGTATCGGCTCTCAGACGACCAGAAAATCGAAAGATAGCTCGTCGATCGCCGAAATGTGGAAGCCTGCAAAAGCAAAACCAAATTAGATCAGTTCAGAATACATCCGAACAAAGGGAGAGTAAAAACCCTTACTCGGATTCCTTTCCTGAAAGCCTGTGGGAATGTCCAGTTCGCCCATAGGATTGTCACTCGCTGAGGCCTTCCAGGCACCGGCGACCCAGAACCACTTCGCCGGATCGCCCCGCACCTTGTTCGGGACTCCGAGGATCACCCTACCGGATTGGCCTTGAATATGATAGCCTCCGACCGACCCCTTCTGAGCCGTCAAATTGAACAGATGGTTCATCTCCAATGGCGAAAAAAGGGGGTACAGTCCATGACCGCCGAACAAGGTGAGAGCACATATGACCTGGAGCCAAGCATTCGGCGTCAACTGAAGCGGCGCCACGTTTCAGGCAGCCAGAAAATGAGAGAGGGCGAACGACAGAGGAAACCACAGCCCGGCCTCCATAATCGCTTCATTTACAGCGACCATGCCCTCTGGAGGCTGATCGGCCCGTTCATTCTCCGCCAGCGCGAAAAGATTCACATCTGAAGGGGCGTGATACCTTGTCCTCCAGACTGCCAGGTCCTTCCTGGTTGCCGAGCTTCTTATCTGGCCGAGGGACCACGGAGATCGCTGTGCAGCCCGAAACAGCGACCGCTTAGCAGGTTGATAAGGATGAGCGATCGAGTACTCCCAGTAATCGAATTTAGGAGACGGACCGGCCAACCTCTCCATGATTTCAGCAAAGGCCAAATAGGCCTGGCCAAAAGCACTATGCTGCTCCCAATACGCCTTCACCACCATATCCTTCTCCGCCAGCATAGGCTTCCGCTCAGCTGCCGCCTCCCTAGCAACATCGGCCTCGTTGAACAGTGCCTCGACTTCTGCGGGATTAATACCGGCACGGATAGCCTCGGCGGCCGTCTCCAAATGGAATCTGGTGGAGGATCCTCTCCGAGCAGCCGAAGTTCCGGCGGCAGAGGTGGTGGCCATTCCAGACGATGAAGATACTCCAGACATTTTCGAAGAGAAGAGGAGAAGAGGAGTGTTTCTTACCGAGGGCAGAGTCGATCGACGATCGGCAGTCAAAGCTTCAGAAAATCCTTCAGCAATATTCTTCTTCTCTGGCAAAATTGCATAAGGGTTCTAACACTGCAGCTCGGCCCCCTTTTATAGGATAAGGCAGGAACTTCCATGCAATTAAGGAGAATCTCAGGGGCCGGAGTGCAACCATCACAATTAATGCTCCCTTGGAACCCGCATACGCGTCGTTTCAAGATCACGCCAGGCGAGGAGTCTTAAGTAACCGTCGGTCTCCCCCAGAAGGAACCTGATACGTGCCCCGGAGACTTTTCCGCATCCGCTGTCATCTCCCGCTCATTTCAGCGACCGACCTGATCGTGCATATTCAAAGTCATTCCGCTCAAATACAATCACCAGTCCCGCAAAATGCAGAGTCACTCGTCAAAGTTTAGCGATCGCTAGTAGAACCACCTCACCCCACGTTTCCATCATCAGAGCGAGCTGGGGGGCAATTGTTGTGCGGCGATTTATACGCCTCGACAGCGATCGATAACAAGGCCGAGCGACCGAGTCCACAACCGAACGAGCTAAGACGGACTTGCCTAAACGAAGATAACAGTCCACCGTCGAGTATCCAATGATCGACTCCCAAGGCGATCGCCTTTTGGTACCTAGCGATCAACCCTGGTGCCCGACCAAGGACGACCGACCTGTGCCACAAAAAAAGCCATCGTCCGTCAAAGTCTACAAAGACTGGATCTCAAAGATAGCACCCATGTGCAGATCCAAAAAAGGCGCCGCAGAACATGGATCGTTGACCATCAAACAGCTGTCCATGACAAGGATGGCCTCACCTACCGACAGACGCGCCGAAAGGTCCTAAGTGGGGCCTCCCACGACAGCAACTCGAACGCGTGTTGGCCTCTAATTGGTTCGCACCTCTGGCAGCCAGCATCCCATGTGGACTTTAAGAAGACCAACCCATGTGCTAACGACGATCGCTCGCTTAGTATAATACTCTCAGTGCTATATATAGAGAGCCTCCAGCAACTGGAAAAAAGTTCCTCTCAGTTGGTAACTAAGCTAAAAAATACATACAAACGTACATTCTCTCAGGCTCTCAGTTTTATCTCTTGAATCTACCTCAGGACTTCTTTCGCAGCACCTCTCATCCAGAAGACGGTCGGCAGAGGCAAGAACTCCTTGCAGCACAGATTCGAAGAGACCCGCAAGCCCAGGAGCTCAGACATACAGCTAATACACACTGTGGGAGACCGTCGATTTCTCACAGTCGTCACATGAAACACCCCAACCCGACAAGGGTAGAAGCATCACATTATGGTGACATATCAAAGCATACATAATGAACAGCGGAAGTCTTAAACATAAATAATCAAAAGTAGTTAAGTAGAAATGACTTAAACCAAAACATAAGTTCAACGAAAAGAAATACTCCAAGGGGATGAATAACAAATCATCCAAGTCTAAACAATGTCATAACAATAGCAAAATAAATCAAAGATGACTTGGGTAAAGTCTCCACAAGCTCAACTCTCAATCCACTCAACTCTCAATCCCAAAGCAACCCCAGCTCCTAGCTTAGATACCTGCCGCAGGAAAAGGAAAATGCGGCTGAGCTTAAAAAGCCCAGTGAACGGACATATATAAACGAAACCAAAAGATAAGGAACGAACTTATAAAGTATGGTGCATTGGAAAAAGCATGAGGTATAAACAAATGGATATCAAAAGTAAGGAAAGGTCAGTAATCTACCACGAGCGCGAACACAAATAAAATCAAATTTCATAGTAACCATGGAGTAGCTAACTCCCGAACATGTGAAAGACGTGTATTACACACAAACATCAATCACCGAACATATCATATCATAATCATGTCATATCCAATCAAATAAAAATCGAACCTAGGATGCATCCATACGCCCCCGAACAAATCATATTAGCCATAACAAATATAAAGTGCACATATCATATCAAAATGGGACGGTGTGGAACATCACTCAACCACACTAGAGTCGCGCCATTGGTGCATCAATGACACGGCCATGTTACCTTCATGGCTAGGAAACAAACTTGGCTCGGGTATCAAACTGAAGGGTTCAAATGTCAGATCATATCAAAGTTCTTATCAAAGGTTCATATCAAATGTTCATAAGTTCATAGCAAAGGTTCAAAGCAAAGGTTCATAATCAAAGGTTTACAAATCTAATGGAGCATAGCAAAGGCATAGATCAAATAAGAAAGCCATAATGAGAAGGCTCAGATCAAAGGCATCATAATCAAAACTAATATCAAACCGTTGTGAGCGAATCATGAGAAACCTTAAGGGATAAGGTCAGAATATCTGTACCTTATTCAAAGCAAGCAAAAGGAAAGAAAGGTCACACGAGATGGATCACTCCCGCTTCACGGAACCTATACGAATTAAATATCAAGTATTACTCTAAGTTCAATTTGAATTAGGTTACTCATTTTAGTATACTTCTATAAATAGTAAGTTTCCATATTTAGAAGGTTTCCAAATTTAGAAACATTAGTCATTAATATCCAAAGTTATCATTTAATCAAATTAAGGTATCAAACGTGACAATATTAATAGTTTAAGGTTCATAATGATAATTATATAAGTTTAGTGTTTATAGTTCAAATATTGTAAGATTCGGGTATAAAATGTAAGTATCATAAAGTTACATGGTTTCATAGGTTAAGCCCTTTAGTTTAAAAAATGATAAGTTCAACCCGTAAGTTTAGTAATACACACATAACCCTTATTTAGCCTTTTAACCTTTTTAACAGCTTTTAACTATGAACAGGTCACAACTTGACGAATTTTTGAACCACATCAGAACTTAGAATTAAAATTCATAAAAATTCACACAGGTACTTAAATGACTTTAGAACCCACGCGAATTTTCCCAGAATTTATTGGTTAGTTTAACCCTACACGAAAAATACTCAAACTCAGACTATTCAGAAAACCAAACTGCCAAAACATCCAGGAAAAATTACCAAAAATTCATGGTATTAGTAATCATATAGAAGTCAAATACTGGAGAGTTTCATGGCCCAACTCATTATAGTTTTTGAATAAAAAATCGACAAAGCGGACTGATTTGAGACTCCCGAATTTCAGATTTAATACTTAAATACACAAAAATAAAAAACACGACCAAAACAACTCGAAATCACTCCAAACCAATTGGATCAGTTAGTAAACTCTTTAAACTTAATTTTGGACTCAAGAAACTCAGAAAAACACCTTGGTATCATCAAGATTCACCCTGCTCAATCCAACTCTAATATTCTGTTAGCAAGAAAGTGAGGCAGAAAACAACTTCAATTCTTTAACCCTTCTAAATCCGATTGCACACACATCTCATAGGTTTATTTAGCCAATATCACACATGTTTACAGCCTTACATGTCGACACCACAACCCACACACTTATAGTCGATTTTATAAGGTTTTTATCTCATTATTCCATGTGGTATCATAAGATTTTCTGCTAGTTTATTCATATACAAAACCTGCTAGCCGATTCTCAATACCATATGACATGATCAAATAAGAAAAGGAAGAGGAATTGAACAAGGTCTGGATTTGTTACCCTTGTAGCGTGACACGAAGGAGAGACAAAACAAGATCGAATACCAGCCGACAAATGAGCCGAACACAAGCAAACTCCAACCGAACCTTAGACCACGATCAAGACACCCCTGCAGCCTTTGCTTTTGAACGAGAAAGAACCAAGAGAAGAGGGGTAGCAGCCGATGTATTTGTGTATGTATTTTTAGGGTTTTGCTTTGTGTGTGTTATGTGTATTTAACGTGTGATGAGAAGAGAGGAGGGAAACGTGTGATGAGAAGAGAGAAAAAATCAAGGAATGCCGTGACATATGGGATTGTGGTATCTCATTCCTTATTTTGTTTCAATAATGGACTTGGGCTTGTTTATCTTTATGATCACTTGAAATCAACTCAATATACTCGGCCCAAAAGGAACATATTAGGTGTGTGATACCTAATACACATGTATATGGTTGTAACTTTTAATTATCATAAGTCTTAAAGGTTAGTAAAGTTGTGAAATGTTCAAGCATTAGTATTTATAATGCTTAGGTTAGGTTGTTAAATCGTCTTTTAATAAGTTTAAAATTTTCGAGTATTACAAATCTTCCCCTCTAAAGAAAATTTTCGTCCTCGAAAATTGGAATGAAAACGGAGTGAAGACATACCAGACTATGACGAGAAATGAGGATAACTGGTTCGTATCGATTCCTCAGTTTCCCAGGTAGCTTCATGCTCTGGGTGATTCTTCCAAAGAATTGTAACAAACAGAATGACTTTGTTTCTCATGACTCGATCTTGCCGATCCAAAATAGCTTTGGGTTCTTCTGGAAGAGACATATCAGGTTGAATCTGATCAAATGGATAAGATGCCACATGCAAAGGATGATAATTGTATCCCCTCAGCAGAGATACATGGAAGACATTATGAACATGTGATAACTGAGGAGGTAGAGCCAAACGATAAGAAACCTCCCCAATACGTTCAAGAATCTCGAACGGTCCAATGGATCGAGGACTAAGCTTCACTTTGATCCCAAAACGTTTCACACCTCTGAACGGCGATACTTTCAGAAATACACAATCCCCAACCTGAAACTCCAAGTCACGTTGACGCTTATCACCATAACTCTTCTGTCGAGTGCGAGCCTCTTTCAGATTCTCCTTGGCTACAGCCACTTTCTCATTAGTGATCTCAATAAGTTCCGGCCCCTCGATCACACGTTCACCTACCTTGTCCCAACAAATAGGTGCTCTACATTTCCTCCCATATAAAAGCTCATACGGTGCTGCCTTGATGCTAGCATGCCAACTATTATTATAAGCAAACTCTACCAAGCACAAGTATTCGTCCCAACTTCCCGTCCACTCGAAAGCACATGCCCTCAACATGTCTTCTAAAGTCTGAATGGTCCTTTCTGACTGACCATCTGTCTGGATGAAATGCCGTGCTAAACTTAAGACGTGTACCCCAAGCTTTATGTAGGCCATTCTAAAAACGAGAAGTAAACCGCGGATCTCTGTCTGACACGATATATGTCGGAGTACCATGAAGTCTAACAATCTCCTGTTGAAAAATTTCTGCCAATCTACTAACACGAAAATCCATATGAATAGGTAAGAAATGGGCAGATTTGGTTAGACGATCGACGACTACCCAAATTGCATCATGTCTTTTCCGAGTAAAAGGCAAACTAGTAACAAAGTCCATGGAAATCTCATCCCACTTCCAAGTAGGAATATCTAACGGTTGCAGAAAACCACTAGCCCTCTGATGTTCGATTTTGACCTGCTGGCAAGTCATATATCTAGCAACATACAGGGCTACATCCTGTTTTATGCCATTCCACCAAAAGTGTTGCTTAAGATCCCTGTACATCTTGGTAGAACCAGGATGGATGGTGAATGGGGAACTATGGGCCTCTGACAACACAGCCTCACGCAAAGCAGGATCATTAGGAACACAAAGTCGATTTTCAAGCCATACCACACCAGAGTCATCTACCCTGAACTCCGACTGCTTACCCTCCTGAACATTCTGAACCACAGCCCAAAGCTCACCATCATCATTTTGAGCTTCCTTAATCCGTAGTATAAGATTGGATTCTATCTTCATACTAG
This sequence comes from Orobanche coerulescens, assembly GCA_033398695.1. NCBI lineage: Eukaryota > Viridiplantae > Streptophyta > Magnoliopsida > Lamiales > Orobanchaceae > Orobanche > Orobanche coerulescens. The sequence continues at coordinate 10,873,423 of CM065819.1, forward strand.
CCCAATATCCGTCATAACCTCGTACACAAAATTCAACATCCAAAAGTTCTAAATCCTGAAGAACCCTTGGCCCAATCTCTAAACTAGACCAGACTTTCAGCTAAGCGCATTGGCAACAACATTTGCCTTGCCCGGATGGTATTGAATATTTGCATCATAATCGTTAAGGAGTTCCAACCACCTTGTCTCATGTTAAGTTCCTTCTGGGTGAAGATATACTTGAGACTCTTGTGTTCAGTAAAGATATCACACGATTCGCCATACACGTATGTTGTGCGGCGATTAATAAACGCCTCGATGGCGATCGACATAATGGTCTAAGAGCCAACTATAGAAGACATACGCTCGGCAAACACCCAGCAGTCGGCACCCTCGGCGATCGTCTTTTGGTATCTGGCGATCGTCTATGATAGACGATCGCCTATGATAGACGATCGTCTCGTGCCACGTATGAATCCAACATCCGTCAAAGTCGTCGAAGACCGAATCTTGGACGGAGACCCACAAAAGGCACCGCAAGATATGGCCTTTGACCCCAGCCTGTCACCTACCTCTCACCTACCGACAGGCCCGCCGAAAGGTACAAAGTGGGTCCTCCCCGGACAGCGACTCAGGACGCGTGCAGGCTTCCCACTGGCTCGCACAGCTGGCTGCCAGCAGCAGCCTTGGACTTTGAAGGAACAGCCCCACGTGACGGGACGATCGCCCACCTTATTTTAATATAGAAAACAGCGGTCGCCCGCGATCGCCGGAGAGGACCCAGCAACCTTGTCTCCTATAAATAGGAGGCTTACAACAGTGGCCTGGCATCATCGAGAGTACAGTGAAAAACATACAGAGAGAGAGAGAGAGAGATACCTTCTCATACACTGAACATCAAAAGCAAGAACTCACAGAGCTTCATATCTGGTTCTTCCGGCAATCTTCACGCTCTACAGCTAAGATAACTAGAAGTCTTTACACTCATTGTAATAGATTCTAACATTAATATTTGTACTCCAAAGTATCTATATTAATAACATCTCGCGAGAGCATTCAAGCCTGGGATTAACAACCCCGGCAAATCTTGTGTTATTTATTTTCCCACGGAAGTGTTCTCGCATTTGTTTGTTACTCGACCATTCCAGCAATATCATCTCCGGTTAATATTTTGGGTAATAACAATTGGCGCTAGAGGAGGGGCACATCTTAACCTTCGTTTTTATTCCGACCGTCTCGAAGAACACTCACTATTCTCCGGACATATACCTGAAGAAACACTCACCGTTCTTCAAAGAAAAGCCTTCAGAAACATGACATCTGCCACAACCTCCAAAAGAGCCACCCTGCGATCTGCCGGAAATCTCATTCCTAGCATCTCACTCGATCAATTCCAGACCGCGGAACAGATTGAGGAGGCTATAGCCATCCTCAGGGAGCGACGGAGGGCATGCGATTTCCCAACATTACTCCGCCAACCATCCGCCGACCAGGCAAGCGGAACCTCAGGGGGATATATGTTGAGAAATCGACAGAAAGCCCCGAGACACAGGAAAAGGCTCTCGTAAGGCGGGATGATTCCGTCTTCAGCCGCCTAGGGAGCGATCCCTCATGGCGACCCGGGCACTCGGGCCCCAGCCGGGAGACATCGGAGTCCGAATCCGTTACCAGGAGTTCGGCATATCCAACTCCCAGAAGACAAGCCAGTCGACGGTGTAACACCCCAATTCACAACTGGGACATTACACGCCGTAGAACCCTCGTGAGGTCTACCAGGCTAACACATGACATATAAACCACAATGTAGTCCCGAATAATGCACTCAAAAGTAAATAAGGCCGTGGCCTCGGCCAAAACATTTTTAACGTAATACATGAACAGAGGTTAAATACCAATTTATTGCCCACGCAGGGGACTTAAACCAAGTTTTAAAATGGACAGTCTAACTTCAATACTCGACCATGCAATGACAAAACATAAAAATGTAGACTCGAGCCACATCATCAAGCCAGCCCATTCTTTGCGTGCGTGTCCCGTGCCTGCTCCTCAGCCCTCCCGGTACCTGAAATGCATAAGACGCATTTCCCCCATTTAAGGGGTTAGCATTCGAATGGCTAGTGCAAGTACACAATTACACAACATTATATACAAAAACGGTTTTACACAATCATCTCAAACATAAGTCATTTGCCACATATATATTCCGGAATATTACATTGGCAATCACATCGATTTTCAGTCATCACGATATCACAAAATCACAACTGGTATCCCGTGGCCGTACCCCTTAGTATCGACCCCCAGACATCCCGTCGAACACTCCGGGCGGAATACCACTTCCGCGGCCGTACCCCTTAGTATCGACCCCCAGACATCCCGTCGGACACTCCGGGTGGAAGTTCAATCACGCACGCACCCAAGTCCACTTCCGTGGCCGTACCCCTTAGTATCGACCCCCAGACATCCCGTCGGACACTCCGGGTGGAAGGAACACAACTCACGCACCCAAAAATCACCATTCATCATTCATTTCGAGAATCACAATATACATAACGAAATGTAATACATGTACTTGTCTTGAACACGATGAAACAAGGGAAACAACGAAGGAATAGGTTTTGGTCCGAACAATCCTCCCAATCCGCTCCTAACACAACAACGGTATACAACAAGTCTCAATAATGCGGAAAGGTAAGAATTAATCCTAATTCTACCCGTTGGGATAATTCATCGGACACCAAGAGTGCATAAGGAAATGAAATCGGTCAATGGTATAACAACGGGATTTCATCCCAATCAAAAACAAGAAAACCATGGGTCGCGTGAATACTATCAAAATCTAATAACAACATCGGTTAATTCGAATTAAAACACAAGATCACCACCAAACCCTCCCCAAAATCATACTAGGGTTGAAGGAGTTCTTACCTCTTGAAGATTCAAGCCCTATAATCCGAAGAACACGTGCTAGATCCACAATCCGAGCTACACGATCGAAGGAGGATGAAGAAAATAAAACACTCAAATGATTTGTGAAGGAAAAACCCTCCCTCAAGCTCTCTCTCTCGGTTGCGGTGAAGAAAAGGGAAAGAAATGAGTGAAATGCTCAAAAACGAATTTATAGGGGTTGACTCGTCGACAGACTCGGCCGTGTCCGCGACACGGTCGCGGCGCGCCAGTGGTAGCGAGGACTCGGCCGTGTCTGCTAGACACGGTCGCGCGCGAAGGGCCTTCCGATAGTGACCCGTCCGGCAATGACTCGGCATGACTCGGCCGTGTCTGGAACACGGTCGGGCGTCTGGCGGTCGTGCGGCTTATCCGGAAGAGTTCGACTCGGCCGTGCCAGGCGACACGGTCGGGTCCTGAGGCGAGACTTCGGCATTTCCGGACGAGTACGGCACGGGCCGTGTCGGACGACACGGCCGAGTTTGGTCGGCGATGATCGCCAATAATCGAAAAAATGAGCGGGTGAGCTAAAACGACCATAACTCTCTCGTCCGGACTCCGATTGACTCACCGTTTGAACCATTGGAAAGCTAATTTGATGCTCTATAATATTGCAAAGATTTAGAATTTTTGGAGTTACCAAAAATTAATGGTGATCTAACAAAGTCGAACTCATAAGAGGAAAGTTGAAACAATGAACAATAATGATACACAACTCGAAGTTTTTCCGAACGGTGAACATGGTGAATGAACATGATTGATGAATGATTATAATTGAGTGAAAATACACTGAGTGACAATTACAGACTGATAACTACTGAATGAAAATGAATGAATTACAACCGGGTATTACATTATCTCCCCCTAAAAATAAGTTTCGTCCCGAAACTTACAACACGAATAACTCGGGGAATCTCGACCTCATACTCTCCTCCGTTTCCCACGTGGCTTCCTCGGATCCATGCCTCGACCACTGCACTTTGACCAAAGGAATGGTTTTGTGCCTGAGTTGCTTCACGCGACGCTCTAAGATCTGAATCGTCCTCTCCTCGAAGGTAATGTCGGGCCCCAACTCGATCTCTCCAAAATCAATAATATGGCTAGGGTCCGATACGTACTTCCTGAGCTGGGAAACATGAAATATGTTATGCACGTGGCTCAGGGACGGCGGCAAGCCTAACCGATACGCAAGCTCTCCAACTCTATCTAAAATCTCAAACGGCCCGATATATCTCAGACTAAGTTTACCCTTCCGACCGAAGCGGTAAACTCCCCGTGTCGGCGACACCTTAAGCAAGACGTGATCTCCCACCTCAAACTCCAACGGTCGGCGACGTGTATCGGCATAAGACTTCTGCCGACTCTGGGCCGTCAGCAATCTACCACGAATCACGGTAACCTTCTCCCTCGTCTCAACTATCATGTCGGGCTCGGTACCAATTAGCTCAGACGTATCATCCCAACACAACGGCGATCTGCACCTCCTCCCATACAACGCTTCGAATGGTGCCATTTTGTTCGAGGCATGCCAACTATTGTTGTACGTGAACTCGATCAACGGCAAGTGTGTCTCCCAATCATCCTTCCAATCTAAAGCACAGGCTCGTAACATATCCTCTAGCGTCTGTATCGTCCGCTCAGACTGTCCGTCTGTCTAAGGGTGGTAGGATGTACTAAGTCTCAACTCGGTTCCCAAAGCTCTATGAACGGCCTGCCAAAAATGTGATATGAACCGGCCATCACGATCCGAAACAATACTCTTAGGGGTCCCATGCAATCTCACTATTTCCGCAACAAACACTCGTGCAAGCCTCTCCGGCCCCCAAGTGTCCTTAATACTTAGAAAATGAGCTGATTTGGTTAGTCGATCAACAACGACCCAAATCATGTTCATTCCCGTCCAGTCTTAGGCATACGGTAATGAAATCCATAGAGATATCCTCCCATTTCCACTCCGGGATAGGAAGTGGTAAATGTGATCCAGCGGGTCGCCGATGCTCGATCGTAACCTGGCGGCGAGTCGGACACCTCGACACAAACTCACTAACGTCTGTCTTCAAATTACTCCACCGGTGGTTGCTCCTCACATCCTTGTACATTTTACTCGTGCGGGATGTATGGAGTAAGGTGTAGCATGAGCTTCACTCAAGATTTTACATCTCGGCTCAATATCACTCGGTACACAAAGTCTCCGCGAAACCTCAAAACTCCATCATCGAGAACCACAAATCCAGGGCTTTCCCTTTCCTCACATCCTCCCTCAATGGACCAAAACGGATCGTCATCTTTGCTTCGCCACGATATCATCGATCGAGGCGAAGTGATCTCTAACGCACATAATCGGCCTGAACTCTCGAACCCAAACCTCAATATTCTGACAGATGAAATCTCGCTGGATCCTACTCTGCGGTGTAAGTACCTCTAACATCTGCAAAGCCATCGGTTTTCGGCTCAACGCATCAGCCACTACGTTGGCCTTACTCGGATGGTAAAGTATCTCGAGGTCGTAATCTTTAATTAGCTCTAACCACCTACGCTGCCTCATATTCAACTCTTTCTGGCTGAAGATGTACTTCAGACTCTTGTGATCCGTAAAAATCTTACACGATGACCCATAGAGGTAATGCCTCCGAGATCTTTAAAGGCGAAAACGACTGACTAACTCCAAATCGTGCGTGGGATAATTTACTTCATAAGGTTTCAATTGGCGGGACGCATAAGCAATCACTCTGTCTCTCTGCATCAAAACACATCCTAGACCAAGGCCCGAAGCATCACTATACACTACGAAATCCTTGTTCCCCTGAGGCAATGCTAAAACGGGTGCAGTAGTTAGACGTCTTTTTAACTCGTCAAAGCCGCATCTGCTGTCTGCAGTCCACTCGAACTTCTGAGTTTTCTGGAGCAACTGAGTGAGTGGTCTAGCGATCTTAGAAAATCCCTCAACGAATCTGCGGTAATAGCCGGCAAGACCCAGAAAACTCCTCACCTCCTTCACATTCTTAGGCGGCTCCCAAGCCATCACTGCCTCTATCTTCTGCGGATCTACCCGAACTCCCTCTGCTGAAATCACATGCCCGAGGAACGTCACTTCTTCGAGCCAAAACTCACAGTTAGAGAACTTCGCGTACAACTGCTCAGTCCTCAAAGTGTCTAATACAATCCGGGGATGTAAGGCGTGCTCCTCCCGATTCCGTGAATAGATAAGAATATCGTCGATAAAAACAACTACGAATTTGTCTAGATACTCAATGAAAACTTTGTTCATCAACTGCATGAACACTGCTGGGGCATTGGTTAGCCCGAAAGGCATAACCACAAACTCGTAATGGCCATATCTCGTCCGAAAGGCAGCTTTCGGAATATCGACGTCCCGAATCCTCAACTGGTAGTAGCCCGATCGCAAATCAATCTTCGAAAAGACTGTCGCCCCTTGAAGCTGATCAAACAAATCGTCAATCCTGGGCAAAGGGTATTTATTTTTGATGGTCAACTTGTTTAATTCTCGAAAATCGATGCATAAACGAAGCGACCCATCCTTCTTCTTAACAAAGAGTACAGGCGCACCCCAAGGCGATGCACTCGGTCGAATATACCCTTTATCTAACAATTCTCCCAACTGATTCTTCAACTCTAACATCTCCGACGGTGCCATACGGTACGGTGCTCGAGAAATAGGGGCTGCATTCGGCTCAAGATCGATAGGAAACTCCACCTCTCGCTGCGGTGGTAACCCCGGCAAGTCGTCTGGGAAAACATCGGGATACTCACCAACAACTGGAATTGACGACATGTCAACTCCACCATCTTCCGCCTTCAGAGCGTAACACCAGTAGCCGACACAACCCTGGTTCAGAAGTTTCATCGCCTTCAATGCGTTAATCACGCTCCCCGATCTACCCGGCTTACGGTAGGCGAGTATGCTCGGTGCCATCCTCAGCCACGATCGAGATAGTACGAGTCCGATAGTTCATGATAGCACCGTGACGCTCTAACCAATCGTCCCCGAGGATTTAATCCTCACCCTTGAGGTCGATAACAATGAGGTTCGAGGGCCAATCTCGGCTCCCGATCCTCACTGGGCAATCCCTAACTTCCCGGTCCCCAACCATACGATCCCCGCTAGGCGTACCCACCACAAACGGTTCACACTCAAACAAGCAGTTAAAGCCAATACGATTCACACAATCCGAAGCAATAAAGGAGTGGGTAGCACCCGAATCAAAAAGCACGGAAACTGGATGAGTAAGGATCTGAGTGGTACCTGACGCCACCGGAATGTCCGCCTCCTCTGTGCGCCTCATCTGGTACAATCGGGGGTGGACTGAACCCGAGCTCGAGGCTGCGCGGCGATCCGGCTGTCCCCGACCTCTACCGCGACCCGAACCCTGCGGAACCTGAATAGCTGGAGTGTTATGATCCCTCTGATCGGTAGTGGTAGTCAGAACTCTAGCGGCCCTGGTGGCTCTCTCACAATTAGTCGCCCGATGTCCGGTCTGCCCGCAAGTGTAGCAAGTAACTGGAGGAAAAGGACAATCCTTCATCAAATGCTCATATTGGTTGGAGTTAAAACAAACCACCGCCACGAAGCAGCAGTGCAACCGAGCAGTTACCACGAGATCCACCGGCCTGATGGAACGGCCTCTTCCCGATATGGGAGCGAGAATGAGACCTCGGCCGACCACCCTTCGGTCGAGAATCCACGTAGTCTTACGCTTCTTAACTTCCGAAACCGACTCGATTAGGAACCACCATCTCGATCGCTAGGGCGCGATCACAGTATTCCTTCAAAGTGGCACACATGAGCGGTGCCATACTGCGCCTAATATGCGGCTTCATGCGCATATTGAAGTAACGGATTTTATCGGCCTCCGATCTCACTTGATCTCTTACGAACCCCAATCACGATTGTAAGAAATGATGGCGAGAAATAGGCACATCACGAGGTGTAGCGGTGAAGAATTCCACAATTCTGCGCTCCTTGGTAGCGGCGGACAATACTGCCTTCCATAGCGGCCTTGAATTCCTCCCAAGTAGCTCGACGGTCTCTGGGCACAACGGCCTCCCACCATTCCGCGACTTCCTTATCCGGGAAGTGTCTTGGGCAATATGTACCCTCTGTCTTCGTGACAAGCTACGGCATCGAAGGTCTGGACAAGCGAAAGAGCCAATTCTCCCAACCGAGGAGTCGGAGGATCCGGAGAAACGAGGAGGGTGCATCTTAGTCACCGTTTGAAGCCACTTACTAGCCTCCTCTTCGGTGTCGGGGCGGATTACAGCGTCCACCAGGCTATGCGAGTAAGTTGGGCTACCAAGCTGGCTGAAATCTGACGGTAGCCAGCGTCGGCATTATTACCGACGGCTTGAGTGAGAGGCCGAGTCCGCGAGGAGGCAGAAAGTGAGCCCTCCTCATTATCGGCACCCGACCACGGCCTCGGCCGCGTCCCCTAGCCGGTCTACCACGACCTCTCAACATACTGAAGGAAAATAAGAAAAGGACAAGATCAGAAAGATTCACAATTCACAAAGTTGGTAACACAAGTCACGATTCCGAACAGCGCAAGAAAACGAATTACAGAGATATAAGAGTTCGAGGAGACTTACAGCCACGGGTCGCACGAAAATATGGTAGCATGATGATATTAGGCTCAACGACTGACTCTAATGACGCAACTGACAGACCCAAAATTCACCGACAGCCTAGGTATTCAAAACCTAAGCTCCGATACCATAAATGTAACACCCCAATTCACAACTGGGACATTACACGCCGTAGAACCCTCGTGAGGTCTACCAGGCTAACACATGACATATAAACCACAATGTAGTCCCGAATAATGCACTCAAAAGTAAATAAGGCCGTGGCCTCGGCCAAAACATTTTTAACGTAATACATGAACATGGGTTAAATACCAATTTATTGCCCACGCAGGGGACTTAAACCAAGTTTTAAAAATGGACAGTCTAACTTCAATACTCGACCATGCAATGACAAAACATAAAAATGTAGACTCGAGCCACATCATCAAGCCAGCCCATTCTTTGCGTGCGTGTCCCGTGCCTGCTCCTCAGCCCTCCTGCACACTAAATGCATAAGACGCATTTCCCCCATTTAAGGGGTTAGCATTCGAATGGCTAGTGCAAGTACACAATTACACAACATTATATACAAAAACGGTTTTACACAATCATCTCCAACATAAGTCATTTGCCACATATATATTCCGGAATATTACATTGGCAATCACATCGATTTTCAGTCATCACGATATCACAAAATCACAACTGGTATCCCGTGGCCGTACCCCTTAGTATCGACCCCCATACATCCCGTCGAACACTCCGGGTGGAATACCACTTCTGCGGCCGTACCCCTTAGTATCGACCCCCAGACATCCCGTCGGACACTCCGGGTGGAAGTTCAATCACGCACGCACCCAAGTCCACTTCCGCGGCCGTACCCCTTAGTGTCGACCCTCAGACATCCCGTCGGACACTCCGGGTGGAAGGAACACAACTCACGCACCCAAAAATCACCATTCATCATTCATTTCGAGAATCACAATATACATAACGAAATGTAATACATGTACTTGCCTTGAACACGATGAAACAAGGGAAACAACAAAGGAATAGGTTTTGGTCCGAACAATCCTCCCAATCCGCTCCTAACACAACAACGGTATACAACAAGTCTCAATAATGCGGAAAGGTAAGAATTAATCCTAATTCTACCCGTTGGGATAATTCATCGGACACCAAGAGTGCATAAGGAAATGAAATCGGTCAATGGTATAACAACGGGATTTCATCCCAATCAAAAACAAGAAAACCATGGGTTGCGTGAATACTATCAAAATCTAATAACAACATCGGTTAATTCGAATTAAAACACAAGATCACCACCAAACCCTCCCCAAAATCATACTAGGGTTGAAGGAGTTCTTACCTCTTGAAGATTCAAGCCCTATAATCCGAAGAACACGTGCTAGATCCACAATCCGAGCTACACGATCGAAGGAGGATGAAGAAAATAAAACACTCAAATGATTTGTGAAGGAAAAACCCTCCCTCAAGCTTTCTCTCTCGGTTGCAGGTGAAGAAAAGGGAAAGAAATGAGCTGAAATGCTCAAAAAACGAATTTATAGGGGTTGACTCGTCTGACAGACTCGACCGTGTCCGCCTGACACGGTCGCGGCCTTGCGGCCGCGAGGACTCGGCCGTGTCCTGCTAGACACGGTCGCGGCGCGGAGGGCCTTCCGATAGTGACCCATCCGGCGGCGACTCGGCATGACTCGGCCGTGTCACTGGAACACGGTCGGGCGTCTGGCGATCGATGCGCTTATCCGGAAGAGTTCGACTCGGCCGTGCCAGACGACACGGTCGGGTCCTGAGGCAGAGACTTCGGAATTTCCGGACGAGTACGGCACGGGCCATGTCGGACGACACGGCCGAGTTTGGTCGGCAGTGATCGGCCAATAACTGAAAAAAATGAGCGGGTGAGCTAAAACGACCATAACTCTCTCGTCCGGACTCCGATTGACTCACCGTTTGAACCATTGGAAAGCTAATTCGATGCTCTATAATATTGCAAAGATTTAATGGTGATCTAACAAAGTCGAACTCATAAGAGGAAAGTTGAAACAATGAACAATAATGATACATAACTCGAAGTTTTTCCGAACGGTGAACATGGTGAATGAACATGATTGATGAATGATTATAATTGAGTGAAAATACACTGAGTGACAATTACAGACTGATAACTACTGAATGAAAATGAATGAATTACAACCGGGTATTACAGACGGGCCCCCACTCGCCCAAGAAATGAGCCCGCTGGCAGAGAACTCGCCACCTACCATGGGGCCAGGAGATCGGTACACGATCGCCTTGGCTCCCGCTCCGAGAGTCAATCAACAAGCAGTCAGGCTACGGCGATGGCCGCCATGCAGCGCCAGCTCGACGAAATGAAGGCGCTCCTAGAAACTGGGGCAGGCGCCAAGAGAACGATCGCTGGACCGAGTGAGCCACTCGCAGTCCAGATCGAGCTCGCCCCAGTTCAGCCGAAGATAGCTTCCACTCAAACACCTCTATACGAGGGGAGATCGGATCCTGAGACCCACTTGATCATATTCCGGATTTACATGACCGGATGTGGAGCATCGGACGCGACGAAGTGCCGAATGTTCCCATTAACATTGGGCGATCTCGCCCATAGGTGGTACATCTCACTACCACCTCGCTCAATCAATTGTTTTGAGAAGCAGGCGAACGAATTCACGTCGTACTTCGCCGCCAAAGTTGCTCGGCCAGAAGGTCCCCACTGCATGATGAATATCAGGCAGGGGAAGAACGAGCCAGATGAAGATTACATCGACCGGGTGGATGAAATAGTCCTCACTGGCGAGCCCATTAACGACGAGCTCGCTCTCTACTCGGTCCTGGGAGGATTCTACGGCCACTCGCCCATGTTCAGGCACCTTACAAAGGACATCCCCCCGACCTACGCGATCTTCCGCATCAGGGATGCTGATTTCCTGGCCAGGCAGAGGATGCTCACCCTCCGCTTAGGTGAGGGATCTGCCGGAGAAGGGAAGGCGCTATCCCACATCCAGAAGAAGGCGGTCTCCAAGCCCAGAAAGGCGGTCGCAAAGCCTCCTGGGGAGTTCAAAGCCTTCGAGGATGTGAAAGTTCACCTCCTCCGCAACCTCAATCTATCTCCGGCCCACATCTTTAATGCCATCAAAGGGCGCGAGTGGCTCAACAAACCAAAGCCGATAAGGGACAATGGTCACCTAGACCGCAGCAAATTTTGTGCTTACCACAAAAGTCCCGACCACAACACCAGCAAATGCCGCGACCTCCTCAGACAACTCTGGCGACTGTTCGAGGAAGGCAAGTTGGTCAACTTGGTTACCAAGACAGAACCTCAAGCAGAGAGGACCGGAGGGCGCGAGCGCCGACAGAATGATGAAATCCCTCCCAATCCGATCGCTAGGATCGAGCAGAATGAGCCGGAGTACTCTGATGAATCGATCCCTCCAATCAACCCTGGCGGCCGGATTAATATGCTTCAGGCGGGAGGCGGAAACCTCGGAGGCCTTTCCCCGGTTTCCACTCTGTCGAACAAAAAGAGGAAGGCCGAACTGAGGGCGTTCGTCGGGGTCCATGTCGTGATACTCCCAGAGCCGACCATATCCAAAGATGCGCTCATCACTTTCTCCAACAAGGATAGGGAGGGAGTGCAGTGCCCCAAAGAGGATGCATTGGTGATCTCTGCATGTATCCTCGGGAAAATGGTCGATCGCGTGCTGGTTGACAATGGGAGCTTTTGCAACATCATATTCAAATCTGCTCTTGACCAGCTCGACAACCTAACCAAGTTCATCAAGCCGTTCGACACCGTGCTCCAGGGTTGGCGGCGGCCTGATCAAGCCTATTGAAGGATCAAGCTCTCTGTCGAGCTAATATGCTACTACGATCCCAAGGTTAGGATTACTAGGAACCTAAATTTTGTAATCATAGATAGGCCCAGCATCTATAATGGGTTCCTCGGTCGTCCATTTTTAGAAACCTTCGAGGCGGTCGCCTCTTCTTTCTTTTACTGTATCAAATTCCCCACCGCCAACGGGACAGTCGGTACTGTAAAAGGAGATAAACTAATGGCAAAGAAATGTTTGAATTACTCTTGTGTCGCAACTTCTTTCAATACTTCTCGTGCTATTTGTAACATCGAGATCGACAATCAACCGATGGAGATCGACGAGCCAAGCATATCGTACCAACCCGACTCAGAGGACACCATCTCACATCGATCAACGGACGACATCGAGCCAAGGATCGGTTTCGAGCCAAGCCTCGACATCAATCCAAGGATCGAGTCCGGAAATCGTTCCAATCGAGAAGCGACCGTCCCCATTGAAGAGTTGGAAAGTGTAACGATAGATCCGGCTCGCTCGGAGCGGGAAGTACACATCGGCACAAGTGTCGACCCCGAATTAAAGGAGGATCTGATCAATTTACTACGTAAGAACATCGGAGTCTTTGCCTGGTCGCATCAAGATATGGTTGGCATAAGTCCTGAACATGCTTTCCACTATCTAAAGATCGACCCGGAAAGGAAGCCTGTTCACAAAAAACGTAGGAAATTCGGTCCTGAGAAGTAGAGATGTTAAACGGGCTCGGGCCCGTAGGGCTGGCCCGTTTAACCCGCCAAAAAACCGGGTTAGGGCCGATATTTCCTAGCCTGTTTAAATCCGGGCTTTTTTGGCCCGCATCGTTTAGCCCGAAGCCCGCTAGGGCTAGCCCGAAGCCCGATATATATATATATATATATATATATATATATATATATATATATATATACACACTATATTAATATTATATATATATATATAATATATATTAATATTATATATAATCTATATTATTACTGTATTTGTTAATATAGTGTGTATATATATACACATAAAAGTGTATTTTTTGTTATATTTGTTATAGTATAGTTGTTACTATATATATAAAATATATTGTTATTGTTTTTTTTTTACTTATAAAAAAATAAAAAATAGATTTTTTAAATATCTAGCCCGTTTAGCCCGAAACCCGTTAGGGTTAGGGTTAGGGCCAATATTTCCTAGCCCGTTTAAATTCGGTCTTTTTTAGCCCGGACCGTTTAGCCCGAAGCCCGCTAGGGCTAGCCCGGAACCGCTAGGGCTAGCCCGTTTAACATCTCTACTGAGAAGTACGCAGCGCTCGACATAGAAGTCAAAAAGCTACTCGATAACAAACTAATCGGGGTAGCTACAGATGAGCCACAGTGGGTCGCCAATGCGGTGCTCGTCAAAAAGCCGAACAGCTCCTGGAGGTTATGCATCGACTTCACCGACCTCAAGACGGCATGCCCAAAAGACCACTTTCCGATGCCTCATATTGATCACTTGGTCGATAGTACAGCAGGTTGCGAAATGATGTCGTTCATGGATGCCTTCGCCGGATACCATCAAATCCCAATGGCAGAGAAAGACATAAAGCACACATCTTTCCACACGGAAAAAGATATATACTTTTGGGTCCGAATGCCGTTCGGCTTGAAGAACGCAGGGGCAACCTACCAGCGACTAGTCAACGGGATGTTCGCCAATCAGATCGGCAAGACCATGGAGGTCTACATTGACGACATCGTGGTCAAAAGCCTCAAGAAGGAAGACCACCTCAATGACCTTGCCGAGACGTTTGCCATCCTCGAGAAGTTCAACATGAAGCTGAACCCCAAGAAATGCAACTTCGGGGTGAGCTCCGGAAAATTCCTGGGGCAAATCCTGAGCCAAAGGGGGATAGAGGCGAACCCCACCAAGATTCAGGCGATCCTCGACATGCAGGAGCCACGGAATGTCAAGCAGGTGCAACGCCTCACAGGTTGTCTGGCTGCCCTCAACCGTTTCATATCTCGGCTCGGGGATAAAAGCAAGCCTTTCTTCGCGACCATAAAGAACAAGAAGTTCGCATGGACGAAGGAGAGTCAAATAGCGTTCGCCAAAATCAAGGAGTATCTATCTAATCCCCAGATCTTGGCAAAGCCGATCCCCAGCGAGAAACTATTCCTTTACCTGGCGGCCTCAGAGGTCGCACTGAGTGCTGTTTTGGTGCGAGCGGAGGGACAAGTCCACTTGCCGATCTACTTCGTTAGCCAAGTGCTCCACGACGCAGAAACGCGATACACACCTCTGGAGAAGATTGCCTACGCTCTAGTCATGAGTGTTCGCAAGCTAAGAGCCTACTTCTTCAAACATCAAGTAGAGGTTCTGACGACTCTCCCTCTGGGCAAGTTCTACACCGACCAGATACCAACGGGCGACTCCTCAAGTGGTCACTGGAGATTGCCCAATACGGTATCACGTACGCTCCTTGCACGGCGATCAAAGGCCAAGCCCTGGCGGGCTTCGTGGTGGAATTAACATTCCCACCCAGTCCGACCCAGATCGATCGCCCCGCCTGGAAGTTGTACGTGGATGGCTCGGCAACCAACTTGCGAGTAGGGGCAGGGATTGTCCTCATCAGCCCCAACGACCAAAGTTTCACAAATGCTGTGCGTTTCGGGTTTCGGGCGACCAACAATGAAGCCGAATACGAAGCCTTGGTAGGCGGGCTCGATCTAGCCCTCGCCCTTGATGTTCGTCGCCTCCATATCTTCAAGGACTCCCTCTTGGTCGTGAACCAAGTCAAGGTAGAATATGAGGCGCGCGGCGAACAGATGGTCAAATACCAAGAATTGGTCGCCGAAATGTGCACGAAATTTGAGGAAGTGCTAATCGAACAAGTCCCGAGAGAGCACAATTCCCAGGCCGACGCCCTATCCAAACTAGCATCATCAGATGGGGCGGCCGATTTCTCCAACATCCAAATCACAAAATCAGCAAAGCCGGCGATCGACAGATACCTGGTTACCGCAGTTACCATCGCCGAAGAGAACTGGATGACTCCGTTCATTAAATACTTAAAGGACGGAACGGTTCCCGATGACCGTATCAAAGCTCGTCATCTTAAGCTCTATGCGACCAGATTCACCCTATTGGACGACCGGTTTACAAGCGAGCTTTCAGCCTTCCTCTTCTTAAGTGTATCATGCCGGAGGAAGGTCGGCTTATGGGATCTGTGGAAACTATGCTAGTGGGCGAGCTCTCATCCACAAAACAACCAGGCAAGGGTTTTTCTGGCCTACACTACAAAAAGATGCGATCGCCTATGCCAGATCGTGTCACAGGTGTCAAGTGATGGGCCCAAACATCAAGCTCTCCCCCGAGAAGCTCACCTCAATGTATAGCCCATGTTCGTTCGCCCAGTGGGGCATTGACCTCATAGGTCCCTTGCCGACGGCGCCTGGGGGTTGCAAGTTTGCCATCGTAGGGGTCGATTATTTTACAAAATGGGCTGAGGCCGAGCCACTCAAAAAGATCGGCCAAGAACAAGTAATCAAGTTCATCTCGAAGAACATCATATGCCGATTCGGTCTGCCCCAGGCTATCATCTCCGACAACGAAAAGTAGTTTGACGGTTTGGAAGTCATGCAATTCTGCGAGAAGTGGGGAATCAAAAAGTTGTTCTCTGCCCCTTACTACCCTCAGATGAACGGGCAGGTAGAGGCTGTAAACAAGATCCTCAAACATACAATCAAAGCACGACTCGACTCCAGACAAGGATGATGGGCGAGCGAGCTTCCAGATGTTTTGTGGTCATATCGAATGACGACCCGAAACTCAACCCGCGAAACCCCTTTCGCCCTCGCCTTTGGAACAGAAGACGTGATCCCTTCGGAGATCGCCGTCCTCAGCCACCGAACTGAACAAGAGATGACGACGGACAATGACGTAGCCCGACGAATCGACTTAGACATACTCGAAGAACGGCGATTGACCTTGGAAATGAAGAACACAATCCACAAAAGGAGATCTGAGAAGTTCTTCAATTCGAAGGTCAAGGAAAGTAGGGGAGCCTACGAACTTGAACATCCTGACGGCACTCCGGACCAATATCCCTGGAACGCCATACATTTGAAGAAATACTACCAGTGAAAACTTTGTATTCAGTTTCAGTTACCCAATGTACAAAGAATATAATGAGATTTCCCTATCCCATCTATATGATTTGCCTCGACGAAGACAAACAGCCAAAAATAGGATGGCTCGCTCGCCCTACAAGAGGTCATCGTCTAAACCTGACAGACCTATGCAAAGCGATCGCCCCTCCAAGCACAACGTATACCGTTAAGGGTCGTCATCTAACATGGCGATCCGAGGTAGAAAAGTGCAGCCGTGGTCCTGGAGGTCGATGGAATCGACAGCTTCGGCCATGCAAGGTTCCTTTGAGCTGAGATCGCTCGCCCTTTGTTTAAATATGAGGCGAGCGTAGCCGAAGGACCCTCCAATTAAATCCGTGGACACGCTCGCGCCCTCAAAGTACATCATCTAACATGATGTACCCGGACAAGGCGGCGCGTCCCTACGCCATCACAATGTATACCGACGAGGGTCGCCATCTAACATGTCGACCCGAGGTAGAAAAGTGCCAACAAGCTATGGAGGTGAAGTCGAATAAACCGACGACGCCCCATGCAAGGACTCCTTGAGACCAAGACCGCTCGCATTTCGTTTAAACACAAGGCGGGCGCAGCCTAACGGAGGACCCTAACAAAAAAGTGAATCACGGGACGGTCCCTCGCACATAAAGACATGGTTATGGATATCGGTCCATCGACCTCAGCGACCGTGCACACAGTCTTCCTCCCTCGAAGGATCGGCAAAACTGAAAATAGCTCACCAAGACATACTATTTTCGCTCCCTTACTTACACTAAGTAAACAAAAACAAGGAGCAAAGAAGTGGAGCTATTCCTAAATGCGATCATAAGGAAGGGTCCATACACGATCGGCTTCGTTCAAAAACACACACAACGATCAGCTCTATTCAAGAAATTTACAAGTAAAGTGGAGCTATTCCTAAATGCGATCAGAAGGAAGGGACCATACATGATCGGCTTCGTTCAAAAACACACACGACGATCAGCTCTACTCAAGAAATTTACAAGTAAGAATTTTCGAGTACACCAATACATTCGGATCCATTCAACATTCAAACAGTCAATCGGGCGAACAAAACATCAGGTGCAATTATGCAAACACTTGTATAAAGTCACATGTAAACATTCAGAGATGATCGTACTCATAAAGAATCGGATACAAAAAAAGGAGTATTTTATTCCATCCAAAAAAAATTGGTACATTCAAGCCCAAAGGCAATACAAGAGAAAACAGAAAATTACAAAGCGAAGGAAAACAAAAATCACTCAGGCCGCCTCCGGCTGGACTTCGCCCCCAGCAGGCGGATTAGTACGCGCTCCCTCATCGACTTCAAGATAAATAAGTTTATCCGGAAAAGGATACCAACTCAAGTCGATCCCCAAGTCGATGAGGTCGAGGATCGGCAGGGAAAATTCCGGATGCAAAGGATGCTCGAGTGCGTAGGCCTTGAAGGTCTCCATCATAGGACCGACCTCGATCCCTACCTTCTTAGCGGGTCGGACAGCATCGACATAGGCCATATAGTAGGCGAACTTTCCGACACATGCCACATTAAGATAGGGATCGGTCTCAATCACCTTTAACTGCCCCTTTAAATCCGCATTCGTCTTCTCAGCATCCGCAAGCTCGACCACCTTGGCGGACAGATCACCCTTCGCCTTCTCCAGCTCGCCGTTGAGGCGATCCACTATCGCCCTCAGCCCGGTCGCCTCCTCCTGCGAGGCCGCATGCATCCGGCGAGCTTCCGCCATTTGGTCGCAGAACCAATCGGCCACTTCCTTGGACCGGCCAAGCTCTTGCTTCATCCGGTCAAGGTCGTGTTTAGGCCGTTTAGCCATCTCAATTTGTTCCTTCTCCATGCCCATGATCCGGTTAGCAAACTCGGCATTCTGGCCCCGAGCGACCTCGAGATCTTGATGAAGGCGAGCATTAGAGGGTTGCCCCTCATAATCCTTAGCGGCTTGGGCGGCCATTGTCGCCGCCTGGAGAGTCAGGGCGAGCGTCGCCTGCATGGCATCTCCAGACCGCCGACGAGCAATCGCATCAAGGTCGGTCGTCCAGGCCTTAGGAAGAGAGTTGATGGCCCGGGAGACATAAGAAGTAACTTCGAGGGACTAGCAGGGAGACTTGCTCGCCAAGAAATCCAACACCATCGGAGAGACGTCCGGATCGGCAAGACGGACCCTGCGGCACAAACAAAAAGAAACAAAAGAAGTCAGTATACATCCAACACAAATAGCCTAACTCAAAAAGATGAAACCGGACTTACCTGTTGACCAGCTGGGGGTCGCGGCCAAAAAAGGGCTTGCCCCGAGGAGTTTCGGCCTCGGCGATCGCCGTGGTCTTCAGGAAGGCGGATGATAGCGCGGACCCCCCCGCCATCGGAACAGCAGAAATAGGCGGCGCGGTAACCGGTGGCTCCAAAATGGATACGTCTGCCTCAGCAGTCGGCAGGGACTCCTCCGGCCTCCGCCTCTTGCGGT
This sequence comes from Orobanche coerulescens, assembly GCA_033398695.1. NCBI lineage: Eukaryota > Viridiplantae > Streptophyta > Magnoliopsida > Lamiales > Orobanchaceae > Orobanche > Orobanche coerulescens. Next base: position 10,892,410 of record CM065819.1, read on the forward strand.
TGCGCTGGAGTTGCTCTTCCTCCTAAACTTCCGGCTCGACGACCGGCACCGTAGCAGGCCTCACCACAGGGACGGGACGAGACATCGTCGCAGGGGCACAACCCGTCTTCTTTCCCTGGTGAAGGCGACCCAACAGACCGGGGTTCGACATTGCGATCTCTTCCGGTGGCTCGGCGTAGCGGGGAAAATGAATCTCTGTCAAAAAAGAAATTCAGACAAGTTGGACATCTACTTCAATCATACGATCGTCATGCAGGAAAGAGGAAGTAAAAATTCATACCCGAGGCCTTCAGGTGGCGAGGGTAGCGAAACAGTCGAGCTCCCAACCGATGAAGTTCGTGGCTGACTGAGCGAACGTCGATGTAGGAGTCCGGCAAGGTGCGAATTCGCTCCCAGACGATCAAGAAATCAAAGGGGAGATCGCCGATTGCTGGAACAAGGGATCCTGCAAAAAGAAAACCAAATTAGATCAGTTCAAGGTGTATCCAAATAAAGGGAGAGTTGAAAGCCTTAATCGGATTCCTCTCTCGAAAATTGGTGGGGATATCCAACTCTTCCTCCGGTATATCGCTCGATGCCGACCTCCATGCTCCGCCGACCCAGCACCACTTTGCCAGGTCGCCCCGAACCTTGTTCGGCACCCCAAGGACCACCCTACCCAGGCGACCGTGGATATGGTAGCCTCCGACCGATACCTTCTACACGGTCAGCTTGAAAAGATAGTTCATTTCCAGCGCAGAAGGCAGACGAAACAGCCGATGACCGCCGAATAATGTCAAGGTGCTGATAATCTGCAGCCAGGCGTTCGACGTCAACTGGAGCGGCGCCACATTCCAGGCGATCAGCAAATACGACATGGCGAACGGCAAGGGAAACCGCAACCCGGCCTCCATGATCATCTCATTGACATCGACCATACCCTTGGGGGGCTGGTCGACACGTTTGTTCTCCGAGGGCACATGCAATGAAACATCAGAAGGAATGTGGAATTTCTCCCTCCAACGGACCAAGTCTTTCCTGGTCGCCGAACTCCGAATCTGTCCAAGGGTCTATAAGGAATGGTCCGCGGCCCGGAATGACATCCGCTTTACGGGCTCATAGGGGTGGGCGGCGGAATACGCTTCGAAGTCAAATTCGGGACATGGTCCGGCGATCCCCTCCATAATCTTAGCAAAATCTAAATAAGCAGGGCCGAATACGCTATTCTGTTCCCAAGACAGCCGTACCACTTCATCCTCATCCACCGGCGAGCCCCCCCTGCTCCGCCACCACCGCTGATCTCGCCACTTCGGCCTCATTGAAGATATCTTCAATCTCCGCGGGTGCAATCCCGGCACGAATGGCCTCGATGGCCGTTTCCATATGAAGACCCACGGGGTTTCTTCCCGGTCAGGCGAAGCCGCGGCGGCGGAAGAACTACCAGCCTCGTATGTCTTAGATCCTCCTCCAGACATGTTCTTAAAAGAAAATAGGGAGAGAAAATTTTGGTTCTTACCTAGAAGGAAAGTCGGTCGGCACAAGAACCTTCAAAGAAATTCTGCAGAGTCTCGTTTGAAAAGCAAGGGTGCGTGAAGAGTGGAAATGAAGTAGCCCTAGCCCCTTTTATAGGCGGGAGCAGCGGTCTCTGTGCAAATAGGCGAAATCCCGAGGGCTGGAGTGCAACCGTCGGGGGGGGGGGGGTGGGGGGTGGGGGGGGGGACACATTAAATACAGCCCTCGAAACCCGCGTACGCGTCTTTTCGAGGGCACGCCAGGCGAAAAGTCTGACAAAACCGTCGGACTCCCCCAATGGTAGCGCGACGCGTGTCCTTGCAATGTTTCGAGAGCCCGCCTTCATTTCCCGCTGATTCCAGCGCAAAAGTAGATCGTCCAAATTTGAAATCAGATCGTCCTGACGATCGCCCATGTCATAAACAAATGAGCCAATCGTCTAAACACAGGAGATCGCCAACAGTGCCACCTCACCCCGTGTTTTAAACATCGAAGCGAGCTGGGGGGCAATTGTTGTGCGGCGATTAATACGCCTCGATGGCGATTGGCATAATGGCCTGAGAGACAACCATAGAAGACATACGCTGGGCAAACACCCAGCAGTCGTCACCCTCGGCGATCGTCTTTTGGTATCTGGCGATCGTCTATGATAGACGATCGTCTATGATAGGCGATCGTCTCGTGCCACGTATGAATCCAACTTCCGTCAAAGTCGTCGAAGACCGAATCTTGGACGGAGACCCACGTGCAGATCCACAAAAGGCACCGCAAGATATGGCCTTTGACCCCAGCCTGTCACCTACCCCTCACCTACTGACAGGCCCGCCGAAAGGTACAAAGTGGGTCCTCCCCGGACAGCGACTCAGGACGGGTGCAAGCTTCCCACTGGCTTGCACAGCTGGCTGCCAACAGCAGCCTCGGACTTTAAGGGAACAGCCCCACGTAATGGGATGATCGCCCACCTTATTCTAATATAGAAAACGGCGGTAGCCCGTGATCGCCGGAGAGGACCCAGCAACCTTGTCTCCTATAAATAGGAGGCTTACAACAGTGGTCTGGCATCATCGAGAGTACAGTGAAAAACATATAGAGAGAGATACATTCTCATATACTGAACATCAAAAGCAAGAACTCACAGAGCTTCATATTTGGTTCTTCCGGTAATCTTCACACTCTACAGCTAAGATAACTAGAAGTCTTTACACTCATTGTAATAGATTCTAACATTAATATTTGTACTCCAAAGTATCTATATTAATAACATCTCGCGAGAGCATTCAAGCCCGGGATTAACAACCCCAGCAAATCTTGTGTTATTTATTTTCCCACGGAAGTGTTCTCGCATTTGTTTGTTACTCGACCATTCCAGCAATATCATCTCCGATTAATATTTTGGGTAACAACAAAGTAGTGTCTCCAAATCTTCAAAGCAAAAACCACCGCAGCCAACTCTAGATCATGAGTAAGATAATTCTCTTCATAAGGTTTTAATTGCCTCGAAGCATAAGCAATCACCTTACCGTGCTGCATAAGAACACAGCCTAAACCCTTCTTCAATGCGTCACTATAAATCTGATAGCCCCCAGAACCAGATGGAAGATTCAAAATAGGAGCCGACACCAATCTCTGTTTCAACTCTTCGAAACTCTGCTCGTGTTCCTCCGTCCAAACAAACTTCTCACCCTTCCTCATCAGTTGCATCAAAGGTAACGCCAGCCGTGAGAAACCCTCAACAAAACATCGATAATAGCCAGCAAGTCCCAGAAAACTCCTAACCTCAGTCACAGTAGTAGGTCTCGGCCACTTGGTGATAGCCTCAACCTTAGATGGATCCATGGTGATGCCATCTGCGGATACAATATGACCAAGGAATGCAACTTGATTTGGCCAAAACTCACACTTTGAAAACTTGGCATACAACTTCTGCTGCCGAAGAGTCTCTAAAACAATCCGGAGATGTTGCTCATGATCTCCTCCAGTCTTGGAATAAACAAGGATGTCGACGATGAAAACAATAACGAACTTGTCGAGATACTCGTGGAATACGCGATTCATAAGATCCATAAATACAGCGGGAGCATTTGTCAAACCTAAGGGCATAACCAAAAACTCGTAGTGACCATATCGGGTACGGAACGCGGTATTAGGAACATCTTGCTCCTTCACACGTAATTGGTGACAACTGGACCTCAAATCTATTTTCGAAAAGAACTTAGCCCCTTACAATTGATGAAACAAATCATCGATACGAGGAAGAGGATAACGATTACGGATCGTGATATGGTTAAGCTCACGATAGTCGATACACAGTCGCATACTTCCATCCTTCTTCTTAACAAACAAAACAGGTGCACCCCAAAGAGAAACACTGGGTCGGATGAAACCATTCTCCAAGAGTTCCTGTAACTGATCCTTCAACTCCTTCAACTCTAAGGGCGCCATATGGTACGGAGCTTTGGAAATAGGTTCAGCACCTGGGATCAACTCAATGCCAAACTCAACTTCCCTAGCAGGAGGTATACCAGGAAGTTCGTCGGGAAAAACATCGGGAAACTCTCGTACCACAGGAAGACTTTCAATACTAGGACTCTTCAAGGATGTATCTTTAATAGAAGCCAGAAAACCTTGGCAACTATGGGAAATCAAAGTTCGAGCCTTCCTAGCAGAAATAATTTTAGCAGATTTAAGAGGTTTAGGACCATGATAAATAAAATCAGGCTGATGCAAGTCGCTGAAGATCACATTTGTGGCATGGCAATCAATGGTATCTCTATGCGAAGCCAACCAATCCATGCCCAAAATCACATCAAAATCGATCATATCAATAGGGAGCAAATTCTCCAGATGAATGCGGTCATCAAACCGTAAGGGACAATTTACATATTCATGTTCAATGAGTACATGGTTTTTCATTGGTGTTGAGATGGATATACGATTTGTTAGTGGTGTTGGGGTCATATTAAGTTTCTTGGCAAATGCAACAGATATAATGGAGTGTGTGGCACCGGTATCAAATAATGCAAAAACTGTACGATCACCAATGTAAAGAATGCCGGTAATAGTACCTGATGAGTTTGCTGCCTGATCACGCATCGTAGCATAAACACGACCCATAGTAGGAGCTGGCTTAGCGGAGTTTACTGATGTAATCCGTTTTTCTTGGGGACAATCCCTCATCTTGTGATTAGTGGACCCGCAAGTGAAACATCCTCCAATAGCTTTGTGACAAATGCCCGGGTGAGGCTTTTCGCAAGTAGCACAGAGAGGTGGAGGAGGTAAGGTCTCAGTAGGTCTCCTCTGACCCGAAGAACCTGAAGAACGGCCCTGCTGAGAACCCCAAGTCGACTGATCCCTTACTGACGCTGGTTGTTGTTGCCATGACCCTTACGGTCATTCCCATTCCTACTAGTAACCCTCTGATCCTGACCCCTGTACTCCTGTCGCCTCTGATCAAAACCCCGATCCTGGCGACCCCTGTGCTCAACACCCTGGTCCTGATGACCCCTATGCTCATGACCCTGGTCCTGACGACCCCTGTTGTTAATACGATCACCATCCCTGTCCCTCTTGTTCGAACCCCTATCAGCATGAAGTAACTCAATATTGTGGGCCGCGTCTGCTACTAGTGCAACATAGGTGTAATCAGTATTCACGATCCGGTCTAATATCCACTTCTTCGGCCCCCACTTAAAGTGCCTAGCCTGCCTATGAGCATCACCCGCAATCGGTCCAACAAAACTAGCTAACCTCATAAACCTCTGCATATACTCTCCAGACGATTCCCGATCCAACTGATGAATAGCCCCATACTCGCGCTCATACCTTTGCTGCTCGCAGAAAGGAAAGTACTGCTTATAGAAGACGTCATGGAAAGTATTCCATGCACAAGTGTCAGCAAAGTTCTCTCCCTTAACCAGAACATACGCCTTCCACCAATTCAACGCATCACCTTCCAACTTGAAGGTAGCCAAACACGTCTTGAATTCATCACCACAACCCAAGACCTTGAACAACTTCTCCATATGTGTGATCCAATCTTCTGCCTCCGTGGGGGTGGCAGCAGATCGGAAAGAAAGAGGCTTAAGCTTAGTGAACTTTTCAATCCAACCATGTATCCCGATAGGTGGAGCACCGCCACCCGATGAACCAGCACCATTTCTGATGTCATCGACGATTCTGGTCCTCAATTCAGCAGATAGATTTCGGAGAGCATTAGCCAAAGCAGCGGCTATCATAGCCTCGAATTCAGGGACATCATCCTTATTAGGATTTCTACGCGTATTCACCATCTGAATGATCATATAAACGATTAGTAAGGTCAAATAAAGATGAAGTATGAGAGGAAAATACGCAGAAGGAAACCTAATGTCTACCCAAATCCTCACAGGTCATAGCCTAAGCTCTACAGGTCGAACCTAAGGCCCCGATACCATAATTGTAAACGCCCCAACCCGAAAAGGATAGAAGCATCACATTATGGTGACATATCAAAGCATACATAATGAACAACATAAGTTCTAAACATAAATAATCAAAAGAAGTTAAGTCAAAATGACTTAAACCAAAACATAAGTTCAACGAAAAGAAATACTCCAAGGGGATGAATAACAAATCATCCAAGTCTAAACAATGTCATAACAATAGTAAAATAAATCTAAGATGACTAGGGTAAAGTCTACACAAGCTCAACTCTCAACCCCAAAGCAACCCCAGCTCCTAGCTTAGATACCTGCCGCAGGAAAAGGAAAATGCGGCTGAGCTTAAAAAGCCCAGTGAACAGACATATATAAACGAAACCAAAAGATAAGGAATGAACTTATAAAGTACGGTGCATTGGAAAAAGCATGAGGTACAAACAAATGGATATCAAAAGTAAAGAAAGGTCAGTAATCTACCACGAGCCCGAACATAAATCAAATCAAATATCATAGTAACCATGGAGTAGCTAACTCCCGAACATGTGAAAGACGTGTATTGCACACAAGCATCAATCACCGAACATATCATATCATAATCATGTCATATCCAATCAAATACAAATCGAACCTAGGATGCATCCATACGCCCCCGAACAAATCATATTGGCCATAACAAATATAAAGTGCAGATATCATATAAAAATGGGACGGTGTGGAACATCACTCAACCATACTAGAGTCGTGCCATTGGTGCATCAATGACACAGCCATGTTACTTTCATGTCTAGGAAACGAACTTGGCTCGGGTATCAAACTGAAGGGTTCAAATGTCATATCATACCAAAGTTCATATCAAATGTTCATAAGTTCATAGCAAAGCTTCAAAGCGAAGGTTCATAATCAAAGGTTTACGAATCTAATGGAGCATAGCAAAGGCATAGATCAAATAAGAAAGCCTTAATGAGAAGGCTTAGATCAAAGGCATCATAATCAAAACTAATATCAAACCGTTGTGAGCGAATCATGAGAAACCTTAAGGGATAAGGTCAGAATATCTGTACCTTATTCAAAGCAAGCAAAAGGAAAGAAAGGTCACACGAAATGGATCACTCCCGCTTCACGGAACCTATACGAATTAAATATCAAGTATTACTCTAAGTTCAATTTGAATTAGGTTACTCATTTTAGTATACTTCTATAAATAGTAAGTTTCCATATTTAGAAGGTTTCCAGATTTAGAAACATTAGTCATTAATATCCAAAGTTATCATTTAATCAAATTAAGGTATCAAACATGACAATATTAATAGTTTAAGGTTCATAATGATAATTATATAAGTTTAGAGTTTATAGTTCAAATATTGTAAGATTAGGGTATAAAAAGTAAGTATCATAAAGTTACATGGTTTCACAAGTTAAGCCCTTTAATTTAGAAAATGATGATTTCAACCCGTAAGTTTAGTAATACACACATAACCCTTATTTAGCCTTTTAACCTTTTTAACAGCTTTTAACTATGAACAGGTCACAACTTGACGAATTTTTGAACCACATCAGAACTCAGAATTAAAATTCAAAAAAAGTTTCACAGGTACTTAAATGACTTTAGAACCCACACAAATTTTCCCAGAATTTATTGGTTAGTTTAACCCTACACGAAAAATACTCAAACTCAGACTATTCAGAAAACCAACCTGCAGTTCTACCCAAAAAATATTCGCCTCAACGATCTACCAAACCATCCAGGAAAAATTCCCAAAAATTCATGGTATTAATAATTTTATAGAAGTTACATACTTGAGAGTTTCATGGCCCAACTCATTATAATTTTTGAATAAAAAATCAACAAAATGGACTGATTTCAGACTCCCGAATTTCAGATTCAATACTTAAACACACAAAAATAAAAACACGAACAAAACAACTCGAAATCATTCCAAACAAATTGGATCAGTTAGTAAACTCTTTAAACTTAATTCTGGACTCAAGAAACTCAGAAAAACACCTTGGTATCATCAAGATTCACCCTGCTCAATCCGACTCTAATATTCTGTTAGCAAGAAAGTGAGGCAGAAAACTACTTCAATTCTTTAACCCTTCTAAATCCGATTGCACACACATCTCATAGGTTTATTTAGCCAATATCACACATGTTTACAGCCTTACATGTCGACACCACAACCCACACACTTATAGTCGATTTTATAAGGTTTTTATCTCATTATTCCATTTGGTATCATAATATTTTCTGCAAGTTTATTCATATACAAAACCTGCTAGCCGATTCTCAATACCATACGACATGATCAAATAAGAAAAGGAAGAGGAATTGAACTGTAACACCCCCAATCCACTCAGGGATATTACACGCCGTAGACCCTCTCCTCGAGGATCTACCAGGCTGATAGCTAAAATCAAACATCTAAACATCGCCTTTAAGGCTAAAAATGACTCAGTAGACCGACTTGGCCTTTCAATAATAACATACAACTCAATTCCAAACACATACCCACGCAGGGGTCAAAATACAATAAACTCCCGTACAACGGGGAAAAGATACTGCAGCGGAAAAGAAAATACAACTAGACCAATACGACATCAACGGATCCTCGTATGATTAGTATCGTTCATCTTTCATCATCCTTTGTGCCGACCCTGTGTTATGCTCCAAAACCTGAATGCAAAAATAGACATCCACCACCCGAATACTCGGGGGTTAGCAAAACTCCACTGTTTTGCTAGTGCAAGTACAAAGTGCAAATACGAACCATACAATTCACATTCCACGAATAACAATAACCAGGAATCCTCAAAGAGTCAAGCGAAACGAAAAGTACTTCCCGAGGCAAGAGTTTGAGAAAAATATTCCAAAACCGAAAGAGCACAAATCAATGGAAATAATTTATAAAACACTTTGAAAATGCCATCGAGAGTTTTAATAAAAAAAAAAATTTTGGATTATCAAATCCCACTTTTCAAAACCCAAAAGACGAGAGGGGTCACTGCCCCAAAGGTTTACTTTCCGTATAACAACCTTTACCAAACCGTTGGGATTTTAGCCCCAAATCCGTAAAATGATCTTTACAAAACCGTTGGGATTTTAGCCCCAAATATCATCAACTCACAGTACACAAGAACGACCACAAGGTTCGTATCCCAACATCAAAATCCACAAATAAAGGATTTAACACAAACAACAAAATACTCTAATGCCATCCTAGCCAAGTAAGCCAAACGAACACTTACCTCTTACACACTTAGTCGATGCATGCAATCATGAAAATATAGTTCCAAAGCACTCATTTCCGGAAATGCCAATATCAAATCACATTTGCAAAATGCACCACAATTAACCGCGGACCCACAGCTTCGTGGATCCCTGCCGAGACCCCGTCGGATCTAACCCACAGTGCTTAAAAGCAAGCTCGCGGTTCCACAGCTTCGTGGAGCCCTACCGAGACCCCATCGGATCTAACCCGTAGTGAGCATACACACACACACGTTACTCATGCAATACTAACATGCTAAGAATGTAAGTTCATTAAGAATACTCACTAGAGATGGCCATTAACTCGACACCATTACCAAACTCTTCAAAAATATAATAACAAGATTAAATACGGAATACACGATTCCATAACTTAAACAATAGGAGTATCATCATAAAATCCTTCAACGTTCAAAATAACCAAATCATCATCAATTCTCAAAACACCGTTCATAAATCACACTCGTTTTGAAAGAAAGCCTTTAACGAGGCCAAACCGAAATCCTTTGAAACTTCATTTCAAATAACCAAACAAACACATCAAGACGACCACCGATCATCATATCCATAAAACGAGAAAAGTATGGGCAAGGTACTTGCCTCGATACCACGAGCACGGAACCACGAACGGATACGGCTCAACCGGGAAGCTTCTGAACGCCCGATGCTAACGAAAAAGGAAGACGACAACGAATGGAAGGGTTCAACACGGTTTCTTCACAAGAAACTCGACCCTAACAACACTATAATCAATAAATCATCGATCATACGAGGAAGGATAATCGTAGAACGCCCGAAAACCCCTCTAAGACATTTTACCGGACACCTTCAAGGCATCGGTCAAGAACTCGACCCAAACAACGAATCGATACGATCCAACCATGGAATAATAAAGGAAATGATATAAAACATCTAAATAATCATCAATCCATCACAATCCTAAGTCAAATCGGATTAAAACGGATTAAAACAACCAAAACACCCAAATTCCCCAAAACTAGATTTCTAGGAAATCTGACCTGATTCGGTAGATCGGAGGATGTTATAGGATGGATGATTGATGATATGAACTCCAAGACTTCATGGATTTATTGTCCAACAACATCTCTCCATGATATACACACCTGACAGCGTACGGAAGAAAAAGAAGGAGAAATGGTCAAGAAAACGCCGCTGTGCCTTAAATAGCCGATCGCCGGGTTACGTACGTAATCGCCATGGCTTACGACGTAACCGGCCATGGCCGAACTCACCGCTTGAAATGCCGGAGCGTTACGTGCGTTACGGCCAGGGGCCTTACGACGAATCGCCTTACGTGACGAATCGCCGATCACTACCGCACGTTACTCGGCGGTGGCTCGCCTCAAAGATGCCGGCCATGACTCGGCCGGGACCAACTCCGACGGCCCGAACGACCCCAAAACCTGAACCTGAGTACAAATCGAAGATACGGTTACGAAGTACTCGCAAAGACGAATCCGAGCACTAAGAGAACACACGATTCCGACCACCCGAAGGCTCGAAATTCGACAACGGAAAGTAATTACCCCAAACTTTGGGAAATTACGAAAATGGCCCAAAACGTCCGAAACACACGATACACGATCGAAACACCAAGCCGAAGCTTGCAACATGAATAATAACATTAAATGAACTTACGAGAAAGTCGAAACAACAGTTTCGGACGAGATCCGCAAGAATCGAACTCAAGTGCGGAAAAACCGCTAAAAAAGCACGGAACTCAACAAAACGACACCGAAACGAGCTCGGATGACAAGAAGTGCAGAATTAATCATTCTCGGAATAACGAAACGGCCATAAGAGAGTCGTGAAAACGGACTTCCGCCGAAAAAAGAAATTTATCGAAAATCGAAAATTGCGGATATTACATTCTACCCTCCTTAAAAGAAGTTTCGTCCCGAAACTTAAAACAAGTAGGGAGAAGCACTATCCCGCCAGGAAAACTCAATGAGATACGCAAGAAACGCGTAACTAATGCCAAACGGCGAAACGTTACAAACAACGCAACGGAATATACGGTGTGAAAACACGCTCCACGACGAGCAACACAACGTCGCCGTTAGGGATATAATAGAACCAACAAGTGACAAGCGTCACCAAATGGATAATACAATCAAGTCAATTATCCGAACAATCACAAAACACAACGAACGAAAATCAATACGATTGACCAACCCAACGGTACATCAATCAAAACGCGAGCCAATCGCTGAACAAATACGGAATTCCACCGCTCAAGGGTTGGAAGATCGAAAACGAGACTAATTTCCCGAACTTAAGGGAATTAGGAAGGAGCCTGAACGCTCAACAATCACAAAACGAGAACAAAACCGAACAAACAAATGATCGAGACAACAAAAATCGAACAATCATGTCCGAAATACGAAGGATAATAAAATTCAAACAACAACCCCAAGGTTCACATCTCGACTCAAGACAATATATGATCCGGTGAAAACAACAGGATGTGCATTCATATAAGATCCACAGGAAAGGGAATAGCAATAGAAAAGTCACAACGACAAACGAGTTATTCCGAAATAATACCACACTCGTTCGATCAACAAAAGCAAGGGGTAGGACAAGCTCAGAAATGTCAACGAACATAAACGAGTCGACAGAGTCGAAAACACAAGAGTTCCAAATCCGATCCACTTCGAATAAAAGAACTAATAAAACCAGATGATGTCACTTCCGAACAAGGTTCACAAGAATCGAACCGAACTCGAAAAAGTCACAGCGATAACCAGATCGACCCACAACAAGATCACAGTTCGTTCGGACGATGAAACCGAAATACAGAACAAGTTCAGAAAGTATCGACGAACACAAGCGAGCCGATAGAATTGAGAAAGAAAAAATACAGGAGCTAAAAATAATACGGGTATTATATTCGACCTCTTCTAAAAGAAGTGTCGTTACCGAAACTCACAACACGAAATCAAGGTGGCAACACAACAAGCAACCGACAGAAACATCTCCCATGGGCCTCTCAGAGCCGATCCTCATATCTGTACTGAAGTTCGCACCCCGAAGGACTCGAAACCCAACTCGCAAAACTGGATCCTGTGTCTCTCTGATCGCTAGAATTCGCGTAGTATGGTTTTCAAATCCGATCAATTTTAAAATTTGTAAAACCTCGAAGTATTTACAAGGTGTCGAACCCAAGGGAATTGATGTGTCGAAAATAAAGGAAGTAACTCTACTCAAAATTTGACTGCTATTTAGGAATCCGCAAATTTTGTTTGTTTCTAATTATCTAATTTCAAAATTCGAAATATAAAAATTAAATAAAAGATGAATTATCTAAATCAAGCAAATAAAGCAAATTAGCAAGATAAAATCACAAGTGAAAGCTAATTGATCCTAGGGTAGTATCATCTAATTGAGTTCACACAATCCATTCACTTGATTCCTTTTCCCCAAATTTTAATTCAATCCTAGAAATAATCACTCACCCGATCTAGAATTCCGATCAAGGCAACCTAGAAAGATAGTTAATTTTAAACCCTTTTTCCCGCTAAGGCTCAAAGAATTTAAATCACTTAAAAAGCGCCAACTTATTTATCTATGATTTATCTTACTCCACTTAGGTCTTAAGATTAAATCATATTGTGCATCAAGTATTTCCACTAATTAATTAATCCTTCCGGGCAAAATCAATTAGCTAACATGCATCGATTAAGGCCCCTTTTAATCTAGCATGAGATTTAACACATCGTGATCACAAGCCTAGGATGAAAGGTAAAAAGGTAATCAAAGGAACATCATGTGAACATCAATTAAAATCACTAACCCTAGAATCAATCAATGGATTTAGCCAGACATAATTGAAATTAAACAAGAAATAGATGGAGAATGCATATTATTAATATGAAAAGAGAGACTACAACCCTTATGGATGAACTCCGAGTCTTCAATCTCCGAAAAACAATAATAATTGCTGCCTCCAAAAAGTTCTTGTATCCCAAGAATTAATCTTGCCAAAAAAAGATTGCAAAAGATGATAAAAGATGAAAAAGAATGATCAAAGATAGTAAAACTAGGTCTAGGAGGGGTGTATATAGCCTATGGGAGTTAAAATCCCGATTAGACCTAATCTAGGAAATAAAATCTATCCAAAGAGTCATAATCCGTCAAAATACGAGAGCCCGCGTAACAGCCTATCGGCCTGGCCTATCGGTCGATAGCTTGGCCGATAGTTGGTTCGTCGATCGACTTCACTTGGTAGGGCAGGAACACCTTTCGGATGCACCTATCGGCCGATAGGCTGGGCCGATAGGGTGGTCTGTCTCTTGCAAAAAATCCGTTTCTTCCGTCCGTGACTCGACTCTCGGTCCTTTGTCTCGTTTTGGGTCCTTTTGGCTCTAAAAACCTGCAAACACACTAAAACCAACCCAAACGCGTAATACGGCTCGACTAATCATAAATAAGCCAAATACGAGCACATTAATCACGAAACGAGATAAAAACCTAGTATAAAATCCTAGAAAAATGTGGTAAAATTACCACTTATCAAACCCCCCCAAACTTAACCCTTGTTCGTCCCGAACAACAAAAAGAAAAGAAAAAGAATGTCGTGAATCATCGTGCAACTCATAGTGTTCAACCTAATCAATACTATCCTGTAATTCTCTCTAAATAATCCGAGTGTCGTAAAATCGAGCCGCACTCAGAATAATGATTCCGCAAAGGAGTCAAGTTCAGTCCTAATCATTCGTTCATGAAGAAAATCCAGCTCAAAGATTAACAAAACGTGAGTCAAATCGACCGTCAATATGAAAGGCTAAAATAAACAAGCTAGTTCGTCCCGTTACACAGTCTAGTGGCACAATTTTCACGAGTTTCATAACAAATAAACCTCGGACAGTATTCCCTTATATATAGTGGTGCGAGAATTTGATTCGAGTTGACCACTAGGTTAGGATCTCGGGATGTTTCATCGGGGTAATCCTAGGGTGGAACTTCCATTCTCATGTATTAGGAAACCGTTTGATGTAAAAGACACTCATGGGGCACATGGATGCTTCTAGTTACTAAGTTCCCGTCTACAGCGGAGAAACAACTCGAATATATAATTTCCGCATGTCCGAATCAAGGTCGCCGTTTTGCGCGAGAGTAAACAGCGGGTCACGCGAATACCCCCGGTTACTAGGTTCCCTATCATTGGCACATGTGAAATATCTAAATCACTAGTCTAATCAGAGTCGTCGTTTTACGCGAGGGTAAACAACGGGTCACGCGAATGCCCCCGGTTACTAGACTTCTCTTCATAGAACAACATTATCTCGACTTTTGGGAAAAACTGACCGACTCTAAACTCAATCTAAGTGCCAACACGACTAAAGAAACAGTACGACTCACTATCCGGAAGATGTAACCAAACGTATTGACGGTGATTTTAAAACAAGTATGTATCGTCTCTTATCTTCCAAGACCTCTACAATCACGAAAAATTTTGGACCTAAATGAATACTATGCAAAACAGAAATAACTGACTACAACTCGACTAAAACTCGACCGTTTCTTCAGAGAGAAAAACAGTGTTGTAACATCGGTATCACACAAATAGAAGCACGAAAAATTCACTAATAAAGAGAAACTAAGACAAGCAAGGCTATCTAAAACAAACAACGAAAAGAAAAAAAAAGTAAACACGAAATCTAAAAAAAAAACTACTACGACCTAAAAAAAATAGAAACTAGCAAACACACCAAACGAAAATGAACATAAAAATCTAAAAAACTAAGCAACCAAAAGCCAAAACCGCGCAACACCAATATGATAAGCACAAATAAAAACAACGGGCAGCAACACAAGCAAATAAAGATACAAGGGCAAACAAGGTACTCACACGTAAAGAAATTAACAAAGCCGCACTTCTCCCCCCCCCCCCCCAAACTTATTTCGCATCCTAAAAGAGGAATAAGTTTGAAAAGAGAAAGGAGTGGCTTTGTTAACGGAGTACCTGATCACTGTGGCGGAAATGGCGGGTTTGTCGGCGAGCTCGGATCATAGCGGGCATGTGAATCGGGGAAAGGAGCAAAGTCGTACATCTCGTGTAGCATTCGGTTGTAGTGGTCCTCCTGGGCCCACCTATCTTCCTGCCACTTCCTCTCTTGCTCCCTCCAAGCAATCTCCTCTTGTCGCCACACTCTGTCCTCTTCGGCTCGTTTCTCCACGAGCTCGTATAACTCATTGACCCGAGTGGCAACAACACCCACCCGAGTCTCAACCTCGCCCAGCCGAGTTCCCAAAGAACCAAACTCGGTTGTCAAAGAACGCATACTCGCCAAATGATAATTGTCTTACGCCTGCATACTCTCTTCGTGCATCTCTCTCTCTCTCTCAAAAAATCTCGACTCAAAAGCATCAAAATCCGGAGGTCTCATCTGAAAACTACTACCTCCACCGGTGGGAATCTCGTCACGGCTACCCCCCTCGGGTATATCATCCAGCTCCTCCTCGGCTCCCTCCAAGAATGGCTCATCAATGGTCACCTCCTGGCGTTGCCTCTTACGAGACGCATCCAACGGTCGGATAAGTGCCAAATGAGCCGTGGAGCTCATACTCCACCTCGCATATACATCGGGCGCGTCGCCCATCACAGAAGTCACGGTCGGAGAGGGGAGTCGGAAGAGGGACACGGTTTTGTTCCGACCGTGCAATTTCCAGTCGAACCCCTCGGTGAAGGCAAGCATCTCTTGCCTCTGCAGTGTCGGTTTATCCAAATAGATGTCTCGGGACACCGGCTCTCCTCCAATGCGCACGCCAAGATGCTCCGCGATAGGGCTCACGAACGCCCCAATCCCAATCCTCTGCTTCCCGGTCATCCGGGCTTGTTTCTCCATATGCTCAATCAGAAAACATCCGGCGTGCTTCCGTGTACCGTTCAAGGCCGACCATAAAAGGTGAAGATCAGTGGACGAGCACGTCCCCGAGTCGGTACGGCTCAAAATCGTCGAGGTGAACAGACGGTGGATATAACAGAGAACTGGGTTCCTGATCGAGGAGGCCTTGGCATACGTCGGATTATAAATGAGAAGCGTCTCCTCCCTGCGGTAAATTATCTTGGACCACAGCTCTAAGTTTTCTTTGGCATGATCACCCTGCTGGAATGACCCGTCCTCGGCCCCGTTGATAATGGCATTAACTTCGTCGGCCGAGAGCTCCCTTTTTATGTTGTCGAGGTTGAAGCGAATAGATGCCGGAGTCCCGTTCTCCCTAAAAACCTCAAGTGTGGACAGAAACTCCACGGTGAGCACGTGGTAAGCGAGATAGTTTGCCCAAAAAATGCTCTCAAACCCGCACTGTCTTGCTAGTAACATAATATCATCATATATTCCCATCCCCCGAGCCGTCTCCTCATGTAAAAATCGGCAATGCTTGTGTGACATTCCGATAAGGTGCGGCCACCTTCTTTTAGACTCTGGCCCAGTCAATCTTAGCTTGAATTTCTTCGGGTCGAGCGCAGCCGGGATCGGAATAGCCGGCACTACCTTCGTCGGAGCCTTTTCCTTTTCTGTGGTTGCCTTAGACTTTCCGGCCATACTCGGCTTCGACTTCTTGCTTTGCTTTCCCATTTCAAAGTTCCTACAAAACAACCATCCAATCAATATCCAATAAGCAACTCATAATACAAACATTCAACAAGCGTCGACATAATCCAATAATCCCACAATATCAACTAAGACCCCTATAATGCCCAATAAACATCAAAATCATAGACCCGACATCCATATACTACGATCAATAAATCACACAACCTCCCCCAAACTTAGACTCCCCCATTTCATATTCAAAGGATCAAAATCACCACCCACAATAACAAAACAACACACTACGCTCATATTAGGGCAAATTCTCTCCAATCCAATGTAATTCATCAACAATTCAACTCATATCAATCCTAATTAACAATTCAATTCAACAAATTTACCCAATTTCAACAATTTCGAAATTAGGGTTCTCCCAATTTGGGGTTTTTTCCAAAATTCGTTCAATTTCATCAATTAATCCCCCAATTCGAAGTACCCATGAACAATCAAGCATAGATAACATGTTTCCATCAAGATTCTATCAACAATCGGGCATAAAATTCAAAGAACATCCAAGTCTAACAAAAGCCCCAAAAAGTGGATCCCCAATTCGATTTTCATCAAAACTCCAAAAAGAATCCGTCAAAGTGCTTCAAAATATGTATAGAACTGAAAAACAAGAGGATTAAGAGTCGAAACTACGTACCTTGATCGAGTTTTGAAGGAAGAAAAGTAGAAAAAAAATCGCCCCTTTCGTTCTATCGGCCGATATGTGTGTGTGAGTGTGAGAAAATCGGGTGGTGAAGGTGTTTAAAAGGGGTATTAATCAACCGGGTCGAAGTGGATACTGGGTCGGGTATGCCCTATCGGCCTGGCCTATCGGCCGATAGGCTGGGCCGATAGGAACTACTGAAACTTACGTACCTCATATCGGGTGGGATATCGGTCGATAGGATCTGCCTATCGACCACTGCTTGTAACATAAAAATTCTTTTAATTTTCCTCAGCCTATCGGCCGATAGGCTCGTCCGATAGGATCTTCTGTCTCAAAAAATTTTTCAACTCGTTCTATTTCGTATACTTGGTCCCGTTTTTGCTTGGATATGGCGATTAAAGACCTGCAAGTATCCAAAACTCGGCGTGCATGGATTAGAACTTAACAAAACTAACAAAGCTACTATGAAACTAGAAACTACAAAAATCACGCAAACGAAAAATCGAAAAGAAACGAATAAAACGAACTAATATACATACGTTGGGTTACCTCCCAACAAGTGCTACGTTTAACGTCTTTAGCTAGACGATACCTCATTCATTCCGGGTCTTCGAGGTAAGTAACATACTTCTCTTCTTGGTGCAATGGCTTGAAATAGTGCTTCATCCGATGTCCATTCACAATAAACTTGTTCCCATCTTCTTTCATCACGACACATGATCCGTTTTGATTTACTTGAAAGACGGTGTACGGACCAGTCCACTTTGACATCAGCTTCCCCGGAAATAGACGAAGCCGTGAATTGAAAGCGAGCACTTCGTCTCCCGGGACGAAGTCCTTCTTCCGAATGCGATCATCGTGAAACTTTTTCGCTCTTTCCTTGTAAATCCTTGCATTTTCGAAAGCCTCGTTTCTCCATTCGTCGATTTCCAGCAGCTTCTCTCTTCTTGATCCACTAGCTTCAAGAAATTCGAAATTAATCCGTCTAGTGGCCCAATACGCTTTAACTTCCAGCTCCACCGGTAAATGACAAGATTTCCCAAAGACGAGCTGGTATGGAGACATTCCAATTGGAGTCTTATACGTGGTCCGATAACCCCAAAGTGCATCATCTAGATATTTAGCCCAGTCCTTCTTGTTCGTGACCGTCTTCTCTAAAATTTGTTTGATCTCCCGATTGGCGAGCTCCGCTTGTCCATTAGCTTGTGGATGATAGGCGGACGTAATCTTATGTTTAACTCCATATTTTGCAAGAAGGGTTCCTAACCACCTATTATTAAAGTGGCTCCCCCCGTCACTCAACAAAGCTCGTGGAGTCCCGAAACGAGTCAAAATGTTCTTATTAAGAAATTTTATCACCACTTTCGAATCGTTCGTAATCGTCGGCATTGCCTCAACCCATCTCGACACGTAGTCGACCGCAAGTAGAATATACGAATAGCCTCGTGATTTTGCAAACGGGCCCATAAAATCGATACCCCATACGTCAAACAACTCTACTTCCATAATAGTGTGCTGCGGCATCTCGTCTATTTTTGCTATGTTCCCCAATCGTTGGCATCTATCGCAATGTTTCACAAAAGTTTGGTAATCTTTATGAATAGAAGGCCAATAGAAACCACATTGGTACACCTTCATGGCCGTTCGATTCGCTGCAAAATGACCCCCACTCGGTGCACTATGGCATTCTTCAATTATCCTTTGCCATTCGCTTTGTCGAACACACATGCGAATAATCCCGTCCGCGCACCTCCGATAAAGAATAGGGTCTTCCCAATAGTAGAATTTAACGTCATGGAAGAATTTCTTTCTTTGATGAGAAGAAAGACCCATTGGAACATGCTTGATAGCAAGGAAATTAACATAGTCCGCGTACCATGGTGTATCGTCGGCCAAGGCTAGGATATGCTCGTCCGGAAAGTTCTCCTTTATTTCGACCCTCGAATCTTCTCCCTCAACCGGCTTCTCGAGACGGGAAAGGTGATCGGCAACAACATTCTCGCACCCCTTCCTATCCCGGATCTCCATGTCGAACTCTTGTAGAAGGAGTATCCATCTCACTAATCTCGGCTTCGAATCCTTCTTGGCAAATAGATAGTGAATCGCTGCGTGATCGGTATGGACAATAGTGTGAGTGCCCACTAGGTAAGGTCGGAATTTGCCGAATGCATAGACCACAGCGAGCAACTCTTTTTCCGTCGTGGTGTAGTTCATTTGGGCCGAATCCATCGTCTTACTCGCATAATAAATTACCCGGAAAAGCTTATCCCGTTTTTGACCCAAAACGGCCCCAACGGCCCAATCGCTCGCGTCGCACATCAACTCGAATGGTGCACCCCAATCTGGAGTGATCAAGACCGGCGTCGAAATTAAGGCTCGTTTCAATGTCTCAAACGCCCTTAAGCAATCATCATCAAACTGAAATTTCGCGTCTTTCTCGAGCAAGGAACATAACGGCTTCGTGATTTTTGAGAAATCCTTAATGAACCGTCTATAGAACCCCGCATGGCCTAGGACGCTTCGTACTGATTTAACATTGGTTGGAGGCGGTAATTTCTCGATAGCAACCACCTTCGCTCGATCAACCTCCAATCCTTCCGAAGATACTTTATGCCCCAGCACTACTCCCTCTTGCACCATGAAGTGACATTTCTCCCAATTTAGAACAAGGTTCGTCTCCTCACACCGGGCGAGTACCAAAGATAAATTTTTCAAGCAATGGTCGAAAGATGAACCAAAAACTGAAAAATCATCCATAAAGACCTCCATTATGTTCTCGACTAATCCGTGAAAGATGGCCATCATGCACCTTTGAAAAGTTGCGGGTGCGTTGCACAAGCCAAACGGCATCCTCCGGTAAGCGAATACCCCATAAGGGCACGTGAAAGTGGTCTTGTGTTGGTCTTCCGGAGCGATAGCAATTTGATTGTACCCCGAATACCCGTCCAAATAGCAATAAGACTCGTATCCGGCCAAACGATCCAGCATTTGATCAATAAATAGAAGTGGAAAATGATCCTTCCTCGTCGCCGCATTAAGTAGCCGGTAGTCGATACAAACTCTCCATCTCGTGACTAGCCTTGTCGCGATTAATTCATCTTTCTCGTCCTTGATCACGGTCATACCCCCTTTCTTAGAGACGACTTGAGTAGGACTCACCCACTCACTATCGGAAATCGCATATATCATCCCGGCATCTAATAATTTGAGCGCCTCTTTTCTCACAACCTCTTGCATTGCTGGATTTAATCTTCGTTGCGGTTGCACCCTCGGCTTATGATCGTCTTCTAGCAAAATTCGGTGCATACAAATAGAAGGGCTTATTCCCTTAATGTCCGAAATCGTCCATCCAATCGCCCCTTTGTGTTTTCGCAGCACCCGTAATAGCTTCTCCAAGTTAGTAGGTCCGAGAGAAGAAGAAACTATCACGGGATAGGACTCGTTCTCGCCCAAGAAGCAATATTGTAAGTGATCCGGCAAAGGCTTAAGTTCTAACTTTGGCACCTCGATCGATCGGTCCTCAGCGACAACTACCCCTTGAACGGGTTTGTTGACATCAAGATAGCATACATCCCTCTCATTAGATCGAAACTCGTTCGCCTCCAACATTCGAACATACTCTGGTAATTCCTCGTAAATTTCTTCAACATCAGAATGTGAGTAAATGGATTGTGAAATGCAATGCTCCAACAAGTCGGTCGGGGGCGGCATAATAGATTCAATTGCATAACATTCCTCGGGCGCATCCTCGGGCTTCTACATCGCGTCATAGATGGAAATTTTCAGATTTTGATCATTAACCCGGAAGGTAAGATCACCCTCCTGGACGTCGATAAGTGCTCTCCCTGTCGCTAGAAATGGTCTCCCAAAGATCAATGGTTGATTCTCGTCCTCGGGTATGTCAAGAACTACGAAATTGGCCGGGAAGACTAAGTGTTGGACTCTAACGAACACATCCTCCACAACTCCCCTCGGATAAGAGATCGACCGGTCCGCCATGAGTAGAGAAATGGTAGTCGGCTTCATCTCCCCAATCTTCAACCTCTTAAAGATGGATAGAGGCATAAGATTGATGCTTGCCCCGAGATCACACAACACATTACGGAACGTTTGGTCGCCAATCATGCATGTAAAAGTAAAACGTCCTAGATCCTTCTGCTTGAGCGGAAGCTTGTTTTGAATGATAGCGCTACACTCCTCTGTCAAATTTATTGTTTCAAACTTCGCCAACTTCCTCTTGCTTGCCACAGCGTCTTTCAAGAATTTAACGTACCCCGGCATGTCTCTCAAAGCGTCTAGAAGTGGAATGTTGATATTCACCTTTTGAAACATGTCGATAAATCGTTGAAGCTTTTCATCATGTCTCGACTTGGCCAATCGCTGTGGAAATGGAGCTTTTATCTCAAAATCCTTCACATTCGAACTTCCAGGAGCCTTTCGACCGATAGGGGGGTCGATAGGATCAACTGCCGGCATTCTGTCTGGGTATCGGGTGGGCCTATCGGCCGATAGGCTTGGCCGATGGGCTCTTGCATTTCATCTTCTTTCGTTCTCGGCTCCGTTTCTAATACATCCTCGTTTCCAGATTCCTTAACTCCAGCCCCATGATTATCGTACCTTGTCCCACTCGAAGCTCGATTGCGTTGCATTGTTGCGTCTTCGGGTTGGTCTCGGTCTTTGCTCGGAAAATGGCCCGGCTTATGAAATCCGGCAGGCGTTCGCCATTTGACTCATTTGGGTCTCCACCATCGACATCTGCTTTGTCAAGGCTATCACTGAGTTTCCAATAGATGTCACACTATGCTCGAGAGCCCCGAACCTCTTGTCTGCTTTATAAATAAAATCTTTTTAACTCGCCTCCAACCGTTCCAACATCTCTTCCATCGGTGTCTTAGCAATCGGCTCTTGAATAACCCCGTTTTTCACGTTAAATCCCGGTGGTGGCTGGAGAGCATTGTTCGGGTTGGCATAGGAGAAATTAGGGTGGTTTCGGTTGTTCGGATAATAGTTTCCCCTATTTCCCCCTTGCCGGAAGTTTCCTCCTTGCACGTAATTCACATCCTCCTCAATTGCAATAGGCTCGTTTAGCTCTTCAAAAACTGCATTGACTCCTAAAGTCTTCTTTCTTAGTATCTCAAGCTCTTTTTGTTGTTTTTCAAATTTCGCCTTTAAATCACCGTAGGCGTCCTCGTCACCGGATGGGACCTTTCTTCTCGTCATCTTCCTATCGGTCACCTCCTCGTAATCATTGTTGACCGCTAGCTCGATGAGATTATTGGCCTCTTCATAATCGTTAGCAAGAAATCCCCCTTTCGATGAATAGTCCAACTCTCTTCTAGCCTTCCTCGTCAAACCCCGATAAAACCGAATATAGATTTCCTCCTTGTCAATTCCATGTTGTGGGCATTTGCGAAGTAGCTTCTTAAATCGGATCCATGCCTCGTATAAGTATTCATCCTCATATTGCTCGAATTGCAAGATATCGTTGATTTGTTTTTGCACCTTCGAGGGAGGATAGAACTGTGCTAAGAACAACCGGGTCATCTCTCTCCAAGTACCAATTTCCTTCCGATCTAGGCTCTTGTACCAATCTAGCGCATCGTCTTCTAAGGAGAACCGGAATAGGCGGAGCTTAATGACATCCGGAGGCACTCCGTTTTGCTTGATGGTGGCACATATGTCCAAAAACGACTCAAGATGAGCGTTTGGATCTTCATTAACTCCTCCTCCGTATGGTTGAGATTTCACCGTAGCGATGAGGGATGGTTTAAGCTCGAAGTTGTTGGCATCAATCTTTCCCCAACCTCCTTCTTGATAATCGTCCAGCTTAGGTCGAAAGCGGGCATTCAAAGGGATCTTCTCGGGACGAGCGAGTTCTCGTGGTGGGTCACCAATGCCGGCCATGGTATCAACGAAAGGTATAGAAATAGTCTCGGTTCTCGCTTCTTGCTTCTTCCTCCTCAAAGACTTCTCGATTTCCGGATCCAAAGTAAATAAGTCCTTTCCTTGGGATCTTGTGATCATGCACCGCCTACAAGGAAGAGAAAACAAGATGTGAGGAAACGAGATCGAAAATTAATAATAATAGTAAACAACCTAAAGTAACAATCTCTTCTTTTTCGAATTATCCCCTTAAGTTTTCTATCAATTCCCCGGCAACGGCGCCAAAAATTGATCGCTAGAATTCGCGTAGTATGGTTTTCAAATCCGATCAATTTTAAAATTTGTAAAACCTCGAAGTATTTCCAAGGTGTCGAACCCAAGGGAATTGATGTGTCGAAAATAAAGGAAGTAACTCTACTCAAAATTTGACTGCTATTTAGGAATCCGCAAATTTTGTTTGTTTCTAATTATCTAATTTCAAAATTCGAAATATAAAAATTAAATAAAAGATGAATTATCTAAATCAAGCAAATAAAGCAAATTAGCAAGATAAAATCACAAGTGAAAGCTAATTGATCCTAGGGTAGTATCATCTAATTGAGTTCACACAATCCATTCACTTGATTCCTTTTCCCCAAATTTTAATTCAATCCTAGAAATAATCACTCACCCGATCTAGAATTCCGATCAAGGCAACCTAGAAAGATAGTTAATTTTAAACCCTTTTTCCCGCTAAGGCTCAAAGAATTTAAATCACTTAAAAAGCGCCAACTTATTTATCTATGATTTATCTTACTCCACTTAGGTCTTAAGATTAAATCATATTGTGCATCAAGTATTTCCACTAATTAATTAATCCTTCCGGGCAAAATCAATTAGCTAACATGCATCGATTAAGGGCCCTTTAATCTAGCATGAGATTTAACACATCTTGATCAAAAGCCTAGGATGAAAGGTAAAAAGGTAATCAAAGGAACATCATGTGAACATCAATTAAAATCACTAACCCTAGAATCAATCAATGGATTTAGCCAGACATAATTAAAATTAAACAAGAAATAGATGGAGAATGCATATTATTAATATGAAAAGAAAGATTACAACCCTTACGGATGAACTCCGAGTCTTCAATCTCCGAAAAACAATAATAATTGCTGCCTCCAAAAAGTTCTTGTATCCCAAGAATTAATCTTGCCAAAAAAAGATTGCAAAAGATGATAAAAGATGAAAAAGAATGATCAAAGATAGTAAAACTAGGTCTAGGAGGGGTGTATATAGCCTATGGGAGTTAAAATCCCGATTAGACCTAATCTAGGAAATAAAATCTATCCAAAAGAGTCATAATCCGTCAAAATACGAGAGCCCGCGTAACAGCCTATCGGCCTGGCCTATCGATCGATAGCTTGGCCGATAGTTGGTTCGTCGATCGACTTCACTTGGTAGGGCAGGAACACCTTTCGGATGCACCTATCGGCCGATAGGCTGGGCCGATAGGGTGGTCTGTCTCTTGAAAAAAATCCGTTTCTTCCGTCCGTGACTCGACTCTCGGTCCTTTGTCTCGTTTTGGGTCCTGTTGGCTCTAAAAACCTGCAAACACACTAAAACCAACCCAAACGCGTAATACGGCTCGACTAATCATAAATAAGCCAAATACGAGCACATTAATCACGAAACGAGATAAAAACCTAGTATAAAATCCTAGAAAAATGTGGTAAAATTACCACTTATCACTCTCGGGTCCACACTTGAAAAGCGTTACTGACGAGGACAATTTACACATACATGCCCCGGCACATCACGGTTGAAGCGCCTCGGCTCGGCATACCGAAAATACAAATGCTAGACATAATGGGGCATAACGTCGCAAAACAACATAGCGGAGATGCCCACTCAGCATAACATATCAACGCATACAAAAATCACAACAACAACGGCATCGTTCGACGATTACAACATCCCGAACGATAGCCAGCACACAATCACAAACATCATGAAACAATCACCCATGTGTATAACGCACAAAAAACCAAGCTTTAACAACTCACACTAGTGCGACAACACGCAAATCACCACGAGGCGATAAACAGTAAACACCAGTTCACACCTCTCACAGAGGGCTAACAAAACATATGCGTGGCGAACGACTCAACGTTCACACCACCAATTCAATCACAATTCGGAGGGCTAACACCCTAACAACAATACCAACATCATACACACCTTCTCCGACCAAAAGCACGAAATGATGGGTTTTAAAAAAAAAAAACGAAAACCACCTTTTGAAAATAGTTTGGAAACACCAGTTGATCTTGAGTATCACTTTACAAAAAGTAGTGCAAACATTGTTATCGAGACTTTGAAAATCATCTTGCGTTTGAACATAAATGAGGACACCTTCTCGTAGTAAAAAACTTTCAGAATATTCGACCCTCGGGTCTAAGTAAAAGTGTCTATAAAACTTGAAAATATCTCAAAACATTTTGGGTCCTCGAGGTAGAAGAATTTTGAAACATATTGTGGCACCTTGGATGCACCACGAGAAAATTCATTTTGAAAGTACGTCTCGAAATTTATTTTCTAAGATACTCAAGTTTTTCAAGGATAATTCAATGGGCTAGAATGCCCAAAAATCACACATATCGACGTTCACTAAAACAACTCCTAGTACACGCATCAAAACATTTAAAATCAAGACAATACATGTCTTTAAACGGAAATAAACGATAAAATACCACAGTCGAGGACCGCCTAGGATTCAGAACAAAGCCACTGACCCCATTCGAGGTCTCTAAGGACCCTCCCGTACTGACTAGTGAACAAGTCGTACGCGTATAAGCACAAGGCTTCCACAAGAGAACTTGTAAAACGAGCAGATCGATTCGAAAATCATCAGCAACGCACAAAAATAATAATAAAAAGACATCCGCAGCAACGACACTCCTCGTATAAACCACATACGAGAGTCGACTAAATACATATCGTGAAATCAAAATCCACAGAAGGATTTCATCACTTAACAAATAATCATAAAGATAGCTCGTGTCACACGAGGCACAACACAAAGAAGGGAGACTTACTTCCACAGGTCGCACGAAGATGATGATTGCCCCACGATACTAATCACGACAAACAAACTCAGACGACGCGTCGCGACACGACTCAGTCAGACAAAACCCGACGAGACAAAACTCAACAGACACCACTGACCCGACAGCCTAGGTTTCCACAACCTAATCTCTGATACCATTTATGTAACACCCCCAATCCACTCAGGGATATTACACGCCGTAGACCCTCTCCTCGAGGATCTACCAGGCTGATAGCTAAATTCAAACATATAAACATCGCCTTTAAGGCTAAAAATGACTCAGTAGACTCGACTTGGTCTTTCAATAATAACATACAACTCAATTCCAAACACATACCCACGCAGGGGTCAAAATACAATAAACTCCCGTACAACGGGGAAAAGATACTGTAGCGGAAAAGAAAATACAACTAGACCAATACGACATCAACGGATCCTCGTATGATTAGTATCGTTCATCTTTCATCATCCTTTGTGCCGACCCTGTGTTATGCTCCAAAACCTGAATGCAAAAATATACATCCACCCCCCGAATACTCGGGGGTTAGCAAAACTCCACTGTTTTGCTAGTGCAAGTACAAAGTGCAAATACGAACCATACAATTCACATTCTACGAATAACAATAACCAGGAATCCTCAAAGAGTCAAGCGAAACGAAAAGTACTTCCCGAGGCAAGAGTTTGAGAAAAATATTCCAAAATCGAAAGAGCACAAATCAATGGAAATAATTTATAAAACACTTTGGAAATGCCATCGAGAGTTTTAATAAAAAAAACAATTTAGGATTATCAAATCCCACTTTTCAAAACCCAAAAGACGAGAGGGGTCACTGCCCCAAAGGTTTACTTTCCGTATAACAACCTTTACCAAATCATTGGGATTTTAGCCCCAAATCCGTAAAATGATCTTTACAAAACCGTTGGGATTTTAGCCCCAAATATCATCAACTCACAGTACACAAGAACGACCACAATGTTCGTATCCCAACATCAAAATCCACAAATAAAGGATTTAACACAAACAACAAAATACTCTAATGCCATCCTAGCCAAGTAAGCCAAACAAACACTTACCTCTTACACACTTAGTCGATGCATGCAATCATGAAAATATAGTTCCAAAGCACTCATTTCCGGAAATGCCAATATCAAATCACATTTGCAAAATGCACCACAATTAACCACGGACCCACAGCTTCGTGGATCCCTGCCGAGACCCCGTCGGATCTAACCCACAGTGGTTAAAAGCAAGCTCGCGGTTCCACAGCTTCGTGGAGCCCTACCGAGACCCCGTCGGATCTAACCCGTAGTGAGCATACACACACACACACGTTACTCATGCAATACTAACATGCTAAGAATGTAAGTTCATTAAGAATACTCTCTGGAGATGGCCATTAACTCGACACCATTACCAAACTCTTCAAAAATACAATAACAAGATTAAATACGGAATACACGATTCCATAACTTAAACAATAGGAGTATCATCATAAAATCCTTCAACGTTCAAAATAACCAAATCATAATCAATTCTCAAAACACCGTTCATAAATCACACTCGTTTTGAAAGAAAGCCTTTAACGAGGCCAAACCGAAATCCTTTGAAACTTCATTTAAAATAACCAAACAAACACATCAAGACGACCACCGATCATCATATCCATAAAACGAGAAAAGTATGGGCAGGGTACTTGCCTCGATACCACGAGCACGGAACCACGAACGGATACGGCTCAGCCGGGAAGCTTCGGAACGCCCGATGCTAACAAAAAGGAAGACGACAACGAACGGAAGGGTTCAACACGGTTTCTTCACAAGAAACTCGACCCTAACAACAATATAATCAATAAATCATCGATCATATGAGGAAGGATAATCGTAGAACGCCCGAAAACCCCTCTAAGGCATTTTACCGGACACCTTCAAGGCGTCAGTCAAGAACTCGACCCAAACAACGAATCGATACGATCCAACCATGGAATAATAAAGGAAATGATATAAAACATCTAAATAATCATCAATCCATCACAATCCTAAGTCAAATCGGATTAAAACGGATGAAAACAACCAAAACACCCAAATTCCCCAAAACTAGATTTCTAGGAAATCTGACCTGATTCATCGGAGGATGTTATAGGATGGATGATTGATGATATGAACTCCAAGAATTCATGGATTTATTGTCCAACAACATCTCTCCATGATATACACACCCACAGCCGCGTACGGGAAGAAAAAGAAGGAGAAATGGCTGAAAAATAACGCTGCCAGGCCTTAAATAGGCCGATCGGCCACGTTACGACGAATCGGCCATGGCTTACGACGTAACCGCCATAGCCGAACTCACCGCACTGAAATGCCGGAGCGTTACGACGCACGGCCGTGGCCTTACGTGCGTAATCGCCTTACGTACGTAATCGCCTTACGACGAATCGCCGATCACTACCGCACGTTACTCGGCCGGGCCGCGGCCCCGGCATGCCCGGCCATGACTCGGCCGGGACCAACTCCGACGGCCCGAACGACCCCGAAACCCGAACCTGAGTACAAATCGAAGATACGGTTACGAAGTACTCGCAAAGACGAATCCGAGCACTAAGAGAACACACGATTCCGACCACCCGAAGGCTCGAAATTCGACAACGGAAAGTAATTACCCCAAACTTTGGGAAATTACGAAAATGGCCCAAAACGTCAGAAACACACGATACACGATCGAAACACCAAGACGAAGCTTGCAACATGAATAATAACATTAAATGAACTTACGAGAAAGTCGAAACAACAGTTTCGGACGAGATCCGCAAGAATCGAACTCAAGTGCGGAAAAACCGCTAAAAAGCACGGAACTCAACAAAACGACACCGAAACGAGCTCGGATGACAAGAAGTGCAGAATTAATCATTCTCGGAATGACGAAACGGTCATGAGCGAGTCGTGAAAATGGACTTCTGCCGAAAAAAGAAATTTATCGAAAATCGAAAATTGCGGATATTACATGAACAAGGTCTGGATTTGTTACCCTTGTAGCGTGACACGAAGGAGAGACAAAACAAGATCGAATACCAGCCTACAAACGAGCCGAACACAAGCAAACTCCAACCGAACCTTAGACCACAATCAAGACACCCCTGCAGCCTTTGCTTTTGAATGAGAAAGAACCAAGAGAAGAGGGGTAGCAGCCGATGTATTTGTGTATGTATTTTTAGGGTTTTTATTTGTGTGTGTTATGTGTATTTAACGTGTGATGAGAAGAGAGGAAAAATCAAGGAATGCCGTGATATATGGGATTGTGGTATCTCATTCCTTATTTAGTTTCAATAATGGACTTGGGCTTGTTTATCTTTATGATCACTTGAAATCAACTCAATATACTCGGCCCAAAAGGAAAATATTAGGCGTGTGATACCTAATACACATGTATATGGTTGTAACTTTTAATTATCATAAGTCTTAAAGGTTAGTAAAGTTGTGAAATGTTCAAGCATTAGTATTTATAATGCTTATGTTAAATATAATTAAATATTTTAGGTTACTAAATCGTCTTTTAATAAGTTTAAAATTTTCGGGTATTATATCACAGCACCCCATCGTTGTTACAAGAACTCACAGAGCAACATATCTGGTTCTTCCGGCAATCTTCACGCTCGATAGCTAAGATAACTAGGGTCTTTACACTCATTGTAATTGTACTCTAACATTAATATTTGTACTCCAAAGTATTTGTATTAATAATATCTCGCGAGAGCATTCAAGCCCGGGACTAACCCCGGCAAATCTTGTGTTATTTACTTTCCCACGAAAGTGCTCTCACACCTTATTTTCTACTCATCCATTCTAGCAATATCTATCTCCAGATAATATTTTGGGTAGCAACACACATAATGCCATTTTACATGAGTTGGTGAAGGAATCTTGAAATGATATATATATGATATATCATATATCATCACAAAGACTTAACTTGCAAAAAAAACACAACTCCTTTTGTGTTGTTTCAGCCGAGAGCAAGTCTTGAGGGAGAGAGAGAATTTCATTTTTCTTGTTTTTCCACTTTGAGTTGAGAAAAATTAAGAAAGAAAAAGAGATATAAATTCCTATAGTAATTCCTAGCCGTGTTCTTGGAGAACGGATTGCTATCGAATTTTTCCGGGCAACTTCCGACGCGTGTGAAGTAGAGGCTTCGAAGTTTCGGTGCTTGGAACGAAGGGATTTCGTGTTCGGGACGGGGTTCGTGATCATCATCCACATTTACGAAGATTAATTTCAAAGGCTTCAAGGGTATGATATTTATCTTCATATTTATATTTTCGTATATACGTTACTTGATCGATCCTGTTTGGGATTCGTTTTTATTTCCACTGCGTATTTCGTTTTATTTTCGGAATCCCAATAGTGGCATCGGAACGAGGTCAATGTTTCCGTATATACGATTATTTGTGCTTTTTGAATGCTTTTGGATGATGATTATGATTTAAAATCATGTATGGAATAATCATAGATTTTTAAATTGTTCGTTGTAGCATCACGTTTTTGGAAACGGGCCGAAAAACGAAGAAACGGGGCTGCCGGCAGTGGTGCTGGCAGCACTGCCTGGGCTGCCTGCCCAGGCTGCCGAGCATGCTCGGCCATGTCTCGGCCAGATGCCGATAGGGGCTGCCTGCCTGCCGAGCAGGACTCGGCCAGGCTGCCGAGCAGTGGCTCGGCCAGGCACCCCTCGGGTTTTTGGCCCGATTTTGAATCGGGCCGTGGGCTGGGCCTAAAACCGGATTGTCCGGGACTCCGTTTTAAGTTTATATTTCGTTGTAATTATTTCCCAAAATTTAAATTGGATTTTAATTTGACTAAATTAATATTTGGAATATTTTTAAGTTAAGGAAAATAAATTAAACGAGAATATTTTTTGGGCGGATTACTTTGAACGAATTAAAATGACGATTATTAGTATTAATTGAATTAACACCATTAAAATTGAATAGATTAATTTTATATGGATTGGATTAATATATTAATTGATTATTTAGTTTTAATGCCACTTTATATTAATTGGATTAATATAGTAGAAATTGAATAGATTAATTTTATAGATTAATTGGATTAATTTATATTAAAATTAATTATTTAATTTCGTTGCCATTACATGTAGTATGGAATCCTTATGTGATGGTGATATAGCTCGTGGACTTAGTTTTTGATTTGTTCGATACGATTTGGTTGTAAAGGCCGTTTTGTGTAACACCCCGAGATATTCGGAATAATTACAGCGCCGTAAACCCTTTAAATAAGGATTTACAAGGCTAATTAAAAAGAAAAGTAAATACAAGACATCAATACTGCGAAAATTCAAGTTTATGAAAACGTATAACTGGTTCAACGGGTAATTAATACAACCATATCGAATTAATATCAAAAGGACACGCGTACTCGAGTACAGAAACCAAACCAAGACCACAAATCTCCAATAACAATAAACATCATCAACCCCTTCGTGCCACGTCGATCTTGTGGTCGCTTTCCCTTCTCCTTGGCTACCTGAACATCAAAACAAATGTCCACCCCCGAAGGGGTTAGCAAAACGATGCTAGTACAAGTATCATATTTAAACAATTCGAATATGCATGAACAATACACAACAAGATACATCACACGGACTTCCGCTACCGGAATCCGACAATGCGAATCTACAAGATTCCATTACACAGCCTGGGTATTCCAATGATCCAGCGCCCTCAGCATAGATCCCAAGATGATCCCGTCGGACCAACACGAGGTGGAAATAACCCGTCCAATGATCCAGCGCCCTCAGCCTAGATCCCAAGATGATCCCGTCGGACCAACACGAGGTGGACATCCGATCCAGCGCCCTCAGCATAGATCGTACACGTATACAAACACAACTCATGCATACACATATGCCAAATCATTACGTTCATCAACATGAACATATAAACGAATATCATAACAAATCAACGAAGTAAATATCATGTTCAACAACATGCATAATCATACGCATACTCCAAAAATACCGATATTAACATATCACGATACTTGCCTCGAAGATGGCAAGAATGATATACTTCAATGCTCTCGACGCACTCGAAGGCCGCCCCCTCCGATCAACGTAACAAGCTCGAACCTTAACAAAAGGAACGATATACAAATCATCTCGAGTCGAACAATGGCCTAACAATTGCCTACGGCCGAAAAGCTCAAACTAAACAAGTCGCTGGATTGCTTAGCGCGCTACGTACTCTACGTAACGGCGCTTAAGCCGACTGTTAGCGACGCTATCGTATAAGACTAGCGTCGCTAGCCACGAATCGGCGCCGACTCGTGCCTCATAACGTACGCTACGTACGTTTTGTGCGAAAACCGAACCTCGATAGCGCACGTTAACTCACACATGTTAGCGTGCGCTAATCTTGCATGGCAGTGTTAGGAATACTTGTTAGATTTTGATGATGTCATTAATTTAAAATCAAATGTTTATTACTTGGCAAAATGTAAGGAAGAACCAAATGAGTATCTTCCATAGGCCAAAATATGTTAAGTATAAAAATTGGCAAAATGTCAAGAAGAACCAAATGAGTATCTTCTATAGGCCAAAGTTAGCTAGGCTGAAAATCGGCTACGTACTAAACTACAGCCTAGTACTCCAAATCCACGTCAGCATGCTTTGAAAAGTCAAATATTACGGAAAGCTCACATGCAACGTGAAGAGACAAATTGGAGTGATTCCCGCAAGAGATATGATTTAATTAAATCATCCTGACCCACCGTGAAGACTTTAATCCTTTTATATTCAAAAGATTCGGCGCTCACATGCAGAAGTCCTCACAACGGTCGGAAGATAACATTAAATAATGGGAATCCAGCCTTGCAACGTTCAGAAAAGATTAAACAATGAAGTCTCTCTCCAACGGACGGATTTGTTCAAAGATTTGCAACGGCTACAAGGAAGAAGCTCAGAGATCGTGATCTATATATATCCGAAGATTTGAAACTGAGCAACTACCGGTGCGAACATATACTCTAGCGATCAAAGCAAACAAAGCAATCTCAAGCAATCAAATAGCATCGAGAAAAAGAGCATCCAAAAAGTTCATATTCAAGGAAGCTCTTAAGTTGGAGAAGACAAACACTCTTGTCTTTAAATCTTGAGTACGGGTACTTCACTTGTTGAAGTAGCAGATCAGAAGGCATCCGAGGATCGAGGATCAAGAGGTGCAAGGCGATCAAGTGTGTGTACAACGGCACGGAATTCCACCGGTTGGAAGGCTGTTGTAGTGTGTTGTGAATCACCGTAATCTTTATCACCGGTTGAAAATTATAGTGAATTCATCTCCAATCGGTTTGGAGAAAAGTGGATTAGTAGAGGATTACCCCACCTCTCGAGACCACTATAATCCTGTGTTATTTAATGCTTTACCGCATCATACTCTAAATCCGCATACATTGTTAAGTGTTTCATTAAGATTAATTTATATTCGTCATCAGCTGACTTCCGCACTTATCCAAGAACAAACGACTCCAAGTTATTTGTTTGATTATCAGCTGAAGAAACTCACTCTTCGGAAAAAGAGTTCAAGAGTTTCAACAAGTCTATTCACCCCCCCCCCTCTAGACTTGTTCCTGGACGACTTGTGACCTACAAGTGGTATCAGAGAGGTTGGTTCATTTTTTTCTCACGAACCAGATCTATACTAGATATATATCTTATCTCTCACGTTATAATGGAACACATGCACTCTAGACTCCCTGTCTTTTCAGTTGACGAGTATGATCTCTGGAAGATAAGAATGCAGGCACATTTATCTTCAATCCATGACGACATGTGGTGCATCATTGAAGACGGCCCATTCATTTTCGAGAAGGACAACACAGCCGAGGAGATCGCAGCTGGGAGGCCCGAAAAGATCCCTAAGAAGAGAACGGAGCTGACCCCCGAAGAGAGAAAGCTGGCCAATCTTGACAACAGGGCCAGAGATGTGCTATACCAAACTCTTGACAAATCCACAATGGTGAAGATCAAAAATTGTAAGAATGCCAAAGAGATTTGGGACACATTAGCTCTAATGTGTGAAGGAACGGAGCTGATCAAGGAAAACAAGTTGTCAATAGCTATCCAAAAGTTTGACAACATTAAAATGAAGAATGGTGAATCAATAGACCAAGTGGACACAAGGTTCACTGAAATTATCAATGAAATCAACTCCCTGGGCAAAACTTATGGCAACAGGGAAATGGCACTCAAGGTCCTCAGATCACTCAATCCCGAATGGAGCATGAAGGCTGTAGCTATGAGAGAATCCAAAGACCTGAATAAGATAAAGATTCAGAGTCGTTCTCTGATCTAAAGGCTTATGAGTTCGAGCTTCCAAGCTCATCCTCAACAGAGCCTGCAGAGAAGGGAATCGCATTTGCAGCCGAGTCCCCTGCAAAGAGCCTATCCGATGTGAAACCTCCAAATCCACTAGATTTTGAGGAAGAAATGGCGTTCATTATGCAAAGGTTCAAGAATTTCGTAAAGAACTACTCCAAGTATAAGAAAAACTACAAGGAGAACCCAAGAAGGAACCGGAAGGTGGAAGCCTGGAAAGTTGAATGCTACAATCGTCATAAAATAGGACACATCCAAATGGATTGTCCCGAGCTCAAGAAGGATGAAACCAAGAAGGAGGTGGGCGTAAAGGAAGACAAGAAAAGCTCTCATCGGAGAAGACCAGGAGCATGTCGAATCAAGCGGCGGTTTCTTTTCGATGAAGACGAGGAGTATGATTGCACGATGGCAAACTTGGCTGATGAAGAGGTAACCTCTAAACCTACCGGTTCAAATAATAGCTCACCATGTCACAAGATATGGATTTACATGAATCGGTAAATCAGTTATTCAAAGATTTTGAAACACTTAAATCGCACACCAAGTCAGACGAGAGAAGACTCATGCAAGATGAGAATAGGCAATGAAAAATGATTTCAAAAACTCACTTAGATTTAAATAAGGTTGAGACAACTACAGTGATTTTAAAAACCGTGCAAGTGTCAATACAAATTTGAGATAGACCGGCTAAATATTTTACTTAAAGAAAAGTCACCGCACTTGCTCATGCCAAAGCCGAGTTTACTAAGCCGCACGATTAAATAAAACTCAGCGCAGGAAATAACCTCCTCAAGGCGTCTTCAACTCGGGCGAATTGTGTACTTATAAAAGGTCATTATATACCAAATCAGGCCTTGGATATGATTCTCACACTCCCTCTAGTTCGAAACCAAGTTTATCAAGGGAGAAACAATGGTCTCGATCACGAGCCTGTATAAACCGATTTTCAAAAATGTGCAACAACCAAGTCAAACGTCTAGCCGGTCAAGTTACACTGCATGACCACCTAGACAGCGACTAGCAAAGTGGCCTGTGCAAAAGCAAGAAATTCAGCACAACATGCCCACTATTACCAACAACTCCCCAAAAATAGATTTCATAATGGGAGGGGCGGATGGAAACCTCAAGGTTATCCAAATTACCAAAATGAACAAGTGTGGAGACCACAAAGGTTTAACAAATGGTCTCACCTAGATTTAGAAATGGCCCACACTATTTTGAGGAATATCCATTATACAATCCAACCAGAGATTTAGACCTCGACCACAGGCACCGTATAAGGGTTATAATAATAATAACAATTCCTATAATCCAAGGAGAAATCAATTCTCCAGGAAACCAACTAACCCCAAAGGACCCACACAAATTTGGGTACCTAAATCTCTGCTTGTTTAATTGCAGAAAAGATGGAAGGACTACAACCACATCTCCTCAAGCTCAAATTTTGGAGGTGAAGAGTGGTTTGTAGACTCTGGATGCTCGAGGCACATGACCGGGAACAAGAGGATGCTGACCAAATATATCAAGGAAAGAGGTCCCGATGTTACCTTTGGAGATAGCTCTAGAGGACAGACAAAAGACTTTGGAGAGTTGCACCGAGGAAACATTGTAATATCCAAAGTTCATTATGTCAAAGGGCTCAAGTACAACCTCCTGAGAATAAGCCAGTTCTGCGACTAGAAGAATCTAGTAGT
Source organism: Orobanche coerulescens (assembly GCA_033398695.1). Lineage (NCBI taxonomy): Eukaryota > Viridiplantae > Streptophyta > Magnoliopsida > Lamiales > Orobanchaceae > Orobanche > Orobanche coerulescens. The sequence goes on from CM065819.1 coordinate 10,928,909, forward strand.
CTTCACCATTTTGAAGTGTATGGTGATAGACATCTTATCTGGAGAAATAAAGCTACAAGGTTTCCGAAGAAGAGATGTATACATGATTGATTGGAACACAGGAACACCTAACTCCTGTTTTCTATCCAAGACTGTAGCTGAGAATGGATGGCTGTGGCACAAAAGACTATGTCACCTGAACTTCAAAGCCATCAACAAGATTAGCTCTCAAAAGCTGGTCAGAGGACTTCCAAATGAAGTATTCAAGAAGGAAGCACTTTGTGATGCATGTCAGAAGGGAAAGCAGACCAAGGCGTCGTTCAAGCCAGTGCAGCCTACAACGCTCACAACAAGGATCTTAGATCTACTCCACATGGATCTATTTGGTCCCATCAAGCCAAGGACTTTGAGCGGCAGAAAGCATGCTCTTGTGATTGTAGATGATTATTCAAGGTACACTTGGATCATCTTTCTATTCAAGAAAAGTGAAACCTTGACCAAGTTACCTGAGCTGCTGAGAAGGATCCAGAATGAGAAATCCCTCTCCATAATCAAGATCAGATCAGATAGAGGAGGAGAGTTTCTCAACAAGGCGATAAGCGATTTCCGATCGTAATGGGATCCAAGATGAGCTCTCTGCGGCCAGGACGCCCACAGAATGGTGTTGCCGAAAGAAGGAAGAACCACGAAGGAAGCAAAGCAAGGTCCATGATTGCGAGCGGACCTACCAAGAGGTTCTGGGGCTGAAGTCATAACATGACCCGCCACACCTGCAACAGAGTATGATAGTAGGGAGACATGGAAAAACTCCTATGAGGTTTGGAATAATAGAACTCCTACCGTTGCTTACTTTCATGTTTTTGGTTGCAAGTGTTTCATCCACAACAACGGTAAAACACACTAAATGCCTTTGATGCTAAAACTGATGATGGTCTATTTATGGGATATTCCCAAAGAAGCAAGGCATATAGAGTTTTCAACAAAAGAACCTTAGTTGTGGAGGAAACACCCCATGTTGTTTTTGATGAATCTACCGTTGAGTACAGGAAACAACTTGAGCAAATTGAGTACCAGCTCAAGTCAAGAACCCTTGAAGAAGTCATTGTACATGACACTGGAATGGTGGACTCACCTGCAGATCACTGATGACCCAACTGCAGGTGATGAAGACCCAACTGCAGATCGACAGATCACCAAACCTATCTCGATCCAGCTTGCCAAGAAGACCCAAATGAGCAGACAAAGACTCATCTCAGCCTGTAACCAAGCTGCAGATGACAAGGCGGTAGCCGATCCATTGAAGACCGAATCCAGCAGATGCAGATAACCACCAGAGCAATCCAACAGGGGAACAAACCCAGAAGAGGACGAGATCCCCAAATGGCTTAAGGATCATCCAATTCAGCAAATCATCGGAAAGTTGACTGATGGAGTCAAGACAAGACAGTCAACTCTACCAGCAGGAATGGCGATGTTCTCATGTTTCATGTCACAAATTGAACCCAAGACTACAGAACAAGCCTTGGAAGATTATTCATGGATTAATGCCATGCAAGAGGAATTGGAGCAGATGGAAAGAAACAAAGTTTGGGAACTAATGCATGCACTCCGATCACAAGAAAGTTATTGGCACCAAATGGGTGTATAAAAACAAGAGTGATGAAGACGGAGCTGTTGTTAGGAATAAAGCCAGACTCGTAGCAAAAGGATATGCACAGTGTGAGGGAATAGATTTTGATGAAACTTATGCACCTGTTGCAAGATTAGAAGCCATCAGACTATTCCTCGCATATGCTGCATTCAAGGATTTTGAAGTTTACCAGATGGATGTGAAAAGTGTGTTTCTGAATGGAATCCTAGAAGAAGAAGTCTATGTAGAGCAACCCCCAGGTTTTGTCAAAGGAGACAAAGTCTATAAGCTGTTGAAGGCTCTGTATGGACTCAAGCAAGCACCGAGAGCATGGTATGAAACACTGTCTGTGTTTCTTGAGAAAAATGGATTTTGCAAAGGAAAAGTGGACAAGACCCTATTTAGAGTGGAGCACGAAGGCCACATATTAATAGTTCAGATTTATGTGGATGACATCATATTCGGATCAACCAATCCAGAACTATGCGAGAAATTCTCCAACCTCATGCAAGGAGAATTTGAGATGAGTATGATGGGAAAGCTTAACTTCTTTCTCGGATTACAAGTTAGCGAGATGGAAAAAGGAATTTTCATCAACCAAGCAATGTATACTAGAGATCTTATCAAGAGATATGGAATGGAATCACCAAGCCCGCAAGAATTCCAATGAGCACAAGTACTCACCTGGATGCAGACGAGGCGGGAATATCAGTGGACTCAACCCACTACAGAGGACTCATCGGATCTCTTCGTACCTAATCGCAAGCAGCCGGACATATCATATACAGTTGGAGTTTGTGCAAGATTCCATCAAGCCAAAGCAATCACACCTAGATGCGCCAAGAGAATAATCAAGTACCTAAAGTCTACCATTAATGTTGGACTATGGTACCCCAAGGATGACAACTTCGAAATGTCGGGATACTCGAGATGCGGATTTCACGGATGAAAAATCAAAAGGAAGAGCACTATTGGAACGTGTCAATTCCTAGGAACCAGATCGATATCCTGTTTAGCAAGAAGGTGTTTCTAACTCCATATCCACTACTGAGTCGAATACCTAGTCTGCAGTAGTCACAGCACAAATTCTATGGATCGGACAACGGTTAAGGGACTACAATATTATTGCCAACGAAGTTCCAATATGGTGTGACAACAATAGTGCTATTGCAATAACCAACAATCCGGTTTTGCACTCAAGGACGAAGCACATTGACGTCAAGCACCATTTCATTCGAGATCATGTGCTTAACAAAAGGGTTAGAGTTGAAAGAGTCAGACTACCAAATAGCCGACATCTTCACCAAACCATTGCCAAGAAAGATTCCTAGAGCTTAGCATAGACCTTGGATTACTAGATTGGGAATCTAGTTCAAGCAAGTTGAAGGAAGGACGGACTCGTAATCACCTAAGCCGATGCAAAGTAGAAGACGAAGGCCGGACAAAGCAACTTAGGCATGTAATACCGGGGAGAAGTTAATTAACTTTTGCGAGTGGTCAACATAACGAAATCGGACACCTAAGTTCTCTAAACTCGATCTCTAATTCTTAATTAATATCTCACACATTTATAAATATTATTTTAGCTAAAATGGCATTTAAAATATACATCGTTATAAGCCAAGTGGCAATTTTAAATACACGCGTCACACGCCTATTTAATTAACCTCTACGGTGGCAATCGAATCAACCGTCAAATTTTAAATGGGGCCACCGATTCAAATTTGAAATTCAAAAGAATATGAAAAGGCGTACCACCGTTTAAATTTATAATAAACTAATCCAAACGTCCTTTCATCTTCTTTATAAGGAAGAAAACCCTTTCACTTTCCTCTTTACGCTTTGAAACCCTAGAACTTACAGAGCAAAATATACACTAAATCCTAAAATTCTCTTTGCGAAATGGCATCTCTTGAAGGAGCAAACTTGAAGGCGATGAAGGACTGTGTCATCTTCGCCATGGTCGTCGATTTCGAAGGATTATTAGAAGCGAATCTAGAGGACTTCGATATGCTCGACTTAATCCGGCGATGAAGTCAACGGAATCTACCCGTTTCTCGACATCAACCCGCAGATTTGTTCAAGGAAGATGTCGTCGAATTTTATCGTAATGCCTCTCTCGTTCAAGACGGGATTAATAAAATCGGGCGAAATCCCTATCACCATAGATCGAGAGAAGATCCGTTCGGTATTCGGGATGAAACATCGCAGCTTGGCGGTCAAGCTCTTAAACAATCACCGCCGAAACACGGAAGACGATCAAAATCGAAAACATCCCGGAGAAATTGAAGTTTACAATAAGAGAAATGAGTTGAAGAGGGTTTATCGAGTCGCTCGACATCACAAACAAGATAGTCATGGGAATGGCAGGAAGCTATGACCAACCTCATCTTCAAAATTCATGGTGTTGGGTGCGTTAATTCAACGAGAGGAAGTTGATTGGGCCGATTATATTTTCGTGCAACTTGTTCGCGAGGTGAACAAGGTCGAATGGCTCGAAGGTGAGAAGAAATTCAAAACTAAGTTGGCGTTCGAACGCATCTTAGTTGGCTTTTGGAGAAAATCGGAGTGGCCAAGGGAAACATTGACCCTTTCCACCCAAACAAGAGGCTAGGTCACATGGACCATGACAAGAAGAAGGTTGGAGTCACCGGGAGGCGGCCCGGTTGTTGAAGGATTTGCCGACTCAAGCTTTTGTCCAAGATACGATCGGACTCGGACCAACTGCACCGAGATCGGAATCGCAATCGAGTCCGAGAATGAGTCTCGACGATACACCAATCGCCATCCGATTCAAGAGAAGGGGACCACTTAAGGACCTTCCAACTGCGGTCATCACTCCGAACCCTCTCCAAAGAGGCCAAGGAAGCTGCAGTCAGCGAAGGAGAGCAATGAGCAAGATACCACCATCGGGCCATCACCACTCATCCGGACCAGCCTGCACCAGATATCGAAACTCGAATTGTACCTGTTATTACACTTCCAGTGTACATGACCGAAGAAAAGGAAGCAGGTCTTGTTATATCTATTCCTGAAGCAGATTACACTTTCAATCTCTTAGAAAATAATACTTTTAATCTCTCTATTGAGCAACTTCAGCTTGTCAAACCGCAAGCAGAAAAACACTCCTTTGTAAATGTTTTTAAAGAGTGGAAAACTCTAAAAACCATGTCTTTTACAAATTTTCAAACTTTTTTTGAAACTAGTGGTTGGGAATACCCCCAAGCCACGGAGGATGTTCTGACTGATTTTTGCAAAGAGTCTGATTTAGCTTTACTCCTCCAGATAAGCTGGTTCATGTCACATTTTGAGACAAACATGGACCATTTTATCCACTCTATAATGCTCGATTTTTGATGGTAGCTTTGGAGAGGAGGAGGAAGAGGAGGAAGTAGAAAAGGAGATTAGGATTGAAGAAGTTGATGAAGAGAATGAAATTATCAATTTGGTTGAAGAGGATGAAGAAGAAAAAGAACCTGAAGAAAACATACCAGTTGAAAAGGAGACAGAGGAGATTGAGAAAACAGAAGAAGTAGCTGATGAAGGAGATGAAGAAGGAGAAGAAGTTGATCAGGAAGAAGAAGAAGAAGATAAGGAGGAGGAGGATGAGAATGATGAAGGAGAAGAGAAGGAGAAGGATGATGATGATGATGATGATGATGATCATGATGATGGAGGTGAAGGAGGAGCAGAAAAAGAAAAAGAAAAAGATGAGGAAAAAGAGAAAGAAAAATCTGGAGAAGAAGAAAAAGAAAAATCTGGAGAAGGAGAAAAAGAGAAATCTGAAGAAGAAGAAGGGAAAGAGGAACAAAGAGAGAAGGAGCCAGAGCAGGAGCCAGAGCCTACCAACGAAGCTGCAGATAGGATTGTTGTACCTCCCCGGTACACCAGCCTAGACGCAGAGCTGGCAGAGGACTCCGTGTCGGGACCCGGAGAAGACTCAATCGACCTACTGCTGCAGCCAGAGCCTCAGCCTAGTGGCTCCCTTGTCAAGGATCAGAGAACACTCCCCATCGCCTCGCTTATCACCTACCATGACTGAGCTGATCAAGCAGATTGTCAGAGACACCATTGGGGAGCTGTTGTCAACTCAGGTCACTCCTGACCTTCAGACCATAAATGCCAAGATTGACACCCTACTTCAGCGAGAAATCCCTCAGCCTCCTCCTCCTACAAACAACAGAATGCCCTTTGGCATGTCTGATTGGATGAGCCGCATGGAACAACAGTTGACAACCCTCATTGATGCTGGCAAAAAGGGGGAAGAGAGGATTCAGGGGGAAGAGAGAGAAATCAGAAGTAAGAAGAAGCAAGATGTCCCTCAGATTGAAGGACCCTCTAGCCTAAAGAGGAAGGAAGCTGTAGATCAAGAAGACAAGGCTGACCACCCTGAAGGGAAGCGCAGAAGGACCAGAAGCGGCTTTGAACCAACTCTTGAATGGGAAGGGTTGGAGCTATGGTATGTTGAAGATTTCTGCCCATTTGAAGCTCTTGAAATGTGGGGAGCTGCTTGGAAAAGGTTCATCAGAGACTATTATATCTGGGAACTACTTCAAGATGACAAACTCTCCCCACAGGAGATTTTCATAAACTGGATGGAAGAAGTTCACCCCAAGCTTTGGGTCATTACGAAAAGTACGCAAAAGAGCAAAAGCCTTTCCTATGATTCCCTTATTCGTAGTGAAGAAGCACCAATCCGCATGGATGGTGAACTTGATGAGCTACAACTTCAAAAGGAAATCAAGCTAGTGTGCCTCGAGAACAAATTCGGATCTCGGCGGGAGCAGGATTTCGCAAAGACTCATGGTAAAAGAAAGTATGGCCTTGCTCCACCAAGGTAAGACCTATCGGAGCCAAAACATTCAAGCCTGCCAAGCAGCCTACAAGAAGAGGCAGACGAACAGGCCGATGATCAGTTAATTATTTTTCTTACTAGTCATTTTATTTTCTCTACTTAAAACATTCTTGTATAATTTCAATGATAAGTCGAAAAATCTATGAACAATTGTTGAATGACAATTTTCCAGCTTGTCTCAATATTAGATCGATTTCGCTTTTGTCTCGCACTTAAGTGCAGACTTGGTCATTTGATTTCTTACTTAGTTTTGCCATCATCAAAATAGGGGGAATTTGTTAGGAATACTTGTTAGATTTTGATGATGTCATTAATTTAAAATCAAATGTTTATTACTTGGCAAAATGTAAGGAAGAACCAAATGAGTATCTTCCATAGGCCAAAATATGTTAAGTATAAAAATTGGCAAAATGTAAAGAAGAACCAAATGAGTATCTTCTATAGGCCAAAGTTAGCTAGGCTGAAAATCGGCTAAGTACTAAACTACAGCCTAGTACTCCAAATCCACGTCAGCATGCTTTGAAAAGTCAAATATTACGGAAAGCTCACATGCAACGTGAAGAGACAAATTGGAGTGATTCCCGCAAGAGATATGATTTAATTAAATCATCCTGACCCACCGTGAAGACTTTAATCCTTTTATATTCAAAAGATTCGGCGCTCACATGCAGAAGTCCTCACAACGGTCGGAAGATAAAATTAAATAATGGGAATCCAGCCTTGCAACGTTCATAAAAGATTAAACAATGAAGTCTCTCTCCAACGGACGGATTTGTTCAAAGATTTGCAACGGCTACAAGGAAGAAGCTCAGAGATCGTGATCTATATATATCCGAAGATTTGAAACTGAGCAACTACCGGTGCGAACATATACTCTAGCGATCAAAGCAAACAAAGCAATCTCAAGCAATCAAATAGCATCGAGAAAAAAGAGCAGATCCAAAAAGTTCATATTCAAGGAAGCTCTTAAGTTGGAGAAGACAAACACTCTTGTCTTTAAATCTTGAGTACGGGGTACTTCACTGGTTGAAGTAGCAGACTGTAAAGGCATCCGAGGATCGAGGATCAAGAGGTGCAAGGCAGTCAAGTGTGTGTACAACGGCACGGAATTCCACTGGTTGGAAGCTGTTGTAGTGTGTTGTGAATCACTGTAATCTTTATCACTGGTTGAAAATTATAGTGAATTCATCTCCAACTGGTTTGGAGAAAAGTGGATTAGTAGAGGATTACCCCACCTCTGAGACCACTATAACTGCCTGTGTTATTTACTGTTTTACTGCATCATACTCTAACTGCTGCATACATTGTTAAGTGTTTCATTAAGATTAATTTATATTCGTCATCAGCTGACTTCCGCACTTATCCAAGAACAAACGACTCCAAGTCATTTGTTTGATTATCAGCTGAAGAAACTCACTCTTCGGAAAAAGAGTTCAAGAGTTTCAACAAGTCTATTCACCCCCCCCCCTCTAGACTTGTTCCTGGACGACTTGTGACCTACAGGCAGAATACTGCAAACCGAAATCTAGGTTGAATGATGAAGAACTCATGAATCCTATGGTGATATTACAAGTTATCCTCGGGCATATCATGATAATAAGGTTTCTGGAAGATTTATGATTATGAAATACCAATATACGGATAGTTATCTCGATATCACAATTCCTCTACGATCTTCAAGAAATAATCTAAGTTCCATCGTCTTACGTTCCAAAACACATGATTCCAACGTATACAACGTATCAACTGGGTAATATCCGATTACTTGATCATAAATCGATTTAAACATGCTTAGGTGTCCTTATAATAAGATGGTTCAAAGGTTCATTCGACATCTAGTACCGATACGTCAAAAGTATCCTTCTAACATGTGATGAACGAAATACTTGCTATCCAAACATGATTCAAATCTTCCTTATGAACATACTAATCATTGGTGAAGAATCACCTACCTCGAAGTAGTGAAGAACACGGATGAAATGAAGCAATCCAACACCGAAGGCTTGAACACCAATCTCCAATGATGTATGATCTTCAATCTCGAACTAGGAGGTTGAGGAGGTTGATACGGAGTGTTTAGGACGAAAGTAGTTATGTTCTAAGTGTCAAAGTTCGGGTTGTGGGAGGAGAAGGAATCAAATCACGAATAGGATGTCATCCTATTTATAATAAATGGCTATTAGCGCGCGCTAGACCTGTTCGTAGCGTGCGCTAACGGCTCACGCCTAAATCAGACTCGGCACTTAGCGTGCGCTAAGCATCGACCTGTAGCGTGCGCTAAGGCGTTGACTCGTCTTTTCCCGAAAGCCGTCCAGGTACATCCGACACGATCCGACAGGGGTCCCCCGGCCAGATCTCACCTACCGCACGTCTCAATCAATCTGACCGCGCATAGCGTCCGCTAATTACACTCGGTAGCGTGCGCTATGAAACCACGTTAGCGTACGCTACCCTCAGCCTGTAGCGTGCGCTACATGCACAGAATTTCAATCTTTATATCACATATACGAAATTATATGCTCGACAACATCGGATAATGAAATACAGAGAATAGTACTCATACAAAAGTACAATCATTACAATATCACAAGTTCCAATTACATAACAGAAATCTCGGGTATTACATCCTTCCTCCCTAAAAGGAAGTTTCGTCCCGAAACTTAGGATGAAAACAACTCCGGATATTTAGCCTTCATACCGTCCTCCGTTTCCCAAGTGGCCTCTTCGACTCCATGTCGTGACCATTGTACTTTAACCAAATGTATTGGTTTATTCCTCAATTGTTTGATCCGGCTCTCAAGTATCTTGATTGGTCTCTCTTCAAAGGTGCCATCATTAGCTATCTCGATCTCGTCGAAATCAATGACGTGACTGGGGTCCGGTACATACTTTCGCAGTTGGGATACGTGAAACACATTGTGAACATGACTCAGCGACGGCGGTAAGGCCAATCTGTATGCTAACTCTCCAACTCTCTCGAGGATCTCGAATGGTCCGATATATCTCGGACTGAGCTTGCCTCTCCTCCCAAACCGGAAAATCCCTCGTGTAGGAGACACCTTCAATAGCACATGATCCCCAACGTTGAACTCTAGAGGACGACGACGTACATCGGCATAAGACTTCTGTCGACTCTGGGCAGTCAATAGTCTCTCTCGAATCACAGCTATCTTCTCTTGAGTCTGAATAATCAATTCCGGTTCCGTCCCGATCAAATCCGAAGAATCATCCCAACACAGGGGTGATCGGCATCTCCTCCCGTACAAAGCTTCAAATGGTGCCATTCTAATAGAAGCATGCCAACTATTATTGTAAGTGAATTCGATCAAGGGCAAGTGAACTTCCCAATCAGTTGACCAATCCAACGCACAAGCTCTAAGCATGTCTTCTACAGTTTGAATAGTCCTTTCGGACTGACCGTCTGTTTGGGGATGATAAGCTGTGCTAAAGTTGAGCTCAGTCCCCAAAGCCTTATGGACTGCCTTCCAGAAGTGCGACACGAAACGACCATCTCGATCCGAAATAATGGTCTTCGGCGTCCCATGCAATCTGACTATCTCCGCAACAAATACTCGTGCCAATCTCTCGGGTCCCCATGTATCTCTGATTCCTAGGAAATGAGCCGACTTGGTTAGTCGATCAACTACGACCCAAATCATGTTCATTCCTGCTCTAGTCCTTGGCATACTGGTGATCAAATCCATCGAAATGTCCTCCCACTTCCATTCAGGGATCGGAAGTGGCTTTAACATCCGGCAGTGTCCGATGCTCAATCTTCACCGTGGCAAGTCAAACACTTCAAACGTATCTGCTACGTCCTTCTTCATATTCCCCACCAAGTTTTGTTTAAGATCCTTATACATCTTACTTTGCCCGGGTGAATAGAATAGGGCGCGCTATGAGCTTCTTTCGTAATAGTCCGTCTCATGTCATCATCGTCGGGAACGCAAAGTCGACTCAAATCTCGAGAACTCCATCGTCTTGTATCACGAATCCTGGGGCTTTTCCTTTCTTTACTTCATCACATAATCGAAGGATCAGAGAATCGTCCAACTGCTTGGACTTGATCTTCTCGACTAGTGATGAAGTCAGTTCCATCACATAAAGTCGTCCTTGGATTCCTGGTGCCCATACTTCAATCCCTTCGCGGATCAGTTCTCATTGAATGCTGGTCTGGGGCGTAAGAGCTTCCAACACTCGAAGAGAAATAGGTTTACGGCTCAAAGCATCGGCTACTACATTTGCTTTCCCCGGATGATAGAGAATCTCCAAGTCGTAATCTTTGATCAATTCCAGCCACCTTCTCTGCCTCATGTTTAATTCTTTCTGACTGAAAATGTATTTGAGGCTCTTATGATCTGTAAAGATCTGACAATGAGTGTCGTACAGATAATGTCGCCAAATTTTCAAGGCAAAGACCACAGCTGCTAGCTCCAGATCATGAGTCGGATAATTAACTTCATACGATTTTAGTTGCCGAGAAGCATAAGCAATCACTTTATCCTTTTGCATCAACACGCAACCCAAACCCTGATTTGAAGCGTCGCTGTATACCATAAATCCGTCAGTTCCTTCTGGCAGCGCTAATATAGGTGCTGTCGTCAGTCTCTTCTTAAGTTCGTCAAAACCAGCCTGGCACTTCTCATTCCACGCGAACTTTTGAGTTTTCTGTAATAGCTGAGTGAGCGGACGAGCAATTTTGGAAAATCCCTCTACAAAGCGGCAATAATATCCAGCTAGTCCTAAGAAGCTTCGGACTTCCTTCACGTTCTTAGGAGCTTCCCATTCCAAGATTGCTTCGACTTTTTTCGGGTCCACCTGAACTCCATCGGCCGATATCACATGCCCAAGGAAGGTTACTTCCTTAAGCCAGAACTCGCATTTAGAAAATTTTGCATATAGCTGTTCCTTTCTCAAGATGCTCAAAACCACACGTAGATGTTTAGCATGATCCTCTGCGTCCCTCGAATATATCAAAATGTCGTCAATGAAAACGACCACAAATTTATCCAAGTACTCCAAGAATACCCGATTCATCAATTGCATGAATACCGCAGGAGCATTGGTATGTCCAAATGGCATCACTACAAATTCATATTGTCAGTATCGTGATCTGAAAGCTGATTTCGGTTTATCTGTTTCATTAATCCTCAACTGATGGTATCCTGATCGCAAGTCAATCTTCGAGAATACCCTTGCCCCTTGCGATTGATCAAACAAGTCGTCGATCCGAGGTATAGGATACTTATTCTTGATCGTCATCTGTTAAGCTCCCGTAATCAATACACAGTCGGAGGGATACGTCTTTCTTCCGACAAAGAGAACGGGCGCTCCCAAGGGGAAACGCTCGGTTGAATATAGCCCTTCGTAACAATTCCTCCAGCTTGCTTCTTGAGTTCATACATCTCGGTTGGCGCCATGCGGTATGGTGCCTTGGAAATAGGGGTTGCTCCGTGCTCTAATTCGATGGTGAATTCCACTTCTCTTTACGGAGGTAACCACAGTAGCTAGTCGAAATATATCCGAGAACTCATTCACAAGCTGGAATAGACAGAGCTCTACTCCTTCCTCTTTCCTCATGGCATAACACCAAAGTCCATGACATCCCCTGTTTGAATTTTACCGCTTTCATTGCTTTGATCAATTTCCCGAGCTTCCCGGTCTCCATCCTCGGAATAAGTGTTCGATCCGTCATCGCAATGATGGAAATGACTCTCTCTCGGTAATTCAAAGACACCTCCATAACGGTTGAGCCAATCATCTCCGAGAATTAAATCGTCACCGCAGATGTCAACTACAATAAGATTCGATGGCCAATCTCTTCCTTCTACGAATCTTGGGAAATCCCTAGCTTCTAGTGTTCCCACAATTTTCTCTCGCTCGGTAATCCCACAACATAAGGTTCACAATTATACAAGCACGAGATGTTCAAACGTTTAACACGGTTCAAAGATATAAAAGAATGCGTAGCTCGAATCGAACAAGACACTAATCGGTTGCAAAAGGATCTGAATCGTACTGATGCAGAAGCGGTGTCGTCGAGATCTCCTCATTTCGTGACAGCGCGGAGGAACGGACCCGGACTGGATGTCTCTCTCTTCCCGGCGTTACGCTGCTGAAATCCACTCTGCGTGTCTGGTTCACACTTATCTCCTTAGGAGCTGGTACCGGGTGCGGGTACCAAAAGATCTAGCAGCGGCTCCACGGAAGGCCGCACGGTGCCCTTCTTGCCCACAATCGTAACAAGTCACAGAAGATGCGGGGCAATCACGTCGAATATGCCCGGCTCGACCACAATTGTAGCATTTCTTTGATGCGTCCGAAAGCTACGATGTTGCCCGAACTTCTTTCCGCCTCTAGAAGGATGTGGAGGTTTCCTAGCCGAATAAAGGAAGGCTGGCCCTTGCGGGCCCCACCACTCTTGTTCTCTCGCAGCCGCGGTCACCTTCGCTTCTTTGCCTCTACCGATTTCTCCATCGCCGCCTCTTTCATGTCGTAGGCCGCTTTGTCTTGATACTGCCGCAACGTAGTACACTCGAATCCGGACATGTCTTCTTTGAATCTCGGCTTCATCCGCATATCAAAATGAAAAATCTTTTCTGCCTCCGTTCTGACCAAGTGTCGCACACAAGTCAGCTGATGATTAAAAGTTTTGATTACATATGTCACAGATGCCTCCGAACTCTGTGGTGAGAAAAACTCTCGGATCTTCGCCTCTCTAGCGGACGAGGACAATACGTGCTTCCATCATTTGTTTGAATTCCGTCAATCCGCATTATGATTCTCGGGTCGAATAGCCTCCCACCAATCAAAGGCCTCCCACGGAAAATACTGGGCAATAGGAACCTTCCGGTCCTCGGGACAGTTAAGACCCACGAATATCTTTTCCAACTCCTTGAGCCAGTGATCCCAAGTAAGTGTCTCAGCAGATCCGTCAAATTTTGGCGGGTGCAATTTAACCACTTCCGCAAGCCATCTGTCTCCCGGTTATCCTCGTGGTGCTGCTTGTCCCATCGGCCCTGCATGCGATCAACGACACAGGCGAACCGATTTATTTGCGCCACCACCGTTGAAGCACTCGGCATGTTAGGGTTTGCGTCATCATTCGCCGATCCTTGCCGCCCTCGAATGGGAATCGGTTCGACTAGCCGATATTTCGGGGTAGTTGCGGAATCCTCATGTCTCATGTTACCACGTCGCGTCCACGACCAGCGTCGCGTCCACGACCTCCTCTCGGCATACTGTAAACGTAATTTCTCAATATACGTAACAAAATTTTTGAAATAAAGTCCGTCAATACTCACAAAACAAGAATTAAGTAATACGGTAGTATAAGAGATTAAGAGACTTACAACCACGGCCCACATGACGACTTGGTGAACGGTGATGTTACAACGACCGTAAATCAAATAACGTAAGCAGACCCAATTAAAACCCGATTGCCAAGATATCCATAAATCTTAGCTCCGATACCATATTACGTAACACCCGAGATATTCGGAATAATTACAATACCGTAAACCCTTTAAATAAGGATTTACAAGGCTAATTAAAAAGAAAAGTAAATACAAGACATCAATCTGCGAAAATTCAAGTTTATGAAAACGTATAAGCTGGTTCAACGGGTAATTAATACAACCATATCGAATTAATATCAAAAGGACACGCGTGCTCGAGTACGAAACCAAACCAAGACCACAAATCTCCAATAACAATAAACATCACCGAACCCCTTCGTCGTCACGTCGATCTTGTGTTTCCCTGCTCCTTGGCTACCGAACATCAAAACAAATGTCCACCCCTAAGGGGTTAGCAAAAGCGATGCTAGTACAAGTATCATATTTAAACAATTCGAATATGCATCAACAATACACAACAAGATACGGACACGGACTTCCGCTAGGAATCCGACAATGCGAATCTACAAGATTCCATTACACGGCTGGGTATTCCAATGATCCGGCGCCCTCGGCATAGATCCCAAGATGATCCCGTCGGACCAACACGAGGTGGAAATAACCCGTCCAATGATCCGGCGCCCTCGGCTAGATCCCAAGATGATCCGTCGGACCAACACGAGGTGGACATCCGATCCAGCGCCCTCAGCATAGATCGTACACGTATACAAACATAACTCATGCATACACATATGCCAAATCATTACGTTCATCAACATGAACATATAAACGAATATCATAACAAATCAACGAAGTAAATATCATGTTCAACAACATGCATAATCATACGCATACTCGAAAATACCGATATTAACATATCACGATACTTGCCTCGAAGATGGCAAGAATGATATACTTCAATGCTCTCGACGCACTCGAAGGCCGCCCCCTCCGATCAACGTAACAAGCTCGAACCTTAACAAAAGGAACGATATACAAATCATCTCGAGTCGAACAATGGCCTAACAATTCGGCCTACGGCCAAAAGCTCAAACTAAACAAGTGCTGGATTACTTAGCGCGCGCTCGTACTCGTAACGTGCGCTAAGCCGGACTGATAGCGAACGCTATCCTAAAACACTAGCGTGCGCTAGACACGAATCGCGATCGACTCGGCTGTCTCATAACGTACGCTACGTACGTTTTGTGCGAAAACCGAACCTCGATAGCGCACGTTAACTCACACATGTTAGCGTGCGCTAATCTTGCATGGCAGAATACTGCAAACCGAAATCTGGGTTGAATGATGAAGAACTCATGAATCCTATGGTGATATTACAAGTTATCCTCGGGCATATCATGATAATAAGGTTTCTGGAAGATTTATGATTATGAAATACCAATATACGGATAGTTATCTCGATATCACAATTCCTCTACGATCTTCAAGAAATAATCTAAGTTCCATCGTCTTACGTTCCAAAACACATGATTCCAACGTATACAACGTATCAACTGGGTAATATCCGATTACTTGATCATAAATCGATTTAAACAAGCTTAGGTGTCCTTATAATAAGATGGTTCAAAGGTTCATTCGACATCTAGTACCGATACGTCAAAAGTATCCTTCTAACATGTGATGAACGAAATACTTGCTATCCAAACATGATTCAAATCTTCCTTATGAACATACTAATCATTGGTGAAGAATCACCTACCTCGAAGTAGTGAAGAACATGGATGAAATGAAGCAATCCAACACCGAAGGCTTGAACACCAATCTCCAATGATGTATGATCTTCAATCTCGAACTAGGAGGTTGAGGAGGTTGATACGGAGTGTTTAGGACGAAAGTAGTTATGTTCTAAGTGTCAAAGTTCGGGTTGTGGGAGGAGAAGGAACTGAAATCACGAATAGGATGCTGTCCTATTTATAATAAATGGCTATTAGCGCGCGCTAGACCCTGTTCGTAGCGTGCGCTAACGGCTCACGATCTAAAGCGTACTCGGCACTTAGCGTGCGCTACGCATCGACACATGGCGTGCGCTAAAGGCGTTGACTTCGGCTTTTCGAAAGCCATCCAGTACATCCGACACGATCCGGCGGGGGTCCCGGCGAGATCTCACCTACCGCACGTCTCAATCAATCGACCACGCATAGCGTGCGCTAATTACACTCGGTAGCGTGCGCTATGAAACCACGTTAGCGTCGCTACCCTCGGCTGTAGCGTGCGCTACATGCACAGAATTTCAATCTTTATATCACATATACGAAATTATATGCTCGACAACATCGGATAATGAAATACAGAGAATAGTACTCATACAAAAGTACAATCATTACAATATCACAAGTTCCAATTACATAACAGAAATCTCGGGTATTACATTTTGAGCCTATTTATATTTATTAGAAAAATTTTTATAGGATGCAATTTTTCAATGATGTAATTATTATTTTGGGTATGACGAAGACCGAAGATAACCGACCGAGCAGACGAAGAATCGAAGACTGTTTTTTTATTTATTGGGTCATTCGTTTGGCCCAGTACTTAGGAATTAGGTCCATGAGCTATATGTTGGTAGTAACTAGGTTACTGTTTTCTGTTTTTCATTTTGAATGATTGACAAACCAACAAACTTGCGTATAAATGAATTAATGTGCAAAGTTTAACATTAATCGCGAAATTCTCCCGACAACAAACAGACTAAGTTTGAAAAAGATTACGAGGTTTCCTACCCTCCATCAAACTCGTAGAAAATTGATACCCGAGCTGGTGTACTATGTTTCCAAGTTATCGGGGCAGTACATTTGGTATAGGTTGAAAAATTCTTGAGTGCATTAGATGCCTTCGGTTGGTGATAAATTTCACCCCTCGAAACCTAATAGGTTGCCGGGTGAGATTTAATAGTCAAACCGATAGACATTGATGATCATCAACTTAGATAGTCTGGATTGCCAAGAAACCTGATAGGTTGAGGGCATGAAGACTAGGGGTAAAAGAAAATCAAATCATCCGTTGGACGGGTTGGTGTTAGACACCACTTTACAGAAATTAATTTGCAAGGAACCTAATAGGTTGCGTCTGTTAAAATTTGTAAAGAACTTGATCACCACTAAGAAGTCGATCTTACCATGACTTCCGGATTAAAACATGGGAGTGTATAGTTCCGATAAAATTAGTGGGAGCCGAGACAAGAATTATACAAGCCCTTAAATTCTATACTCGGTCATAATTAAACAAGTTAGTAATTTAATCTTGTCTAAATCTTTGCAGAAAACGAAACTGAATCTCTCTAAAATGGCAAAAAATCCACTTGCCATACTACTTGAAAATAATCTCCTAACTGGCCCTAATTTTGTTAACTGGTTGCGGAATCTAATGATTGTACTCAGTATGGAGTCTTTGGGATACGTCTTGGAGGCAGACATTCCACCGAATCCCATCCGAACTAGGGGTAATCAGGAAGATATTGATGTCCATGAAAAATGGGTCAAGGATGACGTGCTAGTCCGTGTCTTTATGATGGGCTCAATGACTAATGAGCTGCAGAGAGCGCACGAGAAAATGACTTCAACTAGGCAGATTCTCGCACACTTGACCGAACTTTATGGAGAACACAGTAAGACTGCTAGATATGAGATATCGAAGCAGTTGTTCAGTGCTAGGATGAAAAAAGGGGAGAAAGTGGGAGACCACGTCCTCAAGATGATCTCTATGATTGAGAGGCTCGAGGTGCTCAACTTTAATATAGATTTATCCCTTCAAATTGATCTCATCCTTCAATCTCTCCTTGACTCTTTCACGCAGTTTGTAATGAATTTCAACTGTAATGAAATTACATGCACATTAGCTGGGCTAATGAATAAACTGGTGACGGCGCAGTCTAACATAAAGACTAAACCAAGAGAGGCTACTCTTGTGATTTCTTCTGGGCCTCGGAGGTCCAAGAACAAGAAGAAAAAGACCTACGAGCGGTACAAACCCAAGAAAGGGGTACAACAAGGAAAGGGCAAGGCCTGAAAGGTTCAAAAGGTAGGTGGTCCAAAACCTACGGACAAATGCCTTGAATGCGGTAAGCTGGGCCACTGGCGAAGGACTTGCCCCAAGATTAATGGCGCATCAGGTACGGAAATTTTTATTTTTGAAACTAATTGTTCCACTACTGTATATTCTGCTTCATGGATTCTGGATTCAAGTGCCACTTCTCAAATTTGTACTATGAATCAGGATCTAGAATGAAGTAGAAAACTTGAAGCTGGGGAAATAATGATTGCTGTCGGAAGCGAACAAAGTTTTGAGACAACCGATATTGGATCAATCCTACTGGGTTTAGAATCCGGTTTTATTTTGACATTAGATGACGTACTTGTTTTGCCAAAGGGGCATAAAAATATTGTATCCATTCCAGTCTTGGACCGGAAAGGATTTTGTTTCTTCATTGGAAATGGTAGTTGTAAAATTTATTTCCGAAATAAATTGGTTGGCACAGCTACATTGTTGAATGGTTTATATCATCTGAACATGCAAAATAAAATAGCAGTGAACACTATAACTAGGAAACGTGGTAGGCAAGATACTAATCAAGCTCTTAAATGGCACCTTAGATTTGGTCATGTTGGTCAGACCAAGGTTCATAAAATGGAGAAAGATGGATTTTAAAGTCTATTGGGTGTAAAATCCTATCCAACTTGTGAATCTTGCCTTAGAGGCAAAATGACTAAGTCCCCCTTCACAGGGACTTTTGAAAGGGCTGCCGATAAACTTGGATTGGTACATACTGATGTTTTGGTGCTTTAGAAGTAGCCCGAGACGGATATCAATATTTCATAATGTTCACAGATGATCAAACTAGGTATGGGATTGTGTACTTAATGAAACATAAATCCGAAGCCTTTACTAAATTCAAAGAATTTAAGGCCCTGGTTGAAAAACAAACTGGATGTCATATCAAAGCACTTCGGTCGGACCGAGGTGGCGAATATATGAGCACAGAGTTTGATGAGTTCCTTAAGGAACATGGAATAGTTTCACAATTCACGCCGCCAGGAACCCCACAGTTAAATGGTGTTTTATAAAGGAGAAATCGGACTTTGTTGGACATGGTTCGCTCCATGTTAAATTACACTAATTTACCAATTTACCTATGAGGGTATGCCTTACTAACCGTTGCCTATATCCTAAATAGATGTCCTTCCAAATCCGTTCCTATCACTCCGCATGAGATTTGGAAAGGTAAGAAACCAAGCCTTAATCACATAAGGATTTGGGAATGTCCAGTCTATGTCAAGAAAGCTAAGGTGGACAAACTGGAAGCGAGGTCCATCAAAGGACATTTCATTGGCTACCCAGAGGACTCGATGGGTTATCTATTCTACATGCCAGAAGACCATAGGGTCGTTGTGGCATTACAAGCGCACTTCCTTGAGGATGAATTCATTCAGAAAGGTGGCTCAGGTTGAAATATCTCTTTGGAAGAGCACAATGAAAGTCCTAAGGAGACATCTGATCAGGGATCAAGAACCGAACCTATTATAACACAACCTCCACTTCGAAGGTCTGATAGGGTATCTCACTTACCTGAGAGGTATGGCTATACACATGTCGAGGAACTGGGTCTCCACGACACACCTGATAGCAGTGAAAATGACCCTGTCACCTATGACCAAGCGATAGTGGATGTAGACTCCGATAAATGGCAAGAAGCAATGGAAGTTGAGATAGACTCGATGTATACCAATCAGGTCTGGACTCTAGTAGATCTTCCAACTGGCATGAGGACTATTAGAAATAAATGGATCTATAAGAGAAAGACTAATAGGGATGGCAAGGTTGATGCCTATAAGGCCAGGCTTGTGGCAAAGGGTTATACCCAAAGGGAAGGAATCAATTATCATGATAACTTATCGCTCGTAGCTATGATAAAGTCGATTCGCATGATGCTTGCCATTGATGCCTATTATGATTATGAAATATGGCAAATGAACGTCAAAACGGCTTTTCTAAATGGATACCTTGAGGAGGAAATCTACATGGAACATCCTAAGGGTTTTGTGTCCAAAGCTAATATTCATAAGGTGTGTAAGCTGCAACGAGCCTTTTATGGGCTGAAGCAAGCTTCTCGGAGTTGGAACCTTCAATTTGACGAAGCAGTCAAGGACTTTGACTTCGTACGAAATGAGGAGGAACCATGTGTTTACAAAAAGGTCAGTGTGAGCAACATTGCGTTCTTAGTACTATATGTAGATGATATTCTACTTATAGGAAATAACGTAGCAATGCTCAGCCTTGTGAAAGCTTGACTTTCTAAAACGTTCTCCATGAAAGACTTGGGAGAAGCTTCCTATATTCTAGGTGTTAGGAGTATGCCCTCGAATGCCACTCAGAGGATGTTGAGTGAGGGCATTATACTTGTAATTATGTAAATCATTAATATAAGGCAATGGATGTTTCCTTATTTACTGGTAGTTACTGGCATTCCTACCTCGTAAATATACATATAGAAACTAGTCCGTGTATTTGAGAGCAAAACGTTCCACTCCTTATTGGATAAGGGGGTCGGCACTAGAAAAGTTTATAGCTCAAATACTTAATCGTTCGCTAGTCGATGAAACTTGACTGGGCGTTAAGTTTATGTGAAGACTTGTATGGCGTGTTCTTTAACATGGAGATTGTCTGTCAAACACTAATGGTTAGTGGGAGCACACGTTACAGGTATGCTAATTAGATTAGTATACTCGAACCGACTCACCCTCGATTCGTCACACGGATTTCACTCTGGGACAGTCAATGACGGAATCGAAAGGTTGTGATAGGTATTCGTGAACCTTCGACTTGAGGATTTAGTAGGGATGTGCTTGTGACATTAAGATTTTCATTAGAGCAGTTCAATCCTATAAACCGGGAGGTGGGGGTAAACCTCGACGTGCATCTTAACGGGCAAGTAGCAGGTCCTACTGAATACCAAGATAGAATTCTTTCTCCCATTAACGCATGCATAGCGTCAAGTACAGATAGGGTTTGACTGATCGTGACCCTATAACTTGATCGTGACATTTGAAATAAGGGTTTATACGTTTACTGGTATTCACGACAGAATAGTTCTTGAATGATCCCTATCATTCGTTCTCAGTTGGGGTACAGTGTCAGCCGCCAGGCTGGCTATGTGGTGCTACTAATCTTTGGTTCCTCCCATTGCTGACTGAGATGAACCTACCGAGTCGCGCAATAGGATTGACGACGGAATGAATCGAGCTTAATCTCTCATTATGAATATTAGATATTGGATATCTAATTTGAGACATTGGATGTCTAAATTGATTTATTGGATAAATTAATTTACGGCCTAATTTATTAAATAAATTACAGGGTGATTAATTTAATTCATGAATATAATTATTTCTTGGAGAAATTAATTATGTTATCATGTATTTAATATGATTAATTAATTGGATTAATTAATCGATATAAATACATCGGAACGGAATAAGAGTTTATCTATTTGGACTCTCGGTAGTCCGACACGAACCGAATTCGTCGGATTCCTTATAGAAGCCGGCCCCACTTTTGATCTCTTACCCTAGTCTTTATATTGCTTTGGTGGGTGAAGACTAATCACCTAAGAGATATGATATCTCTTATAATAAAGATAAAGGGATTGTGTGGGATTTGGAAGTAGAATAAATGAAGAGATCTCTCAACCTCTCCTAAGTCATTCCAGCCGTGAGTATTAGTTTTGAGAGAGAGAAAATAGTTTTCTCAATTATCTTCATCTTGTTCTTCATCATGTTCTTGAGTTTTCTTGGAGAAAATTCAAGATACATTGAGAGATATATATTATACACTTAGAGTGCAATAATAAAAGGCTTCATCACTTGATTCTAGCCGTAACCTTAGAGGTTAATTGAGTGTTGTCATTCCGGTCGTTTTTCCGGTGCGTGGCAAGTAGAGACGCGGTGCTTTCGGCGTTGGATCGTTCAAGAGCTTGGAGCGGATTGGATTCGTAGAGATCAATCAAAGTTTGGGGAATAGCTCAAGAGAAGGTTACCATTTAATCAATGGACTTCAAGGGTGAGTTTCTTATAACTCTTGTGTTTCGTTTATATATTCGTATATACGTATCCTCGTAGGGATTCGGATCGAATTAATTTTCGTTTTACCGCTTCCGCTGGGCCTTCGTTTCAGGCACCGAATTCCAATACTAGGAATCCGTCTTTATATAGACAGACCGCGAAGAATGATAGTACTTTCCCAAGCCCTCTATATAGATAAAATCCTTAGAAGATTCAAGATGGATGAATCTAAAAGAGGGTTACTTCCCATGCGACATGGAATTCATCTCACCACGAAAATGTGTCCTTGAAGTGAGGAAGACAAGAGAGAGATGAGTAAGGTACCCTATGCCTCAGCAGTGGGTAGTCTCATGTACGCTATGTTGTGTACGAGACCAGACTTAGCCTACACTATGAGTATGGTAAGTAGATTTCAAGCAAATCTAGGAATGGAACATTGGACTGCCGTAAAGAACATTCTTAAGTACTTAAGAAGAACTAGAGACTTGATTCTTACTTATGGTGGTGGAGAACTGAAGGTAATTGGATTCACCGATTCTAATTTTCAAGGAGACAATGACGAGTCTAAGTCAACATCTGGGTATTTGTTTACTCTGAATGGAGGAGCAGTATCTTGGAGAATCTCCAAGCAAACCACTACAGCTGATTCCACATGCCAAGCATAGTATCAAGCTGCCTCGGAGGCTAGCAAAGAAGCATTTTGGATGCAGAAGCTTATATAAGAACTTCAAGTGGTGCCTAATGCGGAGTTACCTATATCACTATTCTGTGATGACGATGGAGCTGTCGCTCAATCCAAGGAGCTGAGGGCTCACTACAACACCAAGCATATAGAGATAAAGTACCACATCGTTCGAGAGATGGTGGAAAAAGGATATGTTTCATTGCAAAGAGTAGACTCAGAAGACAATGTCTCTGACCCGCTGACCAAGCCATTATCTCAGGCCGTCTTAGAGAGACATCTGAAGAACATGGGCATTGGATACTATGATGTGTGGCATTGAGTGCAAGTGGGAGATTGTTAGGAATATGCCCTAGAGTGCCACTCAGGGGATGAGAGAGTAGGGGCTTTGTACTTGTAATTATGAAATAATTAATAAAAAGGCAATTCGATTCATTCACTGTTTATTGTATTTCAATTCCATTATTGACTTGGTAAACAATGAAGTGAAGTCCATGTAAATAAATTGAAAATTCCATTCTCATTATGGGATAATAGAAAATGTACTGGAAGTGTTTAAAGTTTATTTATGTAAATCGTTCGCAAGTCAATAAACTTAAATGGACATTAAGTTTTAATAAGACATGTATAACTGATGCTAGGATGTGTGCACGTCTTGATAGCATAGTTATAAGTATATTGGTGGGACCAGTATACTCGAACACGACTCATACTCGATTCAGTCACACGGTATTCACTCTCGGAGAGTCGATGACGAATCGAAAGGTTGTGATAGTATACGTGGACCTTTGACTTGAGGGTTCAGTAGAAGATGTGCCAGTGACGTTTAGTTTGTCATTAGAGTAGTTTGACTCATTTGCTTAATTGCTGAGTCGACGTCGAAGTGCGGACTATATGGGCAGGTAGCAGTCTTTACTGTACACCAAGAAAGGATTCTATCTCCTGTTAATGAGCAGGCGTATGTCATATACGGTTAATGGCAAATAAGATCATAAGTCTTTGGCCAAAGCATTCTGATATAGTCGTACTAGATACATTATTGATCAGTCGGTCTTGATTTGCATTAACATATATATAGAGTCTAGTCAATAGTAGGGTTTGACTTTACCGTGACCCGAAGACTTGACCGGGACATCTGATGAAGGGTCTATACGTATATGGTATTCACGACATAATGGTTCTGGAATGATCCCTTCATTCGTTCTCAGTCAGGGTTTACAGTGCGGCCCGCTAGGCTGGCTAAGTGGTGCCCGCACTCATTGGTTCCTCCTAATGCCGGCTGAGATGGACCTACGGGGTCGTGCATCAGGAGCGTTGACGGATACATGTGAGTTTATTATCTCTCTATTAATATTAGATATTGGATATCTAATTTATGATTTATTGGATAAATCAAATAGCGGTCTTATGAATTAAAATTACCGGATAATTAATTTAATTCATAAACTATATTTCTTAGAGAAATATATTTGTATTTGATATAATTAATTAATTAGACTAATTAATTATTATAAATACATTGATTATTAAACAGAGTTGTTTGACGAACGTCCGGTACGCGAGCCGAGTGGCTCGGCTCGTTTCTAGGAAACTTCCTAATGGGCCGCCCCCCACCTTCTCCTCTCTTGTCATACATGTGGTATTATTATGGTGTGGGACACACCATTATTTGGTCTCCACATAATGCCATTTTACATGAGTTGGTGAAGGAATCTTGAAATTATATATGCATATGATATATCATATATCATCACAAAGACTTAACTTGCAAAAAAAAAAAAAACACAACTCTTTTTGTGTTGTTTCAACAGAGAGCAAGTCTTGAGGGACATAATTTCATTTTTCTTGTTTTTCCACTTTGAGTTGAGAAAAAATAAGAAAGAAAAAGAGATATAAATTCCTATTGTAATTCCTAGTCGTGTTCTTGGAACGAATTTTTCCGGGCAACTTCCGACACGTGTGAAGTATAGGCTTCGAAGTTTCGGTGCTTGGAATGAAGGAATTTTGTGTTCGGAACGGGGTTCGTGATTGTCATCCACATTTACGAAGATTTATTTCAAAGGCTTCAAGGGAATGACCTTTATCTTCGTATTTATATTTTCGTATATACGTTACTTGATCGATCCTGTTTGGGATTCATTTTTATTTCCGCTACGTATTTCGTTTTATTTTCGGAATCCCAATACCTATAACATGTGCTCCCACTAACCCTTAGTGAAGACAGACACCCTACATGTAAAAGTACACGTTATACAAGTCTTGTATAAACTTACTGCCCAGTTAAGTTTTATCGACTTGCGAACCATTTAAGAATTCGAGCCCTAAACACTTCCAATGCCTATCTCCTTATCTCCATGAGGAGTGGAATGTTTTCTATAAAATGCAAGGACTATTATTCTATATACCAAATCACAATGCCCATGATATACAATAATATAGAAATAATTAATACCTTATTTAAATTTAATATTCATAATAATAATAATAATATAATGCTCTCACTCTCTTATCCTCTGAGTGGCATTCGAGGGCATATTCATAACAATCTCCCACTTGCACTCAATGCCAAAAACTATGGTATCTAATACCAATACTCTCCATATGTCTCTATAAGACCTTCTGAGATAGTGGATTGGTAAGCGGATCAGCAACATTATTTGATGTGTCTATTCTCTGCAGGGTAATGTTCCCTTTTTGAACCATTTCTCTAAAAAATGATACTTTCTCTCAATATAATTGGTGTTGTGGTGAGCCCTAGGCTCCCTATCCTGCGCAACAGCTCCATCGTTGTCACAAAACAGCGTCACGGTCCGATCTGTGTTAGGTACCACTTGAAGTTCCTCAGTGAACTTCTTAATCCAAAACGCCTCTTTAGCAGCTTCCATACTGCCTGATATCTGGATTTAAATGTGGAAATTGCAGTCGCACTTTGGTTTGCACTATTCCAGGATATTGCCCCACCATTCAGAGTAAAGATATACCTTGATGTGGACAGCTGAGCATCTATGTCTCCCGAAAAATCTAAGTGAATATAACCCATCACCTTAAGTTCTCCACCGCTGTATGTAAGAACCGAGTCTTTAGTCCTCTTTAGGTATTTAATAATGTTCTTCATAGCAGTCCAGTGTTCGTGCCCTGGATTTGACTAAAACCAACTTACTACGCTCACATCATAGGCAATGTCTGGTCTTGTGCAAATCATAGCATACATGAGGCTACCCACTGCCGAAGCATAGGACACCTTACACATTTCCTTTATATCTTCCTCACTTTGAGGACACATCTCTAAGGAAAGTTTTATGCCATGTCGCATAGGTAGGAACCCTCTCTTAGAATCTTCCATCCTAAATTGCTTCAGGATCTTTTGTAATACCCGGTTGTAATTCAGTCATTATCATTCAGTAATTTCATTCGGTGTTTGTCACTCAGTGGATTTTCACTCATTTATAATCATTCATCAATCATGTCCATTCACCGTGTTCACCGTTCGGAAAAACTTCGAGTTGTGTATCGTTATTGTTCATTGTTTCAACTTTCCTCATATGAGTTCAACTTTGTTAGATCACCATTAATTTTTGGTAACTCCAAAAATTCTGAATCTTTGCAATATTATAGAGCATCGAGTTAGCTTTCCAATGGTTCAAACAGTGAGTCAATCGGAGTCCGGACGAGAGAGTTATGGTCGTTTCAGCTCACCCGCTCATTTTTCAGCTTTTGGCCGATCACTGCCGACCGAACTCGGTCGTGTCGTCCGACACGGCCCGTGCCGTACTCGTCCGGAAATGCCGGAGTCTCTGCCCACAGGACTCAACCGTGTCGTTTGGCACGGCCGAGTCGAACTCTTCCGGATAAGCTAGAACCGACTGCCGACACGCCCGACCGTGTTCCAGGACACGGTCGAGTCATGCCGAGTCGCTGTCGGACGGGTCACTATCGGAAGGCCCTCCGCGCCGCGACCGTGTCAAGCAGGATGTAATACCCGGTTGTAATTCAGTCATTATCATTCAGTAATTTCATTCGGTGATTGTCACTCTGTGGATTTTCACTCAATTATAATCATTCATTAATCATGTTCTTTCACTGTGTTCACCGTTCGGAAAAACTTCGAGTTGTGTATCGTTATTGTTCATTGTTTCAACTTTCCTCATATGAGTTCGACTTTGTTAGATCACCATTAATTTTTGGTAACTCCAAAAATTCTAAATCTTTGCAATATTATAGAGCATCGAGTTAGGTTTCCAATGGTTCAAACGGTGAGTCAATCGGAGTCCGGACGAGAGAGTTATGGTCGTTTTAGCTCAACCGCTCATTTTTCAGTTTTGGTCGATCACTGCCGAACGAACTCGGCCATGTCGTCCGACACGGCCCGTGCCGTACTCGTCCGGAAAGTGCCGAAGTGTCTGCCTCAGGACCCGACCGTGTCGTCTGGCACGGCCGAGTAGAACCCTTCCGGATAAGCCAGAAGCGACTGCCGACACGCCCGACCGTGTCCGCAGCACGGCCGAGTCATGCCGAGTCATTGCCGGACGGGTCACTATCGGGAGGCCCTCTCGCCGCGACCGTGTCAAGCGGGACACGGTCGAGTCCTGTCGCCAACCGTCGGCCGGTATGCGACACGGCCGTGCGGTTCGGCACGGGCCGTGTCCGGCAGTCTTTCAACTCCCTTAAATTCATTTTTTTCATCATTTCAGCCATTTTTCCCCTTTTCTTCACCTTCAACCGAGAGAGTAAGCTTGAGGGAGGGTTTTTCCTTCACAAATCATTTGGGTGTTTGATTTTCTTCATCTCCTTTCGATCGTGAAGCCCGGATAATCAATCTAACGCGTGTTCTTCGGATTAAAGTACTTGGATCATCAAGAGGTAATTCCTTCAACACTTTGGACTTCGATTTTGTGTTGAGATATGATGTTTTGGACGTTATAATCATGTTATATGAAGGGATATGTATATGATTATGAGTTTGTATAAGGATTCATTGGATTATTGAGGAATTATTCGAGAACACCTTGAAAATCGAGTTGGAATTGGGGATTTTCGACTAATTGTTGTTATAATCACGTTTTGGATATTCATAACGGATTATTGATCGTATTGGAGATGTTTTGTTGGTTTGAAACACTTCTTGGGGATTTGATATTGGTATATTGAGGTTTGATTGTAAACAATTGGAGTTTGGTCGCAACTGTTTGATTTAATGCCTCTATGGACTTAGTTTAATCGTATCGACGTTTTGAGTTCGTTATATTCGTGTTTGATTCGTATATTGAGCGGATTGTTGGTAATTATATTTATTCAAGGTTGTTCGGCGACCGATATCTCAATTAGGGCGTTGTTCGTGGACGGACATTCTTCATCGTTGTTGAGTAAGTTAATTCTTACTCGGTTAAAAGGATATTCATCCCTTTTGTTGTTGTTCATTCATAATCATAACTCATTCATCATTATATTAATCATAACAAAACTTGTTGTTATCAATTAATCGTTTGATCATAAGGAGCAGCGGTTCCAATCTTTTCATTGAGTGTCATTTATTTCGTTACCATTCCACCTCGGTGAGTCATTATTCATTTTCGATGTCACTTTTGTTATATCGTGGCATTCGGGTCATCTTTGGCGTGCAGTTGGTATGTGTAGGATTTTCATGTCGGGCACATTATAGTCGTGTGTTGGTTGATGGCCTCACATTGGGTGTGCACACGAGATTGATTGTTTCGTGAGACCGATTAGGTACAAGACCACGCGTGTATTCATCGTTGGTGGCTTGTGCACGGACACATTTCCATCCCGGCGTAGTGTGGCGCCACCCTTTGAGCCGCATCGTTAGTTGATTCATATAGCATGTTTGATTGCGTATGTTTCGACAGGATATTTCATAATTTCGGATATAATCATGATTGTGTATTTTCAACCCTTGAGGATTGTTGTTCTTTGTAATCGACCCGTTTGGGGATTTTGTTTTTCGTGTCATGGTCGTGCAAACGCACGGGAGAGCACGTTGACGGCGAGAGTCCTAGTGATACTAGTAGGGGCCCCCGATCTTTGATTATTCATGTTATTGTCCTTTATTTTCCGCTGAGACTTTCATTTGAATACTCCGTTTCATTCGGTGTTGTGTATTTTATCTTCATATAAAATACACTAGTATTCGTGTTGTCTGGTGTGTTGTAACTAAACTCCTCATCGGAGTAATTATTGTTGTAATGTAGTTCGGTACTACATTTATCTTGTGTAATTCATTCATTTTCATTTGCTGGTGGGTCCCGGTTGGGGATCTACTGACCGTAATATCTGCCTAGTTTGGGGTGTTACGAGTTGGTATCGGAGCGTGGTTTTGAATACTACCCTCCAAGTCATGTCTCATTTGAAATCATCGTCATCGGACTAGTATCATTGGACTTTCGCGTCACGTGTGACCTGTGCAGATGCCGAGCCAATCAGACCGAAAGAACTGTAAGACTTCTAACGCCATGGTATAATTTCTGGCAATAGTCATTCATTCATCATTCATCATTTAACAATCCTCAAACATCATCATTCATTATGATCGGGACGATCATATTAACTCATCAATCACTTAATTCATTTCATTACTCAGTTAATAATCAGGACGATCATGTTAACTCATTAATTACTCAATTCATTTCATTACTCAGTTGTCAATCTGGATGATCATATTATCAATCTTGTTAAGTTATTCAAGATAATCATTTCAAGAATTTCATCAGATAATCATTTAACTTCAGTAAATCATTCATATAATCACTAAGTTAGAGCATGTATACTCATTTTCATCATCTCATGACATAATCATAACGTGCTAATCATGCGGGAAATATAATCATTATGCGACCTTCCTACTTCGGTATGGAGAGAGCTGTCGAGGATGCACGGGAGAGGCATGGCGGACCGAAACCCGAGAAATAATCACTCGCTGCCGGGAAATCGTGCCCAGGACTCGGCTCGACCAGAAGATGTTCGGGTTGATCCACTCACTTTTATGCAGGCCATGATGACCCATGTGCAGTTGCTCAATCATCATTGCGCCACTCTGACCGGATTAATCGAGAGAACTCTCCCGTATGAGACGGCTGCTAAGGAAAGTGCTGAACAACAACCTTCATCTTTCAGCAAGAAATCAACGAAGCGTAATCAACCCAAAGGCGGTCAGTCAACCTTCAAGAAGCCTCGTGTGAGCCCTATCGTTTCTGAGCGACCTTCTACGGCGCATAATCGTGCGGGATCTCATTCCCGAGCAGCCGATTCGCCATCACTGTTTCAATTGTGGAACGCCGGTCATTTCAGCACTAAGTGTCTCAAACCGTCTATCACGTGCTATAATTGTGGGAATTTTGGGCATAAGGCCCGTTTTGCCGAAAGGACTCCAAGTCAGCTCGGTGGCATCTCGTGCCCCAAGCAACCAGCGTTTCAGAATCAGACTGCTTTGTCATCGTCGTTTAAGGCAATGGAAGCAAATAGAGTTGGAGCTCGTATTTATCAGACGGGAGCGTCCGGTTCGGGGACCGGCAAGTCCCAGATTCATATGATGAGGAGGATCGACGATCTGGTGGCCCGAACGATTTCAGGTATACTCGTAATTTTATTTCAACTTGTGTGTACCTTTTGATGCTGGTACACCGCATTCATTCATTTTCGAATCATGCTTGAATAGACTTATTTCGGGATAGTCCTATTGCTTGTGGATCTCATACCATCGGTCTACCTGACGATGGAAGAATTTTCGGAATCATACCTAAGTAAGCTTAGTAACCGCGATTGGTTGGTGGACCTAATCGTGGTGAATTTATCTTAGGACGATGTAATTTCGGTATTAGTTGGTTTAACCGTCTTAATACTATCCTCAGTGTTTGTTAGCGTTTGGTCGCTATTTTCCGTCGTTGGTTGTTGAATGTGTGCTTCAGGGAAGTAATCCCGTTGTTCCGTAAGAAGTATTATTATGACGAAAGCGAGAAATTCCGCAATCGAACTATTCAATCATTCATTGTATCATTCTCATCGATTGGCCTTTCTAGGACAATCGAGTTATTCAATCATTCCTTGTATTATTTCCATCGATTGGCTTTTCTAAGACAATCGAGTCATTCAATCATTCATTGTATCATTTTCATCGATTGGCCTTTCTAGGGCAATCGAGTTATTCAATCATTCATTGTATCATCTTCATCGATTGACCTTTCTAAGGCAATCGAGTTGTTCAATCATTATTGGTATCTCTTTTTATCGATTGACCATTCTAGGGCAATCGAAATGTTCAATCATTCGTGGTATCATTGTCATCGATTGACGATGTATTTCCAGACGAGTTATCTGGTTGCCTTCACATAGAGTAAGGGAATTCGGGAGTGAGTTGGAGCCGGTACGTCCCCTTTATCGAAGGCACCGTATCGGATGGCCCCGACTGAATGCGGGAGTTGAAGATTCAACTTGAGGAATAGTTCGAGAAAGGTTATCTCCGACCGATTGCGTCCCGTGAGGAGCACCAGTGTGATCTGTCAAGGAGAAGGATGGCTCGTCTCGTGTGTGTATTAATTACCAGGAGTTGAAAAGGGTAATGATCAAGAGTAGTATCCTTTACCTCGTATTGATGATCTTTAGATCAACTTCAGGAGCTTCGTATTTTCCAAGATCGACTTAAGATCTGGATATCACCAGCGGATTCGAGAGTCGGATATCGCGAGACAGGCGTTCATACACGCTATGGTCATTATGAGTTCGTAGTTATGCCGTTCGGGCTAACTATTGCACTGTGGTATTCATGGGGGTTAATGAATCGGGTTTTCATCGACTTTTGGATCGGTTTGTTGTTTTCTTCATCGACGACATTTTGATTTATTCTCGTAGCCGAGAGGAATACGAGGTTCATCTTCATCGGGTTCTCGGCGTGTTGAGACGAGAGCAACTTTAAGGAAGGTTTTCCAAATATGAGTTACGAGGTCCGAAGTGACTTTCTCGGGCATGTAATTTCATCTCGCGAGTTTGTGTCGACCTCGAAGACGGAGGCTATCCGAGATTTGCAACCTCCGAAAGATGTTAAGGAAATCCGATGTTTCTCGGATTAGGTGGTTAATTATCCAACCCACGGACGGAGCTAGCAACCGTGGTTTTCGTGTTGAAAATTTGGCGTCGTTACCTTTATGGCATCACCGCCGATCTTCACCAATCACAAGAGTTGATGTATATATTTACTCGAAGGAGTTAAATATGCAGAGACGGTGGTTGGAATTAATCAAAGATTTTGATATCGATATCCTTTACCACCCGGCAAGGCGAGCATTGTCGCCGACGCCTTGAGTCGTAAGTCCGTTCGGGAGCGGATGCTTGCTCGTTTAACAATTCGAAGGAGCTCCAACAGAATTCCTTAGACCCGAGATCGAGGTCCGGCTTCAGCGAATTCGGGGATAGCTTTGTATGTTAGAGATTTCATCATCTCTTGAGGATGCAATCGGGAGAATCGGGGTTCGGACCCGGCATTGTTGCGCATTCTTGAGGATGTGGCTCGGGGAAAGCCCCTGGATTCGTAATCCACGAGGATGGACTTTTGAGATTTAAGAATCGGATGTGTGTACCGCGAATGACGAGTTGAAAAACTCTATTTTGAGAGAAGCTCATGCTACCCCTTATTCTGTTCATCCGGGGTCCCGAGAAGATGTACAAAGACTTGAAACAAAATTGCGATGGAGTAATATGAAGCGAGAAGTCGCGAATTTGTTTCGAGATGCTTAACTCAACAAGTCAAGATGGAACCTCGGCCCGGTGAGTATCTTGATACCGCTCCTATTCCGGAATGGAAGTGGGAAGACATTTCTATGGAATTCATCACGAATTGCCGGCGAGTCGTCGGGGCATAAATACGATCGAGTGATCGCGGTCGCTTTACTAATTTAGCTCATTTCCTTGAAATCAAGGATATGTGGAGTCCCAAGAGATCGCCCGATTGTTCATCAAAGAGATAGTGAGACTTCACGGTACTCTAAAAGTATCGTTTCCGATCGTGACGGACGGTTTGTGTCACATTTTGGAAATCAGTTCATCGTGCTATGGGAACTCGGCTTAATCTCGATCGCCTTTTATCCTCGGTCAGACGGACAATCGAGAGAACTATTCGGACATTAGAGGACATGTTGAGGGCATGCGTCCTCGATTGGAAGGACGATTGGGAAGCCCAACTACCAGTCGAGTTCACGTACAATATAGTTGGCATGCCTCCATTAAGATGGCACCTTACGAGGACTTGTACGGTCGTCGTTGTCGATCTCCTTTGTGTTGGGATGACTTGTCAGAATCAATCGGCACCGAACCCGACATGCTTATAGCCGCCCGGGAGAAGGTAGCTTTGATCAAGAGTCGTATGTTGACAGCTCAGTCGTGAAATCATATGCGATAAATCGTAAATCGACCACTAGAGTTCGATACGGGTGACCATGTTTTGGTCAAGGTATCCCAGTCGAGGTATTTTCCGTTTGAAAAGCGGGGAAGTTGAGTCGAGATTCATTGGACCGTTTGAAATTTTGGATCGAGTAGGCGAGTTAGATTATCGATTGGCTTTACCTCGGCTTTGAGCGGGATTCATAATGTGTTTCACGTCTCTCGATTGCGGAAGTCTATTGCCGGCCGAGTCACATACTTCAGTTCGACGAAATCGAGATCGCGGATGATCATTCGTACGAGGAGCGTCCTGTACGAGTGTTAGAGCGGCGAATCAAACAGTTGAGGAACAAGACGATCCCTTTGGTCAAGATTCAGTTGTCTAGTCACGGAGTCGAAGAGGCCACTTGGGAAACCTAGGAGAATATGCGGGAGTGTTATCCCGAGTTGTTTGACCCCTAGTTTCGGGGACGAAACTCTTTTAAGGGGGGGTGTATGTAATACCCGGTTGTAATTTAGTCATTATCATTCAGTAATTTCATTCGGTGATTGTCACTCTGTGGATTTTCACTCAATTATAATCATTCATTAATCATGTTCTTTCACCGTGTTCACCGTTCGGAAAAACTTCGAGTTGTGTATCGTTATTGTTCATTGTTTCAACTTTCCTCATATGAGTTCGACTTTGTTAGATCACCATTAATTTTTGGTAACTCCAAAAATTCTAAATCTTTGCAATATTATAGAGCATCGAGTTAGCTTTCCAATGGTTCAAACGGTGAGTCAATCGGAGTCCGGACGAGAGAGTTATGGTCGTTTAGCTCAACCGCTCATTTTTCGATTTTGGCGATCAACTGCCGACGAACTTCGGCCGTGTCGTCCGACACGGCCCGTGCCGTACTCGTCGGAAAGTGCCAAAGTGTGCGCCTCAGGACCCGACCGTGTGTGATGCAGCGCGGCGAGTCGAACCCTTCGGATAAGCGAGCGACTACCGACACGCCCGACCGTGTCGCCTGCAGCACGATCGAGTCATGCCGAGTCATTGTCGGACGGGTCACTATCGGGAGGCCCTCGCGCGCGCGACCGTGTCAAGCGGGACACGGTCGAGTCCTGTCGGCCAATCGGCCGGTATGCGACACGACCGTGCCCGATCGGCACGGGCCGTGTCCGTGACGATCAACTCCCTTAAATTCGTTTTTTCAGATTTCAGCCATTTTTCCCCTTTTCTTCACCTTCAACCGAGAGAGTAAGCTTGAGGGAGGGTTTTTCCTTCACAAATCATTTGGGTGTTTGATTTTCTTCATCTCCTTTCGATCGTGAAGCCCAGATAATCAATCTAACGCGTGTTCTTCGGATTAAAGTACTTGGATCATCAAGAGGTAATTCCTTCAACACTTTGGACTTCGATTTTGTGTTGAGATATGATGTTTTGGACGTTATAATCATGTTATATGAAGGGATATGTATATGATTATGAGTTTGTAAAAGGATTCATTGGATTATTGAGGAATTATTCGAGAACACCTTGAAAATCGAGTTGGAATTGGGGATTTTCGACTAATTGTTGTTATAATCACGTTTTTTGATATTCATAACAGATTATTGATCGTATTGGAGATGTTTTGTTGGTTTGAAACACTTCTTGGGGGATTTGATATTGGTATATTGAGGTTTGATTGTAAACAATCGGAGTTTGGTAGCGTGTTTGATTTAATGCCTCTATGGACTTAGTTTAATCGTATCGACGTTTTGAGTTCGTTATATTCGTGTTTGATTCGTATATTGAGCGGATTGTTGGTAATTATATTTATTCAAGGTTGTTCGAGCGTGATATGTCAATTAGGGCGTTGTTCGTGGACGGACATTCTTCATCGTTGTTGAGTAAGTTAATTCTTACTCGGTTAAAAGGATATTCATCCCTTTTGTTGTTGTTCATTCATAATCATAACTCATTCATCATTATATTAATCATATCAAAACTTGTTGTTATCAATTAATCGTTTTGACCATAAGGAGCAGCGGTTCCAATCTTTTCATTGAGTGTCATTTATTTCGTTACCATTCCACCTCGGTGAGTCATTATTCATTTTAGATGTCACTTTTGTTATATCGTGGCATTCCGGGTCATCTTGGCGTGCGGTTGGTATGTGTAGGATTTTCATGTCGGGCACATTATAGTCGTGTGTTGGTTGATGGCCTCACATTGGACCGTGCACACGAGATTGATTGTTTCGTGAGACCGATTAGGTACAAGACCACGCGTGTATTGATCGTTGGTGGCTTGTGCACGGACACATTTCCATCCGGGCGTAGTGTGGCACCACCCTTTGAGCCGTCTTGTTAGTTGATTCATATAGCATGTTTGATTGCGTATGTTTCGACAGGATATTTCATAATTTCGGATATAATCATGATTGTGTATTTTCAACCCTTGAGGATTGTTGTTCTTTGTAATCGACCCGTTTGGGGATTTTGTTTTTCAGTCATGGCCAGCAAACGCACGGGAGAGCACGTTGACGGCGAGAGTCCTAGTGATACCAAAGAGGGGCCCCGATCTTTGATTATTCATGTTATTGTCCTTTATTTTCCACTGAGACTTTCATTTGAATACTCCGTTTCATTCGGTGTTGTGTATTTTATCTTCATATAAAATACACTAGTATTCATTATTGTCTGGTGTGTTGTAACTAAACTCCTCATCGGAGTAATTATTGTTGTAATGTAGTTCGGTACTACATTTATCTTGTGTAATTCATTCATTTTCATTTGCACGGTGGGTCCCGGTTGGGGATCTACGGCCGTAATATCCGCCTAGTTTGGGGTGTTACACAGACACGGTCGAATCCACTGCCGGCCGGTGTGCGACAGCCGTGCCGATCGGCACGGGCCGTGTCGGCGAGTAGTCAACCCCTATAAATTTGTTTTTGAGCATTTCACTCATTTCTTTCCCTTTTCTTTACCTACAACCGAGAGAGAGAGCTTGAGGGAGGGTTTTTCCTTCACAAATCATTTGAGTGTTTGATTTTCTTCATCTCCTTTCGATCGTGAAGCCCGGATAATCAATCTAACGCGTGTTCTTCGGATCCAAGTGGTTGGATCTTCAAGAGGTAATTTCTTCAACACCTTGGACTTCGATTCTATGTTGAGATATGATGTTTTGGACGTTATAATCATGTTATATGAAGGGATATGTATATGATTATGAGTTTATATAAGGATTCATTGGATTATTGAGGGATTATTCAAGAACACTTTGAATATCGAGTTGAAATTGGGGGTTTTCGATTAATTGTCGTTATAATCACGATTTTGGATATTCATAATGGATTATTGATCGTATTGGAGATGTTTTGTTGGTTTGAAACACTTCTTGGGGGAATTGATAGTGGCTTATTGAGATTTGATTGTAAACAACCGGAGTTTGGCCACAACGTATTCGATATAATGCCCCAATGAACTTAGTTTAATCGTATCGACGTTTTGAATTCGTTATATTCATGTTTGATTCGTATATTGAACGAGTTGTTGGATATTGTATAATTCAAGGTTGTTCGAGCGACCGATATCTCAATTAGGACGTTGTTCGTGGAAGGATAATTGTCACCGGTATTGTGTAAGTTAATTCTTACTCGGTTAAAAGGATATTCATCCCTTTTGTTGTTGTTTATTCATAATCATAACTCATTCATCATTATATTAACCGTATCAAAACTTGTTGTTGTCAATTAATCACTTCAGTCATAAGGAACGACGGTTCCAATCATTTCATTGAGCTGTCATTTATTTCACTACCATTCCACCTCGGTGAGTCATTATTCATTTTCGATGTCACTTTTGTTATATCGTGGCATTCGGTCACATTTGGCGTGCGGTTGGTATGTGTTGGAAATTCATGTCGGGCACGTTAAAGACGTGTGATGGTGTTTGTCCTAACATTGGAAAGTGCACACGAGTCATATTGTCTCGTGAGACTGATTAGGTACAAGACCACACGTGTATTCGATCGTTGGTGGCTTGTGCACGGACACATTTCCATCCCGGGCATAGTGTGGTACCACCCTTTGAGCCGTACTGTTAGTTGATTCATATAACATGTTTGATTGCGTATGTTTCGACAAGATATTTCATAACTTCAGATATAATCATGATTGTGTATTTTCAACCCTTGAGGATTGTTGTTCTTTGTAACTGACCCCGTTTGGGGATTTTGTTTTTCAGGTCTTGGCAAGGCAAAAGCACTGGGAGAACACGCTGACGTCGAGGAGTCCCAGTGATACTAGTAGGGGGCCCCGATCTTTCAGTTATTCATGTTATTGTCCTTTATTTTCCACTGCAGATTTTCATTTGAATACTCCGTTTCATTCAGTGTTGTGTATTTTATCTTCATATAAAATACACTAGTATTCGGTATTGTCGTGGTGTGTTATAACTAAACTCCTCATCGGAGTAATTATTCTTGTAATGTAGTTCGGTACTACATTTATCCTGTGTAATTCATTCATTTTCATTTGCCTGGTGGGTCCCAGTTGGGGATCTACGGCACTGTAATATCCGCCTAGTTTGGGGTGTTACAGAGTTGGTATCGGAGCGTGGTTTTGAATACTACCTTCCGAGTCATGTCTCATTTGAAGTCATCGTCATCAGACTAGTATCATTGGACTTTCGCGTCACGTGTGACCTGTGCAGATGCCGAGCCAATCGAAAGAAGCCGTAAGACTTCTAACGCCATGGTATAATTTCTCGCAATAGTCATTCATTCATCATTCATCAATTAACAATCCTCAAACATCATCATTCATTGTGATTAGGACGATCATGTTAACTCATTAATCACTTAATTCATTTCATTACTCAGTTAATAATTAGGACGATCATGTTAACTCATTAATTACTCAATTCATTTCATTACTCAGTTGTCAATCTGGATGGTCATATTATCAATCTTATTAAGTTATTCAAGATAATCATTTCAAGAATTTTATCAGATAATCATGTCACTTCAGTAAATCATTCATATAATCACTAAGTTAGAGCATGTATACTCATTTTCATCATCTCATGACATAATCATAACGTGCTAATCATGCGGGAAATATAATCATTATGCGACCTTCCTACTTCAGTATGGAGAGAGCTGTCGAGAGATGCACGGGCGAGACGCGGTGCGGACCGAAACCCGAGAAATAATCACTGCCGCCGGAAATCGTGCCCGGGACTCGCTCGATCGATGATGTTCGGGTTGATCCACTCACTTTTATGCAGACATGATGACCCATGTGCAGTGCTCAATCATCATTGCGCCACTCTGACCGGATTAATCGAGAGAACTCTCCCGTATGAGCCAGTGCTAAGGAAAGTCTTGAACAACAACCTTCATTTGTCGGCAAGAAATAAACGGCGTAATCAATCCGAAGGCGGTCGGTCAACCTTCAAGAAGCCTCGTGAGTCCTATCGTTTCGAGCGACCTCCTACGGCGCATAATCGTGCGGGATCTCATTCCCGGCGGCGATTCGGCCATCACTGTTTCAATTGTGGAACGCCGGGTCATTTCAGCACCGAGTGTCTCAAACCGTCTATCACGTGCTATAATTGTGGGAATTTTGGGCATAAGGCCCGTTTTTGCCGAAAGGACTCCAAGTCGGCTCCGGCGGCATCTCAGGCCCCGAAGCAACCAACGTTTCAGAATCAGACTGCTTTGTCATCGTTGTTTAAGACAATGGAAGCAAATAGAGTTGGAGCTCGTATTTATCAGACGGGAGCGTCCGGTTCGGGGGCCGGAAAGTCCCAGATTCATATGATGAGGAGGATCGACGATCCGGTGGCCCGAATGATTTCAGGTATACTCGTAATTTTATTTCATCTTGTGTGTACCTTTTGATGCTGGTACACCGCATTCATTCATTTTCGAATCATGCTTGAATAGACTTATTTCGGGATAGTCCTATTGCTTGTGGACCTCATACCATCGGTCTACCTCACGATGGAAGAATTTTCGGAATCATACCGAATTAAGCTTAATGACCGCGATTGGTTGATGGATCTAATCGTGGTGAATTTATCTTAGGACGATGTAATTTTCGGTATTAGTTGGTTTGATCGTCTTGATACTATCCTCAGTGTTTGTTAGCGTTTGGTCGCTATCTTTCCGTCGTTGGTTGTCGAATGTGTGCTTCAGAAGTAATCCCGTTGTTCGTAAGAAGTATTATTATGACGAAAGCGAGAGAAATTCGCAATTGAACTATTCAATCATTCATTGTATCATTCTCATCGATTGGCCTTTCTAAGGCAATCGAGTTATTCAATCATTCCTTGTATCATTTCCATCGATTGGCTTTTCTAAGACAATCGAGTCATTCAATCATTCATTGTATCATTTCCATCGATTGGCCTTTCTAAGACAATCGAGTCATTCAATCATTCATTGTATCATTTTCATCGATTAGCCTTTCAAAGGCAATCGAGTTATTCAAACATTCATTGTATCATCTTCATCGATTGGCCTTTCTAAGGCAATCGAGTTGTTCAATCATTATTGGTATCTCTTTTTATCGATTGACCATTCTAGGGCAATCGAAATGTTCAATCATTCGTGGTATCATTGTCATCGATTGACGATGTATTTCCGCGAGTTATCCGTTGCCTTCACATAGAGTAGGGAATTCGGGAGTGAGTGGGGCCAGTCTTCCCCTTTATCGAAGGCACCGTATCGGATGGCCCCGACCAGAATGCAGGAGTTGAAGATTCAACTTGAGGAGTAGTTCGAGAAAGGTTATCTCCGACCGATTGCGTCCCCGTGAGGAGCACCAGTGTGATCTGTCAAGGAGAAGGATGACTCGTCTCGTGTGTGTATTAATTACCAGGAGTTGAACAGGGTGATGATCAAGAGTAGTATCCCTTACCCCGAATTGATGATTGTTTAGATCAACTTCAGGGAGCCTCAGTATTTTTCCAGGATCGACTTAAGATCTAGATATCACCAGTTGCTGATTCGAGAGTCGGATATCGCGAGGACAGCATTTCGTACACGCTATAGTCATTATGAGTTCGTAGTTATGCCGTTCGGGCTAACTTTTGCACCTGCGGTATTCATGGAGTTAATAAATCGGGTTTTCATCGACTTTTTAGATCAGTTTGTTGTTATCTTCATCGATGACATTTTGATTTATTCTCGTAGCTGAGAGGAACACGAGGTTCATCTTCATCAGGTTCTCGACGTGTTGAGACGAGAACAACTTTATGGAAAGTTTTCCAAATGTGAGTTCTGGAGGTCCGAAGTGACTTTCTCGGGCATGTAATTTCATTTGACAGAGTTCGTGTCGACCCTCAGAAGACAGAGACTATCCGAGATTGGCAACCTCCAAAAGATATTAAGTAAATCCGATGTTTCCTCGGATTAGCTGGTTAATTATCCAACCCACGGCCGGAGCTAGCAACCGTGGTTTTCACGTTGGAAATTTGGCGTCGTTACTTTTATGGCATCACCTGTCAGATCTTCACCAATCACAAGAGTTGAAGTATATATTTACTCACAAGGAGTTAAATATGCGACAGAGGCGGTGGTTGGAACTAATCAAAGATTTTGATATCGAGATCCTTTACCACCCGGGCAAGGCGAACGTTATCGCCGACGCCTTGAGTCGTAAGTCCGTTCAAGAGAAGATGCTTGCTCGTTTAACAGTTCAGAAGGAGCTTCAGCATGAATTCCTTAGACCCGAGATCGAGGTCTGGCTTCAGCGAGTTCAGGGACAGCTTTGTATGTTAGAGATTTCATCGTCACTTGAGGAGGTAATCAGAGAGAATCAGAGTTCAGACCCTTCATTGTTGCGCATCCGTGAAGATGTGGCTCAGGAGAAAGCCCCTGGATTCGTGATCCACGAGGATGGACTTTTGATATTTAAGAATCGGATGTGTGTACCGGCGAATGATGAGTTGAAAAACTCGATTTTGAGAGAAGCTCATGCTACCCCTTATTCTGTTCATCCGGGGTCTAGCAAGATGTATAAGGACTTGAAACAAAATTACTAGTGGAGTAATATGAAGCGAGAAGTCGCAGAATTTGTTTCGAGATGCTTAACCTGTCAACAAGTCAAGATGGAACATCAGCGACCGGGGAGTATGCTGATACCGCTCCCTATTCCAGAATGGAAGTGGAAAGACATTTCTATGGAATTCATCACGAACTGCCGACGAGTCGTCGTGGCATGAATACGATCTGAGTGATCGCGGACTGCTTTACTAATTTAGCTCATTTCCTTGAAATCAAGGATATGTGGGGTCCCAAGAGACTGGCCCAGTTGTTCATCAAGGAGATAGTGAGACTTCACGGTGCCACTAAGAGTATCGTTTCTGATCGTGACGGACGATTGTGTCTCATGTTGGAAATCAGTTCATCGTGCTATGGGAACTCAGCTTAATCTCAGTACTGCCTTTCATCCTTAGTCCGACGGACAATCAGAGAGAACTATTCAGACATTAGAGGACATGTTGAGGGCATGCGTCCTCGATTGGAAGGACGATTGGGAAGCCCAACTACCACTGATCGAGTTCACGTATAATAATAGTTGGCATGCCTCCATTAAGATGGCACCTTACGAGGCCTTGTACGGTCGTCTTTGTCAATCTCCTTTGTGTTGGGATGACTTGTCAGAATCAATTGGCACCGATCCCGATATGCTTATTAGCCGCCCGTCAGAAGGTAGCTTTGATCAAGAGTCGTATGTTGAAAGCTCAGAGTCGACAGGAATCGTATGCGGATAATCGTCGTCGACCACTAGAGTTCGAGACGGGTGACCATGTTTTGGTCAAGGTATCCCCGAGTCGAGGTATTTTCTGTTTCGGAAAACGGGGGAAGTTGAGTCCGAGATTCATTGGACCGTTTGAAATTTTGGATCGAATAGGCGAGTTAGCTTATCGATTGGCTTTACCTCCGGCTTTGAGCCGAATTCATAATGTGTTTCATGTCTCTCAGTTGCGAAAGTATGTTGCCGACCCGAGTCACATACTTCAGTTCGACGAAATCGAGATCGCCGATGACCATTCTTATGAGGAGCGTCCTATACGAGTCTTAGAGCGGCGAATCAAACAGTTGAGAAATAAGTCGATTCCTTTGGTCAAGATTCAGTGGTCCAGACTCGGAGTCGAAGAGGCTACTTGGGAAACCGAGGATAGTATGCGGGAGAGTTATCCCGAGTTGTTTGACCCTTAGTTTCGGGGACGAAACTCTTTTAAGGGGGGTGTATGTAATACCCGGTTGTAATTCAGTCATTATCATTCAGTAAT
Organism: Orobanche coerulescens; assembly: GCA_033398695.1. NCBI lineage: Eukaryota > Viridiplantae > Streptophyta > Magnoliopsida > Lamiales > Orobanchaceae > Orobanche > Orobanche coerulescens. The sequence continues at coordinate 10,971,189 of CM065819.1, forward strand.
TTCATTCAGTGATTGTCACTCAGTAGATTTTCACTCATTTATAATCATTCATCAATCATGTTCATTCACCGTGTTCACCGTTCGGATAAACTTCGAGTTGTGTATCGTTATTGTTCATTGTTTCAACTTTCCTCATATGAGTTCGACTTTGTTAGATCACCATTAATTTTTTATAACTCCAAAAATTCTGAATCTATGCAATATTATATAGCATCGAGTTAGATTTCCAATGGTTCAAACGGTGAGTCAATCGGAGTCCGGACGAGAGAGTTATGGTCGTTTCAGCTCACCCGCTCATTTTTCAGCTTTTGGCCGATCACTGCCGACCGAACTCGGTCGTGTCGTCCGACACGGCCCGTGCCGTACTCGTCCGGAAATGCCGGAGTCTCTGCCCACAGGACTCGACCGTGTCGTTTGGTACGGCCGAGTCGAACTCTTCCGGATAAGCCAGAACCGACTGCCGACACGCCCGACCGTGTTCCAGGACACGGTCGAGTCATGCCGAGTCGCTGTCGGACGGGTCACTATCGGAAGGCCCTCCGCGCCGCGACCGTGTCAAGCAGGACACGGTCGAGTCCCTGTCGGCCAGCTGTGCGACACGACCGTGCCGATCGGCACGGGCCGTGTCCGGCAGGGTAGTCAACCCCTATAAATTCGTTTTTTGAGCATTTCAGCTCATTTCTTTCCCTTTTCTTCACCTACAACCGAGAGAGAGAGAGAGCTTGAGGGAGGGTTTTTCCTTCACAAATCATTTGAGTGTTTGATTTTCTTCATCTCCTTTCGATCGTGAAGCCCGGATAATCAATCTAACGCGTGTTCTTCGGATCGAAGTGGTTGGATCTTCAAGAGGTAATTTCTTCAACACCTTGGACTTTGATTCTATGTTGAGATATGATGTTTTGGACGTTATAATCATGTTATATGAAGGGATATGTATATGATTATGGGTTTTTATAAGGATTCATTGGATTATTGAGGGATTATTCAAGAACACTTTGAATATCGAGTTGAAATTGGGGGTTTTCGATTAATTGTCGTTATAATCACGATTCTGGATATTCATAATGGATTATTGATCGTATTGGAGATGTTTTGTTGGTTTGAAACACTTCTTGGGGGAATTGATAGTGGCTTATTGAGATTTGATTGTAAACAACCGGAGTTTGGCCACAACGTATTCGATATAATGCCCCAATGAACTTAGTTTAATCGTATCGACGTTTTGAATTCGTTATATTCGTGTTTGATTCGTATATTAAACAAGTTGTTGGATATTGTATAATTCAAGGTTGTTCGAGCGACCGATATCTCAATTAGGACGTTGTTCGTGGAAGGATAATTGTCACCGGTATTGTGTAAGTTAATTCTTACTCGGTTAAAAGGATATTCATCCCTTTTGTTGTTGTTCATTCATAATCATAACTCATTCATCATTATATTAACCGTATCAAAACTTGTTGTTGTCAATTAATCACTTGATCATAAGGCAGCGGTTCCAATCATTTCATTGAGTGTCATTTATTTCACTACCATTCCACCTCGGTGAGTCATTATTCATTTTCGATGTCACTTTTGTTATATCGTGGCATTCAGTCACATGTGGCGTGCGATTGGTATGTGTTGGATTTTCATGTCGGGCACGTTTAAGTCGTGTGTTGGTTGTTGGCCTCACATTGGACTGTGCACACGAGTCATATTGACTCGTTAAACTGATTAGGTACAAGACCACACGTGTATTCGATCGTTGGTGGCTTGTGCACGGACACATTTCCATCCCGGGCGTAGTGTGGTACCACCCTTTGAGCCGTACTGTTAGTTGATTCATATAGCATGTTTGATTGCGTATGTTTCGACAAGATATTTCATAACTTCAGATATAATCATGATTGTGTATTTTCAACCCTTGAGGATTGTTATTCTTTGTAACTGACCCCGTTTGGGGATTTTGTTTTTCAGGTCTTGGCAAGGCAAAACCACGGGGAGAACACGCTGACGTCGAGGATTCCCAGTGATACAAGTAGGGGGCCCCGATCTTTCAGTTATTCATGTTATTGTCCTTTATTTTCTGCTGCAGATTTTCATTTGAATACTCCGTTTCATTCAGTGTTGTGTATTTTATCTTCATATAAAATACACTAGTATTCGGTATTGTCCTGGTGTGTTATAACTAAACTCCTCATCGGAGTAATTATTGTTGTAATGTAGTTCGGTACTACATTTATCCTGTGTAATTCATTCATTTTCATTTGCCTGGTGGGTCCCAGTTGGGGATCTACGGCACTGTAATATCCGCCTAGTTTGGGGTGTTACATCTTTTTTATATGGAGGGATTCTGAAAGACCTAACATTCTTTTCGCTCTATCTCAGTAGAGGTGAATACCCAGAATATAGGTAGCTTCTCCCAAGTCTTTCATTGAGAACTCTTTAGAAAGCCAAGCTTTCATAGAATTGAGCATACCTACGTCATTTCCTATAAGTAGAATGTCATCTATATATAGTATTAAGAACGCAATTCTGCTCCCACTAACCTTCTTATAATATAGGTTCATTTTGGACAAAATCAAACTCTTTGATGTCTCGTTAAAATGAATATTCCAACTTTGTGAAGCTTGCTTCAGTCCATAAATGGCCCACTGAAGTTTGCATACTTTATGAATATTGATTTCAGATATGAATCCGTGTAAATCTCCTCCTCGAGGAGTCCATATAGGAATACCATTTTCAAATCCATTTGCCATATTTCATAATCTAAGTGGGCTGCTATAGCATGCATCATGCGAATAGACTTAATCATAGCTACAGGCGAGAAGGTCTAGAAGTAATCGATTCCTTCTCTTTGGGAATAACCCTTTGCCAAAAGCCTGGTCTTATAGGTATCAACCTTGCCATCTCAATCAGTCTTTCTTTTATAGATCCATTTATTTCCAATAGGCACTATGCCCTTAGGACGATCTACTAAAGTCCTAACCTGATTAGCATGCATTGAGTCTATCAGCTTCCATAGCTTCTTGCCACTTTGCGGAGTCAACATCTACCATCACTTGGTCGTATGTAGAAGGATCATTCTCTTGACTACTCTCTGTCATCTCATGGACACCCAATTCCTCTTGATGCAGATAGCCATACCTATCAGGTAATTGAGAAATTCTACTAGACTTGCGAGGTTGTGTTTGTATTTCAGAAGGTTTGGTTCTAATATCTTGCACAGGTGTCTCATTTGGCATTTCTTTTATTTCTTCCAAAGAAACATTTCCACGTGCGCCTCCTTCCTGAATGAACTCATCTTCTTGGAAGTGTGCTTGTAAAACAACGATGATCCTATGATCTTCATGCATGTAGAATAGATATCCCATGGAATCCCCTGGATATCCTATGAAACGACCTTTCACAGACCTAGCGTCCAATTTCTCTACTTTAGTCTTCTTGACATAAGCAGGACATCCCCAAATCCTAATATGATTAAGACTTGGTTTCCTATGTAATATCCGTACTTTATCTATTTTTAGTAGTTTCTATTTTGGTGTATTTTCCATTTTTAGTGACTCGCTTGTAACCGTTTTAACATTTTGAGAATATTTAATTTTGCGTATTTTGGCATTCGAGCATGTTTCGAGATGGTTATACTCGATTTTGTGTTTAGTTATGATTTTTACGCTTGTCGGCTCGTTCCGTGCATTTGTTGTGCGAAATTGTCAATTCGAGTTTTGTGCGAGTTCATTTATTACTGTTAGTCATGTTGTGAGCTTCGTCACGGTTGTTCGTTTCTGTATCGTGGTTTTCGGTCATTTTGGGTCGTTTTGTAATTTTTTAAAAGTTTAGGGAATTTACTTTCGTGGTTGTATTCCGAACCTTCAGATAATTGGGATCGTGTTTTCTTTTAGCGCTTAAGTTCGCTGTCTCGAACCTTTCGCAAGCTTGTTCTAGTTTTGTGTATTCGTCGTCTTGTGATTCCGTCGCATTCTTTATTGACTAACTGCTCTTAGAAACTGTGCTGGAACTGTCTTACGTATACTAATTTCAGATCTTTACGTACGTTAAGACTGACGTACGTTAAGACCTTATTCCTAATGTACATAATAACCTTCGTGTTTTTGGGCAGGGAGTTCTGCAAATTCATTACGTACGTAAGCGTAAAAGGCTTTACGTACGTTATGACTGTTACGTACGTTAACCCTCTATGGATACGTATGCCAGCCTAGGTTTAAATTGTAACACCCCCAAATTCTATTGGGTCATTACAGTGCCGTGGACCCCACGCTAGGAGATCCACCAGATGAACATGATTAAATTACATCAAATTACCTAACAAGGGAGATCACAGTCCCTACTATGTGTTGTGGGAAAATCCCTCACAATATGCCGCAAGTGCACGGTGTCAACAAGTAATAAAGTGACAAGTAAAGTATCGTTCCCTCGAGGACTGATTTCACTAAGTACCAAAATTTAGTCAACTCACAATTTTATTTGAAGAACAATTAAATAGAGTTTATATCTAAACTAAATGCAGAAAGTAAATAATAGTACTATTACTACTAATAATAATAATAATACTAATAAGGGGTAGGATTATGATTTTCACCTCAAACAATCGGGAATGATATTTATTCGATTCAATTCACTGTTATTCAATTGATTGTAAGCCAGGAATTCCTAAATTATTCTAAAGCCTTTCCCAAGGTCGATAGAAAATACTACGAATTACTAACTCGATATATCCCTATTCGAATCAGATAATTAATAGCTAAAACAGTTCAAGAATTCCCACACAAACAGGCTTCACAATTCGCATGAGTATATTCCTATCTCACGAAAATTATGATTCGTCTAACAAGAACTATGCCTAAATTTCATCTCCCGAATCCATAAAGACATTCAAAACAAATTAATTGTTGGCCAGACAATTAAAAAGCATTAAGAACAATAAGAAGAACCCAATTCAATAGAATAACGAGTAAATCGAAATAATAATAAATAATCAAACCGTCATGAAATTGGCTACAATCAAAATCCTACTCGAATAAATCTAAAAATTAAGATGCAGAAAAACCGTAGGGATCCGTGGTCTTATCGTCGCCCACAAATCTCCTCCTTGTGTTCCCCTTCTTTTCTTCCGCCGAAAACCTCTTTCCGCCGAACCCCCCCCCCCCCCAGGTTTTCCTCCTTTTTTTGTCTTTTTATCTCTTTCTTTTTCAATTCCTTCAGTGGTTTTCTCTTCTTCCCAGGAAATCAATTCCCTCACCTTTTTTTTTGCTCCTATGCGGCCCAAAGTTGTATACATCCGCGGCCCACTATCAAATTCAGCATATTTACAGCATCTTTTTGGGCTTTCTGTGCCGCGGCTCACTTAATGTGTGCCGCGGCACATAGTACAGTGTACACCTCATTCGCTGGTTGTCTTCGTGTGCCGCGGTTCACTTGGTGTGTGCCGCGGCTCATGACAAAAAAATGCTATTTTCGCCCGTTTTTTTTCGTTTTGGCTTCCGGACTCCGATTTTCTGCAAAACATATAAAAATAATGCATTAAAAGCTCATTTATGCTGATTTAGGCTCAAGATGGATATAAAATAATGATATAAAAACGCATAAAAATACACCTAACAAATACCCCCCAAACTTGAGCCTTTGCTTGTCCTCAAGCAAAAAATTATCAATTTTAAACAAAATATATCGTGAATAATCATGCAAATCCATAGTGCTCAACTTAATCAATACTACCCTGAAAATCTCAAAGAATAATACAAGTATCGTAATAGTGAGTCACGTCCCGGACACTGATTCCACAAAGTAACCAATTTGAGTCCTAATCAATCGTTCAAGAAGAAAATCAAGCTCAAAGATTAACAAGCGTGAATTTAACCGACCGTCAATATGAAGGGTTAGATTAAACAAGCCAATTCGCCCAGTCCCACAGTGTAGTGGCAAAATTCAAGAGTTTCATTATCAAAATTACGCCTAGGACAGCATTCCCCTATGTATGATCAATAATATGATTCGAGTTAACCACTAAGTTTCGGTTCTCGGGATATTTCATCGGGATGATCCTAGGGTGGATTTCCATTCTCATGTATCGGGGAACCGTTTGACGTAAAAGACACTCATGGGGCACATGGATACTTCTAGTTACTAAGTCCCCCTCTACAGCGGAGAAAAAACTCGAATAGCAATTCCCGCATGTCAAGGTTGCTGTTTTACGCGAGTGTAAACAACGGGTCACGTGAATACCCCCGGTTACTAGGCTTTCAATCATCGGTAATGCGATATTTCTAAATTATTAATCTATTCAGGGTCGCCGTTTTACGCGAGAGTAAACAACGGGTCACGTGAATACCCCCGGTTACTAAACTTCCCATCATAGAACAAATAGTATCTCGACTTTTTGGAAAAACTGTCCGACCCTAAACTCAATCCAAATGCCAACAAGACTCGTAGTACTGGACGATTAGCTACGCGAAAAGTTTAACCAAACGTATAGACGGTGATTTGAAAACACATATGTCTCTTTTCTTATCTGCTAAAATTTCTACAAAAACGATAAAATTTCGGACCTAACTGAATACTCAACAGAAACAGATATCGCTTATTGCAACTCGACTAAAACTCAACCGTTTATTCCAAGAGAAATCAGTATCGTAACATCAGTTTTACACACGGGAGCACGAAAAATTCACGAAAAATTCAAGCTTGCAAAAACCATCAACAGCATGCAAAATAAAGTCCACTACACATAACATTATCAATAATAAAACTCATATGAAAATAAAAGAGATAAGGAAAAGTGAAACTTATTCCAAATGTCTTCTTGAACACCAGCACATGTCTGAGTGGAAACGTCGATCAATCCATACTTCAAATAACGCTCAGCATCACGAGGGACCCCCAAACTTAGTCTCTAGTCATGAGATAACGATAGACATTAAATCAAGAAAGACTAGAATATGAAGAATAATAACTCATAGGGGTCATAAAGAAATATCAGAGAAATAAGGGCCAACAAGAATACACGAATCCAAATGAAATAACAAAAACAAAGAAAAAAAAATTAATAACGAAAAATCAAATAAAAACAACTAACTAGAAAGCAAGTAAAAATGATGGGTTGCCTCCCATCCAGCGCTCTATTTTACGTCTTGAGCACGACGTGGCAAAAAGAATTTAACGTGGCTTCTTTCTAGGGAGATTGCCAAATACCCCCTTCTTGCAATCAATAAGCCTCTTATTCCATAGGGGAGGCTTTGGCTCATGCCCGATTGCCAAAAATAATGAATAAGAATAATTATGCGGACAACCAAAAAATGATGGAAGAATATAATAATGATAAGGCATGAAAAAATAAGCAGAGTTCGAATGGGCAAATAATAAAGAATTATCATGCACAACCTCATTAGAACTCGAAGAATCAGCCTCAACACAATCATGAGTAATGGGGTCAATCTCTCCCATTATGGATTTAGGAAAAATTATGCGTGGCACCGTTAATAAAATTTTTGGCACAAAAGTATTCACCTTATTAGTCGAAGTTTGATGACAATTTAATGGAATTTCTTTGGAAACATCATCAATGGTAACTTCTTCTCTAGGCTCATCACACTTTATGAAATCATTGGGTGCTGGGGGATCGACCCTAAAACTCAACATGTCGTTCTTCTCGACCTCCCCCTCAACTTCACTACTAAATAAATGAGCTGGAAAATAACCATAGTGAACCTCAAGACCACGATGTGCACATGCTAGCTCAAAAATGCTACTATCAGGATTTTTAAGAACGTCTACCATTTGTTCAAGCATGGTCTTTTGTTTTGGGGGAGGGGGCTGACTGACCCTATTTGGCGAATTATTAAGAACATTGGGATTTATGAAATGCCAAGGGTCACGATGCTCATAGGAAAACATAATGAAAAAAAAAAATATATAGAAACTAAAGAAGAAACTTCAAATTAAAATTAGAGTCGCTTGGTATTGATATTAGCGAAAATCGAGTCCCAAACAACGGCCAAAAACTTGTTGTGGGAAAATCCCTCACAATATGCCGCAAGTGCACGGTGTCAACAAGTAATAAAGTGATAAGTAAAGTATCGTTCCCTCGAGGACTGATTTCACTAAGTACCAAAATTTAGTCAACTCACAATTTTATTTGAAGAACAATTAAATAGAGTTTATATCTAAACTAAATGCAGAAAGTAAATAATAGTACTATTACTACTAATAATAATAATACTAATAAGGGGTAGGATTATGATTTTCACCTCAAACAATCGGGAATGATATTTATTCGATTCAATTCACTGTTATTCAATTGATTGTAAGCCAGGAATTCCTAAATTATTCTAAAGCCTTTCCCAAGGTCGATAGACAATACTACGAATTACTAACTCGATATATCCCTATTCGAATCAGATAATTAACAGCTAAAACAGCTCAAGAATTCCCACACAAACAGGCTTCACAATTCGCATGAGTATATCCCTATCTCACGAAAATTATGATTCGTCTAACAAGAACTATGCCTAAATTTCATCTCCCGAATCCATAAAGACATTCAAAACAAATTAACTGTTGGCCAGACAATTAAAAAGCATTAAGAACAGTAAGAAGAACCCAATTCAATAGAATAACGAGTAAATCGAAATAATAATAAATAATCAAACCGTCATGAAATTGGCTACAATCAAAATCCTACTCGAATAAATCTAAAAATTAAAATGCAGAAAAACCGTAGGGATCCGTGGTCTTATCGTCGCCCACAAATCTCCTCCTTGTGTTCCCCTTCTTTTCTTCCGCCGAAAACCTCTTTCCGCCGAAACCCCCCCCCCCAGGTTTTCCTCCTTTTTTTTGTCTTTTTATCTCTTTCTTTTTCAATTCCTTCAGTGGTTTTCTCTTCTTCCCAGGAAATCAATTCCCTCACCTTTTTTTTTTTGCTCCTATGCGGCCCAAAGTTGTATACATCCGCGGCCCACTATCAAATTCAGCATATTTACAGCATCTTTTTGCGCTTTGTGTGCCGCGGCTCACTTAATGTGTGCCGCGGAACACAGTACAGTGTACACCTCATTCGCTGGTTGTCTTCGTGTGCCGCGGTTCACTTGGTGTGTGCCGCGGCTCATGACCAAAAAATGCTATTCGCCCGTTTTTTTATCGTTTTGGCTTCCGGACTCTGATTTTCTGCAAAACATATAAAAATAATGCATTAAAAGCTCATTTATGCTGATTTAGGCTCAAGATGGATATAAAATAATGATATAAAAACGCATAAAAATACACCTAACACTATGATATCCGACACAATATTCCGATAGGGAATTTCAACGACAAAAGTGGGCCTACATGGCCAAACATGAAGATACAACCACACCCACGAGCATCTACTCGGGTAATACATAATGACAATGACTGACAAACTGGAGAACACTCCAACTGACTGACCAACATGAACAACTCGGACTAGTATCACTCAAATGCCTCATCGCCATCATCATGCCCCTGCGTCTCAACTCCCTCCTCGCGATCACCTAAAACATGAAACATGTTCCGCCCCCACGGGGTCAGTCATCCAGATAATGAACATCAAATACATGTATAACATGATATGCATCCAAAGGCAGAATGAAACGGTACAATGATAATAATAATAATACTAGATGCTCAAGAACCAAGGTAAGAACCGAGCATTCGGGAAACACTATGCCCACGGCATACTATTAATGCCTGTTCAACAGGTTAGAACATAAGTGCCCAACGAGGAATCATAATCATAGAGTACCACAATGAACCACACGACATGAACCAAACCAGAACTGAATTAAGTATGAATCACAATGAATTACATGAAGATGAACCAAACCAGAACTGAATTAAATATGAATCACAATGAATTACATGAAGATGAACCAAACTAGAGCCGAATTAAATATGAATCACAATGAATTACATGAAGATGAACCAAACCAGCCCGAAGATGTAACAATGAAGGCCGAAGCCACGGCACGAAACCGTATCAAAATGAAACCATCCAATGGTCGTTGACCTACTGAGCTGTAGGTGTTGAGGGAAACAACCGTGAAGGTTCAGGCCCCACCAAACTTACCCCATAATGAAACCATCCAATGGCCGTTGACCTACTGCAGTTGTAGGTGTTGGGGGAAACAACCGCGAAGGTTCAGGCCCCACCAAACTTACCCCATAATGAAACCATCCAATGGCCGTTGACCTACTGAGCTGTAGGTGTTGGGGGAAACAACCGCGAAGGTTCAGGCCCCACCACACTTACCCCATAATGAAACCATCCAATGGTCGTTGACCTACTGAGCTGTAGGTGTAGTGGGAAAGAACCGCGAAGGTTCACGCCCCACCAAACTTACCCCATCGAGCACTAGCCGAGACGAGCCTCCAAAACACAATTAATCATAAATGGCAACGATCCCAAGATTATCGAATTCATGAGAATGATAGTGTGCTTCCTTGAGTCGGCCAACACGATAATGATGACTCACGGATGGGCACCGTCCTCGGCGGTTCCAATTCAATACCTCGATTACCTTAGAATGGTCAATCGATTACAACGACACAATGGATGGGAACTATCCTAGACAGCCCCAATTCAATACCTCAATTGCCTTAGAATGGCCAACCGATAACAATGATGCAGTGTATGATTCAATACCTCGATTGCCTTAGAACGGCCAATCAACAACAATGATACAACGAATGATCGAGTACCTCGATTGCCTTAGAATGACCAATCGATAACAATGATACAATGAATGCATCAGCACCTTTAATCAGCTACCGACGACGAAGATGAGAACGAATACGACAAGGCCTTCAATCGGCCAATACAATATGAATGACAGGACACCAACATTTATACCAATGATTACAACAATGTCTTAGATCGACATCAATATTAACAACAACAATTGATACATCGATACCGCGAACCGGCTATCGACAATAACATTAACAACGAGTATCCCAATGCCTTGAACCGGCCATTAATGAACAATAATAAACATTTGGCATAATTGCCGAAGAGTATCGTATCGAACAATTCCCTAATATCAATGAATTCATGAAGAGACTAAGTCTCGGAATGATACAATACATTCATATACATATATGATAACATTAATCTCATTGACTAGTACAAGTATAAAACTTGCCTCAAACTGGCGGCGAGAAAGTCCTTCCACGAACAACGTCCTTGAAGAATATCGGCCGCTCGAACGACCTTCAACAACACAAGTACTAACAATTCGCTTAATATACGAATCAAGCATGATCACAACCAACTCAAAAGGTCGATACAACACTACCCACATTCATTGGGGCAATCTAACCACCACGTTGTAAACAATCTCTAATTGTTTATAAACAAAACACAATTATACGAAAAACCAACTTCCAATGAATGATTCAATCCAACAAAACCTTATGAATACTATCAATAATCCCACAGGAATACTTAAATCAGTATTTCAACAACATTTAGTCGAAACCCCCAAAAATTCCAAAGTCAACACCAAGGTTTTCTTGAAAAATTCCTCAATGATTCACAAATTCCGAAAATTACACCAATGAATCCATAAGAATACAAGTATCCAAGATAGATAATCCAAATCTAACATATTCCAACATAATATCCAGCTAACTTGAAGAGATCGGAAGAAAACCTTCAAATCCCGAAATTCAAGATTCAAAAGAAAAGTTACCTTAATTTGATGAATTGGAGAGGATGAAATGATGATTAATCTGAACTAGGAGCTTGAAGATGATGCTAGATGATTGCAGCTCGAAAAGACCTCTCCAAATGTCCGAAATCGCCCAAAACTGTAGATAGGAGGAGGAGAAATGAAGAAATGAGGAAACTGGACTGAACTGTCCAATATATACTGATCTCATATTAGCGCACGCTAAGCCATGATATTTAGCGTGCGCTGGTGGGTTACTGGGCAGTCCAGTGAGATCTGACTGATTCGTTAGCATGCGCTACGAACTTGGTAGCGTACACTAACGCCTCCCGATAACGTGCGTTAACCCAAACTGTTAGCGTGCGCTAACTGATGTTGATACCCAGCAACTGGAGTCCAGAACCTCCTGTCCTCTGACCTGCTCGCGATAGCATGCGCTACACCCAAAACTCAGCGTGCGCTACCAGTACAATTAGCATACACTATTATCCACTTATAGCATGCGCTACGAATTTCCAATTTCAGTCCAGTACCTACTGGACTGTCTATCACAATTTCGCTAGCGTGCGCTAATGCTGAACCATAGCGTGCGCTATCTGCACCCCGTTAGCGCGCGCTAACAAGAATACGTAGCGTGCGCTACCTCTCAAACTGAATACCAAAATATGATGATGATGAGGACAATAATCTCGGCTCGATCTCAAACAGTGATGAATGACGAATAAAAACTGATATGCGATTCTAAAGTACGCCGAACAGTGAAAACAGTTGAATGAATATGAATGATGAATGATTATTACTTAGTGAAAAATTTCTGAGTGTCAATTACTGAATGATAATTAATGAATTCACAACTGGGTATTACATAAATAACCATGAGCGGACCGAATTCGCCCATTTCTTCCTTTCTTCCTCTCCTGCGCGACTTGGGCGATTCTTGGGCGATTTTGATGCGATTCGAGCCTTCAACTATCTTGATATAATCTTCCTTGGATATTTGGTGTAGATTAACAACAGCAATCCTTCTCATTCGCCTTTGAATCGAGGTAATCTTCTAGAACCCTAGATTTTTTGGGATTTGGAGGTTTCCTCGTAAATTCTCCGATTTAGTCGTAATTGTTGAGCAATTGTGTTACGTATGAATCATCTACTTCCGATACATGCTTTTCTATGAGATTATTGGTGTATACTTAGGCTTGTTGAGAATCGAGCGGGTATTAGTTGTGATCCGCCCTCGTTGAATATATTATTGGATTACATGTATCGTAGGCGGGGTTTTCGGTTATTTTTCCATTAGAATTCCAATCGTACTATTGTTGATAGTCGTTTTACAAATTTTTTAGGTTCAAAGTTTCTAAATTCTTCCAACGGTGGTCGGTTACCCTCTCATTTCAGTCCATCAAGTCTCAAATGCAAGTAATTCTTACGAACTTACTATCTCAAATGTGCCAAGTGCTGTATTTGAGTGATTAAGTGTTTATGTTCACTCCGGGATGGTCCGACGGGTCCTCGGCTGGATCCATGCATGGTTGGGTCCATGAACTTTTGGGTTAACCACTCCGGGAGGGTCTATCGGGGCCTTGGAGGGATTCACTCATGGTCGGGTCCACGGTTAATCGGGACGAACTATATTTTTGTGATGGTTTGCATTTCCAGAAATCATTATCTTACTTTTTTTCGAAAACCATTGATGCATGTGCTTTGATATTGTAAGATGTAAGAATTCATTAGCGTTACTTGTACTAGCTATTCCATGGCTAACCCTATTTTTGGGGGAAATGTGTTTCATGTATTTCAGGTGCGAAGAATGTGATGAGAAGAGTGCCGGGGCAGTACGAGAATGAAGTCCAGGCGTGATACTGTGATGTGATCGTCGTGTTTATTTGCTTTGAGATTGGTTATTGGGATTATGTTTTTATTTCTCACAAATTGTTAGAGGGTACTCGAGTACTCTAGGAGAGTTGTTTTTATATTGCCAGTCACATTAAATTGTTCTTCTATTGTGGTTTAAATGTTGTCGTGGGAATTTCATCGGTTAATCTGATAGATGATGGATGGTTTTGATATGTTATGTTATGGATGTCTTATAAATTTAGCCTTGTGAGTTCCAGGTGGGATTCCCGGCGCTGTGACATGCCCTGAATATCTCAGGGGTGTTAAAGAATATGGTATCAAAGACTAGTTTTATGGATACCTAGGATGTTGGTCTTTTGGGTCTAGTCACGTTGTTATAAACACGGTATCATGGCACTGCCATCATATTAGTACAACCGGTACTCGTAATATCTCTCACCCTTTTATTGTCTTTACTGTCTTGTCTTCCGATTTCGGAATGTGGGGAACCGGTCACCATGATGGTTATTTTTCTGAATTGTACTTCTGTTTTCCACTTTTTCTATCCCTTAGAATGTCATTCGGTAGAGGACACATACGCGGTCACGGATACAGTCGAGGACATGGCGCAGCTATGTCTCTCGGTTCGGATGTTGGATCGACTACTCCTACTTTTTCTAATTCCTTCCATCCTAGTACCGATGGTCAGCAGGACCAGTCGGCCAGTTTGGGAGATTACACAAGGAATAATGCGGGTGTTGGTGTGGCCACTGTACTGCAACAAGTGGCTAACCAAATGGCACTCCTGACCCAAGTAGTTCAGCTCAATAATCCACCTCCTGTGGAGAATGCTGGGGCAGAGAGATGGCTAAAGGATGTGATCCGTATGCGCCCTCCTCAGTTCATTGGTGCTATGGATCTGATCGAATGGGAAGAATGGATCAACGAGATGAACAATGTTTTTATGATAGTAAATTGTCCGGAGGCATGGAAGGTGGCAATTGGGCAGTACTTTATGACGAGGGATGCTACTAGCTGGTGGCAGGCAGTCGCGCTTGAGGACCGTGAGGTTTCATGGGATGAGCTTAAAGAACTAATGGAGGCCGAGTATTGCCCGTGGCCTGTTTGTGAGGCTAGAATCCGAGCCTTTTATGAGGCTAAACCCCAAGACATCCCAGTATCTCAGGTGATCATCGAATATAACCAGCAACTTAACCATGTCAAGGGGCAAGTAAGAGAAGAGAGAATAAGATCCGACATTTTGATATGCGGATGAAGCCCAGAATTCGACATTACATGGATGTGTTGGTTTGTACTACACTGAAGGAGTATCAGGGCAAAGCATTGGCCTATGATATGTCCTTCGCAGCTATGGAGACTGCTAGTGAGGGTAAGAAGCAGAAGACCTCAGGAAATTTTTCGGGTAGTAAGAACAACAACCAGCATAAATCTCAGTCAGCGACCTACCCATCCGGAAAGTCTCACCGTGCATATGGAGGCAAATGAAATTTCAGAACTGTTCCTAGTGTATCCAGCCGGGGTGTGATATGCTTTAACTGTGGCCAGCAGGGCCATATCAGTCATGATTGTGACCTGCCTCATCGGAAGTGCTATAGTTGCGTCCAGACGGGCCACAAAGCTGCGTATTGTACTGAGGGAGAAAAGACGCTTGGGGTTCAGTCATCTGTTCCTATGCCTGGAGAACCAAGTGTTAATCAGAAGTCATCAACTGGTTAGCCATCTTAGGGATTCGGTCGGGGACGAGGATGGGGTCAGTCCGTTAGAGGGGGAACCTCCAGTGCTGGTTCAGTTCAGTCACATGTTTTATGAGACGAGGAGAGCAGACGACCCAGAGGCTACTGTGGCTATAGGTACCGTTCATGTGCTTCTCATTCATTCATCTCTTTGGATTCTGTGCGTCGATTGAATATTGTATGTTTGTCTGCTTGTGAACCGTTTGTGGTTAAAGCTCGTGGGGATAGAATTATGGGGGATATAGAGGTTAGATATTGTCCAGTGATGATCGCATATAGAGCGTGGCCTTCAAATTCAATCGTTGTCAAAATTGTCGATGAGGATTTGATCCTCGGGGACAACTGGCTTGATAGACACGGTGCGGTAATGAATTATCGCACGAGGAGTATATCGATGTTGGCTGATGATGGTACCGAGCATTCATTTGTGGGACACCAGAGGAAGGGTCAGAAACTATTAATCAGTGCTATGAAGGCGGCGAAACTCATTATGGATGGTTGTATGGGATATTGGTGTTATGCTGCGAGAGTAGAGAATGAGAAGGTTGAATTTTCTTTGATTCCAATGGTAAACAAGTTTCTAGATGTTTTTCCAGATGACTTTCCAGGACTACCACCGGAGCGGGAGATCGAGGTCACGGTTGATTTAGAACCGAGTGCATCCCATATCTCTAAGGCGACGTACCGTATGTCACCTTCAGAAATGCAGAAACTGAAGAGTCAGTTAGGGGAATTGTTAGAGAAGGGATATACCAGACCTAGCGCCTCGCCTTGTGGTGCGCCGGTCTTGTTTGTGAGAAAGAAAGATGGTTCACGATGTTTATGTATCGATTACCAGGAACTGAACAAAGTGACCATTAAAAATAAATATCCTTTACCTCGTATCGACGATTTGTTTGATCAGTTACAGGGAGCTATGGTGTTTTCGAATATTGATTTGAGATCTGGGTACTACTAGCTTCGAGTGAGGGAGTTCGATATCCCTAAGACCGCTTCTCGTACGAGGTACGGGCATTATGAATTTGTGGTTATGCCATTCGGGCTAACTAATGCGCCAGCAGTATTTATGCAGCTGATGAATAAGATATTTATCAAGCATCTCGATAAGTGTGTAGTCATTTTTATAGATGATATCCTAGTCTATTCTCGTGTTGACGAGGAGCACGCTTAGCATTTGCGACTAGTGTTGGAGATTTTGAGAGCCTAGCATCTCTATGCGAAGTTCTCGAAGTGTGAGTTTTGGCTGAAGGAAGTTATTTTTCCCGGGCATGTGGTTTCAGCCGAAGGGGTCCGTGTAGATCCCCAGAAAATAAAATCAGTGTTATATTGGGCACCGCCTAAGAATGTGAAGGAGGTTCATAGCTTTTTGGGACTTGCTGGGTATTATACACGGTTCGTCGAGGGGTTCTCTAAAATTGCTAGACCGCTTACTCAATTACTCCAGAAGTCCGAGAAGTTCGAATGGAATGACGAGAGACAACAGAGTTTTGAGGAACTGAAAAGGCATTTGACTACGGCGCTGGTGTTAACCTTGCCTTAAGGGAACGATGGGTTTTTGATTTCTAGTGATACTTTAGGCCAGGGAATCGGGTGTGTTCTCATGCAGCACAATAGGACTATAGCTTTTGTGTCATGGCAGTTGAAACCGTACGAAATGAACTACCCCACTCATGACCTGGAGTTGGCTGCAGTGGTGTTTGCACTGAAGATCTGGCGCCACTATCTATACAGTTCTCCGTGCCAGATTTATATTGATCATAAGAGCTTGAAATACATTAAACTGAATATGATACATCGTCGTTGGTTAGAGTTAATAAAGGACTACGACTTGGAGATCCTTTATCATCTAGGGAAAGCTAATGTTGTGGCAGACGCGTTGAGTCGGAAGCCGGCATCACTTCAAATGCTTGAGATTCTCACACCACAATCGAGGATTCTATAGGAACTTATTGAACAGGAACTCGAAGTATGGATTCAGCAAGTGCTGGGTCAGTTGTGTGCCCTCGAGATTACTTCGTATTTGGTTGATGA
Source organism: Orobanche coerulescens (assembly GCA_033398695.1). Lineage (NCBI taxonomy): Eukaryota > Viridiplantae > Streptophyta > Magnoliopsida > Lamiales > Orobanchaceae > Orobanche > Orobanche coerulescens. The sequence goes on from CM065819.1 coordinate 10,988,491, forward strand.
CATCAAAGGGGAGCAGATGAATGACCCGATGATCAGTAAGCTGAAGACAGATGCAGAAAAAGGGAAAGCCCCTAGCTTTATGGTTCATGAGGACTGCAGTTTGATATTTCAAGGGAGACTTTGTGTTCCAAATGATTTTGAGACAGAAAATACTTCGAGAAGCTCATGCTACTCTTTACTCTATCTACACCGGAACGAGTAAGATGTATAAAGACCTTGAAAAGAATTTGTTGTGGAACAATATGAAGAAGGATGTCACGGAGTTCGTAGCACGGTTGTTGAAGCCGCTTCCTATTACCGAGTGTAAGTGGAAAGATATTTCCATAGATTTTATCACTGGGATGCCAAGAACGAAAACCGTAATGAATATGATTTGGGTGATTGTCGATCGACTAACCAAATCATCACATTTTCTTGGTATTAAGGATACTTGGGGACCGGAGAGGTTTGCTCGAATATTCATAGTGGAGATAGTACGGCTACACGGTACATCTAAGACTATCGTATATGATCGGGATGGTTGTTTCGTGTCGCATTTTTGGCGGTCGGTCCATCAGGCTTTGGGTACCAAATTGAGATTGAGTGCATCTTTTCATCCACAGTCAGACAGTCATATGGAGCGGACGATTCAGACAATGGAGGATATGTTGCGGGTGCCCTAGACTGGAGTAATGATTGGGAGTTGCATCTGCCATTGATCTAGTTTACTTTCAATAATAGTTGGCACACATAGATCAAAATGGCACCTTACGAAGCATTATATGGTAGATGGTGTAGGTCTCCACTCTATTGGGATGAAGCCTCGGAGCTAGTGGGAACGGAGCCAGACATGTTGGTGGAAACCAGAGAGAAGATTTCTATCATTCAATCAAGACTGTTGACTGCTCAGAGTCGACAAAGAATCCTATGCTGATATTCGTCGTCGACCCTTGGAGTTTGAAGTAGGAGATCATGTTTTACTCAAGGTATCGCCGACTAGAGGGGTTTACTGCTTCGGGAAGAAGGGGAAGCTTAGCCCAAGATATATTGGGCTGTTTGAGATTCTAGATATAGTCGGTGAGCTGGCTTATCGGTTGCCATTATGTAACACCCATAAAATTTTCCGGGACATTACAGTGCCGTGAATCCCATGTGGAACCCACAAGGCTATTTTAGGAAATTGGTATTTTAGATAAGATATTATAAATCATATGAGTCCACGTTACATTGCATGAAACGAAATGTCTTTGAAAGAAGCAGAATTCAAAACACGATTATTACATAAACAGAGTTTTCGGAAATCAAATTAAAACATGCGGTAGCAGAATTTTATCCCAACACCGTTCAAGCCTGACCGGAACCTTCGTGGATGTCCTGCACATATTCAACAAATTTACGTGGCACGACGAATCATGCAAGAAATCCGGGGTTAGAGAGTGATAATTGATAACAGTGCTTCACAACGAATACACAATTTTTCAACACCGTACCACATAAAATATAGATGATAATCCACAGTATAGCCGACATTGTCTTTCTCTTTTAAAACATAAACGCCAAGGTCGCAACCAAGGGTTACGGAAGTATCTACATAGAAATACTCCGGAACGTGGGTGCCATTTAGGTCTTATCCCTCAACACATTTCCACATGGGTACCATTCAGGTTTTATCCCCAACGCATCGGCCTATAATACATTTTCTAAATAAAGACAATCGTTCGGCATTCATCACACAACGACACATTCATGCATTCCAAATAGTGTAATAAACACTTCTAGAGCAAGATTTTACTTGCCTTAAGTCCGACGGTAAGTGCCTTACAACAACTTGAAATTCCACGTCCGATCGAGTTCAACCTAATCACACAATCCTCGATTAACATTTTATATGGATAACGGTGAATGAAACTAGTTTCTCATTCCCTTTCCTGATCGAATTCTTAACTTAGTTCGATTTCGCAAAACTAGTATCATATTTCTAACTCAATAGCAATGCGCATTATTACATGGTTTAATCCTTTAATTAACATTTGATATAACAATTCATTCAACAAGATTATTCCCCGTATTATTTCGGTTGACGAAAATCGAGTATAGCATAACATACTAAATAAATTCTCTACTCCGAGTTCTCTACACGGTGGGTTTCCGTTTCACACAACGATTTCAATGGTCGATTCTTTATGATGGTAATTCTACCAAGCTTGACTTCATCTAGTTAATTAACATTCGATAGCTATATAATCAAGGTGGATTTCAATGAGTTAACATAGGGTGAATGGGTTCTTAACATGATTTCCATATCATTTTATTAGTCAAGTTCATGTTTCCATGGTTGATTGAAATGAGAATTTCGCATGTGATTATTACAACAAGGTACATGAATTAAGGCTCGGGAACGAAATATACTTACAATGAAAGTTTGATTACTACAAGTTCATCCGATTAGATTGTCTACGGAAGTTAACAAAACTACCCAAACATCCGTAATTCAATAGCCATAACGACAATGTAGAAGAGATATCCTGAAGGATTGATAGGCTTACCTTAATAGAGAATGATCAATGAGAAATGATGACGAACCAACAAGGAGGAGCGAAGAATGGATCGATCGACCTATATAACCTCCTCCGGAGCTCGAGTAATCCTCTCCTTGATGTCAACACAAGTGTTTGGAAGGCTAGAAATCGTCTAAGGGGGCTGGGGAAGGTTCCTCAAGAGGTTTCACAAGTGTCTTGGTCAAGGGAAATGAAGGAGGGAGTGTTGATTTATAACACACGATTAAATTTACGTACGTTAACACTCATTGTTTAATGTACGTAAAGAACATTATGTATGTAGCGTTCCCTGGATAGTGTACGTAATGGCGGCCCAGAGGCTACTGCCTGGAATGACCCTACTCATTACGTACGTATAGATATTAACGTATGTAAGCTGCCCCGCCATAGCGTATATTAGGCTTGATAGATAACGTACGTTATGAGCAATTGAATCGTTTGTCTTCCAGCCCACCGAAAGTACCCAATCTATGTCAAAAGAAAAGATTCTGGTCAGAATACTAACCCTCCCTTTTATGTACGTTACAAAATCGGTTTAACGTACGTAATGCTTTGAAGCTAACGTACGTTATGCATGTGATCTAGCATACGTTAGTCACTCAGTCCCTTAGTCAATTATCACATTTTAACCAACTCGGGGTGACTACCTTTTCACTCGTCCACAATTCCTCGGGGAACAAGACATTGGACACCGTCATATTTGCACCGAAAATTGTCCAACGGCGTCAAGTCATGTCACCTCCGTTCCATTCACGTCACACAATTATATCGCAATAGCACTTTAATAAAACCACATAATATAAGAAGACAATATCGCAAATGATAGAAATTGCATTTAAATTTATGAATTACATGGTAATTAAAGCATGAAATACCCATGGTATTACATACCATCCCCCTTAAAAATAGTTTTGTCCCGAAACTAAGAAAACAACTCGGGATGATTCTCCCTTATGCTCGACTCAGTCTCCCAAGTTGCTTATTCCATGCCGTGGTGCGACCACTGAACTTTCACAAGGGGTATGGCTTTATTTAGTAGCATTTTTGGACGCCAATCCAAGATAGCGATCAGCACTTCTCTAAAAGTAGCATCATCGGAAAATTTCCACCTCTTCAAAATTGAGCTTGTGACTCGGATCATAGACATACTTTCGTAACTGGGAAACGTGAAAGATATTATGCACTCCATCCAAATGCGGTGGAAGGGCTAGTCGATACGCAAGTTTTTCGACTCGGTCCAATATCTCGAACGGGCCTATGAACCTTGGGCTTAATTTGACCTTTTGGCCAAAACGCCGGATACCTCGTATAGGTGATACTTTGACCCAAACATGATCCTCGATCATAAATTCAAACAGTCGCTGCCGGTTCTCGGCATATGATTTCTGTCGGCTTTGCACTGCCAACATATGTTTTCGAACAACATAGATCTTCTTAATGGATTCTTGGTTCAGATCTAACTAGGTAGCCACGATGTCAGAAGCATCTCCCCAGCTTAACAGCGACTTGTATCTACGTCTGTACAGAGCCTCAAATGGTGCCATGCGTATGCTCGCGTGCCAGTTGTTGTACGGAAACTCTACTAACCCGAGATGCTTAACCCAATCTTTCCCCCAATCGAGCACACATGCCCTCAACATATCTTCCAGGGATTGTATCATACCCTCGGTTTGTCCATCCATCTGAGGGTGATAGGTTGTGCTAAAATGCAACTGGGTTACCATAGCTTTATGGACGGCTTTCCAAAAATGGGACACATACCTGGTGTTCCTATCCAAAATGATGGATGAGGGAACGCCGTGCAATCTTATGATTTCCCGAATGAAAATAGTGGCTAATTGTTTTGTTCCGGTTGCCTCCCGAACTGGGATAAAATGCACTGATTTCGTCAATCGGTCAATGATAAGCCAAATTGTGTCCTTCCCTCCCACCGCCGTTGGTAACTTAGTCACAAAATTTATTGACATGCTTTGCCATTTCCACTCCGGGATGGGTAAGGTTTGCATGATTCCAGCTGGTTTTTGGTGTTCTATTTTAACTCATTGGCACGTCATACATCGGGCAACGAATCTAGCCACTTCCTGTTTCATATTTTCCACCAAAAACTCTGTCGCAAATCCTTATACATTTTGCTTGCTCCGGGGTGAATGGAGTAGGGAGTGGAGTGTGCTTCTCTAAGTATAGTTTGCTTCAGCTCGTCATTCGACGGAATATAGATCCTATTCTTCAATCTCACCAAGTCCCCCTAGATCTTGTAGTCGGAAACATTTCCCCCTTTGATTCCCACACCGATCGCACGTAGTTCAGGATCATCCATTTGTGTTATACGCATCTCGTTTAATAAGGACGAGTTTATATTGATTGAGCACAATTATCCTTGACTGTGTTGTACCGATACTTCAATACCACTCCACCTGATGGCTTGCTGTAGTTCGGGTTGAACCATTAGACTGGATAACATGACTTCCTGTGTAGTTTTCCGACTGAGCGCATACCATTAGACTGGATAACATGACTTCCTGTGTAGTTTTCCGACTGAGCGCATCAGCTATGACATTAGCTTTCCCGGGGTGGTATGATATTTCCACATCGTAGTCCTTGATTAGCGCCAACCAGCGCCTCTGCCTCATTTTTAATTCCCTCTAAGTGAAGATATATTTCAAACTCTTATGGTCTGTGAAAATCTTACAAGTAACTCCATAAAGATAATGCCTCCAAATCTTGAGGGCGTGTACCACTACGGCTAGCTCTAAGTCATGCGTCGGGTAATTCATTTCATATGGCTTCAGTTGTCGAGATGCGTACACAATAACTCTATCGTTCTGCATGAAAACACACCCCAGCCCATGCTTAGATGCGTCCGTATATATAACGAATCCTTCTGTGCCCTGCAGTAGCACTAACACGAGAGCAATAGTTAACCTCCCCTTGAGTTCATCAAAGCTTCTCTGACAATCCGTAGTCCAAATAAACTTGGTACTTTTCCTTAGCAGGTTCGTTAACGGTTGAGCGATGCAGGAAAAAGACTCGACGAATCTTCGTTAATAACCCGCCAATCCCAGAAAACTCCTTACCTCTTTGACGTTCTTCGGCGGTTCCCAACTCATTATCGTTTCAATCTTCTGTGGATCGACCTTAACGCCTTCCGCCTACACAACATGTCCGAGGAAAATTACTTTCGGCATCCAAAATTCGCACTTGGCAAGCTTTGCATAAAGTTGGTGTTGCCTCAACACGCTCAGCACCTGTCTCAAATGTTCTTCATGTTCCTGTCGGCTTCGATAATAAATTAGGATGTCGTCAATAAAAACCACGACGCACTTATCTAGGAAATCGAGTAAAACTATGTTCATCAACTCCATGAAAATGGCTGGGGCATTGATCAAACTGATTACTACCACGATGTACTCATAATGTCCATACCTCGATCGAAATGCAGTCTTGGGTATATCTTCCTCCCGAATCCTCAATTGATGATATCCGGACCGTAGATCGATCTTTGAAAACACAACCGCCCCCTGTAATTGATATAAGAGATCGTCGATCCTCGGAAGTGGATAACGATTCTTGATAGTGACCTTGTTTAATTCTCTATAGTCAATGCACAGGTGTAGAGAGTTATCCTTCTTTTTAACAAAGTGTACTGGTGCGCCTACGGCGAGGTGCTCGGGCGGATAAATCCCTTCGCTAGAGATCTTCGAGATGTATCTTCAATTCTTTCATCTCGGCTGGTGCCATCTTGTAGGGAGCTTTGGAAATAGGTCTCATTCCCGGCTCAAGTTCAATGGATATGTCAACTCCTCGGTGCAGCGACAGCCCTGGTAGTTCATCGGGAAAGACGTCTGGAAATTCATTCACCACCAGGATGTTCACGGCCGAAAGTTGTGATGTATCCTCTCAGAGGACATAACACCAATAGTACATTACTCGAGAGTTTCAGGAGACTTCCGGTGTAAGAAGGCTGAGAGACCCTTTTGTACTGAAGTGTTCTCGAACCTTGATAACATGCGTGGTACTGTCGCAAGCCATGATGGAAATAGTCAAGTGGTAGGTGTCCAGTATCATCCTTTGCAGGGGCGTCCAGTCCATACCTAAAATGATATCTTCATTTTGGAGTGGGAAAACCATAAGATTTGCAGTCCAGCCACGATCATTGATGCGGATCTGGCAGTCTCGAACTTCTAGATTGCTGCTTACTCTACTACCTTCGGGTAGTTTAACAGTAAAGGATTCACAAGGCACACAAGCAAGATTCAAACGCTCAACACATTTCACAGATATAAACGAATGTGTAGCTTCGGTATCAAATAGTACATGAACAGGCTGGGAGTTAACAAGAAGTGTACCTGAGATAGCTAGCGCGGACTAACCATCCGTAGCCCTCAGTTTGAATACATGGGATGGTAATGACTAAAAAAGGATGCATTTCCACCACCGCGCCCACAGCCTCGACCGGAACCGTGTGGTGGTGGTTTAGTCTGATGGGATGGAGCTCGTTAGTTATAGACAACAGGTGTCCTAGAGGATTGTACAGAGCCTTGTTTACTGTGATGAGGAGCTGAGTTCTGAGTAGGATTGGCTCGCCAGCAGTAACGAGACATGTGTCCACTCTTTCCGCAAGAGAAACATTTGGTAGCCGACTTGTGACACCGGTCCTTGGTATGTCCGGATACGCCACAATTAAAGTAGTCTTTACAGTAAGGCCGATCAGATGCACCCTTCTGTTGGTACGAAACTGGTGACTTAAAAGAAGACAACGACCTCGAGTTCGTCTTGTTGGTACTCTCGACTGATTAGATGTCTTCTGCTTCTTCGGATTGTGCCCGGTGTCAGTGTTAACAACAGTACCAGAATATGCTATGACTACGTCCTCGTACGCCCTCGGAGTCATATAGTGGAATCCTACGGCATAACATTGTACATCTTCCGGCAATCTCTGCGCAAGGTGACAAATTCGTTGATCTTCCGATGGAAAAATCTGTGAGACGTAACTTAACTCCATACGGTAAGCCCGAATGATCTCTGGTACTGGAAAATTCTGTGGTCCGGCACTGAAAAAGTCTCGTGCACAAATGGTTTGGGCTGATCTAGGACAGTACTCAGTCCCCAATATCCGGGCAAATTCGGCCCACCCGACTACTTGGTTTTCCGGCTTGTAAGTTCTCCACCAGCGGGCAGCAGTGTCGCGGGATTGATTAAGCCTGAGCGGCACCTTTTGGTTCTATAGACAACTGATCACTTCTCCATTCCGGAAATCTAGTTGTCTACATGTTTCTCCCCTGCACCGTCAAACAACAGCGGCATAGCTTTCAGCATCTCTCCCAGCCATCGGTCTCTCCCCGCATTTTCCTCCATATTGATGACCGGTATCCGTTCTGCTTGGTTGACTTGGGCGATCCCCATGGCAATAGCTTGGGCGAGGGCCTGAATGAAAGCCGGGTCCATGCCTCCAGGGTTTTTATTCTGTCGCTCTGCCTCCGGATCATTTTGATTAGTCAGCGGCGGCTGGTCCCCAACTGGAACGGTCTCGAAAGTTGTTCTTGTCCTCGTTCTGGTTCACGGCGGAACCCTGAGCATCGTGTAATATCCTCCTAACTCCATGGTGTGACATTTCAGACAATATTAATCTAAGGGCCAGTTCAACGCACAGTTATCTTATGCAATATAAATGTTGCACCCAAACAGAAAACACATACACTACTCACTTCGCATTCCCCTGAAGAGTTACGGTCATTTGGGCATTGGGCTTGGATAAGATTTTCGGAAGTAAAAAAATAAAATTGGCTATAATACTATTTTCTGTAACACCCCCAAAATTTACTGGGGCATTACAGTGCCGTGAATCCCGTGTAGGACCCACAAGGCTATTTTAGGAAATTGGTATTTTAGATAAGATATTATAAATCAGATGAGTCCACAGTTATATTGCATGAAACGGAATGTGTTTGAAAGAAGCATAATTCAAAACACGATTATTACATAAACAAAGTTTTCGAAAATCAAATTAAAACATGCGTTAGCAGAATTTTATCCCAACACCGTTCAAGAATGACCGGAACCTTCGGGAATGTCCTGTACATATTCAATAAATTTACCTGGCACGAAGAATCATGCCAGACAACCAGGGTCAGAGAGTGATAATCAATAACAGTGCTTCACAACGAATACACGATTTATAAACACCGTACCACATAACATATAGATGATAATCCATAGTATAGCCGACATTATCTTTCTCTTTTAACACATAAACCCCAAGGTCGCAACCAAGGGTACAGAAGTATCTACACAGAAATACTATGGAACGTGGGTACCATTTAGGTCTTATCCCTCAACACATTTCCACACGGGTACCATTCAGGTTTTATCCCCAACACATTGGCCCATAATACATTTTATAGAGAAAGACAATCATTCGGCAGTCATCGCACAATGGCACATTCATGCATTCCAAATAGTGTAAATAAACTAACACTTCTCGAGCAAGATTTTACTTGCCTTAAGTCCGACGGTAAGTGCCTCACAACAACTTGAAATTCCACGTCCTATCGAGTTCAACCTAATCACAATCTTCGATTAACATTTCATATGGATAACGGCGAATGAAACTAGTTTCCCATTTCCTTTCCTAACCGAATTCTTATCTTAGTTCAATTTCGCAAAATTAGTATCATATTTCTAACTCAATAGCAATACGCATTATTACATGGTTTAATCCTTTGATTAACGTTTGATATAACAATTTGTTCAACAAGATTACTCCCCGTATTATTTCAGTTGACGAAAATTGAGTATAGAATAACCTACTAAACAAATTCTCTACTCCGAGTTCTCTAATCGGTGGGTTTTCATTTCACACAATGATTTCAATGGTCGATTCTTTATGATGGTAGTACTAACAAGCTTGACTTCATGTAGTTAATTAACATTCGATAACTATATAATCAAGGTGTATTTCAATGAGTTTAGCATGGGGTGAATGGGTTCTTAACATGATTTCCCTATCATTTTATTCGTCAAGTTCATGTTTCCATGGTTGATCGAAATGAGAATTTCGCATGTGATTATTACAACAAGGTACATAAATTAAGGCTCGGGAACGAAATATACTTACAACGATAGTTTGATTACTACAAGTTCATCAGATTAGATTGTCTACGGAAGTTAACAAAACTACCCAAACACCCGTAATTCCATAGGCATAACGACAATATAGAAGATATATCCCCAAGGATTGATATACGTACCTTAATAGAGGAAGAACAATGAGGAATGATGACAAACCAACAAAGAAAAACAAGGAGGAACGAAGTATGGATCGATCGAAGAAAGCGTACGTAATGGCCACCTAGAGGCTACTGGATTACGTAAGATGTCACGTTTGAAGAAAGGCCGGTGAAGATCCTTGAGCATCGTGAAAAGCAACTCCGAAATAAAGCCATTCCATTGGTTAAGGTTCAGTGGTCGAGGCATGGAGTTGAGGAGGCGTCTTGGGAAGCCAAAGATAGCATGCACGCTAAATATCCGGAACTATTCACTTCTTAAGTTTTGGGTCGAAACTTATTTCTAGAGGGGGAGAATATAATATCCGTACTATTTCTATATTAAGTAGTTTCCATTTTGGTATATTTTCCATTTTTAGTGACTCGCTTGTAACCGTTTCAACATTTTGAGAATATTTAATTCTGCGTATTTTGGCATATGAGCATGTTTCGAGATGGTTATACTCGATTTTATGTTTAGTTATGATTTTTCCGCTTGTCGGCTCGTTTGGTGCATTTGTTGTGCGAAATTGTCGTTTCGGGTTTTGTACAAGTTCATTTATTTCTGTTAGTCATGTTGTGAGATTCGGAACGGTTGTTCGTTTCCGTATCGTGGTTTTCGGTCAGCTCATTTGGGCTTGTTGAGAATCGAGAGGGTTTTAGTTGCGATCTGCCCTCGTTGAATATATTGTTGGATTACATGTATCGTAGGCGAGGTTTTCGGGCATTTTTCCATTAGAATTCCAATCGTACTATTTTTGATAGTCATTTTACGAATCGTTTAGGTTTGAAGTTTCCAAATTCTTCCAACGGTGGTCGTTTACCGTCTCATTTCAGTCCGCCATGTCTCAAAGTCAAGTCATTCTTACGAACTTCCTATCTTAAATGTGCAAAGTGGTGTATTTGAGTGATGGAGTGTTTATGTTCACTCTGGTATGGTCCGATGGGGGCCTCGGTGGGATCCACACATGGGTGGGTCCATGAAAATTTTGGGTTAACCACTCTGGGAGGGTCTATCGGGGCCTCGAAGGGATTCGCACATGGTCGGGTCCACAGTTAATCGGGAGGAACTGTATTTTTGTGATGCTTTGTAGATTTTGCATTTCCAGAAATCATTATCTTGTTTTCCAAAACCATTGATGCATGTGCTTTGATATTGTAAGATGTAAGAATTCGTTTGCGTTACTTGTACTAGCTATTCCACGACTAACCCCATTTTTTAGGGAAATACGTTTCATGTATTTTAGGTGCGAAAAATGTGATCGGAAGATTGAGGGGGTAGTATGAGGATGAAGGCCAGACATGATACTATGATGTGGTCGTCATGGTTATTTGCTTTGAGATTGGTTATTAGGATTGTGTTTTTATTTGTCACAACCTGTTAGAGGATACTCGAGTAGTATATGAGAGTTGTTTTTCTATTGCAATCACATTAAATTGTTGTTCTATTGTGGTTTAAATGTTGTTGTGGGAATTTTATTGATTAATATAATAAATGATGGATGGTTTTGATGTGTCCTATTATAGATGTCATATAAATTTAGCCTTGTGAGTTCCCGATGGGATTCACGGCGCTGTGACATGCCCTGAATATCTCGGGAGTGTTACATCCTACGCCACCACATCGCATGTAGAGTCTTAGAAGCAAATTTGGAAGAACATCTATTCAAGATATGTGTAGTAGTAAGGAGCGCATGACACCACAGATAAATTGGTAGATCAGTATAGTTAAGCATGGAGCGAACCATGTCTAACAAGGTTCGATTCCTTCTTTTTGATACACCATTAATTGTGGAGTAGCTGGAGGAGTGATTTGTGACACTATTCCTAGTTCTTTTAAGAACTCATCAAACTCAGTACTCATGTACTCACCACATCAGTCTGACCAAAGAGTCTTAACACAGTTACCTGTTTGGTTTTCAACTAGGGCTTTAAATTCCTTGAATTTATCGAAAGCTTCAGATTTATGTTTCATTAAGTACACGAACCCTTACCTAGTATGGTCATCAGTGAATATAATAAAATACTGAAAGCCATCTCGTGCCACTTTAAAAGGGCCACAAACATCGGTATGGATCAATCCAAGTTTTTCAGCATCTCTTTCAACCCGGTGAAGGGAAACTCAGTCATTTCGCCTTGAAGGCAAGATTCACAAGTTGGATAGAGATCCAATCCCAATGGACCCGTAAGTCCACCTTTCTACATTTTAGGAACCTTGGTCTGACCAATATGACCAAGTCTAAAATGCCACTTAAGTGCTTGGTTTGTTTCATCCCTACCACGCTTCCTAGTTAGAATGTTCACAGTTGTTTTAATCTTTAGATTCAAATGGTATAAACCATTTAATAATGTAGCAGTACCAACCAATTTATTTGTAAAATAAATTCGACACGACCCATCTCCAATAAAAAAGTGAAATCCCTTTTGGTTCATTACCGGAATCGATACAGTATATTTATGTCCCTTGGGAAAAACAAGTACATCATCTAAAGTTAGATTATAACCAGATTCTCAATTCAACACAAGGGATCTAATATCAGAAGCCTCGACCACTTCCGACGGTAGTAATACCCGAGATCTTTGTTACGTATTTATTGAGTTTTCGGGGTCTTATCGGATTGTTATTGTCCTCTGTTAGGTGTATTTTTATACGCTTATTTATCATTTTTTTGTAGTATTTTGGAGAGTGAAATCATCTAAATGAGCTTTTAATGCCTTAAAGTTGTATGATTGACAGGAAATTGAAGTCCGGAAGCTAAAACGAGGCAAAACAAAGTAAAACGGCAAATGGACTATGAGCCGCGGATAAGGAAGTCATGCCGCGCACAGAAGACACCAAGGGCGAGTAATCAGACTGTGCCGCGGCACGTAAGAATTAATTAACGCCTGTGCATTCAACAAGGCGATGTGCCGCGGCACAGGTTTAGTGAGCCGCGGCACACTTAGCGGGTTTGGTAGGTCTGCGCGGATTTTGAGCTGTTTCGAAGCCAGTTTTCGACCGACTAATACGGACGCGATTTGCTGATGTGCTGAGCTATAAATAGGGTTTTAGACCCTAATTAAATCATCTTGGAATCATTGAATCTTAAACCTTGGAGAGCTTAAGCTTGGAGACGGCAGAAGAGGAGGGAAGCAGAAGAATTCAAGGGCAGAAGGCGGAAGCTGAAGAACGGAGGAATCCGAGCTTCATCTGCGTTTGAATTTTATGCTTTCGTTTATTTATTCTGTATTTTCAATTTTTAGTATGTCAGGCTAAAGCCCTAATCTAGGGTTTTGATGAAACCTTTGTTTTGACGAATTGATTGAGATTATCCAATTTATTACCTTTTTATTGAGTTTTCCCAATTATGTTTAATGCTTGCAATTATCTGGCCAATAGTTGTATTGATTTAATCATTCACTTGAATCGGAGAGGAGATTTGGTGAGGAACTATTGGTGAGAACCGTTTTATTCTGTGAGATAGGAATATACTCATAGGAACTACGTGGCCTTTAGGAGATTTCATGCTTTTTGCCTATCGACGAAATAATTCACCTAGGGATAGAGTGCGTTAGTCGCCGTTAGATAAATCTATTGACCTCGGGAGAGGCGGTAGAATATATTAGCAATCTCCGCCTTCAATAAATTGGGAAAATTATTTATTACGGATAATCGAGAGTAAATTCGGATTAACTAAGGTGGATTCGTAACCCTAGACTTATTTATCATTTGATTTCTTTTATCCAAGATATTGTTTTCTACTGCTTAGTCTTTTAGTACTTCTTTTAGTTATTAATCGCAAAACCCAAAATTCGATTGTTCAGATAAAATTGGAATACGAAAACATCGGTAGTTAGAGATTCAATCCTCGTGGGAACGATACTCTACTTATCACTTTATTACTTGTAAACGATGACGTGCACTTGCGTGTAGGAAATATCGCAACAAGTTTTTGGCGCCGTTGTCGGGGATTGAAATTTTCTAATATCGATTTAAGTATTTCCAGTCTTAATTTGAACGTTTTATTTTTATTTTTTGTGTATTTAATTTCGTTTATTTGTTTTTCCTTTCAGGACCTTTCGTGTAGTGCATGAGAAGACTCGGTAACGAAGGCCTACTACCTTTGGACACCGAGCTCGAGCGCACGCTAAGAAGGAACAAAAAGGAGAAAAGAGAGTTGCAGACGACGGTCAACATGGCCGAGAATATGGAAGTCCAAGGAGGAGATAACCAAGTGTGGCAAGTTCAACCGGAACTCGCTCTTCGAGATTATGCCATGCCGCAGGTCAACGCTAATTTTTCGGGAATTCGGCGTCCCACTATCCAAGCTAATAATTTTGAGATCAAGCCCGCCATTATTCAGATGGTGCAGGCGACCCCATTCTGTGGACTGCCGAAGGACGACCCGAATACTCATATTGCTTCTTTCCTTGAGATATGCGACACATTCAAGACTAATGGCGTCACCGATGATGCCATCCGATTGAGGCTTTTCCCTTTCTCTTTGAGGGATAAAGCAAAGTTTTGGTTAAATTCCTTACCGCCGGGGTCGATTACAACATGGGAGAGGTTAGCGCAAGCCTTCCTTGCCAAATTTTTCCCACCAGCTAAGACGGCGCGGTTGAGAAACGAAATAACCACTTTTGCCCAGTACGATATGGAATCGCTCCACGAGGCGTGGGAGCGATATAAAGAATTGCTACGAAGATGCCCTCATCACGGCATTCCTGATTGGCTTCAGCTTCATACGTTTTATAATGGTTTGAGTGCTTCTACACGCACTCTTGTGGATGCGGCCTCTGGAGGAACCTTCATGGGAAAATCTATGGCCGAGGCACACGTGCTTTTGGAAGATATGGCCGAAAACGCATACCAATGGCCATCAGAAAGATTGACACCGAAGTGAGTCATGGAAGTTTCAAGCAATGACCCGATTTCCACTTTGTCAGCTCAAGTCGCCGCTTTGACACAACAGCTCCAGGCATTTTCGCACGCACCAGCCCCCGTTACCATAGAGACATGCAATTGGTGTAACGGATCACACCCGAGCGCGGAATGTCAAGTTGGAAATCCGTTCGAGCAAAATCAGATGGAGCAGGCTCAATTCGTAGGAAATGGGAATCGGCCGAATAACCCGTACTCCAATACTTATAATCCGGGGTGGTGCAATCATCCTAACTTTTCATGGAGAAACGGACAAAACTCACACCAGCCCCCGTTTGCCCAGAATCAACAGCAGCCCCCTCCCGCTCCCAAAGTGTCTCTCGAGGAAGCACTTGCAAAATTGGCGGCAAATACGAGTCAATTTATGACCCGTACGGAAGCTACATTACAAAATCATTCTGCTTCCATTCGGAACTTGGAGGTCCAGCTGGGCCAAATCGCTAATGTGTTGACAGCTCGTCCGGAGGGAGCATTGCCGAGTACAACAGAGACAAATCCTAGAGAGAGTCTAAATGCAATTAGTTTGAGAAGCGGGAGAGAGGTGTTGGATCAGCCCGAGCGGGGTAAAGAGAAGAAGGAAATTGAGGAGTCGAAGGATTTAAAGCCAGAGGAGTCGAAGGATTTGAAGCCGGATAACTCGAAGACATGTTTTCCCCCCGTTCCGTTTCCGCAGAGACTACAGCAAAGAAGGGCGGACAAATAATTTTCTAAGTTCCTTGATGTGTTCAAAAAGCTTCACATAAATATTCCGTTCGCCGACGCATTGGAACAGATGCCGAGTTATGTCAAGTTTATGAAAGAGATATTATCGAAGAAGAGAAAGCTTGAGGAGTTTGAAACGGTCACCTTGACAGAGGAGTGCAGTGCAATTCTTCAAAAGAAGCTCCCACCTAAATTGAAAGATCCGGGAAGCTTCAACATACCGTGCACCATGGGGAATCTTTCGTTTAATAAGGCACTATGCGATCTTGGTGTGAGTATCAACCTCATGCCTCTGTCGATTTTCAAAAAGCTGAATATTGGGGAAGCCAAGCCAACCACAGTCTCCTTATAATTGGCGGATCGATCGATAAAGTATCCGAGGGGAGTGATCGAGGATGTTTTAGTTAAAGTTGAAAAGTTCATCTTTCCGGCTGATTTCATCGTACTCGACATGGAGGAAGATGAAAATATTCCAATCATCTTGGGACGACCATTTCTAGCGACGGGCCGAACCCTTATAGACGTGGAAAAGGGGGAGTTGACTCTGAGGGTCCAAGACGAGCAAGTTACTTTTCAAGTATTCAAGTCGTTCCCATGTCCCGGAAGTGCTGATAAAGGATCACAAATTGAAGGTGTGGATGTTGTTGAAAAAGGAAAGCACCGAAAACATCGTCGGTGGGAAAATTCAGATTTTGTGTTAAATGGCCCAAGTTTTAAGAAGGATGTAGAACGAGTGGCGTTCCTCGAGCATGAGGAAAAATCTGCTGCAGTCGTGAGTTCGTTTGTGAAGGAGGAGAGTGAGCCTAAAGCCAAGCGGAAAATTAGTCATGGAGAAACCGGGTGTTTCGGGAAGTTATTCACGTCGAAACTTTTTCGCGAACAACATTTGATGACCGAACCGAAAGTCGAACCGCTGATGACCAATGGTCATAATCTTAACCAAAATATAAATGGTTCGATGAACGGGGCGGAAACCAAATGGAGTTTACGAAAAGCGAACTAATGTTGTCCAATAAGTCCGGCTGAAGACTATAAACTTAGCGCTCCTCGGGAGGCAACCCGAGTATTAGTTGTAGATTCTTTGTTGTTTGCTTGCATTTTTAGAGTCTCTTTTTGTCTTCTTTCTTCTTTGATCCATCCTTCCCTCTCGTCTTAATGTTTTCGTGTAAAATTTCTATGCAGGAATCAGCAAAGGGGAGAAATTCAATGATGGGCCGCGGCACAGTCCAGGTGAGCCGCGGCACACACCAGCTGATGAAAAATGTCCGATCAAACTGTACCCTGTGCCGCGGCATGATCTTACTGAGCCGCGGCACACTAGGTTGCTGAGCCGCGGCACACTAAAGCTGAGCCGCGGCACACTAAATGGCCAAGAAACGCCCAGGGAGCCTGTACTTTGTGCCGAGGCACACTAAAGCTGAGCCGCGGCACACTAACATACTGAGCCGCGGCACCCGGAAACTGAGCCGCGGCACCCGACGACATAACAAAACGTCCCAGTCCGACTGTACTTTGGGCCGCGGCTCACTTTTACTGTGCCGCGGCCCCCGTCGCAAAATAAGAGCAACCAGGTTGGGCTCATTCCATCGTTCGGCATGCACAAGGTATCTTCTTCCTTCTCTTCCCTTCCTTCCTGCACACAATGAGGTTAGTTGATTCCATTCTATGGTATCCTTCTCAAATTCTCCAGGTAATTGTTGATTTCTAAATCATAAGTGATTCTTGATGTGAAAAGTTTTGAAGTTCTATATTGCTAGTTGTTCTTCACTTTTGTTTCTAAAATGGAGTTAGAATATGGGGAATTTGATATTGTGATGGAATTGATGTTTATGAACAAACTGTTGATGATAGTTGTTGTGATTCAGGGTTATAATCTGTGTTATTATTTTTGGGATTTGGAATTAACCATCAAAATTCTTGTTCTTCATTTTAACTTGTGCACACAAGGTGTTTGATAAATTGCAGCAATGAAAAATTGGTAAGCTAGGCATTTTCAAACTTATATGCAATGAATCATGTTGTCCAATTACACTATCCCCAACGCCTACATCATGTTCAACTTGAGAGCTCGTACTTAACTTCCTTTTTGATGATGCAAGCTCGTTTATTCACATTCCGCATGATGTAGTCAAGAAGCATGCAAGCTCACCGGACGATGCCGGCACCAGCTCATGAGCAGACTGGAGGGGAGTACTTGACCTTTTTAATTTTATTGCATATCATTTTTGTCCATTGAGGTCAATGTACGTCCTAAGTTTGGGGGGGGATTTACTTTTAGTTTCTACATTCATTGCTGCACATTATATTTTGTTGCCCTTTTCTTTTCTTTGCGAAAAATTTTTTTTAGATAGCCTTGCTTGTCTTAGTTTTCTTTATTCGTGAATTCTCGTGCTTCTATTTGTGTGATACTGATGTTACGACACTGTTTTTTCTCTCTGAAGAAACGGTCGAGTTCTAGTCGAGTTGTAGTCAGTTATTTCTGTTCTGCTTAGTATTCAATTAGGTCCGAAATTTTTCGTGATTGTAGAGGTCTTGGCAGATAAGAGACGATACATACTTGTTTTTAAATCCCCATCAATACGTTGGGCTACATTTTCCGGATAGTGAGTCGTACTGTTTCTTTAGTCGTGTTGGCACTTAGATTGAGTTTAGAGTCGGTCAGTTTTTCCCTAAAGTCGAGAGAATGTGTTCTATGAAGGGAAGTCTAGTAACCGGGGGTATTCGCGTGACCCGTTGTTTACTCTCGCGTAAAACGACGACCCTGATTAGACTAGTGATTTAGATATTTCACATGTGCCAAGAAAAGGGAGCCTAGTAACCGGGGGTATTCGCGTGACCCGTTGTTTACTCTCGCGTAAAACGGAAACCTTGATTCGGACATGCGGAAATTATGTATTCGAGTTGTTTCTCCGCTGTAGACGGGAACTTAGTAACTAGAAGCATCCATGTGCCCCATGAGTGTCTTTTACGTCAAACGGTTTCCTAATACATGAGAATGGAAGTTCCACCCTAGGATTATCCCGATGAAACATCCCGAGAGCCTAACCTAGTGGTCAACTCGAAGCGAAATTCTTGAGCATATATATAAGGGGATACTGTCCGAGGTTTAATTGTTATGAAACTCGTGAAAATTGTGCCTTACGACTGTGGAACGGGACGAACTAGCTTGGTTGTGTCAGCCTTTCTTATTGACGGTCGAATTGATTCACGTTTTGTTGATCTTTGAGCTGAATTTTCTGCATGAACGAGTGATTAGGACTGAATTTGATTACTTTGCAGAATCATTATTCTGAGTGCAGCTCGCTTTTATGACACTCGTATTATCTAGAGAGAATTACAAGATAATATTGATTAGGTTGAACACTATGAGTTGCACGATTATTCACGACATTCTTTTATTGAATTTAATTCTTTTTGCTTGAGGACAAGCAAAGGCTTAAGTTTGGGGGTATTTGTTAGGTGTATTTTTATACGCTTATTTATCATTTTTTTGTAGTATTTTGGAGAGTGAAATCATCTAAATGAGCTTTTAATGCCTTAAAGTTGTATGATTGACAGGAAATTGAAGTCCGGAAGCTAAAACGAGGCAAAGCAGTAGCAGCAAAATCGACTATGAGCCGCGGCACAAGGAAGCTGTGCCGCGGCACAGGAAGACACAGCCGAAGGGCAGAGTAATCTGTACTCTGTGCCGCGGCACAGAAGAATTAATTAACGCCCAGGCATTCAGCTGAAGGCGATGTGCCGCGGCACAGGTTTAGTGAGCCGCGGCACACTTAGCGGGTTTGGTAGGTCTGCGCGGATTTTGAGCTGTTTCGAAGCCAGTTTTCGACCGACTAATACGGACGCGATTTGCTGATGTGCTGAGCTATAAATAGGGTTTTAGACCCTAATTAAATCATCTTGGAATAATTGAATCTTAAACCTTGGAGAGCTTAAGCTTGGAGACGGCAGAAGAGGAGGAAAGCAGAAGAATTCAAGGGCAGAAGGCGGAAGCTGAAGAACGGAGGAATCCGAGCTTCATCTGCGTTTGAATTTTATGCTTTCGTTTATTTATTCTGTATTTTCAGTTTTTAGTATGTCAGGCTAAAGCCCTAATCTAGGGTTTTGATGAAACCTTTGTTTTGACGAATTGATTGAGATTATCCAATTTATTACCTTTTTATTGAGTTTTCCCAATTATGTTTAATGCTTGCAATTATCTGGCCAATAGTTGTATTGATTTAATCATTCACTTCGAATCGGGAGAGGAGATTTGGTGAGGAACTATTGGTGAGAACCGTTTTATTATGTGAGATAGGAATATACTCATAGGAACTACGTGGCCTTTAGGAGATTTCATGCTTTTTGCCTATCGACGAAATAATTCACCTAGGGATAGAGTGCGTTAGTCGCCGTTAGATAAATCTATTGACCTCGGGAGAGGCGGTAGAATATATTAGCAATCTCCGCCTTCAATAAATTGGGAAAATTATTTATTACGGATAATCGAGAGTAAATTCGGATTAACTAAGGTGGATTCAGAACCCTAGACTTATTTATCATTTGATTTCTTTTATCCAAGATATTATTTTCTACTGCTGAGTCTTTTAGTACTTCTTTTAGTTATTAATCGCAAAACCCAAAATTCGATTGTTCAGATAAAATTGGAATACGAAAACATCGGTAGTTAGAGATTCAATCCTCGTGGGAACGATACTCTACTTATCACTTTATTACTTGTAAACGATGACGTGCACTTGCGTGTAGGAAATATCGCAACATCCTCATCGTTGGAATTATGTGCCATGTTTTGGGTTTGCCTTGTTGGGACATGTGTTTGGAGGCGTTTCGGATCACTATGTGAGTTTTTGGTTTATTGTGGTGTAGTGCACGCTAACGCTTGTAGTGTAGCGCGCGCTACTGTGTTGTGGTTAGCGCAGGCTAACTGGCAGTCCAGAGGCAGTCCAGGAGCTACTGGACTAGGATTGGAGTCTCGTTAGTGCACGCTATGGTTGGTTGAAAACGCACATTATCGTCTGCCTAGCACACGGTAATTGTTCTTGCTAGCGCACGCTACCAGGTAGGTGCAGACCAGTCCAGGAGCTAATGGACTAGATCCGTAACTCGTTAGCGCACGTTATGCGTATTGGCTAGAGCACACTAACTGTGTTATAGGCGGGTTGTTTTGAGGCGTTGACTCCGTTAGCACGCGCTAATTGTTAAGAATACTTGTTAGATTTTGATGATGTCATTAATATAAAATCAACTGTTTATTACTTGGCAAAAATGTAAGGAAGAACCAAATGAGTATCTTCCATAGGCCAAATATGTTAAGTATAAAAATTGGCAAAATGTAAAGAAGAACCAAATGAGTATCTTCTGAAGGCCAAAAGTTAGTTAGGCTAAAATCGGCTAAGTACTGAGTACAACTAAGTTCATCAGAGAGGATTAGTCGAGTCGATTCAGAGTAGTCTTGGTCAACATAATTTATCAGAGAGGTTTGACCAGACTGCAGCCAAGGTACCTCAGAGAAGTCACCTGATAAGATAAGTCTCAAACAGTGAACATCAGAGAGGACCAGACTGTAGAGATGTTAGCTGCTCATCAGCCTAATCGAAGTCAGCCAAGTACTCCAAGTCCACGTCAGCATGCATTGAAAATTCAAAGTATAACGGAAAGTCACATGCAACGTGAAGAGACAAATTGGAGTGATTCCCGCATGAGATATGATTTAAATAAATCATCTAGACCCACCTTGAAGACTTTAATTGTTTTATATTCAAAAGATTCGGCGCTCACATGCAGAAGTCTTCACAATGGTCGGAAGATAGATTAAAATAATGGGAATCCAGCCTTGCAACGTTCAGAAAGATTAAACAAAGAAGTCTCCCTCCAACGGACAGATTTGTTCAAAAGATTTGCAACGGCTAAAAGGAAAAAGCTCAAAGATCGTGACCTATATATATCCGAAGATTTGAAACTGAGCAACCACCGGTGCGAACATACTTTCAAGCGATCAAAGCATTCAAGCAATCATAAAGCAATCTATAGCATCGTGAAAAGAGCAGTTCTAAAAGTTCATACTTAAAGAAGCTCTTAGTTGGAGAAGACAAAAACTCTTGTCTATAATCCTGAGTTCGGGGTACTTCACTGGTTGAAGTAAGAGACTGTAAAGGCATCCAAGGATCGAGGATCAAGAGGTGCAAGGCAGTCAAGTGTGTACAACGGCATGGATTTCCACTGGTTGGAAGCTGTTGTAGTGTGGTTTGAATCACTGTAATATTTATCACTGGTTGAGAATTATAGTGAATTCATCTCCAACTGGTTTGGAGAAAAGTGGATTAGTAGAGGATTACCCCACCTCTGAGACCACTATAATCGCCTGCGTTAATTACTGTTTTATTGCATCATACTCTAACTGCTGCATTCATTGTTAAGTGTTTCATTAGTTGCTTTCTATTCGTCATCAGCTGACTTCCACATATATTAAAGAACAAACGACTCCAAGTCATTTGTTTATCTATCAGCTGAAGAAACTCACTCTTCGTGAAAAAGAATTTAAGAGTTTCTACAAGTCTATTCACCCCCCCCCCCTCTAGACTTGTACCTGGACGACTTGTGACCTACACTAATGAGTATGTTTAGCACATTCTAATTATTGTCCAGTATAAATACTGGACAGCAGCGTTTAATCATCATTTCTCACCTTTCTTCACCCCTTTCCAACGGGAGTGAGCTCATGAGGCGATTTTGAGCGATCTTCTTCATCAAGCTTCATCTTGGAGCGGATTTGTAGGTGTTTAACAACATCTAATCATCTTGTTGGTCCAAATCAAGGTAATCTCTTCTTAGAACCCTAGTTCTTGAATTTTGGGGGTTTCTCCTTGGTTCTTCGATTTAATCCGAGGATTATGAATAGATGGTGTATTCTTGTTGTCTTGGTCTTCATCTTCGGATTTTTCAAAACATCCATGATTTTATATCACTCGGATCATAGTTCTTGATTTCTTTGAGAAACCCTTAGATCCTTGTTGTTCATGGTTTTGATTCGGATTCCGATTAGTGTTATTGATTCTTGTTGATGTTATTCTCGTAGTATTCATATGGGTGTCGGTTTTGGATGTTTGAGGTCTGCTCAACCTTATCCATTCGCTGTCCGGTTGCTCGTAGTTTCGAGGCAAGTATCTTTCCCATACACTTCGTGCTTCGTAGATGCGATAGTCGATAATTGATTATATGTGGAACTTGAATGTTTTAATGAACCTTCTAAAGGATCAGTATATTTTCGATAAAAAGGGTTCTCTTCAAGATAGCTCGTATGATTCATGGATAAATGTGTATTTGGAATATGTGAGTATGTGTTGTATTTTGATAGATGTTATAACCATACTTCGTGAATATAATAGACCGTAATCACTTGTCAAGAATTGTGTGTCGATTTTTATACTTGTTCTGTGGGCATTTGAAATGTTGTGATATTAATTGTTACTCCTTTGAAAGGAGGTTGTGATGCTTATTGTTGCATGATTGTTGTAAGCGATTTTGCCACCGGGTAAGACTATTGAATCTCCGGGATTCATACTTGCTAGTATGGGTCGGGCAGGACCGTAGGGTTATCCAATGGGTATGTCTTGCGGGGGCTCTGAGGTTCGGGTCTTGCTAGCCCGATGCCAGGATAACTTGAGGGGTTATCCATCGGGTATGTCTTGTGAGGACTCCGAGTTTGTAGCTTGTTAGTGCGATGCCGGGATATCTTATGGTTGTGATTTGGTTGTGATGTACATATGTATGATTATGGTTATGTGACTGTTGTTATGGTGACATGTGATTTGGTATAGTTTCCCTGGGGGTTATTCACTCGGGTATGTTCTACGGGAGCATCTGAGGTCCGTGGCTTGCTAGCACGGGATGCGAGTAATCTATGGAAATATGCTGTTATGATATGATTGGGTCGTGGACCCCATGTGTTGTTATCATAGTTGTATTTTGGGAAAATGACTTTTGGGCTGTGTCCCTAAATGGTTTCGAAAAACTTGAGAATTCTTAAATCCCAGATGTTTCAAAACTCCCGAGATCGTAAAATGTTTTTACAAGATATATATCGGGTTTACCCCTATCTTTCGATTAAACCATCTTGGTCAAGTGATTTGCCTAGGGAAGTGTGTTCATGATTATTATGTCCGTGGAGTATGATATGTATGGCTTGTATTCGTATTTTATACTTGCACTAGCAAAACAGTGGAGTTTTGCTAACCCCCGAGTATTCAGGGCGTGGATGTCTGTATTGCGTCTAGGTACTTGTAGGTTGTTGGGGGAGCGAATCACAGGATCGATACGAAGGATGATGGAAGACGACGATATAAATCACATGAAGACCAGTTGTTGAATTTTGGTAGAACCTTATTGTTTGGTTCCCTGTTGTGTGGTTCTCCCATTTTATGGGCATGTCGATATATTCCAACCCCTGCGTGGGTATGTGTTTTGAGGAAGAGTTATGTATATTTGATGTGTGTGTTGTGGAAAAGACCAAATCGGTCTAGTGAGTCGTTATTAGCCATGTTGGCATATATCTATACGTTGTGTTTTCCGCTTTTAGCATAGTAGATCCTCACTGAGAGGGTTTGCGGCACTGTAATATTCCCGACTGGTTTGGGGGTGTTACAGAATATGGTATCAGAGCTTTAGGTTGAGGAAACCTAGGATGTCGAGTTGAGTTGTGTGTTGTCGGGTCTTGTCTTGTCTTGTCAGGTTTTGTCTGACTGAGTAGTGTCGCGATGCGTCGTCTGAGATGTCGGTTGTGATTAGTATCGAGGTGCAGCCATCATCTTCATGCGATCTATGAATATAAGTCTCCCTACTTTGTTGTGTCTCGTGTTACACGAGCTTGTATGATTTTTGTGTTATGATGTGGAGTTTAAATGTGAATCGTGAATACGTACTCTATGTTTGTTTGATTTCTTTTAAAATGTACCAATGTATATGTATATATGTGTATATGTATCATTGAATAAATTGTTTTTACAAGAGTAATGTTTTAGCGTGATTACGCAAGGAAAGGTTATCAATCTGATATTTTAAAACTTTAAATGTTTTGGAGAGTCACGTAAATTTTCATTCTAAAACATGGTTTAAGAAGGAAAAAGGTCTGATTTTCGTATGATGACCTCGAAACCGAAAATTTTGAGAATCCAAACTACATATATTTTATTTTCATCTTGCATTGTAATTTCAAATGTTGATTTTTAAATACTCAATCGATGTCGATGAAAAGTTTACTTGAGACGTGACTTTCGCTTTCAACTTTTCGGTTTCATGAATTTCGGTTAAAAGGTATATGGTGAGGATGTTATTATTTTGGCTATAATGCTCAGAGTTGCGATTAAGCTAATGGTGTGAACGCTGAGTCATTCGGTGTGCTCTCGTCGAGATAGTTCTCTTGACCGAGAAGTGGGGACTCAGTTTGGAATGTTATTTAACCTCTGATGGTTATTTGTGCAATGTTATAATGATGTGAACTGTCGGCGTTTGGATTCGTCTGTTGTTTATTTATAACCTTCAATTTTTGGTATTATTTGGTATATGTTCACGAACGTGTTGCTGGATTAGAATAGTTAGTGCATGCCAAGTGTGGGGCTAGCGCGTGCTAACGTGGCATGGCTAGTGCACGCTAAGTCTCTATTGGAGCACACACTAATCAGTTTGGGCTGAAGCTCGGAAATTGCATTTTGGCCGTAGGTCTAACTTTTGCGATTGTTAGACTGATAGTTTGTGACCGTATTCTATGTGTGTTGTCCAGTGATAACAATTGTTGTGTGTGATTATGTGTTATGATCTTTCGATGTGATAGGTTGTTGCTTGTTAGTATGCCGAGGGGCAGAGGTCGTGGTTGTAACCGCGGTACCGATGACCATGAGGATCAGATGCGGAATAGAGAGAATGTTGCCGGGAATGATATTTGTATTGGTATTGCCACTATTCTGCAACAAGTAGCAGCACAGATGACTCAGTTGACCCAGGCGGTTCAACGCAAAAATGGCGCAACTCGGAATGTCGGTGTAAATCAATGGCTTCAGGAGGTAGTTCGTATGAATCCCCCTCAATTCACTGGTGCTGCGGATGCGTTGGGCTGGGATGGTTGGCTTTTCCAGTTGGGAAAGATATTTGAGGCTGTCGATTGTCCTGAAGAACGGCAGGTACCTATTGCTCGATACCTTCTTGACAAAGATGCCATTAATTGGTGGGAAGCTGTTAAACCTCGTGATCGTGATGTCACGTGGGTGGAGTTCAAGGCATTTATGGAAGCCGAGTTCTATCCGAAACCGATTAGAGAGCAGAGGATTCATGAATTTTATTTGGCAGAATCTCAAGATATATCGGTGTCACACGGTATCATCGACTATAGGAAACAACTCAGTTATATGCGGGATCGGATGAGAACTGAGGAAGAGAGGATCTTTCACTTTGACAGGCGGATGAAGCCAGTGATTCACGTGTATATGTAGGGACTCACTTGAACTTCGTTGAGGGACTATGAAGATCGAGCCTTAGCCCGTGAACTAGCTTCGTTATCGTCGGAGCGTGTGCCCGCGTTGAAGAAGCAGAGGAAGTCCGATGACCTTGTGGACAGTGCAGGAGTTGGTGTTTCTAGTTTGCAACGCCATAGTCTTTCCGCTGTGAAGCTCCATCGCTCGATGCATGGGACTGAGAGTTCCAAGTCTTCTGCTTTGACTCCTGGTAAAGCCAGGAGGTGTTTTAACTGCAGTGTGTCGGGACATATTCGTACATATTATCCTTCTCCGCCAGTAACGTGTTACAAGTGCGGGCTCGAGGGACACCAAGTTCAGTTTTGTGAGTTGGGCACCGAGCCTTCCGAGGCACGGACTTGAGCACTGATATCAGGATCGACTCCGAGGAGTCCTTGAGTGGCATAGTCTATCAGTTGTTCGTTATGTTATTTCCCTCGCTTTGTTGTTTCGAATTTCGGAGATAAACTTCTTTCATTAGAAGTGAATCATATTGTTGAATTTCTGTATTTCCAGTCTTGTCGACTCGTTTGTGCTCGTTGATATTGTTTGAACTCGTTCTATTCTTCACTTTTCATTGTTGGATGAGTTGTGGTACTGTTTTGGAGAAATTCGCCCGTCTTTGTGACTTTTCCGAATACGGCTCATTTCTTGTGAATCTTATGTAAATGTATGTCTTGTCATTTTTACCAGACCATCTATTGTCTCGAGTCGAGTTGTGGACTTCAGGGTTGTTATTTGATTTTTGTTGTTCGTCGTGATTCGATCATGATTATTCGACTGTTGTTGTCCTAATCGTTATGGTTCGATCGTTTGATTGTTTAGTTTTTGTTGATCTCGTATCATGTTTGGAGCGTCCAGATCACTTCATAATTTCCTTACGTATGGGAAATTAGCTTCGTGTCGGTCTTCCAACCTTTGGGTGGTGGGATTTCGTATTTGTTCAGCGATTAGGTCGCATTTTGATTGACGTACTGTTTAGGTTGTCCAACTATATTGATTTTGTTCGTTGCGCGTTGTTATCATTCTGGCATAGCGATATAGATAGTAACATCCATATGATGCATGTGATTCGTTGCGGGTCGTCGGCAACGAACAACATATGTAATTTGAGATTGTTTTGCGTAGATTGTTTGGTGTTTTAAGTTTCGGGGACGAAACTTCTTTTAAGGGGGGTAGAATGCAATACCCGAGATCTTTGTTCTGGATTGTTGAGTTTTCGGGGTATTATCGGATTGTTATTGTCCTCATCGTTGATATTATGTGCCATGTTTTGGGTGTGCCTTTTTGGGACATGTGTTTGGAGGCGTTTTGGATCATTGTGTGAGTTTTTGGTTTATTGTGGTGTAGCGCACGCTAACGTTTGTCGCGTAGCGCGTGCTACTGTGTTGTGGTTAGTGCACGCTACCAGATGTATAGCGCACGCTAACTGTAAGTCCAGAGGCAGTCCAGGATCTACTGGACTGGGACTGGAGTCTCGTTAGCGCACGCTATGGTTGGTTGATAGGGCACGCTATCGTCTGCCAAGCGCACGCTAATTGTTCTTGCTAGCGCATGCTGCCTGGTAGGTGCAGACCAGTCCAGGAGCTGCTGGACTGGATCCGTAACTCGTTAACGCATGATATGTGTATTGGCTAGCGCATGCTAACTATGTTACATGCGGGTTGTTTTGAGGCATAGACCCCGTTAGCGCGCGCTAATGAGTATGTTTAGCGCACGCTAATTACTGTCCAGTATAAATACTGGACAGCAGCGTTTAATCATCATTTCTCACCCTTCTTCACCCCATTCCGACGAGAGTGAGCTCATGAGGCGATTTTGAGCGATCTTCTTCATCAAGCTTCATCTTGGAGCAGATTTGTAGGTGTTTAACAACATCTAATCATCTTCTTGGTCCAAATCAAGGTAATCTCTTCTTAGAACCCTAGTTCTTGAATTTTGGGGTTTTCTCTTTGGTTCTTCGATTTAATCTAAGTATGATGAATCAATGGTGTATTCTTGTTGTCTTGCTCTTGATCTTCGGATTTTTGAACTCATTCATGATTTTATATCACTTGGATCATAGTTCTTGATTTCTCTTAGAAACCCTTAGATCCTTATTGTTCTTAGTGTTGATTCGGATTTCGATTAGTGTTATTGATTCGTGTTGATGTTATTCTCGTTGTATTCGTAGGGTTGCCGGATTATTGGTCATTTTTGGATGTTCGAGGACTACTCAACCTCATCCGTTCGCTGTCTGGTTGCTCGTAGTTTCGAGGAAAGTATCTTGCCTATAGACTTCGTGTTTCGTAGACGTGATAGTCGATAATTGATTATATGTGGAAGTTGAATGTTTTAATTAACCTTCTAAAGGATCGGTATATTCTTGATAAAAAGGGTTCCCTTCAAGATAACTCGTATGATTCGTGGATAAATGTGTATTTGGAATATGTGAGTATGTGTTGTATATTGATAGATGTTATAACCATACTTCGTGAATATAATAAACCATAATCACTTGTCAAGGCTTGTGTGTCGATTTGTATACATGTGCGGTGGGCATTTGACATGTTGTGATATTAATTGTCACTCCTTTGAAAGGAGGTTGTGATGCTTATTGTTGCGTGATTGTTGTAAGCGATTGTGCCACCGGGTAAGATTATTGAATCTTCGGGATTCATACTAGCTAGTATGGGTTGGGCGGGACCGTAGGGTTATCCAACGGGTATGTCTTGCGGGGACTCCGAGGTTCGGGGCTTGCTAGCCCGATGCCGGGATAACTTTAGGGGTTATCCATCGGGTATGTCTTGCGGGGACTCCGAGGATCGTAGCTTGTTAGTGCGATGCCAGGATAACTTATGGTTGTGATTTGGTTGTGATGTACGTATGTATGATTATGGGTATGTGATTGTTTTTACGGTGACATGTGATTTGGTATGGTTTCCCTGGGGGTTATTCACTCGGATATGTTCTGTGGGAGCATATGAGGTCCGTGGCTTGCTAGCACAGGACGCGAGTAATCTGTGGAAATATGATGTTAGTCGTGGACCCCATGTGTTGTTATCATAGTTGTATTTTGGGAAAATGACTTTTGGGCTGTGTCCCTAAATGGTTTCGAAAAACTTGAGAATTCTTAAATCCCAAATGTTTCAAAACTCCCGAGATCGTAAAATATTTTTACAAGATGTATATCGGGTTTATCCCTATCTTTCGATTGAACCATTTTGGTCAACTGATTTACCTCGGGAAGTGTGTTCATGATTATTATGTCCTTGGAGTATGATATGTATGGCTTGTATTCGTATTTTATACTTGCACTAGCAAAACAATAGAGTTTTGGTAACCCCCGAGAATTCGGTGGGTGGATATTTGTATTGCGTCCAGGTACTTGCATGTTGCTGGGGAGCAAATCACAGGATCGATACATAGGATGATTGAAGACGACGATACTAATTACATGAAGACCAGTTGTTGAATTTTGGTTGAACCTTATTGTTTGGTTCCCTGTTGTGTGGTTCTCCCGTTTTATGGGCATGTCTATATATTCCAACCCCTGTGTGGGTATGTGTTTTAAGGAAGAGTTATGTATATTTGATGTGTGTGTTGTGGAAAAGACCAAATCGGTCTAGTGAGTCGTTATTAGCCATGTTGGCATGTGTCTATATGTTGTGTTTTCCGCTTTTAGCCAGGGAGATCCTCACGGAGAGGGTGTGCGGCGCTGTAATATTCCCGAGTGGTTTGGGGGTGTTACAGAATATGGTATCAGAGCTTTAGGTAGAGGAAACCTAGGCTCTCGGGTTGAGTTGTGTGTTGTCGGGTCTTGTCTTGTCTTGTCAGATTTTCTCTGACTGAGTAATGTCGCGATGCGTCGTCTGAGATGTCGGTTGTGATTAGTATTGAGGTGCAGCCATCATCTTCGTGCGATCTGCGGATGTAAGTCTCCCTACTATCTTATGTCTCGTGTTACATGAGCTTGTATGATTTTTGTGTTATGATGTGGAGTTTAAATGTGAATCATGAATACGTACTCCATGTTTGTTTGATTTTTTTTTAAAATGTACCGATGTATATGTATATATATGTATATGTATCCTTGAATAAATTGTTTTTACAAGAGTACTGTTTTAGCGTGATTACGCAAGGAAACGTTATCAATGTGATATTTTAAAACTTTAAATGTTTTGTAGAGTCACGTAAATTTTCATTCTAAAACATCCTTCAAGAAGGAAACAGGTCTGATTTTCGTATGATGACCTCGAGACCGAAAATTTTAGAATTCAAACTACATATATTTTATTTTCATCCTGCATTGCAATTTTCAAAAGTTGAATTTTAAATACTCATTCGAGGTCTATCAAAAGTTTACTAGAGACGTGACTTTCGCTTTCAACTTTTCGGTTTCATGAATTTTGGTTAAAAGGTATGTGGTGAGGATGTTATTATATTGGCTATAATGCTCAGAGTTGTGATTAAGGTAATGGTGTGAATGCTGAGTTGTTTGGTGTGCTCTCGTCGAGATAGTTCTCTTGACTGAGAAGTGGAGACTAGGTTTGGAATATTATTTAACCTCTGATGGTTATTTGTGCAATGTAATAATGATGTGAACTGTTGGCGTTTGGATTCGTCTGTTGTTGTTTATTCGTAACCTTCAACTTTTGGTATTATTTGGTATATGTTCACGAACGTGTTGCTGGATTAGAACAGTTAGCGCACGCCAAGTGTGGGGCTAGCGCGCGCTAACATGGCATGGCTAGCGCACGCTAAGTCTCTATTTGGGCACACACTAATCAGTCTGGGCTGAAGCTTAGAAATTGCATTTTGGCCATAGGTCTAACTTTTGTGATCGTTAGACTGATCGTTTGTGACCGTATTCTATGTGTGTTGTCCAGTGATAACAATTGTTGTGTGTGATTATGTTTTATGATCTTTCGATGCGATAGGTTGTTGTTTGTTAGTATGCCGAGGGGCAGAGGTCGTGGTCGTAAACGCAGTACCGATGACCATGGGGATCGGATGAGAAATCGAGAGAATGTTGCCGGGAATGATATTGGTATTGGTATTGCCACTATACTACAACAAGTAGCAGCGCAGATGACTCAGTTGACCCAGGCAGTTCAACGCAACACTGACGCAACTCGAAATGTCGGTGTAAATCAATGGCTTCGGGAGGTAGTTCGTATGAATCCCCCTCGATTTGCTGTTGCGGCGGATGCGTTGGGCTGGGATGGTTGGCTTTTCCAGTTGGGAAAGATATTTGAGGTTGTCGATTGTCCTGAAGAGCGACAGGTACCTATTGCTCAGTACCTTCTTGACAAAGATGCCGCTTATTGGTGGGAAGTTGTTAAACCTCGTGATCGTGATGTCACGTGGGCTCAGTTCCAGGCATTTATGGAAGCAGAGTTCTGTCCGAAACCGATTATAGAGCAGAGGATTCATGAATTTTATTTAGCAGAACAGCAAGATATATCGGTGTCACAGGCTATCATCGACTATAGCAAACAACTCAGTTCTATGCGAGATTAGGTGAGAACCGAGGAAGAGAGGATCTTTCACTTTGACAGGCGGATGAAGCCATAGATTCGCGAGTATATGTCGGGACTCACTTGCACTTCGCTGAGGGACTATCAAGATCGAGCCTTAGCCCGTGAACTAGCTTCGTTATCGTCGGAGCGTGTGCCCGCATCGAAGAAGCAGAGGAAGTTCGATGACCTTGTGGACAGTGCAGGACTTGGTGTTTCTAGTTTGCAACGTCATAGTCTTTCTGCTGTGAAGCTCCATCGCTCGATGCGTGGGACTGAGAGTTCCAAGTCTTCTGCTTTGACTCCTGGTAAAGCCAGGAGGTGTTTTAACTATAATGTGTCGGGACATGTTCGTGCACATTGTCCTTCTTCGCCAGTAACGTGTTACAAGTGCGGGCTCGAGGGGCACCGAGTTCAGTTTTACGAGTTGGGCACCGAGCCTTCTGAGGCACGGACTTGAGCACTAATATGAGGTTCGACTCTGAGGAGTCCCTGAGTGGCGTAGTCTATCAGTTGTTTGTTATGTTATTTCCCTCGCTTTGTTGTTTCGAATTTCGGAGATAAACTTCTTTCATTAAAAGTGAATCAGATTGTTGAATTTCCGTATTTCTAGTCTTGTCAACTCGTTTTTGCTCGTTGATATTGTCTGAACTCGTTCTATTCTTCACTTTTCATTGTTGGACAAGTTGTGGTGCTGTTTCGGAGAAATTCGCCCGTCTTTGTGACTTTTCTGAATACGGCTCCTTTCTTGTGAATCTTATGTAAATGCATGTCTTTTCATTTTTACCAGACCATCTATTGTATCGAGTCGAGTTGTGGACTTCAGGGTTGTTATTTGATTTTTGTTGTTCGTCGTGATTCGATCATGATTATTTGACTGTTGTTGTCCCGATCGTTATGGTTCGATTGTTTGATTGTTCAATTTTTGTTGATCTCGTATCATGATTTTTGGAGCATCCAGATCACTTTGTAATTTCCTTACGTATGGGAAATTAGCTTCGTGTCGGTCTTCTTACCTTTGGGTTGTGGGATTTCGTATTTGTTCAGCGATTAGATTGCATTTTGATTGACGTACTGTTTGGGTTGTTCAACTATATTGATTTTGTTCGTTGCACGTTGTTCTCATTCTGGCGTAGCGATATGGATAGTAGCAGCCATATGCCGCATGTGATTCGTTGCGGGTCGTCGGCAATGAACAGCGTGTGTAATTTGAGATTGTTTTGCATGGATCGTTTGATGTTTTAAGTTTCGGAGACGAACCGTCTTTTAAGGAGGGTAGAATGTAATACCCGAGATCTTTGTTCCGAATTTGTTGAGTTTTGGGGGTTTTATCGGATTGTTGTTGTCCTCATCGTTGGAATTATGTGCCATGTTTTGGGTGTGCCTTGTTCGGACATGTGTTTGGAGGCATTTCGGATCACTATGTGAGTTTTTGGTTTATTGTGGTGTAGCCCACGCTAACGCCTGTAGCGTAGCGCGCGCTACTGTGTTGTGGTTAGTGCATGCTACCGGATGTGTAGCGCACGCTAACTGGCAGTCCAGAGGCAGTCCAGGAGCTACTGGACTGGGACTGGAGTCTCGTTAGCGCACGCTATGGTTGTTGATAGCGCACGCTATAGTTTGCCTAGCGCACGCTAATTGTTCTTGCTAGCGCATGCTACCTGGTAGGTGCAGACCAGTCTAGGAGCTACTGGACTGGATCTGTAACTCGTTTTCGCATGCTATGCGTATTGGCTAGCGCACGCTACCGGTGTTATAGGCGGGTTGTTTTGAGGCGTTGACCCCGTTAGCACGCGCTAATGAGTATGTTTAGCGCACGCTAATTACTGTCCAGTATAAATACTGGACAGCAGCATTTAATCGTCATTTCTCACCCTTCTTCACCCCCTTTGACGGGAGTGAGCTCATGAGGCGATTTTGAGCGATCTTCTTCATCAAGCTTCATCTTGGAGCGGATTTGTAGGTGTTTAGCAACATCTAATCATTTTCTTGCTCCAAATCAAGGTAATCTCGTCTTAGAACCCTAGTTCTTAAATTTTGGGGGTTTTCTCCTTGGTTCTTTGATTTAATCCGAGGATGATGAATCAATGGTGTATTCTTGTTGTCTTGGTCTTGATCTTCGGATTTTTGAACTCATTCATGATATTATATCACTCGGATCATAATTCTTGATTTCTTTGAGAAACCCTTAGATCCTTGTTGTTCTTAGTGTTGATTCGGATTCCAATTAGTTTTATTTATTCGTGTTGATGTTATTCTCGTAGTATTCGTAGGGTTGCCCGATTATTGGTCATTTTTGGATATTCGAGGGCTGCTCAAATTCATCCATTCGCTGTCCGATTGCTCGTAGTTTCGAGGCAAGTATCTTGCCCATACACTTCGTGTTTCGTAGACGCGATAGTCGATAATTAATTATATGTGGAACTTGAATGTTTTAATGAACCTTCTAAATGATTAGTATATTCTCGATAAAAAGGGTTCCCTTCAAGATAACTCGTATGATTCATAGATAAATGTGTATTTGGAATATATGAGTATGTGTTGTATGTTGATAGATGTTATAAATATACTTCGTGAATATAATAAACCGTAATCACTTGTCAATGATTTGTATACTTGTTCGGTGGGCATTTGACATGTTGTGATATTAATTGTTACTCCTTTGAAAGGAGGTTGTGATGCTTATTGTTGCGTGATTGTTGTAAGCGATTGTGCCACCGGGTAAGATTATTGAATCTCCGGGATTCATACTTGCTAGTATGGGTCAGGCGGGACCGTAGGGTTATCCAACGGGTATGTCTTGCGGGGACTCCGAGGTTCGGGGCTTGCTAGCCCGATGCCGGGATAACTTGAGGGTTTATCTATCGGGTGTGTCTTGCGGGGACTCCGAGGTTCGTAGCTTGTTAGTGCGATGCCGGGATAACTTATGGTTGTGATTTGGTTGTGATGTACGTATGTATGATTATGGTTATGTGACTGTTATTACGGTGACATGTGATTTGGTATGGTTTGCCTGGGGGTTATTCACTTTGGTATGTTCTGCAGGAGCATCTCAGTTCCGTGGCTTGCTAGCATGGGACGCGAGTAATCTGTGGAAATATGCTGTTATGATATGATTGGGTCGTGGACCCCGTGTGTTGTTATCATAGTTGTATTTTGGGAAAATGACTTTTGGGCTGTGTCCCTAAGTGGTTTCGAAAAACTTGGGAATTCTTAAATCCCAAATGTTTCAAAACTCCCGAGATCGTAAAATGGTTTTACAAGATGTATATCGGGTTTACCCCTATTTTTTGATTGAACCATTTTGGTTAAGTGATTTACCTCGGGAAGTGTGTTCATGATTATTATGTCCTTGGAGTATTATATATATGGCTTGTATTCGTATTTTATACTTGCACTAGCAAACAGTGGAGTGTTAGGAATACTTGTTAGATTTTGATGATGTCATTAATATAAATTCAAATGTTTATTACTTGGTAAAAATGTAAGGAAGAACCCAATGAGTATCTTCCATAGGCCAAATAATGTTAAGTGTAAAACTTGGCAAAATGTAAAGAAGAACCAAATGAGTATCTTCTATAGGCCAAAAATAAGTTAGGCTAAAAATCGTCTAAGTACTAAAGATCAGCTGAGTTCATCAGAGAGGTACAACCGAGTCAAGTCAGAGTAGTTCTGGTCAACAAAAATCATTAGGGATGTTTGACCAGACTGCAGTCAAGATACCTCAGACAAGTCATCTGATCAGACAAGTCCTAAACAGTGAACATCAGAGAGGTACAGACTGCAGAGAAGTTAACTTCATATCAGCCTAGTCGAGATCAGCCAAGTACTCCAAGTCCACGTCAGCATGCGTTGAAAAGTCAAACATTACGGAAAGTCACATGCAACATGAAGAGACAAATTGGAGAGATTCCCGCAAAAGATATGAATTAAATAATTCATCCAGACCCACCTTGAAGACTTTAATCGTATTATATTCAAAAGATTCGGCGCATCACATGCAGAGTGTTCACAACGGTCGGAAGATATATTAAAATATGTGAATCCAGCCTTGCAACATTTAGAAAAGAATAAACAAAGAAGTCTCCCTCCAACGGACTGATTTGTTACAGATTTGCAACGGCTATGAATAAATGCTCAAGGATCAACACCTATATATATCCAAAGATTTGAAGTTGAGAAACTACCGGTGCAAACATACTTTCAAGCGATCAAAGCATTCAAGCAATCTAAAAGCGAAATAGAGCATCGTGAAAAGAGCGGTTCTAAAAAGTTCGTACTTGAAGAAGCTCTTAGTTGGAGAAGACAAAAACTCGTGTCTTAAATCCTGAGTTTGGAGTACTTCACTAGTTGAAATTAGAGACTGTAAAGGCATCCAAGGATCGAGGATCAAGAGGTGCAAGGAAGTCAAGTGTGTTACAACGGCACGGATTTCCATTGGTTGGAAGCTGTTGTAGTTTGGTTGAATCACTGTAATATTTATCACTGGTTGAAAATTATAGTGAATTCATCTCCAACTGGTTTGGAGAAAAGTGGATTAGTAGAGGATTACCCCACCTCTGAGACCACTATAATTGCCTGCGTACTTTACTATTTTATAGCCTCATAATTTAACTGCTGCATTCATTGTTAAGTGTTTCATTAGTTGTTCTGTATTCGTCATCAGCTGACTTCCGCATGTATTAAGAACAAACGACTCCAAGTCATTTGTTTATCTATCAGTTGAAGAAACTTACTCTTTGAGAAAAAGAGTTTAAGAGTTTCAATAAGTCTATTCACCCCCCCTCTAGACTTATTCCTGGACGACTTGTGACCTACAAGTGGTATCGGAGAGGTTGGTCCATCTGTTTCACGAACCAGATCTATATCAGAGATATATCTTTACTCTCATTTTAAAATGGAACACATGCATTCTAGACTACATGTGTTTTCAGTTGACGAGTATGATCTTTGAAAGATAAGGATGCAGGCACACTTATCTTCAATCCATGATGACATGTGGTGCATCATAGAGGATGGTCCATTCATCTTCGAGAAGGACAACATTGCAGAAGAGATCGCAGCAGGGAAGCCAGAGAAGATCCCAAAGAAGAGGACAGAGCTGACTCCCGAAGAAAGAAAGCTGGACAATCTTGATAACCGTGCCAGAGATGTGCTATATCAAACTCTTGACAAATCAACCATGGTCAAGATCAAGAATTGCAAGAATGCCAAAGGAATCTGGGACACATTAGCCCTAATGTGTGAAGGAACGGAGCTGATCAAGGAAAACAAGTTGTCAATTGATATTCAAAAATTTGACAACTTCAAAATGAAGAATGGTGAATCCATAGACCAAGTGGACACAAGGTTCACTGAGATTATCAATGAAATCAACTCCTTCGGAAAATCTTATGCCAATAGGGAGATGGCGTTGAAGGTTCTAAGATCTATCAATCCTGAATGGAGTATGAAGGCAGTAGCCATGAGAGAATCCAAGGATCTTAATAAGATAAAGATCCAAGAGCTGTTCTCTGATCTGAAGGCTTATGAGTTCGAGCTTCCAAGTTCATCCTCAACCGAGCCTGCAGAGAAGGGAATAGCCTTTGCAGCCGAATCCCCCGCCAAGAGCTTATGTGATGTAAAGCCTCCAAATCCATTAGATTTTGAGGAAGAAATGGCGTTTATAATGCAAAGGTTCAGCAACTTCCGGAAAAACTACTCCAAATACAAGAAAAATTATAAGGAGAATCCCAGAAGGAACCAGAAAGCCGGAAGCTGGAAGATGGAATGCCACAATTGTCACAAGACAGGACACATTCAGATCGACTGTCCTGAGCTTAATAAGGACGAGAGCAAGAAGGAGGTGGGCAGAAAAGAAGACAGAAGGAAGGCCCTCATCGGAGAAGATCAGGAGCATGTAGAATCAAACAGCGGATTCTTTTCTGATGATGATGAAGAGTATGACTGCCTGATGGCCAACTTAGCTGATGAAGAGGTTACATCAAAACCATCTGGTTCAAATAATAGTTCAGTCATGTCACAAGATATGTATCTACATGAATCTGTAAATCAGCTATTTAAAGATTTTGAAACACTAAAATCTGCACACCTAACTGTATCAGCAGAGAAGACTCAGCTGCAAGATGAGAATAGGCAGCTGAAAAATGATTTTGAAAAACTCACCCTAGAACTGAATACAGTTGAGATAACTGCAGCTAACTTACAAAACCAGGCCGATGTCAATACAGCTGAGATAAATCGACTAACTGTTTTACTTAAAGAAAAATCAGCTGCACTTGCTCATGTCAAAGCCGAAATTACTAAGCTTACTCAGGCAAATAAGACTCAGGCACAGGAAATAACCTCCCTGAAGGCGTCTTCAACCCTGGAAGAATTGTGTACCAATAAAAGGCCACTATATTCCAAATCAGGCCTTGGATATGATCCTCACACTCCCTCTAGTTCTAAAACCACTTTTATCAAAGGAGAAACAATTGTCTCGACTGCTGAGCCTACATACGAACCGATATTTAAAAATAGGCAACAGACAAGTCACAAGTCTAGGCTGCAGCCAGGTTACACAAGGCAGCCACCTAGACAAGCGACTAGGCAATGGCCCAGGCAGCAGCCCAGACAACATGCCCACTATTATCAACAACTCCCTAAAAACAAATTTCAAAATGGGAGGGGCAGGTGGAAACCTCAAGGTTATCCTAATTTCCAAAATGAACAAGTGTGGAGACCTCAAAGATTTAATATATGGTCTCAGCCAAGATTTAGAAATGGCCCACACTATCAATATTTTGAGGAATATCCAGTATACAATCCCAACAGGAGATTCAGACCTCGACCTTACACACCTTATAAGGGTTATAATAATAACAACTATCACAATCCAAGGAGAAATCAATTCTCCAGGAAACCAGCTAACCCCAGAGGACCCACACAGATTTGGGTACCTAAATCTCTGCTTGTTTGATTGCAGAAAAGGTGGAAGGACTACAACCACATCTCCACAAATTCAAACTTTGGAGGTGAGGAATGGTTTGTAGATTATGGATCCTCAAGGCACATGACCGGGAACAAGAAGATGCTGTCCAAATACACCCAAAAAAGAGGTCCTGATGTAACCTTTAGAGATAGCTCTAGAGGACAAACAAAGGGATTTGGAGAGCTGCACTGAGGAAATATTGTGATATCCAAAGTTCATTATGTCAAAGGGCTCAAGTACAACCTCCTGAGCATAAGCCAGTTTTGTGATGAGAAGAATCTAGTAGTCTTCACCATCTGGAAATGCATGGTGATAGATATCCTATCTGGCGAAGTGAAGATACAAGGATTCAGAAGGAGAGATGTCTACATGATAGATTGGAACACAGGAACACCTAACTCTTGTTTTCTATCTAAGACAGTAGCTGAGAACGGATGGCTGTGGCACAAAAGATTCACCTGAACTTCAAAGCCATCAACAAGATTAGTTCTCAGAAGTTGGTCAGAGGACTTCCAGATGAAGCATTCAAGAAGGAAGCTCTTTGTGATGCCTGTCAGAAAGGAAAGCAGACCAGAGCATCATTCAAGCCAGTCCAGCCTACAACTCTCACAACAAGGATCTTAGATCTACTCCACATGGATCTATTTAGTCCTATCAAGCCAACGACTCTAAGCGGCCGAAAGCATGCACTTGTTGTAGTAGATGATTACTCAAGGTACACTTGGATCATCTTCCTGTATAAGAAGAGTGAAACCTTGACCAAGCTACCTGAGCTGCGGAGAAGGATCCAGAATGAGAAATCCCTATCCATCATCAAGATCAGATCAGATAGAGGAGAAGAGTTTGTCAACAAGGCGATCACTTATTACAGCGATCAGAATGAGATCCAGCATGAGCTCTCTGCAGCCAGGACCTCCCAGCAGAATGGCGTTGCTGAAAGAAGAAACAGAACCCTGAAGGAAGCAGCAAGGTCCATGATTGCAGAAGCGGACCTTCCCAAGAGGTTCTGGGCTGAAGCTGTCAACACAGCTTGCCATACTCAGAACAGGAGTATGATAGTAGGGAGACATGGCAAAACTCCCTATGAGGTTTAGAATAATAGAACTCCTACTGTTGCTTACTTTCACGTTTTTGGTTGTAAGTGTTTCATCCACAACAACGGTAAAACACAACTAAATGCCTTTGATGCTAAAACTGATGATGGTCTCTTTATGGGATACTCACAAAGAAGCAAGGCATATAGAGTATTTAACAAAAGAACCTTAGTTGTGGAGGAAACACCCCATGTTGTTTTTGATAAATCTACTGTTGAGTACAGGAAGCAAGTTGAGTTAATTGAGAACAAGCTCAAATCAGCAACCCTTGAAGAAGTCATTGTACATGACACTGGAATGGTGGACTCACCTGCAGACCAGCCTGAAGATCCAACTGTAGCTGCTGAAGACCCAACTGCAGATCAGACAGGAACACCAAACCTATTTGATCCGATTTGCAGTAGAAGACCCAGTGTGGCGATAAAGACTCATCTGCAGATCGGACCCAACTGCAGATGACAAGAGGGTAGCCGTCAGATCTGCGAGACCAAGGAGACCAGAACCCAGCTGATGCAGAAATCCACCAGAGCAATTCATCAGGGGGAACAGACCCAGAAGAAGACGATATCCCCAAGTGGCTCAAAGACCATCCAATCCACCAAATCATCGGGAAGCTGACTGATGGAGTTAAGACAAGACAGTCAACTCTACCCGCAGGAATGGCTATGTTCTCATGCTTCATGTCACAGATAGAACCCAAGACAACAGAACAAGCTTTAGAAGATTATTCTTGGATAAATGCCATGCAAGAAGAACTGGAGCAGATGGAAAGAAACAAAGTTTGGGAACTAACAGACAGACCAGATCACAAGAAGGTTATTGGCACCAAATGGGTGTACAAAAACAAGAGTGATGAAGATGGAGCTATTGTTAGGAATAAAGCCAGACTTGTTGCAAAAGGTTATGCACAGTGTGAAGGAATAGATTTTGATGAAACCTATGCACCTGTTGCAAGATTAGAGGCCATCAGACTATTCCTCGCATATGCTGCATTCAAAGATTTTGAAGTCTATCAGATGGATGTAAAGAGTGCTTTTCTAAATGGCATCCTAGAAGAAGAAGTCTATGTAGAGCAACCCCTAGGTTTTGTCAAAGGAGACAAAGTCTACAAGCTGTTGAAGGCTCTCTATGGACTTAAGAAAGCACCAAGAGCATGGTATGAAACATTGTCTGTGTTTCTTGAGAAGAATGGTTTTTGCAAAGGAAAGGTGGGAAAGACCCTATTCAGAGTGGAGCACGAAGGCCACATATTAATAGTCCAGATATATGTGGATGACATCATATTCGACTCAACCAATCCAGAGCTATGTGAGAAATTCTCTAACCTCATGCAAGGAGAATTTGAGATGAGTATGATGGGAAAGCTTAACTTCTTTCTCGGATTATAAGTTAAGCAGATGGAAAATGGAATTTTCATGAACCAAGCTAAGTATACCAAAGATCTAATCAAGAGATTTGGAATGGAATCAGCTAAACCAACAAGAATTCCTATGAGCACAAGTACCCACCTAGATGCAGATGAGGCAGGCATATCAGTGGATTCAACCCACTACAGAGGACTCATTAGATCATTGCTATACCTCACTGCAAGCAGGCCAGACATATCCTATGCCGTAGGAGTTTGCGCGATTCCTATCTAAGCCTAAGCAGTCACATCTAGATGCAGCAAAGAGAATAATTAAGTACCTTAAGTCTACAGTCAATGTTGGACTATGGTATCCCAAGGATGATAACTTCGAGCTGTCAGGATATTCAGATGCAGATTTCGCAGGATGCAAATTATTAGGAAAAGCACTAGTGGAACGTGTCAATTCCTAGGAACCAGACTGATATCCTGGTTTAGCAAGAAGCAGGTTTCTAACTCTATATCCACCACAGAGTCAAAATACCTAGCTGCAAGTAGCTGTTGTGCACAGATCTTATGGATCAGACAACAGCTGAGGGATTATAATATCATTGCCAATGAAGTCCCTATCTGGTGTGACAACAATAGTGCTATTGCAATAACCAACAATCCGGTTTTGCATTTGAGGACCAAGCACATTGATGTTAAGCACCACTTCATCAGAGACCACGTGCTTAACAAGAGAGTCATAGTTGAAAGAGTCAGCACAAACTACCAAATAGCTGACATCTTCACCAAACCTTTGCCAGAAGAAAGGTTTTTGGAGCTGAGCAGAGATCTTGGTCTACTAGATTGGGAATCTAGTACAGAAGCAAGCTGAAGCATATCAGATGAAGGACGGACCCAGTTGATTAAAGAAACCAGATCCTAGCTGATGCAGGCAAGAGGATGAAGGACGGACAAAGGAACCTAGCTGATCATAATCTCAGGCAAGAAGTCCATGGAGTCAACTCACCTGATGCAGAGCAGTCAACAGTCAACCAGCTAAGTTTTCTAAACTTAACCGACCTCTGAATATTTATTATTGTCTGCTATATGTATAATAATATTATATTAATTTTTGGTTCGCAAGTGGCATTTAAATACATGTGGCGATCACTTGATAAATCGACCTCCACGGTGACCAGTTAAAATCCAACCGTCCAATTTTAAAATTAAAACCTGGTCCACCGATTCGAATTTGAAATTTAAATAGAATCTCAAAAGGCGTACCACCGATTCAAAATAAATAATAATTTAATTCATACGTCTTTTCATCTTCTTTAAAAGGGCGGAAACCTTCACTTCACCTTTACGCTTACCAGTCTTTCAAAACCCTAGATTTACAGAGCAAAAATTCTTTGAACTCCAAATACAATAAAAATCCTTTGTTTGCAGAAATGGAATCGTATTTCGAAGGCGTTAACATGAAGGCAGTCAAAGACCAGATTATCTTTTCTCTGGTCGTTGATTTCGACGGCCTTTTGGAATCGAATCTGGACAACAACGACGTACTCTTCCTTATCCATTCGATGATGAAGAATGGGATCTATCCATTTCTGGATATCAGTCCCAAGCACCTTTACAAGGAAGACGTCATCGCTTTCTATCGCGAGGCCCATGTGATTGAAGAAGGAATCAGGAGCACAGTCGGCGGAACTCAAGTCGACATCTCGCCGGAGACAATTCGGAAAGTTTTTGGTATGCGGCACCGTGGCATAGCCGTCGAAGCTCTCAAACAGACAGCAACCGATGTTTGGCTAAAGATTAAGGCGATTGACCAACCGACGAAGCTAAAACTCACTGCTAAAAGGAGCGAGATTAAAAAGGAGTACCGATATATGTTGGATATTACCAACAAGATCATTATGGGTATGGCCGTGATTCACGACCAAGCGTAAATTCGGCAGAATTCAGCGATCTTTGAGCACTGATTCAAGACGAGGCAATTGATTGGGCTGAGTATATCTTTAGGCAGCTTGTTTGAGAAGTCAACAAAGCTGAATGGCTTGCTGATGAAAAGAGATTCAGATTTAAGCTGGCATTTAAAACGCAGCTTAGTTGGATCCTTGAGAAGATAGGTGTGGCGAAGGGAAGTACTGATCCCTTCCACATCAACAAGAGACTTGGTCATCTGGACCAAGAGACCTTAAGGAAGTTGGGAGGCAACAGGAGAGCAGCTCGGATACTCAAAGAACTGTCTGATTCACCGCCCTACAAATGTCCTTCATCAGACGAGTCGGACCGACCTGCAGCCGTCAACCCAACTGTAGCCGAGTTAGACTCCGAGTCAGACAACACACCAATAGCTGTCCGATTCAAAAGAAGGGGACCAGCCCCTGGAGAGCCATCCATCATGCAGTCATCTCCAGAACCCTCTCCCTGGAGGACCAGGCGTCTGCAGTTTAGTCAGGAGGAGCAGCTAGATCATTATGCCAGTCCTGCAGCCAGGTCGCCTACCCACCTGGAAGACCAGCCTGCTCCAGGCAGCCTGGAAACTCAGATAGCCCCTGTCCTCACTCCACCATACATTCCAGAGGAGGAAGAAGCAGGTTTAATCATCTCAATCCCTGAAGCAAATTACACCTTTAACCTACTGGACAACAATATTTTCAACCTGTCCATTGAACAATTACAGCTTGTTAAACCACAAGCCTTAAAACACTCTTTTGTTAATATTTTTGAAGAGTGGAACTTTTTCAAATCACTTTCATTTGCGAAACTTCAAACTTATATTGCAACCAGTGGTTGGGAATATCCCCAAGCCACAGAGGATGTACTGATACATTTTTGTAAAGTATCAGACATAGTTTTGATCCTCCAGGAGAATTGGTTCATGTCTCATTTCAAAACCAACATGGACCAATTCATCATTTATATAATGTATAGTATTTTTGATGGTTCATTTGAAAAAGAAGATGAGGAGGAAGAAGAAAAAGAAATTAGAATTGAAGAAGTAAATGGAGAAGAAGATAAGGAAGTCATTATCATAGATGACGAAGAAGAGGAGCAGGAAGAGAAAAGAGAAGGAGAAAATATTTTAGTTGAAAAACAAACAGAAGAAGTGGAGAAAACAGAGGAGTTAATTGATGAAGAAGAAGAAGGGGAAGAGGTAGAACAGGAGGATGATGAAGGAGAAAAAGATGATGAGAATGATGATGAAAATGATGGAGAAAATAAAAAGGATGAGAAAAAGGATGATGATGATGATGATGATGATGATGATGATGATAAGGATGAAGGAGGAGATCAGGGATCTGAAAAAGAAAAAGATAATGTTGATAAAGAAGAAAAGGAGAAAGAACAAGAGAAAGATGATGAAAAAAAATAAGAAGAGGAGAAGGAAAAGGAGCCCGAGAAAGAGCCAGAAGTAGAGGCTGCAGACAAGGCTGGGGCGCCTGCCCGGTATACCAGCCTGGACACCGAGTTGGATGAGGACTCCGGATCAGGGACACCAGAAAAGACCCCATCTGGAGTACCAGCTGCAGATAGGAGCCTGCAGTCTAGTGGTTCATTTGCAGAAGGCTCAGGCGAGCACTCTCCACCATCGCAGATCTCACCTGTGATGACTGAGCTGATTAGACAAATAGTGAAGGATACTATTGGAGAGCTGCTTGCATCTCAGGTCACTCCTGACCTCCAATCCATCAATGCCAAGATTGATACTTTGCTGCAAAGGGAAGTCCCTCAGCCGCCTCCCCCTACAAACAA
This sequence comes from Orobanche coerulescens, assembly GCA_033398695.1. Taxonomy (NCBI): domain Eukaryota; kingdom Viridiplantae; phylum Streptophyta; class Magnoliopsida; order Lamiales; family Orobanchaceae; genus Orobanche; species Orobanche coerulescens. The sequence goes on from CM065819.1 coordinate 11,033,078, forward strand.
CAGAATGCCATTTGGCATGTCTGACTGGATGCACAGAATGGAGCAGCAGTTGACTACTTTAGTTGATGCTGGCAAAAAGGGGGAAGATAGGATACAGGGGGAAGTCAGCACTCAAGGAGAGATAAGGGAGGAGCTTAGAACGAAGAAGAGACAGGATGTCCAGATGATCACTGCTGGGACATCCTCAGCCAAAAGGAAGGGAGAAGCAGAACCAGAAGAACAGGCTGATCAGCCTACAGGCAAGAAGAGGAGGACTAGAGGAGGATTTGAGCCTAGTCTAGAGTGTGAAGGTAAGGAGTTGTGGTTTGTTGAAGATTTTGTACCTTATGAAGCTCTACCCATGTGGGGATCTGCAAGGAAAAAATTCATCAGAGACTACTACATCTGGGAAATACTCCAGGATGATAATTGCTCCCCACAGCAGATCTTCATCAACTTCATGCAAGAAGCTCATCCACAACTCTGGACTATTCTGCTAAAACATGCTGAGGCACACAATGCATATCCCATGATCCCTCCGTTCAGTGCCAAAGATCCTCCTACTTTTGAGAAAGGTAATGCTTTGGATGAACTTGAGAATAAGTTTTCATCCTAAGAAGAGCAAGACTTTGCAGCTCTTGTTGTAAAGAGGAAGTATGGTCTTGCCCTTGTCAAGTCAAGACCAATCGGAGCTAAACCCTTCGGGCCTGCCAAACATCTTATTCGAAGAGGCAGGGGCAGAGGCAAATGACTTTCACTTATTTTGTACTTGTAATGATTTTACTTATTTCTATACTTGTAAACTTTTCTTGTAAATTTCAAACATAATCAAGTCAGAAAATTTTATAGCAGTCTTTTGAATGACAATTTGTCTCAAAAATTAGACTGATTTTAGGTTGTGTCTTGCACTCAAGTGCAGACTTGTTTATTTTAATATTTCCTTAAAGTTTTGCCATCATCAAAATAGGGGGAATTTGTTAGGAATACTTTGTTAGATTTTGATGATGTCATTAATATAAATTCAAATGTTTATTACTTGGCAAAAATGTAAGGAAGAACCAAATGAGTATCTTCCATAGGCCAAATAATGTTAAGTGTAAAAATTGGCAAAATGTAAAGAAGAACCAAATGAGTATCTTCTATAGGCCAAAAATAAGTTAGGCTAAAAATCGGCTAAGTACTAAAGATCAGCTGAGTTCATCAGAGAGGTACAACCGAGTCAAGTCAGAGTAGTTCTTGTCAACAAAAATCATCATGGATGTTTGACCAGACTGCAGTCAAGATACCTCAGACAAGTCATCTGATCAGACAAGTCCTAAACAGTGAACATCAGAGAGGTCCAGACTGCAGAGAAGTTAACTTCACATCAGCCTAGTCGAGATCAGCCAAGTACTCCAAGTCCACGTCAGCATGCATTGAAAAGTCAAACATTACGGAAAGTCACATGTAACGTGAAGAGACAAATTGGAGAGATTCCCGCAAAAGATATGAATTAAATAATTCATCCAGACCCACCTTGAAGACTTTAATCATATTATATTCAAAAGATTCGGCGCATCACACGCAGAGTCTTCACAACGGTCGGAAGATAGATTAAAATATGGGAATCCAGCCTTGCAACATTCAGAAAAGAATAAACAAAGAAGTCTCCCTCCAACGGACTAATTTGTTACAGATTTGCAACGGCTATGAAGAAATGCTCAAGGATCAACACCTATATATATCCAAAGATTTGAAGTTGAGCAACTACCGGTGCAAACATACTTTCAAGCGATCAAATCATTCAAGCAATGTAAAAGCAAAATAGAGCATCGTGAAAAGAGCAGTTCTAAAAAGTTCATACTTGAAGAAGCTCTTAGTTGGAGAAGACAAAAACGCGTGTCTTAAATCCTGAGTTCGGGGTACTTCACTGGTTGAAGTTAGAGACTGTAAAGGCATCCAAGGATCGAGGATCAAGAGGTGCAAGGCAGTCAAGTGTGTTACAACGGCACGGATTTACACTAGTTGGAAGCTGTTGTAGTTTGGTTGAATCACTGGAATATTTATCACTGGTTGAAAATTATAGTGAATTCATCTCCAACTGGTTTGGAGAAAAGTGGATTAGTAGAGGATTACCCCACCTCTGAGACCACTATAATTGCCTACGTACTTTACTGATTTATAGCATCATACTTTAACTGCTGCATTCATTGTTAAGTGTTTCATTAGTTGTTCTGTATTCGTCATCAACTGACTTCCGCACGTATTAAGAACAAACGACTCCAAGTCATTTGTTTATCTATCAGCTGAAGAAACTTACTCTTTGAGAAAAAGAGTTTAAGAGTTTCAATAAGTCTATTCACCCCCCCTCTAGACTTATTCCTGGACGACTTGTGACCTACATGGAGTTTTGCTAACCCCCGAGTATTTGGGTGTGGATGTCTATATTGCGTCCAGGTACATGCAGGTTGCTGGGGAGCGAATCACAGGATCAATACGAAGGATGATGAAATATGAAGATACTAATCACATGAATACCATTTATTGAATATTAGTAGAACCTTATTGTTTGGTTCCCTGTTGTGTGGTTCTCCCGTTTTATGGGCATGACGATATATTCCAACCTCTGCATGGGTATGTGTTTTGAGGAAGAGTTATGTATATTTGATGTGTGTGTTGTGGAAAAGACCAAATCGGTCTAGTGAATCGTTATTAGCCATGTTGGCATGTATCTATATGTTGTGTTTTCCGCTTTTAGCCTGGTAGATCCTCACGGAGAGGGTCTGCGGCACTGTAATATTCCCGAGTGGTTTGGGGGTGTTACAACGGTGACCATCACCTTTTATGAATCCATCTTCCTACTTTGTTTCAGATCCTGATTCATAGTACAAATATGAGAACTCGCACCAGAATCAAGTATCCAAGAAGTAGAATAAACATTTACAGAATAATTTTTTCCAAAACTAGTAATTCCGTACCTGAAGGCGCACTACGTTCAAGTTTTGGATAGTACCTCCTCTAGTGGCCTGTCTCACCGCAGTTGAAGCATACGTCCATTTCTTGGCCCCTTTCTCTTTTGAACCATTGGGGCTCTGCCCTTTCACTTATCGATCTTGGCTATTGGACCCAATTGCCTTTTGTTCTTTTTCTTCTTATCCTTGGACTTCCAAGTCCCAGAATAAATCACAAGTGCAACTTCTTTTCCTTTTGTCTTCATCTGAGACTGGGTAGTCTTCAGTTTGTTCATTAGCCCAACTAAGTTACATTCAATCTCATTGCAGTTGAAGTTCATGATAAATTAGGAAAAGGAGTTAGGAAGTGACTGCGGGATAAGGTCAGTTTGGAGAGATGCATGAATCTGAAAATAAAGAGCTTCTAATCTCTCAATCTTCGAGATCATCTTGAGGACATGATCCCTAACTCTCTCGCCTTCCTTCATCCTAGCGCCGAATAATTGCTTCGATATTTCATATCTAGCAGTTCGACTATACTCTTCATAGAGCTTAGCCAGGTGTGCTAAGATGGCTCTAAAATAAATCATCTTTTCATGGGCACGTTGAATCTCATTATTCATTGAGCCTAACATGTACCCGCGCACTCTTACACCGTCTTTTACCCATTTCTCATGGGCATCGACTTCTTCCTGATTAGCTCGGTTTCTTGCAGGAGCCACTGGGATGTCCGCCTCCAAGACGTATCCCAGCATTTCCATAGTGAGGACAATCCTCAAGTTTCGAAGCCATTCCACCTAGTTCGGACGAGTCAGGGCGTTCTTTTCAAGTAGTATAACGAGTGGGTTAATTGTGTAATATCCGCAATTTTCGATTTCCGGTAATTTCTTTTTTTTTTTTTTCGGCGGAAGTCTGTTTTGACGACTCGCTCATGTCCGTTTCGTCATTCTGAGAATGATTAATTCTACACTTTTTGACATCCGAGTTCGTTTCGGTATCGTTTCGTTGAGTTCTGTGCTTTTTAGCGACTTTTCCGCACTTGAGTTCGATTCTTGCGAATCTCGTCCGAAACTGTTGTTTCGAGTTTCCCGCAAGTCCGTTTAACTTTGTTAGACGTGTTGTGAGCTTTGGTTTGATTATTCGTTGTCGTATGGTGATTTTCGGGCAGTTGGGCCATTTTCGTAATTTCCCAAAGTTTGGGGTAATTACCTTCCGTTGTCGAATTTCGAGCCTTCGGGTGGTCGAAATCGTGTGTTCTACTAGCTCTTAGATTCGTCTTTGTGAGTACCTCGTAACCGTATCTTCGGTTCGTATTCAGGCTCGGGTTTCGGTGTCGCTTTGTTGAATTCAGGATTACTAAACGACTTTTCTAAGTATGAGTTCGACTTTGTTAGACCACCATTAATTTTTGGTGACTCCAAAAATTATAAATCTTTGCAATATTATAGAACATCGAGTTAGCTTTCCAATGGTTCAAACGGTGAGTCAATCGGAGTCCGGACGAGAGAGTTATGGTCGTTTTAGTGAAAGGCGCCGGTGTCGGGCACCGTCCGAGAGCCTTTCGGCCGATAGGGAGGGCCGATAGACTCTCTGCCGGCATTTGTATAGGGTATCGGTTGGGCCTATCGGCCGATAGGCTGGCCGATAGGTCTGTGTGTTACACTATAAATGTGTTGTTTTGAGCGTGAATGCTCATTTCCTTCTTCTTTTTCCTTAGACGCGAGAGAGTGAGAGAGGAGGAGAGCTTCTCATCATTATCATTTGGAGGGTTGATTTTCATCATTCTTCTTCGGTTGTGAAGCCCGGACAATCAATCCAACGCGTGTTCTACGAATCTAAATACTTGAATCACTCAAGGTAATATCTCTTGAAACCCTACCTTTTTGGATAATTGGGGATTTTGGGGTTTTGTCCGATTCTTTCCGTTTTGTTGATGGATTGATGATTATTTAGATGTATTATATCATTTCCTTGTTATTCCATGGTTGGATCGTATCGATTCGTTGTTTGAGTTGAGTTCTTGACCGACGCCTTGAAGGTGTCCGGTAAAATGTCTTAGAGGGGTTTTCGGGCGTTCTACGATTATTCTTCCTCGTATGGTCGATGATTTATTGATTGTATGATGTTAGGGTCGTGTTTCTTGCGAAGAAACCGCGTTGAACCCTTTCGTTCGTCGCCGTCTTCCGTTTCGATAGCATTGGGCGTTTGAAGCTTTCGGTTGAGCCGTGTTCGTCGGAATACTTGCGTGCGATTTTGAGGCAAGTATCTTGTCCATACATTCATGTTTCGTAGGCATAATTATTGATAAATGATTTTATGCGAAATCCAATGTTTAATGAACGTAAAAAGGGATCGGTATGTTCTCGATAAATGTTGTCTTTCAACAATAATTCTTGTAATTCGTGAATATATGTGTTCTCGGAATATATGTGTTGGTTTTGTATGTTGAAAGATGCTACGATCACTTTGAGTGAGTTTAATAGACCGTAATCCTTTGCCGGGGATTACGTAATGTTATGTGTACTTGTTCGGTAAGAACGTAATGTGTGCGATATTGGTTGTTATTCCTTCGTTAGGAGATTGTGACACTTGGTGTTGCTTGGTATTGGTATTTACTTGTGGTTGTGTGACATTAGTTGTGAGTGTACGTCGACTAAAGTGGCCATTCTAGCGAAGTACCTAGCATTTGTATGCATATCCTAGTATTCGAATTATGGCTTCCCGTGGCGTTGTGGATGATATGTGTATGTTCACCTAGGGACGGTCTGACGAGGCCTCTAGGGATACGTTGCCGTGAGTTTCGTATCGCGAACTATGGTTAACCACCCAGGGATGTCCGACGGGGCTCTGCGAGTACGGTGGCTGTGAGTGTCGTACCATGGTTTACTTTGAAGTGTTTTGTTGGAGAACCGTGATCTTTGGCGCATATTTAAATCGATTAGAATGGCGATTCAAATGGTATCGTTCTTGGCTTGATTGGCACTATTAAATGTGTTGTGAATGAATTGTCTCTTGGTTGTGATAATTTGGTATGGGTACGTGAGTCATGTGGTTGCTCTGTGCATTGTAGCTCTGTGGTATGATGAGTGAGACTGTTGTCATGGTAATGTTGGATACGGTGTAATTTCCACCGGGTATTCTTGCGAGTATGTGATGTGGATGATTTGGGTCGTGGACCCCTGTGTTGTGATTGGAATGTTATAATTGGGTCGTGGGCCTGTTATACGCTATCGGACTTGTATTTTGAAATAACGATTGTTGGGCTATGTCCCTAAGCATTTCGAAAGGCTTGAAAATTCTTAAATCCCAAACGTTTTCAAAAACTCCCGAGATCGTAAAATGTTTTGTAAGTTGTAAAATGGTTTTATTCTTATCTTTCGTAATCTAAATTGTTTTGATCAAGTGAATTATCTCGGAAGTATATTCATGATTTCTATGTTCTTGGAGTATGATTTGTATGGCCTGTCTTTGTATTTATACTTGCACTAGCAAAACAGTGGGGTTTGCTAACCCCGAGTATTCGGGGTGGATGTCAGATTGCGTCCGGTATTTGCGAGTTCTTTGGGAGCAATTCACAGGATCGTTACGAAGGATGATGGAAGACGGCGATACTAATCACATGAAGACCGGTGTTGAATATTTGGTGATGTTTTGTTTTGTCTTTCCGTTGTGTTTACTTTCCCCTATGCGGGATTGTTGATTTATGTTAACCCCTGCGTGGGTATGAGTTACGAGAAAGAGTAATGTATGCTCGATGTGTATGTTGTGGTAAAAGACCAAATCGGTCTAATGGTTCGTTTGTTAGCCATGTCGGCATGTATAGTGTTAATGTGTTTTCTGTATTTAGCCTGGTAGATCCTCACGGAGGGGGTCTGCGGCGCTGTAATATTCCCGAAGGGTTTGGGGGTGTTACAAATTGCCATTTTGAGAGATACTTGTTAACTGCAGGGAATAATTTAAGATTCGTTAATGATTGTTTAATTGTGATCCGGGTAAAGAATTTGAGGACTTTCTCTATTCATAACCCGACTCCCACTATTTTATCGGTATTTGCACAGTCCCATGTGAAATCCTAAAGTCACGGTTGATTTCTTAGTGCTGATCGAGTTCTTTACAAAGTTTAATAGAGGTCAACACATACGGTTTCTATTCTTTCATTTTTTTTTGAACAAAGATAATTTTATTTCGAGTAGACAATGAAGTACAATGACCCAATACAAACATCAAAAGCCAAATACACCAAACAACTAACTAAACTAAAATAGCCTCATGCGCTCACAATTACTGGCTAGACTAGGAATAGTCAGGCATCTACTAACAGTTATATACATCACATTCCTAGCCAAACTATACATATTTCCAACTTGATTATGGAAAATACGCCTATTCCTCTCCTGCCAAATTGCATATAGAAATTCAGCAATCATAACCTTCATGATACGAACTCCAGCAGATTTGCCATGACTAGCCTGGGAACATAGGGCCATCTCCTTATTCCATCTACCCGCAGGTCGAACCTGACCGATCCATGTCAACAGGACTATCCAAATAGCTTTAACAGTAGGGCAAATGAAGAAAAGATGTTCATTCGTTTCATTTTAAGTCTTACATAACACACAGGTGGTATCAATATTAGAACAGAATAATTGGAGTCAGTATTTAGTTGCTAGATGTTTCCAAAGAGCCATCCAAAGAATGAATCTTGCTCTAGGAGTTGCGCAATTGTTCAGGATAGTGTCCCCCCATTCAACTTTGTCAGAGGGAGGCCTGATCAGTAAATAAGCCTTCTTCATGTCAAATTTGTCATGTTCCAACAGGTCCTGCCATCCCACCAAATTTGACCCCAAAGACCTGACTTTCAAAAGTTTTTTAAATAGGAAGGAGGATTGTGTTGGGATCGGCATGCCCAACACTGGCATACCTTTAGTATAATAGGCATGAATCCATCTTACCCACAGCCTATCTGATTTTTTGTGAATTGCCCAGAGTCTAACAGCCCATCTTATCCACAGCCTATCTTATCCACAGTCTAACACCAGCCCATCTAATGGATGATTCGATCTTCTTTTACCCCTAGTTCACTTGGCTTCAACCCATTCGGTTTCTATGGCTCACTGAACTATCTAAGTTTAAACCGTCAACTCCTATTAGTCTGATAATTGAATCTTACCCGGAAAACCATACGGTTTCTAAGGTTTTGATTTATCACAAACAAAGGCATCTAATGCACTTTAGGAATTTATCAACCTTCTCCAAAAATATTACTCCAACATTCTCGGAAGAATAATATTTCGGTTTAGATTTCAATTTTCCATGAGTTTGACGGAGGGTAGGAAACCTAGTAACCTTTATAACTTGGTGTCTGTAAGTGGGAGTTTAACGTGATTATACGTTACACTTTGCACATTAATCCGTTTATAAGTGCGGTTTGTCGGTTTGTTTGTTTGTCATGCAATATGAAAACATACACAACCTAAACCTAAAAACAGGCAGTTTATGGACCGTTCCTAAGTACCGAGTATTCATCGACTCGATAAAAATAAAAGTAATATAATTACAAGTCTTGAGTCTTCATCTTCATGGCGGTTCATCCTCGGTTCTTCGTCATAACTAATTTATTACATTTATAAAATTTGCATCCTATACAAATTTACTAAAAAAATTAAATCGGCTAAAAACGGCCATTACAACCCCTCGAATAATGATTCAATAAACCAAGTTCATGAACTAATAATGCAACCATTACATTAAAATAAATGGCAATAATGATTGATCAAAATATTGATCTAATCAACAAAAAATTAATCCAACTATTAGAATTAATCCAATTAATTCACATAACCATTAATTCTCTTAAAAATAAAATTACCAAAATCATATCTTAGTCACATTAAATCCAATTTAATTTGCGAAAAATTAATTTACCGAACAAACCATAAAAATAGAGTCGGAAAACACAAGACCCGGGCCAAGCCCATGGCTCGGGAGGAGCTGCCTACTGCCGAGCAGTCCCGGCAGCCTCTGGCAGCCCCGAGCTGCCGGATCCGGCCATTTTTCTGGCTCGTCTTTTCGTCCGGAATCCAAAACTAATATTTTTTTAATTTTTATAGTACACATTAAATCAATTTTTCAAAATAAAAATAGATTGATATTGTAACATAAAAACATGAAAAATAATTTTTAGATGAACAATTAAACATTAACAATTAAAACAATTATGATTCTAAAATCATATAAAAGAATAACCAAGCATTCCAAATGTAAATATTGAATATACGATCGCATAAACCTCGCTCCGATACCACTATTGGTTTTCAGTTATTAAAATCGAGATACGCATCGGAAAATAAAACGGTCCAATTGGATAAAACCAAACCCCAAAAACAGAGATCAAGCATCGTATAAATGAATATAAATTGATGAAGATAAAATTAAAAGATCATACCCTCGTAGACCTTTGATAATATCTTCTTGATTTCGAACACAACACAAATCCAATCGAACGAGCTTTTGGAAATTCCCAAGCACCGAAAACACCGTGCCTCTACGTATCACGCATCGGAAGATGACCGGAAAATATTTCTATCAACTTATACTCTAAGTAATATGGCTAGAAGTTGATAAATTATGCCTATATATAATTTTGCAAATACTCACTTTTTAGAAATTATTTTCTCTCAACAAGTACACTTAAAATCTAAGATTAAGAAAAGGAAAAATATTCTCTCCCTTGCATTTGATAGTCACGGCCAAGCACTAATTTGTGGAGGAGGATGAAGTTGTTTTTATAACAACAAAACAACTCATTCCACACTTTATTCCAAAACTCCCATAATTATTTATACACCGTGTATAAACAAATATATCATATATCTCATGGAATCTCACTTTGAGATAAAATAATTGATACACCAAATATGGTGGGGTTTGGGGCCGGCAAGGGGGAGTAAAGTAATGTCGGTTCGTTTCGATCCGTGAAACGGACCCTCGTGTGTCTAGTCCGATAGATAAACCTTGGTACATTTCGAAATTAATATAATTAATTAATCCAATTAATTAATTATATTAAAAATAAATTCTTAAGAAATTATATGTGTAAATTAATTACCCAGTAATTTATTTAATTCACGAGATCGATTTAATTTATCCAATAAATTAAAATAGACATTCAATGTCCAATATTAATCAAGAGAGAATAAGCTAAAAATATAACCCATCGTCAATTCCTGTGCCGCGTCCCTGTAGGTTCATCTCAGTTAGCACTGGGAGGATTCAATGTGTGTTAGCACCACTTAGCCAGTCTCGTGGCCCACACCGTAACCTAACTGAGAACGAATGATAGGATCATTCCAAAACTATTATGTCGTGAATACCGTATACGTATAAACCCTTCATCATCTGTCCCGGTCAAGTATTAGGGTCACGTTAAAGTCAAACCCTATTGTAACTTGACTCTATGCATTTGTTAATACAAACCGAGATCACTGAGCTTTCTTATCAAATACAACTAGCTCTAAATACTTTGGCCAAAGACTTATGATCACATTTGCCGTTAACCGCATAGGATATTTACCTGCTCACTCACAGGAAAAATAATTCTATCTTGGTATTCAGTAGAGACTACTACATGGCCACTAAGTTGCATTTCGAGGTTGACCCACCAATCGGCGATTGGATCGAACTGCTCTAATGACTAACTTAATGTCACAAGCACATCTCCTACTGAAACCTCAAGTCAAAGGTCTACATATACCTATCACAACCTTTCAATACAGTCATTGACGATCCCTGAGTGATATCCATGTGATCAAATCAAGGTGAGTCATGTTCGAGTATACTAATCCCATTAGCATACCTATAACGTGTGCTCCCACTAACCCTTAGTGAAGACAGGCACTCTACATGTCAAAGTACATTCTATACAAATCTTGTCAAAAGTTACTGCCCAATTATGTTTTATCGACTTGTGAACCATTTAAGAATTCGAGCCCTAAACACCTCTAGTGCCTATCTCCTTATCTCCACAAGGAGTGAAATGTCTGCTCTCAAATACAAGGACTATTATTATATATACCAAATAACAATGCCCATGATATATAATAGTATAGATATAATTAATGCCTTGTTAAATTTAATATTCGTAATAACAATACAATGCTCTCACTCTCCCCTCCTCTGGGTGGCATTTGAGGGCATATTCCTAACATGATCTTACTAAAAGGTTATGGGCTGAAGATGTCAACAAAGCATGCCATACTCACAAGAGAAGTATGATAGTAGGAAGACACTATAAAACTCCCTATGAGGTTTGGAATGGCAGATTAGCAATTGTTTAATATTTTCATATTTTTTGTTGTAAGTGTTTTATCCAAAACAATGGCAAACCCAACTGAATCCCTTTGATGCAAAAACTGATGACGGTCTATTTATGGGATACTCACAGATAAGAAAGGCATACAGAGTCTTTAACAAAAGAAAATTAGTTGTGGAAGAAACACCTCATGTTGTATTTGTGAATCTCCTGTTGAATACAGGAAACATGTGGAACAAATTGAGAAAAAGCTCAAAGCCATCTCTCTAGAATAAGTCATTATTAATAAGACAAGGTTGGTGGACCAAGCTGATGAAGACCCAACTGCAGATCAGCCAGGTTCACCTATCTTAGCTGATCCTATCATAGTTGAAGATGATCCAATCACAGCTGACACCTAACAAGACCTAGCTGAAGGACAGCCAAACTCAATAAATCCTCAGCTCAATCCAACAGAAGGAACAAGCAATGATAATCACAACCAAAAGCATAAGATGAAAATGATACTCCCAAATGATAATCTCATTCAACAAATATTGAAAACCTATCTGATGGAGTCAAAACCAGGAAGTCAAAAGAACCAATATAAATGACGATGCTCTCTTGTTTCTTGTCTCAAATAGAGCCCAAAACAACAGAACAAGCTCTGGATGACTACACATGGGTGATTGCAATGCAAGAAGCGTTAAACTAAATGGAAAGGAACAATGTGGGGGAGTTGATAGACATACCAAATCATAACAAGGTCACTGGCACCAAATGGGTTTACAAGAACAAATGTGATGAAAATGTAGCTGTTTGTAGGAATAAAGACATATTGGTTTCAAAACCTATGCACCGATAGCAAGATTAGAAGCAATCAGATTATTCTTGCCTGTGCATCCTTCAAGAAATTTGAGGTGTATCTAATGGATGTGAAAAGTGTCTTCCTTAATGGAGTACTGGAAGAGGAGGTATATGTTGAACAATCTCCTGGATTTTTCAAAGGAAACAAGGTGTACAAGCTTTTGAAAGCTTTATATGGACTCAAACATGTACCAAGAGCCTGGTATGAGACACTATCCATATTTCTCGAGCAAAATGGATTCTGCAAGGGAAAGGTGGACAAAAATTTATTAAGAATTGAACATGAAGACCACATATTACTAGTTCAATTATATGTGAGTGATATCTTCTTTGCCACAACAAATCCTGAACTATGAGAAAAATTCTCAAACCTCATGCAAGTAGAATTTGAAATGAGCATGATGGGTAAACTTAAATTCTTTCTTGCTTTACAAGTCAAACAGGTCGAAACTGGCATTTTCATCAACCAAGCAAAATATACAATGGGGCTGATAGATTTGGCATGGAGTCAGTCAAGCCCTCGAGGGTACCAATGAGCAAATCTCTCCACATTAACTCAGATGATGGAGGCATTCCAGTGGATCCAACCCACTATAGAGAATTAATTGGATCATTATTATACCTTACTACAAGCAGACCTGACATATCATATGCAGTAGGGGTGTGCGCAATATTTTAATCCAAATCGAAGTTGTCCCATCAGTAAGCAGCAAAGAGAATAATCAGATACATAAAATCCACAATCAATGTTGGATTATGGTATCCTAAAGATGACAACTTTGAACTATTAGGATATTCTGATGCTGATTTTGCAGGATGTAAAATCAACAGAAAAAGCACTAGTGGAACATGTTAATTCCTTGGAACCAGACTGATATCTTGGTTCAGTAAGAAGCAGGTCTCCAACTCAATATCCACAACCGAGTCAGAATACCTAGATCTAGGTAGATGTTGTGCTCAAATATTATGGATCAGACAAGAACTAAGGCACTACAATATTATTTCAAATGAAGTTCCAATATGGTGTGACAACAATAGCGCAATTGATATCATAAACAATCTAGCCCTGTAGTTCAGAACAAAGCATGCAGATGTCAAACATAATTTCACCAGAGACCATGTTATTAATAAAAGAGTCAAGGTGGAAAGAGTCAGCACTAAATACCAAATTGCTGATATATTCATAAAGCCCTCACCAGAAGAAAGGTTTCTTGAACTAAGCAGGGATCTTGGACTCCTAAATTGGGAATCAAGTACCTAAGTAATGCAAAAACATAGATGATCCGAATCCCAGCCAGGATCGAAGAAACATAGCTGATAAAATCTCAGCCAGGATGGAAGAGTCCTAGCTGATCAAATCTCAGCCATGACGAAAGGAACCTAGCTGATCAAATCTCAGCCAGGATGGAAGGAACTTAGCTGGTCAATCTTAGCCACTGGAAGTATCCTAGCTGATCAGATCTCAGCCAGGATTACATATATGATAGAAGAAAGCAAGGAATAAAAACGCAGCTGTATCAAAAGTCAAACGGTCAACCAGCTAAGTTCCTGATCTCTTTAAATATTTGTTTATTTAATATCGCATGTGGATTAAATATGCACGATCCCAGTAACACCATGTCTACCTCACGTTGTCCAACTATGTCACACAACCCACCATTTTGCAATTAATTATTTTAAAATCGACTTCAAAAATAGCTACTTAAAAGCGATTAAAATTACTTGACAAAAAGTTATCGTCTTTAGAAGTTTTCAAGCAAGAACCCTAGTTTTCCGAAAAGCAAAAAATCTAATTTCTCTAAACTAAAAATTTTCAAAGAATCTCAGAAATGGACGCGACAACATATTTCAAGAACATCAACCTAAGAGTCGTGAAGGAGCAAATAATATTCATCATGGTGGTGGATTTCCTCGGACTCCTGGAGTGGAACAACTCCCTCTTAATGGTGGATTTATTTCTCATAATGAAGAAAAATGGTATCTACCATTATCTCGACATCAACCCCTCTGAGCTTTACATGGAAGCAGTCATGTGCTATTATAAAGAAGCCGAAGTGACTGAAAGGGGCATCGATAGCTCGATCTTTGGCGAACACATCATCATAACCCAACAAACCATAATTAATGCTTTTGGACTGTAGAACCATGGAATAGCGGTTGAATCTCTAAAATAAAATCACCTGGACATGTAGCAGTAGATCAAGTTACCTAATCAACCAAGCAACATGAACAATATTTCCAAGAAATCTGATTTTCAGAAAGAGTTCAGATACCTGATGGACATGACCAATAAAATTGTCATGGGCATGTTAGGAAGTTTTGATCAGATGTCCTCATCAAAATACACAGTGATGGGGGCAATGATGCAGATGAAAAGGACTAAATGGCCTAATTACATCTTCAGGCAGTTAGTTAGGGAAGTGAATAAAGCCAGCTGGGATTCCACCAACAAGAAATTCACCCAGAAATTAACCTTTAGCACTCACATAAGTCGGATTCTGGAATTTCCAGGCGGCTAAAGGCAAAGTAGAAAAATTCCACAGCAAAAAACGCCTTGGCCACCTAGACCTAGCTGCACTGTCTCGGTTCTCAACTCAGAAACCAAGGGCCGTATAAATGCTTGCTAAGATAATCTCAGGAAAATCATCTCACAAAGAAGCATCGGAATTCGAGGATGAAAATGAAGTGGAATTAGCTGCAGCCATTCTACCTGCAGCTGAGACTTCCATACGTGAACTGACCCCAGCTGAGATTTCAACATCTAACATTTTGTCCGAAGAGTTAGCTGCACCTGAGGAACCCCTAGTTGCACCTGAAGAAATCCCAGTTGCACCTGCTAAAGAGGAAGATGAAGACAGTGACCATATTCGCGTATCTACAATTTCAGGAAGAGAAAGTCTCCTAAAAAGGAAGATATCATTCAAGTTGCATCATCACCTAAATCTTCCTCAAAGGGACATAAAGGATTGGTCGATTACTCATTTGTGTCATTAAAAAAAAACATGACTGAAATTCACTCGTCTGGGATTCCTGAAGTCTCCTCCACCCAAGCTGCAACTGTAATCATTACATCTGCATCACACACAGATCAGTCAATAGCAGTGATCAAACTTGAGAATAGGAAGACCTCATTCGTGAAGCACCACTTCCTGAATCCCCCAGCATTCCCGAGGAGGAAGAAGCTGAAGAAGTTCTTGAGGAAGCCGACACTCATTATAGATTTAATCTCAAGGACAACAACACATTTTATCTAAGCAAAGAACAACTCAAAACGATAAGAATGCACATCTAAGCTTTCTATTGTTTATGCCTATAAAGACTGGAAGAGATTGAAGACACTTAGTTTTAATGCTCTGAAGGAGTGGTTGGGACAACCCCCCTACTACTGAGCAGCTCATTCAAGTTTTCTGTAATGAAACGGAAATGAGTCTATTGTTATATGAAAATTAGTTCATCAACAACTTAAAATCAAATATGAACCAATTTATTCTATACATTATGGAAGGAGTAGCTCAGGGTAAAAATTTTGATGAAAAAGAAGAAGTTGAAAATGAAAAGATTGTTGGAGTTGAAAAAGAAGAAGTTGAAGTAGAAAAAGTTTGAGGAGTTGAAAAAGAGGATGGAGAAGAAGAAGAAGAAGTAGAAAAAGAAGAAGAAGAGGAAAACAAGGATGATCAGGCTGACTTTGATCATGCTAAGGATCAGGGTGGACCTGATCAAGGAATGAACTTAGATGAACAATCAAAAGCTGGAGAGACTTAGAGACAGGGAAAAAGCTTCTGGCCACCAAGGTTGAACCACACCTGCTAGCACTTAACATAAATATGGATTTATTTCTCACCATAAAGGAACCTTCCCCACCACCTATTCCGTTAGAATGCCTATGGGTATGTAGGACTTTATGTCCAAGGTGAAGGAACAACAAGCTCAAATTATTGATGCTGGCAAAAAGGGGGAATAAATGCGATCAAAATAGAGACAAGAATCCCTTGCTATAATTCTTAGATGTGCACCTCCATCAACCATTCACTTCCCAGAACCTGAAAGCTCTCAGAAAATGAAAAGAAAAAGCACAGCTGAACCCAGGGATGCTCCTGCAAAGCAGAGAATCAGATAGGAATCTCTGCAACCCATGAGATGGGAAGAGAAAGAGCTATACTATGTGGAGTAGTTCATTCCAGAAGAAGCTGGAGAGAAATGAGGGATAAGAAGGACTTTGTGAAAAATACTACATTTGGGAAATACTCCAAGATCCCAAGTGTACCCCTCAACAAATCTTTATTGATTACGTGGAGATGAATTAGACGAACTTGTGGGAGATTCTGAAAAAGGTAGCTGAAGAAGAATTTGATGCATACCTAAGGATTCCTTCTTTCAGATCACAAGATCCACCAACAGATACCAATGGAAAGTTGGATGATGAAGCACTTCAGAAGGAAATAAAGGAAGTGTGCATTAAGAACAAGTATACCTCTCATGAAGATCAAGAATTTACATCCATTGTGGTAAAAAAGAAGTATGGGGTGATCCTAGTGGTGGAAAGATCCATTGGAGCTAAGCCTTTGAAATCACTCCCTCCAGCAAGAATCATAGGAAGAGGAAGGGGAAGAGGGAGGAGCTAGATTTATTTAATTATCAGTTACTTGTAATTTATTTATTTTCAAAAGACTGTATTGTCAATCTGAATGACAATCCTTAGTTTTCTCAAGCCGACTGAGTTTTTCATTTTATTTTATCTTGCTTCTGTGTGTGATGACTTAATTACATCTGAAACTTAAGTTTGGCCATCATCAAAATAGGGGGAATTTTTTAGGAATACTTTTTTGATATTTTGATGATGTAATCCCTGTATTAAATATTTATTTCAAATGTATGTTTAAGTACTTGGCACTGTAAAGAATAACCAAATGAGTATCTTCTATAGGCCATTAAATATTAGGCTAAGTATTGATCAAGTTTCATCAAATAAAATTTTGGTTAAGTATGGAACAGTCAAACATCAATCGGGTTTGGTCAAAGACAAATATCGGCTAAGTTTGACCATATAAGACATCAGTAGGGTTTTCGGTCAAGACAAAACATCAGCCGGATTTGACAAAGTCAGAAGTTCAGCTGAGTTTTCCTAAGACAAAATTATGGCCAAGTATGGAACAACCAAATATCAGTCGAGTTTTACCAAGATAAAATATCAGCCGAGTTTAACCAACATATCAGTCGGGTTTGACCAAGGCAGGAAATCAGCCAAGATTTGATCAAGACAAAATATCATCCGAGTTTGGACATCAGCTATATCCACATCAGCAAACATTCAAAAGTCAACAAAGATGGCAAATCAGCCAAGGAGACAAACTAATTGATTCCTAGAAGTTAAGAAATAAAATATTCCTTGACATTCACACCCAGAAGACCTTCCAATTATAGTAATAGAAGAAAAATGGTGCATCAACTATACATCTTCAAACGGTCGGATTTGAAGAAAGAGACAAATTCGTGCAAAGAGAAGAGAAGCTAAATAATGAGGTCCACTCTCCAATGGACTAATTTGTTCAAGGATGCAATGGCTATGAAGATCTCAAGAATCATACTATAAATATCGGAAGAACACTTGAGTAGAAGGACGATGCGATTAATACTTTCAAGCAAACAAAGCAAACAAGCAATACACTCTGTGCTAAGCATCATGAAAGAACAAAGTTCTTAAAGATACAAACCATCATAATTTCTTTAAAGTTGGAGAAGACATAAACTCTTACCTTAAAGTTTGTGTATGGGGTACTTTCTTGAACGAGGTTCTTGAGAGTAAAGGGTTGTGAATCATCATCGAGCTCTTGATTGGAAGGTGATAGTCAACTTGCGAGTTGTTGAGGCATTCAAGGGTTTTAGATCAAGAGGTATTAGGCAACCAAGGGAAGGAGTTGAGACGGCCATGTATTTTCACTGGTTGAAAGCTGTTGCAACTAGATTCATTGTAACTAAGTTTCACTGGTTGAAAGTTAGTGAATTTATCTCCAAGTAGATTGGAGAGAAGTTGATTAGTAGAGGATTACCCCACCTCTGAAACCACTATAAGTACTGTGTGATTTATTATTTTTTATCATCATACTTAACTGCTGTATTCATCTTAACTATTGCATTAAAAGTCAGTTGTCTTCCACAAATCATTTTACAGCCGATATCTCAACTGAACTTAACTGCATTAAACTCAGCCAAGTTAACCTAGCTGCACCAAATCTCAGCTGAGTATTTACAAACAAGTTATTTTCAGAAAAGTTTTTACAAGTCTATTCACCCCCCTTTTGACTTTTATCTTATGAGTTTGTGACCTACACTTTGTCACGAACTTTCTAATACCTTTCTTTAAATTGCCCCAATAGAAGTTAATTTTACATCCTTTTACATTTTGCTCGTGCCAGACGAATGAGGTAAGATGAAGTGTGAGCTTCCTTCAGAATCGTTTGTCTCAACTCGACATTTGATAGTACACAAAGCCTACCTCGGAACCTGAAGACTCCGTCGCGCTGAACCATGAATCCAGGGGCTTTCCCCTTAGACACTTCGTCGCTCAACTGAACCGAGAATGGGTCCTCCAACTGCTTTGCCTTGGTGTTATCAATCAAGGACGAAGTGATCTGTAATGTGCATAACTAACCCTGAATCCTTTGAAGACAAACCTGATACCATGCCCAACTTATGGATCCTCGACTGGGGAGTAAGTAGCTCTAACATCCGAAGCGACATTGACTTATTACTCAATGCATCAACCACAACATTCGCCTTACGTGGATGGTAAATAATCTCAAGGTCATAATTCATGATCAATTATATGATGGGAATAGTGCCCTAGGACATTCTATGTGCCTTGATTTATAATTATCACATTTAAACAAAGTTATTTGATAACATCAATTTCTTGTTGATTATTATAATGTGTACATATTTTAATATTGTAATAATCGAATAATAGTTATTCATAAAAAATAAGATATTCATATGTCCTTGGTCCAATCACGTAGAGTGGAGACTCAAGTGATTAATATGCTAGTATAAGTTTGATTGATAATCATATGATGACTATGAGTATGGTACAGATCAAACTTATGGGTATCGGTTGGAGAATGTAATACTGGACCGAAACGCATTGAGATTACTGCATGGAAATGTCATAAGTGAATCTCAATATACCAGTATGTCAATAAATCCTTGAACCTGAAATTATGATAGAGTCCAACATGATAACTGCTATGCCTTGACGTAATCCAACATCATCTGAAACATGGTGATCATAAAGGTTAGAGATCAGGATTCATGGGAGTCATGTAGAGGGCAATGAATAGTCAAGATTGAAATTTGTCCCTCTCTTTACGTAGACATATATCTGTTGAACCCCTCGATATATAATAATGAAGGAAATGCATGGCCATGCTCAAATGAAGAGTCATTTGATTTAATCAGTTTACTTAAAACGGAGAAAACATTTGAACATAATAAGTATGATAGTTTTCATGACGTAGTTCAAATATGATATTGCGCGATAAAGGGATTTGATACATTAAATTTAATGAACTATAAAATTATATTATTTTGGTAGTCATAATGTCTTGTTAGAGACCGCTTATGATTTAATATTTAATAACGTATTAAATGATTGCCAACATAATATAAGCCTTTTGGGTCACACATACAACAATTAAAGACAAGTGAGAATAATGACTAGATATAATATTGGATATTATATTATTAAAGTAATCAAATAATGAGGAATGTATAATATAGAATATTATATATTATATTATTTAATCATATCAACTGGAAAAGTTAAATATAATATTGGATATTATATTTATTAGAAGATTAAATTATAAGTAATATATAATATAAGATATTATATATATTGTATTATTTAATAAGTTGAGGAGTAACTAAGTAATACTAGAGTTTTAACTATAGGGTTTACCTGGTATAAATAAAGGGTCTTGGACAAGGAGTTGTCATAAGAAAGAGAAGATCAAAATCGACCCCTTCCCCCTTCAAGAGATCGACCGATTTTTTCTTATTCAAGGAGTCCGGTTTGGCCATCCTGTCTTCTTCCCTTAGTTGATTTTGATAAACATTACAATCCTTCTAGCAAGGAACCATCTGTTGTACTGTTTATCAACATTATTCGTAAGGATCTAGCAATCCAGCTTGTGTAAATTGTTCGTGTGTGGATCACCGATAAAGGAAGGTGATTTTCATCAGCTTCTGGTCCGGATTTAGCTATGTTTTTTGGATTAAGATAATTCAACGAATCCTTTATTAAATGAATAAATTACTGCATGAAGATCCTCAACTGGGTTTTTCTATAATTATTCCGCTGCATTTTTGCGCAACTTTTTTGTATTAGATACATGAAAAACCCAACACTATAACCATCTACGTTGCTTCATATTCAGCTCTTTGAGGGTAAACATATACTTTAGACTCGTGTTGTCGATGTAAATCTTACATAAGGAGCCGTAATGGTAATGTCTCCAAATTTTCTGAGCAAATGCTGCTAACTCCAAATCATGGGTAGGGTAATTTGCCTCATATGGATTCAACTGTCGAGACACATATGCTACCACTCTATCCCTATGTGTTAGGACATAGCTAATACCGAGTCCTGAAGCATCACTCTAAACCCCAATATCTCCAGTCCCCTCAAGCAAGGCTAACACCAGCACTGTAGTCAAACATCTCTTTAATTAATCCAAATTGTTCTTTCTCTCCACATTCTGTTCGAACTTCTAGGTTTACTAAAGCAACTGTGTAAGTTATCGAACAATCTTAGAGAACCCCTAGACAAGCCTACAGTAATACTCAACAAGCCCTATGATGCTTCTCACTTCCTTCACATCAGTAGGCGGTTCCTGCTCTAGCACGACCTCTAACTTCTGAGGATCAACACGGACCCCATCTGCCGAATCACATGCCTAAGGAACGTCACCTTCTTAAGGCAAAACTCACATTTTAAATACTTTGCATACAATTGATCTGCTCTCAAAATGTCTAGCACGATATGTAAGTGATCGACATGCCCCTCATGATCCCGAGAATAGGTAAGAATGTCATTCATAAAGACAACCACAAATTTATCGAGATACTTGATATACACCTTGTTCATCAACTACATGAATATGACTTACACTACCAAAAATCAGACTTTAGCCGACGACTTAAAGTGGTCGGCTAAACCCCAAAGTCGTCGGCTAATCATGCCAGCCGTCGGCTAAAAAACCGTCGGCCGATATTCGTCGGCCAAGGTTTAGCCGATGACTTTTGTGCAGTCATCGGCTAAAGTTCCAAAATTAGCCGACCACTACTACACGGTCGTCGGCTAAACCTGTTGGAAAAAAAAAAATTAGCCGACGACCTTAACGAGACGGTCGGCTAAAATTGGTTTTTTAAAAAAAAAATAGAGTTTAGACAACGACCGTCTTATATGTCGTCGGCTAAAACCAATTTTTTAAAAAAAAAAAATATATTTTAGCCGACGACCGTCTTATAGGTCGTCGGCTAAAACCCTTTTTTAAAAAAAAAAATAAATTACTTTAGCCGACGACCGTCTTATAGGTCGTCGGCTAAAACCCTTTACTTTAGCCAACGACCGTCTTATATGTCGTCGGCTAAACCCCTTTTTTTAAAAAAAAATTTAATTCAGATTTTGGGATCCCAAAACCTGTATTTTTTGCAGCTGCAATTTTTATACATCAGCTCTCATTATCAACAACAATCAACGCGCAACACATTCAACTAATACCATTAATAATATGCCCAACATTATATGTATCACAACGCACAACACATTCAAGAACATTAATTTCATCAACATACTAGTAGCGTCAATAAAATCACTTACACAATTGTAACACAAATATAAATATACAAGAGTACTACAACAACACAACTACAATCCACTGCCAAAATCATCTAAAAGTCGGAATGTAGTAGTAGAAGGATTACCACCATCCCCTAGATCCTCGTCACGAGGCTGTGAAGATGGGGTCTGTCCGAAGAGAGAAGGCGGTGGAGCAGTGCACTGATCCGGCTGAGTAATGGTCTGAGTCAGCGTCATCATATAGTCCATCATGGCCTGCTGCTGTCTCTGGAAACTCTCTAATCGCGACTCAGTCCTCTGCTCGCTCTCATGTAACCGCATCTGAGTCCTCCTTTCATTCTCAGCTCGGAGCTCCCTCTCCGCCCTCAACTGCGCCTCGAGATAGGCAGTCCGTGCATCCCGTCCGCGAGGCGGCTGAGCCGGTATCTTTCAATACATGGTGACCCTCGGCTCCCATCATCTTAGTGCGGTACCGACTACCTCTAGGAGGGTAGACGGTACCCCACACCCTAGCGCGAACATAAGGATCGACTGATCGATGCATCGATGGCGTAATCGAGGTCGAGTCTCGCTCGGTCAGGATCTGCACCCGAGCAATCTCGGCAAGCATCCTCTCGAGACTCCTCCCGCACACGCTCCTAAGTTAATATGAAAATAAATATTTGAATATCAATAAAAGTATGATACAAAGGCATTTATTTTATTACTAAAATAAAATAAAAAAGACTTACATGCTCCTCGGGACGGTTCGGAAATGCTTTCGAGTCACGTAGGCAAATGCGTCCAACGAATCGGAAGAAATGGCCTCGTGCGCAACTCGGCTAACGAGGGATCCCATTTGTGATGGTCGGTCGGACCACGATTAGTCGTGTTGGTCAAGCTAGTCGCCTTCAAAAAATATTATTTAGAACCGAGTTTATATTTAGAATTCCAAAAATAAAAACTGAAATATTATTATTTTTTATTAAATACTAACATTTTTAATAAATAAAATACAATATTCAGATTTTTATTTTTATTAAAACAATTTATTTCCACTTTTGAATAAAAAAATTCCGATTTTTAATATTAATAATATTCCAGAATTTTAAAAAAATACATGAAGTTCCGATTTTTTCTAATTTAAAAAAACCGGAACTTCAAGTATTTTTTATATTCTGAAACATTAATTTAACAAAATGGAGTTCATATTTAGAATTCAAAAAAATAAAATCTGAAAGAGGAAGAATGAAATGAGGGTATTTTAGTCATACCATGAACTCTGGGTTGCGAAAATGGGCGCGTAGCCACTTCCACTTGTACTCCCGGAACTTGAATTCTTCCGGGGTAGCCTCTCGGGTATCACCCCAGGCTGTCCAGAACATGTGCATCTCATTTTTCCAAGATTTGTACCGACAACACACGTTGCACAACATATATCATTCGTAAGAAAAAAAATTACGCAAACAATGTAGATACAAAATAAATTAAAATGACTTACTTGGTAGACTGCACCTCGTCACACCAAGTACGTAGTAGAGAGTCGGGAATGACAAACCACACCTATGAACAACATAAATACGCAATAATTTAAAAACATCACATATTGCATTTTCAAGAACTACGTGTTGATTGAAAAATACTTATTAAATATTTATTAACTTACCGACATAGCATTATTCAAAGCATCCTTCACGCACTGCGGCACGTCCCCCCAATCGGGCCACAAAACGGGGACTCTATCCCGAATGACAAAGCCAACATTCCGGCTATATGACGCCGCAGCGTCAGAAGACATCACCGGCCGGCCGTGCTGTCTAGAGGAATCTCATAACGGCCATGCTTACTTACGTACGAGTCGAGCGCCAGACCCTTTGCTGGGCCATGAGTCTTCTTCCTTTTCTTCTCCCCCTCGACTACATTTTTCCCCTTCTCCTTCTCCCTCTCTATCTCCTCGTATAGTTTCGTCTTTGAAACCCGACAACTCCGCCAAAACATGTTGTCTGGACAAGACTCATAGATGTATGCCTCATCAGGGCTAATCAATCGAACGGGAACTCGGGCTCCCGTCTCATCGACCTCTGGAATAGTTAACCATCGGAGGCATGAATAGAGTCGGCGGCGGACCGTGGGGCACCGCGGACGAGGAACTCCGTACATCTCCTGATGTGTGAGGGCTAGACGTGTGTCAGTGGATGGGAGGCATACGAGTCTCCGACTGCGAGGGGGTCGGCCGTGGTGTCTGAAAGGATAAACGCCGCGCTAGTGCAGCGGGCTCATCTGTCGGCCTATAAAAATCGTTAGC
The DNA here is from genome assembly GCA_033398695.1 of Orobanche coerulescens. Taxonomy (NCBI): domain Eukaryota; kingdom Viridiplantae; phylum Streptophyta; class Magnoliopsida; order Lamiales; family Orobanchaceae; genus Orobanche; species Orobanche coerulescens. The sequence continues at coordinate 11,057,284 of CM065819.1, forward strand.
GTTCATGCCGGTAGCTTCTAGTATCTGGCGGGCACGAACGCTGCTCTGAGATATGTATAGTGTACCGGGATCCGCCTTACTAGAGGCTGCGGAACTCCCCCCCAAATCGGGAGTGGTCGACTTCTTCCCCAACGCTTTCTTTATTCTATCCATAATCTAACCATATAAATCAAATTCACAACTCAACACAACAGTAATTATCAATGCCATACCACGTTAATCTTTCGATTAACGCCGGCTATAAAATTCCTTCCTCCTCAAACAAATTCATCAAATATTTCTAAACAAATTCATCAAATAATCTAAACAAATTCATTAAATTCACAATTCAACACAACAGTAATTATCAATGCCATACCACGTTAATCTTTCGATTAACGCCGGCTATACAATCCCTTCCTCCTCAAACAAATTCATCAAATTCACAACTCATTAAACACAAAATATTGAAAATACTGAATTCATCAAAAATTGCATCACAACTCATTAAACAATTTATCTAATTCATCACATAATATAAACAAATTCATCAAACAAATACAATAAATTCAACAAAAAAAAATAAAGACAAGGGTTACCGCGGCCGGGCTGGCGGGCGACGGGCGGAGGGCGTCGGGCGGGCGGGCAGGCGATGGGACTGGGGCTGGCGGGCCGGGCGGAGGGTCAGCGGGGCCAGGCGGGCGATCAGCTAAACCGAAGACGGCAGCACGGACGATCGGCTGGGTGACGATCGGCGGGACGGGGGCAAGGTGACGGGCGGCTAGGTGACGGGCGGTTGGGGCTGGGTGACGATCGGCGGGCGACGGGATACGACTAAACCAGAAGAAGAAAATAACAAAAGGGAGGTACTAGAAATGTATAAAAGGTGGGGGTTTAGCCGACGACAAGATCTACGTCGTCGGCTAAATTTTTGTAAAAAAAAAAATTACACTTTAGCCGACGACTTATAAGACGGTCGTCGGCTAAACCCAGCAATGACCCGGCCGTGTTAGACAACACGGTCGGGTAGGCAAACAGTGTGTTTTCAATTTCTGGGCGGGTGCGACACGGGCCGTGTCGATGGACACGGTCGGGAGTTTAGCCGACGACCTTCTTATAAGTCGTCGGCTAAAGTTTAATTTTTTTTTTTAAAAAAAACATTGGTCGATCGTGTCAGTGGACACGGGCCGTGTCGCACTGCCGAATGGGAAAATACATCAGTATGGTGACCGACCGTGTTGTCTAACACGGTCGGGTCATTGCTGGGGTTTAGCCGACGACCGTTTTATATGTCGTCGGCTAAAGTATAATTTTTTTTTTTAAAAAAACTTTAGCCGACCACGTAGATCTTGTCGTCGGCGAAACCCCCCGTTTTTTTTAATAATATTATTGATATTATATTAATGTTATGATTATGATTATTATTATTACTATTTTTTTTAATTATATTTAACAAATGAAAATATACATCTACTAAATTTACGGCTCATAGTTTGAGTCATCACTACAGTCTGTCTCATTATCTGAGTTGATATCCTGCAACATATGCCTCAAGTCGTCCACATTATCGTCATCAGAATTTTCAAGTAATTCGTTTGTATCAACGTCAACGTACCCACGAGCATCACCACGGAGTCGGATGACTCGTCCTTCAGTAACATTATTCATTGTAATTGTCGTTGATGGTGGAATATTTGCTGCATTTGGCTCTTGATAAGTATCATCGTCATCAGTACCTATTGTTTCTCCCAGTGAAGCAGCACTAAAAATATTCCTCGTTGTCACAACGTTCACTACCTTCCATGTGCCCTTTTTCACCAAGTCGTCCAAATAATACACCGACTTTGCTGATGTAGCAAATACAAAAGGATCACTTTCATACCATGAAGTGGAAGTGTCAACAGATAACAGCCCGTAGTCGTCTTGCATATCGGTTCCAAGACTGGTGTCGTACCATCTTCCTATATTTCCAGCATACCCGGTAGGATACCTAGCAGTCTTTATCCAGCAAAATATCTCAGTTCTCTGCTCGGCAGTGATGGTGTAAGCTGCCTTAGGCATTTTTTGTTTTCCTTTGACAGTTTTCAACCACAAATGTTTTCTTATGCTCATTTCTTCCAAACCTTTGCATGCTTTTGGCCCGTCTTTGGTCTTTCCATCCCAACCTCAGGTTGTCCCAACCACACTTTCGCAAACATTCTTTTCAATGTGCATGACATCCAAGAAGTTCCTTATCAGTAACTTTGACCAGTAAGGCAATTCCCAGAATATACTTTTGTGCGACCAATACTTATACCTGTCGGGCCTTTCAGGGGTTACTGCAATGACATCAGGATGGTTGCTAAGCTGACCAAAATCGTACTCATTAAGAATCGATAGTATTTCATCACCTGTCTACTGTCGTGGTGGCTCGCTCATTTCTACAGTGCCATCAAATGCTGCAGCATCCATACGCCACTCATGTTCCCTCTCAAGCCATATCCGATGACGCATTCGGATAACTTTCCTACAGTGGTACCTAGCACAATCTGCATTCAAACACACTGGACAACCTCTATATCCGCTAATAACAGATCCAGACAGCATTCGATATGCAGGAAAATCACTAATAGTGCCGATACACATGGCGTGCAAGTAGAACGTCTCGGACGAATAACTGTCGTACGTGGGATGACCTTGCTCCCACAACAATTTCAGCTCCTCTATCAAAGGTCTCATATACACATCGATACACTTTCCCGGATATCCCGGCCCCGGGACTAACAAGGTCAACATATTATACTCCTTCCGCATACACATCCACGGAGGAAGATTGTAAGGAATCACTACAACAGGCCATATGGTATATGAAAGACTCATGTTACCAAAAGGGTTGAAACCATCAGATGCAATCCCGAGCCTCACATTTCAGATTTCTGAAGAAAAATTCGGATACTCCCTATCTATATGCTTCCACGCTTCTCCATCTGAAGGGTGTATCATGGTATCCCTGTCATTAGTGCGCGGCTCGGCATGCCATCTCATTGCTTTTGCCGTGTGAGGAGACATAAAAATCCGTTCTAACCTGTCCATCGGTGGAAAATACCAAAGTACCTTCACCGGTTTCTCTTTTCCAGAAGGAGTGATCCTATATCTCTCTGTATCACATACAGGACATCTCGTGAGGTCTTCATTAGGATGCCCCCAGAATAGAACACAATCATACATGCAGACGTGGATGTTAATGTAGGAAAGACCAAGATCTTTCAAAATTCGTCTCATTTTTTAATATGTATTAGGAAGATGATGACCCTGTGGAAGCATATTACTCGTAAGCTCCAAGTAATCATCTACAGACTTGATGGATGATTTGTTTTCCACCTTTAATCTCATCGTTTCCATGACACAATCAAGAACAGTCATGTTACACCACAGGTATAGAAGTGCATTGGAGTTGAATTAGCTTATTGTACCTGTCAAGCCCAGCAGTATTGCAAGGCAACGGTCTACGGGGTCGTGGGATTTGCTCAGTTGGTACAAACGTCTCGGAAAAACCAAACACATCATCAATCAACCTCCTCTTCGGATCGGTGAACCCGTCGTTACCACTAAATTGTCCGTGATCATACGGAATAACAGAATTTGGTGCTTCACCGTGGTATATCCAACATGTATATTTACTCCAAAAACCATTCTTCTTTAGGTGTTCCCAGACCTCATCAAATGGAAAACGAAACATATCACTGTGAGATCTACATTTATTACATGGACAGTAGTGCAACGTATTACCACTGTCGTGCTCTTTTACAAATCTCATAAACTACTTCATCCCATCCATTACACTTGGATCCCATTTTCGTAACCCAATCCAACTCTTGTCCATCCTGAAAATGTATACATTTTCCAATATTAATCCAACTAACTAATATTGTTCAAATTATAAATGAAATCACAACAAACAATTAATCATAATGATTATCATCATAAAACTTAACCATTTTACATAAAAGCTATCGAATGTAACATGAATAATACAAAGTTTCGAAATCACAATAAAAAATACAATAAAATACATACCTTAATCGAAATGGTGATTATAACAACCGGTAGAAACCTTCGTCACTCCAGCTACCACAACTCAAAGTAGCAACTCACAAGCTTTTTTCGAATAAGCGTGAGAATCGGGAATAGAAATGTGCTCTTTAGCGGGGAGAGGGGCAAGATTGGGTTGGTGTTACCTTAAGTAAAAATAATTTTCACTTGTAGGTTTAGCCGACGCCCTAGATCGAGGTCGTCGGCTAAAGTATATTATTTTTTCGAGAAAAAGTGTTTAGCCGCCGACCTCGATCTAGGTCGCCGGCTAAACCATTACAATATTATTTTTTTTCGGAAGAAGTTTAGCCGACGACCTAGATCTAGGTCATCGGCTAAAGTATATTTTTTTTTCTTCAGAAAAAGTGTTTAGCCGCCGACCTCGATCTAGGTCGCCGGCTAAACCATTACAATATTATTTTTTTTCGGAAGGAGTTTGTGACGACCTAGATCTAGGTCGTCGGCTAAAGTATATTATTATTTTTTAAAAGTGTTTAGCCGCCGACCTCGATCTAGGTCGCGGCTAAACCATTACAATATTATTTTTTTTCGGAAGGAGTTTAGCCACGACCTAGATCTAGGTCGTCGGCTAAAGTATATTTTTTTTTTAAAAGTGTTTAGCCGACGACCTCGATCTAGGTCGTCGGCTAAACCATTACAATATTATTTTTTATCGGAAGGAGTTTAGCGGCTGACCTAGATCTAGGTCGTCGGCTAAAGTATATTTTTTTTAAAAAGTGTTTAGCCGACGACCTCGATCTAGGTCGTCGGATAAACCATTACAATATTATTTTTTTATCGGAAGGAGTTTAGCCGACGACCTAGATCTAGGTCATCGGCTAAAGTATATTATTTTTTTTTCGGTCGGCTAAACATTATCTCGGTCGTCGGCTAAACCTCTTTAATATAGCCGACGACTATTTCGACATTTAGCCGACGACCTCCGCCAAGTCGTCGGCTATAACCCTTTAGCCGACGGCAAGCTGAGTCATCGGCTAAAGTGCGAAGTTTAGCCGACGACACTTTATAGTCGTCGGCCGTTTTTTTTCGGGTCGTCGGCTAAATTACTTTTTTGGTAGTGTTAGGCATCGGTTAGCCCAAACAGCATAACCACTAACTCAATAATCGTACATTATCCATAATACAGAATCCGGAATATCTGAATCCCAAATCCTCAGCTGGTAGTACTTGGATCGTAGGTTAATCTTCAAATCTAACATCTCTGATGGCACCATACAATACAGTAGACGAGACACAAGAGCCACATTTGGCTCTAAGTCAATAGAGAACTCAATCTCCAGTTGTGGCAGTAATCTCGAAAAATCATCTGGAGACACATTGGGCTACTCTTTGATGACCAGGACCCTCGACAACTCAAGTCCCCATTCCTCGACCTTCATGGCGTAGCACCAATAGCCAATGCAGTCTTGGTAAAAGAGTTTCATCGCCTTCATGGCGCTTATCACACTCCCCAATCTACCCATCTTGCGACCCGTAGAAGTTTTCTCGGTTCCATCCTCAACTATTATCTGTAACACCCCCGATATATTCAGGAATATTACAGCGCTGTAAATCCTTTACATAGGGATTTACAAGGCTGAAGAAATGAAAAGACAATAACAGATACTAACGTACGAAAGTAACTGAAATAAGATACAACAGTTCTGACCAATACTGAAAATACAAATGTCCAAAGGAAAAGTGTTAATACATCACCAAATCCAAATCATCACAAACGACGACGTACTCGAGTACTTATTAAAACGATACAAACAACAGAAAAATAAACCCAGCTGGAACATCACTCTGGACCCTCGTCGTCATGCGACTCCAGTGGTTGTTTCCCCGCTCTCCTGGATCCTGAACATAAACAAATATTCACCCCCGAAGGGGTTAGCACAATGATGCTAGTACAAGTACCACAACATATTATTCAACATCTCACAAATAATAATAATAACATAAATGAGAAAAGAACCAACGAGTCTTCTCCTGCGAGAAACTCAAAAATAATATACACACATGATAATCACAATATGATATCACAACATACACATGGCAATTCCAATGATCCAGCGTTCACTGCCTAGACCCCCCGATGATTCCGTCAAACCAACCCGAGGTGGAAAAACCCATCCGATGATCCAGCGCACGCTAGCATAGATCCCCCGATGATCCCGTCGGACCAACACGAGGTGGACATACAACAGCGACATATATGCACGACAATATATATAACATCAATATATAAAACAATTAAGGTTGTTGGGAAAACAAAGACCCTGCATCGAAACAGCCGGGATACCCGATCCCTGTATCGAATGATATTTGATAAAAAGGTTTTGACATATATGCCAATCCGAATACAGTAAGGAAACTGTATCGAAGCTTTGAGGCTTCATCCTGTATCGAAAGACCTACCTCGAATCAGCATTTAAGCAAAATTCCTAAGTACAGCAAGAAGACTTGTAAAAAGACCAAGTATGGAAACTGTCGCGAAAACTCAAAATACAGTTATCTTCCATACATCTCACAACAGGACAAGAAAGAACAGAAGTCAAGTCCCGTTGAACAAAGAAGTATTTAAATACTCAAGGATAAAGTATTTAAATACTGCCAGTCTTCAGATCTTCAGAATCCCGCGAAATCCGGATCGTGTCATAATCCCGTTGGAACGGAATCTCATTCAAACGGATACATCTCAACGGATACATTCTTCAGAGACTATATATATCTTATGAAGACATTGAAGATCAGTTACACCGAAGTAACCTAACACTCAAGCTATCAATAGTTATCATCAGAGCAAACATATCTCCAAAGCTTACTGCATTCAAGAACGAAAGAGATATACAGTGCTCAACATCAAGAACAGCCATCATCAGCTCAAGAACTTCATATTCAAAGCTGTTGTTCTTACCTGGTTACCTACCTTTTACCTCTGTGTAAAAACCGAGCTCTGTGTGAACTCAACAAGTTATTCTGACCTGTGTGGGACGAATAAGGACGAAGCTTTGGAACTGTGTGTGAAGAAGCTAGTCAAGAAGGAAGCTTTAACCAATCTGTGTGAACGGTTGAAAGCTACATTCTTTGTATCAATCTATGTGAACGATACAATGATAGGTTTTATTATAATTACGTAGTTGTGTACGCAGTAATTATAAATAAACTTTTTACTCCTGTGTGGAGGACCAGTGGACATAGAGGGGTTTACCTCGAACCACTTTAATTACTGTGTTATTTACCTTCAGCTTTTACTGTTTTAAATTACTGTGATATATTAAGTATACACTATACACTTAGTTGCTGTATCCACAGCAACCTACTGTATCCAAGACTTCCGCTACGCACTCAGATTTAGAATCCGTACAGTTTGTTGTTTAAACTATTTTCCAAACTGTATCCAGTATACTTATGTGGCCAACAAGTGGTATCGGAGCGGTTGATTCTAAAAAGAATCAGTCGTACTTCTTTTTAAACCGAATCAGATTCAAATCACTTAATTTCAAAACAGTCTCTTTCATTCCTATATTATCAGTATGGATACTTCTATGATTAACAAAGTCCCTATGTTCTCTATTAACGAATTTGACGACTGGAGAATTAGAATGGAAGCTCATCTTGCAGCAATGCACGAAGAGATGATTTTTGTTATACAGGATGGTCCTATCAAGATCATGAAGGTCAATCCGGCCGCAAGGATTGAGGGCCAAGCCCATGCTGAAATGCTCGAGAAAGAACGCGAGCAATGGACAACAGATGAAAGGAAGCGAGCCAATCTTGACAACGTGGCTAAGAACGCGTTATTTGTCACTCTTGACAAAGGCACGTTCTCAAAGGTAAAGAGCCGCAAAAATGCAAAGAAATGCAGGATAAACTCAAGTTAATTTGTGAGGAACCCAGGCTCTCAAAAGAAAACAAGATTTCAAAACTTACTCAAGAATTTGAATCTTTTGAAATGAAACCAACGGAAACACTTGAGGAACTTGACCTCAGATTTACTGGTATTGTTGGTGAACTTGAAGCGTTGGGCAAAATTTACACCCAAAAGGAGAAAAACTTAAAAATTTTCAGATCTCTCGGCCCGATGGGACATTAAGACCACACTATGCGTGTATCCCTGTAATTTTAATGAAATATCCACTTTTGATCTCTTCTCGACCTTAAAGCTTTTGAGTATGACATTGTGAGAGAGAAAGTCAAGAATCTCCTTCAAAGGTCACGACTCTCATTGCTATATCGAACCGTCGACACAAAGATGCCTAGCTCGTGGCCCGGTCACAAGAATGCCTTGTGATGTGACGACATCCTATCCCAAGATGAAATGGCGCTTCTAATGCATAAATTCAAAAAGTTCATCAAACAGTCTGGAAAGACTCCTACGAGCCCAAACCTGTCAACAAGGTAAGTACCCAAACATCATCTGGTGATGCTAACTCGTGCTATAATCAGGAAACCGTGCCATTATGCAAACAAATGTCCTCATCCCAAAGTCCAAAGATTGCCTGAGGCCGAGCAACAAGAGAGAGATGAAAGAAGACGTGCTTGGAAAGACAAGCTTAAGGCCCTGATTGGAGAATCAGAAGCATCCCCCACACCATCCAAATCTGCAGAATGTCTTCAGGTGGTCACTGAAAGTGATTCATCTGACGATGAGTTCGATGATAAAGCATACATGTGCTTTATGGCCAAAGATGTTCCAGAAGGTGAAGACGGACGATGAGGTAAGTTCAACCTCAGTTATTCCACCTAATGCATCTCATACTTTCGAAAATATGATGAATGAATTTAAAAACATTCAAAAAGCCCATGAGACTCTAAAAACTGAGAATATACAGCTTCAATTAACAAATCTAGAGCTGAAAGATGAAAATGACTTCTTTGAAAATAAATTATGAAAATATGTCTCTTGACTGTGAAACCAGCAAGGTCGATTTTGAAAAACTCATGGAGAGCAATCATCAACTTGCTCATGAACTAAATGAGGTGAAAACCCACAATGAGAGCAAGACAAATGATTTGGTTCTACTACAAACCAAAATCACAACTCTCGAAAAGCGAGAAACTGAACTTGAGACCATTCTGAAGTCTTTTGAAAAATCGTCCAAAAGAATGGAAGAAATCCTGAGCACTGGGCAACATGCTCATGATAAAAGTGGCTTAGGATACAGCTCATGTTCGAACAAAGGGAAATCTAGTACATTGTTCGTCAAGAGTGTGGAACACATTCCAGAATCGGAAGATACTCCTAGTCCCATAAAGGAACCTGCTGTACTGAGAAAACCGAAGGCTGCAATTCCGCCCCCACAACTCTACTATTCGAGGCAGTGGAACCAACAGCCACTCAGAAGGCGTACTCAACAGCATGCTCCACAAGCATATCATCAACGCCGGCAGTCATTCAGAAAGAAGGCAGTATTCAACCACCAAAGGCCCGCACGGCAGTACTCTCAGTACAGCGCGCCTAGGCACTGGATACACGAGCCCCATTATCCCTCAAGACAGCAGATGCCAGTTCAGTATCGACAACAGCACTGGGAATCCAACTGGAGACCCAGAAGACAAGCTGTTAGGCCTAAGAAAATGGCTCCACCTCCTAGACGGCACTCGTACTGGAATAATAATAATAACCCTGAATTTTACATGCATAGTAATTATCATGATTATAACAACTACGGATATGCCCCCCGTAGATATCGCAACACTTGCAGAGTACATCCTACGATAAACCAATTCTTTGTCAGAAAGTTTGGGTACCTAAAGGAACTAACATATATGGACCCAAAAATCAAAGGGGACCTAAATCTACCTAATTTCTTTGTTACAGGACATTCTAGAGGAGGATACGTGGTACTTTGATAGTGGATGTTCTCGTCACATGACCGGAGATAGGAGCAAGCTGTCTGATTTTGTAGAAGGTCGCGGTCCAAAAGTTTGCTTCGGTGATAAGTCTAAAGGAAGAACAAGAGGGAAAGGAAACCTACTTGTCGGGAAATTCAAAGTCACCGATGTTGCATATGTTGAAGGCTTACAGTATAGTCTACTTAGTATTAGACAGTTCTGTGATAAACAGTTCTCGGTGAAGTTCTATATAGATCACTGTAGAGTCAAGAACACCCAAACCAAGGAAGTTGTGCTTACAGGAAGCAGATCAGGTAATATGTACATTGCTGACTGGAAGCCTATGAGCTCCTCAATTCCATGTTTTGTTGCCAAAGGCACTGCAGATATTAGCTGGTTATGGCACAAGAGGATGTCTCACGTCAACTTCAAGACGATCAACAAGCTTTGAAGACAGGGTATGGTTAGAGGTTTGCCAGATGTGTCATTCAAGAAGGACAGCGTCTGCGGACCATGCCAGAAAGGCAAGCAAATCAAGTCAACCCTGAAAAGCAAATCCTACCTTTCAACCCAAAGAGTGTTGGAAATGCTACACATGGATCTCTACGGTCCTGTAGACCCAGTAAGTTTGGGAGGTAAGAAATATCGCATGGTTGTTGTTGATGATTATTCCAGGTATGCTTGGACGATCTTTCTTAGCAAGAAGAAGGAAACAACATCAAGGCTGCCCGAGCTCCTGAGAAAGTTGCAAAATGAAAAAGCATCGAGTATCGTGTGCATTCGTTCCGACAGAGGTACTGAATTTACTAACCGCTTTATAGAGCAATACTGTTCGGAGAATGGAATACAGCACGAATACTCAGCTGCCCGTACACCTCAACAAAATGGTGTTGCCGAGCGAAAGAATAGAACGTTGAAGGAAGCAACAAGGACAATGATTGCCGCAAGCAAATTGCCACATCGTTTCTGGGGTGAAGCAACCAATACAGCGTGCTACACTCAAAACCGCTGTATCGTCAACAAGCACCACAACAAAACAGCTTACGAGGTATGGAATAACAAAACTCCACTAGTTTCGTATTTTCACATTTTTGGATGCAGGTGTTATGTATTGAACAATGGGAAGGACCAACTTAGAACCTTTGATGAAAAATCAGATGAAGGAATATTCGTAGGGTACTCCTCCGTCAGCAAAGCTTTCAGAATCTTTAATAAAAGGAAGCTGACGATCGAGGAATCAGTTCATGTAGTGTTCGACGAACCACACCATGACCCTACAGGAGTAGATGATATCACTCAGGACATTCACCATCTATCTATCTTGGATCCACCTACACCCATAGAACCTGTCGTTGATTTAGAAATCAACCCCGCGTGTAAGAATCGATGTGGATGAAGCCGACGCTGTACAAGTGAAGTTGTATCCACATAAACTTCGTCTGATACGGGATCTGAACTAGAACCCGACGAAGATGGTTGAGAGATCACCCGCAAGAGCCGATCATTGGAAACATTAATGCCGGTGTTTCTACTCGTAGGAGAATACAGAGTACACAAGGAAATGTACTTTGTGCACAAGAAGAATCTAATCTTTGAAGTTTCATAGTTTCTGAATGGAAATCTCAATCCGAACTTAGGAGTGAATATGTGCACTATCGCCGTATTCTTAGCCCAACCGAACTCGTTTCGACCATAGACGCTCTTAACAATTCTCATTGGATAACATCTATGGAAGAAGAGCTTAACGGTTTCGAAAGAAACAATATATGGTATCTTGTACCCAGACCGACACACCAATCGGTTATAGGAACCAAATGGGTATTTCGAAACAAAAAGGATCGAAATGGACTTATCATAAGGAACAAATCCAGACTAGTAGCACAAGGCTATTGTCAGGAAGAAGGAATCGACTATGATGAAACCTTCGCACCTGTAGCGAGACTAGAAGCCATTAGGATATTTTTAGCCTTTGCCGCCCATAAGAGCTTTATCGTATACCAAATGGACGTCAAGAGTGCTTTCCTGAATGGAGATCTTGCAGAAGAAGTTTATATTGAACAACCACCAGGGTTTGCCAACACAGACGGTATCGATCTAGTTTACAGGCTAAGGAAAGCCCTGTACGGACTTAAACAAGCCCCTAGAGCCTGGTACGAACCCTGTCCCAGTATCTAACCAACAACGGATTTGAGAAAGGTGCTGTAGACAAAACCTTGTTCAAGATACAGGAAGGTGATGACCTTCTAATGGTACAAATCTATGTCGATGATATTATTTTTGGTTCAACTAACCTTGCTCTATGTCAAAGGTTCTCTCATCTCATGCAAAGTAAATTTCAAATGAGTATGATGGGGGAACTTAGTTATTTCCTAGGTTTGCAGGTAAAGCAGTTGCCTACAGGTATATTCATCAACCAAGAGAAATACAGCAAGGAACTCCTCAACAAATTTGGAATGAACAATTCCAAATCCTCGCCAACCCCTATGAGCACTTCCGTGCAAATTAGTGCTGATGAAGCCGGAAAGCCGTTTGACCAATCACTCTACAGGAAGCTCATTGGTTCGCTCCTGTACCTAACGGCTATGAGCCCGATATCCATTCTTTGTTGGAGTGTGTGCGAGATACCAAGTTGCACCTAAGGAATCACACTTCAATACAATAACGAATCCTGAAGTACATTAAAGGAACAGTCGATGCAGGACTGTGGTATCCTAAGGAAGGCGGATTCGATTTAGTTGGATACAGCGACTCGGATCTCGGAGGCTGCAAGCTAGATAGGAAGAGTACAAGTGGAACTTGTCACTTTCTCGGACCTAGACTCGTGTATTGGTTCAGTAAGAAGCAATTGGCTAACTCTCTTTCCACGGCTGAATCAGAGTACTATGCTGCTGGTAGCTACTGTATGCAGATCCTTTGGATGCAGCAACAACTGTCAGACTATGGAATCGATGCTAGAGAGACTCCAATCATGTGTGATAGCACGAGTGCAATTGCAATCACGCACAATCCTGTTCTGCACTCGCGCACTAAACATATCAACATGAAGCATCATTTTATCAGGAATCATGTCGAGAACAAGGATGTTCGCCTGGAAAAAGTTCATACACACGTTCAGCTGGCCGACATTTTCACCAAGCCTCTCGACACAGCAAGATTCAACATGCTCAGACAAGAATTGGGAATGCTACAGCCAGACTCCCTATAAGTCATTTACTGTTTTTACTCAACAATTGAGGGGGAATGCTGTAAGACCCGTGAATACAGTATCCAACTTTAATTATCTGTACACTCAGAATCATCAATACAGTACTGTAGCGAATGAAGGCATATGAATCCTACAGCTGGTGTGTGCAATAATTAAGGGGGAATACTGTAGGACCCATGAATACAGCATTAATCCAAATATTGCTGTATGGAATCAAAACCTATTAGTACCTTTTTAAGGGGGAACGTCAGACGACGCGGAGAACGGACATGCTATAGGATTTTGATTCAGTATATAATATAATATTACTTCCTTTTAAAATAATTTTTGTCCACGTGCCCTGTTTTTATGTCAAACGTCATGTTCATTAAATGCCTTACACGACATCTGGACAACTGAATCTCAAAAGCCGCGATGTTTTTAAATTGTTTATTATTTTTAAACCGCCGTTTTAGGCATTTAGGGTATCAACCTATGTCAGAAGTGGGACCCGCTCTATTTTTAAACCTTTTAATGGATTAGCGTACCAGTTACAGTCAATCCATCCTAACCATTGATTTCAAAACTGGTTCCCATCCCTTAAAATCTGACCATTCGTACTCTGCAAAACCCTATTTCGCCGCCCAACTATAAAAGGACTGAATCTGCCATTAGAGACTCTTTACGCTTTCTCCAATTACAAGAGTTCTCAAGCAAACAGCCTACATATTTTTTTGCATTTCACTGCATATTTCGATTGTTTTCTTCCACCTTTTTTCTTTAGAAAACATCAATGGCTGGTCAATCTTCCTCCCCTGTTCTGAAGAAATCCTCCAACATCATTGATGGCCGGATCTTCTCCAAACCTGTCATCATGGAGCGTATTCTCTCGGAAACCAACGACTCAGAACCTATGGAGTATATCATTACTCGTCTTCAACAACAAGGCCTATATCGCTTTGGGAGCAAGACCGCCGAAAAATTCGACCCCCATCTGGTTGAGGAATTCTACCTCAACGCCGCCGTCCGTTTTCTGTCACTGGCCCAGGGAGGTCATGTTGCTGACATCACTGCAACAGTCCAGGAAGTGGAGATCCGTATCGATCGCGATATGCTTCAGAGAATCTACAGGCTGCCCGTCGATGGCCTGACCATGGACCAACTTGAGATGTTCGGGTCTCAAGAGCTTAATACTAAGTTTTATGGACTATTTACAGGGTCCAAAGTGGTTGATATGGTGACAACTACTTGTCACAAGAAAAATTTTCTTCTTCATTTTGTGTATCTTCATGACTTTTGCTCCAGGATTATCGAAAACCGAACCGGTGCGTTCGAGATGTGCACGAACTTAAGGTTCAGAATGATGGTAGCTATTTTGACCTGTGAAAAGGTCAATTGGTGCCAAATAATTCTGAAACATCTTCAAGAAGAGGTGTGCAAACCTGCCACCCAAAAGAAATCCTTTGGTTTAATGCTGAACTACATTCTGACGAAGTGCGGACTGACGAAATCCGCCGACGCAAAGAAGAATAGCTCGAGGATATACTTAGGAGGCGTTAAGCCCACTGCGTATAACCAGAGCACCATGCATTGCAACCACCCGAGAACCAGGCACATGCCTATTTCTGACAACCCAAGAGATGAATCCGTAAAGGTCCCAGAAATGGAATCGTCAAAGAAGCGAAAGAGATCTCACAGAAAGAAACACTCTGCTGGTGAGAAGTCCAAGAAGAGACTCAGGAGGCTTTCAAAAATCAAATCTGCCAAGCACTCCAAGGATGTCTCCCCCGTGGCGCAACCCACTGATGAAGAACCCCACGGCCCAACCCCTGTGGAAGAGGTATCTCCTACAGTATCGACAGTAGATCCCGAGCCTTTGGCGGCTACGACGGATATAGAGACATCTGCCAACATTCAAGACTTTAGTGAGTCGGCTGCCCATTCGGAGCCAAAAGCTACTTCTCCTCTGCGGGATCCCACACCCGTGCAGGTTCCATCATCCTTAAGGGCACCATCCCCTCCAAGGAGTCCATCTTCCGTACAGGATCCCATACCTGTACAGGAATCCCTCGAAACAGCGTCTCTAGACGTTATTCGAAGTCCCTCCCCTGACTCGATCATTTATGAGACACTTCTTTCGGTTCAAATTGAACATGCGTACGAAAGATTTCTGCAATGGAAAGGCTACAGGCTAGCTCCGTACGATACACTGTACAACTGGAGCGATTGGAGCCACGAAGAGAGATTCGTCTCCGAAGTAACAGACTCAACTGAAATTGAGGCCCTGCTTCGATGGGACAACGCCTCGTGCAAGGATCTAATTGAAAGCCACCTTCTGCACAAGTCTGACGCCAGGAGGAAAGGAAAGAATAAGTCAGAGGATTCTCCCACCAATCCAAAAGATGACGAAGATCATGACTCAGACGACGACGACGACGCTTTACAAGCAGGTCTGAGAATGAGTCGTGAAGAGGCTGAAGCTCGAGACGCCTCTCCACCCAGAGATGACGAAGGGCCGTCTACCCAAGCCAATCCCCCTTCGCCACAGCCTGAGAACATTCCCCCTTCTAGAGGAATCAGTTCCTCTAGTCGAGGAAGTTCAAGGAATTTTGGAATAGGCACCTGAGCCTGCTGCGACCAAAGAAGCCGTTCCTGAAAGCCAAAAGGAGGATTCAGTCCCTCCTGCATCCATGATTGCTGAAGAACCTTCGCAACAGGACGCTTCTCAACCCCCTGTCGCCGAATCACATGAAGCTGCTCCCGCCCCTTCAACCGTGGAATCCGAGTACGGTACCGAACCTGAGGATGACCAACTTACTTCACGCCCATCTGTGAATGTAAGAAGGTTGAACAGCACTGCAGACCTTGCCGAACCAGATTCTCCGATCTCTGCTGCACGAAAAGAGCGCCTGTGTGCTCTTGGCCTTCAGACTGTGTTTATCCAAGATGCAGTAAATGCTCTATCTTCCGTTGAAAAAGCACTGAATTGGATGCACACTTCTGCCGTCGAAGAAATGACCACTCTTCAACATGAAGTATCTCGTGTTGTCAACGCATTCATTCTTTTGCCAGAAGTTTTCAAGCAAGCCTTGAAGATCATGGAAGATAAGCAGGAGCAACTGCTGAAGGAGGAAGCTACAAAGACGAGGATAGTTGAAGCCAAGACCGCTTGTGCTATGATTGAGAACAGCTCTCAACTGCGTGGTCACGACAAATGCATTCAGGAAATGTCGCAGACTCTTTCCTCCCTTGTTGAAAGAATGACCAGCATCGAGACCAAACAGGACGCTGCTCTAGAGATCCTGCAAAGTCTTGATGAAGCCAAAAAGGGGGAAGAGGCACGAGAAGCTGCTAGGAGAATAAGGCTGCAACAAGAAAGGGAATTTGAGGATGCTCAGAACAGTATCACTGCCGAATTGAACAAGCTAGCACCTCCATCCCAAAGTTTTAAAATTTCAGGCTCCAGACCGGAGTTTCATGATCCCAATGTCCCTTGGCAAACTCTTATTCAAAGACCTTCGGAAATTAAATGCAGGACCAACCGCAACCCAACTGCCGACGAAGTGAAGCACTGGAGGAAGAATGAACTGATGAGATACTTTGTCAGACTCATCAGGGAATCCGCCATCTTCAAAAATTATAAAACGTTAGCGGAGGCCGCAGATAAATTTACGAAGATGCTAGAAGAAGGTAAACTCCCTCTCCAAGTCGAAATGAAATCCAAACATAGCAGAGGAGATCGGGTCACCCATCCAGAAGATTGGATACTTGCCTTTGATCGATCTTATGAAGGAAGAGCGATATACCAGGATCGAGGCAATGATTCTCTTCAAAACTGGTGGCGTGGTACCGAGAACGAACCCGGAAAAAGACCATGGAGGCATGCGGATTATAGATCAGTAGATGAAATCTATGTACATTTTTATTTTGTAATTTCTATTCGAAACAGCAAACTCTGTACTCAATCATTTTGAATATCAATAAAAACATTTGTTTGTCTTGAAAGATTACAACTCGTAATCTACTGTGTTGATGTATGATTACTTAATTTGTTTGATAGAAATCTCAAGTTAGATAAACTTGATTGAAAAATAAGCTGTACGGACTAGTCTACGAACAGTTCATAGTTTCAGTTGTAAACTTAGAATACATTGTAAGATTGTGCCTACGCGCCAGTCATAGGCTTAAGTTGTAATAAATCTTAAACTGTATCGAACTTGCCTGCGAGCAGTTCATTATTGTAGACTAAGTCACTAAGTCAGACCTTTTGACGAAAGACCAAGAAATCTGCCAGAAGTCATCAAAGAAGATTGCCTCATGAAGAAGGTTTTGGCATCATCAAGAAGACTTGAAGAGTTAAAGAAGTTAGTCTTGGCAAATTGTCAAAAAGGAGGAAATTGTTGGGAAAACAAAGACCCTGCATCGAAACAGCCGGGATACCCGATCCCTGTATCGAATGATATTTGATAAAAAGGTTTTGACATATATGCCAATCCGAATACAGTAAGGAAACTGTATCGAAGCTTTGAGGCTTCATCCTGTATCGAAAGACCTACCTCGAATCAGCATTTAAGCAAAATTCCTAAGTACAGCAAGAAGACTTGTAAAAAGACCAAGTATGGAAACTGTCGCGAAAACTCAAAATACAGTTATCTTCTATACAGCTCACAACAGGACAAGAAAGAACAGAAGTCAAGTCCCGTTGAACAAAGAAGTATTTAAATACTCAAGGATAAAGTATTTAAATACTGCCAGTCTTCAGATCTTCAGAATCCCGCGAAATCCGGATCGTGTCATAATCCCGTTGGAACGGAATCTCATTCAAACGGATACATCTCAACGGATACATTCTTCAGAGACTATATATATCTTATGAAGACATTGAAGATCGATTACACAAGTAACCTAACACTCAAGCTATCAATAGTTATCATCACAAAGAACATATCTCCAAAGCTTACGTATTCAAGAACGAAAGAGATATACAAGCTCAACATCAAGAACAAACCATCATCACCAAGAACTTCATATTCAAAGTCTGCTGTTCTTACCGGTTACCTACCTTTTACCTCTGTGTAAAAACCAAGCTCTGTGTGAACTCAACAAGTTATTCGACTGTGTGGGACGAATAAGGACGAAGCTTTGGAACCGTGTCCAAGAAGCTAGTCAAGAAGGAAGCTTTAACCAAACTGTGTGAACGGTTGAAAGCTACATTCTTTGTATCAATCTGTGTGAACAATACAAGGATAGGTTTGAATATAATTACGTAGTTGTGTACGCAGAAATTATAAATAAACTTTTTACTCGTGTGTGGAGGACCGGTGGACGTAGAGGGTTTACCTCGAACCACTTTAATTACGTGTTATTTACCTTCACTTTTAATGTTTTAAATTACGTGATATATTAAGTATACACTATACACTTAGTTGCAGTATCCACGGAACCTCATCAGATCCAAGACTTCCGCTACGCACTCAGATTTAGAATCCGTACAGTTTGTTGTTTAAACTATTTTCCAAACTGTATCCAGTATACTTAAGTGGCCAACAAAGGTACTTGCCTCGATTCGAAGACAAGAAAACTACTTCCATGAAAAACGAAACACTCGAAGGTCTCCCCTTAGATCAATCACGTAGCAAGCTCTAACCTTAACAAAAGAAATAATATAGAATTCATCTCACGTCGTACGAATGTCTAACAATCCAATTTATGGCCGAAAGTTCATAAAACGTAATCTGCCTGAACTGCTTAGCGTATGCTACGTATTCTATGTACCGTGCGTTAAGCCTGCTTGTTAGCGCACGTAAACAATGAAGTCTAGCGTACGCTAACTATGTATCGACAGTTCTCTCTGATCAGCCGACTGACTGGCCTGATGACATAACGTACGTTACGTACCAAATGTAGAGTATGCTAAACATGTTTGATAGCGTACGTTAATCTACATAGCTTAGCGTACGCTAAGCGTGCATGGCAGTTTCACTACTGGGCAGCAGACTGTTCCAACAGTGATGAAACTTACGAACTCCTCAGTGATTAACGTACGTTATCCGTCTACATGTCATGTTTATAAACTTATGAATGATCTTACGGATTCAAACATCTTTGAATTCAAGGAAATGAATATCAACACAACCCTTATATTCAAACTCGATTATCATTCTCATGTGAAGTTCGGTGATCTCAGGTTGGTGCACTAGATTCCATTATCATTATCACATTCAGACTACATCTTAAAAGGTGAACTACCAATTCCAACTACGATGTTCCAACGACAATATCATAAGCATAATCATTCGAATCTTCTAAACATGATATTTGTTTGAATAATTCACCAATGGGACTCAATATCTTGATAGCATGATTCATCTAATTCTTCATAACACGAATCTAAGGCTGGAGATAGAATTAACATACCTTAAGATGAAGAAATCACCGAGCCAAAAAGGTAGAATCCAACTTCGGTTGTTGTATACCAATCCAAGGTGCTTCTCCACTTCAATGATCAATCATAAGTATCCAATCTTTAATGATCAAGTAGAGGTGGTCTAAGTGTGTTTAAGGAGGATATAAGGCTCTATGGTCTCTCAAGAACAAAGGACAGGTGAAGGAAATGTAAACCAAGTAAAATGGGTTGGTGTCCCATTTATAACATTTCTATACGTACGTTAATTAGCGCACGCTATCGCAAAATCTTTAGTGCACGCTAACTAGCGTTGACTCTAAATCTGTCCAGGTTCGCCCGCGGGAATCTTATCCGGACCCATGTCCGGCTGGCGCATGTGCTATCCGCCCAATTCCATAATTGACTGGTTAGCGCATGCTACGCTACATTCGTAGCGTAAGCTAATTCTAACAGATATCGTACATTAAGCTATCCTTGTTAGCGTACGTTATCACATATTTGCATGGGAAAAATTACATGTTGCCATACTCATGTACAAGGGCTCAAATACGAGAATATCATAATTCAATTATCGATATCGCAATTCTGAATAATACAGGGTTCAAAACAGATGAAATACACAATAATAAATCTGGATATTACGTACTCTCCTACTAAAAAGGAGTTTCGTCCCGAAACTCAAGATATAAATAACTCTGGATAACTGGACCTCATGATATCTTCCGTTTCCCAAGTGGCTTCTTCCACTCCATGGCGTGACCACTGAACCTTGACCAAAGTGATTAGTTTGTTCCTCAATTACTTAACTCGACTCTCGAGCATCCCGATTGGTCTCTCTTCAAATGTGCCATCTTGAGCGACTTCGATCTCGTCGAAATATATGACATAACGAGGGTCTGGTATATACTTCCGTAGCTGGGATACGTGGAACACGTTATGAACATGGCTCAATGACAGCGGTAATGCCAATCTGTATGACAATTCCCTAACTCTCTCAAGAATTTCGAACGGTCCGATATATCTTGGACTCAACTTCCCCTTTCTTCCGAAACGAAAGATTCCCCGAGTAGGAGAAACCTTTAAAAGTAGGTGATCTCTAGTACTGAATTCCAATGGGCGGCAGCGTATGTCTGCGTAAGATTTCTGTCGACTCTGGGCGGTCAACAGCCTTTCGTGAATCAAGGCTATCTTTTCTCGTCTCTGCACGATCAATTCCGGTTCCGTCCCGATCAAGTCTGATGAATCGTCGCAACATATGGGCGATCTATATCTCCTCCCGTATAATGCCTCAAATGGTGCCATCTTAATGGAAGCATGACAACTATTGTTGTAGGTGAATTCAATCAACGGTAGATGAACTTCCCAATCCGTTGACCAGTCTAAGCCACAAGCCCTTAGCATGTCTTCCACTGTTTGAATAGTCCTCTCAGACTGTCCGTCTGTCTGTGGATCATAAGATGTGCTGAAGTTCAACTAGGTCCCCAAGGCCTTATGAACTGCTCTCCAAAAATGCGATACAAAGCGGCCGTCTCGGTCAGAAATAATGGTCTTTGGCGTACCGTGCAATCGAACTATCTCTGAAATAAATACTCATGCCAACCTCTCTGGTCTCCAAGTGTCTTTAATGCCTAGAAAATGAGCCAATTTGGTTAAACGATCAACTATCACCCAAATCATGTTCATTCCTATCTTGGTTCTCAATATATTAGTGATAAAGTCCATCGATATGTCCTCCCACTTCCATTCAAGAATCGGGAGCGACTTCAGCATTCCGGCAGGTCATTGATGCTCGATCTTAACCTGCTGACAAGTCAAACATTTTGAAACATAATCCGCTAAATCTTTCTTCATGTTGCCCCACCAAAAGTTCTGCTTTAAGTCCTTATACATCTTACTGGTGCCCGGGTGGATAGAATAGGGCGTACTGTGAGTTTCCTTCATAATCGTCTATTTCAGAACATCGACATTGGAATCACAAAGTTGGTTCTGAAATCTCATAACTCCATCATCATGAATTACGAATCTCGGGGCCTTTCCTTTGATCACTTCATCACGTAACCGAATCATCAGAGGATCATTAATTTGCTTAGATTTGATTTGCTCGGTTAACGATGAAGTTATTTCCATCACGCACAGTTGTCCTTGGACTCTTTGTTACCATACTTCAATTCCTTCTCGAATCACCTCTCATTGAATGCTGAGCTGGGAGGTCAGAGTCTCCAGCGTCTGAATAGAAACAGGCTTGCGACTAAGTGCATCGGCCACTACATTTCCCTTGCCTGGATGATAAAGAATCTCCAAATCATAGTCCTTAATAAGTTCCAGCCATCTTCTTTGCCGCATATTCAACTCTTTCGATCAAGATGTATTTGAGACTCTTGTGATCCATAAATATCCGATGGTGAGTCCCGTAGAGATAATGTCTCCAGTTTTCAAAGGAAAAACTACTGCTGCTAGCTCCAAATCATGCGTTGGGTAATTCACTTCATAAGGTTTCAGCTGTCGTGATGCATAAGCGATCACCTTATCATTCTGCATCAAGACGCATCCGATTCCTTGGTTCGAAGCATCACTGTAAATTATAAATCCTCCAGTTCCCTGTTGAAGTGTTAAAATCGGTGCTGTTGTCAATCTCCTCTTCAATTCATCAAAGCTTTTCTGACACAATTCATTCCATTCAAACTTTTGAGTTTTCTTCAGGAGTCGAGTAAGTGGGCGGGAAATTTTGTTAAACCATTCCACTAATCGACGATAATATCTAGCAAGTCCTAAGAAACTCCGGACTTCTTTCATGTTCTTTGGAGGCTTCCAATCCATAACTGCTTCGATCTTCTGAGGATCTACTCGGACTCCTTCAGCTGATACCACATGGCCGAGGAACATTACTTCCTTTAGCCATAATTCACACTTAGAAAGTTTGGCATACAATTGTTCATTCCTCAACAGGTCTAACACAATCCGTAAATGCTGTGCATGTTCTGCCGGGCTCTTAGAATACACCAGAATGTCATCAATGAATACAACCACAAATTTATCCAAATATTCGATGAACACTCGGTTCATCAATTGCATGAATACAGCAGGTATGTTAGTGAGACCAAACGGAATCACTACGAACCCATAGTGTCCGTAGCGGGTCCTGAACGCTGATTTCGGAACATCAGATTCCTTAATCCTTAGCTGATGATATCCTGATCTCAGATCAATTTTATTAAACACTGTTGCTCCTTGTAACTGGTCAAACGAATCATCAATCCGTGGCAATGGATACTTGTTCTTAATCGTCATCTTGTTCAGCTCTCGATAGTCAATACACAGTCGAAGCGATCCATCCTTCTTTCGGACAAATGGTACTGGTGCTCCCCAGGGCGAAACGCTTGGCTGGATATAGCCTTTGTCCAGTAACTCCTCCAATTGCTTTTTCAGTTCGTACATCTCAGTAGGTGCCATACGATACGGCGCCTTAGAAATTGGTGTAGCTCTGCGTTCCAGCTCAATGGTGAATTCTACATCCCGTCGTGGAGGTAGAATACGTAACTCGTCAGAAAATACATCCAGAAATTCGTTCACAACAGGAATGGATGAAAGTTCAACAATTTAGTCTTCTTTCTTCATTGCATAGCACCAATATCCGGTACAGTCCTGTTTCAACAATTTGACAGCTTTCATCGCCTTGATCATCTTTCCTGAGCTTCCTGGTTTCCATCCTTCAAACAGTATTTCGAAACCATCGTCAGCGATCACGGAGTATTCTTCTTTCGGTAGTTTACAATAGCTCCATATCGGTTAAGCCAATCATCTCCGAGTATCAGGTCGTCTCCTTGCATTTCTATCACGATCAAATTTGAGAGCCACTCTCTGCCTCCAAATGATACAGGGAAATCTCTAGTTTCTAAGTTTCCAACAATCCTCTCTCCACTCGGTAAACCCACAACATAAGGTTCACAATTATGAAAACAATAAATATTCAAATGATTTACACAAGACAAGGATATAAATGAATGCATAGCTCCTGTATCGAATAAAATGCTAACTGGCTGAGAAAGGATCTGAACAGTACCTGATGCGACACTAGCATCCTGATAGTCTGTTCTCCTCATCTCGTACAGACGTGGGGGAACAGATCCGGCACTCGATGTACCCTTTTGGTCCCACTGTCCTCTGCCTCGTCTGCAGCCAAAATTCTGAGGCATCTGAACACTTTGCTGCGTCTGTTGTACACTGGCTTCCTTCTGAACTGGCTGTGGTGTACGGGCTCTAAAAGACTTTGCAGCCTCTTCACAGAACACCGCACGATATCCCTCCCGACCACAGTCAAAACAAGTCACAGCAGGTAGGGGGCAACTCCGTCGATAGTGCCCTGCCTGGGCACAGTTAAAGCATTTCCTGGTGACATCCGTCATGGTTGATGCTACTCCGAAGTTCTTTCCGCTCCTAGATGGGTGCGGAGGTTTCTTGAAAGAGTGAAAGGATGACTGGGCCTTGCGGGGCCCACTGCTCTTGTGCTCTGTGAAACTACCAGAGACATTCTGCTTCTTAGATTCTGCAAACTTTTCCATCGCTGCTTCATTGATCTCATACGCCAATACTTTATCCTGATATTGACGAAGAGTGGTACATTCAAAATCGGAGATGTACCTCTGGATTTCTGGTTTCATTCTCATATCAAAATGGATCATCATTTCTGCATCTGTTCTGACCAGATGTCGAACAAATGCCACCGTCAACGCCTTAATTGTGCAGGATACGGGTTCGTCGACGGCCAGGCGGAGAAAAATATCCGAACTTTGGATTCCCTCACGGGACGAGGGCGATCGAGCTTCCATCATCAATTTAAATTCTGTCTGGTCAGCATCATGGTCTACAGGCCGGATGGCTTCCAACCACTCGGATGCTTCCCTTATCAGAAAGTATTGAGTAATAGAGGGTCTCCGGTTGTCTGGGCAATTAATTTCGACAAAAATTTTCTCCAATTCCTTCAACCAATGGTCCCATGTGGGAGTCTCAGAAAAGCTGTCGAATTTGGGTGGTTGCATCTTTGCCACCCCCTGCAACCATCGGTCGCCTCGATTTCCCATATTTGGGATCCCTTGATGTCTATCTCCCTACTGTAATCCCACCGCCACCTGCATTCGGTCCACGACCTGGGCGAACTGATTCATCTGGTTCACCACCTGACGAAGGATTTTGGGCACAGCAGGTTCCAGTTCATTATTAATAGATCTTTGTGGCTCGCCTGAGCTGTGGCTGGCCTGATTAGAAGGCAAAGCTTCTCTTTCGGAATTCCTTCGTCCGCATCCGCGACCGCGACCACGTCCACGTCCATCTCTCAACATACTATAAGCATAAATACTCAATATACAGGAAACAATATCGCTCTAATGTTCGAGTATAAAGAGATACAACATGTAAAGAACGAGATAGAGTTTAGGAACTTACAACCACCATTCACATGAAGACGTAGGCAGTACAGTGATGTTATGCACAGTCGGTTACCTCAAAAGATGTATACGACCCCTATTTTAACCCAATGGCCAGGATATCCATAATCTTCGTTCTGATACCATATTCTATAACACCCCCGATATATTCAGGAATATTACAGCGCCGTAAATCCTTAACATAGGGATTTACAAGGCTGAAGAAATGAAAAGACAATAACAGATACTAACGTACGAAAGTAACTGAAATAAGATACAACAGTTCTAACCAATACTGAAAATACAAATGTCCAAAGTAAAAGAGTTAATACACCACCAAATCCAAATAATCACAAACGACGACGTACTCGAGTACTTATTAAAACGATACAGACAACAGACAAATAAACCCGACCGGAACATCACTCTGCACCCTCGTCGTCATGCAACTCCAGTGGTTGTTTCCCCGCTCTCCTGGATCCTGAATATAAACAAATGTTCACCCCTGAAGGGCTTAGCACAACGATGTTAGTACAAGTACCACAACATATTATTCAACATCTCACGAGGAATAATAATAACATAAATGACAAAAGAAACAACGAGTCTTCTCCTGCGAGAAACTTAATAATAATATACACACATGATAATCACAACATGATGTCACAACATACACATGGTAATTCCAATGATCCAGTGTTCACTGCCTAGACCCCCGATGATTCCGTCAAACCAACCCAAGGTGGAAAAACCCGGCCGATGATCCAGCACACGCTATCATAGATCCCCCGATGATCCCGTCGGACCAACACGAGGTGGACATACAACAACGACATATATGCACAACAATATGTATAACATCATTATATAAAACAATTAAGGTACTTGCCTCGATTCGAAGACAAGAAAGCTACTTCCACGAAAAATGAAACACTCAAAGGTCACCCCTTCGATCAATCACGTAGCAAGCTCGAACCTTAACAAAAGAAATAATATATAATTCATCTCATGTCGTACGAATGTCTAACAATCCAATTTACGGCCAAAAGTTCATAAAACGTAATCCGCTACGTATTCTATGTAGCCTGCGTTAAACCTGCTCGTTAGCGCACGTAAATAATGAAGTCTAGCGTACGCTAACTATCTATTGACAGTCCTCTCTAATCAGCCGACTGACTCGCCTGATGACATAACGTACGTTACGTACCAAACATAGCGTACGCTAAACATGCTCGATAGCATAAGTTAATCTACATAGCTTAGCGTACGCAAAGCGTGCATGGCAGTTTCACTACTGGGCAGCAGACTGTTCTAACGGTGATGAAACTTACGAACTCCTCAGTGATTAACGTATGTTATCCGTCTACATTTCATGTTCATAAACTTATGAATGATCTTACGGATTCAAACATCATTGAATTCAAGGAAATGAATATCATCACAACCCTTATATTCAAACTCGATTACCATTCTCACGTGAAGTTCGGTGATCTCAGGATGGTGCACTAGATTCCATTATCATTATCACATTCAGACTACATCTTAAAAGGTGAACTACCAATTCTAACTACGATGTTCCAACAACAATGTCATAAGCATAATCATTCCAATCTTCTAAACATGATATTTGTTTGAATAATTCACCAATGGGACTCAATATCTTGATAGCATGATTCATCTAATTCTTCAGAACACGAATCTAAGGCTGGAGATAGAATTAACATACCTTAAGATGAAGAAATCACCGAGGCAAAAAGGTAGAATCCAACTCCAGTTGTTGTATGCCAATCTAAGGTGCTTCTCCACTTCAATGATCAATCACAAGTAACATCCAATCATTAATGATCAAGTAGAGGTGGTCTAAGTGTGTTTAAGGAGGATATAAGGCTCTATGGTCTCTCAAGAACGAAGGGCATGTGTAGGAAATGTAAACCAAATAAAATGGGTTGCTGTCCCATTTATAACATTTATGTACGTATGTTAATTAGCGCACATTATTGCAAAATCCTTAGCGCACGCTAACTAGCGTTGACTCCAAATCTGTCCAGGTTTGCCCGCGGGAATCTTATTCGGACCCACGTCCGGCTGGTGCATCCGCCCAATTCCATAATTGACTGGTTAGCGCACGCTACGCTATATTCGTAGCGTACGCTAATTCTAACAGATAACGTACATTAAGCTTTCCTTGTTAGCGTATGTTATCACGTATCTGCATGGGAAAAATTACATGTTGCCATACTCATGTACAAGGGCTCAAATACGAGAATATCATACTTCAATTATCGATATCGCAATTCTGAATAATACAGGGTTCAAAACAGATGAAATACACAATAATAAATCCGAATATTACATACTCTCCTGCTAAAAAGGATTTTCATCCCGAAACTCAAGACATAAATAACTCTGGAGATCTGGACCTCATGATATCTTCTGTTTCCCAAGTGGCTTCTTCCACTCCGTGGCGTGACCGCTGAACCTTAACCAAAGCGATCAGTTTGTTCCTCAATTGCTTAACTCGACTCTCGAGTATCCTGATTGGTCTCTATTCAAATGTGCCATCTTGAGCGACTTCGATCTCGTCGAAATCAATGACATGACTAGGGTCTGGTATATACTTCAGTAAATGGGATACGTGGAACACGTTATGAACATGGCTCAATGACGGCGGTAATGCCAATCAGATGCCAATTCCCTAACTCTCTCAAGAATTTCGAACGCTCCGATATATCTTGGACTCAACTTCCTTTTTCCAAACAAAAGATTCCCAAGTAGGAGAAACCTTTAAAAGTACGTGATCTCCAGTACTGAATTCCAATGGGCGGCGGCGTACGTCTGTGTAAGATTTCTGTCGACTCTGGGTGGTCAACAGCCTTTCGCGAATCAAGGGTATGTTTTCTCGTGTCTGCACGGTCAATTCCGGTTCCGTCCCAATCAAGTCTGATGAATCGTCCCAACATAGGGGCGATCTGTATCTCCTCCCGTATAATGCCTCAAACGGTGCCATCTGAATGGAAGCATGCCAACTACTGTTGTAGGTGAATTCAATCAACGGTAGATGAACTTCCCAATCCGTTGACCAGTCTGAGGCACAAGCCCTCAGCATGTCTTCCACTGTTTGAATAGTCCTCTCAGAATGTCCGTCTGTCTGTGGATGATAAGTTATGCTGAAGTTCAAGTCGGTATCCAAGGCCTTATGAACTGCTCTCCAAAAATGCGATACAAAGCGACCGTCTCGGTCAGAAATAATGGTCTTCGGCGTACCGTACAATCGGACTATCTTTGAAATACTCGTGCCAACCTCTCTGGTCCCCAAGTGTCTTTAATGCCTAGAAAATGAGCCGATTTGGTTAAACGATCAACTATCACCCAAATCATGTTCATTCCTATCTTGGTTCTCCGCACATTAGTGATAAAGTCCATCGATATGTCCTCCCACTTCCATTCAAAAATCGGGAGCGGCTTCAGCATTCCGGCAGGTCGTTGATGCTCGATCTTAACCTGCTGACAAGTCAAACATTTCGAAACATAATCCGCTACATCTTTCTTCATGTTGCCCCACCCAAAGTTCTCGCTTTAAGTCCTTATACATCTTAATGGTGCCCGGGTGGATAGAATAGGGCGTACTGTGAGCTTCCTTCATAATCGTCTATTTCAGAACATTGACATCGGGATCGCAAAGTCAGTTCTGAAATCTCATAACTCCATCATCATGAATTACGAATCCCAGGGCCTTTCCTTTGATCACTTCATCACGTAACCGAATCATCAGAGGATCATTAATTTACTTAGATTTGATTTCCTCGGTTAACGATGAAGTTATTTCCATCACGCACAGTTGTCCTTGGACTCTTTGTAACCATACTTCAATTCCTTCTCGAATCACCTCTCATTGAATGCTAAGCTGGGAGGTCAGAGTCTCCAGCATCTGAATAGAAACAGGCTTGCGACTAAGTGCATCGGCCACTACATTTCCCTTGCCTGGATGATAAAGAATCTCCAAATCATAGTCCTTAATAAGTTCCAGTTATCTTCTTTGCCGCATATTCAACTCTTTCTGACTGAAGATGTATTTGAGACTCTTGTGATCCATAAATATCTAACAGTGAGTCCCGTAGAGATAATGTTTCCAGATTTTCAAAGGAAAAACTACTGCTGCTAGCTCCAAATCATGCGTTGGGTAATTCACTTCATAAGGTTTCAGCTGTCGTGATGCATAAGCGATCACCTTATCATTCTGCATCAAGACGCATCCGATTCCTTGGTTCGAAGCATCACTGTAAATTATAAATCCTCCAGTTCCCTGTTGAAGTGTTAAAATCGGTGCTGTTGTCAATCTCCTCTTCAATTCATCAAAGCTTTTCTGACACAATTCATTCCATTCAAACTTTTGAGTTTTCTTCAGGAGTCGAGTAAGTGGGCGGGAAATTTTGTAAAACCATTCCACTAATCGACGATAATATCTAGCAAGTCCTAAGAAACTCCGGACTTCTTTCATGTTCTTTGGAGGCTTCCAATCCATAACTGCTTCGATCTTCTGAGGATCTAATCGGACTCCTTCAGGTGATACCACATGGCCGAGGAACATTACTTCCTTTAGCCATAATTCACACTTAGAAAGTTTGGCATACAATTGTTCATTCCTCAACAGGTCTAACACAATCCGTAAATGCTGTGCATGTTCTTCCGGGCTCTTAGAATACAGCAGAATGTCATCAATGAACACAACCACAAATTTATCCAAATATTCGATGAACACTCGGTTCATCAATTGCATGAATACAGCAGGTATGTTAGTGAGACCAAACGGAATCACTACGAACCCATAGTGTCCGTAGCGGGTCCTGAACGCTGATTTCGGAACATCAGATTCCTTAATCCTTAGCTGATGATATCCTGATCTCAGATCAATTTTATTAAACACTGTTGCTCCTTGTAACTGGTCAAACGAATCATCAATCCGTGGCAATGGATACTTGTTCTTAATCGTCATCTTGTTCAGCTCTCGATAGTCAATACACAGTCGAAGCGATCCATCCTTCTTTCGGACAAATGGTACTGGTGCTCCCCAGGGCGAAACGCTTGGCTGGATATAGCCTTTGTCCAGTAACTCCTCCAATTGCTTTTTCAGTTCGTACATCTCAGTAGGTGCCATACGATACGGCGCCTTAGAAATTGGTGTAGCTCTGGGTTCCAGCTCAATGGTGAATTCTACATCCCGTCGTGGAGGTAGAATACGTAACTCGTCAGAAAATACATCCAGAAATTCGTTCACAACAGGAATGGATGAAAGTTCAACAATTTAGTCTTCTTTCTTCATTGCATAGCACCAATATCCGGTACAGTCCTGTTTCAACAATTTGACAGCTTTCATCGCCTTGATCATCTTTCCTGAGCTTCCTGGTTTCCATCCTTCAAACAGTATTTCGGAACCATCGTCAGCGATCAGGGAGTATTCTTCTTTCGGTAGTTTACAATAGCTCCATATCGGTTAAGCCAATCATCTCCGAGTATCAGGTCGTCTCCTTGCATTTCTATCACGATCAAATTTGAGAGCCACTCTCTGCCTCCAAATGATACAGGGAAATCTCTAGTTTCTAAGTTTCCAACAATCCTCTCTCCACTCGGTAAACCCACAACATAAGGTTCACAATTATGAAAACCATAAATATTCAAATGATTTACACAAGACAAGGATATAAATGAATGCATAGCTCCTGTATCGAATAAAATGCTAACTGGCTGAGAAAGGATCTGAACAGTACCTGATGCGACACTAGCATCCTGATAGTCTGTTCTCCTCATCTCGTACAGACGTGGGGGAACAGATCCGGCACTCGATGTACCCTTTCGGTCCCACTGTCCTCTGCCTCGTCTGCAGCCAAAATTCTGAGGCATCTGAACACTTTGCCGTCACATTGACACCGGCTTCTTCGAATCGGCCGTGGTGTACGGGCTCTAAAAGACTTTGCAGCCTCTTCTTCACGTAACACCGCACGATATCCCTCCCCACCACAGTCAAAACAAGTCACAAGCAGTAGGGGGCAACTCGTCGATAGTGCCTCGCTGGCACGATTAAAGCATTTCCTGGTGACATCCGTCATGGTTGATGCTACTCCGAAGTTCTTTCCGCTCCTAGATGGGTGCGGAGGTTTCTTGAAAGAGTGAAAGGATGACTGGGCCTTGCGGGGCCCACTGCTCTTGTGCTCTGTGAAACTACCAGAGACTTTCTGCTTCTTAGATTCTGCAAACTTTTCCATCGCTGCTTCATTGATCTCATACGCCAATACTTTATCCTGATATTGACGAAGAGTGGTACATTCAAAATCGGAGATGTACCTCTGGATTTCTGGTTTCATTCTCATATCAAAATGGATCATCATTTCTGCATCTGTTCTGACCAGATGTCGAACAAATGCCAGCTGCTGGTTGAACGTCTTAATTGTCTGGGATACGGGTTCGTCTGACGGTTGTGCGGAGAAAAATATCCGAACTTTGGATTCCCTCACAGGACGAGGGCAGTACTGAGCTTCCATCATCAATTTAAATTACATGCAGTCGGCATCATGGTCTACAGCCGGATGGCTTCCAACCACTCGGATGCTTCCCTTATCGAAAGTATTGAGTAATAGAGGCTCTCCGGTTATGCAGGCAATTAATTTCGACAAAAATTTTCTCCAATTCCTTCAACCAATGGTCCCATGTGGGAGTCTCAGAAAAGCTGTCGAATTTGGGTGGTTGCATCTTTGCCACCCCCTGCAACCATCGGTCGCCTCGATTTCCCATGTTTGGGATCCCTTGATGTCTATCTCCCTACTGTAATCCCACCGCCACCTGCATTCGGTCCACGACCTGGGCGAACTGATTCATCTGGTTCACCACCTGACGAAGGATTTTGGGCACAGCAGGTTCCAGTTCATTATTAATAGATCTTTGTGGCTCGCCTGAGCTGTGGCTGGCCTGATTAGAAGGCAAAGCTTCTCTTTCGGCATTCCTTCGTCCGCATCCGCGACCGCGACCACGTCCACGTCCATCTCTCAACATACTATAAGCATAAATACTCAATATACAGGAAACAATATCGCTCTAATGTTCGAGTATAAAGAGATACAACATGTAAAGAACGAGATAGAGTTTAGGAACTTACAACCACCATTCACATGAAGACGTAGGCAGTACAGTGATGTTATGCACAGTCGGTTACCTCAAAAGATGTATACGACCCCTATTTTAACCCAATGGCCAGGATATCCATAATCTTCGTTCTGATACCATATTCTATAACACCCCCGATATATTCAGGAATATTACAGCGCCGTAAATCCTTAACATAGGGATTTACAAGGCTGAAGAAATGAAAAGACAATAACAGATACTAACGTACGAAAGTAACTGAAATAAGATACAACAGTTCTAACCAATACTGAAAATACAAATGTCCAAAGTAAAAGAGTTAATACATCACCAAATCCAAATAATCACAAACGACGACGTACTCGAGTACTTATTAAAACGATACAGACAACAGACAAATAAACCCGACCGGAACATCACTCTGCACCCTCGTCGTCATGCAACTCCAGTGGTTGTTTCCCCGCTCTCATGGATCCTGAATATAAACAAATGTTCACCCCTGAAGGGCTTAGCACAATGATGTTAGTACAAGTACCACAACATATTATTCAACATCTCACGAAGAATAATAATAACATAAATGACAAAAGAAACAACGAGTCTTCTCCTGCGAGAAACTTAATAATAATATACACACATGATAATCACAACATGATGTCACAACATACACATGGTAATTCCAATGATCCAGTGTTCACTGCCTAGACCCCCGATGATTCCGTCAAACCAACCCAAGGTGGAAAAACCCGGCCGATGATCCAGCACACGCTATCATAGATCCCCCGATGATCCCGTCGGACCAACACGAGGTGGACATACAACAACGACATATATGCACAACAATATGTATAACATCATTATATAAAACAATTAAGGTACTTGCCTCGATTCGAAGACAAGAAAGCTACTTCCACGAAAAATGAAACACTCAAAGGTCACCCCTTCGATCAATCACGTAGCAAGCTCGAACCTTAACAAAAGAAATAATATATAATTCATCTCATGTCGTACGAATGTCTAACAATCCAATTTACGGCCAAAAGTTCATAAAACGTAATCCGCTACGTATTCTATGTAGCCTGCGTTAAACACCGCCGTTAGCGCACGTAAATAATGAAGTCTAGCGTACGCTAACTATCTATTGACATCCTCTCTAATCACCGATCGACTACTTTGATGACATAACGACGTTACGTACCAAACATAGCGTCGCTAAACATGCTCGATAGCATAAGTTAATCTACATAGCTTAGCGTACGCATAGCGTGCATGGCGCTTTCACCATCAAAGCAGACTGTTCTAACGGTGATGAAACTTACGAACTCCTCAGTGATTAACGTATGTTATCCGTCTACATTTCATGTTCATAAACTTATGAATGATCTTACGGATTCAAACATAATTGAATTCAAGGAAATGAATATCATCACAACCCTTATATTCAAACTCGATTACCATTCTCACGTGAAGTTCGGTGATCTCAGGATGGTGCACTAGATTCCATTATCATTATCACATTCAGACTACATCTTAAAAGGTGAACTACCAATTCTAACTACGATGTTCCAACAACAATGTCATAAGCATAATCATTCCAATCTTCTAAACATGATATTTGTTTGAATAATTCACCAATGGGACTCAATATCTTGATAGCATGATTCATCTAATTCTTCAGAACACGAATCTAAGGCTGGAGATAGGATTAACATACCTTAAGATGAAGAAATCACCGAGGCAAAAAGGTAGAATCCAACTCCAGTTGTTGTATGCCAATCTAAGGTGCTTCTCCACTTCAATGATCAATCACAAGTAACATCCAATCATTAATGATCAAGTAGAGGTGGTCTAAGTGTGTTTAAGGAGGATATAAGGCTCTATGGTCTCTCAAGAACGAAGGGCATGTGAAGGAAATGTAAACCAAATAAAATGGGTTGCTGTCCCATTTATAACATTTATGTACGTATGTTAATTAGCGCACATTATTGCAAAATCCTTAGCGCACGCTAACTAGCGTTGACTCCAAATCTGTCCAGGTTTGCCCGCGGGAATCTTATTCGGACCCACGTCCGGTGGTGCATCCGCCCAATTCCATAATTGATGGTTAGCGCACGCTACGCTACATTCGTAGCGTACGCTAATTCTAACAGATAACGTACATTAAGCTATCCTTGTTAGCGTATGTTATCACGTATCTGCATGGGAAAAATTACATGTGGCCATACTCTTGTACTAGGGCTCTAATACGAGAATATAATACTTCAATTATCGATATCGCAATTCTGAATAATACAGGTTCAAAACGGATGAAATACACAATAATAAATCCGAATATTACATACTCTCCTGCTAAAAAGGATTTTCATCCCGAAACTCAAGACATAAATAACTCGAGATCTGGACCTCATGATATCTTCTCGTTTCCCAAGTGGCTTCTTCCACTCCGTGGCGTGACCGCCGAACCTTAACCAAAGCGATCGTTTGTTCCTCAATTGCTTAACTCGACTCTCGAGTATCCTGATTAGTCTCTATTCAAATGTGCCATCTTGAGCGACTTCGATCTCATCGAAATCAATGACATGACTAAGTCCAGTATATACTTCCGTAGCCGGGATACGTGGAACACGTTATGAACATGGCTCAATGACGGCGGTAATGCCAATCTGTATGCCAATTCCCTAACTCTCTCAAGAATTTCGAACGTTCCGATATATCTTGGACTCAACTTCCCCTTTTTCCAAACAAAAGATTCCCAAGTAGGAGAAACCTTTAAAAGTACGTGATCTCGATCAATTCCAATGGGCGGCGGCGTACGTCATGTAAGATTTGCCGACTGGGTGGTCACACCTTTCGCGAATCAAGGGTATGTTTTCTCGTGTCGCACGGTCAATTCCGTTCCGCCCCAATCAAGTCGATGAATCGTCCCAACATAGGGGCGATCTGTATCTCCTCCCGTATAATGCCTCAAACGGTGCCATCCGAATGGAAGCATGCCAACTACCGTTGTAGGTGAATTCAATCAACGGTAGATGAACTTCCCAATCCGTTGACTATCTGAGGCACAAGCCCTCGCATGTCTTCCACTGTTTGAATAGTCCTCTCGGATCGTCCGCCGTCTGTGGATGATAAGTTATCTTTGAAGTTCAAGTCTGTATCAAGGCCTTATGAATCGCTCTCCAAAAATGCGATACAAAGCGACTGCCTCGGCCGAAATAATGGTCTTCGCGACTGCATAACAATCGGACTATCTTTGAAATACTCGCCAACCTCTCTGGTCCCCAAGTGTCTTTAATGCCTAGAAAATGAGCCGATTTGGTTAAACGATCAACTATCACCCAAATCATGTTCATTCCTATCTTGGTTCTCCGCACATTAGTGATAAAGTCCATCGATATGTCCTCCCACTTCCATTCAAAAATCGGGAGCGGCTTGACATTCCGGCAGGTCGTTGATGCTCGATCTTAACCTGCTGACAAGTCAAACATTTCGAAACATAATCCGCTACATCTTTCTTCATGTTGCCCCACCAAAAGTTCTGCTTTAAGTCCTTATACATCTTACTGGTGCCCGGGTGGATAGAATAGGCGTCGTGAGCTTCCTTCATAATCGTCTATTTCAGAACATTGACATCGGGATCGCAAAGTCAGTTCTGAAATCTCATAACTCCATCATCATGAATTACGAATCCCAGGGCCTTTCCTTTGATCACTTCATCACGTAACCGAATCATCAGAGGATCATTAATTTACTTAGATTTGATTTCCTCGGTTAACGATGAAGTTATTTCCATCACGCACAGTTGTCCTTGGACTCTTTGTAACCATACTTCAATTCCTTCTCGAATCACCTCTCATTGAATGCTAAGCTGGGAGGTCAGAGTCTCCAGCGTCTGAATAGAAACAGGCTTGCGACTAAGTGCATCGGCCACTACATTTCCCTTGCCTGGATGATAAAGAATCTCCAAATCATAGTCCTTAATAAGTTCCAGCCATCTTCTTTGCCGCATATTCAACTCTTTCTGACTGAAGATGTATTTGAGACTCTTGTGATCCATAAATATCTAACAGTGAGTCCCGTAGAGATAATGTCTCCAGATTTTCAAAGGAAAAACTACTGCTGCTAGCTCCAAATCATGCGTTGGGTAATTCACTTCATAAGGTTTCAGCTGTCGTGATGCATAAGCGATCACCTTATCATTCTGCATCAAGACGCATCCGATTCCTTGGTTCGAAGCATCACTGTAAATTATAAATCCTCCAGTTCCCTGTTGAAGTGTTAAAATCGGTGCTGTTGTCAATCTCCTCTTCAATTCATCAAAGCTTTTCTGACACAATTCATTCCATTCAAACTTTTGAGTTTTCTTCAGGAGTCGAGTAAGTGGGCGGGAAATTTTGTAAAACCATTCCACTAATCGACGATAATATCTAGCAAGTCCTAAGAAACTCCGGACTTCTTTCATGTTCTTTGGAGGCTTCCAATCCATAACTGCTTCGATCTTCTGAGGATCTACTCGGACTCCTTCAGCTGATACCACATGGCCGAGGAACATTACTTCCTTTAGCCATAATTCACACTTAGAAAGTTTGGCATACAATTGTTCATTCCTCAACAGGTCTAACACAATCCGTAAATGCTGTGCATGTTCTTCCGGGCTCTTAGAATACAGCAGAATGTCATCAATGAACACAACCACAAATTTATCCAAATATTCGATGAACACTCGGTTCATCAATTGCATGAATACAGCAGGTATGTTAGTGAGACCAAACGGAATCACTACGAACCCATAGTGTCCGTAGCGGGTCCTGAACGCTGATTTCGGAACATCAGATTCCTTAATCCTTAGCTGATGATATCCTGATCTCAGATCAATTTTATTAAACACTGTTGCTCCTTGTAACTGGTCAAACGAATCATCAATCCGTGGCAATGGATACTTGTTCTTAATCGTCATCTTGTTCAGCTCTCGATAGTCAATACACAGTCGAAGCGATCCATCCTTCTTTCGGACAAATGGTACTGGTGCTCCTGCATGCAAACGCTTGGTGGATATAGCCTTTGTCCAAGAACTCCTCCAATTGCTTTTTCATTCGTACATCTCAAGAGGTGCCATACGATACGGCGCCTTAGAAATTGGTGTAGCTCTGGGTTCCAGCTCAATGGTGAATTCTACATCCCGTCGTGGAGGTAGAATACGTAACTCGTCAGAAAATACATCCAGAAATTCGTTCACAACAGGAATGGATGAAAGTTCAACAATTTAGTCTTCTTTCTTCATTGCATAGCACCAATATCCGGTACAGTCCTGTTTCAACAATTTGACAGCTTTCATCGCCTTGATCATCTTTCCTGAGCTTCCTGGTTTCCATCCTTCAAACAGTATTTCGGAACCATCGTCAGCGATCAGGGAGTATTCTTCTTTCGGTAGTTTACAATAGCTCCATATCGGTTAAGCCAATCATCTCCGAGTATCAGGTCGTCTCCTTGCATTTCTATCACGATCAAATTTGAGAGCCACTCTCTGCCTCCAAATGATACAGGGAAATCTCTAGTTTCTAAGTTTCCAACAATCCTCTCTCCACTCGGTAAACCCACAACATAAGGTTCACAATTATGAAAACCATAAATATTCAAATGATTTACACAAGACAAGGATATAAATGAATGCATAGCTCCTGTATCGAATAAAATGCTAACTGGCTGAGAAAGGATCTAAACAGTACCTGATGCGACACTAGCATCCTGATAGTCTGTTCTCCTCATCTCGTACAGACGTGGGGGAACAGATCCGGCACTCGATGTACCCTTTCGGTCCCACTGTCCTCTGCCTCGTCTGCAGCCAAAATTCTGAGGCATCTGAACACTTTGCTGCGTCTGTTGGACACTGGCTTCCTTCTGAACTGGCTGTGGTGTACGGGCTCTAAAAGACTTTGCAGCCTCTTCACAGAACACCGCACGATATCCCTCCCGACCACAGTCAAAACAAGTCACAGCAGGTAGGGGGCAACTCCGTCGATAGTGCCCTGCCTGGGCACAGTTAAAGCATTTCCTGGTGACATCCGTCATGGTTGATGCTACTCCGAAGTTCTTTCCGCTCCTAGATGGGTGCGGAGGTTTCTTGAAAGAGTGAAAGGATGACTGGGCCTTGCGGGGCCCACTGCTCTTGTGCTCTGTGAAACTACCAGAGACTTTCTGCTTCTTAGATTCTGCAAACTTTTCCATCGCTGCTTCATTGATCTCATACGCCAATACTTTATCCTGATATTGACGAAGAGTGGTACATTCAAAATCGGAGATGTACCTCTGGATTTCTGGTTTCATTCTCATATCAAAATGGATCATCATTTCTGCATCTGTTCTGACCAGATGTCGAACAAATGCCAGCTGCTGGTTGAACGTCTTAATTGTCTGGGATACGGGTTCGTCTGACGGTTGTGCGGAGAAAATATCCGAACTTTGGATTCCCTCACGGGACGAGGGCGATCGAGCTTCCATCATCAATTTAAATTCTGTCTGTCGCATCATGGTCTACAGCCGGATGGCTTCCAACCACTCGGATGCTTCCCTTATCAGAAAGTATTGAGTAATAGAGGCTCTCCGGTTGTCTGGGCAATTAATTTCGACAAAAATTTTCTCCAATTCCTTCAACCAATGGTCCCATGTGGGAGTCTCAGAAAAGCTGTCGAATTTGGGTGGTTGCATCTTTGCC
Source organism: Orobanche coerulescens (assembly GCA_033398695.1). NCBI lineage: Eukaryota > Viridiplantae > Streptophyta > Magnoliopsida > Lamiales > Orobanchaceae > Orobanche > Orobanche coerulescens. Next base: position 11,096,028 of record CM065819.1, read on the forward strand.
ACCCCCTGCAACCATCGGTCGCCTCGATTTCCCATGTTTGGGATCCCTTGATGTCTATCTCCCTACTGTAATCCCACCGCCACCCGCATTCGGTCCACGACCTGGCGAATCGATTCATCTGGTTCACCACCCGACGAAGGATTTTGGGCACAGCAGTTCCAGTTCATTATTAATAGATCTTTGTGGCTCGAGCCGTGGCCGGCCCGATTAGAAGGCAAAGCTTCTCTTCGGCATTCCTTCGCCCGCATCCGCGACCGCGACCACGTCCACGTCCATCTCTCAACATACTATAAGCATAAATACTCAATATACAGAAACAATATCGCTCTAATGTTCGAGTATAAAGAGATACAACATGTAAAGAACGAGATAGAGTTTAGGAACTTACAACCACCATTCACATGAAGACGTGGCGATGTGATGTTATGCACGATCGGTTACCTCAAAAGATGTATACGACCCTATTTTAACCCAATGGCCAGATATCCATAATCTTCGCTTCGATACCATATTCTATAACACCCCGATATATTCAGAATATTACAATACCGTAAATCCTTAACATAGGGATTTACAAGGTCAAGAAATGAAAAGACAATAACAGATACTAACGTATTTAAAGTAATCAAATAAGATACAACAGTTCTAACCAATACCGAAAATACAAATGTCCAAAGTAAAAGAGTTAATACATCACCAAATCCAAATAATCACAAACGATTTACGTACTCGAGTACTTATTAAAACGATACGCATAATGCATAAATAAACCCGACCGGAACATCACTCTGCACCCTCGTCGTCATGCAACTCCAGTGGTTGTTTCCCCGCTCTCATGGATCCTGAATATAAACAAATGTTCACCCCTGAAGGGCTTAGCACAATGATGTTAGTACAAGTACCACAACATATTATTCAACATCTCACGAAGAATAATAATAACATAAATGACAAAAGAAACAACGAGTCTTCTCCTGCGAGAAACTTAATAATAATATACACACATGATAATCACAACATGATGTCACAACATACACATGGTAATTCCAATGATCCAGTGTTCACTGCCTAGACCCCCGATGATTCCGTCAAACCAACCCAAGGTGGAAAAACCCGGCCGATGATCCAAAGACACGCTATCATAGATCCCCCGATGATCCCGCTTGACCAACACGAGGTGGACATACAACAACGACATATATGCACAACAATATGTATAACATCATTATATAAAACAATTAAGGTACTTGCCTCGATTCGAAGACAAGAAAGCTACTTCCACGAAAAATGAAACACTCAAAGGTCACCCCTTCGATCAATCACGTAGCAAGCTCGAACCTTAACAAAAGAAATAATATATAATTCATCTCATGTCGTATTTAATGTCTAACAATCCAATTTACGGCCAAAAGTTCATAAAACGTAATCCGCTACGTATTCTATGTAGCCTGCGTTAAACCTGCTCGTTAGCGCACGTAAATAATGAAGTCTAGCGTACGCTAACTATCTATTGACAGTCCTCTCTAATCAGCCGACTGACTCGCCTGATGACATAACGTACGTTACGTACCAAACATAGCGTACGCTAAACATGCTCGATAGCATAAGTTAATCTACATAGCTTAGCGTACGCATAGCGTGCATGGCAGTTTCACTACTGGGCAGCAGACTGTTCTAACGGTGATGAAACTTACGAACTCCTCAGTGATTAACGTATGTTATCCGTCTACATTTCATGTTCATAAACTTATGAATGATCTTACGGATTCAAACATAATTGAATTCAAGGAAATGAATATCATCACAACCCTTATATTCAAACTCGATTACCATTCTCACGTGAAGTTCGGTGATCTCAGGATGGTGCACTAGATTCCATTATCATTATCACATTCAGACTACATCTTAAAAGGTGAACTACCAATTCTAACTACGATGTTCCAACAACAATGTCATAAGCATAATCATTCCAATCTTCTAAACATGATATTTGTTTGAATAATTCACCAATGGGACTCAATATCTTGATAGCATGATTCATCTAATTCTTCAGAACACGAATCTAAGGTCGAGATAGGATTAACATACCTTAAGATGAAGAAATCACCGAGGCAAAAAGGTAGAATCCAACTCCAGTTGTTGTATGCCAATCTAAGGTGCTTCTCCACTTCAATGATCAATCACAAGTAACATCCAATCATTAATGATCAAGTAGAGGTGGTCTAAGTGTGTTTAAGGAGGATATAAGGCTCTATGGTCTCTCAAGAACGAAGGGCATGTGAAGGAAATGTAAACCAAATAAAATGGGTTGCTGTCCCATTTATAACATTTATGTACGTATGTTAATTAGCGCACATTATTGCAAAATCCTTAGCGCACGCTAACTAGCGTTGACTCCAAATCCCTGTGTTTGCCGGGGAATCTTATTCGACCCACGTCCATTGGTGCATCCGCCCAATTCCATAATTGACTGGTTAGCGCACGCTACGCTACATTCGTAGCGTACGCTAATTCTAACAGATAACGTACATTAAGCTATCCTTGTTAGCGTATGTTATCACGTATCTGCATGGGAAAAATTACATGTTGCCATACTCATGTACAAGGGCTCAAATACGAGAATATCATACTTCAATTATCGATATCGCACTCAATAATACAGGGTTCAAAACAGATGAAATACACAATAATAAATCCGAATATTACATACTCTCCTGCTAAAAAGGATTTTCATCCCGAAACTCAAGACATAAATAACTCTGGAGATCTGGACCTCATGATATCTTCTGTTTCCCAAGTGGCTTCTTCCACTCCGTGGCGTGACCGCTGAACCTTAACCAAAGCGATCAGTTTGTTCCTCAATTGCTTAACTCGACTCTCGAGTATCCTGATTGGTCTCTATTCAAATGTGCCATCTTGAGCGACTTCGATCTCGTCGAAATCAATGACATGACTAAGTGCAGTATATACTTCCGTAGCTGGGATACGTGGAACACGTTATGAACATGGCTCAATGACGGCGGTAATGCCAATCTGTATGCCAATTCCCTAACTCTCTCAAGAATTTCGAACGTTCCGATATATCTTGGACTCAACTTCCCCTTTTTCCGAAACAAAAGATTCCCCAAGTAGGAGAAACCTTTAAAAGTACGTGATCTCCAGTACTGAATTCCAATGGGCGGCGGCGTACGTCTGTGTAAGATTTCTGTCGACTCTGGGTGGTCAACAGCCTTTCGCGAATCAAGGGTATGTTTTCTCGTGTCTGCACGGTCAATTCCGGTTCCGTCCCAATCAAGTCTGATGAATCGTCCCAACATAGGGGCGATCTGTATCTCCTCCCGTATAATGCCTCAAACGGTGCCATCTGAATGGAAGCATGCCAACTACTGTTGTAGGTGAATTCAATCAACGGTAGATGAACTTCCCAATCCGTTGACCAGTCTGAGGCACAAGCCCTCAGCATGTCTTCCACTGTTTGAATAGTCCTCTCAGACTGTCCGCTGTCTGTGGATGATAAGTTATGCTGAAGTTCAAGTCTGTATCCAAGGCCTTATGAACTGCTCTCCAAAAATGCGATACAAAGCGACCGTCTCGGTCAGAAATAATGGTCTTCGGCGTACCGTACAATCGGACTATCTTTGAAATACTCGTGCCAACCTCTCTGGTCCCCAAGTGTCTTTAATGCCTAGAAAATGAGCCGATTTGGTTAAACGATCAACTATCACCCAAATCATGTTCATTCCTATCTTGGTTCTCCGCACATTAGTGATAAAGTCCATCGATATGTCCTCCCACTTCCATTCAAAAATCGGGAGCGGCTTCAGCATTCCGGCAGGTCGTTGATGCTCGATCTTAACCTGCTGACAAGTCAAACATTTCGAAACATAATCCGCTACATCTTTCTTCATGTTGCCCCACCAAAAGTTCTGCTTTAAGTCCTTATACATCTTACTGGTGCCCGGGTGGATAGAATAGGGCGTACTGTGAGCTTCCTTCATAATCGTCTATTTCAGAACATTGACATCGGGATCGCAAAGTCAGTTCTGAAATCTCATAACTCCATCATCATGAATTACGAATCCCAGGGCCTTTCCTTTGATCACTTCATCACGTAACCGAATCATCAGAGGATCATTAATTTACTTAGATTTGATTTCCTGCTAACGATGAAGTTATTTCCATCACGCACAGTTGTCCTTGGACTCTTTGTAACCATACTTCAATTCCTTCTCGAATCACCTCTCATTGAATGCTAAGCTGGGAGGTCAGAGTCTCCAGCGTCTGAATAGAAACAGGCTTGCGACTAAGTGCATCGGCCACTACATTTCCCTTGCCTGGATGATAAAGAATCTCCAAATCATAGTCCTTAATAAGTTCCAGCCATCTTCTTTGCCGCATATTCAACTCTTTCTCGATCAAGATGTATTTGAGACTCTTGTGATCCATAAATATCTAACAGTGAGTCCCGTAGAGATAATGTCTCCAGATTTTCAAAGGAAAACTACTGCCGCTAGCTCCAAATCATGCGTTGGGTAATTCACTTCATAAGGTTTCAGCTGTCGTGATGCATAAGCGATCACCTTATCATTCTGCATCAAGACGCATCCGATTCCTTGGTTCGAAGCATCACTGTAAATTATAAATCCTCCAGTTCCCTGTTGAAGTGTTAAAATCGGTGCTGTTGTCAATCTCCTCTTCAATTCATCAAAGCTTTTCTGACACAATTCATTCCATTCAAACTTTTGAGTTTTCTTCAGGAGTCGAGTAAGTGGGCGGGAAATTTTGTAAAACCATTCCACTAATCGACGATAATATCTAGCAAGTCCTAAGAAACTCCGGACTTCTTTCATGTTCTTTGGAGGCTTCCAATCCATAACTGCTTCGATCTTCTGAGGATCTAATCGGACTCCTTCAGGTGATACCACATGGCCGAGGAACATTACTTCCTTTAGCCATAATTCACACTTAGAAAGTTTGGCATACAATTGTTCATTCCTCAACAGGTCTAACACAATCCGTAAATGCTGTGCATGTTCTTCCGGGCTCTTAGAATACAGCAGAATGTCATCAATGAACACAACCACAAATTTATCCAAATATTCGATGAACACTCGGTTCATCAATTGCATGAATACAGCAGGTATGTTAGTGAGACCAAACGGAATCACTACGAACCCATAGTGTCCGTAGCGGGTCCTGAACGCTGATTTCGGAACATCAGATTCCTTAATCCTTAGCTGATGATATCCTGATCTCAGATCAATTTTATTAAACACTGTTGCTCCTTGTAACTGGTCAAACGAATCATCAATCCGTGGCAATGGATACTTGTTCTTAATCGTCATCTTGTTCAGCTCTCGATAGTCAATACACAGTCGAAGCGATCCATCCTTCTTTCGGACAAATGGTACTGGTGCTCCCCAGGGCGAAACGCTTGGCTGGATATAGCCTTTGTCCAGTAACTCCTCCAATTGCTTTTTCAGTTCGTACATCTCAGTAGGTGCCATACGATACGGCGCCTTAGAAATTGGTGTAGCTCTGGGTTCCAGCTCAATGGTGAATTCTACATCCCGTCGTGGAGGTAGAATACGTAACTCGTCAGAAAATACATCCAGAAATTCGTTCACAACAGGAATGGATGAAAGTTCAACAATTTAGTCTTCTTTCTTCATTGCATAGCACCAATATCCGGTACAGTCCTGTTTCAACAATTTGATGCTTTCATCGCCTTGATCATCTTTCCCGAGCTTCCTGGTTTCCATCCTTCAAACAAGATTTCGGAACCATCGTCGCGATCGGGAGTATTCTTCTTTCGGTAGTTTACAATAGCTCCATATCGGTTAAGCCAATCATCTCCGAGTATCAGGTCGTCTCCTTGCATTTCTATCACGATCAAATTTGAGAGCCACTCTCTGCCTCCAAATGATACAGGGAAATCTCTAGTTTCTAAGTTTCCAACAATCCTCTCTCCACTCGGTAAACCCACAACATAAGGTTCACAATTATGAAAACCATAAATATTCAAATGATTTACACAAGACAAGGATATAAATGAATGCATAGCTCCTGTATCGAATAAAATGCTAACTGGCTGAGAAAGGATCTGAACAGTACCTGATGCGACACTAGCATCCTGATAGTCTGTTCTCCTCATCTCGTACAGACGTGGGGGAACAGATCCGGCACTCGATGTACCCTTTCGGTCCCACTGTCCTCTGCCTCGTCTGCAGCCAAAATTCTGAGGCATCTGAACACTTTGCTGCGTCTGTTGGACACTGGCTTCCTTCTGAACTGGCTGTGGTGTACGGGCTCTAAAAGACTTTGCAGCCTCTTCACAGAACACCGCACGATATCCCTCCCGACCACAGTCAAAACAAGTCACAGCAGGTAGGGGGCAACTCCGTCGATAGTGCCCTGCCTGGGCACAGTTAAAGCATTTCCTGGTGACATCCGTCATGGTTGATGCTACTCCGAAGTTCTTTCCGCTCCTAGATGGGTTCGGAGGTTTCTTGAAAGAGTGAAAGGATGACTGGGCCTTGCGGGGCCCACTGCTCTTGTGCTCTGTGAAACTACCAGAGACTTTCTGCTTCTTAGATTCTGCAAACTTTTCCATCGCTGCTTCATTGATCTCATACGCCAATACTTTATCCTGATATTGACGAAGAGTGGTACATTCAAAATCGGAGATGTACCTCTGGATTTCTGGTTTCATTCTCATATCAAAATGGATCATCATTTCTGCATCTGTTCTGACCAGATGTCGAACAAATGCCAGCTGCTGGTTGAACGTCTTAATTGTCTGGGATACGGGTTCGTCTGACGGTTGTGCGGAGAAAAATATCCGAACTTTGGATTCCCTCACAGGACGAGGGCAGTACTGAGCTTCCATCATCAATTTAAATTCTGTCTGGTCAGCATCATGGTCTACAGGCCGGATGGCTTCCAACCACTCGGATGCTTCCCTTATCAGAAAGTATTGAGTAATAGAGGCTCTCCGGTTGTCTGGGCAATTAATTTCGACAAAAATTTTCTCCAATTCCTTCAACCAATGGTCCCATGTGGGAGTCTCAGAAAAGCTGTCGAATTTGGGTGGTTGCATCTTTGCCACCCCCTGCAACCATCGGTCGCCTCGATTTCCCATGTTTGGGATCCCTTGATGTCTATCTCCCTACTGTAATCCCACCGCCACCTGCATTCGGTCCACGACCTGGGCGAACTGATTCATCTGGTTCACCACCTGACGAAGGATTTTGGGCACAGCAGGTTCCAGTTCATTATTAATAGATCTTTGTGGCTCGCCTGAGCTGTGGCTGGCCTGATTAGAAGGCAAAGCTTCTCTTTCGGCATTCCTTCGTCCGCATCCGCGACCGCGACCACGTCCACGTCCATCTCTCAACATACTATAAGCATAAATACTCAATATACAGGAAACAATATCGCTCTAATGTTCGAGTATAAAGAGATACAACATGTAAAGAACGAGATAGAGTTTAGGAACTTACAACCACCATTCACATGAAGACGTAGGCAGTACAGTGATGTTATGCACAGTCGGTTACCTCAAAAGATGTATACGACCCCTATTTTAACCCAATGGCCAGGATATCCATAATCTTCGTTCTGATACCATATTCTATAACACCCCCGATATATTCAGGAATATTACAGCGCCGTAAATCCTTAACATAGGGATTTACAAGGCTGAAGAAATGAAAAGACAATAACAGATACTAACGTACGAAAGTAACTGAAATAAGATACAACAGTTCTAACCAATACTGAAAATACAAATGTCCAAAGTAAAAGAGTTAATACATCACCAAATACAAATAATCACAAACGACGCCGTACTCGAGTACTTATTAAAACGATACAGACAAGAGACAAATAAACCCGACCGGAACATCACTCTGCACCCTCGTCGTCATGCAACTCCAGTGGTTGTTTCCCCGCTCTCCTGGATCCTGAATATAAACAAATGTTCACCCCTGAAGGGCTTAGCACAACGATGTTAGTACAAGTACCACAACATATTATTCAACATCTCACGAAGAATAATAATAACATAAATGACAAAAGAAACAACGAGTCTTCTCCTGCGAGAAACTTAATAATAATATACACACATGATAATCACAACATGATGTCACAACATACACATGGTAATTCCAATGATCCAGTGTTCACTGCCTAGACCCCCGATGATTCCGTCAAACCAACCCAAGGTGGAAAAACCCGGCCGATGATCCAGCACACGCTATCATAGATCCCCCGATGATCCCGTCGGACCAACACGAGGTGGACATACAACAACGACATATATGCACAACAATATGTATAACATCATTATATAAAACAATTAAGGTACTTGCCTCGATTCGAAGACAAGAAAGCTACTTCCACGAAAAATGAAACACTCAAAGGTCACCCCTTCGATCAATCACGTAGCAAGCTCGAACCTTAACAAAAGAAATAATATATAATTCATCTCATGTCGCATTTAATGTCTAACAATCCAATTTACGGCCAAAAGTTCATAAAACGTAATCCGCTACGTATTCTATGTAGCCTGCGTTAAACCTGCTCGTTAGCGCACGTAAATAATGAAGTCTAGCGTACGCTAACTATCTATTGACAGTCCTCTCTAATCAGCCGACTGACTCGCCTGATGACATAACGTACGTTACGTACCAAACATAGCGTACGCTAAACATGCTCGATAGCATAAGTTAATCTACATAGCTTAGCGTACGCATAGCGTGCATGGCAGTTTCACTACTGGGCAGCAGACTGTTCTAACGGTGATGAAACTTACGAACTCCTCAGTGATTAACGTATGTTATCCGTCTACATTTCATGTTCATAAACTTATGAATGATCTTACGGATTCAAACATCATTGAATTCAAGGAAATGAATATCATCACAACCCTTATATTCAAACTCGATTACCATTCTCACGTGAAGTTCGGTGATCTCAGGATGGTGCACTAGATTCCATTATCATTATCACATTCAGACTACATCTTAAAAGGTGAACTACCAATTCTAACTACGATGTTCCAACAACAATGTCATAAGCATAATCATTCCAATCTTCTAAACATGATATTTGTTTGAATAATTCACCAATGGGACTCAATATCTTGATAGCATGATTCATCTAATTCTTCAGAACACGAATCTAAGGCTGGAGATAGGATTAACATACCTTAAGATGAAGAAATCACCGAGGCAAAAAGGTAGAATCCAACTCCAGTTGTTGTATGCCAATCTAAGGTGCTTCTCCACTTCAATGATCAATCACAAGTAACATCCAATCATTAATGATCAAGTAGAGGTGGTCTAAGTGTGTTTAAGGAGGATATAAGGCTCTATGGTCTCTCAAGAACGAAGGGCATGTGAAGGAAATGTAAACCAAATAAAATGGGTTGCTGTCCCATTTATAACATTTATGTACGTATGTTAATTAGCGCACATTATTGCAAAATCCTTAGCGCACGCTAACTAGCGTTGACTCCAAATCTGTCCAGGTTTGCCCGCGGGAATCTTATTCGGACCCACGTCCGGCTGGTGCATCCGCCCAATTCCATAATTGACTGGTTAGCGCACGCTACGCTACATTCGTAGCGTACGCTAATTCTAACAGATAACGTACATTAAGCTATCCTTGTTAGCGTATGTTATCACGTATCTGCATGGGAAAAATTACATGTTGCCATACTCATGTACAAGGGCTCAAATACGAGAATATCATACTTCAATTATCGATATCGCAATTCTGAATAATACAGGGTTCAAAACAGATGAAATACACAATAATAAATCCGAATATTACATACTCTCCTGCTAAAAAGGATTTTCATCCCGAAACTCAAGACATAAATAACTCTGGAGATCTGGACCTCATGATATCTTCTGTTTCCCAAGTGGCTTCTTCCACTCCGTGGCGTGACCGCTGAACCTTAACCAAAGCGATCAGTTTGTTCCTCAATTGCTTAACTCGACTCTCGAGTATCCTGATTGGTCTCTATTCAAATGTGCCATCTTGAGCGACTTCGATCTCGTCGAAATCAATGACATGACTAGGGTCTGGTATATACTTCCGTAGCTGGGATACGTGGAACACGTTATGAACATGGCTCAATGACGGCGGTAATGCCAATCTGTATGCCAATTCCCTAACTCTCTCAAGAATTTCGAACGTTCCGATATATCTTGGACTCAACTTCCCCTTTTTCCGAAACAAAAGATTCCCCAAGTAGGAGAAACCTTTAAAAGTACGTGATCTCCAGTACTGAATTCCAATGGGCGGCGGCGTACGTCTGTGTAAGATTTCTGTCGACTCTGGGTGGTCAACAGCCTTTCGCGAATCAAGGGTATGTTTTCTCGTGTCTGCACGGTCAATTCCGGTTCCGTCCCAATCAAGTCTGATGAATCGTCCCAACATAGGGGCGATCTGTATCTCCTCCCGTATAATGCCTCAAACGGTGCCATCTGAATGGAAGCATGCCAACTACTGTTGTAGGTGAATTCAATCAACGGTAGATGAACTTCCCAATCCGTTGACCAGTCTGAGGCACAAGCCCTCAGCATGTCTTCCACTGTTTGAATAGTCCTCTCAGACTGTCCGTCTGTCTGTGGATGATAAGTTATGCTGAAGTTCAAGTCGGTATCCAAGGACTTATGAACTGCTCTCCAAAAATGCGATACAAAGCGACCGTCTCGGTCAGAAATAATGGTCTTCGGCGTACCGTACAATCGGACTATCTTTGAAATACTCGTGCCAACCTCTCTGGTCCCCAAGTGTCTTTAATGCCTAGAAAATGAGCCGATTTGGTTAAACGATCAACTATCACCCAAATCATGTTCATTCCTATCTTGGTTCTCCGCACATTAGTGATAAAGTCCATCGATATGTCCTCCCACTTCCATTCAAAAATCGGGAGCGGCTTCAGCATTCCGGCAGGTCGTTGATGCTCGATCTTAACCTGCTGACAAGTCAAACATTTCGAAACATAATCCGCTACATCTTTCTTCATGTTGCCCCACCAAAAGTTCTGCTTTAAGTCCTTATACATCTTACTGGTGCCCGGGTGGATAGAATAGGGCGTACTGTGAGCTTCCTTCATAATCGTCTATTTCAGAACATTGACATCGGGATCGCAAAGTCAGTTCTGAAATCTCATAACTCCATCATCATGAATTACGAATCCCAGGGCCTTTCCTTTGATCACTTCATCACGTAACCGAATCATCAGAGGATCATTAATTTACTTAGATTTGATTTCCTCGGTTAACGATGAAGTTATTTCCATCACGCACAGTTGTCCTTGGACTCTTTGTAACCATACTTCAATTCCTTCTCGAATCACCTCTCATTGAATGCTAAGCTGGGAGGTCAGAGTCTCCAGCGTCTGAATAGAAACAGGCTTGCGGCTAAGTGCATCGGCCACTACATTTGCCTTGCCTGGATGATAAAGAATCTCCAAATCATAGTCCTTAATAAGTTCTAGCCATCTTCTTTGCCGCATGTTCAACTCTTTCTGACTGAAGATGTATTTGAGACTCTTGTGATCCGTAAATATCTGACAGTGAGTCCCGTACAGATAATGTCTCCAGATTTTCAAAGCAAAAACTACTTGTGCTAGCTCCAAATCATGCGTTGGGTAATTCACTTCATAAGGTTTCAGCTGTCGTGACGCATAAGCGATCACCTTATCATTCTGCATCAATACGCATCCGAGTCATTGGTTCGAAGCATCACTGTAAATTATAAATCCTCCAGTTCCCTGTTGAAGTGTTAAAATCGGTGCTGTTGTCAATCTCCTCTTCAATTCATCAAAGCTTTTCTGACACAATTCATTCCATTCAAACTTTTGAGTTTTCTTCAGGAGTCGAGTAAGTGGGCGGGAAATTTTGTAAAACCCTTCCACTAATCGACGATAATATCTAGCAAGTCCTAAGAAACTCTGGGCTTCTTTCATGTTCTTTGGAGGCTTCCAATTCATAACTGCTTCGATCTTCTGAGGATTTACTCGGACTCCTTCAGCTGATACCACATGGCAGAGGAACATTACTTCCTTTAGCCATAATTCACACTTAGAAAGTTTGGCATACAATTGTTCATTCCTCAACAGGTCTAACACAATCCGTAAATGCTGTGCATGTTCTTCCGGGCTCTTAGAATACACCAGAATGTCATCAATGAACACAACCACAAATTTATCCAAATATTCGATGAACACTCGGTTCATCAATTGCATGAATACAGCAGGTATGTTAGTGAGACCAAACGGCATCACTACGAACCCATAGTGTCCGTAGCGGGTCCTGAATGCTGATTTCGAAACATCAGATTCCTTAATCCTTAGCTGATGATATCCTGATCTCAGATCGATTTTAGAAAACACTGTTGCTCCTTGTAACTGGTCAAATAAATCATCAATCCGTGGAAACGGATACTTGTTCTTAATCGTCATCTTGTTCAGCTCTCGATAGTCAATACACAGTCGAAGCGATCTATCCTTCTTTTGGACAAAATGTACTGGTGCTCCCCAGGGCAAAACGCTTGGCTGGATATAGACTTTGTCCAGTAACTCCTCCAGTTGCTTTTTCAGTTCTTACATCTCAGTAGGTGCCATACGATACGGCGCCTTAGAAATTGGTGTAGCTCCGGGTTCCAGCTCAATGGTGAATTCTACATCCCGTCGTGGAGGTAGAACAGGTAACTCGTTAGGAAATACATCCGGAAATATGTTCACAACAGGAACGGATGAAAGTTCCACAATTTCGTCTTCTTTCTTCATTGCATAGCACCAATATCCGGTACAACCCTGTTTCAACAATTCGACAACTTTCATCGCCTTGATCATCTTTCGTGAGCTTTCTGGTTTCCATCCTTCAAACAGTATTTCGGAACCATCGTCAGCGATCAGCGAGATATTCCTCTTTCGGTAGTTTACAATAGCTCCATATCAGTTAATCCAATCATCTCCGAGTATCAGGTCGTCTCCTTACATTTCTATCACGATCAAATTTGAGAGCCACTCTCTGCCTCCAAATGATATAGGGAAATCTCTAGTTTCTAAGTTTCCACAAATCCTCTCTCCGCTCGGTAAACCCACAACATAAGGTTCACAATTATGAAAACCAGAAATATTCAAACGATTTACACAAGACAAGGATATAAATGAATACATAGCTCCTGTATCGAATAAAATGCTAACTGGCTGAGAAAGGATCTGAACAGTACCTGATGCGACAACAGCATCCTAATCGTCTGTTCTCCTCATCTCGTACATATGTGGGGGAACAGATCCGGCATTCGATGTACCCTTTCGGTCCCACTGTCTTCTGCCTCGTCCGCGGCTAAAATTCTGAGGCATCTGAACACTTTGCTGCGTCTGTTGGACATTGGCTTCATTCTGAACTGGCTGTGGTGTACGGGCTCTAAAAGACTTTGCAGCCTCTTCACAGAACACCGCACGATATCCCTCCCGACCACAGTCAAAACAAGTCACGGCAGGTAGGGGGCAATTCCGTCGATAGTGCCCTGTCTGGGCACAGTTAAAGCATTTCCTGGTGACATCCGACATGGGTGATGCTACTCCGAAGTTCTTTCTGCTCCTAGATGGGTGCGGAGGTTTCTTGAAAGAGTGAAAGGATGAATGGGCCTTGCGGGGCCCACTGCTCGTGTGCTCAGTGAAACTACTAGAGAGTTTCTGCTTCTTGGATTCTGCAAACTTTTCCATCGCTGCTTCTATGATCTCATACGCCAATGCTTTATCCTGATATTGACGAAGAGTGGTACATTCAAAACCGGACATGTACATCTGGATTTCTGGTTTCATTCTAATATCAAAATGGATCATCATTTCTGCATCTGTTCTGACCATATGTCGAACAAATGCCAGCTGCTGGTTGAACGTCTTAATTGTCCCGGATATGGGTTCGTCTGACGGATGTGCGTAGAAAAATTCCCGTACTTTGGCTTCCCTCATAGGACGAGGGCAGTACTGAGCTTCCATCATCAATTTAAATTCTATCCAGTCAGCATCATGATCTACAGGCCGGATGGCTTCCAACCACTCGGATGCTTCCCCTATCAGAAAATACTGAGTAATAGAGGCTCTTCAGTCATCTGGGCAATTAATTTCGGCAAAAATTTTCTCCAATTCCTTCAACCAATAGTCCCATGTGGGAGTCTCAGAAAAGCCATCGAATTTGGGTGGTTGCATCTTTGCCACCTCCTGGAGCCATCGGTCGCCTCGATTTCCCATGTCTGGGATCCCTTGCTGTCTCTCTCCCTGCTGTAATCCCTCCGCCACCTGCATTCGGTCCACGACCTGGGCGAACTGAGTCATCTGGTTCACCACATGACGAAGGATTTCGGGCACAGCAGGTTCCAGTTCATTATTAATAGATCTCTGTGGCTTGCCTGGGCTGTGGCTGGCCTGATTAGAAGGCGAAGCTTCTCTTTCGGCATTCCTTCGTCCGCGTCCGCGACCGCGACCACGTCCACATCCACCTCTCAACATACCGTAAGCATAAATACTCAATATACAGGAAACAATATCGTTCTAATGTTCGAGTATAAAGAGATACAACATGTAAAGAACGAGATAGAGTTTAGGAACTTACAACCACCGTTCACATGAAGACGTAGGCAGTACAGTGATGTTATTCATGGCCGGTTACCTCAAAAGATGTATACGACCCCTATTTTAAACCAATGGCCAAGATATCCATAATCTTAGCTCTAATACCATATTCTGTAACACCCCCGATATATTCAGGAATATTACAGCGCTGTAAATCCTTTACATAGGGATTTACAAGGGTGAAGAAATGAAAAGACAATAACAGATACTAACGTACGAAAGTAACTGAAATAAGATACAACAGTTCTGAACAATACTGAAAATACAAATGTCCAAAGGAAAAGTGTTAATACATCACCAAATCCAAATAATCACAAACGATGACGTACTCAAGTACTTATTAAAACGATACAGACAACAGACAAATAAACCAGGCCGGAACATCACTCTGCACCCTCGTCGTCATGCAACTCCAGTGGTTGTTTCCCCGCTCTCCTGGATCCTGAACATAAACAAATATTCACCCCCGAAGGGGTTAGCACAACGATGCTAGTACAAGTACCAGAACATATTATTCAACATCTCACGAAGAATAATAATAACAAAAATGACAAAAGAACCAACGAGTCTTCTCCTACGAGAAACTCAATAATAATATACACACATGATAATCACAACATGATATCACAACATACACATGGTAATTCCAATGATCCAGTGTTCACTGCCTAGACCCCCCGATGATTCCGTCAAACCAACCCGACGGGAAAAAACCCATCCGATGATCCAGCGCATGCTAGCATAGATCCCCTGATGATCCCGTCGGACCAACACGAGGTGGACATAGCTTAAGTTAATCTACATAGCTTAGCATACGTTAAGCGTGCATGGCAGTTTCACTACTGGGCAGCAGACTGTTCTAACGGTGATGAAACTTACGAACTCCTCAGTGATTAACGTACGCTATCCGTCTACATGTCAGGTTCATAAACTTATGAATGATCTTACGGATTCAAACATCTTTGAATTCAAGGAAATGAATATCATCACAACCATTATATTCAAACTCGATTATCATTCTCATGTGAAGTTCGGTGATCTCAGGTTGGTGCACTAGATTCCATTATCATTATCACATTCAGACTACATCTTAAAAGGTGAACTACCAATTCCAACTACGATGTTCCAACGACAATGTCATAAGTATAATCATTCCAATCTTCTAAACATGATATTTGTTTGAATAATTCACCAATGGGACTTAATATCTTGATAGCATGATTCATCTAATTCTTCAGAACACGAATCTAAGATTGGAGATAGAATGAACATACCTTAAGATGAAGAAATCACCGAGCCAAAAAGGTAGAATCCAACTCCGGTTGATGTATACCAATCCAAGGTGCTTCTCCACTTCAATGATCAATCACAAGTAACATCCAATCTTTAATGATCAAGTAGAGGTGGTCTAAGTGTGTTTAAAGAGGATATAAGGCTCTCTGGTCTCTCAAGAATGAAGGGCAGGTGAAGGAAATGTAAACCAAGTAAAATGGGTTGTTGTCCCATTTATAACATTTCAGTACGTATGTTAATTAGCGCACGCTATCGCAAAATACTTAGTGCACGCTAACTAGCGTTGACTCCAAATCTGTCCAGGCTTGCCCGCGGGAATCTTATCCGGACCCACGTCCGGCTGGCGCATGTACTAGCTGCCCAATTCAATAATTAACTGGTTAGCGCATGCTACGCTACATTCATAGCGTACGCTAATTCTAACAAATAACATACATTAAGCTATCCTTGTTAGCATACGTTATCACGTATTTGCATGGGAAAATTTACATGTTGCCATACTCATGTTCAAGGGTTCAAATATGAGAATATCATACTTCAATTATTGATATCGCAATTATGAATAATACAGGATTCAAAACAGATGAAATACACAATAATAAATCTGGATATTACATTATCAAAATAAACTCAAATGATAAAGACGAGTGTGTGCTGACCCCAAACTCGATACACCATGGCAGTCTGACTAACCTCTGCCTCTACCTCGGCCTGCAATCCGCTGAGACTGATTAGTCGAAGCCTGCTGATTAACACTCGACACACAAGTATGACACCATTGATGTCATGATATCAACAAGATAACAAAACTCAACAAATTAACATATCCAATAAGGATCAAAAGAACTCACCGAAGTGAACCAACAATATGCCAATAACGAAGGAGCAACATGATCACCAATATCAAATCAGTGGTCTTGGGATCACTTTCCCACAAAGAACAATCAATAAAATCAACCAAAATACCTCATTATGAATCACAATACATAAATCATAAGAAGACAACGTACAACACTATATAAAACAATTGTAATCATTATTATCTTTAGAACCAGGCAAAAGGTAACTTCCTCAATACCGGATATAAATGTCCTTCCAAGAACAACATCGTCCAATGAGATCAATAATCTCTCAAACAACCTTCAATGAAATATTATTCATTCTATAACAACAATCGACAAAAATAATTGGTTCTTCAAGAACACCAAGAACATTTTATCATCTTACTTCTAAAGCATGATAATATGTTCAACATCATATCCTTCGATTATTTTAACTCATGATGGAAAATAACATAATTATCTATGATTATATCAACACATAATCGAATCCTTCAAGTTCATGATCCAACAATCAAAGTGTTCTACAGCAATATTATAAGCACCTCAAGGAATTATTATACATATATCATAATCATTTATATAAACTCATATACGTCATGATTATAACTTCTTACACATTTTAATCCCTTGAAAATTGAAATTCAAGTCAAAGAACAATTACCTCTTGAAGATTCAGATGAAACCCTCGGTTGAATCCACTTCAATACTCTTCTCAAGCTCAATAACCATTATAGACAAGCAATTCCAGGAACACTCAAGTGTTTGGAACATAAAACAAGAACTCTTTCTCTCATAAATAAAGAAGAAGTGAATAAATGGGTGTAAAACCTCGAGCTCCAGTATTAAGTACTTCCATGAGATACGATCGTATCTCCGAATATTAGGGTTGTAACTATCCAATATATGGTCTAATGTAAATTTCATATCCCTTGCCTCGCACAGCTGTCATCCACTTAGCTCGAAGGTCAACAGCCATACGGCTGTATCCCAATCACACGTAGTTGTATAATTCATATATACAATCATATCCATATATGCATATGGGCGTACAAACCTTACGTTGTAAGTTTATGAACCAACAGGTACAATCATAAAGTCCTGAATTTATTCAGATACGGCCATACCATAAATACATACGAGCATAGCATAAGCTGCATACAGCCGTAACATCAAATCATATGGCTGTACTCCTTATTCGAAGGAAAAATTCAAGCACTTATAGTAGATCTCAACAGTGAACATAAGAGCGTATATTCTCAGACATTTTGTCGTAACTTCACATATATTGTCATATTCCAACATATACGATTGTACAATTCTACGTCAAAAAACAACAACACAAACCACATATACAACCATACACTAACCTTTATACAGCCGTATCAATAATGTGTTACAACCATTGTTCATATAGATATGGCTGTAACTGGCCTCCAGTGATACAATACAAGATTATTCAAAAATGTTTCCCAACCACGTTCAATTTAGGAACAGAGTAAGAACAACAACAATCTAATGAAATCACCCAATGTACGAATACCATAAGAATAGAAACTACACAACAATTTAAAATAAAAAATTACACCCGTATATTACATACTTCCCCCTTAACAGAAGTTTCATCCCGGAACTATGGAGTAAACAACTTGGGGTGTCTAGATCGCATGCTATACTTGGTCTCCCACATAGCCTCATCGATTCAGTGGCTCGACTACTAGATCTTGAATAAAGGAATCGACTTGTTCCTCAGCTATTTGATACTCCTCTACAAAATCTGCAAGAGATGATCCTCACAAGGATGATCATCCGTGATCTTGATCTCATCAAACTGAAGTATGTGGATCGATTTGGTGATATACTTCCTGAACTGCGAAACATGTAGCACAATATGAAATTGACTTAAAGCTGGCTACAACACCAAACGATAGGCAAGATCCCCCACTCATTCTAAAATCTCCAACGGTCTGATATACCTCGGACCCATCTTCCCCTTCTCTAAATGGAAAACTGATGGGATTCGGTGCCTAAACCGAAGGTGAAGAGAAATAATAATATTAATCTAATCAATAATATAAACCCCTAAACAAGATTTATCAAGCACCATATATACGAATATAAAATAACAAAGTATGAATTTAGAAACCACATCCTTAAAGACCTTTGACTAAATATTGGTAAAAACACAATTCCAAATTGGTGAAGTTTTTGGAAATCTCAAGTACCAAAAACACCATGTCTCTACGCATCACATGTCAGAAAGATGACCAAAAAATTATAACTATCACTACAAGACCTCCAAGGTCGACCGGTATATGTAGTGATTGTAGCATAAAATTTCTCTTATATGAATTCTAACTCCCCAAGAGAAGAATTAGAGATAAAAACTCTCTGTAAAAACTCCCTCCATCTACGAAAAGTGTGGTCTTATTACTTCTTTGGGCCGTCCATGAAAAGCGTGGTATTTCCATAAATAGAAATGACCACATTTAAAATATTACCCTTTCTCCACTCAAAAATACATCTCTCCTCCACTTTATTAAAACCCGTGCAATCCCATCTGGACCATTGTTGAAGGAGGGAGTAAAACTTATCTTTTTTCCTTCCCTTTCCTCTTTCCCCATTTTCCTCTCTTTTTTCCCTTTCCCACTCACGGCTGAATACACATCATAAATGAGGAGGATGGAGTGTTTTATAAACAAAACACACCTACACACATCACTCTAAGGTTCCATGACAAATCATGATGTATATATTTTATACACCAAGTATATAAAATACTCCCCATATGATAATTAAATTATTTGAAAGTCAAAAGGAATAACTCACATGTGATGTGATGAGTGAATGGGGGGTGGGGCAAGGTAAGAAAAATAGGAGTGGGTTCGCTTTGTTCCGTAAAATAGACACTTATGTGTCTTATCTGATAGATACACCTGGATACATTTTAATATTAATATAATTAATTAATTTAATTAATTAATAATTTTAAATATAATTTCTCTACAAAATAACATGAATTTAATTAATTACCTTGTAATTATTTTAATTCACTAGACTGATTTAATTTATCTAATAAATTAAATTAGCACTTATCCAACAAATTAGACATCTAATGTCCAATATTTATCAAAAGAGAATATCCTTAATTTAATCCATCATGTATCGTATGTCCCAACTCCATAGGTTCGTCTCAATCGGTAATGGGAGGAATGAAAGAGTGTGAGTAACACTTAGCTAGTCACGTGGCTCACACTGTAACCCAACAGAGAGTGAATAATGGGATCATTCCAAAACCTTTAGATATGAATACCGTATACATATAAACCCTTCAATCAGATGTCCCAATCAAGTATTAGGTTCATGAGAATATCAAACCCTGTTTTAACTTGACGCTATACATATGTTAATGCAAATCGAGTTCACTGAGCTCTCGTGTATCAAATATAACTAGCTCTAAATTGTTTGGCCAAAGACTTATGATCTCATATGCCACCTACCACACACATTTACCTGCTCACTTAAAGGAGAAAGAAACATATCTTGGTATTCAATAGAGACAGCTACTTTCTCATAAAGTTGCACTTTAAGGTTGACCCCACCAACTGGTGCATGGATCAAACTACTCTAGTGACTAACTTAATGTAACAAGCACATTTATAACTGAGCCCTCAAGTCAAAGGTCCACATATACATATCATAATCTTTCCATTAAGTCATTGACTATCTCAGAGTGAAATTCATGTGATTGAAACAAAGTGAGTCAATTCCAAGTATATTAATCCCATTAGCATACCTAAAACGTGTGCTCCCACCAACTCTTAGTGAAGACAGGCACTCTACATATCAAAGTGTACGTTATACAAGTCTTGACTAAGCTTAATGCCTAGTTAAGTTTTTTCGATTTGCCAACCAGTTAGGAATTTGAGCCCTAAATTCTTCCATTGCCTATCTCCTTACCTCATAAGGAGTGGAATGTTTGCTATGAAATGCAAAGACAATTATTCTATATACGAATCATGATGCCAATAATATAGCAATAATAAATGCCTTCTACGAGTAATGTTCATAATAACAATACAATTCTCTCACCCCTTCATCCTCCGGGTGGCAATCAAGGGCATATTCCTAACGATATCCCACTTGCACTTAATGCCACACACTATGGTATGTAATACCCATACTCTCCAGATATTGACCATATGAGATAGTGGCTTGGCCATTGGACCACTTATGTTAATCCAATTGAGTCTACTCTCTTCAATACATTATATCATTACAAACCATCACTCTCGGGAGGTGATATTAAATCTCAATATGTTTGGTATTTTAGCGAGGCCCAGTATCCTTAGAAACTCTAGGGACTACCTGAGTTCTCAATATTTTGCTGAGTCTACTCTCTTCAATACATCATATCATTACGAACCATCACTATAGGGACTACATGAAGTTCTCCAAGAAACTTTTATATCCAAATGTGCTTCAACATATACCTCTAAGGCATCCAAATATTCATCTTGGCATGTGGAATCTGCAGTCACACTTAGCTTGAAACTATTCCAAGATACTGCTCCACCATTCAGAAAAATATGCACCCTAAGGTGGACATCTTTATCATCTATGTTGCCCTGGAAATATTACATACGTATAACCCTTCACTATTAATTTCCTAATGTTTTATGTAAGAATCAGATGTTTAGTCCTCAGGCACTTACGAATATTCTTTACAGAAGTTCATAGTTCCTTACATGCTCAAAGCATAAGCTATGTCTGCTCTTGTACATATCATAGTATAAATTGTCATACCCACAGTTGAGCATAGAGTTATAAACTCATCTCCGTTCTATCTTCCTCACTTTGAGAATACATAGGTCTAAATAGTTTTATACCATGTCTCACAGGTAAGAATCCTCTTTTAGAATATTCATGATTTAGGATCTTCTCCACATAGAGGGATTTGGAAGACCTATTATTCTATTCGCTCTATTCTAGTAGATACGTATTCTCAGAATGTAGGTAACTTCTTCCAAGCCTTTATTAGGAACGTACTTGAAAACCAAGCTTTCACGGAGCTGATCATTCCTACATCTTTTCCTGTAAGTAGAATGCCATCCACATATAGTATTAAGAATACAATTTCGCTCCCACTAACCTTCTTATAAACATAAGACTCTTCTTCATTCTTGATGTCACCAATCTAATTGACCGTTTTGTCAAAATCAAGGTTCGAATTACACAAGGCATCTTTCAGCTCATAGTATAGAGTCTAAATCTACCATCATTTGATCATACATAGAGGAATTATTCTCTTGGCTACTTTCCGTCATCTCATAGAGAACTACTTCCTGTTAGATGTATGACCTCTTTAGACATACATACATATTATAAAAACTTTACTAAACCTTCAAGGTTGTGGTTGTGTTTCAAAAGTTTAAGGTTTAATATCTTGTACAAGTGTCTCATCAGGTGTTTCCTTTTGGTTCTTCCAAAGGAATATTTCTACTTGCACCTCCTTCCTGAAAGAATTCATCTTCAAGGAATGGTGATTATAAAGCAACGATGATGCAAAGTGTGCATCTTCATGCATGTATAAAGATAACCTTTGGAATCCCTTGGTATCATATGAAACATCCCTTCACAGACCTAGTTTCCAACTTCTTTACTTTAGTCTTCATGACATAAGCAAGACATCCCCAAATCTTAATATAATTAATACTTAGCTTCTACCTCTCCACATCTCATGTGGAATCTTAGGAACGGATAGAAGGATATCTGTTGAAGATATGTGCAACATTAAGGAGAGTGTATTCCCAAATATAAATCGATAGATCAGTATAGTTAGGCATGGAGCGAACCATGTCCAACAAGGTTTGGTTCCTTCTTTCTAACATACCACTTGATTTGAGGAGTAGATGGAGGTATAAGTTGTGACACTATTCCTTATTTGTTCAAGAACTCATCAAACTCGGTACTCACATACTCACCACCTCATTCGGGCCAAAGTGCTTTAATATGATGACATGTTTGGTTTTCAACTAGGGCCTTAAGTTCCTTGCATATATTAAAGGCTTTGGATTTCTGTTCCATTAAGTGGACGAACTCATACCTAGTATGGTCGTAATGAAATACTGAAATCCATCTCGTGCCACTTCCAAAATGGCCACATAGGTGGTATGGACTAATTCAAGCTTTCCAGCAGCTCTTTTAAAGTCCCCGTGAATAGTAACTCAGTCATTTTATCTAGAAGGTAAGATTCACAAGTTGAATAGGGATCCAATCCCAATAGACCTATGACTCTATATTTCTCCATTTCATGGACCTTGGTCTGACTAACATGACCAAGTCTAAGATGCCATTAAAGCTCTTGGTCAGTTTAATCCATACCAGGCTTCCTAGTTATAGTGTTCATAATGATTTTATTCTTTTAGATTTAAATGGTATAAGCCATTCAACAATGTAGTTATACCAACCAATTTATTTTTAAAATAAATGTGGTAAGATCTATATTTTATAAAGAGATGAAATACCTTATGGTCCATGAACGAAATTGATACAATAATTGTATGCCCCTTGGGCTAAACAAGTACATTGTTCAACGTAAGAATAAACTCAAATTTTAAATCCAACATAAGTGATCTTGAGTCAGTAGCCTCGACATTATGTGTAATACCCGGTTGTAATTCATTCATTATCATTCAGTTAATTTTCATTCAGTAATATTTCACTCAGTAATAATCATTCATCATTCATGTTTGTTCATCGTGTTCACTATTTAACGTACTTAGAATCTTGGATTAGTTGTCATTCATATTTCTACCTTGTTTGAGATTTGAGCCGAGTTTATCTTCATCGTCATTTTTGTGGTGGACTGTGCGTGAGAAGTAGCGCACGCTACGTACTCTTTTTAGAGCGCGCTAATTGAGTATAGGTAGCTCACGCTAACCTCTTAGTACTAGCGCATGCTAATACATTTGGGCAGACAGTCCAGAAAGCACTGGACTAGACTAGTGGGACTCATAACATACGCTACCGTTGGAGTAAAACATATGTTAATTATCTGTGTGGCACACGCTATCGGGATCCATCACCGCGCGCTAGCGTATTGGAACAGACAGTCCAATGGGTACTGGACTGGGTTGAAATAATTCATAGCGTACGCTAAGAGTGTGCATAGCGTATGCAAGGGTCAGTTGGTAGCGCATGCTAATAATAGGGTAGCGCGCGCTAAGGCTCAATCAGGCCAGAGGACAGTAGGTTCTGGACTTCAGTTACTGGGCATCATACATTAGTTAGCGCACGCTAACATTTTGGATTAACGCACGCTATCAGTAAGACGTTAGCGCACGCTACCAAGTTCATAGCGTATGCTAACGCGGCAGTCAGAGCTCACTGGACTGTCCGCTTAACCCGCTAGCACACGCTACATATCAGGACATAGCGTGCGCTAAACTGGATCAGTATAAATTGGACAGTCCAGTCATGTTTCATCATTTTCACTCCTCACTTCGTTTTTTGGTGTTTTCTGGCGATTTCGGGCGATGTGGAGAGACCTTTTCGAGCTGCACTCACCTATCATCATCTTCAAGCTTCTAAGTTATATTAATCATCACCTTATCCTCTCCAACACATCAAATCAAGGTAATTATTTCTTGAATCTAGAAATTCGGAGTTCAAGTGTTTTCCTTCTGATCTCTTCATGTGAGCATGCTATGATGTTGTAATATGTTAGATATGGATTATTTACCTTGAATACATGTATTACTATGGATTTATTGGTGTATATTCTGGATTTGATGAATATTTGCGGAAATATTCAAGAACCCTTGGGGTTTGACTTTAGATATTTTGGGGGTTTCCGATTAATGTTGTCGTAACCTTGAGTTGTGGTTTCCTATTGGATCATTGATGTCATTAATGAAGTTTTGTTGGATTGATTTACTTGTGGAGGTTGGTTCGATATATTTTGAGGGATAGTTGTAACCAATGAGAGAATGTTTTCAACGTATACGTTAGAATGCCCCAATGAGTTTTGGTTATTGTTGTAACGACTTTTGAGTTGCTGATAATCGTGTTTAGTACGTTTATTGAGCGTTTGTTGGTAATTATGTTATTCGAGGTTGTTCGAGCGACCGATATCTCCATTAGAGACGTTTGTTCGTGAGAAGACCTTTCATCACCGGTGTTGAGTAAGTAAATTCTTACTCAGTTAAAAGGATATTCACTCCTTACGTTGTTGTTCATTCATACATGTAATTCACTCATAATATATCATTCATATCGAGACTTGTAATCATCAACTAATCATGTAACTCACGAGGAACGAAAGTTCCAAATCATTTCATTGAAGCTATCACTCGTTGTATCATTATGTCATCTCGGTGAGTCATTCTTTATCCTTGTAGGATTTATTCATTATCTCTCATCTTGGTCGCTTTTGTTCTTGTGACCTTCCGGGATCGTATTACGTGGCCGGGTGGCGTATGTGTGGAATTTTTAGTCGGGCACACTATGGTCATGTGTATATGCGGGAGTCCGGACACATTTGGACTGTGCACACGGTAAAGTACCTCCGTGAGACTAATTAGGACAAGTTGCCGGTGTATATGCGGTACTGTGGACACTCGGCTACTTGTGCACTCACACATTCCATTCGGGCGTACTATGATGCTCATCATTCAACTCTATTCCTTAATTCATTCATGTGATTGTTGTATATTTTTCAACTCTTGAGGATTGTTATTATGTGTAACTGACCCCATTGGGGATATTGTTTTTAGGTCATGGCAAGGAAAAAGCACGGGAAGAGAATGTTGACTGCGAGGAGTCCCAATGATACTAGTAGGGGCCCCCAGTCCTTTTCATGTCCCTTGATTTCTATTTCCGCTGCAGATTTCCGTTTGAATACTCATTTTTATTCAGTGTTGTATATTTTATCTTCATATGAAATATACATGTATTCTATATTTACTGGGTGTGTTGTACTTGAAACTCCTCATCGGAGTAATTGATAATATGATGTGATTTGGTACTACAATTATATTATTTAATTCATTCGTTTTCATTCGCCTGGTGGGTCTCAGTCGTAGGTCCACGGCACTGTAATAGCTTCCTAGTTTGAGGTATTACAGAGTTGGTATCAGACCGTGGTTTTGAATACTACCTTCCGAGTCATGTCTCATTGAAATCATCGTTCAGCAGACTAGTATCATTGGACTTTCGCGTAACGTGTGACCTATGCAAGAGCCGAGCCCCTCAGACCAAAAGAACAGTAAGATTTTCTGATGTCATGGTATAATTTCTGGCAATAAGAATCACGCATTCATCATTCAACAGTCAACAATTCCTTAATCATCATTTTCATTTTTGATCATGTCGATCATGTTAACTCATTAATTACTCAGTTCATTTCATTGCTCAGTTGTTGATCTTGAGGATCATATCATTAATCTTGTTAACTTGTTCAAGATAATAATTTCAAGAATTTCATCAGATAATAATGTCACCTCAGTTGATCGTTCATGTAATCATTGTGTTAGAGCGCGTATGCTCATTATTATCATTTCATAACGCAATCGTAATGTGATATTCATGCGAGATCTATAATTATCATGTGACTTTCCTACGTCAATATGGAGAGAGCTGTCAGGGGATACAGTGGGAGAGGCCGCGATGCGGGCCGAAACCCGGGATCCCATGTGAATACACGCGCGAACACGAGAGATAATGCTAATTCAACCCGCGGCAATGCTGCCACTCATTCACCCAGATATAATCACTCACTGTTAGGGAGTCGTACCCAGGACACAGCTCAATCAGAAGGTGTTCGGGTTGATCCACTCACTTTTATGCAGGGCATGATGGCCCATATGCAATTGCTTAATCATCATTGCGCCACTCTGGCCGATTTAATTGAGAAAGCTTTTACTTATGAGCTTACTGCGAAGGAAGTTGCCAAGCATCCACCTTCATCTTCTGGCAAGAAATCGAATAAGCGTAATCAGTCCTAAGGTAGACAGACAACCTTCAAGAAGCCTCGTGCGGCCCCTACTTTTTCCGAGCAACCTCCTATGGTGCCGAAACCTGCAGAATCCCAGTCCCGAGCGGCCAGTTCGGTCATCACCTATTTCAACTATGGAGGGCAGGGTCATTTCAGCACTAGGTGTTCAACACCGTCTATCACGTGTTATAACTGTGGGGTTGCCGGGCATAAGGCCCATTTCTACCGAAGAGATCCAGACCTACTCGGGCGGAATCTCAAGCCCCGAAGTAGTCAGCGGTTCAGAATCAGGCCATTCAGTCCGCGTCTTTCGAGACTACGAGAGCGATCAAAGGCGGAGCAAAAATCAATCATACGGGAGCATCCGGTTCTGGGGCAGGAAAGCCCCGAATTTATGAGATGTAGAGGACCGACGATCCGGAGGCCCAAATGATCTCAGGCACAGTCAAAATTCTATCTCAACCTGTGTGTACCCTTTTTGATACTGGTGCATCACATTCATTCATTTCCGAATCATTCTTGAGTAGACTTTATCTGGATAGTTCTACTAGTTGTGAACTCTATGTCATTGGACTACCTGGCGGTAGAAGAATTCTCGGGAATTAAGACGTTAGAAAATTGTCCGATTCAACTAAATGGCCGTGTGTGGCTAGCAGACTTAATCATGGTGGCTTTACCTAGAGACGGGGTCATTTTGGGTATTGATTGGATGGATCATCATGATGCCACCCTTAGTGTCCGTAAATGTATGGTCACTGTCATATCAGACGATGGAGTCGAATGTGTATTTCAGGGAAGTAATCCCAGCTGTTCCGGAAGAGTTATTAATATGATGAAAGTAGTGAAAATACTCAATCGGGGTTGTTCAATCATTCATGGTATCATTGTAATCTATTGGCCATTTTAAGGCAATCGAGGTATTCAATCATTCATTGTATCATTGTTATCGATTGGCTATTCTAAGGCAATCAAGGTGTTCAATCATTCATTGTATCATTGTGATCGATTGGTCGTTCTATGGCAATCGAGGTGTTCAATCATTCATGATATCATTGTTATCGATTGGCGATGTATTTCCAGACGAGTTACCTGGTTTGCCTCCACGAGAGATGTGGAATTCACGATAGAGTTGGAGCCCGGTACGTCCCCTTTATCGAAGGCACTGTATCGGATGTGTAATACCCGGTTGTAATTCATTCATTATCATTCAGTAATTATCAATCAGTAATGGTCACTCAGTAATTTCTCACTCATTAATAATCACTCATCATTCATGATTCATTCATTTGTATTCATCATTGGCATTTTGTAACCTTGATTCAATTACCGATCGTCATTCATCTCCGATTGTGAGTCGAGATGAGAGTATTATCATAATCATCGTGAATATAGTCTTGTTTTGGAAGTATCATCTATCACGTGTTTTTGGACTTAATTACAATCATACAAGTATTGTACGTCGGATCATTCATTGTTTGTAACGAGTAGACGGATTTGTCGGATTTTTGTCACTTCCAGCAGCGAGTTACGGCCGTAACTATTCAGGCATTGCGGCCGTAACACGCATTCGTTGGCTCAAGGTGGTTTTAGACAAAGGTGAGTTACGTCCGTAAAGATTGTCGGATATGGACGTAACATGCGTTCATTGTTTTCAGGACAGTTCGGACGAATAGGACTTACGGCCGTAAGGATTGCAGCATACGGCCGTAAGATGAGGCTGGTACGGCCGTAAGGCTTGGCCGTATACGGCCGTACGAATCGGGTAGGGTGCCTAGGCAGTTTCGACGAAGGCTTCTTACGCCCGTAAGTTTGGCCGGGTACGGCCGTATCGGACGAGTTACGCCCGTAAGGCGCGTGCGGATACGGCCGTATGACTGTCGGTAGGTGTTTGGATGAGGGCGAGTTACGCCCGTATGAGGTGGCTGGTTACGGCCGTAAGGCCGTTGACTTGGGATGTTACGGCCGTAAGTAGGCCGAGTTATGACCGTAACGTTCGGCAGTTTATATAGGACTTGGACGGGACTTTGAGCTCATTTTCTCATTTCTTCACCTTGTATCCGAGAGAGAGAGCTCGAGGGAGATTTTTTTATGATCAATCACTTGTGTGTTCGGTTTTCATCATTTTCATTCGGTTGTAAAGCTTGGATAGTCGATCTAACGCGTGTTCATCGAATCAAACTGTTTGGATCTTCAAAGGTAATATTCTTCAAACATCTTGGATTTCAATTTTGTGTTGAGATATGATGTTTTGGACGTTATAATCATGTTTTATGAAGAGATGTACGTATGATTATGATTATGAATATTTATTGGATTATTGAATGGTTATTCAAGAACACTTCGAATATTGAGTTGTATTTGGGGGGTTTCGATTAGTTGTTGTTGTAATCACAAATTCGGATATTCATATTGGATTATTGATTGTATTGAAGATGTTTTGTTGGTTTGGATCATTCCTTGGGGATTTGATATTGGTATAGTTAAGGATTGGTTGTAAACGATCGAAGATTGGTCACAGCGTGTTTGATATAATGCCCCAATGAGCTTGGTTTAGTCGTATCGACGTTTTGTGTTAGTTATAACCGTGTTTGATTCGTATGTTGAACAGATTGTTGGTAATTGTATTATTCAAGGTTGTTCGAGCGGCCGACATCTCATTTTAGGACGTTTGTTCGTGGAAGGACATTTTTCACTGGTGTTGTGTAAGTTAATTCTTACTCGGTTAAAAGGATACTCATTCCTTTCGTTGTTGTTCATTCATAAATCATAATCATTCACAGTGTACTAATCATGTTGAGACGTGTAATTATTAAAATAATCATTTTATTCACGAGGAACGACAGTTCCAACCATTTCAAAGAGCTATCATTCATTTCACTAGTAGTTCATCTCGGTGAGTCATTCTTGACCCTTGTCGTGTTGTTATTCATTAATAATCATCATGGTCACTTTTGATAGTGTGACCTTCTGGGTTCATATTTCGTGGCCGGGTACGGATGTGTGGAATTTTTAGTCGGGCACACGATAGTCATTCATGATGTTGTCATTTTATTTTTCCGCTGCAGTTTTCCATTTGGATACTCCGTTTCATTCAGTGTTGTGTATTTTACCTTCATATAAAATATACATGTATTCGGTATTATCGTGGGTGTGTTGTAATGAAACTCCTCGTCGGAGTAATTGATGATATAATATGGTTCGGTACTATAATTGTATTATTTAATTCATTAATTTTCATTCGCCTGGTGGGTCCCAGTTGGGGGTCCACAGCACTGTAATATCCGCCTTGTTTGGGGTGTTACAGAGTTGGTATCAGAGCGTGGTTTTAAATACTACCTTCCGAGTCATGTCTCATTTGAAATCATCGTCATCGGACTAGTATCATTGGACTTTCGCGTCACGTGTGACTTGTGCAAATGCCGAGCCCCTCATACCAAGAACTGTAAGATTTCTAACGCCATGGTATAATTTCTGGCAATAAGATTCACTCATTCATCATTCAGCAATCAACAATCCTCGTCATCATTCATTTTGATCAGGACGATCATGTTAACTCATTAATCACTTAGTTCATTTCACTATTCAGTTATTGATCTCGAGGACCATATCATTAATCTTGTTAACTTGTTCAAGATAATCATTTCAAGAATTTCATCAGATAATCATGTCACCTCAGTTAATCATTCATGTGATCACTGTGTTAGAGCGCGTATGCTCATTTTCATCATTTCATGACGTAATCATAATGTGATATTCATGCGAGAGATCTAATTATCATGTGACTTTCCTACTTCAGTATGGAAAGAGCAGGCAGAGGATGCGGGGGACGAGGCCGCGGTGCGGGCCGAAACCCGAGAGCTCGTGTGAACACACGTGCGAACACTAGGAATAATGCTAATTCATCGAGCAGTGACGCTGCCACTCATTCACTTGGACGTAATCATTCACTATCAGGGAGTCGTACTCGGGACACAGCTCAGTCAGAGGGTGTTCGGGTTGATCCACTCGCTTTTATGCAGGGCATGATGGCCCAGATAACTCAAAAGGCATGCCTCATGGAGACGATGCAGAACTCAGCTACTCAGAATCAACAGGCTCCTCCTCCGCCACCTCAGGGGCAATAGAGGGGTGTAAGCAGTATTATTGGCGACATCCCTCGCCAAAGGCCACCCACTTTCGAGGGCTCATCTGAGCCGGTGGATATTGTTCATTGGCTCGAGCATTTCAAGAAGTTATTGCTATGGTAGAGTGTCCCGGAGGACACAAAGTTTCAGTTGCGGCTTACTATCTGGGTAAGAGCGCTCATTCATGGTGGTTATCGTTGAAACCCACCGACGGATCATATACTTGGGATAAATTCAAGACTCTCATGATGGAGAGGCATTATCCGGCCCCACTCAGAGAGGCCAAGTTATCAGAATTACTCACTCCCAACCCCTCAGTGGAAGATGATGTTCTCGCCATTGCCGAGAAATTTCAGGAACTTCTTCCTTTCGCCTCATCTATCATTCACTCTGAGGCGGATAAGATCAAGTATTTCAGCAAGAGGCTAAAACCCCCTATGCAGATGCAGTTGCTTAATCATAATTGTACCACTCTGGCCGAATTCATCGAGAAAGCTCTTTCTTATGATCTCACTGGTAAGGAGATTGCTAAGCAACAACCTTCATCTGCTAGCAAGAAGTCAAAGAATCGTAATCAGTCTGATGGCGGTCATGAAACCTTCAAGAAGCCTCATGCGGGCTCTACTTTCTCTGACCGACCTCCTGTGGCGCCCAGACCGGCGGAATCGCAGTCCCGAGCGGCCAGTTCGGCCATTACCTGTTTCAACTGTGGGGAACTTGGTTATATCAGCACCAAGTGTCCGAGGCAGACTGTCACGTGCCATAACTGTGGGATGGCTGGGCATAAGGCCCGTTGTTTTCAAAGGGACTCCAAACCTAATCCGGCGTCATCTCAGGACCCGAAGCAGTTAGCTGTTCATAATCAGGCCACTCAGTCTGCGTCGTTCAAGACGACAGGAGCGAACAAAGGCGGAGCAAAGAGCTATCAGACGGGATCATCCGGTTTGGGGGCCGGAAGCCCCAAATTTATGAGATGAAGAAGACCGACGATCTGGAGGCCCGGATGATCTCAGGTACACTCGATATTCTATCTCAACCTGTGTGTACCCTTTTTGATACTGGTGCATCACATTCATTCATTTCCGAGTCATGTTTTCAGTAGACTACGTCTGGATCGTTCTACTAGTTGTGAGCCTTATGTCATTGGTCTACCTGATGGTAGAAGAATTTTCGGAAATCGTGAGATTCAGAATTGTCCGATTCAGCTTCATGGCCGTGTATGTCTAGCAGACCTAATCGTGGTAGATTTACCGAGAGACGACGTCATCTTCGGTATTGGTTGTATGGATCATCACGATGCCATCATTAGTGTCCGTAAGCGTATGGTCACTATCATTTCAGACGATGGGGTCGAATGTGTTTTTCAGGGAGGTAATCCCGGCTGTTCTGGTAAGGTCTTTAGTTTGATGAGAGCAGTGAAATTACTCGGTCAGGGGTGTGTTGGTTATTGGTTCTATATGACCAAGACCGAGAAATCACCAATAATGTTGGCGGATATTCCGGTAGTGGGAGAATATGTCGATGTGTTTCCAGACGAGTTACCTAGTTTACCTCCACAGAGAGATGTGGAATTCACAATTGAGTTGGAGCCCATCACGTCTCCTATATCGAAGGCACCATATCGGATGGCCCCGACCGAATTCAAGAGTTGAAGAATCAACTTGAGGAATTGTTCGATAAAGGTTATATCCGACCGAGTGCGTCCCCGTGGGGAGCACCAGTGTTGTTTGTCAAGAAGAAGGATGGTTCGTTTCGCTTGTGTATTGATTATCGGGAGTTGAACAGGGTGACGATCAAGAATAAGTATCCTTTACCCCATATTGATGATCTCTTAGATCAACTTCAGGGAGCTTCAGTATTTTCCAAGATTGACTTAAGATCTGGATATCATCAGTTGCGAATTCGAGAGTCGGTATCGCAAGGACGGCATTTCGAACACGCTATGGTCATTATGAGTTCGTGGTAATGCCGTTTGGGTTAACTAATGCACCTGCAGTATTCATGAAGTTAATGAATCGGGTTTTCATCGTCTTTTTGGATCAGTTTGTGGTTGTCTTCATTGATGACATTTTAATTTATTCTCGTGACCGGGAGGAGCACGAGTTTCACCTTCATCAGGTGCTCGACGTGTTGAGATGAGAACAACTTTATGGTAAGTTTTCCAAATGTGAGTTCTGTATGTCCGAAGTGGGTTTCTCGGGCATGTAATTTCATCAGATGGTGTGCGTGTTGATCCTCAGAAGACGGAAGCTATCCGAGATCGGATTAGCCGGTTATTATTAGCGATTTGTGGAAGGATTTTCTAAAATCGCTCAACCAATGACGAACCTTTTGCGAAAGGATAAGAAATACACATGGTCCGACGCATGTCAGCGGAGTTTTGAGGAACTCAAGAGCCGGTTAATTTCAGCACCTGTCGTTTTCTTGCCACAAGGGACGGAAGGATTTGTGGTTTATAATGACGCATCCGGACACGGTCTAGGATGTGTATTAATGCAGAATGGGAAGGTTATTGCCTATGCTTCACGGCAACTATGACCTTACGAGGTTAATTATCCGACCCACGACCTGGAGCTAGCACCCGTGGTTTTCGCGTTGAAGATTAGGCGTCATTACCTTTATAGCGTCACCTGTCAGATATTCACCGATCATAAGAGTTTGAAGTACATATTTACTCAGAAGGAGTTAAATATGCGACAGAGGCGGTGGTTGTAACTAATCAAAGATTATGATATTGAGATCCTGTACCACCCGGGTAAGGAAAACGTGGTTGCTGATGCCTTGAGTTGTAAGTCCGTTCAGGAGAAAATGCTTGCTCGTTTGACAGTTCAGAAGGAGCTTCAACAGGAATTTCTTAGACCCGAGATTGAGGTATGGCTTCAGCGAGTTCGATGGCAACTTTGCATGTTAGAGATTTCATCGCCACTTGAGGAGGCAATCAGAGTAAATCAGGGTTCAGACCCATCATTGTTGCGCATCCGTGAGGATGTGGCTCAGGGGAAAGCCCCTGGATTTGTGGTCCACGAGGATGGACTTCTGCGATTTAATAATCGGTTATGCATACCGGCGAATGACGAGTTAAAAAACTCGATTTTGAGAGAAGCTCATGCTACCCCTTACTCCATTCATCCGGGGTCTAGTAAGATGTACAAGGACTTGAAACAAAATTACTGGTGGAGTAATATGAAGCGAGAAGTCGAAGATTTTATTTCGAGATGTTTAACCTGTCAGCAAGTAAAGATAGAACATCAGCGACCGGAAGGTATACTGAAACTCTCCCTATTCCGTAGTGGAAGTGGGAAGATATTTCTATGGACTTCATCACGAGTTTGCCGATGAGTCGTCGTGGCATGAATACAATCTGGGTACTTGTGGACCGTTTAACTAAGTCAGCTCATTTCCTCAAGATTAAGTATATGTGGGGTCCCGAGAGACTTGCCCAGTTGTTCATCAAAGAGATAGTGAGACTGTACGGTACTCCTAAAAGTATCGTTTCTGATCGTGATGGATGGTTCTTGTCTCATTTTTGGAAATCCGTTCATCGTGCTATGGGAACTCAGCTTAATCTCAGTACTGCTTTTCATCCTCAGTTCGACGGTCAATCAGAGAGGACTATTCAGACATTGGAGGACATGTTGAGGGCATGCGTCCTCGATTAGAAAGACGATTGGGAAGCCCAACTACCGTTGATTGAGTTCACGTACAATAATAGTTGGCATGCTTCGATTAAGATGGCACCTTACGAGGCATTGTACGGTCATCGTTGTCGATCTCCTTTGTGTTGGGACGACTTATCAGAATCAATCGGCACCGAGCCCGATATGCTTATAGCCGCCCGTGAGAAGGTAGCTTTGATCAGGAGTCGTTTATTGGTATTTCAGTCGGTAAATCATATGCAGATAATCGTCGTCGACCATTAGAGTTCGACACAGGTGACCATGTTTTGGTCAAGGTATCCCCGAGTCGAGGTATCTTCCGTTTCGGGAAGAGGGGAATGTTGAGTTCGAGATTCATTAGACCGTTTGAGATTTTGGATCGAGTAGGCGAGTTAGCTTATCGATTAGCCTTACCTATGGCATTGAGCCGAATTCATAATGTGTTTCACGTCTCTCAGTTGCGGAAGTATGTTCCCGACCCGAGTCACATACTTCAGTTTGACGAAATCGAGATCGTAGATGATCATTCATATAAGGAGCGTCCTATACGAGTTTTAGAGCGGCGAATCAAACAGTTGAGGAATAGACGATTCCTTTAGTCAAGATTCAGTGGTCTAGACACGGAGTCGAAGAGGGTACTTGTGAAACCGATGACAGTATGCGGGAGAGTTATCCCGAGTTGTTTGACCCTTAGTTTCGAGGACAAAACTCTTTTTAAGGGGGGGTATGTAATACCCGGTTGTAATTCATTCATTATCATTCAGTAATTATCAATCAGTAATGGTCACTCAGTAATTTCTCACTCATTAATAATCACTCATCATTCATGATTCATTCATTTGTATTCATCGTTGGCATTTTGTAACCTTGATTCAGTTAGCGATCGTCATTCATCTCCGATTGTGAGTCGAGATGAGAGTATTATCATAATCCTCGTGAATATAGTCTTGTGTTGGAAGTATCATCTATCACGTGTTTTTGGACTTAAATACAATCATACAAGTATTGTACGTCGGATCATTCACCGTTTGTAACGATTAGACGGAGATGTCGGATTTTTGTCACTTCCAGCAGCGAGTTACGGCCGTAACTAGTCAGGCATTACGTCCGTAACATGCATTCATTGGCTCAAGGTGGTTTTGGACGAAGGTGAGTTACGGCTGTAAGGATTGTCGGATATGGCCGTAACATGCGTTCGTTGTTTTCAGGACAGTTCGGACGAATAAGACTTACGGCCATAAGGATTGCGGAATACCGTCGTAAGATGAGGCTGGTACGGCCGTAAGGCTTGGCCAGTTACGACCGTACAAATTGAGTAGGGTGCCCAGGCAGTTTCGACGAAGGTTTCTTACGCCCGTAAGTTTGGCCGGGTACGGCCGTATCGGTCGAGTTACGCCCATAAGGCGCATGCGGATACGGCCGTATGACTGTCGGTAGGTGTTTGGATGAGGGCGAGTTACGCCCGTATGAGGTGGCTGGTTACGGCCGTAAGGCCGTTGACTTGGGATGTTACGGCCGTAAGTAGGCCGAGTTATGGCCGTAACGTTCGGCAGTTTATATAGGACTTGGATGGGACTTTGAGCTCATTTTCTCATTTCTTCACCTTGTATCCGAGAGAGAGAGCTTGAGGGAGAGATTTTTCATCATCAATCACTTGGGTGTTCGGTTTTCATCATTTTCATTCGGTTTTGAAGCTTGTATAGTCGATCTAACGCGTGTTCATCGAATCAAAGTGTTTGGATCTTCAAAGGTAATATTCTTCAAACATCTTGGATTTCAATTTTGTGTTGATATATGATGTTTTGGACGTTACAATCATGTTGTATGAAGAGATTGACGTATGATTATGAGTGTGTACGAATATTCATTGGATTATTGAAGGGTTATTCAAGAACACTTTGAAAATTGAGTTGGATTTGGGGGGTTTTGATTAGTTGTTGTAATCAAAAATTCGGATATTTATATTGGATTATTGATTGTATTGAAGATGTTTTGTTTGTTTGGATCACTCCTTGGGGATTTGATATTGGTATAGTTAAGGATTGGTTGTAAACAATCAAAGATTGGTCACAACGTGTTTGATATAATGCCCCAATGAGCTTGGTTTAGTCGTATCGACGTTTTATGTTAGTTATAACCGTGTTTGATTCGTATGTTGAACGGATTATTGGTATATGTATTATTCAAGGTTGTTCGAGCGACCGACATCTCATTTTAGGACGTTTGTTCCTGGAAGGACATTTTTTACCGGTGTTGTGTAAGTTAATTCTTACTCGGTTAAAAGGATACTCATTCCTTTCGTTGTTGTTCATTCATAAATCATAATCATTCACAGTATACTAATCATGTTGAGACGTGTAATTATCAAAATAATCATTTCATTCACGAGGAACGACGGTTCCAATCATTTCAAAGAGCTATCATTCATTTAATTAATATTTCATCTCGGTGAGTCATTCTTGACCCTTATCGGGTTGTTATTCATTAATAATCATCATGGTCACTTTTGATAGTGTGACCTTCTGGGTTCATATTTCGTGGCCGGGTACGGATGTGTGGAATATTTAGTCAGGCACATGATAGTCATGTGTTGGGTTCACCGATATATGGACTGTGCACACGGTAACGCTTACCTCCGTGAGACTAATTAGGTACAAGGATGGGTGTGTCCGGGCACTCATCTTGTGCAGTCGCACAGAACATTACGGGTGTACTATGATGCTCCTCTTCAGCTTAAATTCATAGCTAAAGGATATTTCATGATTGTGTTTATTCAACTCTTGAGGATTGTTGTTCTGTGTAACTGACCCCGTTGGGGGATATTGTTTTCAGGTCATGGCAAGGAAAAAGCACGGGAAGAGAACGTTGACGGCGAGGAGTCCCAGTGATACTAGTAGGGGGCCCCAATCCTTCCAGTCATTCATGATGTTGTCATTTTATTTTTCCGCTGCAGTTTTCCATTTGGATACTCCGTTTCATTCAGTGTTGTGTATTTTATCGTCATATAAAATATACATGTATTCGGTATTATCTTGGGTGTGTTATAATGAAACTCCTCGTCGGAGTAATTGATGATATAATGTGGTTCGGTAATACAATTATATTATTTAATTCATTAATTTTCATTCGCCTGGTGGGTCCCAGTCGGGGGTCCACGGCACTGCAATATCCACCTAGTTTGGGGTGTTACAGGATGGCCCCGATCGAAATGTTAGAACTAAAGAATCAATTGGAGGATTTGACCAAGAAGGGTTATATCCAACCGAGTGCGTCTCCGTGGGGAGCACCGGTATTATTTGTCAAGAAGAAAGATGGTTCATTTCGCTTGTGTATTGATTATCGAGAGTTAAACAGGGTGACGATTAAGAATAAATATACTCTACCCGGCATCGATGATCTTTTGGATCAACTTCAGGGAGCTTCCGTATTTTCCCAGATCGACTTAAGATCTGGGTATCATCAGTTGTGAATTCGAGAGTCGGATATTGCTAGAACGGCGTTTCGAACACGCTATGGTCATTATGAGTTTGTAGTAATGCCGTTTGGGTTACCTAATGCACATGAGGTATTCATGGAATTAATGAATCGAGTTTTCATCTACTATTTGGATCAGTTCGTGATTGTTTTCATAGAAGACATTTTGATCTATTCTCATGACCGAGAGGAGCGTGAAGTTCACCTTCATCAGGTTCTCAACGTGTTGAGACAAGAGCAACTCTATGGAAAGTTTTCCAAATACGAGTTTTGCATGTCCGAGGTGACGTTTCTCGGACATGTGATTTCATCAGAGGAGGCAATCAGAGTAAATCAGGGTTCAGACCCATCATTGTTGCGCATCCGTGAGGATGTGGCTCAGGGGAAAGCCCCTGGATTTGTGGTCCACGAGGATGGACTTCTGCGATTTAATAATCGGTTATGCATACCGGCGAATGACGAGTTAAAAAACTCGATTTTGAGAGAAGCTCATGCTACCCCTTACTCCATTCATCCGGGGTCTAGTAAGATGTACAAGGACTTGAAACAAAATTACTGGTGGAGTAATATGAAGCGAGAAGTCGAAGATTTTATTTCGAGATGTTTAACCTGTCAGCAAGTAAAGATAGAACATCAGCGACCGGCAGGTATACTGAAACTCTCCCTATTCCGTAGTGGAAGTGGGAAGATATTTCTATGGACTTCATCACGAGTTTGCCGACGAGTCGTCGTGGCATGAATACAATCTGGGTACTTGTGGACCGTTTAACTAAGTCAGCTCATTTCCTCAAGATTAAGTATATGTGGGGTCCCGAGAGACTTGCCCAGTTGTTCATCAAAGAGATAGTGAGACAGTACGGTACTCCTAAAAGTATCGTTTCTGATCGTGATGGATGGTTCTTGTCTCATTTTTGGAAATCCGTTCATCGTGCTATGGGAACTCAGCTTAATCTCAGTACTGCTTTTCATCCTCAGTTCGACGGTCAATCAGAGAGGACTATTCAGACATTGGAAGACATGTTGAGGGCATGCGTCCTCGATTAGAAAGACGATTGGGAAGCCCAACTACCGTTGATTGAGTTCACGTACAATAATAGTTGGCATGCTTCGATTAAGATGGCACCTTACGAGGCATTGTACGGTCATCGTTGTCGATCTCCTTTGTGTTGGGACGACTTATCAGAATCAATCGGCACTGAGCCCGATATGCTTATAGCCGCCCGTGAGAAGGTAGCTTTGATCAGGAGTCGTTTATTGACAGCTCAGAGTCGACAGAAATCATATGCAGATAATCTTCGTCGACCATTAGAGTTCGACACAGGTGACCATGTTTTGGTCAAGGTATCCCCGAGTCGAGGTATCTTCCGTTTCGGGAAGAGGGGAATGTTGAGTCCGAGATTCATTGGACCGTTTGAGATTTAGGATCGAGTAGGCGAGTTAGCTTATCGATTAGCCTTACCTATGGCATTGAGCCGAATTCATAATGTGTTTCACGTCTCTCAGTTGCGGAAGTATGTTGCCGACTCGAGTCACATACTTCAGTTTGACGAAATCGAGATCGTAGATGATCATTCATATAAGGAGCGTCCTATACGAGTTTTAGAGCGGCGAATCAAACAGTTGAGGAATAGACGATTCCTTTAGTCAAGATTCAGTGGTCTAGACACGGAGTCGAAGAGGGTACTTGTGAAACCGATGGAAGTATGCGGGAGAGTTATCCCGAGTTGTTTGACCCTTAGTTTCGAGGACAAAACTCTTTTTAAGGGGGGGTATGTAATACCCGGTTGTAATTCATTCATTATCATTCAGTAATTATCAATCAGTAATGGTCACTCAGTAATTTCTCACTCATTAATAATCACTCATCATTCATGATTCATTCATTTGTATTCATCGTTGGCATTTTGTAACCTTGATTCAGTTACCGATCGTCATTCATCTCCGATTGTGAGTCGAGATGAGAGTATTATCATAATCCTCGTGAATATAGTCTTGTGTTGGAAGTATCATCTATCACGTGTTTTTGGACATAAATACAATCATACAAGTATTGTACGTCGGATCATTCACCGTTTGTATCGAGTAGACGGAGATGTCGGATTTTTGTCAATTCCAGCAGCGAGTTACGGCCGTAACTAGTCAGGCATTACGTCTGTAACATGCATTCATTGGCTCAAGGTGGTTTTGGACGAAGGTGAGTTACGGCCGTAAGGATTGTCGGATATGGCCGTAACATGCGTTCGTTGTTTTCAGGACAGTTCGGACGAATAAGACTTACGGCCATAAGGATTGCGGAATACCGCCGTAAGATGAGGCTGGTACGGCCGTAAGGCTTGGCCGGTTACGACCGTACAAATTGGGTAGGGTGCCCAGGCAGTTTCGACGAAGGTTTCTTACGCCCGTAAGTTTGGCCGGGTACGGCCGTATCGGTCGAGTTACGCCCATAAGGCGCATGCGGATACGGCCGTATGACTATCGGCAGGTGTTTGGATGAGGGCGAGTTACGCCCATATGAGGTGGCCGGTTATGGCCATAAGGCCGTTGACTTGGGATATTACGGCTGTAAGTAGGCCGAGTTATGGCCGTAACGTTCGGCAGTTTATATAGGACTTGGATGGGACTTTGAGCTCATTTTCTCATTTCTTCACCTTGTATCCGAGAGAGAGAACTTGAGGGAGAGATTTTTCATCATCAATCACTTGGGTGTTCGGTTTTCATCATTTTCATTCAGTTTTGAAGCTTGTATAGTCGATCTAACGCGTGTTCATCGAATCAAAGTGTTTGGATCTTCAAAGGTAATATTCTTCAAACATCTTGGATTTCAATTTTGTGTTGAGTTATGATGTTTTGGACGTTACAATCATGTTGTATGAAGAGATGTACGTATGATTATGAGTGTGTACGAATATTCATTGGATTATTGAAGGGTTATTCAAGAACACTTTGAAAATTGAGTTGGATTTGGGTGGTTTTGATTAGTTGTTGTAATCAAAAATTCGGATATTTATATTGGATTATTGATTGTATTGAAGATGTTTTGTTGGTTTGGATCACTCCTTGGGGATTTGATATTGGTATAGTTAAGGATTGGTTGTAAACAATCAAAGATTGGTCACAACGTGTTTGATATAATGCCCCAATGAGCTTGGTTTAGTCGTATCGACGTTTTATGTTAGTTATAACCGTGTTTGATTCGTATGTTGAACGGATTGTTGGTAATTGTATTATTCAAGGTTGTTCGAGCGACCGACATCTCATTTTAGGACGTTTGTTCGTGGAAGGACATTTTTTACCGGTGTTGTGTAAGTTAATTCTTACTCGGTTAAAAGGATACTCATTCCTTTCGTTGTTTTTCATTCATAAATCATAATCATTCACTATATACTAATCATGTTGAGACGTGTAATTATCAAAATAATCATTTCATTCACGAGGAACAACGGTTCCAATCATTTCAAAGAGCTATCCTTCATTTAATTAATATTTCATCTCGGTGAGTCATTCTTGACCCTTATCGGGTTGTTATTCATTAATAATCATCATGGTCACTTTTGATAGTGTGACCTTCTGGGTTCATATTTCGTGGCCGGGTACGGATGTGTGGAATTTTTAGTCAGGCACATGATAGTCATGTGTTGGGTTCACCGATATATGGACTGTGCACACGGTAACGCTTACCTCCGTGAGACTAATTAGGTACAAGGATGGGTGTGTCCGGGCACTCATCTTGTGCAGTCGCACAGAACATTACGGGCGTACTATGATGCTCCTCTTCAGCTTAAATTCATAACTAAAGGATATTTCATGATTGTGTTTATTCAACTCTTGAGGATTGTTGTTACGTATGGCCCGGCCCGTTGGGGGATATTGTTTTCAGGTCATGGCAAGGAAAAAGCACGGGAAGAGAACGTTGACGGCGAGGAGTCCCAGTGATACTAGTAGGGGGCCCCAATCCTTTCATTCATTCATGATGTTGTCATTTTATTTTTCCGCTGCAGTTTTCCATTTGGATACTCCGTTTCATTCAGTGTTGTGTATTTTATCGTCATATAAAATATACATGTATTCGGTATTATCTTGGGTGTGTTATAATGAAACTCCTCGTCGGAGTAATTGATGATATAATGTGGTTCGGTAATACAATTATATTATTTAATTCATTAATTTTCATTCGCCTGGTGGGTCCCAGTCGGGGGTCCACGGCACTGCAATATCCACCTAGTTTGGGGTGTTACAGGATGGCCCCGATCGAAATGTTAGAACTAAAGAATCAATTGGAGGATTTGACCAAGAAGGGTTATATCCAACCGAGTGCGTCTCCGTGGGGAGCACCGGTATTATTTGTCAAGAAGAAAGATGGTTCATTTCGCTTGTGTATTGATTATCGAGAGTTGAACAGGGTGACGATTAAGAATAAATATCCTCTACCCGGCATCGATGATCTTTTGGATCAACTTCAGGGAGCTTCCGTATTTTCCCAGATCGACTTAAGATCTGGGTATCATCAGTTGTGAATTCGAGAGTCGGATATTGCTAGAACGGCGTTTCGAACACGCTATGGTCATTATGAGTTTGTAGTAATGCCGTTTGGGTTACCTAATGCACATGAGGTATTCATGGAATTAATGAATCGAGTTTTCATCTACTATTTGGATCAGTTCGTGATTGTTTTCATAGAAGACATTTTGATCTATTCTCATGACCGAGAGGAGCGTGAAGTTCACCTTCATCAGGTTCTCAACGTGTTGAGACAAGAGCAACTCTATGGAAAGTTTTCCAAATACGAGTTTTGCATGTCCAAGGTGACGTTTCTCGGACATGTGATTTCATCAGACGGAGTACGCGTCGACCCTCAGAAGACGGAGGCTATCCGAGATTGGCAACCTCTGAAGAATGTTAAGGAAATCCGATGCTTTCTCGGATTAGCAGGCTATTCCCGGCGATTCGTGGAAGGATTATCTAAAATCGCTCAACCTATGACGAACCTTTTGCAGAAGGATAAGAAATACACGTGGTCTGATGCGTGTCAACAGAGTTTTGACGAATGTTGTTACCCAAAATCGGAAGGGATTGCTGGAATGGATGAGTAACAAACAAATGCGAGAGCACGTCCGAGGGAAAGTAAATAACACAATATTTGCCGGGTTTGTTAGGCCCGGTCTTGAATGCTCTCGCGAGATATTATTAATACGAATACGTTGGAGTACAAATATTAATGTAAGAGTACAATTACATTGAGTGTAAAAGACCCTAGTTATCTAGCTCTTGAGTACTGGTGATTGCCGGAAGAACCAGATTTGAAGCTCTGTGAGTTCTTGTTCTCATTTTTGCCGACCGTCTTTGGGTTAAGAGGTTTTTGAGAGTGAGAGGTATAAGGATGTCCGAAGTTTATAGCGTATCCAAGAGAGAGAAGCCAACCCTTTTCCGAAAGCTGGGCGTCCTCTATTTATAGGAGTTGGATGCCTTAATCCTGACGGACGATCGCCTTTCTTGTATTATAATAAGGGGGCCATCGTCTTTTAGCACATGGGCTGGTTGCCTTAAACTCCGTGGCTGCTGCTGGTAGCCATCTATGCAAACCAATGAGAAGTCTGCACGCGTCCTGAATCGCTGTCTCGGGAGGTCCCACCTAGGACCTTTCAGCGGGTATGTCGGTAGGCGGGACTGTCCTTGTTGTGGACAGTTATTGATGGGTTGGATTCAAGGATCCATGTTCTGTGGCGCCATTCACGAATCTGCACGTGAGTCTGCACCCCGAGGTCCAGTCTTTGCAGACTTAGCGGATGTTGGCTTCACGTGGCATGAGGCGGTCGTCCATGATCGGGCACTTTGGACGGTCGCTAGTTGCCGGGAGGCGATCGTCTTGGCAGTCGATCGCTCGGCGCTGGGTCCTGTTCTGGGTCCTTCGATCGGCAAGTCTGCATTGGTCTATTTGACTCTGGTTCGGTCGCCCGGTATTTTGCCGATCGCCTATTGAGGTGTATAAATCTCGACACAACAATTGCCCCCCAGCTTGCTCTGATGTTGAAGACATGGGGTGAGGTGGTTCCACTAGCGATCGTTTAGGATAATAACGGGCGACCCAATCATTTGGAGAGCTATCTTCGATCTTGTCCTTGTGATCTTCAATTTTGCAGATCCCTCGTGGAAAACTGTTTGTTTCGACCTTGAGGAACCGTGTACGGTTTTGGAGTTCGATGGACCGACCTCCATGACCGTGTCTTGTGTGCGAGGGACATTCCACCTGTGGGTTTGTCTCGCGACTCACTTTATTATGAGGGTCCTCCATTAGGCTGCGCCCGTCTCGTCTTTAAACGAAGGGCAAGCGGTCTTGGTCTGGAGGAGTCCTTGCACGGGGCGTCGTCGGATTAATCTACTCCACGTCCATAGCTTGTTAGCATTTTTCTACCTCGGATCGTCATGTTAGATGGCAATCCTAGACGGTATACGTTGTGACGGGGGTAGGGACGCGTCGCACTGCCCGGGTCCGCCATGTTAGATGATGAACCTTTTAGGGCGGGCGAGCGTGTCCACATATTTGTTTGGAGGATCCTTCGGCTATGCCCGCCTCGTATTTAAATGAATGGCGAGCGATCACAGCCCAAAGGAACCTTGTACGGACGAAATTGTCGGTTCCATCGACCTCCAGGACCATGGTTGCACTCTTCTACCTCGGATCATCATGTTAGATGGCGATCCTCGATGGTATACATTGTGCTGAGGGAGGCGATCTCGTGCCTAGATCCATCATGTTAGATGATGAACTTTAGATGGCGAGCGAGTCCTCCTATTTTAGAGACGTTGCTTGGGCGGTAGCCTTTTGTTTGACATGATGGAAACTGGGGAAAGATCTCCGAAGTTTCCACCTCTTGACTGAAGCATAAAAATCTGGCCGCCAGGGTTGATCGGGAGGATCGACTTGTATG
The DNA here is from genome assembly GCA_033398695.1 of Orobanche coerulescens. Taxonomy (NCBI): domain Eukaryota; kingdom Viridiplantae; phylum Streptophyta; class Magnoliopsida; order Lamiales; family Orobanchaceae; genus Orobanche; species Orobanche coerulescens. The sequence goes on from CM065819.1 coordinate 11,140,999, forward strand.
AATCCTATGGCTCGCCGTGTTTGATTTTGGCGATCGGATTGGGAGACTGGTGATCGTCATTCTGATGCCGATCGCGGCACTTGCTCCTTTCCGCCCGGGGTTCTGGCTAAGTTACTAGACTGTCTAGCTTGCCCTCCTCGAACAATCTCCAGAGTTGCCTGAGGAGGTCGTGGCATTGATCGGTGTTGTGGACGGGACTCTTGTGGTAAGCACAAAATTTGTTGCGGTCCAGATGACTGTGGTCCCTTACCGCCTTCGGCTTGCTTAACCGCTCGCGCCCCTGGATGGCATAGAAAATACGAGCCGTAGATAGACTGAGGTTATGGTAGAGATGGGCTTCCACATCCTCGAAGGTCCTGAAATCACCGGGTGGTTTGGCGGACGCCTTGTTGGACTTAGCGATCGCCGTCTCTGCCCCCTCGTCTTGGAGAAGGGCGAGTAACCTCCGCCTGGCCAAAAAGTCTGCGGCCTTAACGTGGAAGATCCCGTATGTCGGGGGATTGTTCTTCGTAAGGTGCCTGAACATGGGCGAAAGACCACTGAATCCCCCAAGGACTGAGTAGAGGGTGATCCGGTTTCTTACGGGATCTCCGTTGAGGATTATCTCATCCACCTGGTCGATGTAGTCTTCGTCGGACTCCTCTTCCCCCTACCTGATTTTCATCATGTGGTGGGGACCATCTGGTCGAGCGACCTTGGCGGTGAAGTACGATGTGAAGTCGCTCGCCAGTTGTTCAAAGGAACTGATGAATCGCGGTGGCAATGAGGTGTACCACCTATGGGCCAGGTCGCCCAAAGTTAACGGGAACATTCGGCACCTGGTCGCGTCTGATACTCCACATCCGGTCATGTAGATCCGAAACTTGCTCAGGTGAGTCTCGGGGTCCGATCTCCCCTCATACAAAGGTTTTTGAGGAGGAGTGATCCTTGGCTGTATGGGGGCAAGTTCGATCTGGACCCCGAGCGGCTCGCTCGGCCCAGCGACCTATCGCTTGGCGTCTGCCCGAGTTTCTAGGAGCGCCTTCATGCCATCGAGCTGACGTTGCATTGCGGCCATCGCCGAAGCTTGGTCGTACGTGGTTTCGCTCTCGGAGCGGGAGCCGAGGCGATCGTGTACTGATCTCCTAGATCTGCGGTAGGCGATGAGGTCGTCATCGCCGATCTTCGTTCTTCGGCAATGAGGAGCCGAATGGCTGGTCCGCCTTCTGGGAGTTGGATAGGCTGAACTCCTGGTGACGGATTTGGGATCCATCGTCTCATGGCTGGGGCCAGAATGCCCCGGCCGCCATGATGGGTCGCTTCCTAGGCAACTGAAAATAGAACCGTCTCGCCTTGTGAGTGCTTCTGCTCGTGAATCGGGGCTTCCGGACGATTGCTCGACAAGTACTCCTTGAGTTTTCGCTTGCTCGCGCGGCGGACGGCCGATGGGGTAATAGAAGGCACATCGCATGCTCTCCGTCGCTCCTGCAGGATGGCCATGGCCTCCTCGATCTGTTCCACAGTTTGGAACTGATCGAGCGAAAGGCTAGGGCCGTCCCTCGGGGGCGGGATAGAGAGTCTCGCGCCGTCGTGGCTACCTTCCGCCGTGGGTTGGGGCTCAGATTGAGCCGGAATATGATGTCCGGCGGTTCTGCGAGTGGCTCTCTTCGCTGAGGTGGGAGACGTCATTATTCTGAAGCTTATCTTTAAAGAACAGTGAGTGTTTCTTCAAGTATATGCCTCGGAGAACAGTGAGTGTTCTTCGGGACGGTCAGAATAAAAATGAAGGTTAAGATCCCCTCCTTCTAGCGCCAATTGTTGTTACCTAAAATCGGAAGGGATTGCTGGAATGGATGAGTAACAAACAAATGTGATAGCACGTCCGAGGGAAAGTAAATAACACAAGATTTGCCGGGTTTGTTAGGCTCGGGCTTGAATGCTCCCGCGAGATATTATTAATACGAATAGGTTGGAGTACAAATATTAATGTAAGAGTACAATTACAATGAGTGTAAAAGACCCTAGTTATCTAGCTCTTGAGTGCTGGTGATTGCCGGAAGAACCAGAGTTGAAGCTCTGTGAGTTCTTGTTCTCGTTTATGCCGACCGTATTTGGGTTAAGAGGTTTTCGAGAGTGAGAGGTAGAAGGATGTCCAAAGTTTATAGCGTAGCCAATAGAGAGAAACCAACCCTTTTCCGAAAGCTGTGCGTCCTCTATTTATAAGAGTTGGATGCCTTAATCCTGACGGACGATCGCCTTTCTTGTATTATAATAAGGGGCGATCGTCTTTTAGCACATGGGCTGGTTGCCTTAAAGTCCACGGCTGCTGCTGGTAGCCAGCTATGCGAACCAATGAGAAGTCTGCACGCGTCCTGAATCTCTGTCTCGGGAGGTCCCACCTAGGACCTTTCGGCGGGGATGTCGGTAGGCGGGACTGTCCTGGTCGTGGACAGCTGTTGATAGGCTGGAGTCAAGAATCCATGTTCTTTGGCGCCATTCGCGGATCTGCACGTGAGTCTGCACTCCGAGGTCCGGTCTTTGCAGACTTGGCGGATGTTGGCTTCACGTGGCATGACGCGGTCGTCCATGATCGGGCACTTTGGATGGTCGCTAGTTGACGGGAGGCGATCGCCTTGGCAGTCGATTGCTCGGCGCTGGGTCCTGTTCTGGGTCCTTCGATCGTTCTGGTTCGGTCGCCCAGTATTTTTCCGATCGCCTGTTAAGGTATATAAATCTCGACACAACAACGAACTCAAGAGCCGTTTAATTTCAGCACCTATCCTTTCTTTACCGCAAGGGACGAAAGGATTCGTGGTTTATAATGATGCATTCGGACACGGTCTTGGATGTGTATTAATGCAGAACGGGAAAGTGATTGCCTATGTTTCGCGGCAACTTAGACCTTATGAGGTTAATTATCTGACCCACAACCTGGAACTAGCATCCATTGATTTTCGCGTTGAAGATTTGGCATCATTACCTTTATGGCGTCACTTGTCATATTTTCACCGATCATAAGAGATTGAAATATATATTTACTCAAAAGGAGTTAAATATGCGACAGAGACGGTGGTTAGAACTAATCAAAGATTATGATATTGAGATACTTTACCACCCGGGCAAGGCGAACATTATCGCTGATGCCTTGAGTCGTAAGTCCGTTCAAGAGCAAATGCTTGCTCGTTTAATAGTGCAGAGGGAAATTCAACAGGAATTTCTGAGACCCGAGATCGAGGTCTGGTTACAGCGAGTGCAAGGGCAACTTTGCATGTTAGAGATTTCATCGCCACTCGAGGAGTCGATCAGAGTGAATCAGGGTTCAGACCCATCTTTGTTGCGTATTCGAGGTGATGCGGCTCATGGGAAAGCCCCTGGTTTTGTGGTCCACGAGGATGGACTCCTGATGTTGGGAAAATATGAACCCTGTATCGAAACAGCCGGGATATTCAATCCCTGTATCGAATTGTGTTGATAAGAGGTTTTGACAAATATGCCAATCCTCAATACAGTAAGGAAACTGTATCGAAGAAATTGAGGCATCAACCTGTATCGAAGCCCTGTCTCGAATCCAGCATATAGTGGAACCTTTCAGTACATCAAAGAAGTCTTATAAAGACCAAGTATGGAAACTGTCTCGAATCACCAATACAGTTATCTTCCATACAACTCTCAACAGGACAAAGAATGAATCTTCAGAAGTCAAAGTCCCGTTGAATAAGAAGTATTTAAATACTCAAGGATAAAGTATTTAAATACTGTCAGTCAACAGATCTTCAAATCCCGCTAAATCTGAATCGTGCTTTTCATCCCGTTGGAACGGAATCTTGCTCAACGGATACATCTCAACGGATATATATTTCAGAGACTATATATATCTCATCAAGGCGTTGAAGATCAGTCACCGTTACCAAAACCAATTGACTGAAATTATCAAAGCTATCAAAGTTATTATCAGAGCAAAACATATCTCCAAAGCTTACTGCAACTCAGATCTAAGAGATATACAGTGCTGATCATCTTGAACAACACTTCATCAGCTAGAAGCTCATAAAGTCAAAGCTGTTGTTCATACTCTGTTCTATACTTTGAGCAAACGCAGATCAGCCCTGTGTGGACTGAGGAAGATGAAGCTTCAGAACTCTGTGTGAAGAAGCCAGTCAAGCTTTAGCTCAAACCAATCTGTGTGAACGGTTGAAGCTAAGATCTTTATATCAATATGTGTGAACGATATATTGATTGTATACTGTTATCATTACGTAGTTGTGTACGTAGTAATTATAATAAACATTTTACTCCTGTGTGGAGGACCAGTGGACGTAGAGGGGTTTACCTCGAACCACTTTAAATACTGTGTTATTTACCTTCAGTTTTTACTGTTTTAATTACTGTGATTATTTAAGTATACACTGCACACCGAGTTGTTATATCCACAGCAACTTACTGTATCTAAGACTTCCACTACGCACTCAGATTTAAAATCAGTACAGCTTGTTGTTTAAACTACTTCCCAAGCTATATCCAGTATACTTAGTGACCAACAAGTGGTATCGGAGAGGTTGATTCTAAGAAGAATCAGTCGTATTTTTAACCGAATCAGATCCAAAATCACTTACCCTTTAAAACAGTCTCTTTCATTTCTTTATTCTCACATGGATACTTCTATGATCAACAAAGTGATTATGTTCTCTATTAACGAATTTGATGATTGGAGAATTAGGATGGAGGCTCATGTTGCAGCAATGCACAAAGAGATGATTTTTGTGATACAGGATGGCCCTATCAAGATCATGAAGGTAAACACGGCCGCAAGGATTGAAGGCCAAGCGCATGCTGAGATGCTCGAGAAGGAACGCGAGCAATGGACCACAAATGAAAGAAAGCGAGCCAATCTCGACAATGTGGCTAAGAACGCGTTATTTGTCACCCTTCACAAAGGCACGTTCTCGAAGGTAAAGAGCTGCAAAACAGCCAAGGAAATCTGGGACAAACTCAAGATGATTTGTGAGGGAACTGAGCTCTCAAAAGAAAACAAAATTTCAAAAATGACTCAGCAATTTGAATCTTTTGAAATGAAACCAACTGAGACACTTGAGGAACTTGACCTCAGATTCACTGGTATTGTTAGTGAACTTGAAGCTTTGGGCAAAATTTATACCCAAAATGAGAAGAATTTAAAAATTTTCAGATCTCTCCCAGCTCGATGGGACATTAAGACCACAGCTATGCGTGTGTCTTGCAATCTTAATGAAATAACTACTTTTGATCTCTTCTCTGACCTCAAAGCTTTTGAGTATGATATTGACAGAAGAGAGAAAGCTGAAGAATCTCCTTTAAAGGTCACAGCACTAGCCGCTGTATCGAGTCGTCGACACAGCATTCCTAGCTCGTCGAAGCCTAGTCACAAGAATGCTGACAGTGACGACAACATCCTGTCTCAAGATGAAATGGCGCTTCTCATGCACAAATTCAAAAAGTTCATCAAGAAGACTCCCTACAGGCCCAAACCTGTCCAAAAGATAAGTACCGAAACTTCATCCGGTAATTCTAACATGTGCTATAATTGCAGGAAACGAGGGCATTATGCAAATAAATGTCCTCATCCCAAAGTTCAAAAGTTGCCGGAGGCCGAGCAACAAGGGAGAGATGAAAGAAGACGTGCTTCGAAAAACAAGCTCAAGGTCCTGATTGGAGAATCAGAAGCCTCCCCCACAACATCCAAATTAGAAAAATGTCTTCAGGTGGTCACCGAAAGTGATTCATCTGACGATGAGTTCGATGATAAAGCATATATGTGCTTTATGGCCAAAGACATTCCGGAAGGAGAAGATAGCGATGATGAGGTAAGTTCAACCTCAGCTATTCCATCAAATGCATCTCATACTTTTGAAAACATGATGAATGAATTTAAAAACATTCAAAAGGCCCATGAGATATTGAAAAACGAGAATATACAGCTCCAACTATCTAACCTAGAGCTGAAAGATGAAAATGACTTGCTGAAGATAAATTATGAAAATATGTCTCTTGACTGTGAAACCAGCAAAGTCGATTTTGAAAAACTCATGGAGAGCAATCATCAACTTGCTCATGAACTAAGTGAGATTAAAACTCACAACGAGAGCAAGACAAATGATTTGGTTCTACTTCAAGCCAAAGTCATAACTCTCGAAAAATGAGAAATTAAACTTGAGACCACTCTGAAATCATTCGAGAAATCGTCCAAAAGAATGGAAGAAATTCTGAGCACTGGGCAACATGCTCATGATAAAAGTGGCTTAGGATACAGCTCATGTTCAAACAAAGGGAAAACTAGTACAGTGTTTGTCAAGAGTGTGGAAACATTCCAGTATCGAAATATACCCCTAGTCCCGTGAAGGAACCTGCTGCACCGCGAAAACTGAAGGCTGTCATTCCGCCCCCGCAATCCTATTCCAGACAGTGGAATCATAAGTCGTTCCAACCTGTGAGGCGCACTCAACAGCATGCTCCCCGAGCATATCAATAGCGCCAACAGCCGTTCAGAAGGAAGGTTGTATCCAACTACCAAAGGCCCGCACGGCAGTACTATCAGTACAGCACGCTGAGGTATTGGAGACAGGAGCGCCGTTATCCCTCGAGACAGCAAGTGCCCACTCAGTATCAACAACAGCGTTGGGAATCTAACTAGAGACCTAGAAGGCAAGCTGTTAGGCCCAAGAAAATGGCTCCACCTCTAAGACGGCACTCGTACTGGATTAATAATAGTAACCCTGAATTTTTCATGCATAATAATTTTCATGGTTATAGCGACTACGGATATGCCCCTCATAGATATTGCAACACTGTACCGAGTATGACCTACATTAAACCAATTGCTGCCAGGAAAACTTGGGTACCTAGAGGAACTAACATACATGGACCCAAAAATCAAAGGGGACCTAAATCTACTTAATTTCTTTGCTACAGGACATTCTAGAGGAGGATACCTGGTACTTCGATAGTGGATGCTCTCGGCACATGACCGGAGATAGAAGCAAGCTATCAGATTTTGTATAAGGTCGCATTCCAAAAGTTCGTTTCGGTGATAAATCTAAAGGAAGAAAAAGAGGGAAAGGAAACCTACTTGTCGGAAAATTCAAAGTCACCGGTGTTGCATATGTTGAAGGCTTACAGTACAATCTACTTAGCATTAGCCAGTTCTGTGATAAACAGTTCTCGGTGAAATTCTATGTAGATCGCTGTAGAGTCAAGAGCATCCAAACCAAGGAAGTTGTGCTTACAGGAAGCAGATCAGGTAACATGTGTATTGCTGACTGGAAGCCTATGAGCTCCTCAATTCCATGCTTTGTTGCCAAAGGCACCGCAGATCTTACCTGGTTATGGCACAAGAGGATGTCTCACGTCAACTTCAAAATGATCAACAAGCTCTCAATACAGGGAATGGTTAGAGGATTGCCAAATGTGTCATTCAAGAAGGACAGCATCTGCGGACTGTTTCAGAAAGGCAAGCAAATCAAGTCAACCCTGAAGAGCAAATCCTACCTTTCAACCCAAAGAGTGTTGGAGATGCTACACATGGATCTCCATGGTCCCATTGACCCAATAAGTTTGGGAGGTAAGAAATACTATCTTGTTGTTGTTGATGATTACTCCAGTTATGCTTGGACAATTTTCTTAAGCAAGAAGAAGGAAACAACATCAAAGCTGCCCGAGCTCACTGAGAAAGTTGCAAAATGAAAAGGCATTGAGTATCGTGTCCATTCGTTCGGCAGTGAGAATTTACTAACCGCTTTATAGAGCAATACTGTTCGGAAAATGGGATACAACACGAATACTCAGCTGCCCGACACCTCAACAAAATGGTGTTGCCGAGCGAAAGAATAGGACGTTGAAATAAGCAACAAGGACAATGATTGCAGCAAGCAAGTTGCCACAGTGTTTCTGGGGTGAAGCAACCAATACAGCATGTTACACTCAAAACCGCTGTATCGTCAACAAGCACCACAACAAAACAGTATATGAGGTATGGAACAACAAAACTCTGTTAGTTTCATATTTTCACATTTTTTGATGCACGTGTTATGTGTTGAATAATGGGAAGGACCAACTTAGAACCTTTGATGAGAAATCAGATGAAGGAATATTTGTAGGATACTCCTCCGTCAGCAAAGCTTACAGAATCTTTAATAAAAGGAAGCTGACGATCGAGGAATCAGTTCATGTCGTGTTCGATAAACCACATCATGACCCTACAGGAGTAGATGATATTACTCAGAACATCCAACAACTCTCTATCTTGGATCCTCCAACTCCCACAGAACCTGTCGTTGATTTAGAAATCAACCCCGCAGCTGTAAGAATCGACGTGGATGAAGCCGACGCTATACAAGCTGAAGCTGTATCCACAGAAACTATCGATACAGTATGGGACCTTGAATTAGAACCCGACCGAAGATGGTTGAGAGATCACCCGCAAGAGCTGATCATTGGAAACATAAATGCTGGTGTTTCTACTCGTAGGAGAATACAGAGTACACAAGGAAATGTACTTTGTGCACAAGAAGAACTTGATACTGAGATATCACAGTTTCCTGAATGGAAATCTCAATCCGAGCTTAGAAGACTCAATATGTGCACTATCGCTGTATTCTTAGCCCAGTCTGAACCTGTTTCGACCATAGACGCTCTTAATAATTCTCATTGGATAACATCTATGGAAGAAGAGCTTAACGGTTTCGAAAGAAACAATGTATGGTATCTTGTACCCAGACCTACACATCAATCGGTTATAGGAATCAAATGGGTATGATGGGAGAACTTAGTTATTTCCTAGGTTTGCAGGTCAAGCAGTTGCCTACAGGTATTTTCATCATCCAGGAAAAATACAACAAGGAGCTTCTCAACAAATTTGGAATGAACACTTCCAAATCATCGTCAACCCCCATGAGCACTTCCGTGCAAATTAGTGCTGATGAAGCCGGAAAGCCGTTTGACCAATCACTCTACAGGAAGCTCATTGGTTCGCTCCTGTACCTAATGGCTAGCAGACCCGATATCCAGTTTGCTGTTGGAGTGTGTGCGAGATATCAAGTAGCACCTAAGGAATCACACTTCAATACAGCTAAACGAATCCTGAAATACATTAAAGGAATAGTCGATGTAGGACTATGGTATCCTAAAGAAGGCGGATTCGATTTAGTTGGATACAGCAACTCGGATCTCGGAGGCTACAAGCTAGATAGGAAGAGTACAAGTGGAACTTGTCACTTTCTTGGACCTAGACTCGTTTCTTGGTTCAGTAAGAAGCAATTGGCTAACTCTCTTTCCACAACTGAATCAAAATACTATGCTGTTGGTAGTTGCTGTATGCAGATCCTTTGGATGCAGCAGCAGTTGTCAAATTATGGAATTGAAGCCAGAGAGACTCCAATCATGTGTGATAGCATGAGTGCAATTGCAATAACGCACAATCCTGTCCTGCACTAACGCACTAAGCATATCAACATGAAGCATCATTTTATAAGGAATCATGTCGAGAACAAAGATGTTCGCCTTGAAAAAGTTCATACAGACATTCAGTTGGCCGACATCTTCACCAAGCCTCTCGACACAGCCAGATTCAACATGCTTAGACAAGAATTGGGAATGCTACAGCCCGACTCCCTGTAAGTAATTTACTATTTTTACTCAATAATTGAGGGGGAATGCTGTAAGACCCAAGAATACAGTATCCAACGTTAATTATCTGTACACTTAGAACCGTCAATACAGCACTGTAGTGAGCAAAGACATATGAATCCTACAAATGACGTGTGCAATAATTAAGGGGGAATACAGTATGAGCCATGAATACAGCATTAATCCAAAAGTTGATGTATGGAATTTAAAACCTATATGTACCTTTTTAAGGGGGAACGTTGTATCGACGCGGATACAGCACATACTATAAGATTTCGATTTAGTATATATATATAATATTATATTGTTTCATTTTAAAATGATTTCTGTCCACATGCCCTGTTTTTATGTCAAACGTCATTTACATTAAATGCCTTACACGACATCTGGACAACTGAATCTCAAAAGCCGCGATGTTTTAAATTGTTTAATGTTTTAAAACCGCCGTTTCAGGCATTTAGGGTGACACAAATGTCAGAAATGGGACCCGCTCATATTTTTAACATTTTAATGGATTAGTGTACTAGTTACACTCAGTCCATCTTGACCGTTGATTTCAAAAACCGGTTCCCATACCTTAAAATCTGACCATTCGTACTCTGCAAAACCCTATTTCGCCGCCCACAATAAAAGGACTGATACTGCCATTAGAGACTCTTTACGCTTTCTGCAAAAATTAAGAGTTCTCAAGCAAAAACAGCCTACACAGTTTTTCTGTATTTTACTGCAAATTTCGTGTATTCTCTTTCACATTTTCTAGAAAAATAATCAATGGCTCGACAAACATCTTCTCCCGCACTCAAGAAAACCGCAAACATCATCGATGGATGGATCTTCTCAAGATCTGTTGTCATTGAATGCATTCTCGCTGAAACAAATCATGTCGAACCTATGGAGTTCATCATCACTCGTCTTCATCAATAAGGCCTCTACCGCCTTGGAAGTCAAACCGCTGACAAGTATGATGTTCATCTAGTTGAGGAATTTTACCTCAACGCCGCCGTACGCTTTTTGTCGCTGGCCCAAGGAGGTCACGTTGCTGACATAACCGCTACCATTCAAGGAGTGGAGATCTGTGTTGATAGCGATCTTCTCCAGAATATTTACAGGCTACCTGCTGATGGCCTGACAATGGATCAAATTGAGACGTTTGGGTCTCAAGAATTGATAACTAAGTTTTATGGGCTGTTCACCGGCTCAATTATTGTTGACATGGTTCAAACCACATGTCACAAGAAGAATTTTTGCCTGCCTTATGTGTATTTAAATGATTTTTTCTGCAGGATCATCGCGAATCGAACTGGTGCATTAGAAATGTGTACTAATCTGAGATTCAGGATGATGGTTGCAATTCTGACCTGTGAAAAGGTCAACTGGTGCCAGATAATCCTGAAACGCTTGCAGGAGGAAGTATGCAAGCCTGCCACCTAGAAGAAGTCATTTGGTTTAATGTTAAACCATATTTTGACGAAATACGGACTGTCGCAATCCGCTGATGCAAAGAAGAACAGCTCCAGGATATACCTAGGAGGTGTCAAGCCTACAGCATATAACCAGAGCACTATGGTCTGCAACCACCCGAAAACCAAAAGTATGCCCGTTTCTGCAGACCCAAGGGATGTGTCTTTGAAGTCCCAGGATGTGGAGTCTTCAAAGAAGAGGAAAAGATCTCACAGCAAGAAACCCATTGCTGGTGAGAAGTCGAAAAAGAAGCTAAGGAGGCTTTCTAAAGCAAAATCCACCAAAACCTCCGAGGAAGTTTCCACCATGGTGCAACCCACTGAAGAACAACCCCAGGGCCCAACCCCTGTGGAAGAGGTGTCCACTACTGTATCGACAGTAGATCCTGAGCCTTTGGCGGCTAGGACGGATGATCGGACATCTGCCAATGAAGAAGACTTTAGCGAGTCGGCTGCCCCTTCGGAGCCGAATGCTACTTCTCCTATGCGGGATTCCACACCCGTACAGGATCAATCTTCCTTCGGAGCACCATCCCCTGTAAGGAATCCCACTTCCCTATAGGATCCCACACCTGTAGAGAAAGCCTCGCTACAGCGGATCCAGACGTTGTACGCAGTCCCTCCCCGGACACCATTATCAACAAAACCCTTCTCTCTGTTCAGAACGACCATGCTTACGAAAGATTCCTAAAATGGAAAGGATACAGGCTAGCTCCGTATGACACATTATACAACTGGAGCGAATGGAGCCAAGACGAAAGATTTGTATCAGAAGTGACGGAAGTTGAGGCCCTGATTCGATGGGCCAATCCCTTCTGCAAAGAACTGATTGAAAGCCATCTACTGCAGAAATCTGATGCAAGGAGGAAAGGTAAAGATAAGTCACAGGACTCTTCCCCAAATCCAAAAGATGACAATGACTCAGACGACGATGACGATGCTTTACAAGCTGGTCTGAGAATGAGTCGTGAAGAGGCTCAAGACAGAGATGCCTCTCAACCCAAGGATGACGAAGGGCTGTCAAATCAAAGTGAGCCCCCTTCGCCACAGCAAGAAAACATTCCTGACAATGAGGAATCAGTCCCTCAAGTCGAGGAAGAAGAAATAGTTTTGGAACAGGCACCCGAGCCTGCCGCCGCTCAAGAAGAAGAAGTTGTCGCTGAGAGACAACAGGAGGAATCAGTCCCTCCTGTATCCTTGTCTACCGACGCACCTTCGCAACAGGAGGACACAGCACCCCCTGCCGCCGAACCAGAACATGCTGCTCCCGCCCCATCAACCATGGAATCCGAGGACGGTAATGTACCTGAGGATGTCCAACTTACTTCACGCCCAATCGTGAATCTGAGGAGGTTGAACGGATCCGAAGATTTTGCCCAACCGGATTCTCCAAGCACAGTTGCTAGAAAAGAGCATCTGCGTGCTCTTGGTCTTCAAACTGTCTTCATACAGGATGCAGTTAACGCCCTGTACTCAGTCGAGAAAGCTCTTAATTAGATGCACACCTCTGCTGTCGAAGAGATGACTAGCTTACAGCATGAAGTCTCTCTAGTAGTAGAAGCCTTCACTTTGTTGCCAGAAGTCTTCAAACAAGCACTGAAGATCATGCAAGACAAACAAGAGCAACTCCTGAAAGAAGAGGCAACCAAAACGCGCATTGCTGAAGCCAAGACCGCATGCGCTATGATCGAAAACAGTTCTCAATTGCGAGCCCACGACAAATGTATCAAGGATATGTCGGAGGTTCTTTCCACCCTTGTCGAGAGAATAACCAATATTGAGACGAAACAGGATGCCGCACTAGAGATCCTATGACGTCTTGATGAGGCCAACAAAGGGGAAGAAGCAAGAGAAGTTGCAAGGAGAATCAGGTTACAGCATGAAAGGGAATTTGAGGCTGCTCAAGACAGCATTACTGCTGAATTAAACAGGCTAGCCCCTCCCTCTCAGAGTTTTAATATTTCAGGCTCCCGACCTGAATTTCATGATCCAAATGTCCCGTGGCAAAACTTAATCCAAAGACCTTCTGAAATTCGTCTGCCGGCCAACCGCCATCCAACTGCCGATGAGGTGAAGCAATGGAGGAAGAATGAACTGATGAGATACTTTGTTAAACTCATCAGGGAATCCGCCATCTTTAAAAGCTATAAGACATTAGCGGAGGCTGCAGACAAATTCACGAAGATGCTAGAAGAAGGAAAACTCCCTCTCCAGCTAGATATGAAATCCAAGCACAAAAGAGGAGATCGGATCACCCATCCAGAAGACTGGATTCTTGCCTTTGATCCTATGAAGGAAGATCTATACACCAAGATCGAGGCAACGATTCCCTACAGAACTGGTGGCATGGAACCGAGAATGATCCAGGGAGAAAGCCATGGAGACATGCGGACTATAGGAGCTGAAATCCTTGTATATTAATTTTATTTTGTAATTTTTCTTTCGAAACAGCAAACCATGTACTCTAATTGTTAGAATATCAATAAAAATGTTTGCTTGCCTTGAAAGATTACAACTCGTAATCTACTGTGTTGATGTATGATTACATAAATTAAATTGTTTGATAACAATCTCAAGTATAGAAACTTGCTTTGAAAATTAAGCTGTACGAACATGTCTGCGAACAGTTCATAATTTCAGGTGTATGCTTAGAATACATTGTAAGATTGTGCATGCGCGCCAATCATAAGCTTAAGTTGTAAAAATTCTTAGCTGTATCGAACTCGCCTGCGAGCAGTTCATTAATTAGACTAAGTTTCTGAAAGACAGACACTACCCAAAAAAGTACTTTAGCCGCGACCCGAAAAAACGGCCAACGACTATAAAGTGTCGTCGGCTAAACTCCGCACTTTAGCCGACGACTCGTTCTGCCATCGGCTAAAGGGTTTTAGCCGACGACTTGGCTGAGGTCGTCGGCTAAAGTGCGAAATAGTCGTCGGATATATTAAAGAGGTTTAGCCGACGACCGAGATAATATTTAGCCGACCGAAAAAAAAACATTTTAGCCGACGACTTGATCTCGGTCGTCGGCTAAAACCCTTTCGAAAAAAATAATATTGCAACGGTTTAGACGACGACCTAGATCTCGGTCGTCGGCTAAACACTTTTTCAAAAAAAAAATTAATATACTTTAGCCTACGACCTGATCCAGGTTGACGCCTAAACTCCTTCCGAAAAAAAAATAATATTGCACCGGTTTAGCCGACGACCTAGATCTAGATCGTCGGCTAAACAATTTTTCAAAAAAAAAATAATATACTTTATCCGACGACCTACTCTAGGTCGTCGGCTAAACTCCTTCCGAAAAAAATAATAATATTGCAACGGTTTAGCCGACGACCTAGATCTAGGTTGTCGGCTAAACCTCCAAGTGAAAATTATTTATAGTTTAGGGAACACAACCCAATCTTGCCCCTCTCCCCGCTAAAGAGCACATTTCTATTCCCGATCCTGTCAGTTATTCCCGAAAAAAGCTTGTGAGTTGCTACTTTGAGTTGTGCTAGCTGGAGTGACGAAGGTTTCTACCGGTTGTTATAATCACCATTTCGATTAAGGTACGTATTTTATTGTATTTTTTATTGTGATTTCGAAACTTCGTATTATTCATGTTACATTCCATAGCTTTTATGTAAAACGATTAAGTTTTATGATGATAATCATTATGATTAATTGTTTGTTGTGATTTCATTTATAATTTGAACAATATTAGTTAGTTAGATTAATATTGGAAAATGTATACATTTTCAGGATGGAAAAGAGTTGGATTGGGTTACGAAAATGGGATCCAAGTGTAATGGATGGGATGAAGCAGTTTATGAGATTTGTAAAAGAGCACGACAGTGGTAATACGTTGGACTACTGTCCGTGTAATAAATGTAGATGTCGCAGTGATATGTTTCGTTTTCCATTTGACGAGGTCTGGGAACACCTAAAGAAGAATGGTTTTTGGAGTAAATATACATGTTGGATATGCCACGGTGAAGCACCGAATTCTGTTATTCCATATGATCACGGACAATTTAGTGGTAACGACGGGTTCACCGATCTGAAGAGGAGGTTGATTGATGATGTGTTTGGTTTTTCCGAGACGGTTGTACCAACTGAGCAAATCCCACGACCCCGTAGACCGTTGCCTTGCAATACTGCTGGGCTTGACAGGTACAACAAGCTAATTCAACTCCAACAGACCCCTCTATACCCAGGGTGTAACATGGCTGTTCTTGATTGTGTCATGGAAACGATGAGATTAAAGGTGGAAAACAAATCATCCATCAAGTATGTAGATGATTACTAGGAGCTTACGAGTAATATGCTTCCACAGGGTCATCATCTTCTTAATACATATTCAAAAATGAGACGAATTTTGAAAGATCTTGGTCTTTCCTACATTAAGATCCACGTCTGCATGTATGATTGTGTTCTATGCAGGGCATCCTAATGAAGACCTCACGAGATGTCACGTATGTGATACGAGAGAGATATAGGATCACTCCTTCGGAAAAGAGAAACCGGTGAAGGTACTTTG
Organism: Orobanche coerulescens; assembly: GCA_033398695.1. Lineage (NCBI taxonomy): Eukaryota > Viridiplantae > Streptophyta > Magnoliopsida > Lamiales > Orobanchaceae > Orobanche > Orobanche coerulescens. The sequence goes on from CM065819.1 coordinate 11,156,620, forward strand.
GTATTTTCCATCAAGGACGAGGTTGGAACGGCTTTTTATGTCTCCTCACACGGCAAAAGCAATGAGATGGCATGCCGAGCCGCGCACTAATGACAGGGATACTATGATACACCCTTCGGATGGAGAAGCGTGGAAGCATATAGATAGGGAGTATCCGAATTTTTCTTCAGATATCCGAAATGTGAGGCTCGGGATTGCATCTGATGGTTTCAACCCTTTTGGTAACATGAGTCTTTCATATACCATATGGCCTGTTGTAGTGATTCCTTACAATCTTCCTCCGTGGATGTGTATGCGGAAGGAGTATAATATGTTGACCTTGTTAGTCTCGGGGCCGGGATATCCGGGAAAGTGTATCGATGTGTATATGAGACCTTTGATAGAGGAGCTGAAATTGTTGTTGGAGCAAGGTCATCCCACGTACGACAGTTATTCGTACGAGACGTTCTACTTGCACGCCATGTGTATCGGCACTATTAGTGATTTTCCTGCATATGGAATGCTGTCTGGATCTGTTATTCGCGGATATAGAGGTTGTCCAGTGTGTTTGAATGGAGATTGTGCTAGGTACCACTGTAGGAAAGTTATCTGAATGCGTCATCGGATATGGCTTGAGAGGGAACATGAGTGGCGTATGGATGCTGCAGCATTTGATGGCACTGTAGAAATGGGCGAGCCACCACGACAATGGACAAGTGATGAAATACTATCAATTCTTAATGAGTACGATTTTGATCAGCTTAGCAACCATCCTGATGTGATTGCAGCAACCCCTGAAAGGCCCGACAGGTATAAGTATTGGTCGCACAAAAGTATATTCTGGGAATTGCCTTACTGGTCCAAGTTACTGATAAGGAACTTCTTGGATGTCATGCACATTGAAAAGAATGTTTGCGATAGTGTGGTTGGGACAACCTTAGGTTGGGATGGAAAGACCAAAGACGGGCCAAAAGCACGCAAAGGTTTGGAAGAAATGAGCATAAGAAAACATTTGTCGTTGAAAACTGTCAAGGGAAAACAAAAAATGCCTAAGGCAGCTTACACCATCAACTGAGCAGAGAAGGCGAGATATTTTCTTTGGATAAAGATCGCTAGGTATCCTACGGGTATCTTTGGAAATATAGGAAGATGTGTTAATTTCAGGGAGAACAAGTTAACTGGTTTGAAGAGTCATGATTGTCATATCCTACTCCAACGCCTATTTCCGGTATTTATTCGACCGTACATACCAAAACAGGTGGTCGAGCCGTGTGTTTCATTGTCAAGATTTTTCCAGAAATTATGTACGAGAGAAGTCAAGAGATCTGATTTGCGTAAAATGCAAGATGAGATCATCCATATCTTGTGCAAGTTTGAGCGAATATTTCCTCCAAACTTTTTTGACCTCATGCCTCACCTCATGATCCACCTTCCCAGGCAGTTATTGGTCACTAGTCCAGTGCACTACACATGGATGTACCCGGTTGAAAGGTAACATAATTTTGTATGATATATATATATATATATATATATATATATTGTCAAACTAAGTATGATTTTTAACACAATGACAATATTACAGGCAACTCGGTGATTACAAAGACTTTGTGGCCAATAAGTCTGCACCAGAAGGATGCATTGTAGAATCTTACCTCGCGTCGGAGTGTATTACGCATATCAAGTTGTATTTGGGCACCTTTGAGCCCCCTTCCCGCTCTATTCCAGCAGATAAAATACAATTCAATCTTTCTATCATATCCACTGAGGTTGACGTCTATGGGAGGTTTCTAGGAAGACAATTAGACCCGTACGAGTCACGAATTGCACATTGGTGGATATTGCTCAATTGTCCAGAAGTTCAATACTGGAAAGACATCTACTTGTCATGCGATATGGTGCGAGGTGACACTAGATTCCACAATGACACTTTTGCCAATGTTAGGCGTATTTTTATGCGCTTTTATATCATTATTTTATATCCATCTTGAGCCTAAATCAGCATAAATGAGCTTTTAATGCGCTATTCTTATATGTTTTGTAGGAAATCGGAGTCCGGAAGTCGAAAAGATGAAAAACGGGCGAAAACAGCAGTTTTTGGTCATGAGCCGCGGCACACGAAGATGGCCTGAAAGTCCTGAGCAAACTGTACTCTGAGCCGCGGCACAGCCTAAGTGAGCCACGGCTCAGAAGGAAAATGTCGCGCCCAGGCATAGGCGCTGAGCACCGTGAGCCGCGGCACAGGCTAAGTGAGCCGCGGCCCACGGGGTGGTTTTGGTGTGTTCTGCGCGGTTTTGGGCCGTTTTGGAGCCTGTTCTCGACCTAATCACACGGACGCATTTTGGAGGCTGATGACGACTATAAATAAGCATTGAAGGGCTGAAGAAAAGAAGAGGATCGAGGGGGAGATCGATAGGAAGATACCAGCGAAGCAGAAAGGAGGAGATTTGTGGGTGACGACAAGACCACGGATCCCTACGGTTTTTCTTAGTTTTTCCGCATCTTAGTTTCTAGATCTATTCGAGTAGGATTGTGACTGTAGCCGATTTCATGACGGTTTGATTATTTATTATTATTTCGATTTACTCGTTATTCTATTGAATTGGATTCTTCTTACTGTTCTTAATGCTTTTTAATTGTCTGGCCAACAGTTAAATTGTTTTGAATGTCTTTATGGATTCGGGAGATGAAATTTAGGCATAGTTCTTGTGAGACGAATCATAATTTTCGTGAGATAGGGATATACTTATGGCAATTGTGAAGCCTATTTATTGTGGGAATTCTTGAACTGTTCTAGCTATTAATTATCTAATTCGAATAGGGATATATCGAGTTAATAATTCATAGTATTTTCTATCGACCTTGGGAAAGGCTTTAGACTAATTAAGGAATTCCTGGCTTACAATCAATTGAATAAAAGTGAATTGAATTGAATAAATATCATTCCTGATTGTTTGAGGTAAAAATCATAATCCTACGCCCTTATTTGTATTATTATTGTTATTATTATTATTAGTACTATTATTTATTTTCTGCAATTAATTTAGATATAAATTCTATTTAAGTGTTCTTCGAATAAAACTGTGAGTCGACTATATTTTAGTACTTAGTGAATTCAGTCCTCGTGGGAACGATACTCACTCATCAGTTTATTACTTGTCTATGATAACGTGCACTTGCATTTAACGAAATATCGCAACAAGTTTTTGGCGCCGTTGTCGGGGACTGATTTTTCGCTAATATCAATACCAAGCGACTCTGATTTTAATTTGAAGTTTTCTTGTTCGTAATTATATTTTTATTTTCTCCATTATGTTTTCCTTTGAGTATCGTGGCCCTTGGCATTTCATAAATTTCGATGTTCTTAATAATTTACCAAATAGGGTCAGTCAGCCCCCTCCCCCAAAACAAAAGACCATGCTTGAACAATGTGTAGACCTTCTCAAAAATCTAAATAGTACCCTTTTTGAGCGAGAATGTGCAAGTCGAGGTCTTGAGATTCACTATGGTTATTTTCCAGCTCATATATTTAGTAGTGAAGTTGAGGGGGAGGTTGAGAATAAAGACATGCTAAGTTTTAGGGTCGATCTCCCAGCACCCGATAATTACATAAAGTGTGATGAGCCTGTAGAAGAAGTTACCATTGACGATGTTTCCAAAGAAATTTCATTAAATTGTCATCAAACTTCGACTAATAAGGTGAGCACTTTTGTGCCAAAAATTTTATTAACGGTGCCGCGCACAATCTTTCCTAAATCCATAATGGGAGAGATTGACCCCATTACTTCTGATTTTGTCGAGGCTGATTCCTTGAGTTCTAATGAGGTTGTTCATGATAAGTCTTTATTATTTACCCATTCGAACTCTGCTTATTTTTTCATGCCTTATCATTATTATATTCTTCCATCATTTTTTGGTTGTCCTCATAATTATTCTTACTCATTATTTGTGGCAACCGGGCATGAACCAAAGCATCCCCTATGGAATAAGAGGCTTATAGATTGCAAGAAGGGGGCATTTGGCAATCTCCCTAGAAAGAAGCCACGTTAAACTCTTTTTGCCACGTCGTGCTCAAGACGTAAAATAGAGCGCTTGATGGGAGGCAACGCATCATTTTTACTTGCTTTCTAGTTAGTTGTTTTTATTTGATTTTTAGTTATTAATTTTTCTTTGTTTTGTTATTTCTTTTGGATTCGTATTCTTGTTGGCCCGTATCTCTCTAATATTTTAACCCCAAATGAGTTATTATTCTTCATATTCTAGTCTTTCTTGATTTAATGTCTATTGTTATCTCATGACTAGAAACTAAGTTTGGGGGTCCCTCGTGATGCTGAGCGTTATTTGAAGTATGGATTGACAGGCGATTCCACTCAGACATGTGCTAGATTTCAAGAAGACATTTGGAATAAGTTTCACTTTTCCTTATCTCTTTTATTTTTACATGAGTTTTACTGTTGATGATTTTATGTGTAGTGGAATAAATTGAAGCATGTGATATTTCCTTAATTGAGATTTCATTAGTGCGTTATTTTTCCTGCATACTGTTGATGGTTTTTGCAAACAAGAAATTTTTCGTGAATTTTTCGTGCTTCCATGTGTAAAACTGATGTTACGATACTGATTTCTCTTGGAAGAAACAATTGATTTTTGGTCGAGTTGCAGTCAGCGATATCTGCTTCTGTTGAATATTCAATTAGATCCGAAATTTTATCGTTTTTGTAGAAATTTTAGCAGATAAGAAAGGAGACATACGTGTTTTTAAATCACCGTTTATACGTTTGGTTAAACTTTTCGCGTAGCTAATCGTCCAGTAATATGAGTCTTGTTGGCACTTGGATTGAGTTTAGAGTCGGACAGTTTTTCCAAAAAGTCGAGATATTAGTTGTTCTATGATGGGAAATCTAGTAACCGGGGGTATTCACGTGACTCGTTGTTTACTCTCGTGCAAAACGACGACCCTGAATAGATTTATAATTTAGAAATATCGCATTTCCGATGATGGGAAGCCTAGTAACCGGAGGTATTCACGTGACCCGTTGTTTACTCTCGCGTAAAACAGCAACCTTGACATGCGGGAATTGCTATTCGAGTTTTTTCTCCGCTGTAGAGGGGGGCTTAGTAACTAAGCATCCATGTGCCCCATGAGTGTCTTTTACGTCAAACGATTCCCCTATACATGAGAATGGAATTCCACCCTAGGATTATCCCGATGAAACATTCCGAGATACGAACCTAGTGGTTAACTCGAATCATATTATTGATCATACATAAGGGAATGCTGTCCTAGGAGTAATTTTGATAATGAAACTCTTGAATTTTGCCACTAGACTGTGAGACTGGGCGATTTAGCTTGTTTAATCTAACCCTTCATATTGACGGTCGGTTAAATCCACGCTTGTTAATCTTTGAGATTGATTTTCTTCATGAACGATTGATTATAACTGAAATTGGTTACTTAGTGGAATCAGTGTCCTGGATGTGACTCGCTATTACGATATTTGTACTATTCTTTGAGATTTTCAGGGTAGTATTGATTAAGTTGAGCACTATGGACTTGCATAATTATTCACGATCCATTTTGTTTAAAGATTGATAATTTTTGCTTGAGGACAAGCAAAGGCTCAAGTTTGGGGGTATTTGTTAGGCGTATTTTTATGCGCTTTTATATCATTATTTTATATCTATCTTGAGCCTAAATCAGCATAAATGAGCTTTTAATGCGCTATTCTTATATGTTTTGCAGGAGATCGGAGTCCGGAATCCGAAACGATGAAAAATGGGCGAAAACAGCAGTTTTTGGTCATGATCCGCGGCACAAACCAAGTGAGCCGCGACACACGAAGATGGCCTGAAAGTCCCGAGCAAACTGTACTCTGAGCCGCGGCACAGCCTAAATGAGCCGCGGCCCAGAAGGAAAATATCGCGCCCAGGCATAGGCGCTGAGCACCGTGAGCCTCGGCACAGACCAAGTGAGCCGTGGCCCACGGGGCGGTTTTGGTGTGTTCTTCGCGGTTTTGGGCTGTTTTGGAGCCTGTTATCGACCTAATCACATGGATGCATTTTGGAGGCTGATGACGACTATAAATAAGCATTGAAGGGCTGAAGAAGAGGAGAGGATCGAGGGGGAGATCGATAGGAAGATACCAGCGGAGCAGAAAGGAGGAGATTTGTGGGCGACGACAAGACCACGGATCCCTACGGTTTTTCTTAGTTTTTCCGCATCTTAGTTTCTAGATCTATTCGAGTAGGATTGTGACTGTAGCCGATTTTATGACGGTTTGATTATTTATTATTATTTCGATTTACTCATTATTCTATTGAATTGGATTCTTCTTACTGTTCTTAATGCTTTTTAATTGTCTGGCCAACAGTTAAATTGTTTTGAATGTCTTTATGGATTCGGGAGATGAAATTTAGGCATAGTTCTTGTGAGACGAATCATAATTTTCGTGAGATAGGGATATACTTATGGGAATTGTGAAGCCTATTTATTGTGGGAATTTTTGAACTGTTCTAGCTATTAATGATCTAATTCGAATAGGGATATATCGAGTTAATAATTCGTAGTATTTTCTATCGACCTTGGGAAAGGCTTTAGAATAATTAAGGAATTCCTGGCTTACAGTCAATTGAATAAAAGTGAATTGAATTGAATAAATATCATTCCTGATTGTTTGAGGTGAAAATCATAATTCTACGCCCTTATTTGTATTATTATTATTAGTAGTAGTACTATTATTTAGTTTCTGCAATTAGTTTAGATATAAATTCTATTTAAGTGTTCTTCGAATAAAATTATGAGTCGACTATATTTTGGTACTTAGTGAATTCAGTCCTCGTGGGAACGATACTCACTCATCACTTTATTACTTGTCTACGATAACGTGCACTTGCGTTTAACGAAATATCACAACAGCCGACTATTTTGGAGAATGGGTACGTATACATTCAGTTGCTATTGCATTTTGGACTTAAGATATTTTTTTACATATAAAGTTTATTTATGACAGATGACACACATACAAGATGACGGACACCCTAACTGGTCGCGTGAACTTATGCTTCTTTCTATGAAGCCGGTTATGTCAAGAATTTATTCGATGGCCAAAGTCAACGGTGTCGCATTCGTATGCCTTGAGAGAGACCAAAAAAAAAGATGTCAAAATTCTGGGGTTATGATAGATGGTGGATATTACGGTGTTCTTTTGGAAGTGGTAGAACTAATTTATGGGGAAGGCATGATAATTTACTTGTTTAAGTGTCGATGGTACGACACTAGTCTTGGAACCGATATGCAAGACGACTACGGGCTGTTATCTGTTGACACTTCCACTTCATGGTATGAAAGTGATCCTTTTGTATTTGCTACATCAGAAAAGTTGGTGTATTATTTGGACGACTTGGTGAAGAAAGGCACATGGAAGGTAGTGAACGTTGTGACAACGAGGGATATTTTTAGTGCTGCTACACTGGGAGAAACAACAGGTACTGATGACGATGATGCTTATCAAGAGCCAAATACAGCAAATATTCCACCATCAACGACAATTACAATGAATAATGTTCCTGAAGGACGAGTCATCCGACTCCGTGGTGATGCTCGCGGGTACGTTGATGTTGATACAAACGAATTACTTGAAAATTCTGATGACGATAATGTGGACGACTTCAGGCATATGTTGCCGGATATCAACTCAAATAATGAGACAGACCGTAGTGATGACTCAAACTATGAGCCATACATTTAGTAGATGTATATTTTCATTTGTTAAATATAATTAAAAAAAATAGTAATAATAATAATCATAATCATAACATTAATATAATATCAATAATATTATTAAAAAAACTGGGGTTTAGCCGACGCAATCTTATAAGTTGTCGGCTAAAGTTTTTTTAAAAATTATACTTTAGCCGACGACATATAAGACGGTCGTCGGCTAAACCCCAGCAATCACCCGACCGTGTTAGATAACACGGTCGGGTCAGCATACAATGTGTTTTCCCATTCTAGGCAGGTGCGACACGGCCCGTGTCTCCTAACACGGTCGACTAATTTTTTAAAAAAAAAAATTAAACTTTAGCCGACGACTTATAAGACGGTCGTCGGCTAAACACCCGACCGTGTCCAACGACACCGTGTCGCACCCGCCGAAATTGAAAACACATCTTTGTTCGACCCGACCGTGTTGTCTAACACGGTCGGGTCATTGCTGGGGTTTAGCCGACGACCGTCTTATATGTCGTCGGCTAAAGTATAATTTTTTTTTAAAAAACTTTAGCCGACGACGTAGATCTTGTCGTCGGCTAAATCCCCACCTTTTATACATTTTCTCTACCTCCCTTTTATTATTTTCTTCTTCTGGTTTAACGTAGATATCTACCGCCCGTCGCCCGCCGATCGTCACCCAGCCCCAACCGCCCGTCACCTAGCCGCCCATCACCTAGCCCCCGTCCTGCCGATCGTCACCCAGTTGATCGTCCCGTTGCCCCGTCTTCTGGTTTAGCCGATCGTCCCGTCGCCTGTACGAGCCCCATCCCTGCCGCCCGACGAGCCCCGGTCCCATCGCCCGCCCGCCAGCCCGGCCGCGGTAACCCTTGTCCTTATTTTTTTAGTTTGTTTGTTGAATTTATTGTATTTGTTTGATGAATTTGTTTAGATTATGTGATGAATTAGATAAATTGTTTAATGAGTTGTGATGCAATATTTGATGAATTTAGTATTTTCAATATTTTGTGTTTAATGAGTTGTGAATTTGATGAATTTGTTTGAGGAGGAAGGGATTGTATAGCCGGCGTTAATCGAAAGATTAACATGGTATGGCATTAATAATTACTATTGTGTTGAATTGTGAATTTGATGAATTTTTTTAGATTATTTGATGAATTTGTTTAAAAATATTTGATGAATTTGTTTGAGGAGGAAGGGATTGTATAGCCGGCGTTAATCGAAAGATTAACGTGGTATGGCATTGATAATTAATGTTGTGTTGAGTTGGGAATTTGATTTATTTGGTTAGATTATGGATAGAATAAAGAAAGCGTTGGGGAAGAAGTCGACAAAGTCGACCACTCCCGATTCGGGAGGGAGTTCGGCAGCCTCTAGTAAGGCGGATCCAGGTACACTATACATATCTCAGAGCAGTGTTCGTGCCCGCCAGATACTAGAAGCTACCGGCATGAATGCTGACGATTTTTATAGGGCGACAGATGATCCCGCTGCACTAGCGCGGCATTTATCCTTTCAGACACCACGGCCGACCCCCTCGCATCCGGAGACTCGTATGCCTCCCATCTACCGACCCACGTCCAGCTCTCACACATCAGGAGATGTACGAAGTTCCTCGTCCGCGGTGCCCCACGGTCCGCCGCCGACTCTATTCATGCCTCTGATGGTTCCGACTATTCCATAGGTCGATGAGACGGGAGCCTGAGTTCCCGTTCGATTGATTAGCCCTGACGAGGCGTACGTCTACGAGTCTTGGCCAGACAACATGTTTTGGCGGAGTTGTCGGGTTTCGAAGACAAAATTGTACGAGGAGATAGAGAGGGAGAAGGAGAAGGGGAAAAATGTAGTCGAGGAGGAGAAGAAAAAGAAGAAGACTCGTGGCCCAGCAAAGGGTCTGGCGCTCGACTCGTACGTAAGTAAGCATGGCCGTTATGAGATTCCTCTAGACAGACACGGCCGGCCGGTGATGTCTTCTGACGCTGCGGCGTCATATAGCCGTAATGTTGGCTTTGTCATTCGGGACAGAGTCCCCGTTTTGTGGCCCGATTGGGGGGACGTGCCGCAGTGCGTGAAGGATGCTTTGAATAATGCTATGTCGGTAAGTTAATAAATATTTAATAAGTGTTTTTCAATCAACACGTAGTTCTTGAAAATGCAATATGTGATGTTTTTAAATTATTGCGTATTTATGCTGTTCATAGGTGTGGTTTGTCATTCCCGACTCTCTACTACGTACTTGGTGTGACGAGGTGCAGTCTACCAAGTAAGTCATTTTAATTTATTTTGTATCTACATTGTTTGCGTAATTTTGTTTCTTACGAATGATATATGTTGTGCAACGTGTGTTGTAGGTACAAATCTTGGAAAAATGAGATGCACATGTTCTGGATAGCCTCGGGTGATACCCGAGAGGCTACCCCAGAAGAATCCAAGTTCCGGGAGTACGAGTGGAAGTGGCTACGCGCCCATTTTCGCGACCCAGAGTTCATGGTATGACTAAAATACCCTCATTTCATTCTTCCTCTTTCAGTTTTTATTTTTTTGAGTTCTAAATATAAACTCCATTGTTTTAAATTAATGTTTCAGAATATAAAAAATACTTGAAGTTCCGATTTTTTTAAATTAGATAAAATCGGAACTTCAGGTATTTTTTTTAAATTCTGGAATATTATTAATATTAAAAAATTGGAATTTTTTTATTCAAAAGTGGAAATAAATTGTTTTAATAAAAATAAAAACTAGAATATTATTTTCGATAAAAAAATAAAAATCTGAATATTGTATTTTATTTCATAAAAAATGCTAGTATTTAATAAAAAATAATAATATTTCAGTTTTTATTTTTTTTGAATTCTAAATATAAACTCGATTCTAAATAATATTTTTTTGTAGGCGACTAGTTTGACCAACACGACCAATCGTGCTGGTCTGACTGACCATCACAGTCTGGGTTCCTGGTCGTTAGCCAGAGTTGCGCACGAGGCCGTTTCTTCTGATTGTTGGACGCATTTGCCTACGTGACTCAGAGAGCATTTCCGAACCGTCCCGAGGAGCATGTAAGTCTTTTTTTATTTTATTTTAGTAATAAAATAAATGCCTTTGTATCATACTTTTATTGATATTCAAATATTTATTTTCATATTAACTTAGGAGCGTGTGCGGGAGGAGTCTCAGAGGATGCTTGTTGAGATTGCTCGGGAGCAGTATCCGGACTTAGCGGAGACCGACCTCGATTCTGCCATTGGACAAATCGATCAGGCCGATCCTTATGTTCGCGCTAGGGTGTGGGGTACCGTCTACCCTCCTACAGGTAGTCGGTACCGCACTAAGATGATGGGAGCCGAGGGTCACCATGTATTGAAAGATACCCCCGGCTTCCAGCGCCCTCGCGGACGGGATGCACGGACTGCCTATCTCGAGGAGCAGTTGAGGGCGAAGAGGGAGCTCCGAGCTTAGAATGTAAGGATGACTCAGATGCGGTTACATGAGAGCGAGCAGAGGACTGAGTCGCGGTTAGAGAGTTTCCAGAGACAGCAGCAGGCCATGATGGACTATATGATGACGCTGACTCAGACCATTACTCAGGCTGGACTGCAGGCACCTGCTCCACCGCCTTCTCTCTTCGGACAGACCCCATCTTCACAGCCTCGTGAAGAGGATCTAGGGGATGGTGGTAATCCTTATACTACTACATTTCGACTTTTAGATGATTTTGGCAGTGGATTGTAGTTGTGTTGTTGTAATACTCTTGTATATTTATATTTGTGTTACAATTGTGTAAGTGATTTTATTGACGCTACTAGTATGTTGATGAAATTAATGTTCTTGAATGTGTTGTGCGTTGTGATGCATATAATGTTGGGCATATTATTAATGGTATTAGTTGAATGTGTTGCGCGTTGATTGTTGTTGATAATGAGAGCTGGTGTATAAAAATTGCAGGTGCAAAAAATACAGGTTTTGGGATCCCAAAATCTAAATTAAATTTTTTTTCCAAAAAAGGGTTTTAGCCGACGACATATAAGATGGTCGTCGGCTAAAGTAATTTATTTTTTTTTTAAAAAAAGGGTTTTAGCCGAGGACATATAAGACGGTCCTCGGCTAAAGTAATTTATTTTTTTTAAAAAAAGGGTTTTAGCCGACGACCTATGACGTTCGTCGGCTAAAATAATTTAATTTTTTTTTTAAAAATGGTTTTAGCCGACGACAAATAAGACGGTCGTCGGCTAAACTCTATTTTTTTTTTAAAAACCGGTTTTAGCCGACCGACTCGATAAGGTCGTCGGCTAATTTTTTTTTTCCAACAGGTTTAGCCGACGACCGTACTGTAGTGGTCGGCTAAACTTTGAACTTTAGCCGACGACTACAAAAAAAGTCGTCGGCTAAACCTTGGCTGACGAATATCGGCCGATGGTTTTTTAGCCGACGGTTGGCATGATTAGTCGACGACTTTGGGGTTTAGCCAACCACTTTAAGTCGTCGGCTAAAGTCTTATTTTTGGTAGTGAGACCATTTGACATAAGACCAAGAAATCTGCCAGAAGTCATCAAGAAAGATTATTTCATGAAGAAGGTTTTGGCATCATCAAGAAGACTTGAAAGTTAGTCTTGGCAAATTGTCAAAAAGGGGGAAATTGTTGGGAAAACATGAACCCTGTATCGAAACAACCGGGATATTCAATCCCTATATCGAATTGTGTTGATAAGAGGTTTTGACATATATGCCAATCCTCAATACAGTAAGGAAACTGTATCGAAGAAATTGAGGCATCAACCTGTATCGAAGCCCTGTCTCGAATCCAGCATATAGTGGAACCTTTCAGTACAACAAAGAAGTCTTATAAAGACCAAGTATGGAAAATGTCTCGAATCACCAATACAGTTATCTTCCATACAGCTCTCAACAGGACAAAGAAGGAATCTTCAGAAGTCAAAGTCCCGTTGAATAAGAAGTATTTAAATACTGTCAGTCAACATATCTTCAAATCCCGCTAAATTCGGATCGTGCTTTTCATCCCGTTGGAATGGAATCTTGCTCAACGGATATATATTTCAGAGACTATATATATCTCATCAAGGCGTTGAAGATCAGTCACCGTTACCAAAACCAATTGACTAAAATTATCAAAGCTATCAAAGTTATTATCAGAGCAAAACATATCTCCAAAGCTTACTGCAACTCAGATCTAAGAGATATACAGTGCTCATCATCTTGAACAACACTTCATCAGCTAGAAGCTCATAAAGTCAAAGCTGTTGTTCATACTCTGTTCTATACTTTGAACAAACCCAGATCAGCCCTGTGTGGACTGAGGAAGACGAAGCTTCAGAACTCTGTGTGAAGAAGCCAGTCAAGCTTTAGCTCAAACCAATCTGTGTGAACGGTTGAAGCTAATATCTTTATATCAATCTGTGTGAACGATATATTCATTGTATACTATTATAATTACGTAGTTGTGTACGTAGTAATTATAATAAACATTTTACTCTTGTGTGGAGGACCAGTGGACGTAGAGGGGTTTACCTCGAACCACTTTAAATATTGTGTTATTTACCTTCAGTTTTTACTGTTTTAATTACTGTGATTATTAAAGTATACACTGCACACCGAGTTGCTGTACCTACAACAACTTACTATATCTAAGACTTCCGCTACGCACTCATTTTTAGAATCAGTACAGCTTGTTGTTTAAACTACTTCCCAAGCTGTATCCAGTATACTTAGTGACCAACACCTGATATTTAAGAATTGGTTATGCGTATCGGCGAATGACGAGTTGAAAAACTCGATTTTGAGAGAATATCATGCTACCCCTTATTACATTCACCCAGGGTCTAGCAAGATGTACAAAGACTTGAAACAAAATTACGGGCGGGGTAATATTAAGCGAGAAGTCGCAGAATTTGTTTCGAGAAGTTTAACCTATCAGCAAGTCAAGATAGAACATCAGCAACCGGCGGGTATGCTGAAACCGCTTCCTATTCCAGAGTGGAAGTGGGAGGATATCTCAATGGACTTCATCACGAGTTTGCCGACGAGTCGTCATGGCATGAATACAATTTGGGCAATTGTGTACCGCTTAACTAAGTCAGCTCATTTCCTTGAGATTAAGGATACGTGGGATCCCGAGAGACTTGACTAGCTGTTCATCAAAGAGATAGTGAGATTGCACGGTACTCCTAAGAGTATCGTTTCTGATCGTGACAGGCGTTTCGTGTCACATTTTTGGAAACCAGTTCATCGTTCCATGGGAGCTCAGCTTAATCTCAGCACAGCATTTCATCCTCAATCCGACGGACAATCAAAGAGGACTATGCAGGAGTCGTTTGTTGACTACTCAGAGTCGACAAAAATCATATGCAGATAATCGTCGTCGACCATTAGAGTTCGAGGCAGGTGACCACGTTTTGGTCAAAGTATCTCTGAGTCGAGGTATCTTCCGTTTCGGGAAGCGGGGAAAGTTGAGTCCGAGATTCATTGGACCGTTTGAGATTTTGGATCGAGTAGACAGACTGGCTTATCGATTGGCTTTATCTCCAGCATTGAGCCGTATTCATAATGTGTTTCACATCTCTCAGTTGCGGAAGTATGTTGCCTACCCGAGTCACATACTTTAGTTTGATGGAATCGAGATCGCGGATGATCATTCATATGAGGAGCGTCCTATACGAGTTTTGGAGCGGCGAATCAAACAGTTGAGGAACAAGACGATTCCTTTGGTTAAGATTCAGTGGTCTAGACATGGAGTCGAAGAGGCTACTTGGGAAACTGAGGAAAGTATGCGGGAGAGTTATCCCGAGTTCTTTAACCCTTAGTTTCGGGGATGAAACTCCTTTTAAGGGGGGAGTATGTAATACCCGGTTGTAATTGATTCATTATCATTCAGTTAATTTTTATTCAGTAATATTTCACTCAGTAATAATCATTCATCATTCATGTTTGTTCATCGTGTTCACTGTTTGACGTACTTAGAATCTTGGTTCAGTTATCATTCGTCTTTCTACCTTGTTTGAGATTGAGCCGAGTTTATCTTCATCGTCATTTTTGTCGTAGACTGTGCATGAGGAGTAGCGCACGCTATGTACTCTTTTTAGCGCACGCTAATTGAGTATAGGTAGCGCACGCTAACCTCTTAGTACTAGCGCACGCTAATGCATTTGGGCAGATAGTCCAGAAGGCACTGGACTGGACTAGTGGGACTCATAACGTACGCTACAGTTGGAGTATAACGTACGTTAATGATATGTGTGGCGCACGCTATCGGGATCCATCAGCGCACGCTAGCATGTTGAAATAATTTGTAGCGTACGCTAAGAGTGTGCATAGCGTACGTAAGGATCAGTTGGTAGCGCATGCTAATAATAGGGTAGCGCGCGCTAAGGCTCAATCAGGATAGAGGACAGTAGGTTCTGGACTTCAGTTAGTGGGCATCAGACATCAGTTAACGCACGCTAACATTTTGGATTAACGCAGCAGTCAGAGCTCACTAGAGTATCTGGTTAACCCGCTAGCGCACGCTACATATCAGGACATAGCGTGCGCTAAACTGGATCAGTATAAATTGGACAGTCCAGCCAAGTTTCGTCATTTTCACTCATCACATCGTTTTTCGGTGTTTTCGGGTGATTTCGGGCGATTTGGAGGAATTTTTTCGAGCTGCACTCACCTGTCGTCATCTTCAAGCTTCTAAGTTGGATTAATCATCACCTTATCGTCTCCAACATATCAAATCAAGGTAATTATTTCTTGAATCTAGAAATTCGGAGTTCAAGTGTTTTCCTTCCGATCTCTTTGTGTGAGCATGCTATGAAGTTGTAATATGTTAGATATGGATTATTTACCTTGAATACATGTATTCCTATGGATTTATTGGCGTATATTGCGGATTTGATGAATATTTGGGGAAATATTCAAGAAACCTTGGGGTTTGACTTTAGATATTTTGGGGGTTTCCGATTAATATTGTCGTAACCTTGTGTTGTCGTTTCCTATTGGATCATTGATGTCGTTAATGATGTTTTGTTGGATAGATTTACTTGTGGAGGTTGTTTCTCCTATTTTGGGGGATAGTTGTAACCAACGAGAGAATGTTTTCAACGTATCCGTTAGAATGCCCAATGAGTTTTGGTTATTGTTGTAACGACTTTTGAGTTGGTGATAATCGTGTTTAGTACATTTATTGAGAGTTTGTTGGTAATTATGTTATTCAAGATTGTTGGAGCGACCTGTATCTCCATTAGAGACGTTTGTTCGTGAGAAGACCTTTCATCACCGGTGTTAAGTAAATTCTTACTCGGTTAAAGGGATATTCATTCCTTACGTTGTTGTTCATTCATACATGTAATTCACTCATAATATATCATTCATGTCGAGACTTGTAATCATCAACTAATCATGTAACTCATGAGGAACGATGGTTCTAAATTATTTCATTGAAGCTATCACTCGTTGTATCATTATGTCATCTCGATGAGTCGTTCTTTATCCTTTTCGGATTTTATTCATTATCTCTCATCTTGGTCGCTTTTGTTCTTGTGACCTTCCGGGATTATATTGCATAGCCGGGTGGCGTATGTATGGAATTTTAGTCGGGCACACTATGGTCATGTGTATATGCAGGACTCCGGATACATTTGGACTGTGCACACGGTAAAGTACCTCTACGAGACTAATTAGGCCAAGTTGCGGGTGTATATGCGGGACTCCGGACACTCGGCTACTTGTTCACTCACACATTCCATTCGGGCGTACTATGATGGTCATCATTCAACTCTATTCCTTAATTCATTCATGTGATTGTTGTATATTGTTCAACTCTTGAGGATTGTTGTTCTGTGTAACTGACCCCGTTGGGGATATTGTTTTTAGGTCATGGCAAGGCAAAAGCACGGGAGGAGAACGTTGATGGCGAGGAGTCCCAGTGATACTAGTAGGGGGACGCAGTCCATTTCATGTCTCTTCATTTTTATTTCCGCTGCAGATTTCCGTTTGGATTCTCATTTTTATTCAGTGTTGTATATTTTATCTTCATATGAAATATACATGTATTCTGTATTTCCTGGGTGTGTTGTACTTAAAACTCCTCATTGGAGTAATTGATAATATGATGTGGTTCGGAACTACAATTATTATTTAATTCATTCGTTTTCATTCGCCTGGTGGGTCCCAGTCGGGGGTCCATGGCACTGTAATAGCCGCCTAGTTTGGGTTGTTACATTATGCCCGTTTCTGACAATCATTCTCAAGTTTCAAACTTCATACTTCATTCCAGATCCTGATTTATTGTACAAATGCGAGAACTTGCACCAGAATCAAGTCCCCTAAGAAGTAGAACATACAGTTACAGAACTATATGATCCCAAAACTAACAGTTCCATACTTAATGGCGCATTAAGTCAAGTTTTGGACAGTCTCTCCTATAGTAGCCCAGCTTACTACGGTTGAGACATTCGTCTGTATTCTTGTCCCCCTCACTTTTTTGAACCAGTAGGACCTTGCCCTTACCCGTATCGATCTTGGCGTTTGGACGTAACTGCTTCTTGTTATTTTTCTTCTTATTCTTGGACTTCCAAGTCCCATAAGAAATAACAAGTGTAGCCTCTTTCCTCTTTGTCTTTATTTGACACTGAGCAATCGTTAATTTATTCATGAGCTCATCTAAGTTACATGCAATCTCGTTGCAGTTGCAGTTCATAACAAATTGAGAAAAAAGAGTCAGGAAGTTACTCTAGGATAAGATGTATTTGTAGAGAAACATGCATTTGAAAATCAAGAGCTTGTAATCTCTCAGTCATCGAGATTATTTTGAGGGCCGTCAGGGCCAAAAACACTACCCAGACGGTTCCTAGTATCTACAAACACGAAGTTCATGGACCGTTCCTAAGTACTAATTCATCATCGACCCAGTAAAATACAAATAATCAAATTACATGTTTTGAATCTTCGTCTTCTTGACGGTTCGTCCTTTGCTCTTCGTCGTAGCTAATAATTTTATTACATCGTCGAAAATTGAATTCTATAGAAATTTTATAGTAAATATAAATTTGGCTCAGAACGGCCTTTACAATCCCACTGAATAAAGATTCAAAAACTAAGTCCATGAACCACGTTACCATCACAAATAATTGCAATAAATACTTTAAGGTAATGGTCTAAATAATTAATTTACTATATCGATCCGATCAATATAAAAATTAGTATCTAATAGAATTAATACAATTAATTCAGAAACTGATAGTTTTAATTCATTCCGGACAAAAATAATTATTTCATTAAATTATTCCTCTTAAGAATAAATATACCATATTTTCATTTTGGTCAAATTGGATCCAATATAATTTGCAGGAAATTAATTTATCAAACACGAAATAAAAAATAGTCAGAAAAACAATGGCCCAGGACAAGCCCACAACCCGACGTCACAGTCGGGCCTTGGTCGAGGGTAGTTAGCCCCCCGGTCGCTGCTTAACGAGAGCAGGCAGTATGTTGTCGGCCGCTGGGCTGCTGGGTTTGGAATTTTTTTGGCTCGTTTTTCGTCCCGAATCTAGAAAATAATATTTTTATAATTTTTAAATTACACATATTAATTAGTTATGCAAAAAAATTAGATTTATATTGCAACATAAATTCATGAGAAATAATTTCTTCAACGAACAATTGAATATTAACAATTGAAACAATTATGATTCTAAATCATAAAAACATTCAACCATGCATTCGAAATGGTAATATCATTTTTATGATTAATAAACCTTGCTTTGATGCCATTGTTGGATTGTGGGCCTCAAACCTAAGCCGCAGCAAAATAATAATATTGATCTAATCAATAATTCGAACCCCTAAACAAGATCGATCAAGCATCATATATATGAATAGAAAATAATAAAATATGAAATTAAAAAATATACGAATACCCTAGTATGATTAATGTTGATGATGAACACAATTTCAAATTGTTGAAGCTTTATGCAAATCCCGGGGATGTTTCTCCTATTCCTACGATAGCTTTAGTTGAAAATTGTGCTTTTATGTATTATATTGAGTGCTTCTGTAGAGGATGTATTTTTGCCCGAAAGTAGCTTGGAAAGTATTTTGGATGAAAGCACCAAGGATGAGGCCAAAGAAGAAAAGGGAACGGAGCTGTCCTTACTTGAGTTCTAAAAAAACGCGCCCCTATAAAAACTTGAGTTTAAAGATT
Organism: Orobanche coerulescens; assembly: GCA_033398695.1. Lineage (NCBI taxonomy): Eukaryota > Viridiplantae > Streptophyta > Magnoliopsida > Lamiales > Orobanchaceae > Orobanche > Orobanche coerulescens. The sequence continues at coordinate 11,175,522 of CM065819.1, forward strand.
TGCCTCAAATATATGTTTTTAGAGTAAGGAGAGAACAAAAGGCTGTCATCATCTATGAAGAGCTTTCAAAAAATAAGGAGGAACAACTCATTATGGTGTTGAGAAAATATAAAGAGGCAATTGGATGGAGCCTTAGCGACATAAAAGGAATAAGCACATGTACGTGCATGCATAAGATAATCATAGAAGTAGGGTCTAAGCCAGTTAGAGAAGGCCAACGGAGATCGAACCCAAACATAATGGAGGTGGTCAAGAAAGAGATTTTAAAGCTTCCATCAGAAGGTTTAGATTTGATCAATCCAGTTATGGTTAGCGAATGGGTCAGTCGGTGCATGTAGTACTAAAGAAAAGTGGAATTCAGTAATCAATAATGATAAAGGGAACTGGTCCCAACTAGAATAAAGACTGGATGGCGGATGTGTATAGATTTTCATAAGTTGAACATCGCCACAAAAAGGACCACTTTCCCTTACCCTTTGTTGATCAAATCTTAGATAAGCTTTCTGGTCATGTTTTTTTTACTATTTTTTGGATGGTTTTTCAGGATATTACCAACTAGCAATTGTAGTACCTGCATCTTTCAATTCTGTAATTTTCGATTCTAGTAACTCGCTTGTGTTCATTGACATATTTAGGACATGTTCTATTCTGCACTTTTTGTCATTCGAGCGAGTTTATATTGATTCGGATTAATTGGCATATTATTACGACCTTTTGGCATTTGGGTTCGATTCTTGTGAATCTCGATCGAAGCTGTTGATTTGTTGTTGCTACAAGTTCATTTGACATTCGTGGTCGAGTTGTGAACTTCGAAATTGTTATTCGATCTCGTATCATGATTTTTCAGACCTTTGGTCCGTTTCGTAATTTCCCCATAGTTTCGGGCATTTGTCTTCGTAATTGCTGTAACACCCCCAATCCGCTCAGGGATATCACACGCCGTATAACCTTTCCTCAAGGATCTACCAGGCTGGTAACAACACACGAACAACTCGACAATGCCTTTAAGGATAAAAAGACTCGGTAGACCAATTTGGCCTTTCAATAAAAACATACAACTCGATTACAATACTTGCCCACGCAGGGGCCGAATACAACACACTCCCGTACAACGGGAAAAGAATACTGCAGCGGAAAATAAAATACAACTATACTAATACGACATCAACGGGTCCTCGTGTGATTAGTATCGTTCATCTTTTATCATCCTTCATGCCGACCCTGTGCTATGCTCCAAAACCTGAATGCAAAAACAGACATCCACCCCCCAATACTCGGGGGTTAGCAAAACTCCACTGTTTTGCTAGTGCAAGGACACAGTGCAAAATACGAGTCATACAATTCACATTCCACGAATAACAATAACCAGGAATCCTCAAAGATCCAAACGAAACGAAAAGTACGTCCCGAGGCAAGAGTTTGGGTAAAACATTCCAAAACCGAAAGATCACAAATCAAGGGAAACAATTTATAAAACGGTTTAAAATGCCATCGAGAGTTCTATTATAAAACAATTTAGGATTTATCAAATCCTACTTTTCAAAACCCAAAAGACGAAGGGGTCACCGCCCCAAAGGTTTACATTCCATAAAAAGACCTTTAAAAAACCGTTGGGATTTTAGCCCCAAATTTCATCAACTCACAATAAACCTTTACAAAACCGTTGGGATTTTAGCCCCAAATCTCATCAACTCACAGTACACGAGAACGAAAACAAGGTTCGTTTTCCAACATCAAAATCCATAATTAAAGGATTTAACACAAACAACAAAATACTCTAGTGCCATCCTAGCCAAGTAGGCCAAAGGAACAACTTACCTCTTACACACTTAGTCAATGCATGCAATCATGAAAACCGTTCAAAATACTCATTTCCGGAAACGCCCATAATCCAAATCACATTTGCAAAATGCACCACAATTAACCGTCGATCCACGTCTCTGTGGACCCCTACCGAGACCCCGTCGGATCTAACCCGTAGTGAGCATACACACACACGTTACTCATGCAATACTAATATGCTAAGAATGTAAGTTCATTAAGAATACTCACTAGAGATGGCCACTAACTCGACACCATTATCAAACTCTTCAAAACACAATAACAAGATTAAACACGGAATACGCGATTCCATAACTTTAAACAAGAGGGGTATCACCAAAGCCCTCAACATTCAAAACAATCAAATCATAATAAATTCCCCAAAACACACCGTTCACAAAACATACGCGTTTTGAAAGTGAGCCTTTAACGAGGCTAAACCGAATCTTTTGAAAGTTCAAATCAAACGATCAAACAAACACATAGAGACGATCACTAATTATCATATCCACAAAACAAGAATTGTATGGACAAGGTACTTGCCTAGGAGCCACGTTCGTAACAAGACGACGGATGGAATGCGGTCGAACAGACCCGAACGCCCGAACACTATCAAGAATGCGATAGCACCGAAATTACTATGGGAAAACACCAAACGAATCATCAATCACCAACGAGATTCAACATCGGAAACCTAGACCACCTATAATCCTCCGTAAGGAACAATAAAACATGATTATGACGAGAATCAAGGCCGAAACAACGGAAATCCCAACAAACTATCGAAAGGAACTCATTGGGGCATTTAATCGAATAGTAAATGTTCAATAATTCCCAAGAACACTCGAATCGTCAATCGAGTTAAACAAACTTGATATATGGATATATAATCCGTGAAACACGATTAATAACATCATACTATGCCAACCGATGCATCAAAATCGGACTAGAATCGAAATCAATAACAATTCCCCAAAAAGTCAACTTGAAGGAAAATCAAGAAATATACCTTGATTCGACGAAGAACACGATTGGATGATGATATAATCAACAAGAATCTTCCAAAATGCCTTGGAATTGAATAGAACCAACCAAGAACTCGAACCCTAGCCTCACCCGTCCAACAGCCGCGAAGAGAAGAGAAAAAGGGGAGGAAATGTGGTGAGAAACCCGTCTGTCCCCTTATATACACCAGCGACGCACGACCATAACGCACGACCAAGTGCTCGTGCGCTAGGCCACTGCCCAGCCACTGACACCACTCACGAGCAACGCGCACGAGTAGTTGCTCGTGTGTCCTGCTTGTGCGTCCCTGGAGCTCACTGCCGAGAGCTGGATTGCGCACGAGCGCCACGCACGACCACATGCTCGTGTGGCCTGCTCGTGTGTTACAATAGGAGGCCAATATCGAGCCCGACACGGCCCCGAAATCCGAACCTGAATATGAATCGAAGAAACGGTTACGAAGTGCTCATAAAGACAAAACCAAGAACTAAGAGAACACACGATTCCAACCACCCGAAGGCTCGAAATTCGACAACGGAAAGTAATTACCCCAAACTTTGGGAAATTACGAAAACGGCCCAAAACGTATGAAATACATGATACACGATCGAAACACCAAGCCAAAGCTCGCAACATGATTAATAACATTAAATGAACATACGAGAAACTCAAAACAACAGTTTCGGACAATATTTGCAAGAATCGAACTCAAGTACGAAAAAGCCGTTTGAGAACACGGAACTCAACAAACGATACCGAAAAGAACTCGGATGACAAAAAGTGCAGAATTCATCATTCTCGGAATGACAAAACAGTCATGAGTGAGTCGTCAAAACGGGCTTCTGCCGAAAAAAGAAAATTACCGGAAATCGAAATTGCGGATATTACATACTACCCTCCTTAAAAGAAGTTTCGTCTCGAAACTTAAAACAAGTAGGGAGAAGCAATATCCCGCCAGGAAAACTCAACGAGATACACAAAAAACACGTAACTTACGCCCATCGATGAAACGTTACAAGCAACGCAAAGGAATATACGGTGTGAAAACACGCTCCACGATGACTAACACGACGCCACCGGTAGAGACATAATAAAATCAACAAGTGACAAGCGTCATCACACAGATAATACAATCGAGTCGATTATCCGAACAATCACAAAACACAACGAATGAAAATCAATATGATTGACCAACCCAACGGTAAATCAATCAAAACGCGAGCCAATCAATGAACAAATACGGAATTCCACCGCCCAATGGTTGGAACATCGAAAATGAGACTAATTTTCCAAAATTAAGGGAATTACGAAGGAGCCTGAACGCTCAACAATCACGAAACGAGATCAATAAAAACCGAACAATCAAACGATCGAACCACAACGATCGAGACAACAAAAATCGAACAATCATGTTCGAGTCACGAAGAACAATAAGGTCCAAACAACAACTCCGAGGTTCACATCTCGACTCGAGACAATATATGATCTGGTGAAAACAACAAGATGTGCATTCACATAAGATCCACAGGAAAGGGAATAGCAATTGGAAAGTCACAACGACAAACGAGTTATTTCGAAACAATACCACACTCGTTTGATCAACAAAAGCAATGGGCAGGACAAGCTCAAAAAATGTCAACGAACATAAATGAGTCGACAGAGTCGAAAATATAGAAGTTCAAAATCCGATCCAGTTCGAATAGAAGAGTTAATAGAACCAAATGATGTCACTTCCGAACAAGGTTAACAAGAATCGAACAGAACTCGAAAAAATCACAGCGATAACCAGATCGACCCAAAACAAGATCACAGCTCGTTCGAACGATGAAACCGAAATACAGAACAAGTTCAGAAAGTATCAATGAACACGAGCGAGTTGAAAGAATGGAGAAAGAGAAAATACAGAAGTTGAACTAGTACGGGTATTACCTTCGACCTCGTCCACGAAATTCACAAAAATGGAAGCAAGGTAACAATACATTAAACAACCGACACATAACGGAATAATCACCGACGCACACGGTCATACCAAACCAATCTCTAACAGTTCGCACATGCGCGATAACGCAGAAATTACCACGGGGCGACAACATTCAATACCAACATCCCACCTCTCCAGAGGGCTAACACAACAAATGTGTGGAAAATGACTCAACGCTCACACCGCCAATTCGACTACAATTCATAGGGCTAACATCCTAACAATAACGCTGACGTCACATATACATTCCTGGACCGCAAATAGAAATGATAGGTTTTAAAAACGAAAACCACTTTCGAAAATAATCTGAAAACAGTAGTTGATCTCGAGTATCATATATAAAAAGAAGTAGTACAAACATCGTCATCGAGACTTTGGAGAACCATTTTCCATTGATAAAAATGAGGACACTTTCTCTTAGTGAAAATTTTTCAGAATATTCGACCCTCGGGTCTAAGTAAAAGTGTTTCTAAAACAATGACAATATCTCAAAACATTTTGGTCCTCGAGGTAGAAGAATTTTGAAACATATTGTGGCACCTTGGATGTACGACGAGAAAATAATTCATTTTAAAAGTCGGTCTCGAAATTTATTTTCTAAGATACTCAAGGTTTTCAAAGATAATTCAATGGGCTAGAATGCCCAAAAATTTCAGGTAATTACACGGAACATTATAACGCCGTGGGCCCTACGCCAGAACCCACAAGGCTAAAAACCATTTACAACAACGTCAAAAAGGCCGATGACGGTAATATTTCAAAAACTTACGAAAGCCATTTACAAAATACTAAATACCTTCATAAGAATTTCGCCAAAACGATCAAGGCCATAATGCCACAAACTCGGTTAAGGGAATCGGTTTTCGAAATAAAACTCAATCGGTAAAATACCGAAAGCCATTACAAAAGAACTCACGCAGCGGATAAAAGAAATAAAGTTAAACATGCACAATCCAGCAACACTACTCCTCGTATGAACGAAATATGAGGGTCAAATAACCACATATCAAGAAATCAAAATCCATAAGAGGATTCCGTCACTTAACAAATAATCATAAAAATAGCTCGTGTCACACGAGGCACAATACAAAGAAGGGAGACTTACATCCACAGGTCGCACGAAGATGATGATCGCCCAACGATACTGATCACGACCAACAAACTCAGACGACGCGTCGCGACACGACTCAGTCAGACAAAATCCGACGAGACAAAACTCAACAGACACCATTGACCCGACAGCCTAGGTTTCCACAACCTAAGCTCCGATATCATTTATGTAACACCCCCAATCCGCTCAGGGATATTACACGCCGTAGAACCTTTCCTCAAGGATCTACCAGGCTGGTAACAACAAACGAACAACTCGACAATGCCTTTAATGCTAAAAAGACTCAGTAGACCGATTTGGCCTTTCAATAAAAACATACAACTCGATTACAATATTTGCCCACACAGGGGTCGAATACAACACACTCCCATACAACGGGAAAAGAATACTGCAGTGCAAAATAAAATACAACTAAACCAATACGACATCAACGGGTCCTCATGTGATTAGTATCGTTCATCTTTCATCATCCTTCATGCCGACCCTGTGCTATGCTCCAAAACCTGAATGCAAAAACAGACATCCACCCCCAAATACTCGGGGGTTAGCAAAACTCCACTGTTTTTCTAGTGCAAGGACAAAGTGCAACATACAATTCACATTCCACGAATAACAATAACCAGGAATCCTCAAAGATCCAAACGAAACGAAAAGTACTTCCCGAGGCAAGAGTTTGGATAAAACATTCCAAAACCAAAAGATCACAAATCAAGGGAAACAATTTATAAAATGGTTTAAAATGCCATCGAGAGTTTTAATAGAAAACAATTTAGGATTTATCAAATCCTACTTTTCAAAACCTAAAATACGAAAGGGGTCACCGCCCCAAAGGTTTACTTTCCGTAAAATGACCTTTACAAAACAGTTGGGATTTTAGCCCCAAATTTCATCAACTCACAATAAACCTTTACAAAATCATTGGGATTTTAGCCCCAAATCTCATCAACTCACAGTATACGAGAACGACAACAAGGTTCATTTTCCAACATCAAAATCCACAATTAAAGGATTTAACACAAGCAGCAAAATACTCTAGTGCCATCCTATCCAAGTACGCAAACGAACAACTTACCTCTTACACACTTAGTCAATGCATGCAATCATGAAAATCGTTCAAAATACTCATTTCCGGAAACACCAATAATCCAAATCACATTTTCAAAATGCACCACAATTAATCGTCGATCCACGTCTCTGTGGAACCCTACCGAGACCCCGTTGGATCTAACCCGTAGTGAGCATACACACACACACACGTTACTCATGCAATACTAGTATGCTAAGAATGTAAGTTCATTAAGAATACTCATTAGAGATGGCCACTAACTCGATACCGTTATCAAACTCTTCAAAACACAGTAACAAGATTAAACACGGAATACGCGATTCCATAACTTTAAACAACAGGGGTATCACCAAAGCCCTCAACGTTCGAAACAATCAAATCATAATCAATTCCCCAAAACACAACGTTCACAAAACACATGCGTTTTGAAAGTGAGCCTTTAACGAGGCTAAACCGAATCTTTTGAAAGTTCAAATCAAACGATTAAACAAACACATAGAGACTATCACTAATTATCATATCAACAAAACAAGAATTGTATGGACAAGGTACTTGCCTGGGAACCACGTTCGTAACAAGACGATGGATGGAATGCGGTCGAACAGACCCGAACGCCCGAACACTATCAAGAACGCGATAGCACCGAAATTACTACGGGAAAACACCACACGAATCATCAATCACCAACGAGATTCAACATCGGAAACCTCGAGCACCTATAATCCTCCGTAAGGAACAATAAAACATGATTATGACGAGAATCAAGGCCGAAACAACGGAAATCCCAACAAACTATCGAAAGGAACTCATTGGGGGCATTTAATCGAATACTAAATGTTCAATAATTCCCAAGAACACTCGAATCGTCAATCGAGTTAAACAAACTTGATATATGGATATACAATCCGTGAAACACGATTAATAACATCATACTACGCCAACCGATGCATCAAAATAGGACTAGAATCGAAATCAAGAACAATTACCCAAAAAGTCAACTTGAAGGAAAATCAAGAAATATACCTTGATTCGACGAAGAACACGGATTGGATGATGATATAATCAAGAAAAATCTTCCAAAATGTCTTGGAATTGAGTCGAACCGACCAAGACCTCGAATCCTATCCTCACCCATCCGACAGTTGCAAAGAGAAGAGAAGAAGGGGAGGAAATGAGGTGAGAAACCCGTCTGTACCCTTATATACACCAGCGACGCACGACCATAACGCACGACCAAGTGCTCGTGCATTTGGTCGTGCGCTAGGCCACTGCCCAGCCACTGACACCATGCATGAGCAGCGCGCACGAGTAGTTGCTCATGTGTCCTGCTCGTGCATCCCTGGAGCTCACTGCCGAGCACTGGATTGCGCACGAGCGCCACGCACGACCACGTGCTCGTGTGGCCTGCTCGTGTGTTACAATAGGAGGCCAATATCGAGCCCGACACGGCCCCGAAACCCGAACCTGAATATGAATCGAAGATACGGTTACGAAGTACTCGCAAAGACGAAACCAAGAGCTAAGAGAACACACGATTCCGACCACCCGAAGGCTCGAAATTCGATAATAGAAAATAATTACCCCAAACTTTGGGAAAATTACGAAAACGGCCCAAAACATCTGAAATACACGATACACGATCGAAACACAAAGCCAAAGCTTGCAACATGATTAATAACATTAAATGAACATACGAGAAACTCGAAACAACAGTTTCGGACAAGATTCGCAAGAATCGAACTCAAGTACGAAAAAGCCATTTAAGAACATGGAACTCAACAAACGATACCGAAAAGAATTCGGATGACAAAAAGTGCAGAATTAATAATTCTCGGAATGACGAAATGGTCATGGGCGAGTCGTCAAAATGGGCTTCTTCCAAAAAAAGAAAATTACCAGAAATCGAAATTGCGGATATTACAATTGCTACTCCAAACCTTCGGGTTATATCATATGTTTGTTTTCATTCGAACTATGAGTGCTGTCCGTTAGCATTTTGTCGAAATCTGTGTGATTGGAGTTTCGTTGGAAAGTTCGTTGTTGGGTCGAGTTCTTGGAGCTGATCTGCAGCCTATGCAGAAGGAATAGCGCATGCTATGAACATTATAGCGCGAGCTATTGAGCAACAGTTAGCGCATTCTATCGCGTGATAACTGATAGTCAGTATTCGTCCAGAAGCTACTGGACCGGATTTGAGGGCTCACTAGCGCACGCTAACGTCTTATCTAGCGCATGTTAATGGCTTAGCTAGCACGCGCTAAATTCACTACTGGACTGAACGTATTAGGACATTGTCCCATTAGCGCACACTAAGTGCATTGTGTAGCGCACGCTGACTGCTCCAGTATATACATACTGGAGCAGCAACCCTTCTTGTATTTTTTTTTAATTTTCCTCCTTCTTCCACGACGACTGAGGCGATCTGACTAGAGTTCGGACTTTTTCTTGATTTCCCTAGGGTTGACTTTTTGAAGATTTGTTCTTGATTTTATATGCAATCCGCTTTTGATGGTTCAATTGGTACATTTTGATGATGTGAACATATCCTATGGATTTTATCTCCATATCCCGGTTTCGTATAATCCGAATCGTGATTTGGTGATTTATTGAAGTCTTGAGTATTTAATGTTTGATTAAATGTCTCAATGAGTTTTCCTTCAATTCTTAAATGCATTTTTTGTTGTTTTCATTTGTTATGCTCGTAGTGATCACGTTGATATTATGTCTCTCGTGGAGGATATAGGTTTAGGGACTTTTGATCGAGCTACGTTCTTCGGAGTTGTTCATGTGCTAATCATCGAGGCAAGTAGTCTTGCCTATACGATTTATAATGTGTGAATTGAGGTTATATAATGAATTTGTGATTGTTATTCATTTTTGTTGATTTTGCATGATATGGATCGTTATAGATGTTATGTTAAGTTAGAGTTGCCTTGTTGCTTGTTGTAGAGGCATGTCAATAGAGAATTAATGTCGGTTAGATAGTACACTTAGACGTGTTTGTGATGTTTAGGTGATCACTGAGTTGTGTGGATAGAGTTGGGTGTTATAGAGTTGGGTTGGTAGAAATGGTTTGATCGGTTGTTATAACTGTTGATGTGTAGCGATGCGTCTAGAATTGTTAGGTTGTTTCTAAGGTGTATCGGTCATAGTTATGTGTCGGATAAATGGTCATTTCTAGCAAGTGCTTGACTATATATATTCTGACTAACAATTGAGACATGCAGTTTTGTAAACGTGTGTGTGTTGTTGTTCTTCCACCCTAGGAGGGTCCGATGGGGCCTCTGGGGCCGATACTAATGGGTATGGCCGCGGAAGTGGTATCCTATCATGGAAGGGTCCGACGGGGCCTCTGGGGGCCGATACTAATGGGTACGGCCGCGGGTTACCATGTGTGATTTTTCATCATGAAGATGATGTTGATGTTTTCGATAATTGTGAAATGTCCAGAATATCACAACATTTTGTTCTCGATGTTGAGATACATTATATATGATTTTGGTACTTGGCTAGAATGGCACTCGAATATGTGTCTCATATGTCTTGTTCTTTGGTTGAAATGTTTCGGTGTCGGAATGCAGGCTTCGTTATGGCTTCCGAGAATTGTGGGTTAAAGAAAACCCGAGTTGAGACCCTAATATTTGTGTAAAGGTTGTTTTATGGAAAATGACTTTGGGCTGAGACCCAATTGTCTTGAAATGGTTTCATAACTAAGGACGTGAGGTCCAGAAGCTAGGGCTGAGACCCTATTATTTTCGGAAAAGGTTTTATAATATTGGACTCGAAGTCCTAAAAGACTTTTGCTATCTTCTAAAACTCCCGAGTTGATAAATTACATTCAAGGACTTGAGCTTGTACTTTAAACATTGAAAACCTCTCAGGAACTTCTTAAATGGTTTGTTGTCGTCTTTCAATAACTAATATTTGCGCAGTATATTTTGTATGACTTGAATACTTGTGCTAGCCATTCCAATGCTAACTACTTAAATAGAGGAAATGCGTATCATGCATTTCAGGTATGCTTAGTTCGTTGGAGCAATCACATGAACGACATGGAAAAAGACGAGCCGCGATACTAATTAAGAGTTAGAGTTCAGTTTGATGTTGTCGTATTTTTGAGTTATCTCCAGTTTTCCGCTTTATGGTATCTTGACCCCTGCATGGGTATATACAGTAATGAGTTTATTTTTGGTTTGATCCGGTCGTGAGACCTCATCGGTCAGTGTAATCTAATATTCAACCTTATTGGTCGGTGTTAGTATGTTTTTTGACCTCGGTCGGTCAAACAAAATTCATATTGTGATGGTTAGCCTGGTAGATTGTTTTCGAAAAAGGGTATCCGATGTGTAATATTCCCGGTGGTTTCTGGGGGTGTTACAACAATAGCACTGGAGAATTTAAGACTACATTCACTTGCCCTTTTGGTATCTTTGCATGGAGAAGGATGTCGTTTGGGATTTGCAATGCTCCAACAACATTTTAAAGGTGCATGTTCTCTATATTCTTCGACATGATCGAGGACTTCATTGAGGTATGTGTGGCTATTTTTTTTTTGTTTTTGGGTCCTCATTTTTCGAATGTCTAAGTAAATTGGCTAGAGTGATAGAAAGGTGCATTAAAAGTAATTTAACATTGAGTTGCGAATAAAGTCATTGTATGGTGATAAGTGGAATTGTCCTTGGTCACGTGGTATCAGGTAGGGGTCTAGAGGTAGATAATGCAAAAGTGGATATTATTGAAAAATTGCCTCCCTATCAATGTTAAGGGTATTAGAAGTTTTTGTGGACATGCTGGTTTTTATAGGTGATTCATAAAAGATATTTCTAAAATAAGCCAATCTTTATGTAAGTTGCTTGCCCAAGACGCTCCTTTTAATTTTAGTGTCAACTTTCTTTCAACACCCTTAATGAGAAATTGATCACAACACATATTATATTGCACCTGATTGGTCTTTGCTATTTGAAATTATGTGTGACGCATCTAACTTTATAGTAGGGGCTGTTTTAGGGCAAAGATTTGAAGTCTTCTTCAGCCACTTTCATCATAATTTTCCACAAGTTCGTCCAATTCATCTCCATGTAGTCAATGAATATTTGCCGAGTACAGTTGGGATCTTGGAGGATTTCCCAAATGTAATATTTTTCTAGGAAGTCCTTCTTTTCTGATCCCCATTTGTCTCCAGCTTCTTCTGGTATGAATTCCTCCACATAGTATAGTTCTTTGCCTTCCCAGCTAAGTGGTTGATCTGATTCCTTCCCGGTTCTCTTTTTCCTTCCCAGCTAAGTGGTTGATCTGATTCCTTCCTGGTTCTCTTTTTCTTAGCTGCAGGGACATCTGAAGGTTCAGCTGTGCTCTTCCTTTTCTGAGAACTTAAAGCTTCAGGATAGTGGATGACTTTGGGAGGTACACTTCTGGGAACCACTGTCAAGGGCGGTTGCTTCCATTTGGTTCTCATCTCTTACCCCTTTTTGTCAGAATCAATTATCTGAGCTAGCTCCACCTTGTCCATGAAGTCTTGCATGCCAGAGGGCATTCTGACATATGTATTGGTGTGGAAGGATCCTTAATATTAAGTAGAGAATCCATCTTGTTGTTCAGCTCTATGAGATGTGGTTCAACCTTGGTGGCCAGAAAATTTTTTACATTTTCTTCCACCATCTTGCGGATCACCTCAAACAAGTTGGAGGGTAGCTGAAATGCAGTTGCCTCTGCCTGGTTGAAATTCTCAGCTGTGTTTTTGTAGGTCACAATTCGTCCAGGTACAAGTCTAGAGGGGGGGGGGGGGTGAATAGAGTTGTAGAAACTCTTAAACTCTTTTTCACGGAGAGTGAGTTTCTTCAGCTGAAAGGTAAACAAGTGACTTGGAGTCGTTTGTTCTTTAATATGCGGAAGTCAGCTGATGACGAACAGAAATCAACTAATGAAACACTTAACAATGAATGCAGCAGTTAAGTGTGATGCAATAAAACAGTAAATAATGTAGGCAATTATAGTGGTCTCAGAAGTGGGGTAATCCTCTACTAATCCACTTTTCTCCAAACCAGTTGGAGATGAATTCACTATAATTCTCAACCAGTGATAAATATTACAGTGATTCAAACCACACTACAACAGCTTCCAACCAGTGGAAATTCGTGCCGTTGTACACACTTGACTGCCTTGCACCTCTTGATCCTCGATCCTTGGATGCCTTTACAGTCTCTTACTTCAACCAGTGAAGTACCCCGTACTCAGGATTATAGACAAGAGTTTTTGTCTTCTCCAACTATGAGCTTCTTTAAGTATGAACTTTTAGAACTGCTCTTTTCACGATGCTATTGATTGCTTTAGATTGCTTGATTGCTTTGATCGCTTGAAAGTATGTTCGCACCGGTAGTTGCTCAGCTTCAAATCTTCGGATATATATAGGTCACGATCTATGAGCTTTTTCCTTGTAGCCGTTGCAAATATTTTGAACAAATCCGTCCGTTGGAGGGAGACTTCATTGTTTAATCCACCTGAACGTTGCAAGGCTCGATTCCCATTATTTTATTTTATCTTCCGACCATTGTGAAGACTTCTGCATGTGAGGGTCGAATCTTTTGAATATAAAACAATTAAAGTCTTCAAGGTGGGTCTGGATGATTTATTTAAATTATATCTCTTGCGGGAATCACTCCAATTTGTCTCTTCACGTTGCATGTGACTTTACGAAATTCTTGACTTTTCAACGCATGCTGACGTGGGCTTGGAATACTTGGCTGCCTTCGACTAGGCTGATGTGCAGCTAACATCTTTACAGTCAGGACCTCTCTGCTGTTCACTGTTTGTGACTTATCTGATCAGGTGACTTCCCTGAGGTAACTTGGCTGCAGTCTGGTCAAACTTCTCTGATAAATTTTGTTGACCAGAGCTACTCTGACTGGACTCGGCTGATCCTCTCTGATGGACTTAGCTGCACTTGGTACTTAACCGATTTTCAGCCTAACTAATTTTTGGCCTACAGAAGATACTCATTTGGTTCTTCTTTACATTTTGCCATGTTTTATACTTAACATATTTGGCCTATGGAAGATACTCATTTGGTTCTTCCTTACATTTTTGCCAAGTAATAAACATTTGATTTTATATTAATGACATCATCAAAATCTAACAAGTATTCCTAACAAATTCCCCCTATTTTGATGATGGCAAAACTTTAAACAAGTAATCAAATGACCAAGTCTGCACTTAAGTGCAAGACACAAAAATCAGTCTAATATTGAGACAACTGGAAATTGTCATTCAACAGACTGTTATAAAATTTTTCTGACTTGATTATGATTGAAATTTACAAGAAAGTTTTTACAGGTACATAAAATAAAATTACAAGTACAAGGAAATAAAGTCATCTGCCTCTTCCTCTGCCTCTGCGAATAGCCATTTTGTGCCCGAATGGTTTGGCTCCAATTGGTCTTATCTTGACTGGAGCAAGACCATATTTCCTCTTCACAACGAGAGCTGCAAAGTCTTGTTCTTGCTGTGATGTAAATCTATTCTCAAGACATAACTGCTTGATTTCTCTTTGAAGCTCTAGCTCATTTAGCTCATTGTCCAGACGGGTCGGCGCTTCCTCTGCTCTGAATGAGGGAATCATAGGATAAGCGTTTTGTTCCTTAGCCTTCTTCTTCAGAATGGTCCAGAGTTTTGGGTAAGCTTCTTCCATGAAATTGATGAAGATCTGATGTGGGGAGAGATTATCATCCTGGAGTAATTCCCAGACGTAATAATCTCTGATAAATTTCTTCTTTGCAGTTCCCCACATGGGCAGAGCTTCATATGGTATAAAATCCTCAACATACCACAGCTCATTTCCTTCCCATTCTAGAGTAGGCCCAAAACCTCCTCTAGTCCTCCTTCTCTTTCCTTCAGGCTGGTCAGCCTGGTCATCTGGATCCGCAGCCCCCTTCCTCTTCAGACTTGAGGGTCCTTCAATTTGAAGAACATCTTGCTTCTTCTTTGATCTTATCTCCGCCCTTATCTCTCCTTGATTACTTCCTTCCCCCTGAACTCTCTCTTCCCCCTTTTTGCCAGCATCAACAAGGGTAGTTAATTGCTGCTCCATTCTGCTCATCCAATCAGTCATGCCAAATGGCATCCTGTTGTTGGTAGGGGGAGGGGGCTGAGGAATCTCTCTCTGCAGTAGAGTGTCGATCTTGGCATTGATTGATTGATGGTCAGGAGTGACCTGAGACGTTAGCAGCTCTCCAATTGTATCTTTGACAATTTGCCCGATCAGCTCAGTCATGGTAGGAGATATCTGAGCTGATGGAGAGTGCTCTCCTGAGCCTTCTGCAAAAGAACCACTAGACTGCAAATCTCTGTCTACAGCAGGTAGGTAAGAGGGAGTCTTCTCTGGGGTCCCTGACCTGGAGTCTTCAGCTAGCTCCGCGTCTAGGCTGGTGTACCGTGCAGGTACCACAGTCCTATCTACAGCTTCTTGAATTGGCTCTGGCTCCGGCTCTGGTTCCTTTTCTTCTTCTCTCTCTTCCTCTTTCTCCTGATCCTCCTCTTTCTCTTCTCCTGCCTTTTCTTCAGAATTTTCTTTTACTTCCTCCTCATCTTTTTCTTTTTCAGCTCCTGCATCTCCTCCATCATCATTATCATCATTATCATCATCATTGTTATCATCATCCTTCTCCTCTTCTTCTCCTTCATCATCATCATTCTTTTCATCATCATCCTCCTTTTCTCCTTCATCTTTTTCTTGTTCTACCTCTTCTCCTTCTTCCTCTTCTTCTTCATCAGCCAACTCTTCTGTTTTCTCAATTTCTCCTGACTGTTTTTCAACTAGAATATTTTCTTCTGTTCTTCCCTCTTCTTCGTCTTCTTCATCTACCAAATCAACAACCTCTTTATTTCCTTCTCCATCTACTTCCTCAATTCTAATTTCTTTTTCAACTTCCTCCTCCTCATCTTCTCCAAAAGAACCATCAAAAATGCTAAGCATTATAGAATGGATAAATTGGTCCATGTTTGTTTTAAAATGGGACATGAACCAATTATCCTGGAGGATTAATACTAAGTCTGATTCTTTGCAAAAGTGAATCAGAACCTCCTCAGTGGCTTGGGGATATTCCCAACCACTAGTTGCAATGTAGGTTTGAAGGTTTGTAAAAGTCAGAGTTTTGAAAAACTTCCACTCTTCAAAAATATGTACAAAGGAGTGTTTTAATGCTTGTGGCTTAACAAGCTGGAGTTGCTCAATTGATAGGTTGAAAGTATTGTTTTCTAACAGGTTAAAGGTATAATCAGCTTCAGGGATAGAAATTATGAGACCTTCTTCTTCTTCTTCGGAAATGTAGACTGGGGGGGTGAGTACAGGTACAATCCGAGTCTCGAGGGTGCCTGGTGCAGGCAGGTCTTCCAGATGAATTGGTGATCTGGCTGAGGGGCTTGCAAGGTGTTCAGACTACTCTTCCTCACTAAATTTCAGTTTCCTTGGCCTCTTGGGAGAGGGTTCAGGTGATGACTGCAGAATTGAAGGTCCTTCAGGGGCTGGTCCCCTTCTCTTGAATCTGACTGCAATGGGAGTGTCGTCGGACTCGGTGTCAGACTCGATTGCAGTTGCGATATCAGCTGCAGGTCTGTCCGATTCTCCTGATGAATAGTATCTCGGATATGTCCTTGTGTCCGGCAGCTCCTTCAGCATCTGAGATGCTCTCCCAGTGCCTCCGACTTTCTTCACCTTCTCGTGGTCCATATGACCAAGTCCTTTATTGGGGTGGAAGGGGTCAGTGTTTCCCTTTGCCACACCAGTCTTCTCCAAAAACCAACTTAGCTGCGTTCCAAACGCCAGCTTTGTTTTGAATTTCTTCTCATCGTCAAGCCACTCGACTTTGTTGACCTCTCGCACAAGTTGTCTGAAGATGTAGTCAGCCCAGTCAACTTCTTCTTCCTGAATCAGTGCTCCCAGCACCATAAACTTTGACGACGACAGTTGATCATAACTGCCGGCCATCCCCATTATTATTTTGTTGGTAATGTCCAACGCGAAACGGTAAATCCTTTTGAGTTCACTCCTCTTGGCTGTGAATTTCAGTTTTTCCGGGATATTTTCCACCTCAATCTTTTTCTAGGTTTCGGCGGCGGATTGCTTGAGAGCTTCGACCGCTAAACCACGGTGCTTCATTCCGAAGACAGTACGAATCGTCTCTCGAGATATGCTGACTGGTATTCCACCAACTGTGCTATGAATTCCGTCTTGAATCAAATAAGCTTCGCGATAGAACTCGATGACATATTCTTTGAACAGATGTTGCGGGTTGATGTCTAGAAATGGGTAGATCCCATTAAGCTTCATTGCGCGAATCAGATTAAGCATGTCGTAGTCCTCCAGATTGGCTTCCAATAAGCCTTCAAAGTCGACGACCAACGAGAAAATGATCTGGTCTTTCACCGCCTTCAAATTAACTCCTTCGAAAGATGCCATTTCTGCAAATAAAAGTTTTTAGCGTATTTGGTGTTCAAGAATTTTTTTTTTTTTTTGCTCTGAAAAATCTAGGGTTTCTGTAAGCGTAAAGAGTAAAGTGAAAGGTCTTCTTTCCTTATAAAGAAGATGAAAAGATGTTTGTATTAATTTATTATATATTTGAATCGGTGGTACGCCTTTTGATATTCTTTTGAATTTCAAATTTGAATCGGTGACCCAGTTTATAATTCGACGGTTGATTCTGATTGGCCACCGTGGAGGTTGATTTAATAGGCGATTGACGCGTGTATTAAAATTGCCACTTGGCTTATAAAAATGTATATTTAAATGCCAGTTTTTATCCAAAATTAATATAATAATATCATAAATGTGGCAGATAATAATTAAATATTCAGAGGTCAGTTTTAGAAAACTTAGCTGGTCTGATTTGTTGACTGTTGACCGCTCTGCAACAGGTGAGTTGACTTCTCGCCTGGTATTCTGATCAGCTAGGTTGATTTTTCCGTCCTTCGTCTTTTCGCCTACATCAGCTAGGATCTTCAGCTGGGGTCCGCCCTTCTTCTGAAATGCTTTAACTTGCTTCAGTACTAGATTCCCAATCTAGTAATCCAAGATCTCTGCTCAGCTCCAGAAATCTTTCTTCTGGCAAGGGTTTAGTGAAGATGTCAGCTATCTGGTAGTCTGTGCTGACTCTTTCAACTCTAACCCTTTTGCTAAGCACATGGTCTTTAATGAAATGGTGCTTAACATCAATGTGCTTCGTCCTTGAATACAAAACCGGATTGTTGGTTATTGCAATAGCACTATTGTTGTCACACCAGATAGGAACTTCATTTGCAATGATATTATAATCCCTTAACTGTTGTCTGATCCATAGAATCTGTGCACAACAGCTACCTGCAGCTAGGTATTCTGACTCTGTAGTGGAGATAGAGTTAGAAACCTGCTTCTTTTTAACCAGGATATCAGTCTGGTTCCTAGGAATTGACACGTTCCACTAGTGCTCTTCCTGTTGATTTTGCATCCTGCGAAATCCGCATCTGAGTATCCTGATAGCTCGAAATTATCATCCTTGGGATACCATAGTCCAACATTAATTGTAGACTTAAGGTACTTTATTATCCTCTTGGCTGCATCTAGGTGTGATTGCTTCGGCTTGGACTGGAATCGTGCACAAACTCCAACGGCATATGATATGTCTGGCCTGCTTGCAGTGAGGTACAGAAGAGATCCAATGAGTCCTCTGTAATGGGTTAAGTCCACTGATATGCCTGCCTCGTCTGCATCCAGGTGAGTACTTGTGCTCATTGGAATTCTTGCGGGCTTGGCTGATTCCATTCCATATCTCTTGGTAAGATCTCTGGTATACGTTGCTTGGTTGATGAAAATTCCTTTTTCCATCTGCTTAACTTGTAGTCCAAGAAAGAAGTTAAGCTTTCCCATCATACTCATCTCAGATTCTCCTTGCATGAGGTTGGAGAATTTCTCGCATAACTCTGGATTGGTTGAGCCAAATATGATGTCATCCACATATATCTGAACTATCAATATGTGGCCTTCGTGCTCCACTCTGAATAGGGTCTTGTCCACCTTTCCTTTGCAAAAACCATTTTTCTCAAGAAACACAGATAGTGTTTCATACCACGCTCTTGGTGCTTGCTTGAGTCCATAAAGAGCCTTCAACAGCTTATAGACTTTGTCTCCTTTGACAAAACCTGGGGGTTGCTCTACATATACTTCTTCTTCTAGAATTCCATTCAGAAAAGCACTCATTACATCCATCTGATATACTTCAAAGTCCTTAAATGCAGCATATGCGAGGAATGGTCTGATGGCCTCTAATCTTGCAACAGGTGCATAGGTTTCATCAAAATCTATTCCCTCACACTGTGCATAGCCTTTTGCTACGAGTCTGGCCTTATTCCTAACAACAGCTCCATCTTCATCACTCTTGTTTTTATACACCCATTTGGTGCCAATAACCTTCTTGTGATCAGGTCTGTCTGTTAGTTCCCAAACTTTGTTTCTTTCCAATTGCTCCAATTCCTCTTGCATGGCATTAATCCATGAATAATCTTCCAAGGCTTGTTCTGTGGTTTTAGGTTCAATTTGCGACATAAAACATGAGAACATCGCCATTCCTGCTGGTAGGGTTGACTGTCTCGTCTTAACTCCATCAGTCAACTTTCCGATAATTTGCTGAATTGGGTGATCCTTGAGCCATTTGGGGATATCGTCCTATTCTGGGTTTGTTCCCCCTGTTGGATTGCCCTGGTGGTTATCTGCATCATCCGGGTTCTGGTCTGCAACTGGATCAGCTACCGTCTTGTCATCTGCAGGTTGGTTCTGATCTGCAGATGAGTCTTTGTCACTCACTGGTCTTCTTGAAAGAATCGGATCGAGATAGGTTTGGTGATCCTGTCGATCTGCATTGGGTCTTCGCACTGCATTGGGTCATCAGCCGGGTTCTGCAGGTGAGTCCACCATTCCAGTGTCATGTATAATGACTTCTTCAATGGTTGCTGTCTTGAGCTTGTTCTCAATTAGCTCAACTTGTTTCCTGTACTCAACGGTAGATTCATCAAAAACAACATGGGGTGTTTCCTCCACAACTAAGGTTCTTTTATTAAAAACTCTATATGCCTTGCTTCTTTGGGAATATCCCATAAAGAGACAGTCATCAGTTTTAGCATCAAAGGCATTTAGCTGTGTTTTACCATTGTTGTGGATGAAACACTTACAACAAAAAACATGAAAGTAAGCAACAGTAGGAGTTCTATTATTCCAAACCTCATAGGGAGTTTTGCCATGTCTCCCTACTATCATACTCCTGTTCTGGGTGTGACAGGCTGTGTTGACAACTTCAGCCCAGAACCTTTTGGGTAGGTCCGCTTCTGCAATCATGGACCTTGCTGCTTCCTTCAGGGTTCGGTTCCTTCTTTCAGCAACACCATTATGCTGGGGCGTCCTGGCTGCAGAGAGCTCATGTTGGATCCCATTCTGATCGCTGTAATCAGTTATCGCCTTGTTGAGAAACTCTCCTCCTCTATCTGATCTGATCTTGATTATGGAAAGGGATTTCTCATTCTGGATCCTTCTCAGCAGCTCAGGTAACTTGGTCAAGGTTTCACTTTTCTTGTATAGGAAGATAATCCAAGTGTACCTTGAATTATCATCTACTATTACAAGTGCATGCTTCCGGCCGCTCAGAGTCCTTGGCTTGATAGGACCAAATAGATCCATGTGGAGTAGATCTAAGATCCTTGTTGTGAGCATTGTAGGCTGAACTGGCTTGAACGATGCTTTGGTCTGCTTTCCCTTCTGACATGCATCACAAAGTGCTTCCTTCTTGAATGCTTCATTTGGAAGTCCTCTTACCAACTTCTGAGAACTAATCTTGTTGATGGCTTTGAAGTTCAGGTGACATAGTCTTTTGTGCCACAGCCATCCATTCTCAGCTACTGTCTTGGATAGAAAACAGGAGTTAGGTGTTCCCGTGTTCCAATCAATCATGTAGACATCTCTTCTTCTGAAACCTTGTAGCTTTATTTCTCCAGATAAGATGTCTATCACCATACACTTCAAGATGGTGAAAACTACTAGGTTCTTCTCGTCACAGAATTGGCTTATGCTCAAGAGGTTGTACTTGAGCCCTTTGACATAGTGAACTTTGGATATCACAGTGTTTCCTCGGTGCAGCTCTCCAAAGCCTTTTGTTTGTCCTCTAGAGCTATCTCCAAAGGTTACATCGGGACCTCTTTCTTTGATGTATTTGGATAGCATCTTCTTGTTCCCGGTCATATGCCTCGAGCATCCACAATCTACGAACCATTCTTCACCTCCAAAATTTGAGCTTGTGGAGATGTGGTTGTAGTCCTCCCACCTTTTCTGCAATTAGACAAGCAGAGATTTAGGTACCCAAATTTGTGTGGGTCCTTTGGGGTTAGCTGGTTTCCTGGAGAATTGATTTCTCCTTGGATTATGGAAATTGTTATTATTATTATTATTATTATTATTATTATTATTATAATCCTCATAAGGTGTCTGTGGTCGAGGTCTGATTCTCCTGGTTGGATTGTGTAACACCCCAAACTAGGCGGATATTACAGTGCCGTAGATCCCCAACTGGGACCCACCAGGTAAATGAAAATGAATGAATTACACAAGATAAATGTAGTACCGAACTACATTACAACAATAATTACTCCGATGAGGAGTTTAGTTACAACACACTAGGACAATACCGAATACTAGTGTATTTTATATGAAGATAAAATACACAACACTGAATGAAACGGAGTATTCAAATGAAAGTCTGCAGCGGAAAATAAAGGACAATAACATGAATAACTGAAAGATCGGGGGCCCCTACTAGTATCACTGGTACTCCTCGACGTCAGCGTGTTCTCCTCGTACTTTTGCCTTGCCAAGACCTGAAAAACAAAATCCCCAAACGGGGTCAGTTATAAAGAACAACAATCCTCAAGGGTTGAAAATACACAATCATGATTATATCTGAAGTTATGAAAAAAATTCTTAATTATGAATTACGCTGAAGAGGAGTACCATAGTACGCCCGTAGTGTTCTGTGCGAGTGTACAAGACGAATGACCGGACACACCCGTCCTTGTACCTAATTAGTCTCACGGTGTAACGCTTTCCCGTGTGCACGGTCCAATGTATCGGTGAACCCAATACATAACCATCGTGTGCCCGACTAGAAATTCCACACAGCCATACCCGGCCACGCAATATGAACCCAGGAGGTCATATGAACGAGAATGACCATAATGAATATCAATGAATAATAATTAGACAAGGCCAAGATGACTCACCGATATGAAAGTAAATAGTGACGTGATTGATAACCCAATGAAATGATTTGGAACCGTCATTCCTCGTGAATGAAATGATTATTCGACAATTACAAGTCTCAAAATGATTAATATTATGATGAATGAATTATGATTATGAGTAATCAACAACAAAAAGGAATGAATATCCTTTTAACCGAGTAAGAATTAACTTACTCAACAACGATGAAGAATGTCCGTCCACGAACAACGTCCTAATTGAGATATCGGTCGCTCGAACAACCTTGAATAAATACAATTACCAACAATCCGTTCAATACACGAATCAAACACGAATATAACGAACTCGAAACGTCGATACGAATAAACCAAGTTCATTGAGGCATTAAATCAAACACATTGCGGCCAAACTCCGATTGTTTACAATCAAACCTCAATATACCAATATCAAATCCCCCAAGAAGTGTTTCAAACCAACAAAACATCTTCAATAGGATTAATAATCCAAGATGAATATCCGAAAACGTGATTATAACGACAATTAATCGAAAACCCCCAATTTCAACTCGATATTCAAAGTGTTCTTGAATAATCCCTCAATAATCCAATGAATCCTTATACAAACTCATAATCATATACATAGCCCTTCATATAACATGATTATCGCGACCAAAACATCATATCTCAACACAAAATCGAAATCCAAGATGTTGAAGAATTTACCTCTTGAAGATCCAACCAATTCGATCCGATGAAAA
Source organism: Orobanche coerulescens (assembly GCA_033398695.1). Classification (NCBI taxonomy): domain Eukaryota; kingdom Viridiplantae; phylum Streptophyta; class Magnoliopsida; order Lamiales; family Orobanchaceae; genus Orobanche; species Orobanche coerulescens. Next base: position 11,198,528 of record CM065819.1, read on the forward strand.
CGTGTAAAATCGACTATCCAAGCTTTCCAATGAATCAAGATGATGAAATCCGAACACACAAGTGATTGATGATGACAAAATATCTCCCTCAAGCTTTTCTCTCTCGTATGAAGGTGGAAGAAATGGAAGAAATGAGCTGAAATGCTCAAAAAACGAATTTATGGGGGTTGACTCGTCTGACCGACTCGACCGTGTCCGCCTGACACGGTCGCGGCACGCAGCTGGACGGCAGGGACTCGACCGTGTCCTGCTTGACACGGTCGCGGCGCGAAGGGGCCTACCGATAGTGACCTGTCCGATAGTGACTCGGTACCGCGCGGCGCTCGACATTGACTCGACCGTGTCCTGGAACACGGTCGGGCGTCTGGGCAGTCGGTTCTTGCTTATCCGTAAGGGTTCGACTCGGCCGTGCCAGACGACACGGTCAAGTCCTGTGGCAGAGACTTCGGAATTTCCAGACGAGTACAGCACGGCCGTGTCGTCCGATAACTGAAAAAATGTGCGGGTGAGCTAAAATGACCATAACTCTCTCGTCCGGACTCCGATTGACTCACCGTTTGAACCATTGGAAAGCTAACTCGATGCTCTATAATATTGCAAAGATTCAGAATTTTTGGAATTACCAAAAACTAATGGTGATCTAACAAAGTCGAACTCATATGTGGAAAGTTGAAACAATGAACAATAACGATACACAACTCGAATTTTCTCCGAACGGTGAACACGGGTGAATGAACATGATTGATGAACGATTATAAATGAGTGAAAATCCACTGAGTGACAATCACCGAATGAAATTACTGAATGATAATGACTGAATTACAATCGGGTATTACATACACCCCCCCTTAAAAGAGTTTCGTCCCCGAAACTAAGGGTCAAACAACTCGGATAACCCTCCCGCATACTATCCTCGGTTTCCCAAGTAGCCTCTTCGACTCCGTGTCTGGACCACTAAATCTTGACCAAAGGGATCGTCTTGTTCCTCAAATATTTGATTCGCCGCTCCAATACTCGTACAGGACGCTCCTCGTACGAATGATCATCCGCGATCTCGATTTCGTCGAACTGAAGTATGTGACTCGGGTCGGCAACATACTTCCGTAACTGAGAGACATGAAACACATTATGAATTCGGCTCAACGCCAGAGGTAACGCCAATCGATAAGCTAACTCGCCTACTCGATCCAAAATTTTAAACGGTCCAATGAATCTCGGACTCAACTTCCCCCGTTTTCCGAAATGGAAAATACCTCGACTCGGGGATACCTTGACCAAAACATGGTCACCCGTCTCGAACTCTAGTGGTCAACGACGATTATCTGCATATGATTTCTGTCGACTCTGAGCTGTCAACATACGACTCTTGATCAAAGCTACCTTCTCCCGGGCGGCTATAAGCATATCGGGTTCGGTGCCGATTGATTCTGACAAGTCATCCCAACACAAGGGAGATCGACAACGACGACCGTACAAGGCCTCGTAAGGTGCCATCTTAATGGAGGCATGCCAACTATTATTATACGTGAACTCGATCAGTGGTAGTTGGGCTTCCCAATCGTCCTTCCAATCGAGGACGCATGCCCTCAACATGTCCTCTAATATCTGAATAGTTCTCTCTGATTGTCCGTCGGACTGAGGATGAAAGGCAGTACTGAAATTAAGCTGAGTTCCCATAGCACGATGAACTGATTTCCAAAATGAGACACAAACCATCCGTCACGATTGGAAACAATACTTTTTGGAGTACCGTGCAGTCTCACTATCTCTTTGATGAATAACTAGGCAAGTCTCTCGGGACCCCACGTATCCTTGATCTCAAGGAAATGAGCTGATTTTGTTAAGCGGTCCACAATCACCCAGATCGCATTCATGCCACGACGACTCGTCGGAAAACTCGTGATGAAATCCATAGAAATGTGTTCCCACTTCCACTCCGGAATAGGGAGAGGTTTCAGCATACCTGCCGGTCGCTGATGTTCAATCTTAACTTGTTGACAGGTTAAGCATCTAGAAACAAATTCTGCGACTTCTCGCTTCATATTACTCCACCAGTAATTTTGTTTCAAGTCCTTGTACATCTTGCTGGACCCCGGATGAACAGAATAAGGGGTAGCATGAGCATCTCTCAAAATAGAGTTTTTCAACTCATCATTCGCCGATACACACATCCGATTCTTAAATCTCAAAAGTCCATCCTCGTGGATCACGAATCCAGGGGCTTTCCCCTGAGCCACATCCTCACGAATGCGCAACAATGCTGGGTCTGAACCCTGATTCCCCCTGATTGCATCCTCAAGAGATGATGAAATCTCTAGCATACAAAGTTGTCCCTGAATTCGCTGAAGCCAGACCTCGATCTCGGGTCTAAGGAATTCCTGTTGGAGCTTCTTCTGAATTGTTAAACGAGCAAGCATCTGCTCCTGAACGGACTTACGACTCAAGGCGTCGGCGACAACGTTCGCCTTCCCCGGGTGGTAAAGGATCTCGATATCATAATCTTTGATTAATTCCAACCACTGCCTCTGTCGCATATTTAACTCCTTGTGAGTAAATATATACTTCAAATCTTGTGATTGCTGAAGATCTGACAGGTGATGCCATAAAGGTAACGACGCCAAATTTCCAAGGCGAAAACCACGGTTGCTAGCTCCGGCCGTGGGTTGGATAATTAACCAGCTAATCCGAGGAAACATCGGATTTACTTAATATCTTTCGGAGGTTGCCAATCTCGGATAGTCTCCGTCTTCTGAGGGTCGACACGAACTCTGTCAGATGCACCTATAATCCTCCGTAAGGAACAATAAAATATGATTATGACGAGAATCAAGGCCGAAACAACGGAAATCCCAACAAACTATCGAAAGGAACTCATTGGGGCATTTAATCGAATACTAAATGTTCAATAATTCCCAAGAACACTCGAATCGTCAATCGAGTTAAACAAACTTGATATATGGATATACAATCCGTGAAACACGATTAATAACATCATACTACGACAACCGATGCATCAAAATAGGACTAGAATCGAAATCAAGAACAATTCCCCAAAAAGTCAACTTGAAGGAAAATCAAGAAATATACCTTGATTCGACGAAGAACACGGATTGGATGATGATATAATCAACAAGAATCTTCCAAAATGCCTTGGAATTGAGTCGAACCGACCAAGACCTCGAATCCTATCCTCACCCATCCGACAGCTGCAAAGAGAAGAGAAGAAGGGGAGGAAATGAGGTGAGAAACCCGTCTGTACCCTTATATACACCAGCGACGCACGACCATAACGCACGACCAAGTGCTCGTGCGTTTGGTCGTGCGCTAGGCCACTGTCCAGCCACTAACACCATGCATGAGCAGCGCGCACGAGTAGTTGCTCATGTGTCCTGCTCGTGCATCCCTGGAGCTCACTTCCGAGCACTGGATTGCGCACGAGCGCCACGCACGACCACGTGCTCGTGTGGCCTGCTCGTGTGTTACAATAGGAGGCCAATATCGAGCCCGACACGGCCCCGAAACCCGAACCTGAATATGAATCGAAGATACGGTTACGAAGTACTCGCAAAGACAAAACCAAGCGCTAAGAGAACACACGATTCCGACCACCCGAAGGCTCAAAATTCGACAATAGAAAATAATTACCCCAAACTTTGGGAAATTACGAAAACGGCCCAAAACATCTGAAATACACGATACACGATCGAAACACAAATCCAAAGCTCGCAACATGATTAATAACATTAAATGAACATATGAGAAACTCGAAACAACAGTTTCGGATAAGATTCGCAAGAATCGAACTCAAGTACGAAAAAGCCTTTTAAGAACATGGAATTCAACAAACGATACCGAAACGAATTCGGATGACAAAAAGTGCAGAATTAATAATTCTCGGAATGACGAAATGGTCATGGGCGAGTCGTCAAAATGGGCTTCTGCCAAAAAAAGAAAATTACTAGAAATCGAAATTGCGGATATTACAATTGCTACTCCAAACCTTCGGGTTATATCATATGTTTGTTTTCATTCGAACCATGAGTGCTGTCCGTTAGCATTTTGTCGAAATCTGTGTGATTGGAGTTTCGTTGGAAAGTTCGTTGTTGGGTCGAGTTCTTGGAGCTGATCTGCAGCCTATGCAGAAGGAATAGCGCATGCTATGAACATTATAGCGCGAGCTATTGAGCAACAGTTAGCGCATTCTATCGCCTGATAACTGATAGTCAATATTCGTCCAGAAGCTACTGGACCGGATTTGAGGGCTCACTAGCGCACGCTAACGTCTTATCTAGCGCATGTTAATGGCTTAGCTAGCACGCGCTAAATTGTCCCATTAGCGCACACTAAGTGCATTGTGTAGCGCACGCTAACTGCTCCAGTATATACATACTGGAGCAGCAACCCTTCTTGTATTTTTTTTTTAATTTTCCTCCTTCTTCCACGACGACTGAGGCGATCTGACTAGAGTTCGGACTTTTGGTCGATTTTCCTCCATCAAAAGGACCTTTAGAGGCTCGTAGGTGATCCTAACATCATCTAATTCATTGTTCTTCGCCGGATAGAGGTATTTTTCTTGATTTCCCTAGGGTTGACTTTTTGAAGATTTGTTCTTGATTTTATATGCAATCCGCTTTTGTTGGTTCAATTGGTACATTATGATGATGTGAACATATCCTATGGATTTTATATCCATATCCCGGTTTCTTATAATCCGAATCGTGATTTGGTGATTTATTGAAGTCTTGAGTATTTAATGTTTGATTAAATGTCTCAATGAGTTTTCCTTCAATTCTTAAATGCATTTTTTGTTGTTTTCAATTGTTATGCTCGTAGTGATCACGTTGATATTATGTCTCTCGTGGAGGATATAGGTTTAGGGACTCTTGATCGAGCTACGTTCTTCGGAGTTGTTCATGTGCTAATCATCGAGGCAAGTAGTCTTGCCTATACGATTTATAATGTGTGAATTGAGGTTATATAATGAATTTGTGATTGTTATTCATTTTTGTTGATTTTGCCTGATATGGATCGTTATAGATGTTATGTTAAGTTAGAGTCGCCTTGTTGCTTGTTGTAGAGGCATGTCAATAGAGAATTAATGTCGGTTAGATAGTACACTTAGACGTGTTTGTGATGTTTAGGTGATCACTGAGTTGTGTGGATAGAGTTGGGTGTTATAGAGTTGGGTTGGTAGAAATGGTTTGATCGGTTGTTATAACTGTTGATGTGTAGCGATGCGTCTAGAATTGTTAGGTTGTTGCTAAGGTGTATCGGTCATAGTTATGTGTCGGATAAATGGTCATTTCTAGCAAGTGCTTGACTATATATATTCTGACTAACAATTGAGACATGCAGTTTTGTAAACGTGTGTGTGTTGTTGTTCTTCCACCCGAGGAGGGTCCGATGGTGCCTCTGGGGCCGATACTAATGGGTATGGCCACGGAAGTGGTATCCTATCTTGGAAGGGTCCGACGGGGCCTCTGGGGGCTGATACTAATGGGTACGGCCGCGGGTTACCATGTGTGATTTTTCATCATGAAGATGATGTTGATGTTTTCGATAATTGTGAAATGTCCAGAATATCACAACATTTTGTTCTCGATGTTGAGATACATTATATATGATTTTGGTACTTGGCTAGAATGGCACTCGAATATGTGTCTCATAAGTCTTGTTCTTTGGTTGAAATGTTTCGGTGTCGGAATGCAGGCTTCGTTATGGCTTCCGAGAATTGAGGGTTAAAGAAAACCTGAGTTGAGACCCTAATATTTGTGTAAAGGTTGTTTTATGGAAAATGACTTTGGGCTGAGACCCAATTGTCTTGAAATGGTTTCATAACTAAGGACGTGAGGTCCATAAGCTAGGGCTGAGACCCTATTATTTTCGGAAAAAGGTTTTATAATATTGGACTCGAAGTCCTAAAAGACTTTTGCTATCTTCTAAAACTCCCGAGTTGATAAATTACATTCAAGGACTTGAGCTTGTACTTTAAACATTGAAAACCTCTCAGGAACTTCTTAAATGGTTTGTTGTCGTCTTTCAATAACTAATATTTGCGCAGTATATTTTGTATGACTTGAATACTTGTGCTAGCCATTCCAATGCTAACCACTTAAATAGAGGAAATGCGTATCATGCATTTCAGGTATGCTTAGTTCGTTGGAGCAATCACATGAACGACATGGAAAAAGACGAGCCGCGATACTAATTAAGAGTTAGAGTTCAGTTTGATGTTGTCGTATTGTTGAGTTATCTCCAGTTTTCCGCTTTATGGTATCTTGACCCCTGCATGGGTATATACAGTAATGAGTTTATTTTTGGTTTGATCCGGTCGTGAGACCTCATCGGTCAGTGTAATCTAATATTCAACCTTATTGGTCGGTGTTAGTATGTTTTTTGACCTCGGTCGGTCAAACAAAATTCATATTGTGATGGTTAGCCTGGTAGATTGTTTTCGAAAAAGGGTATCCGATGTGTAATATTCCCGGTGGTTTCTGGGGGTGTTACAACAATAGCACTGGAGAATTTAAGACTACATTCACTTGCCCTTTTGGTATCTTTGCATGGAGAAGGATGTCGTTTGGGATTTGCAATGCTCCAACAACATTTTAAAGGTGCATGTTCTCTATATTCTTCGACATGATCGAGGACTTCATTGAGGTATGTATGGCTATTTTTTTTTTGTTTTTGGGTCCTCATTTTTCGAATGTCTAAGTAAATTGGCTAGAGTGATAGAAAGGTGCATTAAAAGTAATTTAACATTGAGTTGCGAATAAAGTCATTGTATGGTGATAAGTGGAATTGTCCTTGGTCACGTGGTATCAGGTAGGGGTCTAGAGGTAGATAATGCAAAGGTGGATATTATTGAAAAATTGCCTCCCTATCAATATTAAGGTTATTAGAAGTTTTTGTGGACATGCTGGTTTTTATAGGTGATTCATAAAAGATTTTTCTAAAATAAGCCAATCTTTATGTAAGTTGCTTGCCCAAGACGCTCCTTTTAATTTTAGTGTCAACTTTCTTTCAACACCCTTAATGAGAAATTGATCACAACACATATTATATTGCACCTGATTGGTCTTTGCTATTTGAAATTATGTGTGACGCATCTAACTTTATAGTAGGGGCTGTTTTAGGGCAAAGATTTGAAGTCTTCTTCAGCCACTTTCATCATAATTTTCCACAAGTTCGTCCAATTCATCTCCATGTAGTCAATGAATATTTGCCGAGTACAGTTGGGATCTTGGAGGATTTCCCAAATGTAATATTTTTCTAGGAAGTCCTTCTTTTCTGATCCCCATTTGTCTCCAGCTTCTTCTGGTATGAATTCCTCCACATAGTACAGTTCTTTGCCTTCCCAGCTAAGTGGTTGATCTGATTCCTTCCCGGTTCTCTTTTTCCTTCCCAGCTAAGTGGTTGATCTGATTCCTTCCTGGTTCTCTTTTTCTTAGGCTGGGGACATCTCAAGGTTCATTGTGCTCTTCCTTTTCAGAGAACTTAAAGCTTCAGGATAGTGGATGACTTTGGGAGGTACACTTCTGGGAACCACTGTCAAGGGCGGTTGCTTCCATTTGGTTCTCATCTCCTACCCCTTTTTGTCAGAATCAATTATCTGAGCTAGCTCCACCTTGTCCATGAAGTCTTGCATGCCAGAGGGCATTCTGACATATGTATTGGTGTGGAAGGATCCTTAATATTAAGTAGAGAATCCATCTTGTTGTTCAGCTCTATGAGATGTGGTTCAACCTTGGTGGCCAGAAATTTTTTTACATTTTCTTCCACCATCTTGCGGATCACCTCAAACAAGTTGGAGGGTAGCTGAAATGCAGTTGCCTCTGCCTGGTTGAAATTCTCAGTTGTGTTTTTGTAGGTCACAATTCGTCCAGGTACAAGTCTAGAGGGGGGGGGGGGGGGTGAATAGACTTGTAGAAACTCTTAAACTCTTTTTCACGGAGAGTGAGTTTCTTCAGCTGAAAGGTAAACAAGTGACTTGGAGTCGTTTGTTCTTTAATATGCGGAAGTCACCGATGACGAATGTAATCAACTAATGAAACACTTAACAATGAATGCAGCAGTTAAGTGTGATGCAATAAAACAGTAAATAATGCAGGCAATTATAGTGGTCTCAGAGGTGGGGTAATCCTCTACTAATCCACTTTTCTCCAAACCAGTTGGAGATGAATTCACTATAATTCTCAACCAGTGATAAATATTACAGTGATTCAAACCACACTACAACAGCTTCCAACCAGTGGAAATTCGTGCCGTTGTACACACTTGACTGCCTTGCACCTCTTGATCCTCGATCCTTGGATGCCTTTACAGTCTCTTACTTCAACCAGTGAAGTACCCCGTACTCAGGATTATAGACAAGAGTTTTTGTCTTCTCCAACTATGAGCTTCTTTAAGTATGAACTTTTTGAACTGCTCTTTTCACGATGCTATTGATTGCTTTAGATTGCTTGATTGCTTTGATCGCTTGAAAGTATGTTCGCACCGGTAGTTGCTCAGCTTCAAATCTTCGGATATATATATAGGTCACGATCTCTGAGCTTTTTCCTTGTAGCCGTTGCAAATATTTTGAACAAATCCGTCCGTTGGAGGGAGACTTCATTGTTTAATCCACCTGAACGTTGCAAGGCTGGATTCCCATTATTTTATTTTATCTTCCGACCGTTGTGAAGACTTCTGCATGTGAGCGTCGAATCTTTTGAATATAAAACAATTAAAGTCTTCAAGGTGGGTCTGGATGATTTATTTAAATCATATCTGTTGCGGGAATTATTCCAATTTGTCTCTTCACGTTGCATGTGACTTTACGAAATTCTTGACTTTTCAACGCATGCTGACGTGGACTTGGAGTACTTGGCTGCCTTCGACTAGGCTGATGTGCAGCTAACATCTCTGCAGTCAGGACCTCTCTGCTATTCACTGTTTGTGACTTATCTGATCAGGTGACTTCCCTGAGGTAACTTGGCTGCAGTCTGGTCAAACTTCTCTGATAAATTTTGTTGACCAGAGCTACTCTGACTGGACTCGGCTGATCCTCTCTGATGGACTTAGCTGCACTTGGTACTTAACCGATTTTCAGCCTAACTAATTTTTGGCCTACAGAAGATACTCATTTGGTTCTTCTTTACATTTTGCCAAGTTTTATACTTAACATATTTGGCCTATGGAAGATACTCATTTGGTTCTTCCTTACATTTTTGCCAAGTAATAAACATTTGATTTTATATTAATGACATCATCAAAATCTAACAAGTATTCCTAACAAATTCCCCCTATTTTGATGATGGCAAAACTTTAAACAAGTAATCAAATGACCAAGTCTGCACTTAAGTGCAAGACACAAAAATCAGTCTAATATTGAGACAACTGGAAATTGTCATTCAACAGACTGTTATAAAATTTTTCTGACTTGATTATGATTGAAATTTACAAGAAAGTTTTTACAGGTACATAAAATAAAATTACAAGTATAAGGAAATAAAGTCATCTGCCTCTTCCTCTGCCTCTGCGAATAGGCTGTTTGGCAGGCCTGAATGGTTTGGCTCCAATTGGTCTTATCTTGACTGGAGCAAGACCATATTTCCTTTTCACAACGAGAGCTGCAAAGTCTTGTTCTTGCTGTGATGTAAATCTATTTTCAAGACATAACTGCTTGATTTCTCTTTGAAGCTCTAGCTCATTTAGCTCATTGTCCAAACGGGTCGGCGCTTCCTCTGCTCTGAATGAGGGAATCATAGGATAAGCGTTTTGTTCCTTAGCCTTCTTCTTCAGAATGGTCCAGAGTTTTAGGTAAGCTTCTTCCATGAAATTGATGAAGATCTGCTGTGGGGAGAGATTATCATCCTGGAGTAATTCCCAGATGTAATAATCTCTGATAAATTTCTTCTTTGCAGTTCCCCACATGGGCAGAGCTTCATATGGTATAAAATCCTCAACATACCACAGCTCCTTTCCTTCCCATTCTAGAGTAGGCCCAAAACCTCCTCTAGTCCTCCTTCTCTTTCCTTCAGGCTGGTCAGCCTGGTCATCTGGATCCGCAGCTCCCTTCCTCTTCAGACTTGAGGGTCCTTCAATTTGAAGAACATCTTGCTTCTTCTTTGATCTTATCTCCGCCCTTATCTCTCCTTGATTACTTCCTTCCCCCTGAACTCTCTCTTCCCCCTTTTTGCCAGCATCAACAAGGGTAGTTAATTGCTGCTCCATTCTGCTCATCCAATCAGTCATGCCAAATGGCATCTCGTTGTTGGTAGGGGGAGGGGGCTGAGGAATCTCTCTCTGCAGTAGAGTGTCGATCTTGGCATTGATTGATTGAAGGTCAGGAGTGACCTGAGACGTTAGCAGCTCTCCAATTGTATCTTTGACGATTTGCCTGATCAGCTCAGTCATGGTAGGAGATATCTGAGCTGATGGAGAGTGCTCTCCTGAGCCTTCTGCAAAAGAACCACTAGACTGCAAATCTCTGTCTGCAGCAGGTAGGTCAGAGGGAGTCTTCTCTGGGGTCCCTGACCTGGAGTCTTCAGCTAGCTCCACGTCTAGGCTGGTGTACCGTGCAGGTACCACAGTCCTGTCTACAGCTTCTTGAATTGGCTCTGGCTCCGGCTCTGGTTCCTTTTCTTCTTCTCTCTCTTCCTCTTTCTCCTGATCCTCCTCTTTCTCTTCTCCTGCCTTTTATTCAGAATTTTCTTTTCCTTCCTCCTCATCTTTTTCTTTTTCAGCTCCTGCATCTCCTCCATCATCATTATCATCATTATCATCATCATTGTTATCATCATCCTTCTCCTCTTCTTCTCCTTCATCATCATCATTCTTTTCATCATTATCCTCCTTTTCTCCTTCATCTTTTTCTTGTTCTACCTCTTCTCATTCTTCCTCTTCTTCTTCATCAGCCAACTCTTTGTTTTCTCAATTTCTCCTGACTGTTTTTCAACTAGAATATTTTCTTCTGTTCTTCTCTTTTCTTCGTCTTCTTCATCTACCAAATCAACAACCTCTTTATTTCCTTCTCCATCTACTTCCTCAATTCTAATTTCTTTTTCAACTTCCTCCTCCTCATCTTCTCCAAAAGAACCATAAAAAATGCTAAGCATTATAGAATGGATAAATTGGTCCATGTTTGTTTTAAAATGGGACATGAACCAATTATCCTGGAGGATTAATACTAAGTCTGATTCTTTGCAAAAGTGAATCAGAACCTCCTCAGTGGCTTGGGGATATTCCCAACCACTAGTTGCAATGTAGGTTTGAAGGTTTGTAAAAGTCAGAGTTTTGAAAAACTTCCACTCTTCAAAAATATGTACAAAGGAGTGTTTTAATGCTTGTGGCTTAACAAGCTGGAGTTTCTCAATTGATAGGTTGAAAGTATTGTTTTCTAACAGGTTAAAGGTATAATCAGCTTCAGGGATAGAAATTATGAGACCTGCTTCTTCTTCTTCGGAAATGTAGACTAGGGGGGTGAGTACAGGTACAATCCGAGTCTCGAGGGTGCCTGGTGCAGGCAGGTCTTCCAGATGAATTGGTGATCTGGCTGAGGGGCTTGCAAGGTGTTCAGACTACTCTTCCTCACTAAATTGCAGTTTCCTTGGCCTCTTGGGAGAGGGTTCAGGTGATGACTGCAGAATTGAAGGTCCTTCAGGGGCTGGTCCCCTTCTCTTGAATCTGACTGCAATGGGAGTGTCGTCGGACTCGGTGTCAGACTCGATTGCAGTTGCGATATCAGCTGCAGGTCTGTCCGATTCTCCTGATGAATAGTATCTCGGATATGTCCTTGTGTCCGGCAGCTCCTTCAGCATCTGAGATGCTCTCCCAGTGCCTCCGACTTGCTTCACCTTCTCGTGGTCCATATGACCAAGTCCTTTATTGGGGAGGAAGGGGTCAGTGTTTCCCTTTGCCACACCAGTCTTCTCCAAAAACCAACTTAGCTGCGTTCCAAACGCCAGCTTTGTTTTGAATTTCTTCTCATCGTCAAGCCACTCGACTTTGTTGACCTCTCGCACAAGTTGTCTGAAGATGTAGTCAGCCCAGTCAACTTCTTCTTCCTGAATCAGTGCTCCCAGCACCATAAACTTTGACGACGACAGTTGATCATAACTGCCGGCCATCCCCATTATTATTTTGTTGGTAATGTCCAACGCGAAACGGTAAATCCTTTTGAGTTCACTCCTCTTGGCTGTGAATTTCAGTTTTTCCGGGATATTTTCCACCTCAATCTTTTTCCAGGTTTCGGCGGCGGATTGCTTGAGAGCTTCGACCGCTAAACCACGGTGCTTCATTCCGAAGACAGTACGAATCGTCTCTCGAGATATGCTGACTGGTATTCCGCCAACTGTGCTATGAATTCCGTCTTGAATCAAATAAGCTTCGCGATAGAACTCGATGACATATTCTTTGAACAGATGTTGCGGGTTGATGTCTAGAAATGGGTAGATCCCATTAAGCTTCATTGCGCGAATTAGATTAAGCATGTCGTAGTCCTCCATATTGGCTTCCAATAAGCCTTCAAAGTCGACGACCAACGAGAAAATGATCTGGTCTTTCACCGCCTTCAAATTAACTCCTTCGAAAGATGCCATTTCTGCAAATAAAAGTTTTTAGCGTATTTGGTGTTCAAGAATTTTTTTTTATTTTTTGCTCTGAAAAATCTAGGGTTTCTGTAAGCGTAAAGAGTAAAGTGAAAGGTCTTCTTTCCTTATAAAGAAGATGAAAAGACGTTTGTATTAATTTATTATATATTTGAATCGGTGGTACGCCTTTTGATATTCTTTTGAATTTCAAATTTGAATCGGTGACCCAGTTTATAATTCGACGGTTGATTCTGATTGGCCACCGTGGAGGTTGATTTAATAGGCGATTGACGCGTGTATTAAAATTGCCACTTGGCTTATAAAAATGTATATTTAAATGCCAGTTGTTATCCAAAATTAATATAATAATATCATAAATGTGGCAGATAATAATTAAATATTCAGAGGTCAGTTTTAGAAAACTTAGGTGGTCTGATTTGTTGACTGTTGACCGCTCTGCAATAGGTGAGTTGACTTCTCGCCTGGTATTCTGATCATCTAGGTTGATTTTTCCGTCCTTCGTCTTTTCGCCTGCATCAGCTAGGATCTTCAGCCGGGGTCCGTCCTTCTTCTGAAATGCTTTAACTTGCTTCAGTACTAGATTCCCAATCTAGTAATCCAAGATCTCTGCTCAGCTCCAGAAATCTTTCTTCTGGCAAGGGTTTAGTGAAGATGTCAGCTATCTGGTAGTCTGTGCTGACTCTTTCAACTCTAACCCTTTTGTTAAGCACATGGTCTTTAATGAAATGGTGCTTAACATCAATGTGCTTCGTCCTTGAATGCAAAACCGGATTGTTGGTTATTGCAATAGCACTATTGTTGTCACACCAGATAGGAACTTCATTTGCAATGATATTATAATCCCTTAACTGTTGTCTGATCCATAGAATCTGCTGCAATGACTACTGCAAACTAGGTATTCTGACTCTGTAGTGGAGATAGAGTTAGAAACCTGCTTCTTGCTAAACCAGGATATCAGTCTGGTTCCTAGGAATTGACACGTTCCACTAGTGCTCTTCCTGTTGATTTTGCATCCTGCGAAATCCGCATCTGAGTATCCTGATAGCTCGAAATTATCATCCTTGGGATACCACAGTCCAACATTAATTATAGACTTAAGGTACTTTATTATCCTCTTGGCTGCATCTAGGTGTGATTGCTTCGGCTTGGACTGGAATCGTGCACAAACTCCAACGGCATATGATATGTGTGGCCTGCTTGCAGTGAGGTACAGAAGAGATCCAATGAGTCCTCTGTAATGGGTTGAGTCCACTGATATGCCTGCCTCGTCTGCATCCAGGTGAGTACTTGTGCTCATTGGAATTCTTGCGGGCTTGGCTGATTCCGTTCCATATCTCTTGATAAGATCTCTGGTATACGTTGCTTGGTTGATGAAAATTCCTTTTTCCATCTGCTTAACTTGTAGTCCAAGAAAGAAGTTAAGCTTTCCCATCATACTCATCTCAGATTCTCCTTGCATGAGGTTGGAGAATTTCTCGCATAACTCTGGATTGGTTGAGCCAAATATGATGTCATCCACATATATCTGAACTATCAATATGTGGCCTTCGTGCTCCACTCTGAATAGGGTCTTGTCCACCTTTCCTTCGCAAAAACCATTTTTCTCAAGAAACACAAATAGTGTTTCATACCACGCTCTTGGTGCTTGCTTGAGTCCATAAAGAGCCTTCAACAGCTTATAGACTTTGTATCCTTTGACAAAACCTGGGGGTTGCTCTACATAGACTGCTTCTTCTAGAATTCCATTCAGAAAAGCACTCTTTACATCCATCTGATATACTTCAAAGTCCTTAAATGCAGCATATGCGAGGAATAGTCTGATGGCCTCTAATCTTGCAACAGGTGCATAGGTTTCATCAAAATCTATTCCCTCACACTGTGCATAGCCTTTTGCTACGAGTCTGGCCTTATTCCTAACAACAGCTCCGTCTTCATCACTCTTGTTTTTATACACCCATTTGGTGCCAATGACCTTCTTGTGATCAGGTCTGTCTGTTAGTTCCCAAACTTTGTTTCTTTCTATTTGCTCCAATTCCTCTTGCATGGCATTAATCCATGAATAATCTTCCAAGGCTTGTTCTGTGGTTTTAGGTTCAATTTGCGACATAAAACATGAGAACATCGCCATTCCTGCTGGTAGGGTTGACTGTCTCATCTTAACTCCATCAGTCAACTTTCCGATAATTTGCTGAATTGGGTGATCCTTGAGCCATTTGGGGATATCGTCCTCTTCTGGGTTTGTTCCCCCTGTTGGATTGCCCTGGTGGTTATCTGCATCAGCTGGGTTACAGTGCAATGGATCGGCTCTTTGTCTTGTCATCTGCAGTTGGTTACGTCTGCAGATGAGTCTTTGTCGACTCATTTGGGTCTTCTTGGACAAGCTGGATCGAGATAGGTTTGGTGATCTGTCGATCTGCATTGGGTCTTGGCCAGTGCAGCTTGGGTCATCAGGCTGGTCTGCAGGTGAGTCCACCATTCCAGTGTCATGTATAATGACTTCTTCAATGGTTGCTGTCTTGAGCTTGTTCTCAATTAGCTCAACTTGTTTCCTGTACTCAACGGTAGATTCATCAAAAACAACATGGGGTGTTTCCTCCACAACTAAGGTTCTTTTATTAAAAACTCTATATGCCTTGCTTCTTTGGGAATATCCCATAAAGAGACCGTCATGAGTTTTAGCATCAAAGGCATTTAGCTGTGTTTTACCATTGTTGTGGATGAAACACTTACAACCAAAAACATGAAAGTAAGCAACAGTAGGAGTTCTATTATTCCAAACCTCATAGGGAGTTTTTCCATGTCTCCCTACTATCATACTCCTGTTCTGGGTGTGACAGGCTGTGTTGACAGCTTCAGCCTAAAACCTTTTGGGTAGCTCCGCTTATGCAATCATGGACCTTGCTGCTTCCTTCAGGGTTCGGTTCCTTCTTTCAGCAACACCATTCTGCTGGGGCGTCCTGGCTGCAGAGAGCTCATGCTGGATCCCATTCTGATCGCTGTAATCAGTTATCGCCTTGTTGAGAAACTCTCCTCCTCTATCTGATCTGATCTTGATTATGGAAAGGGATTTCTCATTCTGGATCCTTCTCAGCAGCTCAGGTAACTTGGTCAAGGTTTCACTTTTCTTGTATAGGAAGATAATCCAAGTGTACCTTGAATAATCATCTACTATTACAAGTGCATGCTTCCGGCCGCTCAGAGTCCTTGGCTTGATAGGACCAAATAGATCCATGTGGAGTAGATCTAAGATCCTTGTTGTGAGCGTTGTAGGCTGAACTGGCTTGAACGATGCTTTGGTCTGCTTTCCCTTCTGACATGCATCACAAAGTGCTTCCTTCTTGAATGCTTCATTTGGAAGTCCTCTGACCAGCTTCTGAGAACTAATCTTGTTGATGGCTTTGAAGTTCAGGTGACATAGTCTTTTGTGCCACAGCCATCCATTCTCAGCTACTGTCTTGGATAGAAAACAGGAGTTAGGTGTTCCTGTGTTCCAATCAATCATGTAGACATCTCTTCTTCTGAAACCTTGTAGCTTTATTTCTCCAGATAAGATGTCTATCACCATACACTTCAAGATGGTGAAGACTACTAGGTTCTTCTCGTCACAGAATTGGCTTATGCTCAGGAGGTTGTACTTGAGCCCTTTGACATAGTGAACTTTGGATATCACAATGTTTCCTCGGTGCAGCTCTCCAAAGCCTTTTGTCTGTCCTCTAGAGCTATCTCCAAAGGTTACATCGGGACCTCTTTCTTTGATGTATTTGGATAGCATCTTCTTGTTCCCGGTCATATGCCTCGAGCATCTAGAATCTACGAACCATTCTTCACCTCCAAAATTTGAGCTTGTGGAGATGTGGTTGTAGTCCTCCCACCTTTTCTGCAATTAGACAAGCAGAGATTTAGGTACCCAAATTTGTGTGGGTCCTTTGGGGTTAGCTGGTTTCCTGTAGAATTGATTTCTCCTTGGATTATGGAAATTATTATTATTATTATTATTATAATCCTCATACGGTGTCTGTGGTCGAGGTCTGATTCTCCTGGTTGGATTGTGTAACACCCCAAACTAGGCGGATATTACAGTGCCGTAGATCCCCAACTGGGACCCACCAGGCAAATGAAAATGAATGAATTACACAAGATAAATGTAGTACCGAACTACATTACAACAATAATTACTCCGATGAGGAGTTTAGTTACAACACACGAGGACAATACCGAATACTAGTGTATTTTATATGAAGATAAAATACACAACACTGAATGAAACGGAGTATTCAAATGAAAGTCTGCAGCGGAAAATAAAGGACAATAACATGAATAACTGAAAGATCTGGGGCCCCTACTAGTATCACTGGGACTCCTCGACGTCAGCGTGTTCTCCCCGTACTTTTGCCTTGCCAAGACCTGAAAAACAAAATCCCCAAACGGGGTCAGTTATAAAGAACAACAATCCTCAAGGGTTGAAAATACACAATCATGATTATATCTGAAGTTATGAAAAAAATTCTTAATTATGAATTACGCTGAAGAGGAGTACCATAATACGCCCGTAGTGTTCTGTGCGAGTGTACAAGACGAATGACCGGACACACCCGTCCTTGTACCTAATTAGTCTCACGGTGTAACGCTTTCCCGTGTGCACAGTCCAATGTATCGGTGAACCCAATACATAACCATCGTGTACCCGATTAAAAATTCCACACAGCCACACCCGGCCACGCAATATGAACCCAGAAGGTCATATGAACGAGAATGACCATAATGAATATCAATGAATAATAATTAGACAAGGCCAAGATGACTCACCGATATGAAAGTAAATAGTGACGTGATTGATAACCCAATGAAATGATTTGGAACCGTCGTTCCTCGTGAATGAAATGTTTATTCGACAATTACAGGTCTCAAAATGATTAATATTATGATGAATGAATTATGATTATGAGTAATCAACAACAAAAAGGAATGAATATCCTTTTAACCGAGTAAGAATTAACTTACTCAACAACGATGAAGAATGTCCGTCCACGAACAACGTCCTAATTGAGATATCGGTCGCTCGAACAACCTTGAATAAATACAATTACCAACAATCCGTTCAATACACGAATCAAACACGAATATAACGAACTCGAAACGTCGATACGAATAAACCAAGTTCATTGAGGCATTAAATCAAACACGTTGCGGCCAAACTCCGATTGTTTACAATCAAACCTCAATATACTAATATCAAATCCCCCAAGAAGTGTTTCAAACCAACAAAACATCTTCAATATGATTGATAATCTAATACGAATATCCGAAAACGTGATTATAACGACAATTAATCGAAAACCCCCAATTTCAACTCGATATTCAAACTGTTCTTGAATAATCCCTCAATAATCCAATGAATCCTTATACAAACTCATAATCATATACATATCCCTTCATATAACATGATTATCGCGTCCAAAACATCATATCTCAACACAAAATCGAAATCCAAGATGTTGAAGAATTTACCTCTTGAAGATCCAACCAATTCGATCCGATGAAAACGTGTAAAATCGACTATCCAAGCTTTCCAATGAATCAAGATGATGAAATCCGAACACACAAGTGATTGATGATGACAAAATATCTCCCTCAAGCTTTTCTCTCTCGTATCAAGGTGGAAGAAATGGAAGAAATGAGCTGAAATGCTCAAAAAACGAATTTATAGGGGTTGACTCGTCTGACAGACTCGACCGTGTCCGCCTGACACGGTCGCGGCGCGCAGATGGCCGGCAGGGACTCGACCGTGTCCTGCTTGACACGGTCACGGCGCGAAGGGGCCTACCGATAGTGACCTGTCCGATAGTGACTCGGTACCGCGCGGCGCTCGACATTGACTCGACCGTGTCCTGGAACACGGTCGGGCGTCTGGGCAGTCGGTTCTGGCTTATCCGGAAGGGTTCGACTCGGCCGTGCCAGACGACACGGTCAAGTCCTGTGGCAGAGACTTCGGCATTTCCGGACGAGTACAGCACGGCCATGTCGGACGACACGGCCGAGTTCGCTCGGCAGTGATCGGCCAATAACTGAAAAAATGAGCGGGTGAGCTAAAACGACCATAACTCTCTCGTCCGGACTCCGATTGACTCACCGTTTGAACCATTGGAAAGATAACTCGATGCTCTATAATATTGCAAAGATTCAGAATTTTTGGAGTTACCAAAAATTAATGGTGATCTAACAAAGTCGAACTCATATGTGGAAAGTTGAAACAATGAACAATAACGATACACAACTCGAATTTTCTCCGAACGGTGAACACGGGTGAATGAACATGATTGATGAACGATTATAAATGAGTGAAAATCCACTGAGTGACAATCACCGAATGAAATTATCAATGATAATGATCAATTACAACCGGTATTACATGCACCCCTTAAAAGAGTTTCGTCCCCGAAACTAAGGGTCAAACAACTCGGGATAACCCTCCCGCATACTATCCTCGGTTTCCCAAGTAGCCTCTTCGACTCCGTGTCTGGACCATCAATCTTGACCAACGGATCGTCTTGTTCCTCAACTGCTTGATTCGCCGCTCCAATACTCGCACAGACGCTCCTCGCACGAATGATCATCCGCGATCTCGATTTCGTCGAATCAAGTATGTGACTCGGGTCGGCAACATACTTCCGTAACTGAGAGACATGAAACACATTATGAATTCGGCTCAACGCCAGAGGTAACGCCAATCGATAAGCTAACTCGCCTACTCGATCCAAAATTTTAAACGGTCCAATGAATCTCGGACTCAACTTCCCCGTTTTCCGAAACGGAAAATACCTCGACTGGGATACCTTGACCAAAACATGGTCACCCGTCTCGAACTCTAGTGGTCAACGACGATTATCTCGCATATGATTTCGCCGACTCGAGCCGTCAACATACGACTCTTGATCAAAGCTACCTTCTCCCGGGCGGCTATAAGCATATCGGGTTCGGTGCCGATTGATTCTGACAAGTCATCCCAACACAAGGGAGATCGACAACGACGACCGTACAAGGCCTCGTAAGGTGCCATCTTAATGGTGGCATGCCAACTATTATTATACGTGAACTCGATCAGTGGTAGTTGGGCTTCCCAATCGTCCTTCCAATCGAGGACGCATGCCCTCAACATGTCCTCTAATATCTGAATAGTTCTCTCTGATTGTCCGTCGGACTGAGGATGAAAGGCAGTACTGAAATTAAGCTTAGTTCCCATAGCACGATGAACTGATTTCCAAAATGAGACACAAACCGTCCGTCACGATTGGAAACGATACTTTTTGGAGTACCGTGCAGTCTCACTATCTCTTTGATGAATAACTGGGCAAGTCTCTCGGGACCCCACGTATCCTTGATCTCAAGGAAATGAGCTGATTTAGTTAAGCAGTCCACAATCACCCAGATCGCATTCATGCCACGACGACTCGTCGGAAAACTCGTGATGAAATCCATAGAAATGTGTTCCCACTTCCACTCCGGAATAGGGAGAGGTTTCAGCATACCCGCCGGTCGCTGATGTTCATTCTTAACTTGTTGATAGGTTAAGCATCTCGAAACAAATTCTGCAACTTCTCGCTTCATATTACTCCACCAGTAATTTTGTTTCAAGTCCTTGTACATCTTGCTGGACCCCGGATGAACAGAATAAGGGTTAGCATGAGCTTCTCTCAAAATAGAGTTTTTCAACTCATCATTCGCCGATACACACATCCGATTCTTAAATCTCAAAAGTCCATCCTCGTGGATCACGAATCCAGGGGCTTTCCCCTGAGCCACATCCTCACGAATGCGCAACAATGCTGGGTCTGAACCCTGATTCCCCCTGATTGCATCCTCAATAGATGATGAAATCTCTAACATACAAAGCTGTCCCTGAATTCGCTGAAGCCAGACCTCGATCTCGGGTCTAAGGAATTCTTATTGGAGCTCCTTCTGAATTGTTAAACGAGCAAGCATCTGCTCCTGAACGGACTTACGACTCAAGGCATCGGCGACAACGTTCGCCTTCCCCGGGTGGTAAAGGATCTCGATATCATAATCTTTGATTAATTCCAACCACTGCCTCTGTCGCATATTTAACTCCTTGTGAGTAAATATATACTTCAACTCTTGTGATTGGTGAAGATCTGACAGGTGATGCCATAAAGGTAACGACGCCAAATTTCCAACGCGAAAACCACGGTTGCTAGCTCCGGCCGTGGGTTGGATAATTAACCAGCTAATCCGAGGAAACATCGGATTTACTTAATATCTTTCGGAGGTTGCCAATCTCGGATAGTCTCCGTATTATGAGGGTCAACACGAACTCTGTCAGATGAAATTACATGCCTGAGAAAGTCACTTCGGACCTCCACAACTCACATTTGGAAAACTTTCCATAAAGTTGCTCTCGTCTCAACACGTCGAGAACCTGATGAAGATGAACCTCGTGTTCCTATCGGCTAGGAGAATAAATCAAAATGTCGTCGATGAAGACAACAACAAACTGATCCAAAAAGTCGATGAAAACCCGATTCATTAACTCCATGAATACCGCAAGTGCAATAGTTAGCCCGAGCGGCATAACTACGAACTCATAATGACCATAGCGTGTACGAAACGCTGTCCTCGCGATATCCGACTCTCGAATCCGCAACTGGTGATATCCAGATCTTAAGTCGATCCTGGAAAACACTGAGGCTCCCTGAAGTTGATCTAAAAGATCATCAATACGGGGTAAGGGATACTACTCTTGATCATCACCCTGTTCAACTCCTGGTAATTAATACACACACGAGACGAGCCATCCTTCTCCTTGACAGATCACACTGGTGCTCCTCACGGGGACGCAATCGGTCAGAGATAACCTTTCTCGAACTACTCCTCAAGTTGAATCTTCAACTCCTGCATTCAGTCGGGCCATCCGATACGGTGCCTTCGATAAAGGGGCGTACTGCTCCAACTCACTCCTGAATTCCCCTACTCTATGTGAAGGCAACCAGATAACTCGTTTGGAAATACATCGTCAATCGATGACAATGATACCACGAATGATTGAACACTTCGATTGCCCTAGAATGGTCAATCGATAAAAAGAGATACCAATAATGATTGAACAACTCGATTGCCTTAGAAAGGCCAATCGATGAAGATGATGCAATGAATGATTGAATAACTCGATTGCCCTAGAAAGGCCAATCGATGAAAATGATACAATGAACGATTGAATAACTCGATTGCCTTAGAAAGGCCAATCGATGAAAATGATACAATGAATGATTGAATGACTCGATTGTCTTAGAAAAGCCAATCGATGGAAATGATACAAGGAATGATTGAATAACTCGATTGCCTTAGAAAGGCCAATCGATGAGAATGATACAATGAATGATTGAATAGTTCGATTGCGGAATTTATCTGCTTTCGTCATAATAATACTTCTTCTGGAACAACGGGGATTACTTCCCTGAAGCACACATTCGACAACCAACGACGGAAAGATAGCGACCAAACGCTAACAAATACTGAGGATAGTATCAAGACGATCAAACCAACTAATACCGAAAATTACATCGTCCTAAGATAAGTTCACCACGATTAGATCCATCAACCAATCGCGGTTATTAAGCTTAATTCGGTATGATTCCGAAAATTCTTCCATCGTCAGGTAGACTGATGGTATGAGGTCCACAAGC
This sequence comes from Orobanche coerulescens, assembly GCA_033398695.1. Lineage (NCBI taxonomy): Eukaryota > Viridiplantae > Streptophyta > Magnoliopsida > Lamiales > Orobanchaceae > Orobanche > Orobanche coerulescens. The sequence goes on from CM065819.1 coordinate 11,220,819, forward strand.
AATAGAACTATCCCGAAATAAGTCTATCCAAGCATGATTTGAAAATGAAAGAATGCGGTGTACCAGCATCAAAAGGTACACACAAGTTGAAATAAAATTACGAGTATATCTGAAATCATTCGGGCCACCGGATCGTCGATCCTCCTCATCATATGAATCTGGGACTTGCCGGCCCCCGAACCGGACGCTCCCATCTGATAAAGACGAGCTCCAACTCTATTTGCTTCCATTGCCTTAAACGATGATGACAAAGCAGTCTGATTCTGAAACGCTGGTTGCTTCAGGGCCTGAGATGACGTCTGAGTAGGTTTGGAGTCCCTACGGCAAAAACGGGCCTTATGCCCAACAATCCCACAATTATGACACGTGATAGTCTGTCGAGGACACTTGGTACTGAGGTGACCAAGCTCCCCACAGTTAAAACAGGTGATGGCCGAACTAGCCACTCGAGACTGAGATTCCGCGCGATTATGCGCCGTAGGAGGTCGCTCAGAAACGATAGGACTCACACGAGGCTTCTTGAAGGTTGACTAACCGCCTTCGGATTGATTACGCTTCGTTGATTTCTTGTTGATAAATGAAGGTTGTTGTTCAGCACTTTCCTTAGCAGCTGGCTCATACGGGAGAGTTCTCTCGATTAATCCGGTCAGAGTGGCGCAATGATGATTGAGCAACTGCACATGGGTCATCATGGCCTGCATAAAAGTGAGTGGATCAACCCGAACATCTTCTGATCGAGCCGAGTCCTGGGCACGATTTCCCGACAGCGAGTGATTATTTCTCGGGTTTCGGTCCGCACGGCGGCCTCTCCCCGTGCATCCCCTGACAGCTCTCTCCATACTGAAGTAGGAAGGTCGCATAATGATTATATTTCCCGCATGATTAGCACGTTATGATTATGTCATGAGATGATGAAAATGAGTATACATGCTCTAACTTAGTGATTATATGAATAATTTACTGAAGTTACATGATTATCTGATGAAATTCTTAAAATGATTATCTTGAATAACTTAACAAGATTGATAATATGATCATCCAGATTGACAACTGAGTAATGAAATGAATTAAGTGATTAATGAGTTAATATGATCGTCCTGATCATTAACTGAGTATTGAAATGAATTAAGTGATTAATGAGTTAATATGATCGTCCTGATCATTAACTGAGTATTGAAATGAATTAAGTGATTAATGAGTTAATATGATCGTCCTGATCATAATGAATGATGATGTTTGAGTATTGTTAATTGATGAATGATGAATGAATGACTATTGCCAGAAATTATACCATGGCGTTAGAAATCTTACAGTTCTTTCGGTCTGATTGGCTCGGCATTTGCACAGGTCACACGTGACACGAAAGTCCAATGATACTAGTCTGATGACGATGACTTCAAATGAGACATGACTCGGAAGGTAGTATTCAAAACCACGCTCGATACCAACTCGTAACACCCCAAACTAGGCGGATATTACAAAGGTCGTAGATCCCCAACCTGGGACCCACTGTGCAAATGAAAATGAATGAATTACACAAGATAAATATAGTACCGAACTACATTACAACAATAATTACTCCGATGAGGAGTTTAGTTACAACACACCAGGACAATACCGAATACTAGTGTATTTTATATGAAGATAAAATACACAACACCGAATGAAACGGAGTATTCAAATGAAAGTCTCAGCTGAAAATAAAGGACAATAACATGAATAATCAAAGATCGGGGCCCCTACTAGTATCACTAGGACTCCTCGACGTCGGCATGTTCTCCCGTACTTTGCCTTGCCAAGACTCGAAAAACAAAATCCCCAAACGGGTCATTATAAAGAACAACAATCCTCAAGGGTTGAAAATACACAATCATGATTATATCTCAAGTTATGAAAAAATTCTTAATTATGAATTACGCCGAAGAGGAGTACCATAGTACGCCCGTAGTGTTCTGTGCGAGTGTACAAGACGAATGACCGGACACACCCGTCCTTGTACCTAATTAGTCTCACGGTGTAACGCTTTCCCGTGTGCACGGTCCAATGTATCGGTGAACCCAATACATAACCATCGTGTGCCCGAATAAAAATTCCACACAGCCACACCCGGCCACGCAATATGAACCCAGAAGGTCATATGAACGAGAATGACCATAATGAATATCAATGAATAATAATTAGACAAGGCCAAGATGACTCACCGATATGAAAGTAAATAGTGATGTGATTGATAACCCAATGAAATGATTTGGAACCGTCGTTCCTCGTGAATGAAATGATTATTCGACAATTACAGGTCTAAAAATGATTAATATTATGATGAATGAATTATGTTTATGAGTAATCAACAACAAAAAGGAATGAATATCCTTTTAACCGAGTAAGAATTAACTTACTCAACAACGATGAAGAATGTCCGTCCACGAACAACGTCCTAATTGAGATATCGGTCGCTCGAACAACCTTGAATAAATACAATTACCAACAATCCGTTCAATACACGAATCAAACACGAATATAACGAACTCGAAACGTCGATACGAATAAACCAAGTTCATTGAGGCATTAAATCAAACACGTTGCGGCCAAACTTCGATTGTTTACAATCAAACCTCAATATACCAATATCAAATCCCCCAAGAAGTGTTTCAAACCAACAAAACATCTTCAATATGATTAATAATCCAAGATGAATATCCGAAAATGTGATTATAACGACAATTAATCAAAAACCCCCAATTTCAACTCGATATTCAAAGTGTTCTTGAATAATCCCTCAATAATCCAATGAATCCTTATACAAACTCATAATCATATACATATACCTTCATATAACATGATTATCGCATCCAAAACATCATATCTCAGCACAAAATCGAAATCCAAGATGTTGAAGAATTTACCTCTTGAAGATCCAACCAATTCGATCCGATGAAAACGTGTAAAATCGACTATCCAAGCTTTCCAATGAATCAAGATGATGAAATCCGAACACACAAGTGATTGATGATGACAAAATATCTCCCTCAAGCTTTTCTCTCTCGTATGAAGGTGGAAGAAATGGAAGAAATGAGCTGAAATGCTCAAAAAACGAATTTATAGGGGGACTCGCTCGACAGACTCGACCGTGTCCGCCGACACGGCCGCGGCGCGCACTGGCCGGGCAGGACTCGACCGTGTCTCGCTTGACACGGCCGCGCCCGAAGGGGCCTACCGATAGTGACTCGTCCGATAGTGACTCGTGCATCGCGCGGCGCTGGCTCGACCGTGTCCGAACACGGCCGCGCCCGGGGCAATCTCGCTTATCCTAAGGGTTCGATTCGGCCGCGCTGCATTTACACGGTCGAGTCCTGTGGCAGAGACTTTGGCATTTTCGGACGAGTACAGCACGGCCGTGTCGGACGACACGGTCGAGTTCGGTCGGCAGTGATCGGCCAATAACTGAAAAAATGAGCGGGTGAGCTAAAACGACCATAACTCTCTCGTCCGGACTCCGATTGACTCACCGTTTGAACCATTGGAAAGCTAACTCGATGCTCTATAATATTGCAAAGATTCAGAATTTTTGTAGTTACCAAAAATTAAGGGTGATCTAACAAAGTCGAACTCATATGTGGAAAGTTGAAACAATGAACAATAACGATACACAACTCGAATTTTCTCCGAACGGTGAACACGGGTGAATGAACATGATTGATGAACGATTATAAATGAGTGAAAATCCACTGAGTAACAATCACCTAATGAAATTACTGAATGATAATGACTGAATTACAACCGGGTATTACAGATTGTATACCGGATATTCCTCAAAATTTTGATAGTGTGGGCCATTTCTAAATCTAGGCTGAGACCATTTATTAAATCTTTGTGGTCTCCACACTTGTTCATTTTGGTAATTAGGATAACCTTGAGGTTTCCATCTGCCCCTCCCATTATGAAATCTGTTTTTAGGGAATTGTTGGTAATAGTGGGCATATTGTCTGGGCTGCTGCTTTTGCCTGGGCCACTGCCTAGTCGCCTGTCTAGGTAGCTGTCTGGTGTAACCTGACTGCAGCCTACACGATTGACTTGGCTGTTGCCTGTTTTTGAATATCGGTTTATATACAGGTTCAGCAGTCGAGACAATTGTTTCTCCCTTGATAAACTTGGTTTCAGAACTAGAGGGAGTGTGAGAATCATATCCAATGCCTGATTTGGTATATAGTGACCTTTTATAAGTACACAATTCTTCCAGAGTTGAAGACGCCTTCAGGGAGGTTATTTCCTGTGCCTGAGTCTTATTTATCTAGGCCAGTTTAGTAAACTCGGCTTTGGCATGAGCAAGTGCAGCTGATTTTTCTTTAAGTAAAATGGTTAGTCGATCTATCTCAGCTGTATTAACATTTGCCTGGTTTTTAAAGTCTGCTGTAGTTATCTCAACCTTATTCAGATCTAGGCTGAGTTTTTCGAAATCATTTTTCAGCTGCCTATTCTCATCTTGCAGCTGAGTCTTCTCTGCTGATACAGCTTGGTGTGCAGATTTGAGTGTTTCAAAATCTTTAAATAACTGATTTACCGATTCATGTAGATCCATATCTTGTGACATGGCTGGGCTATTATTTGAACCGGTGGGTTTAGAAGTTACCTCTTCATCAGCTAGGTTTGCCATCGTGATCATACTCCTCATCTTCATCAGAAAAGAATCCACTGCTTGATTCGACATGCTCCTGGTCTTCTCCGATGAGGGCCTTTCTTCTATCTTCTTTTTTGCCCACCTCCTTCTTGGTTTCGTCCTTCTTGAGCTCGGGACAATCCATTCGGATGTGTCCGATCTTATGACAATTGTAGCATTCTACTTTCCAGCTTCCAGCCTTCTGGTTCCTTCTTGGATTCTCCTTATAATTTTTCTTATATTTGGAGTAGTTCTTTCTAAAATTGCTGAACCTTTGCATTATAAACGCCATTTCTTCCTCAAAATCTAGTGGATTTGGAGGTTTCACATCAGATAGGCTCTTGGCAGGGTACTCGGCTGCAAATGCGATTCCCTTCTCTGCAGGCTCAGTTGAGGATGAACTTGGAAGCTCGAACTCATAAGCCTTCAGATCAGAGAACAGCTCCTGAATCTTTATCTTATTCAGGTCCTTGGACTCTCTCATGTCTATGGCCTTCATGCTCCATTCGGGGTTGAGAGATCTGAGAACCTTTAGTGCCATTTCCCTGTTGCCATAGGTTTTGCCCAGGGAGTTGATCTCATTAATAATCTCAGTGAACCTTGTGTCCACTTGATCTATGGATTCACCATTCTTCATTTTAAAGTTGTCAAATTTTTGGATAGCAATTGACAACTTGTTTTCCTTGATCAGCTCCGGTCATTCACACATTAGGGCTAATGTGTCCCAGATTTCTTTGGCATTCTTATAGTTCTTGATCTTGACCATGGTGGATTTGTCAAGAGTTTGATATAACACATCTCTGGCCCGGTTATCAAGATTGGCCAGCTTTATTTCTTCTGAGTCACCTGTCCTCTTCTTAGGAATCTTCTCCGGCCTCCCCGCCGCGATCTCCTCTCGCCGTGTTGTCCTTCTCAAAGATGAATGGACCGTCTTCGATGATGCACCACATGTCGTCATGAATCGAAGATAAGTGTGCTCGCATCCGTATCTTCCATGCATCATACTCACAATCGAAAACACAGGAGTCTAGAGTGCATGTGTTCCATTATAAAGTGAGAGTAAAGATATATATATCTGATATAGATCTGGTTCGTGAAATAAATGAACCAACCTCTCTGATACCACTTGTAGGTCACAAGTCGTCCAGGTACAAGTCTAAAGGGGGGGGGGTGAATAGACTTGTAGAAACTCTTAAACTCTTTTTCACGGAGAGTGAGTTTCTTCAGCTGAAAGGTAAACAAGTGACTTGGAGTCATTTGTTCTTTAATATACTAAGTCACCGATGACGAATGTAAATCAACTAATGAAACACTTAACAATGAATGCAAAGTAGCTTAAGTGTGATGCAATAAAACAAGAATAACGCAGCAATTATAGTGGTCTCGGAGGTGGGGTAACCCTCTACTAATCCACTTTTCTCCAAACTACTGAGATGAATTCACTATAATTCTCAAAGGATAAATATTACAGTTGATTCAAACCACACTACAACAGCCTTCCAACCAAAGGGAAATTGCCGTTGTACACACTTGACTGCCTTGCACCTCTTGATCCTCGATCCTTGGATGCCTTTACAGTCTCTTACTTCAACAAGTGAAGTACCCCGTACTCAGGATTATAGACAAGAGTTTTTGCCTTCTCCAACTAAGAGCTTCTTTAAGTATGAACTTTTAGAACTGCTCTTTTCACGATGCTATTGATTGCTTTAGATTGCTTGATTGCTTTGATCGCTTGAAAGTATGTTCGCACCGGTAGTTGCTCAGCTTCAAATCTTCGGATATATATAGGTCACGATCTCTGAGCTTTTTCCTTGTAGCCGTTGCAAATCTTTTGAACAAATCCGTCCGTTGGAGGGAGACTTCATTGTTTAATCCACCTGAACGTTGCAAGGCTGAATTCCCATTATTTTATTTTATCTTCTGACCGTTGTGAAGACTTCTGCATGTGAGCGCCGAATCTTTTGAATATAAAACAATTAAAGTCTTCAAGGTGGGTCTGGATGATTTATTTAAATCATATCTCTTGCGGGAATCACTCCAATTTGTCTCTTCACGTTGCATGTGACTTTCCGAAATTCTTGACTTTTCAACGCATGCTGATGTGGACTTGGAGTACTTGGCTGCCTTCGACTAGGCTGATGTGCAGCTAACATCTCTGCAGTCAGGACCTCTCTGTTGTTCACTGTTTGTGACTTATCTGATCAGGTGACTTCCCTGAGGTAACTTGGCTGCAGTCTGGTCAAACTTCTCTGATAAATTTTGTTGACCAGAGCTACTCTGACTGGCCTCGGCTGATCCTCTCTGATGGACTTAGCTGCACTTGGTACTTAACCGATTTTCAGCCTAACTAATTTTTAGCCTACAGAAGATACTCATTTGGTTCTTCTTTACATTTTGCCAAGTTTTATACTTAACATATTTGGCCTATGGAAGATACTCATTTGGTTCTTCCTTACACTTTTGCCAAGTAATAAACATTTGATTTTATATTAATGACATCATCAAAATCTAACAAGTATTCCTAACAGTTTTCAGGTACAACTTATTTTTCAGTAGGAGGAGATTTTTCTAAAGCATGCCCCCTTGCTTTTCAGCTTCGATTCAGCGGAATTTTCTCCTTGATCAGGTCCACCCTGATCCTATCATGATTAGAGTCAGCCTGATCATCCTTCTTTTCTTTCTCTTCTTCTTTTTCTTCCTCGTCCTTTTCTTCTTCTTTTCTATTTCTTCTTCATCTTGAGTCTCTTTTTCATCTTCATCAAGATCTTTTCGTTGATCTACCCCCCATAATACATATAATAAATTGGTCCATGTTTGGGTTGAAGTTTTCAATGAACTAATTTTAATCTAATAGCAAACTCATTTCAGTTTCTTTGCGGAAAACTTGAATGAGTTGTTCAATAGTGAGAGGGTAGTCCCAACCACTCCTCTCTACTAGTTCCTTAAGAGCACTGAAACTAAGAGTCTTCAAAATTTTCCAGTCCTTGTAAGTAGCAACAATTGAAAGCTTGGTAATGTGCTTTCTTACTGACCTGAATTGCTCCTTGCTGAGGTTAAATGGATTGTTTTCCTTGAGATGGAAGCTGTAGTGATTGTCTGCTTCATCAAAGATTTCTTCAGCTTCTTCCACCTTAGGGATGCTGGGGAGTTCATGTAGAGGTTCTTCAGGAGTTTCTTCTTATTCAAAAATGATATATGGATTGATCTGCAAGTGTTGTGGATGTGATGATTGGAGTTGCAACTTTGGTGGAGGAGACTTCAGGTATGACCTTCAGTCATGTTTATGTCTGATGATTCAGAGGAGTAATCTACCAGTCCTCTCAGTCTTTTGGAAGATTCAGGTGATGAAACTTGTCTTAGATCTTCCTTTTCAAGTGACATTCCCTTCCTGAAAATTACGGTTAAAGGGAAGATTGTCACTGTCTTCACTCTTCTTGTGGGCTGGTGCAACTATAGTTTCTTTAGCTGCAGCTAACTTTTTGGTCAAAATATTAGCTGCAGTAATATCAGCTGGGGTTGGTTTAGGCATACAAATCTCAGTTGGAGTTTGAATTACTAAGACTGATTCCACTTCATTCTCATCTTCAGATTATGTTGCTTCCTTGTAAGATGATGTTCCCGATTTTAGCTTAGCAAGCATCTCTAAGGCTCTTGGTGTAATATCTAGAATTTCTACTACTGTTGTTTAACGTTATTTTATCAGAGCTATGTTGTACAGTGTGGAATCTGTACAGTATGGATAAAATAAATGAAGGACTGAAATGTCTATATTGGTATAATTGTCGTACTTGGTCGACAATTACAGTTGAGGATTTAGTGTGTCGTGTATATGTATTTGGTATGTCTAGACGACGAGCAAGATCAGTGTAAATGGGTAAGTATAGAATCCATAACGTATGCTAAGCATACGAGCTTACGTACGTTAAGCATACGAGCTTACGTACGTTAATTCCCAAAGGTTATGTACGTTAACGTGAGGTCTTTATGTACATTAAAGTATCAGGTGAGATGTAGTTGGCTGATCAGAGAGGACTTTGTTAAGCGTAGTGCACGTTAAGCATAGGAGCTTCCGTACGCCAAGACACAGACGTAACGTATGTTACGTAGTGTACATAATGTACATTATGAAGGGAATCGGACAGAGGACTAAATACCTGCCATGTGGATCCCAGGTATCGGCTGGCATGCCAAAAGATAAGTCAACTAGGTATTACGTATGCTATGCCGGGCATATTATGTACGTAATACGAGCATATACTATAGCAAGTCAATGTACGTATTACGTACGCTATGGAACAAGTGTTACGTACGTAAGCGAGTGAACGAAAAGAGGCAGTGCGTTCTGGAATAATGTTACGTGCGCTACGAAAGACCTATAGCGTATGTAAGGAAGAATTACATACGTTAATGTTGATTGATAACGTACGTAATGGCTGTACAGATTATAAAATGAGGATCGGTCTTTCATTTCTTCACGAGGATAAATCGATATTTTCCTCCCAACTTCGTCCCTCTACACATGTTAGTGAGATTTAACCTTTTCTATCTTGATTATGATCTTGGAAACATGGATTAGTGGCTTGGATATGAAGATATCAATGATTCTTGAAGAGTTTGGTTGTGTTATTCATGTTCTTGAGGTATGTTGATGAACTCTATACCTTGAATTCTGATTTTGATGTTATTTTTATGAATGATTCGTATGATGATGGTTAAGAAGGTATTATTGTGATTCTTGAGGCTATGTCAATTGTATGTTGGAGAATAAGATGATTTATGTCTCTGATTATGTTATTTGTTATAATCATGATTATGGAATCATGGTGTTCTTGATGTTCTTGCTATATATATCACATCAAAGAGGGAAATTTGATAAGATATATGATGGTTTTTTAAGTATAATCATGGAATTTATGATTTAGACCAATGCTATGTTGATTGTAGTGGTAGAATTCATATGTTCTTGACGAAAACGAATCATGATAAACAATTTGGAATCCGGAAAGATTGTGATTGATCATCGAATATGATTTCCTTTACATTCGTATCCGTAATCGTATTGTGGTTGTATATTCGTAATTGTTTGAGTTGGATTGTTCGGACTTATGTCAAATCGAGATATTGTGAAATCGGTGGGTTTGTTGATCGGTTATATTGATTGTTAATTATCGGATTTCGGTTCGTATAATGGATAAGAGTTCGTAATGGTTTGAGTTATACTATTTAGTTTTGTATATGATCGAGGAATCATTGAGCCATTGAGTTTGATTGATTAGTTATATCGGGAATCGATTATTATCGAATGTGTGTTAATTGATTACTTCAATAGGTTGTGATCATTGATCGTTGGTTATAATCGCCGTTTAGAAAGTGTGTTGCGGTCGTGTTCGAGAATGTTCGTGAATTGGTTTGGTCAGGGCCGAGGAGATTGTAGACGAAGGCAAAGAGTTGTAACGGCTTCCTCATCATTGTATCGGTATCGAGGCAAGTTATTACTTATTCAGTTTATAATATTTATTGAATGGTTTTCCTTTCATTCGTTTATAATTCGTATAGTAATGATTATAATTGTGAACACATGAGATTTGGGATTATAAGTTGTTTCGGGATTTTGGGAATTTAAATCATAATGTATATGATTTACTTCTGTTATTGGTATATTTGGGAATTTAAATCATAATGTATATGATTTACTTATGTTATTGGTATACTTGGGTATCGAGGATACATTGTGGTAAAGACGAAGATATGAATTATCTATAGTCCGTGACATTTTGGACCGTCGAGTGTTGAGAATAATGGTTGGTGATGGTTTAGACATCGATATTGCTCTCTAAGGATTCAGAGCAAGTACTCTAATCATTTTTGTCATTTCATGTCGATCATGCTGTGATACATTGTGTATTGTTGTTGTCATGCATTTGTGTATTGTTGTTAATATGCATTTGTGCATTGTTGTCGTATGTCCACCTCGTGTTGGTCTGATGGGATCATCTTGTGATCTATGCTAGCGTGTGCTGTATCATTTGATGGGTTTATCCACCTCGTGTTGATCTGACGGGATCATCTTGGGATCTATGCAGTGAACGCTGGATCATCGGATTACCCATGTGTTGTTGTTGTGCATATGTATATTATGGGTTATCCACCTCGTGTTGGTCTTTTAGGATCATCTTGGGATCTATGCAGTGTGCGCTGGATCATCGTATTTCCATAAGTATATGTTGTTGTTATTGATGTGAGTATATTGGCATTGTCATACGAGTATGCATTTGTAGGTCTTGTGTTAGGACCATGTTCGTATGTGGTATTGATCTGATCTGGGATTAGACTAACGTGATTGTGGCATTAGATATCCTGAGGTATGTTCCGTATTTCCTTTTTGGTACTTGTCTTTGATGGATAATCGATTATCGTATTGGAATTTGTTGATGTTATCCGATGGATTGAATTGGCCAGAGTTGGTATAATTTCCGTATCGCGAGTTGTGATGATGTTTTGAGAACCTTGGGTATTGTTGAGATACAGTATAGATGTTTAGGTATGAGTTTATTGTGTTGTTAAGGATACGAATTGTGAATTTTGGTAAAGTTACGACGGTAAGATTACATTGGTCGTATTCTTACTTAGTATTTTCATTGGTATGTAATTATTTACGCGATATGATTGTTATCATTGTTGGATATTATGGCTGACCTCGTTGTGGGATTTCTTTTTAGGTTCTTTGGTCATCAAGCTTGTAGCGGTCTTGAAGAGATGAGCTTCCCGAAGGATACTGGCTATGGCATGTGTTTTTGTGAATCGAGTATTCTGATTATATGTTGTATTCCGCTGCTAGAGTATTTTTATTTGTTTGTCCTTTCCGCTGCATGAGTATTCCTAAATGACCTTTGGTTTTTGGCAACTTGAGTTACTTTGGAAATGGTTTTCTAAACTATGTTGTCGGTACGTGTAAGCAATAGCTTAATGTATGTTTTTAAACTATTGAGTTTTGACATTTCGGGTCTTGTAGTTTCAAATGAGATTTTACGACGGTTTTGATAAATGGATTTTATAATATCTTCGAATGTTTTTAAAAGATAGTACCGTCGTTAGCCTCTTGGGGTTTTGTAAATGTTTGCAAAAATGTCTTTTAGCCTTTAGGGTTCCGTCTCTGGGCCCACGGTGCTGTAATATTCCTGGATGGCTCTGGGGTGTTACAGAATTTGGTATAGGAGCTTAGGTTGAGAAAACCTTGGCAGTCGCGTCAAGTCGAGTCATGCTTTTGTCACGTCATTCGAGTTGTCAATTGATGAATATTGGAGCCCTGGGTTTTTGTTGTTCAATCGGGCTTGTGCATTATGTGATTTACCAGTGTGGTACTGGAGTTGTTGTAAACTTTTCCACATGGTGTTAATGTGATTCTCTGGAAAGAGAAGTGTTGTGTTCTCGAGTTGAACTGATTTTGCTAAAATGTGTTCTTTGAAAATATCTATGTCGAGTGTTTTCTAGAGTTGAGACATGTGCCAGTATCACGGGGAATCGTCGGCTTCACGATCTGTAAGTATTTGGATTTTTGAATTTCATTGAGATTCATTGCCGTTCTAAGTTGATATGCTTTTGGGATATTCGACCTCGTATCGTGTTTTTCGAACGTTTTGGGCCATTTTGTAATTTCCTAAAAGTTTAGGATAATTACTTCTGTTACTGTTTGCCGAACCTTTGGTTAGTCGGAATCATACTTTCTTGTAGCGCTTAAGTTCATCGCCCGGAAACCTTCGTAAGCGTGTCCCCAGACTTCGTCGTTCATCACGTTTTGACTCAGTGATATTCTTTTTCAGAATAATCGGCTCTCAATAGTCCTGGACTGCTTGAGGTTTACGTACGTTATCAGTTATGCATAACGTACGTTAGTCTCATCTTGCTGTTATACGTAAGTGCTTCAGTAGCATACGTTATGGCCTACAGAGGACCAGGCAGAGACTTCTGCCAGGCAATTGCATATGTAACAGGTAGTACGTAATGTACGTTAGGTACATAACGTACGTTAAGTTTCCCAGACTTATGTACGTTATCGCGGACAGATTTATATACCTGGTTCAGCATTTTCTGTACGGGTTTTTTCCATTTTTCTCTTCATCTCCTCCTAACGACGATCTGGGCAATTCCGTTGACGAGGGTTGCTTAGAATATCATCATCCAACATCATCATCGAGTTCCTAACGTGATTTAATCAACCTTTACTCGAATATATTCGAGTCGTATATATTAATTTCGTCTAAGATATGTTCGAGTAATTTTTTAAAAATATATAATATCAGTATTCGGTAACACGAATGAACTAATCGAATAACACGATTCACTCATTGGGATAGATATGGTTAACTTCTTAAGGATCTTCTCCCTTTGGGATAGATGTTAACTTTCGTCTTAAGGATCTTATCCCAACATTTCGTGCAGATAGAATTAGCAATCTTAACAAAGCCATAAGTTGACATAGTATAAAGTTAATTCTATTTTGACAACTATCGTTCATGTTTCTATTTTAAACAACAGTTATAGGACATCTATACCTTTGTCATTCTCTGTCAAAACAAATAAATTGGTTAGTACTACTATATTATTAAATGGTTTATACCATTTAATAATGAACACTATAACTAGAAAGCATGGTAGGGATGAAATAAACTAAGCACTTACGTGGCATCCTAGACTTGGTCAAGTTACTCAAACCAAATTCCATAAAATAGAGAAAGATGGGCTTACGGGTCCATTGGGATCGAATCCCTATCAAACTTGTTAATTCATTTTGAGATATATGAACTGTTTTTGAGCATTTGAAAATGATACTTTTCAAAATGAATATTTTACGGATGTTTTATCGAAAACGATTTTGGGCCGAGACCCAATCCATTTTGAAATAGTTTTATAACTTAGGACATGGGGTCCGAAAGGGGTTTTCTACTTTATAAACTTCTTGTAATGTGGAACAGGATATGGGCTGAGACCCTAATGTTTCAAAAAGGCTTTTCTGTTTTCCTAAAACTCCCGAGATTTGTAAAACGCTTTACCAATCGTTTATCTAATTTCCTACTGCCTTTCGCGGTTTTGGTTTATTCGTCCAAATGAAACTTCTCGGGTAGTCTTTCACCTTGTTTGATTTGTTAATTATTCAATGTTTTGTCATAGCATAGTTGAGGTGATCCAGAATGGGATAATGGTCGACGTTGCGAGTCATGTGTAGAAAAGGAGTTTTTTTTATCGAAGCCTATACATTAAGATTGTGGAACTCTATCGTGTGGTTTTCCGATGGAATGTCAGTGAAATTGGTGACGAACTGAATTGGTATACAGGAGTATGGATGTGGGCAATCATTTGCATATTTTATTTTATTTAATCATGTGTATTCGAAAAGAATTTTCATCGAGAACTTGCGTAAGCAAACCGATTTAATTTTTCGAAAATTGATTTCGTGGTCCTACGAAAATTTATGTTTTGAGTTTTGAAATTCTTGAAAGAACTTTTAAAAATTCGTCTTCTTAATGAGACCATATGATTTCAAACTGGTTTTGAAAACATGATTGGTATAGGTACAAATATAGTGCATAATGCATACCACGACGAAGTCCCAAGTGAGACTCGTAAGATGGATAACACATCAATGATATGATGAAAAGAGGTTTGAACTTCAGTATGGTAGGTTGTTTATCCAGGGATGTCCGGTTGGTTGATCAGTACAGAATATGATTTTGGAACTTCGGGTTTTGTGAAATCGAGGCATAAGTGTTGTGTGGCTTTATTGGTATGGTAGCGTGAATTTACCATAGCGATTTTCGACTTTTGAGCCATATTGATTGGAGTATGATTGGATATGTTCGATGGGTTGTGACTGGTTGTTCATACGCCTAAGGGGTATGTTCAACAGTCGGTTGTGTTTCGTTGAGATCCACTATATGTGATTTGTTTAATGTTTTTGGAATTTTGTTCTTTCGTATATCTATTCATGTGGTTCTATGTTGATCGTGTTGGAGCTTACCATGTGATGGTATTCTCGGTTCTTGTTGATCCTTTGTCGGTAGTATGGGAGTTTATCATGTTGATGATATTCTCAGTTGTGTTTTGACATTTGGTTGGTCATAGTGAAGTTTATCATGTTGATGATATTCTCGATTGTGTTTTGACCTCTGGATGGTCATATTGGAGTTTATCACGTTGATGATATTCTCAGTTAATTCATTGATTGATTCATTATTAGCGATCGTATGAGCATTCAGACTTTGGTTCGATGTTTCAAAAATTGTTGTCATTGTTTTGGGCAATTGTTTCACAGATGTATCGTGCATTATTGGTTTTTAGCAGATTGGGACTTGATTGTATAATCAGGCAGACAGGATTTGACACGGATAGATTATTTCATCCGAAGATGATATCTTTTGTTGAGACTCATGGAATTGTGACTGTATGCATATTGAGGCTTTACAGTGGAGTCTTTTGCTAGTATGACAGGAGATCATCGACTTTGTGTAATTGTAAGTATACTATTTTGGTTATTCGTTAATGATGATGATTGATCGTTGTCGTGATGGTTTCAGGATATTTTGGTTGAATGGTTTGTTTGTTTTTCTATGACGGATTGCAATTTTCGAGGACGAAACTTATTTTAAGTGGTGTAGTATGTAATATCCGTAATTTCTACTACTATTGTTTAACGTTATTTTATCCGAGCTATGTTGTATAGTGTGGAATCTGTACAGCATGGATAAAATAAATGAAGGACTGAAATGTCTGTATTGGTATAATTGTCGTACTTGGTCGACAATTGCAATTGAGGATTTAGTGTGTCGTGTACACGTATTCGGTATGTCGACACGACGAGCAAGATAAGTGTAAATGGCTAAGTATAGAAGCCATAACGTACGTTAAGCATAAGAGCTTACGTACGTTAATTCCCAAAGGTTACGTACGTTAACGTGAGGTCTTTACGTACATTAAAGTATCAGGTGAGATATAGTTGGCTGATCAGAGAGGACTTTGTCAAGCGTAGTGCACGTTAAGCATAGGAGCTTACATACGCTAAGACACAGACGTAACATACGTTACGTAGTGTACATAACATACGTTATGAAGGGAATCAGATAGAGGAATCAATACCTGCCATGTGGAGCCCAGGTACCGGCTGGCATGCCAAAAGATAAGTCAACTAGGTATTACGTACGCTATGCAGGGCATATTACGTACGTAATACAAGCATATACTGTAGCAAGTCAATGTACGTATTACGTATGCTAGGAACAAGTGTTACGTACGTAAGCGAGTGAACGAAAAGAGGCAATGCGTTCTGGATGCTGTTACGTGCGCGATGAAGGACCTGTAGTGTATGTAAGGAAGTATTACATATGTTAATGTTGATTGATAACGTATGTAATGGCTGTGCAAATTATACAATGAGGAACGGTCTTTCATTTCTTCACGAGGATAAATCCATATTTTCCTCCCAACTTCATCCCTCTGCACATGTTAGTGAAATTTAACCTTTTCTATCTTGATTATGATCTTGGAAACATGGATTAGAGGCTTGGATATGAATATATCAATGATTTTTGAAGAGTTTGATTGTGCTATTCATGTTCTTGAGGTATGTTGATGAACTCTACACCTTGAATTCGGATTTTGATGTTATTGTTGATGAATGGTTCGTATGATGATGGTTAAGGTGGTATTATTGTGATTCTTGAGGCTATGTGAGTTATATGTTGGAGAATAAGATGATTTATGTCTTCGATTATGTTATTTGTTATAATCATGATAATAAAATCATGGTGTTCTTGATGTTCTTCATGTTCTTGGTATATATATCACATCAAATAGGGAAATTTGGTAAGATATATGATGGTTTTTTAAGTATAATCATGGAATTGATGATTTAGACCAATGCTATGTTGATTGTAGTGGTAGAATTCGTATGTTCTTGACGAAATACGAATCATGATAAATAATTTGGAATCCTGAATGATTGTGATTGATCATCGAATATGATTTCCTTTACATTTGTATCCGTAATCGTATTGTGGTTGTGAATTCTAAATTGTTTGAGTTGGATTGTTCGGACTTGTGTCTAATTGAGATATTGTGAAATCGTTGGGTTTGTTGATCGGTTATATTGATTGTTAATTATCGGATTTCGGTTCGTATTATGGATATGAGTTCGTAATTGTTTGAGTTATACAACTTGGTTTTGTACATGACCGAGGAATCGTTGAGCAGTTGAGTTTGATTGATTGGTTATATCGGGAATTGATTATTATAGAATGTGTGTTAATTGATTACTTTAATAGGTTGTGATCATTGATTGTTGGTTATAATCATCGACTAGAAAGTATGTTGCAGTCGTGGTCGAGAATGCTCGTGAATTGCTTTGGTCACGGACGAGGAGCTTGTAGACGAAGGCAAAGAGTTGGTAACGACTTCCTCATCGTTGTATCGGTATCGGGGCAAGTTAATACTTGCTCAGTTTATAATATTTAATGAATGGTTTCCATTTCATTCGTTTATAATTCGTATAGCAGTGATTATAATTGTGAACACATGAGATTTGGGATTATAAGTAGTTTTCGGATATTGGGAATTTAAATCATAATGTATATAATTTAGTTTTGTTATTGGTATACTTGGGTATCGAGGATACATTGTGGTAAAGACGAAGATATGAATTATCTATAGTCCATGACATTTTGGACCATCGAGTGTTGAGAATAATGGTTGGTGATGGTTTAGACAGCGAGATTGCTCTCAAAGGATTCAGAGCAAGTACTCTAATCATTTTTGTCATTTCGTATCGATCATGTTGTGATACATTGTGTATTGTTGTTGTCATGCATATGCATTTGTGCATTGTTGTCGTATCTCTACCTCGTGTTGATCTGACGGGATCATCTTAGGATCTGTGCTAGCGTGCGCTAGATCATTTGATGGGTTTATCCACCTCGTGTTAATTTGACGGGATCATCTTGGGATCTATGCAGAGAACGCTGGATCATCGTATTACCCATGTGTCGTTGTTGTGCATATATATATTATGGGTTATTCACCTCGTGTTGGTCTTTCAGGATCATCTTGGGATCTATGCTGTGTGCGCTGGATCATCGGATTTCCATAAGTATATGTTGTTGTTATTGATGTGATCATATTGCCGTTGTCATACGAGTATGCATTTGTAGGTCTTGTATTAGGACCATGTCCGTGTAACACCCTCAATCCACTCGGGAATATTACAGCGCCGCAGACCCTCTAAGTGAGGATCCACCAGGCTAGATACCAAAACAAGACATCAAACAAGTGCCAACATGGCTAAATACGACTCAGTAGACCGATTTGGCCTTTCATAAATGACATACAACTTAAACTTCATATACATCTCTATCCCGACTCGTACCCATGCAAGGGTCAAAATACAACGACACTTCCACACGACGTGGTAAACACTACAGCGGAAAAGAATAATACAATTCAACCAAGAAATCCCAATACTGGCCCTCATGTGATTAGTATAATTTGCCTTCCATTATCCTTCGTACAGATCCCATGTCATGCTCCTCAGGAACCTGCACGTACCTGAATGCAATACATACATCCACCCCCAATTACTCGGGGGTTAGTAAAATTCCACTATTTTGCTAGTGCAAGTATAAAGTGCAAATACGAGCCATACACAACATATTCCAAGAGTATAATAATCTAAACCAAACGATGGTACATAACTGAGGGTCACATGTAATCGATGGTGAAATAAATGTAATCGTACAATTCAAGATTAGTGTTCTGGAATAACTAAATCTCAGAGCATCACATCAATACATACATGATCAACCGTGGAACTGCACCAGAGGCTACGGAACCCTCAGAGGACCCGTCGGTCCATCCCAGAGTGGTTAACCAAATATCCGCAGAATCGCACCAGAGGCTACGAAACCCTCATAGGACCCGTCGGCCCGTCCCAGAGTGGATATATACAATCATATAAAACTTAAGACTAGCATTTCCAGAGTACTAAGTCTCATTGTGCGACACATTTCAATTATATGCGTGATTAACCATGGAACCGCACCAGAGGCAACGGAACCCTCAGAGGAATTATCTGTCCATCCCAGAGTGGTTAACCTAAATATATTCGTGGAACTGCACCAAAGGCTACAGAATCCTCAGAGGACTCGTCAGTCCGTCCCAGAGTGAATATATAGAATGATCACAACCACAAGGAGATATAATCCCGAATAACACCAAATAGTACCACCTCCTCACAAGGGAGTCGACAAGCAATACAACACAACATATGCGCACTCCTCAAATGAATACACATTCGAGCATACAACCCTTAACAAGGGAAAAGGGCTTTTATAATCACGTAGCACGAAGGCGATATATTTCAATTCGCAACCACAATACACATATCTGTAGAACTCATTTATTTGCAAAGTACTCGGGCGTTTTATAAGAAAACCGTTAATGGGATTGTATCAATCCCCTTGAAAGTTCGTTATGAGTACTCCAAGTAAACACACATAGTCGATTATCAATTATTGCATCTACGAAACATGAAAAGTATGGGCAAGATACTTGCCTCGAAATTGGCACGCAAATATTCCGACGAACATGGCTCAATCGAAGTGCCTCAGAACCTACAACTTCCGTAGGAACAACGAAAACATGATCACAATGAGGAGCAAGACTAATAGCAACGTAAATCGCCTCAAACCAACGAAGGAAAACTCATACGAACATTTAATCGAACATTAAATGCTCAAGGTTCCTCAAGAACACAAAAGTCATCAATCGGGTTGAAAGAATCGAAGATATGTATATACAATCCATATAGTATGATCAATAACATTATTTAACATTAATCGACTCATCAAAACTGGATTGAAAATGAAATCAAGAACAAAACCCCCAAAATTCCCGAAATTAGGGTTCTAAGAATTTTACCTTGATTATAATGGTGAAAGATGTTGGGATGTTGTTAAATCCATGCTAGGAACTCAAATATGTTGATGGGTGATGATATCAGGCCAAAATCCATGCTTATAGACCCTTAAGATCGTCTAGATCGCCGGAAGGAAGAAAATGGGAGAAAGAAATAATGAAAGTTGACCTCTGTAGTCCTATATATACTGTCAACAGTTAGCGCACACTAATGTATGTATAGCATGCACAATCGGCTGCAAAATGCAGTCCAGAACCCTCTGCCAGACTCCGTTAGCGCGCGCTAATATATTTGTTTAGCGTGTGCTAATTATATACTGTGTAGTCTTTGCTATTTCGATCATAACTTCTTCGTCCGGACTCCGATTGACTCACTGTTTGAACCATTGGAAAGGTAACTTGATGATCTATCATACTGCAAAGACTCATAACTTTTGAAATTTCCAAGAATTGATGGTGATTTTACAAAGTCGAACTTATATGTAGAAATGTCGAAATAATATGTCGATTAATCCGAAACTATAGAAAAACTTGCCCGAATGATGAAACGTGCTGAAAAAAACATGTCCAAAATGTGTCAATGAACACAAGCAAGTCACTAGAATAAAAAAATATAGAAATAGAAAGTACGGGTATTACAGTCCGTATGTGGTATTGATCTGATCTCGGATTAGACTGACGTTATTGTCATGGCATTACATATCCTGAGGTATGTTCTGTATTTCGTTTTTTGGTACATGTCTTTGATGGATAATCGATTATCGTATTAAAATTTTTTGATGTTATCTGATGGATTGAATTGGCCAGAGTTGGTATAATTTACGTATCGCGAGTTGTGATGATGTTTTGAGAACCTTGGGTATTGTTGAGATACGGTACAGATGTTTAGGTATGAGCTTATTGTGTTGTTAAGGTTACGAATTGTGAATTTTGGTAAAATTACGACGGTAAGATTACATTGGTCGTATTCTTACTTAGTATTTTCATTGGTATGTAATTATTGACGCGATGTGATTGTTATCATTGTTGGATATTATGGCTGACCCCGTCGTGGGCTTTCTTTTTAGGTTTTTTGGTCATCAAGCTCGTAGCGGTCATGAAGAAATGAGCTTCCCGAAGGATACTGGCTATGGCATGTGTTTGTGAATCGAGTATTCTGATTACATGTTGTATTCCACTGCTAGAGTATTTTTAATTGTTTGTCCTTTCCGCTGCGTGAGTATTCCTAAATGCCCTTTTAGTTTTTGGCAACTTGAGTTACTTTGGAAATGGTTTTCTAAACTATTTAGTCGGTACGTGTAAGCGATAGCTTAACATATGTTTTTATACTGTTGAGTTTTGACATTTCGGATCTTGTAGTATCAAATGAGATTTTACGACGGTTTTGATAAATGGATTTTATAAAGTCTTCGAATTTTTTTAAAAGATAGTAATGTCGTTAGCCTCTTGGGCGTTTGTAAATGTTTGCGAAAATGTCTTTTAGCCTTGTGGGTTCCGTCTCGGGGCCCACGGTACTGTAATATTCCTGGATGGCTCAGGTGGAGTTACACTTGGTTGATGAGTTGAATACTCAGCTAATGCAGCTAGGTCCAGGTGATCAAGTCTTTTGCTGTTGTGAAAGGTATATGCTTTTCCTTTGGCATTCCCTAAATATTCGAGAGTCCAGCTTGTTTGAGTGCCAAAAGCTAGTTTCTGGCTGAATTTCTTGTTGTTGGAATCCCAGCTGGCTTTGTTAACTTATCTGATTAACTGCCTTAAGATGTAGTCAGGCCAGTTAATCCTCCGCTTCTGCATCATAGCCCCCATAACAGTATACTTGGATGAGGACATTTGATCAACTCCTTGACATGCCCATGATAATTTTGTTGGTTATGACCATCATGTACTGGAATTCTTTCTCAACATCAGAATTTATCGCAGTGTTTTTTATCTTCATGGGTTTTTCAGATAACTTTATCCACTGCCATATGTCCAGGGGGTTTTGTTTATGGGCTTCAACTGCAATTCCTCGATTCTCCAGTTTGAAAGCATTTGCTACAGTCTATTGTATTATGAGAATGGGTTCTCCAAAAATCGAGCTTTCGATTCCCCTTTCAGTAACCTTGGCATTCTTGTAGTAGCATATGACGGCTTCCTTGTAGAGTTCCAAGGGGTTGATGTCCATATAGTGATAAATGCCATTTTTCTTCATATAGAGAATCAACTCCACCATTAATAGTGAGTTGTTTGCCTCCAGGAGTCTTAGCAAGTCCACCACGATACTGAATATATTCTTCTCCTTCACCATCTTGAGATTGATGTTCTTGAAATAAGTTGTCACGTCCATTTCTGCGATTTTTGAATGATTTTTAAACATTTTTAGCTATTTTGAAGTCGGTCTTAAAATTAATTAAATTAAAAAGTGGCAGTTTGTGTGACATGATTGGAAAATGTGATGTAGACGTGGTGTTAATGGGACCATGCGTTTTAACCCACATTTGATGTAAAATAAATATTTTAAAAGGATTAGGGACTTTTTGACTTCTGCTCAGCTGTGTTTTTTATTTCTTACTTTCTTGTTTCAGATATGTAATCCTGGCTAACTTTGTGAGCATCTAGGTTTTTCACTCCTGGCTGTGATTTGGAGCAGCTCAGTTCTTCATCATGGTTGTGATTCTGATCAGCTAGGTTTCTACATCATTGTTGAGATTCTGATCAGCTAGGTTTCTGCATCATTGTTGAGATTATGAGCTAGGTTTCTGCATCATGGATGAGATTTTGATCAGCTAGGTTTCTGCATCATGGCTGAGATTCTGATCAACGAGGTTTCTGCATCATGGCTGAAATTTTCATCAGCTAACATTTTTTACCTTGGCTGAGTTTTCTTTATCTTCTAGGTTTTTCAGCTAGGCACTAGATTCCCAATTTAGAAGTCCAAGATCCCTGCTTAGCTCAAGAAACCTTTCTTCTGGTGAGGGCTTTGTGATGATATCAGCAATTTGGTATTCAGTGCTGACTCTTACCACCTTTACTCTTTCATTAAGCACGTGATATATGATGAGACGATGCTTGACATCAATATGCTTTGTTCTGGAGTGTAAGACCAGATTGTTTGTTATAGCAATTACGCTATTGTTGTCACACCATATTGGAACTTTATTTGCAATGATGTTGTAGTCCCTCACTTTTCTAGGAGATCTTAAAGCGATTTAAGATGGATGATTCTAAAAGAGGGTTCCTTTCGATGCAACATGGAATAAAACTCACCTCAAAGATGTGTCCTCAAAGTGAGGAACAACGAAAGGAAATGAGTAATATACCATATGCTTCGGACGTGGGTAGCCTTATGTATGCTATGTTGTGTACGAAACCTGGCATTGCGCATGCTGTGAGCGTGGTAAGTAGGTTTCAGGCAAACCCAGGTAGGGAACATTGGACTGCCGTAAAGAACGTTCTCAAGTACTTAAGAAGGACTAGAGATATGGTTCTGATGTATGGCGGTGGAGAATTGGATGTGGTGGGATTCACTGATTTGGACTTCCAAGGACAAAAGGACGATTCGATGTCTACTTCTGGCTACATATTTACTCTTTATGGAGGAGCAGTATCTTGACGTAGCGCCAAGCAAAGCACGACTGCTGATTCCACCTGTTAGGTTGAGTATCATGCAGCCTCGGAGGCTTCCAAGGAAGGGTTCTGGATTAAGAAGTTTCTGGGAGAACTTCAAGTGATACCATGTGCTGAGCTGTCTGTTCCACTGTAGCGCAGGCCAAGGAGCCGAGGTTTCATGACAGCACCAAACACATTTAGAGGAAGTATCATCTCGTAATAGAATTTGATCGCAAGGGATACATTATCCTCCACAGAGTAGACTCAGCCGACAACATCATTGATCCACTGACCAAGCCACTTCCTCAGATAAGCTTGGAGCGTCATCTGGAGAACATGGGTACTAGATTCCATAGTGTGTGGCATTGAGTGCAAGTGGGAGATTGTTAAGAGTATGCCTGCGAATGCCACTCAGAGGATGTTGAGTGAGGGCATTGTACTTGTTATAATGTAAATCATTATCATAAGGCAAATGAATGTTTCTTTATTTACTGGTAGTTACTGGCATTCCTCACTCGTAAATATACATATAGAAACTTGTCTGTGTATTTGAGAGCAAAATGTTCCACTCCTTATTGGATAAGGGGGCCGGCACTAGAAAAGTTTATAGCTCAAATACTTAATCGTTCGTAAGTCAATGAAACTTGACTGGGCATTAAGTTTATGTGAAGACTTGTATGACGTGTTCTTTGACATGGAAAGTGTCTGTCGAACACTAATGGTTAGTGGGATCACACGTTATAGGTATGCTAATTATATTAGTATACTCGAACCAACTCACCATCAATTCGTCACACGGATTTCACTCCGGGACAGTCAATGACGGAATCGGAAGGTTGTGATAGGTATTCGTGAACCTTCAACTTGAGGATTTAGTAAGGATGTGCTTGTGACGCCAAGGTATTCATTAGAGTAGTTCAACCCTATAAACTGGAAGGCGGGGGTTAACCTCGACGTGTGTCTTGACGGACAAGTAGCAGGTCCTACTGAATACCAAGATGGAATTCTTTCTCCTGTTAATGAACGGGTTATATGTCCTATGCGGTTATTGGCAGATGAGATCATAAGTTTTTGGCCAAAGCATTGGAGCTAGTTATATTAGATACACGAGAGCTTGATGATCTCGATTTACATTAACTCATGCATAGCATCAAGTACAAATAGGGTTTGACTGACCGTGACCCTATAACGTGATCGGGACATTTGAAAGAAGGGTTTATAGGTATACTGGTATTCACGACAGAATGGTTCTTGAATGTTCCCAATCATTCGTTCTCTGTTTGGGTACATTGTAGGCCGCCAGGCTGGCTAGGTGGTGATATATTTGGTTCCTCCCATTGTTAACTGAGACGGACCTACCGAGTCTCGCAATAGGATTGACGACGGAATGAATCGAGCTTATTCTCTCTTTATAAATATTAGATATTGGAAACATTGGATGTCTAATTAATTTTAGGACATTGGATGTGTGAATTAATTAATTGGATAAATTAATTTACGGCCTAATGAATTAAATAAATTACTGGGTGATTAATTTAATTCATAGATATAATTATTTCTTGGAGAAATTAATTAAATTATTTTGTATTTGATATGATTAATTAATTGGATTAATTAGTTGATATAAATACATCGGAACGGAATTGGAGTTTATCTATTTGGACTCACTGAGTCCGAAACAAACCGAACTTTTTCATTCTTTCTAGATGGCCGCCCATTTGAGAGATATAGATTAAACACTTAGAGTGTTGTGATCTTAATTTACAAGCTCTTATAATCTTGTTCTAGCCGTATCCTTAGAGGATAACGAGGTTTGGTCATTCCGGTCGTTTCTCCGACGCGTGGCAAGTAGAGACGCGGTGCTTTCGGCGTTGGATCATCCAAGAGCTTGGAGCGGATTGGATCGTAGGGAAATCAATTAAAGCTCGGGGACTAGCTCAAGAGAAGGACACCATTTAAATCAACGGACTACAAGGGTATTTTTCTTGTATCTCATGTGTTTCGTTTAATATTCGTATATACGTAGCTCGATCGATCCTCGTAAGGATTCATATCGAATTAATTTTTGTTTTAACGCTTCCACTGGGCCTTATTAGGCACCGAATCCCAACAATCACGCATCGGATATTGATCTAAAAAATTATATGTCAATTTCTTCTCGAAGAACACGGCTAGGAATTGATATAATATTTTTCTTCTCTTCTCTTCTTCCTTTTTTCTTTTCTCTCTAAGATGAACAAGATGAAGAAAAAAAATTCTTCCTTCCTTTCTTCTCGCTTCGGCCAGCGGCTTTAGTGCGCGTGTGTGTGTGTGTTTTTCAACTCTTTCATCATATAAAAGACTAACACATTTTATAACACCGTTTAAATCAACGGACTACAGTGGAAGCGGTAAACCATTTAGATCAAATGATGAGATATGATATCTCATCCATTTGTCCTCATCTCACACCCCACATGAAAATGAAGTAACATGGAAGGTAGGGAGAAAAGGAAGGGGGCGGCCACATGGTGTTTGACGGGAAATCGAGCCGAGCCACTTGGTTCGGGTATCGGACGTTCGCATGTCTAGTCCGTTAAGTACACTTCGTTTTATCTCAAATATATTCATACTTAATTAATTAATCCAATAAATTAATTTTATCAAATATAAAATTATAATAATATATTTCTAAGCAATAATTATTTATGAATTAAATTAATCACCTAGTAATTAATTTAAATTCACAAGACCACTATCTAATAAATCAAATTAGATATCCAATATTCAATACTAATAAACAGATAATAAATACATATTTTATCCATCAAATATCCTTGTGCGCGGCTCCATAGGTCTGTCTTAGTCGGCAATGGGAGGAACCAAGGAGTACGGATAACACTTAGCCAGTCTAGTGCTCCGTACCGTAACCCAACTAAGAATGAATGATTGGATCATTCCAAAACCATTATGTCATAAATACTGTATACTTATAAACCCTTTAATCAAATATCCTGGTCAAGTAGTCTTCGTGGTCGCCATCCTACGGATAAGGTATACGTATTATACATCAACATCTCAACACAATAGAACCACTCTACTATAAGGTTCTCATAAGAAGAATATAAATCTCATCCTAAGTTCTCAACTCGATCTCTGGACTCTGAGAAACACCTAACAAAAAAATATACTCTCTAATGGGGTACGTTATGAAAGTTATTCGGGTTGTTTCATAAATGGACCTCCCAATAGAAAATAACCATACTCGCATTACTAGCACGTAAGTGATATTTGTTGGAGACGTCACTGCATCATTGATCCTCGTTATTACCTCGTCATTGTTCGCCCTTCACATTTGTGTATGTGCTGAAATACTTAAGGCGCCTTGGTCTCCATTCGTGTAATACAAGACCCTAAGGAAGTTTCTAGGTTCTTGTCTTTCATGTTTCTTCATCAGCAACAATTCATATGTAATCATAAAAAAAATTCATATATTACATGCTTCGTCATACATATCGTTCCATACATGTTCATAATTAACATCTCATAAAAGCTCGTAAAGAGATATATTTTTCATGGCAAAATAAGTTTGAATCATAAAGACTTGTAAATCATTTACTGTAACACCCCGAGATATTCGGAAATATGTTACAGCGCCGTAGACCCCTACATGGGACCTACCAGGCTACAATAGGAAAACTCCACTCGACTAACCATCTCGGTTAGCGAGGATACACAATTAAATAATATGACATATAAAGATTCGCCCGAAACAACCGGCAAAATAAGTATCAACCAACAACGTGACAATTTAAAAGTAGTACAACACGGAGTTTGAATCGAAAAGCCTAAGTACTCGCGAGTACAATCTATAAGTTTAAAACTGCGGGAACAACCATATCGAAATAGACAAAGGAAATAAGTAGACCCAAATGCACATGTCAACGACCCTGGCCAACATCCTCGTACTGTCCTGGTGCTCGCTCGTCCGGATAATCATAACCTGAAATCCATAACAAGAATTTCCCCAAAACGGGTCCCCAAAGGGGTTAGCAATTACGCTAGTACAAGTAATCAAGGCAAACCAATCGCTTACACATTTCATAATACATGTACCAATATCAATTTCAAGAGTCAAAACCAGACATGTCTTTTCCGGAAAATATACAGTCCACAATTAGCCTTGAGAACAGGGCGGCAGCATACATTCTCACTCGAGGACTGGCAGGGACCCTACCGAGTTGGCTACAATTACAGAAAAACAAAACCACGCACACGCTATGCCGTGAGAACAGGGCGGCAGCATACATTCTCACTCGAGGCCTCACAAGGACCCTACCGAGTTGGCTAGCGGTACGAAACTCGTGAAATCCAGGGCGGCAGCATAGATTTCCCTCCTTGACCCCGTCGGGCCAACACAAGGTGAGTTACACACAAGTAATATACATCACCATTTCATGTTAAGCTTAAAGGTTTCCAAAAATACTTGCCTTGAATTATTGACGACGCAACGAACGGAAAGGAAAGTCACCGACGAACGCTAGGAACCAATGAAACCGAACCTAATGATTCGAAGAATACAATCACAACCATTTCTAAATGAATACGGAATTGGAATACACCCGAAAACCCGCCTACGATTCATGTATATTCGTATATAAACAACAACGAGGGCGGACCACAACCAAACCCTCTCGATTCCGTAAAAATCATGAAATATACCATGAATCCGTAGGGAAACTAAGAATACCAACAAGATTAATCATATTCATCATGAATTAATCAACAAAACGGAACGAATCGGACAAAAACACGAAAAACCCCAATTTTACCAAAAGTAGGGTTCTAAGGATCTAACCTTGATTCGCTGGATTAAGGGATGATATCGGACGGATTATTGATGATATAACCTCAAGAACTCCATGGATATGTTGTTAAACAACATGGCTTCAAGCTTAGAACACGCCCAGCTGCGGAAGAGGAGGAGAAGAAGGTGAAAAATGGCAAGAAAAACGTTTGCGGGGCCATTTATAGGGTTGGTATCGTCCGACACGGCCCGCGGCCGGCCGGGCACGGTCGTGTCGCATACCTGCCGACAGGACTCGACCGTGTCCTGCTTGACACGGCCGCGGCGCGAGGGCCTCCCGACGATGACCCGTCCGACCGACTCAAGATGACTCGACCGTGCTGCATTTACACGGCCGGCGTGGCCGGGCGACGATTCTCGCTTATCCGGGAAGGTTCCAGACGGCCGTGTCGGACGACACGGCCGAGTTCGGTCGGCAGAAACTTTGGCATTTCCGGACGAGTACGGCACGGGCCGTGTCGGACGACACGGTCGGGTCCGGTCGGCAGTGATCGGCCAAAACTGAAACCACCATAACTCTCTCGTCCGGACTCCGATTGACGCACCGTTTGAACCATTGGAAAGCTAACTCGATGTTCTATAATATTGCAAAGATTTAGAATTTTTGGAGTCACCAAAAATTAATGGTGATCTAACAAAGTCGAACTCATATGAGGAAAGTTGAAACAATGAACAATAACGAGAATACAGTTCAACAGTTGACAGGAAGGACACACTGAAAGATACACGAGGGTCACTATGACCGAGAAATAAACCAAAAATGAAAATACAAGGGAAAGAAAAAATACCGGATATTACATTCTACCCCTCTAAAAATATGTTTCGTCCCGAAACTTAAGAAACAAACAACTCAGGGTACCTAGCACGCATGCTATCCTCAGTTTCCCAAGTTGCCTCCTCGACACCGTGTCTCGACCACTGCACTTTGACCAAAGGGATGGTCTTATGCCTCAGTCGTTTCTCACGATGCTCCAAAATCTTCAAAGGACGCTCCTCAAAAGTAATATCTTCAACAATATCACTGGGAACATATTTCCTCAGCTGGAACATATTTCCTCAGCTCGGAAACATATTTCCTCAGCTGGGAAACATGAAAAACACTATGAACATGACTCAAGGCCGGGGGTAACGCCAAACGATATGCTAACCCACCGACTTGCTCGAGAATCTCGAAGGGTCCAATAAATCTCGGACTCAACTTCCCCTTCTTCCCGAAACGGAAAACTCCTCTCGTTGGTGACACCTTCAGCAAAACGTGGTCTCCCACCTCGAATTCTAAAGGTCGACGACGGACATCGGCATATGACTTCTGTCGACTCTGGGCAGTCAACATCCGTTCTTGAATTAATTCTATCTTCCGTCTCGTCTCTAAAACGACATCCGGCTCGGTCCCGACTAAATCGGACGCCTCATTCCAACAAATCGGCGATCGACATCGTCGCCCATAAAGTGCCTCATACGGTGCCATCCGAATCGACGCGTGTCAACTATTGTTGTACGTGAATTCGATCAATGGCAAATGCTCCTCCCAGTCGCTACTCCAATCGAGGGCACAAGCACGCAACATGTCCTCGAATGTCTGGATAGTGCGTTCCGACTGTCCATCTGACTGAGGATGGAAAGAGGTACTCAAATGCAAACGGGTACCCAACGCCTTATGCACCGCTTTGCCAAAGTGCGATACGAAACGGCCATCACAATCCGAAACGATAGACTTTGAGTACCGTGAAGCCTCACAATCTGGCGATAAATATACGGCTGACTTCTCCGGCCCCAAGTGTCCTTGATGCCCTGAAAATGTGCCGACTTGGTCTGACGATCAACAATCACCCAAACCATATTCATGCCCGATCTCGATCTCGGCAAACTCGTAATGAAATCCATCGATATATCTTCCCATTTCCATTCCGGAACGGGAAGTGACTGCAATAACCCAGCCGGTCGCTGATGCTCGATTTTGACCTGCTGACAAGTCAAACATCTCGCCACAAACTGTGCGACCTCCTCCTTCATATCATTCCACCAGAAGTTCCTCCTCAGGTCCTTGTACATCTTACTCGAGCCAGGATGAACAGAATAGGGTGTGGAATGGGCCTCACGCAAAATACCCTGTCGCAACCCTGGATCGTTCGGCACACACAGCCGACTCTGGAATCTCAAAACACCATCCTCGTGAATCACAAACCCAGGAGACTTTCCTTTAAGAACGTTCTCTCGGATTTGAGTAATCATCGGATCCTCTAATTGCTTCAGCTTAATTTCATCGATCAAAGACGACGAAATTTCTAAGGCACAAAATTGCCCGACAGATCCAGGCAGCAAAACCTCAACATCTAACCCGATCAAAGCCCGCCGAAGCTCAGACTGAGGCGTAAGGACCTCAAGCGTTCGCAACGCAATCGGTTTCCGACTCAAGGCGTCGGCCACGACATTCGCCTTACCCGGATGATAAAGGATTTCGAGGTCATAATCCTTAATC
This sequence comes from Orobanche coerulescens, assembly GCA_033398695.1. Lineage (NCBI taxonomy): Eukaryota > Viridiplantae > Streptophyta > Magnoliopsida > Lamiales > Orobanchaceae > Orobanche > Orobanche coerulescens. The sequence continues at coordinate 11,251,344 of CM065819.1, forward strand.
AACTCTAACCACCTCCTCTGCCTCATATTCAACTCCCGCTGAGTAAATATGTATTTCAGACTTTTATGATCGGTAAAAATCTGACATGTAGAGCCGAAAAGATAGTGACGCCAAATCTTGAGTGCAAAGACAACCGCCGCTAACTCCAAATCGTGAGTAGGGTAGTTAAGCTCATACGGCCTCAAGCGTCTCGACGCATAGGCAATGGTCTTGCCGTCCGCATCAATACGCACCCAAGACCCCGACCGAAGCATCGCTATACACGGCGAATCCTCGTTGCCACATGGCAACGCTGTAACCGAGCTGAAGTCAAACGCTTCTTGATTCCTCAAAACTCGACGCCTCTCATCGGTCCAGACGAACTTCTCGGATTTCTGGAGCAATGTGTAAGTGGTCGAGCTAGTTATGAGAAACCCTCGACGAACCTACGATAGTAGCCACCAAACCCAAGAAACTACGGACCTCCTTCACATTTGTGGCGATGCCCAATCCAACACCGCCTCAATTTTCTGCGGATCCACTCGAACTCCTACTGAAATCACGTGACCCAAAAACATCACTTCCTTCACCAGAACTCACATTTCGAGAACTTTGCATAGAGTTGCTCGGTCCTCAAAATGTCTAACACTACCCGCAAATGATGGGCATGCTCTTCCTCGTTCCTCGAATAAATAAGAATATCGTCAATGAAGACGACACACTTATCCAAATACTCGATAAAGACTTTGTTCATCAACCGCATGAACACCGCCGGCGCGTTAGTTAACCCGAAAGGCATAACTACAAACTCATAATGTCCGTATCTCGTCCGAAAAGTCAAGCTGCACGTCGGACTCCCTCACCCGAGCTGATAGTACCCGATCTCAAATCAATCTTTGAGAATACGCGCTCCTCGCAACCGATCGAACAAGTCGTCAATTCTCAGCAAAGTATACCATTAATTGATGGTCACCTTGTTCAGTTCACGATAGTCGATACACAAACGTAGTGAACCATCCTTCTTACGTACAAACAAGACCGGTGCGCCCCAAGGCGAGGCGCTCGGTCGAACATACCCCGACTCAAGGAGTTCACTCAACTGTTTCTTCAATTCTGCCATCTCTGAAGGTGCCATACGATACGGCGCCTTCGAAATCGGAGCCGCACCCGGCTCTAACTCTATAGCAAACTCAACCTCACGATCCGGTGGCAATCCCGGCAACTCGTCAGGAAATACATCAGGAAACTCACTAACGACTGGGATCGACGAAAGTTCAACTCCACCATTCTCCGCCTTCAAGGCGTAGCACCAATAACCAGTACACCCTTTTCGCAGGAGTTTCATCGCCTTCAAGGCGTTAATAACAAACTTCTGGTTTCTCTTTCGCCCTGCGAAAGAGTGTTCGGTGCCGTCCTCGGCTAACATAGTGATGATTCTCGTGCGGTAGATCATGATCGCGCCATGCCGCTCGAGCCAATAATCCCCGATAATCAAATCCTCGCCCTCGATACCCACGACAATAAGATTAGAGAGCCAAGCCCTCTCACAAATAATCACAGAACAGTCCCGGACTTCTCGATCACCGACACTTCTATCACCGCTAGGAAGTTTAACGATGAAAGGCTCACAGGGTGACAAGCAGTCGAAACTCAAACGGCGCACACACTCTAGAGAAATGAATGAATGCGTAGCACCAGAATCAAAAAGCACACCGACAGGATGAGAATGGATATGAACGGTACCTGTCGCCACAGTAGTTGCTGGATCATCGGCTCTCCTCATCTCATAGAAACGCGGCTGAGCAGATGTAACACCTAAATAATATAAAGTTTGACACCAATTCATAAAGGGACTTCATTTATTTAATTTAATAAGCCAATAATGGCAATCAAGTTATCAAACTTCTAAAGAAAACAACATAAGTAAAACTTTCTAAAATAGAAATTGCAAAAGCGGAAGTACTAAAAATGTTTCATTGACTTAAAATAAATCACAGTGTGTCACGAATGCTCCCGTCAGTCCTTAGCCTCCTTAATCGTAATATCTGAAAATGTTAAGTAAAACCGTAAGCACAAAGCTTAGTGAATTCAAACACAACATTATACCAATATCCACAATCACTAGACCTAGATTAAAATATATAGTTATAACATTTAAACATAAGCTAAGAACAAATCAAAGCTTATAAGGAGGGCTAGTAGGTTACCCGCATCTCACAAACCGAAGAGTATTGGGTTAATCTTACCCTCACCTCACATCCCGGAGGGTATTGGAGTAATTATACCTAACCACGCGCACCGGACAAAAGCCGGATAATTGCTATGATCCCCTCAACAATAAACATACAGTGCACATGTATAATTAACAATTTAAGCATGCATTCATATTATCATACCATAATAATAATTTAACACTCACGTGCTAACCTAGCAATCATAAATATTGAGACAATGGAGTGAGAGAACTCACCTTGAATACTTAAGGGAGATTGCTAAATCAAAACTGGCTACCACACTTGAGCAAATGCCAAAACTTCACCTATTATAAACTAGGAGTTAGGATATACCCAAAGATGAAGCTTAAAGATTTAAACAAAAATCTGGACAGCAAGGTCTAAAAACAGACCGGCTGTTAAAGATGGATTTACTTAATTTTCCTAAGTATTAACATATTAATATTAAATTTTTATAAGAAACTAGAGTCTTTCCCCTTTTTAAAACAGTAAAGAACTCACTCTAACTCCAAAATATGAATTTATTATGATGCCTTTAAAAAGACATCGCAATGCAGTCCCAAATCATAAGAATCAGTAGTGTTGGCCAATTCTACCCAACTTGTGGGTAGACATTGTCCAAACTAAAAATCACAGAGATAATAGACATAAATACCAAAGTCTCAGAGTTGGAATCGACCAAAAAAGGTTTCCCAAACTCTAGATATGAATCCACAACATGACTAATTACAAAACCCTTAAAAGCTGATGACAGAAAACTGATCTGGAGTGTGAACTCAATATGACCAAGAAATACTTGGAGATAACATCCCATAAACTCCAGATCACAACTTTAGGTCATAACACACATGTGGGAACTTGAAATCCCATTAGATCATTTCCCAAGCCCTAGAAACGAATAAAACAAATTGACCTATCAGATCAGACCCGGATCAGACATACCAGCAAAGATGCTGTTCTTGCCCATGGATAATGTCTTAATTAGTGAGAGTGACCTTCATAAGAAAGTTACCCAACACAATTTGTAAACTTTTGGCACAGGTTTGAGTTCCGTTTGAGTTATAGAATTCAAGTTCTGATTTTTGTAAGATGACTACAAATCTGATGGAAACAGAATCGTAGCCAACCCTTAATCTTTTTAACCAATCCATTCCTCTCCCTTTTGAAACACATTCCTAGATGTGTTTATCACCCAAATTCAGTCCCCATGAACATGGTGGCACTAAAAAGGGCTAGGGGTCATTGGCATTTCATTTAGTCACAAGGAAAAGAATCAAATCAACATAATATATGACAAACCACTTAAACTCATAATTTTCCCCTTTTTTAAGGGTTCCTTGATCTTTCAAATACACAAACATTTATATACACATCTTAGAAGATGTTATAAAGTTGTATACTTAGATCTAAACATATTGATATGGATATGTTGAGAATCAAAATAATAATTAACAAGAATTATAACCATTCACAAGATCTATCACATTTTATCACCTAAATAAAACTTGGTGATTTCCATGGTTCATTTAGACCTTGTATTTTATATAATCATCTAGATCCATCATACACCATGTATAGGGTGTAGATATAATCTAGATATGATGATAACATACAACTTATAACAATAACAACATTGGTTAAAACCATAAGATCTATCTTCTTTAAATCACACAAGTTACAACTTGATGATTTTTATGAATCATATAGATCTTTTATATATCTTAACTAAACATTTAAATAAAATTATTAATAACAACAATCCACATGATCTATCTTCCTTAATCACACACAAGTTACAACTTGGTGATTTTTATGAATCATATAGATCTTTTACATAATATGATCATCTAGACTCATCATACACCATATAGAAGATGGTGATGAAATTTCTAGATGATAATCAACACTTAAAACAATTAATTGAATATAAATCAAAAGAAAAGATTAAAACACCTTAAAAGATCTTACCTAAGCTTGTTACACCAACAAGGAAGTGAAGGAGAAAGATGATTGTGGCTTTGGAAGAGAAAAAAACGAGAGAGAGATGGGAGAGATATGTCTCTCGGCCGCAAGGAGGGAGGGAGGAAGAAATTTAGGGTTTTTGTGATATTTTTCTTAATTATGATTAATAAATCATTTTAGGATAAAGCCTAATGACTACACTAATGGGCTAGTCTCAAAACTCATTTCTTTTACTAGCCCAATATAATTAAATCTTTCAATTAACTTAGCCCAAAACTTGTATTTTAATCTAACTTGGCTAATTAATTAAACCCATCATTTAAAATAACTAAATACCATGAAAATAATTAACGTACCGGGAAAAACCGGGCGTTACAACTCTCCCCTACTAAGAAGGGACTTCGGCCTTGAAGTCAGTCCCTCTGAATAACTCGGGATAATGCGCCCTCATCTCGTCTTCAGGTTCCCATGTACACTCTGATCCTTCCTATGCTGCCACTGAACCTTAACAGAATAAACAGTCTTGCCGCTCCGAAGGGTCTTTGACTTTCGATCAACAACCGCGATAGGTTTCTCAACATAGTTGAGCCGTTCGTCAATTTGGATGTCTTCCAGAGGTACCACGGCGGTATCGTCAACAATGCACTTCCTCAACTGAGACACGTAGAAGGTGTTATGAATCAATCTAAGCTCGTCAGGCAGCTCCAACCGGTATGCTACCTTACCAACGCGAGCTATGATCTTATAAGGTCCAATAAACCGAGGTCCCAACTTCCCACGCTTGCGGAACCTAATCACACCCTTCCAAGGGGAGACCTTTAATAACACATGATCCCCAACCTGAAACTCAAGATCGGAGCGTCGCTTATCTGCATAACTCTTCTGACGACTCCTAGCGGTGACCAAATGATCCCTGATCATTTTGATTTTCTCCGTGGTCTTCAAAACAATATCGGTGCTACCGAGCACCCTCTGTCCAACCTCACCCCAACACACTGGGGTTCTACACTTCCTACCATACAGTGCTTCATACGGGGGCCTGTCGATGCTTGAATGATAACTGTTGTTATATGAAAACTCGGCTAAATGAAGATGATCATCCCAACTGCCTCCAAAATCAATTGCACATGCCCGAAGCATGTCCTCCAAAGTCTGTATCGTCCGCTCACTCTGCCCATCAGTTTGCGGATGGAACGAAGTACTGAAATGTAATCGGGTACCCAATTCTTCTTGGAATTTCTGCCAAAATCGAGAGTTGAATCGAGTATCTCGATCAGAGACAATAGATACGGGCACCCCGTGCAATGAAACTATCTCCCGAACAAAAATCTCGGCCAATTTTTTAGCTGAAGAACTTTCCTTGATGGCCAGGAAATGAGCACTCTTCGTCAATCGATCCACAACTACCCATATCGTATTCGCTCCCTTTGCAGTCTTAGGAAGTTTTGTAATAAAGTCCATGGTTAAGTGCTCCCATTTCCACTCAGGAATCTCCAAAGGTTGCAATTTCCCATGAGGTTTCTGGTGTTCGGCTTTGACCTTCCGGCATGTCAGGCATTCTTCTACATATCGAGCCACATCATTCTTCATCCCGTGCCACCAATAACCCTCACGAAGATCTCGGTACATTTTTGCACCGGATGAATAGAAAACTTGGACCTGTGAGCTTCTTCCATAAGAGTTTTCCGGTTCCCACCAGTAAATGGAACCCAAATCCTACCATAACGAGTTAGTAATCCACGCCCATCTCGCTCCATCTTAGGTAACTCATTCACAATCCTTTCACGATTTAGGTTCCCCTCTTGAGTCGCCACATCTTGAGCATATCGAATCATACCCAATAATGATGTCTCCATTGTCATCCGAAGACATTTAGCTCGAATCGGTTCGACAGATTACTTACGACTGAGTGCGTCAGCTACCACATTAGCTTTACCGGGGTGGTAGTGAATCTCACAGTCGTAATCTTTCACCACATCTAACCATCTAACCTGCCTCATATTCAAATCCCGCTGATCGAAAAGGTACTTCAAACTTTTATGGTCAGTGTAAATGATAGACTTAACCCCGTAAAGGTAGTGCCTCCATATCTTGAGAGCAAAAACAACAGCTCCTAATTCCAGGTCATGAGTGGGGTAGTTCCTTTCGTGAGGTTTTAGCTGGCGAGACGCATAAGCTATCACCTTACCCCGTTGCATCAACACAGCACCAAAACCCTGGATAGATGCGTCGCAGTACACTACCATGTCCTCCACTCCTTCCGGTAAAGTCAAAATCGGGGCATTACACAACCGCGTCTTAAGATCTTCAAATGCAAACTGTTGTTCCGGACCCCAAACAAATTTCTCCGACTTCTTGGTCAATCACGTAAGAGGTAGAGCAATCTTTGAGAAATTATCAATAAACCTACGATAGTAACCGGCCAAACCCAAGAAACTACGAATCTCCGAAGGCGATTTAGGAGCTTCCCATTTCTTAACCGCATCAATCTTGGCCGGATCGACCTTGATACCTTCCTTGTTCACCACGTGGCCCAAGAATTGAACCTCTTCTAACCAAAATTCACACTTAAAAAATTTAGCATATAGCCGTTCTCTCCGTAGTGTCTCTAGAAGTTCCCGAATGTGCTTTTCATGCTCCTCCCTGGTCTTAGAATAGACCAAAATATCGTCAATAAACACAATGACCGAACGGTCGAGCATCGGACCACACACCCGATTCATAAGATCCATAAAAGCAGCGGGTGCATTAGTGAGTCCGAATGGCATCACCACAAATTCAAAGTGTCCGTATCGGGTTCGAAATGCCGTTTTCTCAATGTCACGATCCACGAACTGCATCGATGATAACCGGAGCATAAATCAATCTTGGAAAACCAAGACGCTCCTTGGAGTTGGTCGAAAAGATCGTCGATACGAGGTAAAGGATAACGGTTCTTTATCGTGAGTTTATTCAACTCAGATAATCTATACACATTCTTTGAGAACCGTCCTTCTTTTCACGAAAAGTATAGGAGCACCCCACGGCGAGAAACTTGGCCGTATAAACCCCTTATCACTAAGCTCCTGTAATCGATCTTGAAGCTCTTTCATCTCGAGTGGCACCAAACGATAAGGAGATTTGGCGATCGGAGCAGCGCCAGGTACTAAATCAATGCGAAACTCCACTTGCCTAATAGGTGGCAAACCCGGGAGTTCCTCAGGAAAGACGTCACCAAAGTCGGAAACAACTGGAACATTATCGAGTGCAATAGCAGAGGTACAAGAAGCAATATCCAAATGGGGAATATCTCCTTGAATAATAAGTTCTCCACCCCTAGGGTTTTGAACACGAACTTGTCTCTTGCGACAAAGAATTTCTGCATCGAATGCATCGAGCCAATCCATACCCACAATAACGCAAAGTTCCCTCATAGCAATAGGGATAAGATCAATGGGGAATTCAACTCTCGAAAATTCAAGGGTACAACCCCGATAAACATCAGTAACGAAGATAGTGCGATTGTCGGCAACTTCGATAACCATGGGACGTGCTAGTTTCCCAACACCACGCCCCAAACGATTTATGAACGTGCGTGACACTAAGGAGTGAGTAGCACCAGAATCAATCATAACAGCGGCAGGGTGAGAATCTAACAGATAAGTGCCTGATTCATAATATTTAAGCAATAAAACAATTACTCTATGGCATAGCATAAGATAAAAGATAAGGAAGAGATGTTTACACCTTTCTGATCGCGAGCTTCGAGCTCCTCCCTCGTAAGTGGTGGACACGTCCTCGTGTCAACATAGTTGGTCCATTAGAGGTCGAAGCGGTATTGGGATTTGCATTCCCATTCTTCTTGACTTTGGGCAATCGGGCTTCTTGTGCCCCTTCTCTTGGCAATTGTAACAAGCGGTACCATTTGCAGTGGTAGTAACACAGGGGGCTATAATGGCTTTTGGAGCCTTGCAATTCTTCAGTGATGCCCTTCCTTCTTGCGGTTATAACACACCAATGGGGTCGATCACCACCTTGTGAGATGGCTTGTATTCATATCTTGGTTTATCCCCAAACTTTGTCTTCTTATGAGCCTCATTAGAAGTTTTAGAGACAGTGCTCTCCAGTTTCCTCTTAGATTGAGTTTGCGGCTCAATCTCTCTCTTTCAGTGCCCCCATGACTGCACCCAAGGTCGTAAAGTCTTGCATGCTCACAAATTCCCGGATCTCGGTACGTAAAATCGAGATGTACCGACTAACAAGCCATGCTTCATCTCCGGCAAAAGTAGGACAGAAAGAAAGCATCTCCATGAACTTGGCGTTCGGATCACTATGAGACTCGGTGGTGCATTTGTAACGCCATGAACTCTGCATCATTCTTTGTTGCTCCACCCTAGGCACATACCGTGCCTCAAACCACTCCACAACCAGGCCCAAGTAATCGCCCTTCAGACTTCTTCGGTCATTCTACCCGTGGTGGTGTTCCACCATGTCTTACCACGCTTCCTCATAAGGTTCTTTTCTACCAACACTCTAAAGTAGTCTGGGCACCCTATAGTCATAAAGGCGCCTCAACGTCGGATAACCGGTGCTTAGGCGCCACTGGATCGTCCTCCCCATCCCAATGAGGTGGGTGCACTTGCCGAACTTCTCGTAGTAGTACATTAAATCACGAACGGGAGGAGCAGGAGCCCCCAGGCGGATGTGCATCTGCCTTACGCTCATCTAGCTGAGCACGAACTTGATCAATGATGTTAGCCGTGACATTCGGAATGATCTCGTTAAAAGCATTATTGAACTCCTCGGAACGAGTTCCCTAACTTGAGCTATTTGAATTGCATTGAGGCGAGCGGCGGAGCCATCTAAAATTGATAAGAAAAGAAAAACGATTCAACCTATGCATGTCTAAGAAATCGAAAACACTCGACTTCTTTGAAAACTTTTCAACCTTGCCCCGTCCCCAAAACCGGCTCCAATATATTGAATAATAGGGGCCCTTCTATTATTCAATATAGAAGTTCCAATTTCGGTTTCAGTCTAGTTTCAAAATTTGACTTGCTCCTAGCCGTAATGTGATTTAATTCACACTCATGGTAGATCTAAAAGGCCTAAATTCTCACATGGTAGATAGTAGCACTAAAGGCATATAATTATCCTCCTAGGCTAGTCTTTGGGATATGTCATAAATGGAGCATACTATTGTGTTTGATAAGTAATAAAATTTAAACTCAATTAGTAAATAAAACTTACTTGGCTGGCTGACCGGCACACCGTGACATCTTCACTGCTAGTTTTTAATAAACTTTGTACAAGAGAAATAAAATGTTTTAAATTTGAGTCTAGACATCCCTAAGAAGGCCTAGTTCACTCAAATGAAAACCTGGCTCTGATACCAACTTGTAACACCCAAATAATATAAAGTTTGACACCAATTCATAAAGGGACTTCATTTATTTATAATAAGCCAATAATGGCAATCAAGTTATCAAACTTCTAAAGAAAACAACATAAGTAAAACTTTCTAAAATAGAAATGTCAAAAGCGGAAGTACTAAAAATGTTTCATTGACTTAAAATAAATCACAGTGTGTCACGAATGCTCCCGTCAGTCCTTAGCCTCCTTAATCGTAATATCTGAAAATGTTAAGTAAAACCGTAAGCACAAAGCTTAGTGAATTCAAACACAACATTATACCAATATCCACAATCACTAGACCTAGATTAAAGTATATAGTTATAACATTTAAACATAAGCCAAGAACAAATCAAAGCTTATAAGGAGGGCTAGTAGGTTACCCGCATCTCACAAACCGAAGAGTATTGGGTTAATCTTACCCTCACCTCACATCCCGGAGGGTATTGGAGTAATTATACCTAACCACACGCACCGGACAAAAGCCGGATAATTGCTATGATCCCCTCAACAATAAACATACAGTGCACATGTATAATTAACAATTTAAGCATGCATTCATATTATCATACCATAATAATAATTTAACACTCACGTGCTAACCTAGCAATCATAAATATTGAGACAATGGAGTGAGAGAACTCACCTTGAATACTTAAGGGAGATTGCTAATCAAAACTGGCTACCACACTTGAGCAAATGTCAAAACTTCACCTATTATAAACTAGGAGTTAGGATATACCCAAAGATGAAGCTTAAAGATTTAAACAAAAATCTGGACAGCAAGGTCTAAAAACAAACCCGCTGTTCAAGATGGATTTACTTAATTTTCCTAAGTATTAACATATTAATATTAAATTTTTCTAAGAAACTAGGGTCTTTCCCCTTTTTAAAACAGTAAAGAACTCACTCTAACTCCAAAATATGAATTTATTATGATGCCTTTAAAAAGACATCGCAATGCAGTCCCAAATCATAGGAATCAGTAGTGTTGGCCAATTCTACCCAACTTGTGGGTAGACATTGTCCAAACTAAAAATCACAGAGATAATAGACATAAATACCAAAGTCTCAGAGTTGGAATCGACCAAAAAAGGTTTCCCAAACTCTAGATATGAAATCCACAACATGACTAATTACAAAACCCTTAAAAGCTGATGACAGAAAATTGATCTGGAGTGTGAACTCAATATGACCAAGAAATACTTGGAGATAACATCCCATAAACTCCAGATCACAACTTTAGGTCATAACACACATGTGGGAACTTGGAATCCCATTAGATCATTTCCCAAGCCCTAGAAACGAATAAAACAAATTGACCTATCAGATCAGACCCGGATCAGACCTACCAGCAAAGATGCTGTTCTTGCCCATGGATAAAGTCCTAATTAGTGAGAGTGACCTTCATAAGAAAGTTACCCAACACAATTTGTAAACTTTTGGCACAGGTTTGAGATTCGTTTGAGTTATAGAATTCAAGTTATGATTTTTGTAAGATGACTACAAATCTGATGGAAACAGAATCGTAGCCAACCCTTAATCTTTTTAACCAATCCATTCCTCTCCCTTTTGAAACACATTCCTAGATGTGTTTATCACCCAAATTCAGTCCCCATGAACATGGTGGCACTAAAAAGGGCTAGGGGTCATTGGCATTTCATTTAGTCACAAGGAAAAGAATCAAATCAACATAATATATGACAAACCACTTAAACTCATAATTTTCCCCTTTTTTTAAGGGTTCCTTGATCTTTCAAATACACAAACATTTATATACACATCTTAGAAGATGTTATAAAGTTGTATACTTAGATCTAAACATATTGATATGAATATGTTGAGAATCAAAATAATAATTAACAAGAATTATAACCATTCACAAGATCTATCACATTTTATCACCTAAATAAAACTTGGTGATTTCCATGGTTCATTTAGACCTTGTATTTTATATAATCATCTAGATCCATCATACACCATGTATAGGGTGTAGATATAATCTAGAGATGATGATAACATACAACTTATAACAATAACAATATTGGTTAAAACCATAAGATCTATCTTCTTTAAATCACACAAGTTACAACTTGATGATTTTTATGAATCATATAGATCTTTTATATATCTTAACTAAACATTTAAATAAAATTATTAATAACAAAAATCCACATGATCTATCTTCCTTAATCACACACAAGTTACAACTTGGTGATTTTTATGAATCATATAGATCTTTTACATAATATGATCATCTAGACTCATCATACACCATATAGAAGATGGTGATGAAATTTCTAGATGATAATCAACACTTAAAACAATTAATTGAATATAAATCAAAAGAAAAGATTAAAACACCTTAAAAGATCTTACCTAAGCTTGTTACACCAACAAGGAAGTGAAGGAGAAAGATGATTGTGGCTTTGGAAGAGAAAAAAACGAGAGAGAGATGGGAGAGATATGTCTCTCGGCCGCAAGGAGGGAGGGAGGAAGAAATTTAGGGTTTTTGTGATATTTTTCCTAATTATGATTAATAAATCATTTTAGGATAAAGCCTAATGACTACACTAATGGGCTAGGCTCAAAACTCATTTCTTTTACTAGCCCAATATAATTAAATCTTTCAATTAACTTAGCCCAAAACTTATATTTTATTCTAACTTGGCTAATTAATTAAACCCATCATTTAAAATAACTAAATACCATGAAAATAATTAACGTACCGGGAAAAACCGGGCGTTACAGCAGAGCCGACACTGGAAGCTCCACCCCTAGCGGGCTGACCCCGACCCTTACCTCGGCCGGCACTCGGTGGGGGCGGCGGAGCAAATGAGCCCTGGTTCACACTCGGCTCCAACGGAATCTTGAGAGAAGAACGGCGCCGCGAAGCTGTTTGATCTGTTCACAAAAAGGGGCCTTGTGGCCTAGCTGTCCACAAGTATGACAGGTAAGCTTCGGACGAGAACACTGCCGGCTCCTATGGCCCTGCACACCACAGTTAAAACATGTGGGTTCATGAGTGGAGGTTCCGGCGGCACCCCGAAAGCTCCCAGAGAAACGAGCCGAACCGCCCGTTGAAATATTTGTAGCTTGAGATTTCTGCTGGCCTCCACTCTTGGGACCAGAAAAATTTCCGACCGACTTCTGCTTCTTGCTCTCACGAGCCAAATCACTCGCCGTCACTGACATATCATAAGCAAGAGCTCAACTCTGATAATCCTTCAAGGTAGTGCAGACGAGTCCAGACATGTAGTCCCGAATAGGCAGCTTCATCCTCCTGGAAAAATGGAAAATTTTGTCGCTCTCAGCGACAACTTGGGTCTTCACATAACCTAACTCCTTGTTAAAGTCGGAAATGGCCTGAGATACGGGGATATCCCGTGGTTGAGCATCATAGAAAGCATGCACTCGAGCCTGTCTGACCGGCCATGGACAATACTCGGTCTCCATCAACTCCTGAAACTCGGCCCACGAAGCAACATGATCTTTGGGACCAACGGCCTCCCACCAATCTGTAGCATCTCCCGTGAGAAAGTATTGAGCAATAGGGACCTTACGGTCCTCGGGGCAGTTGGTAGCAGTGAATACTTTGGATATCTCCTTGATCCACCCTTCCCAGCCGATCGGGTCCGAAGCTCCCGAAAACTGAGGAGGATGCATCTTGATGACATCCTGAAGCCAGCGATCCGCTCCGCCCCGATTAGCATGGGCCTGGTTGGGGTTCTGGACCACCTGAGCTATAGCCGCCATTTGGTTAACCATTTGTTGCATAACAGCCGCAATACCAAGATCGGCGCGCTCCTGAGAAGAAGCATGACTGTGACGGTCGCCGGTACTGCCGGCTCCTGAAGAGTGCGACGTGGCTGCCCCACCGGCTGCCCCACGTCCTCGGCCGCGTCCACGGCCACGACCACGGTTTCCTCCGGCATCCATACTGAAGTTGAGATATAACAAAAGTATATCGATGATGAGTAAGGGAGGAAAAGCAACTACGATTCAAAAGTGGAAATAAAATGCAAGAAACAAAAGAGCCGAATAAGAAAACTTACGAGCACTGGAAGTACTGGGATGCTGGCAGCGGTGTGACAATGTGCAAAACAAATACGACTAGACCCAAATAACCAACAAGCCTAGGTATCCGTAAACCTAGAGCTCCGATACCATTTTCTGTAACACCCCGAGATATTCGGAAATATGTTACAGCGCCGTAGACCCCTACATGGGACCTACCAGGCTACAATAGGAAAACTCCACTCGACTAACCATCTCGGTTAGCGAGGATACACAATTAAATAATATGACATATAAAGATACGCCCGAAACAACCGGCAAAATAAGTATCAACCAACAACGTGACAATTTAAAAGTAGTACAACACGGAGTTTGAATCGAAAAGCCTAAGTACTCGCGAGTACTATCTATAAGTTTAAAACTGCGGGAACAACCATATCGAAATGGACAAAGGAAATAAGTAGACCCAAATGCACATGTCAATGACCCTGGCCAACATCCTCGTCATCGGTGCTCGCTCGTCCGGATAATCATAACCTGAAATCCATAACAAGAATTTCCCCAAAACGGGTCCCCAAAGGGGTTAGCAATTACGCTAGTACAAGTAATCAAGGCAAACCAATCGCTTACACATTTCATAATACATGTACCAATATCAATTTCAAGAGTCAAAACCAGACATGTCTTTTCCGGAAAATATACAGTCCACAATTAGCCTTGAGAACAGGGCGGCAGCATACATTCTCACTCGAGGCCTCGCAGGGACCCTACCGAGTTGGCTACAATTACAGAAAAACAAAACCACGCACACGCTATGCCGTGAGAACAGGGCGGCAGCATACATTCTCACTCGAGGCCTCACAAGGACCCTACCGAGTTGGCTAGCGGTACGAAACTCGTGAAATCCAGGGCGGCAGCATAGATTTCCCTCCTTGACCCCATCGGGCCAACACAAGGTGAGTTACACACAAGTAATATACATCACCATTTCATATTAAGCTTAAAGGTTTCCAAAAATACTTGCCTTGAATTATTGGCCTGCAACGAACGGAAAGGAAAGTCACCGGCGAACGCTAGGAACCAATGAAACCGAACCTAACGATTCGAAGAATACAATCACAACCATTTCTAAATGAATACGGAATTGGAATACACCCGAAAACCCGCCTACGATTCATGTATATTCGTATATAAACAACAATGAGGGCGGACCACAACCAAACCCTCTCGATTCCGTAAAAATCATGAAATATACCATGAATCCGTAGGGAAACTAAGAATACCAACAAGATTAATCATATTCATCATGAATTAATCAACAAAACGGAACGAATCGGACAAAAACACGAAAACCCCCAATTTTACCAAAAGTAGGGTTCTAAGGATCTAACCTTGATTCGCTGGATTAAGGGATGATATCGGACGGATTATTGATGATATAACCTCAAGAACTCCATGTATATGTTGTTAAACAACATGGCTTCAAGCTTAGAACACGCCCAGCTGCGGAAGAGGAGGAGAAGAAGGTGAAAAATGGCAAGAAAAACGTCTGCAGGGCCATTTATAGGGGTTGGTATCTGCCGGACACGGCCGTGCCGGTCGGCACGGTCGAGTCGCCTGGTGGCCGGCAGGACTCGGCCGTGTCTGCTTGACACGGTCGCGGCGCGAGGGCCTCCGACGGTGACCGTCAAGCGGCGACTTCGGCATGACTCGGCCGTGCCGGGCGGCCGGTCGGGCGTCTTTGGCGACGATTCTGGCTTATCCGGAAGGGTTCGGCATGGGCCGTGTCGGACGACACGGCCGAGTTCGGTCGGCAGAAACTTTGGCATTTCCGGACGAGTACGGCACGGGCCGTGTCGGACGACACGGTCGGGTCCTGTCGGCAGTGATCGGCCAAAACTGAAACGACCATAACTCTCTCGTCCGGACTCCGATTGACGCAACGTTTGAACAATTGGAAAGCTAACTCGATGTTCTACAATTTTGCAAAGATTTAGAATTTTTGGAGTCACCAAAAATTAATGGTGATCTAACAAAGTCGAACTCATATGAGGAAAGTTGAAACAATGAACAATAACGAGAATACAGTTCAACAGTTGACAGGAAGGACATACTGAAAGATACACGAGGGTCACTATGACCGAGAAATAAACCAAAAATGAAAATACAAGGGAAAGAAAAAATACCGGATATTACATTTACCTTACTCTTCAGTTGAGCACGATGTGACGGGGTTTTGAGTTGATAATTGATTCATATATCAGGTTAGAGAATCAAACTAAACTTCGCTTGAAAGAATATAGACTCAGAGCGAATGAACCGCTATGATACCATTCGGTCATGGCCCCTTATCCCTAAGGATGGCACCGTTATGGCGTGACCCGGGGTAGGAATTAAGAAGTGGGGAAGAAAGGGGGGAACATACATTCATAAGAAATAGGGTGGCACGAATAACCTATCAAGGCATCACGAAGGGGAATCAATCCCATAGGAATGACATAGAATCTAAGATAAGAATACTTAGTAATAATGTTAGCCTTGAAGTTTAGAAAGGCTTCATAGTACATGACAAAAAACGTGACTTAGAAAGCAAAATCATAAAGAGTGTTTACAACAGAAAAACATGGTTGGTTACATATATGAAGATATGTAACCAGGGTTTAACACGGTTTGTAGACAAAAAACTTCCATTCAACACCTCTGTCACATCCTCTGCTCAACCTGCACATTTTAAAAGATATACAGGGCTTAGTACAACATACTCCGGGAACATATTGCTAAAAGATAAAACATAATTTCGTATTTGTCATCATGTATATAAGCACTAACACACGGGGCTTTTAAGAAAAAGTCCATGTTTACTAATTCAATTCATTTCATATATATATATATCATCATATTCACCATATCCATAAATTACGCTGGGGAAGATGGCCACCTCTCGTGAATGTTACTCCCCGAGATCGGCCACTCCGAAGAGAGCTCACAATCCCGAGTATTGTGTGCACTAATCCTGGGCAGCAACCTTTTTCTAGCTCAGGATCCGACCATTTCATATGTTGGAAAGCCAATGGTGATAGGTTCATAACAATCCACATAAAAGTTTTTATGCATCATAATCATTAAAATCATAATTTGCTTGTAAAACACTTCATCAAAATAGAGCAAAACTCAAATTATTTTCGTCTAGAAAGCCCACCTGGACAAGTAATAAACGCAAGCAAAATGTTTCTCGGCTCTTTCTTACGCTTCAATCTGCTGCTCCACCTTTCATCAAAAAGAACTAAGTTTAGTGATCGATCGAGCTTAATGAAGTCTAACGGACCACAAACTCGATCTACATGTTTGGACTTTAGGATTTTGCATTTGACTTAAGTTTAATAAGAAAAGATATGATTCTTAGAGAGAACCCAACTGACCATATAACTTATAAAGCAACTAACAACAGTAACCGACACTCTATTCCTTTACACATTCCTTAGTTCGAAAACCATCATCAAACACTTAACATAATAAAAAACATAAATATGCACAAATGCGGGAAAGATATAGAATTCTGTTATTGCACAATCAAAACTGGACAGTGTATCTTACACCATTGGAAAGACACTAAAGTCTAGTTTCATGTTCATTTTATTCATCTCAAAAATATTAACCGTGGAGAAAGTTATGGCGGGTTCCATGAAGTGTAGCTAAACTGCCAATTTCCGGCGAAAATGGGAAAAACATCATATTAATCTAGAGCTCGTTTCTAGTAACAAAAACCTTTAACATGCAAACTCTAATCGTACATATCATACTTATAACACATATAGGAGTCGACATACAAGTGTGCTCTCGACACTACGAACTCTATTTTATAATCTTTTCTTTTGAAAAATGATGACTACTAACACATCGGCATATTTCCAACATCAACAAATATCATATATCATCAACATCAAGCATCATCAACATAAAACATCATTAATATCAAACATCATCCAATATCTAGCAACACATTTAATCCATACTCATGTTGGTCCTAACATTAAAATGCCCTAAACATGATTTAGAAATCCTTAATACATAACATGCTCTTTTATTATATCAACTTCAATATTTAACACATATTCCACTTCATAAATCTAAGATCATGTACTTATTTTCAAATAATTTTCTAAAATATTTTACAAAAATATAATAAAAACATATCATGTACTCAATTTCATACATCATCACAAACATCAAGTCACTTTGAACATATATCAACATATTAAGAACTAAGCATGACTCTTCCTTTCTTTTAAAATATCAAACATTTTATTAAAATCCCATAAATTCATCATAGAATCATCTCATCAAGTAGAAATATATTGTGTAAGAAAATTATAATAAAAACAACACATGCTTGAGCTATGAATCCTAATATTTTTGGCCTAAATGACAAAAATCGAAGCATGAATAAAATTTGTTTCGAACACTCCCAAGTACTTAGAATCAAATTAGAAACAACATACAAAAGATTAGAACATCAAACCTAAGTTACTTCATCAACTTTAAATTTTGTAAGGTTAACTAAATTGATTTTTACTTGGACAGAAATGAAGAGGAGAAGCTAACTTAGTTGAATATGAATTTGATTCAAGTTTGGAACACCAATGGAGCTTGTAACTTGAGTTCTTGAGGAAGAACAATGGAGGGGGAGGTGGAAAAAGGTGAGGGAAGAAGATGAAGAAGAGTAAAAAAGGGTAATCTCCCTTTTAAACTAGGTTAATCCTAGCAGCTTAATAAAGTGGTCGAAAAATATTTTACATTTTGCTCTTCCAGAGATAAAATTACTCGGGTACTGTATGTATGTCATATACTTAAATTATCATGTCAAACTTACAGCTTAAACTCAGAGAAAAGTTTTGCAATTTACGGAATGCGAATTGTCCCAGAAAACGACTTGAACTATAATATACCAGAAAACTCAAAAAGTAGACTTCCGAAAATCTTACTCGCAACGTAAAAATAGTGTATATAGAAGGTGATGGAATCATGATTTTGTCTATCGAAACAAAATCAAATTCCAAAGAGAATCCCAACCAGATAACCGAACATCTAATTTCTGAATTAAAAATATATAAATAGATCTAAATTTATCCAATTAATCAAAATTTTATTATATAGGAATGCAAAAGCCCTAATGTCGCACTTGATGTTATAATAAATCATATATATAAAAGATCGGGGAATTACAAAAGATACTTTTCATAAGAAAGAGGGGTTAATTTCTACAAAAAATCTATTAAGGCATCATGAAGAGGAATCAATATCGTAGGAGTGACTTAAAATCCAATGTACGAATGCATAATAATAATAATAATAATAATAATAATAATAATAATAATAATAATACTAGCCTTGAGGTTTAGGAAAGGCTTCATACTACATTACAAATAACGTGACATAGAAAGCAAAACCATGAAAAGTGTTTGCAGCGGAAAAACATGGTTGGTTACATATATAAAGATATGTAACCAGGGCTTAACATCATTTGTAGATAAAAGACTTTCACTTGACTAATGCATTTGTTAATGCAAACAGAGATCATTGAGCTCTCGTGTATCAAATACAACTAGCTCTAAATGCTTTGGCCAAAGACTTATGATCTCATTTGCCATTAACTGCATAGGACATTTACCTTCTCACTTAGAGGAGAAAGAATCCTATCTTGGTATTCAGTAGAGACTGCTACTTGCCCACTAAGTTGCATTTATAGGTTGACCCCACCAAACGGTGATTGGATCGAACTACTATAATGACTAACTTAATGTCACAAGCACATATCTTACTAAAATCTCAAGTCAAAGATCCACATATACCTATCACAACATTTCAATTTGGTCATTGACAATTCCAGAGTGATATCCATGTGACCAAATCGAGGTGAGTCGTGTTCGAGTATACTAATCCCATTAGCAAACCTCTAACGTGCGCTCCCACTAATCCTTAGCGAAGACAGGCACTTTACATGTCAAATTACATATTATACAAGCCTTGTTTAAACTTATTGCCTTGTTAAGTTTTATCGACTTGCGAACCGATTAAGCATTTCGAGCCATAAGCACTTCCAGTGCCTATCTCCTAATCTCCATAAGGGGCGGAATGTTTTCTCTCAAATGTAAGGATTATTCTATATACCAAATCACGATGCCATTAATATATAATAATATAGCAATAATAAATGCCTTATTTAATTTATGTTATAATTACAATACAATGCTCTCACTCTCTCATCCTCTGAGTGGCATTCGAGGGAATATTCCTAAAAATCTCCCACTTGCACTCAAAGTTATAATCTATGGTATCTAATACTCATACTCTCTAGATGTCACTCTAAGACCATCTGAGATAGTGGCTTGGTTAGTGGATCAGCAACGTTATTTGCTATATCTACTCTTTGTAGTATAACATTCCCTCTGTGAACCATTTCTCTTACAAAATGATATTTTTCTCTCAATATGTTTGGTGTTGTGGTGAGCCCTAGGCTCCTTAGCCTGTGCAACACCTACGTCGTTGTCGCAAAACAATGTTACAGGTTTCTCTACGTTAAGAACCACTAGAAGTTACTCAGTGAACTTCTTAATCCAAAAAGCTTCTTTAGCAGCTTCCGTAGCTTTCTGATATTCACCTTGACATGTAGATATTGCAGTCGCGCTTTACTTGGCACTTGTCCAAGATACTGCTCCACCATTCAGAGTAACAATGTACCCTGAAGTAGACATCTTTGCATCTATATCTCCTGAAAAATCTGAATCTGTATAACCTTTCGCTTTTAGTTCTCCACCGCCGTACATAAGAACCAAGTCTTTTTTCCTTTTCAGGTACTTAAGAATGTTCTTTACAGTAGTCAAATGTTCTTGCCCTAGATTTGACTGAAACTGACTTACTAAGCTCACAGCATAGTCAATGTTCGGTCTGGTGCAAATTATAGTGTACATGAGGCTTCCCACTGCTGAAGCATAGGGAACCGTGCTCATTTTCTTTCTGTCTTCCTCACTTTGAGGACACATTTCTAAGAAAATTTTTATACCATGTCGCATGGGTAGGAACCCTCTCTTATAATCTTTCATCCTAAATTGCTTTAGGATCTTTTTTATATAGAGGGATTTGGAAAGACCTAACATTCTTTTCGCTCTATCCCGGTAGAGACGAATACCCAGAATATAGGTAGCATCTCCGAAGTCTTTTATTGAGAACTCCTTAGAAAGCCAAGCTTTCAAAGAACCGAGAATTCCTACGTCGTTTTACATAGGTAAAGTGTCATCCACATATTGTATTAAGAACATAATTTTTCTCCCACTAACCTTCTTGTAAATACTCTTCTCATCTTCATTTTGGACAAAATCAAACTCTTTGACTATCTCGTTAAAAAAGAAGATTCGAACTTCACAAAGCTTGCCTAGTTTACATACTTTTATGGATATCAAATTCAGATATGAATCCCTTAGGCTGTTCCTATTGGAAATAAAACACAGCGGAAGCGAAGTTGGTGAAAATTTGATAAAAGCATTTTATGTATCCACGAGCACAAAACCTATTCAGACATGCTAATAATTAACTACTAAGATTACTAAGCAACTTGAATGCTATTTATTATTTATTAAATAAATATGTTGGTAAATTCAATATCCTAATCTAGATCAAAGATCATAAGATATTTACCTTTGAAGCTTAGTGGTCGTTTGCTCCTTGATCTTCTAGTATTTCTACCTTTAGATATTCTAGAGTATGATCCGCCTTAATCCAAACATTGTGTGGAAAACGAGCTACCGAATCTTACTTGGACAACAAAAGTGTATTGGCCGAACCAAGTTCCTCACAACTCTTGATTTACTTTTCTTCAAGTAATGCCTTCAAGGTAAAATAACTACCCTTCAGAGGGACTTTTGGAATAGCTGTTGAAAAACTTGGATTGATCGATACCGATGTTTGTGGCCCTTTTCAAGTGGCACGATATGGCTTTCAGTATTTCATTACATTCACTAATGACCATACTAGGTATAGGTTCGTGTACCTAATGAAACATAAATTTGAAGCTTTCGAGAAATTCAACGAATTTAAACCTAGTTGAAAACCAAACAGGTAACCATGTTAGGACTCTTCAGTCAGATCGAGGTGGTGAGTACATGAGTATCGATTTTGAAGAGTTCTTAAAAGAAATAGGAATAGGGTCTCAATTTACTCCTCCAGTTACTCCACAATTAAATAGTGTATTAGAAAAAAGGAACCGAACCTTGTTGGACATGGTTCGCTCCATGCTTAACTATATTGATATATCGATTTATTAGTGGGGTCACGCGGTCCTAACGGCTGCACATATCTTGAACAGATGTCCTTCCAGATCCATTCATAAGACTCCACATGAGATGTGTATAGGTAGGAAACCAAGTCTTAATAACATTAGGGTTTGGATATGTCCTCCTTATATCAAGAAGACTAAAGTAGAGAAATTGGAAGCTACGTTTGTGAAAGGTTGTTTCGTAGTATATCTAGGGGATTCCATAGGATATCTATTCTACATGCACGAAGATCATAGGATCATCGTGGCTTTATAAGCACACTTCCTGGAAGATGAGTTCATTCAGGAAGGAGGCGCATGTAGAAATATTTCTTTGGAAGAATTAAAAGAAACACAAATTGAGACACCTGTGCAAGATATTGGAACAGAATCTTATGAAATACAAACACAACCTTGTAGGTCTAGTAGAACTTCTCAATTACCTGAGAGGTATGGCTATCTGCATTAAGAGGAACTGGGTGTCCATGAGATGATAGAAAGTAGTCAAGAGAATGATCCTTATACATACGACCAAGCGATGGTAGATGTTGACTCCGCAAAGTGGCGATAAGCTATGCAAGCTGAGATAGACTCAATGCATGCTAATCAGTTATGGACTTTAATGGATCGTCCTAAGGGCATGGTGTCTACTGGAAATAAATGGATTTACAAAAGAAAGAATGATATAGATGGCAAGGTTGATACCTGTAAGGCCAGGCTTGTGGGAAAGGGTTATTCCCAAAGATAGGGAATCGATTACTTTGAACATTTTTACCTGTAGCCATGATTAAGTCTATTCGCATGATGCTTGCCATATCAGCCCTCTTAGATTATGCAATATGCCAAGTGTATTTGAAAACGGCAGTCCTAAATGGACTCCTCGAGGAAGAAATTTACATGGAACTGTTAGGGTTGTATAATGCAAAGCATACTTTATGCTTGTATTACCTTATTTCCTTGTAACTACCTATGAGAATATTAATTAGATTAATCACATGTCTTGCATATTGATTCACGTTATGGCTATACAAATGAAATGACTAATTATTTTATATTGTAGATAATGTGGTATGTTGGTGCCACATGAAATATCACATTATCGGTGCCTTATAAAATAATATAATAGTTCACAACCTATATAATTATTAGAAAAATTATATAAAAGGTTGAAATGTATGCTTGAGATTAGTTGGTCTTGACTATTAGCATGCATCAGCGTATTTGCATACGTTAAACTGGATCGAAGTGAGATAGTACCTTCTATACTGACTGTAAGAAGAACGTAAATCTCAGATAATTATTATTTGTTAATTCTAATTATATAATATTTAATTGTGTATTCATAATATTTATCGCGTTGATTTACCATGGGTGAGAGTCAAAATGATTGACTCAATAAGCTTCGTATCTTGGGCAATAATATTATTTATATGACAATTATTATTATTACTAGAAATTATGTCCAAATTCATGCAGGTTGATGATGTCCCCCCTGAGGAGCTTGATAATAATTATTATATTGAACCCTACATGTGGATTTAATTACGATATAATAATAAAGTTCAAGTGGTACTACTCTTGGATAAGATATTAATCAATTAAAGCTACCAATAGCTTAAATTAATTAATGAACATTCGATATCTTAAACACGGGAAATGATATATCTAAATACGGGGCCCGACTTTTTAAATTGGGATTTGGGTTGGAAGTGCAATATTAATTCTTCAGTGGACTGAATTGATATTAATGAACTCAACAGTATTAATATGAAAAGTTGGGTTGCACTAGGATTCTTAACCCTAATCCTCCTTAAGATCCCTAGAGTAGTCCAAAGCTTATAAATACGGACATGGGGAGGATTTGGTCGTGGCATTAACATATCCTACACAAGGTTTCGATTTTTATTCTTAGTGTTTAATTGTAGATCTTGACTTGTGTCTTTGATTCCACAATTGAGATAACATTTCAATTCTTGTTGCAAATCAACACGTCTTATAATGTTAAACGAACTTATTGGAAACATAAAACAACAATTTCGAACCATGATTATGTCAGACGAACGAAAAAGCGGAAAAGTTGCTAGTAAACACAAAATGGAGTACAACAACTCCGAAACAATCTCGGATGTCAAAACATGTAGAATTAATCATTCTCAAAATGTCATAACATTTACAAGTGAGTCGCTGAAAATGGAAATACACCAAAATGGAAATTACTAAGAATAGAAAAGTATGATATTACATTCTCTCCCTCTAAAAACAAGTTTTGTATGAGTCGGTAGTTCATGATAGCACCGTGAGGATCTAGCCAATCATCCTAGAGGATCAAATCCTCACCCTTAAAATCCACAACAATGAGATTTGAGGGCCAATCCCAATTTCACTGGATAATTTCTAACCTCTTGGTTCCCCACCATATGATCCCACAAAGCATACCTACATTAAATGGCTTGTACTCGAATATACAATGAATAACAAGAAGATGAATACAATCCAATACATCAAAAGAATGGGTAGCACCCAAATCTCATAACACCGAAAATGGGTGAGAAAGAATCTGAGTGGTACATGTTATCGTATGAGCATCTGTCTCATTCATAGATCTCAACTAGGTGCGCTAAAATTTCTCTCGAAGACGTTATATTTTCATGAGCACGTTGAATCTCATTGGTCATTGAGCCTAACATGTTCTCGTGCACTCTTACGTCGTCTTTTGCCCATTTCTCATGGGCATCGACTTCTCCTGATTGGATCGGGTTCTTGCAGGAGCCGCTAGCATGTCCGCCTCCAAGATGTATCCCAGCATTTAACAATCCTCAAGTTCCGAAGCTAGTCCATATAGTTCATATCGGTCAAAGTGTTCTTTTTGAGTAATATTCCGAGTGGATTCATTGTCAATTTGAGAGATGTTTGTTCTACAAAGATTAATTTAAGATTCGTTAGTGATGGTTTAATTATGATTAAAGTAAAAAAATTAAAGACTTTCTTTATTCATAACTCGGCTCCCGCTATTTTATTGGAATTTACACACCCCATGTGAAATCCGAAAGTCATTGTTGAATTCATAGTGGCGATCGATTTCTTTACAAAGTTTAATAGAGGGCAACCCATATGGTTTCTATTCTAGTCTAACACCAACTCACCTAATGGATGATTTAATCTTCTTTTACCCCCAGTTCACTTGCCCTCAACCCATACGGTTTATATGGCTCATTAAACTATCTGAGTTTGAGTTGTAAACTCCTATTAGTCTGACAATTGAATCTCATCCGGCAATCCATACAGTTTTTAGGGGTTTGATTTGTTACAACCAAAAGCATCTAATTCACTCTAGGAATTTATTATCTTTCCCCGAAAGTATTACCCCGACATACTCGAAAGAATAATATTTTGGTTTAGATTTCATTTTTTCATGAGTTTGGCATAGGGTTGGAAACCTCGTAACCTTTATAACTTAGTATTTGTAAGTAGTAGTTTGACGCGATTATATGTTACACTTTGCAATTAATCCGTTTATAGGCACGGTTTGTCGGTTTGTTTGTTTGTCATACAATATGTAAATATACGCAACCTAAATCTAACAACTTGTAGATCATGGACCGTTCCTAAGCATCGAGTCATCATCGACTCGATAAAAATACAAGTAATCTAATTACAAGTCTTGAATCTCATCTTCATGGTGGTTCTTCATCGGCTCTCCGTCATAGCTAATTTATTACATTAATAAAATTTGCATCCTATAAAATTTACTAAATAAAATAAATTAGTTCAAAATGACCATTACAACCCCATCGAATAAAGATTCAATAAGCTAAGTCCATGAACTACATCACCATTCAAATAATAATGCGACAATTACATTAAAATTAATGGCAAAAATAAGTAATCTAAATATTGTTCCACATTATAAAATTAATTCACCTATAAGAATTAATCCAATTAATTCACACGACCGTTAATATAGATTGGCTATGGACAAAAATAAATATTTATTAAAATTAACTCCCTTAAAAATAAAATTACCATAATTATATTTTAATCAAATTAAATCCAATTTAATTTGCGGGAAATTATTTTGTCGAACGAAATATAAAAATAGAGTCAGAAAATACACGGCTCGGGCCAAGCCCACGACCCTGTAAGGGTCGGCCAAGCGACCGAGCAGCCAAAGCCGCTCGGCCGCCGCTTTGCCGGCAAGCGACTTGCTGCCGGCGATCTGGCGACCTCCTGGCACTCGAGCTGCCGGGTCCGGCCACTTTTCCAGCTCGTCTTTTCGTCCCGAATCCAAAAATAATATTTTTCTAATATTTATCTTACATATATAATTCAGCTTTTTCAAAAAAAATAGCTTTATAATATAACATAAAATCATAAAAATAAATTTTTAGATGAATAAATAAACATTAATAATTAAAAAAATTATTATTCTAAATCATAAAAACATACAATCAAGCATTCCAAAGGCATATCGAATATACGATCGCTTAAACCTCCCTCTGATACCACTGTTATGATTCAGTGATAAGATTGAGTTACGCTGTGGAAAATATTATCGTTCCAACTGGATAAAAAACGGACCCCTAAGAATCGATCAAGCATCGTATAAACGAATATAAATCAATAAAGATAAAATTAAATAAGTCATACCCTCGTTGACCTTTGATAATTTCTTCTTGAAGGAAAAATCCGAGCTAGGCTTTGATTGTTTCCGATCACCGACACGAACACGAATACAATTCGTTCAAACTTGATGAATGATCAAACACCGAATATTCCGAGTGTCTCTACCTTATCACGCATCGGATATTGATCAGAAAAATTATATATAAATTCATTCTCGAAGAACATGGCTAGGAATTGATATAGTATTTTCTTCTCTTCTCTTCTTCCTTTTTCTTTTCACTCTAAGATGAACAAGATGAAGAAAAATTTCTTCCTTCCTCTCTTCTCACTTCGGCCAATAGCTTTAGTGTGTGTGTGTGTGTGTATGTGTGTGTGTATGTGTTTCAACTCTTTCATCAAATGAAAGACGAACACATTTTATAAGACAAAATGAGTTCAAATTATGAGATATGATATCTGAGTCATTTGTCCTCATCTCATTATATAATACTAACACACCCCATATGAAAATGAAGTAACATGGAAGGTAGGAATAAAGAGAAGGGGGTGGGCACATGGTGTTTGGTGAGAAAACGAGCCAAGCCACTCAGTTCGTGCACTGGACGTTTGCATGTCTAGTCCGTTTAAACTTTGTTTTATCTCAAATGTACTTATACTTAATTAACTAATCCAATTAATTAATTTTATCAAATTCAAAATTATAATAATATATTTCCAAGAAATAATTATTTATGAATTAAATTAATCACCAAGTAATTAATTTCAGTTCACAAGACTGCTATGATTTATCAAATAAATCAAATCAGATATCCAATATTAATCAAGAGATAATGACTACATATTTTATACATCAAATATCCTTATGCACGACTCCATAGGTCCCTGTTAGTCGGCAATAGGAGAAAGCAAGGAGTACGAGTAACACTTAGCCAGTCTAGTGCTCCGTACCGTAACCCAACTAAGAATGAATGATTGGATCATTCCAAAACTTTTATATCGTGAATATTGTATACGTATAGACCCTTGAATCGTATGTCCCAGTCAAGTATTAGGGTCATGTTAAAGTCAAACTCTATCGTAACTTGACTCTATGCAATTGTTAATGCAAACTGAGATCACCGAGCTCTCGTGTATCATATACAACTAGCTCTAAATGCTTTGGCCAAAGACTTATGATCTCATTTCCATTAACCGCATAGGACATTTACCTACTTAATTATAGGAGAAATAATCATATCTTGGTATTTAGTAGAGTCTACTACTTGTCCACTAAGTTGCATTTCGAGGTTGACCCCACCAACTAGTGATTGGATCGAACTACTCCAATGACTAACTTAATGTCACAAGCACATCTCCTACTGAAACCTCAAGTCAAAGTTCCACGTATACCTATCACAACCTTTCGATTCAGTCATTGACAATCCCTGAGTGATATCCATGTGACTGAATCGAGGTGACTCATGTTCGAGTATACTAATTCCACTAGCATAATTATAACATGTGATCACACTAACCCTTAGTGAAGACAGGCACTCTACATGTCAAAATACACGTTATACAAGCCTTGTCTAACCATACTGCCCAGATAAGTTTTATCGCCTTGCGAACCAATTAAGCATTAGAGCCCTAAACACTTCGAGGGCCTATCTCATTATCTCTATAAGGGGTGGAATGTTTGCTCTAAAATGCAACAACTAATTATTCTATATACCTAATCACGATTCTATTGATAAATAATAATATATAGCAATAATAAATGCCTTATTTAATTTATATTCATAATTATAATACAATGCTCTCACTTTGTCATCCTCTTAGTGGCATTCGAGGGCATATTCCTAACACTCAACAGTAGATTTTTGAAGTATCACGGATAAAACAGCAGATTTAGGCTTTATAAGCTTCCCTGTAGTTGTGATGTTTTTTTTGAGGACTTAGATATTTATTCACTCAAGATATACGTTGTATGCTTGAAGAAATATATTTCTCTTAGATGATAAGCTCAATGTTCAGCATAACTCTTGTATATCCAGACGTTTTGCAATGTACTATTGCTTCGGCTATTTATAGCCTTGGAAACAGATCTGTTATAAATATACTGTTGGCCTTCTGGTGAGATTTGGACAGCTCTGATTGGCGGCTTCAGAATGTTTTAATTAAATATGTTTCGTATTTAATGCTTCATACATTCTCTTTGATCCACATTAAATGCTCGTTTGTCTGTAGTCTCTTTGGCTGCATTAAATATTATCCAGTCAGCAGTAAATGCTACTTTAAAACCGTGAATAATTTATAAATAAGGAAAGATTATTTCACAATGGTTTAAAGTTCAGTCTATGTCCTGTTGGATTTGTGTTTTACGTTTCCTAAGTAAAGCACCTACAGCTTGTTTGTTGTAGCCAACGTTTCTTCTTTTGCTGTACTCTGGAGCTTAACTGTAGGATTTTTATTCTTTGGGTGTTGTATGAAGTTGCGTGTAGGGACAGGCTGTAGGGTGAATTTATCAAGACACTTGGGGTATTATTTTTTCCAATCATTTCCCCCTTTTTGATAATGCCAAAACCCTTTAAAAATACTGTCTTCAGTCCTCTGTCGAATATTCTTATCTTTGAAACTTAGACTAAAATTTGAACTGCTCGCCGGCAAGTTCTAAAACTTTAAATCCTACAAAACTTAGTAAATAACAAATTAAATTATCATTGGATCATAGGCACAATCTTACAGTAGTAATCTTACTTGCGTACAACTTAATTTATAAACTATTCGCAGACAAGTTCTTACAACTTGAGACTTAGAAAAATTTATACTTAGAAAATATTTCAATATGAATCGGAATCAAGGTAGTAACTGTAGATCGCGAACTATAATATTTTGAGGTAGAATAAGATTTTTATTGATGATTTTTATTACAGTGCTGTTTAGAAATTGAAATGTTACATCAGAGGGCATACGGGAATAAACCAAAAATAGAAATGTCAGAAGTTATCCTCTATAACTGATGCTTCCAAGACTTCCAGGAGGGATCATGCTTGGATCCTTTCAACCAGTTGGATAAGGCTGCCTCAGTCCCTTTAGATGTTTCTTCCTTCTTGGGATACATCGAAAGTGAGAATCTAGTCTTCTGGGTGAGTCATTCGATCACCCTTAAGATGATTAGATTTGAGTTTAATATGTAAAGGGAGATTTTGTTCTGACATAAGCCCTGAGAAATGCTTCGCAGCATCCTCCAGTGTCTTGAAATGGTTGAACATGGCCGATTCCCTTATGAGAGTATAAAAGTATCCAACGGTTCATTATTCTTCCATTCCTTCAATCCTTTTGCTGATGAATGCCTTTATGTAGGGAGTAAGATCTCAGCAGGCTTCTGCATTGTATTTTTACAAGGAAAATTGGGATCCTGGAACTCGGGACGAGAACCAATTACCCTGAGTCCTCTTGCTCCTTGACCTAGCCAGAGTCCGCCCAGTCTTTCGATAGCTGTAGCAACATTGTCATCCAAAATTGCTTCCATCTCCCTTTATTTTTCCATCTCCATCTCCTTCCAGCCTCACGGGCCTCTTCCCCTTTTGTGGTATTATCAAGCTCTGTGCTTTACCATGAATATCTCGAAGAATATCCATTGATTCAGCCTGTTTATCTTTAATATTTTTCGTCGAGTCCACCAGACTGGTGTCCACTGCAGATAGGTCATCAATTTTATGATCATAGACAGTAAGTCTGGATCTGGTGTACCCGAGGGAGGCGACTGTTTTGGCTTCCGAAACTCTCAGCTTTTCCTGCTCATGTTTAAGGATCCTCTCCTGATGTTGTTTGAGCTGGTTCAGTGCCTGGCATAAGGCATTCGGCATGAGGCGGAATGCTTCTTCAACATCCTGTACAGCTCTTTGAAGTTTGGGTAATTTGCTGCAGTTGCTCTATTCTTGCTTTGGTGCGATGAGAGTGGGTATGAGCAAGTCTTGAATCATAGGGCTCTCCTAACTGTTTGATGATGATATTATGGTTTGGCCTTTTAGGACTGTTGTTAACAAGGACATCCTCATTTAGTTCAGTTGATGAACCTGGAGGGATAGGAGTTGATACCTGCTCAGTGGATGGGACCTCTGTTGGTTCGGCTGGTGTTAATGTCTGGGAGATAGAAGGAAGTAACTCCTCTTGCCTTGTTGTGGTGTCTGATCAAGACATAAGGAAGCAAAGGGGATCATCCCATCTGATTAAGACCTTGATGTTTGGCTGTTCGTAACTTCTAGGACAAACAGTTCTTCTTCCTTTCATTCCTCCCAGTTATACAGAGTGTCGTATGGGGCGACCCTATATTCCTTCATTTGAAGCCTTCAAATGACTCATCAATTTGGACATAGAGAACTTCTTTATTTATGATGTCAGTGAGGGAGGGACTCCGAACGTTAGAGAGTTCCAATGTCCAGTTGGGATCCTCTACAGGTATGGGAGCCTGTTGGGGAGAAGGATCTCTGACAGGGTGGGTTTCCTTGTTGGGAGAGGGACTCCCTACAAGGGTAAGGGTCCTGTTAAGAGTGGTGGCTGTCGGCTCCGAAGAGGCAGTCGATTCACCAATTCCTTCTAATTTAACAAACAACTAGTCATCCATTACAGACGTAATAAGCTCAGGATCTACTGTGGGAGCAGCAAGTGTTTCTTTTATAGGAGTTGCGTCATGTGGGTCTGCTAATGCGGTAGAGGGTGCAGTAGGCGGATCTTTCTCATTGACCACTGTAGTCACCTGAGGTGCTATAGGAACAGCTTACGTCTTTGAAGACTTCTTTATCTTCTGCTTTTTCCTCTTCTTCTCGATAGTTGTAGGAGAGATGCTGTCAGGAATAGATCTTTTCTTACTGACGTGCTTATTCTTTATATCATAAGCCTTGGCCTTGGTGGAGTGATAGGTAACGTCTTTTAGATCACTTGACATTGGCAATAAGAGGGGTTGGGCCTATTGGCAAGAAGAGTTGCTTTGTTGAACAGAGTGGGGTTGGAACCACCTAGGAATTTTCCACCATGAATCTTCTCAGCAGCAGGAAATTGTTGTATGACACAATAAGTCAATAAATAGTTCAGCATCAAGCCGAAGGACTTTCTTGCCGAATCTAGATTCGAAGCCTCCTCTTCTAGGCGCTTCATAATCACTTGGCATATTTGACTTTTTCCCAGGCATGGTGGTGACCATCATACGAAACCACAGGTTTGTGCACATCTCAAAGGCTCTGGTGTGGTTCTCCATGACCCTACAACAGAATCCATGAAGATAAAAGTAGGGGAGGGTGAAGTTCTTTTTGTGGCACGACGGATAGATTTTTGAAGAAATGGAGTTGTCATTGAAGAGATTCCATTAGGCTTCTAACAAACTTCAGAGACAAAAGTTTCCAGATCTTCCAGAGTCAGACCATCGTAGGGCAACTTGTACAGTTTCTCAAGGAGCTCCCTATTGTTGGAGATCTCCTTCTCTTGCATAGTGCTCACAACAGCAGTTAGGGAAGATCCCTTCTTTTCACATGCATAGTTGAATTCAGCATCCAAATAGAATTCCTCCATGATCTGTTCATCATAGTTTTATGGGTGAGGACTATCCAGTCTATACAGACCTTATTGCTTGACACGGGAAATGACAAGGTTCATTCCCATCATGTCTTCGTCCTTAGAGACGATACGCTCTTGAAGAACATAGCGAGCGAGGATATGTCCGTATACAATTATATTCTTCTTCTTCAGAGAAAGTGATGAAGTTTGTGAATAAGACATTTTGCAGTAGATAGAGAAGAGTAAATGAACTTGTAGGAAGATTTGAAGGATATAAGTTGTATGTTGTTGGCTAATTTAATATGTAGAAAACGTAAAGCATGTGTAGATCAGCATACTGGCCCTTTTATAGTATGTAGGAAGGCTAGGTTACAGTGAATGGTCAGATTTAAGGGATGTGGACCTTTTGTGAATAAACGTACATGATGAATTCGGATGTAACTAGTACATCTAATCCATCAGTTTTTGAAATTAATGCCTGGTCTCACCTCTGACACAGTTAAGCTTTCACTATTACACGTTTAGGCGGTTTGAATTAAAAAATCATGGGATTCAAGATTTTAGTCTTATATGTCGTTTTAGTATCGAAAGATAAATCATTTGTCAAATTCAAACGATGTTCGTATACTAAAAATGGTTTGAAGAAGGTTAAGTGTTTGAAATTTGATACGCCTAAAATATTAATTGGAATACTACATTATTTATGTAGTATCCACGAAAGTATAGCATTCCCCCTTAAAAGGTACGTACAATATTCAATTCTAACAGCAATTGATGAGTAATATTGTATTTTTGGGTTCTACTGTGTTCCCCCTTAATTAATGCACACTTCATTTGTAGAAAGGTAATTGTACAAAGCGAGTTGGATAATTGTTTCTTACTGAACCATGACACAAGTCTAGGTCCAAGGAAGTGACAAGCCCCACTCGTACTCTTCCTATCCGACTTATAGCCTCTGAGATCCGAGTTGCGGTAGCCCACTAAATCGAATCCTCCTTACTTAGGATACTACAATCCTGCATTGATTGTTCCTTTAACGTATTTAAGAATTCGTTTGGCTGTGGTGGAGTGTGACTCTTTAGGTGCTACCTGATATCGAGCATACACTTCTACAGCAAATTGGATATCGGGCCTGCTGGCTGTTAGTTACAGAAGTGAGCCTATAAGCTTCATGTAGAGTGATTGATCCACTGGCTTCCAGCATCATCAGAACTTATCTATGTGGAAGTGCTCATGGGGGTGGATGAGGACTTTGATGTGTTCATCACAAACTTGTTGAGCAGTTCCTTGTTGTATTTCTCCTGTTTGATGAATATACCTGTAGGAAGCTGTTTAACCTACAACCCTAAGAAATAGCTAAGTTCTCCTATCATACTCATTTCAAATTTACTTTGCATGAGATGAGAGAACTTTGACATAGATCAAGGTTAGTTAAACCAAAAATAATATCATCTACATAGATTTACACCATAAAAAGATCATCACCTTCCTGGATTTTGTAAACGACATATTTCTCAAATCCATTAGTGATGAGGTACAGTGACAGGGTTTCATACCATGCCTTGGGTGCTTGTTTAAGCCCATACAGCGCTTTCCTTAGCCTGTATATCTCCTCCTTATGTGTTGGCAAACCCTGGAGGTTGTTCAACATATACTTATTCGGCCAAGTCTCCATTAAGAATTCTGCTCTTTACATCCATTTGATAAACGATTAAGTTTTTATGAGTCGTAAAAGCTAGAAATGTCCAAATGAATTCTAGTCTGGCTACAGTAAATATTTCATCATAGTCTATTCCTTCTTCCTGTCTGTAGCCTTGGGCAACTAATCTAGACTTGTTCCTTATGACAAGGCCATTTTCATCCTTTTTATTTAGAAATACCCATTTGGTTCCTATGGCAGCTTGATGGGTTGGTCTACGGACTAGGTACCAAACATTATTTTTTTCGAAACCATTGAGCTCTTCTTCCATATAAGTGATCCAGTGAGAATTATTAAGAGCCACATTGGTCGAAAAAGGTTCAGATTATGCTAAGAATACAGCGAGAGTGTACATGGCAAGTCTCCTAAGTTCAGCTTGAGATTTCTATACAAGGAAAGAAGATTGTTCATAACTGGGTTCTGTATCCTCTTGCGCACAGAGTACAGTTCCTTGTTTATTCTGTATTATTCTTCTGGTGGACACACCAACATCAATATCACCAATTATTAACTCTTGAGGGTGATCTCTTAACCATCTCATGTCGAGTTCTAATTTAGCATCCCCGTGTTGTGTTGAGCTGTCGTTTTAGCTTCATCTTCTACAGCATCAGCTTTGACTACTTCTTCTGTTCTTACAGCAGCGGGATTGACATCTATATTTACAATTGGTTCATCCTGAGTCTGTGGGATTCCCTTATAAGATAATGTCTGCATGCCTTGGGTTAGGTTTTCTAATCTTGTAGGCTCGCAATGGGTCTCATTGAAGACTATATGGACCGACTCCTCTATTGTTAGTTTCCTTTTGTTGAATATCTGAAATGCCTTGTTGACATAGTAATATTCAACGAACATACCTTCATAGGATTTTTAAGCAAAGGTCTTGGGTTGATCCTTTCCATTTTTAAGAACGTAACATCTGCATCCAAAAAATATAAAAATACGCATCCATTGGAGTTTTATTATTCCATACCTCGTATGTGGTTTTGTTGTGGTGCTTGTTGATGATACAGAGGTTTTGTATGTAGCACGTCGTGTTTGTTGCTTCTTCCCAGAAATGTTGTGGCAACCTGCTTGCAGCTAACATAGTTCTTGTTGCTTCGTTCAGCATCTTATTCTTTTGCTTGGTAATACCATTTTGTTGAGGAGTATGGGCGGCAGAGTATTCATGTTGTATGCCATTGTCAGCACAGTATTGCTCTATGAAGCGGTTTGTGAATTTTGTGCCTCTATTAGAACGAATAGATACAATACTCCCCTTTCTCACTTTAAAGCTTTTTCAGGTGTTCCGACAACTTTTTGGTTGTCTCTTTCTTCTCTCTCAGGAAGATGGTCCAAGAGTACCTTGAAAAATCATCAACAATGACAAGACCGTATTTCTTACCTCCTAGATTGACAGGGTCTGCAGGGCCATAAAGAACCATATGTAGCAAGTCCAGGACCCTATGGATTGAAAGATATGATTTGCTTCTCAGAGACGTCTTGACTTGCTTGTACTTCTGATAGGGTCCACAGACACTGTTCTTATGAAATGAAACATCGGCCACGCCTCTGACCATTCCATGTCGAGCTAATTTGTTGATGGTCTTGAAGTAGATGTGAGACATCCTTTTGTGCCATATACATCTTTGATATGTAGTCCTTTAGCAACAAGACAAGGAATTACAATACTAGTAGGTTTCCAGTCACCAATACATATGTTACCTGGTCGGTTCCTGTAAGAACAATTTGTTTGGTCTTTATGTCCTTCACCCTACAGTGATCTATATGAATTTGACTAAGAATTGTTTGGCACAGAACTGGCTACTGCTAACAAGATTGTACATACTATAGTCCTTCTATGTAGGCTACGTCAGTGACCTTAAATTTTCCTACAAGTAGGGTTCCTTTCCTTCTTGTTCTTCCTTTTGATTTGTCACTGAATAACACTTTTAGACCACGACCTTCTACATAATATGTTAGCTTGGTGATATCTCCTGTCATATGGCGAGAACATCCGCTGTCAAAATACTAGATGTCCTTCTCATAGATATCCTGCAATCAAAATTAAGTAAATTTGAGGTCCCCTTTAATTTTCGGATCCTTGGTTATTAGTGCCTTTAGGTACCCATATTTGCCTGACATCAATGGTTTTGTTGTTGGTTTTATTTAGTCCTCTTTTGCGAGATGTACGTGGGGCAGGCACTTAATTGTTGTAAGCATTGTTATTATGCATGTAAAATTTAGGAATTTGGCTCTAGTACAGTTGTTGTCTAAGAGGAGGAACATTATTTCTCTGTCTATTAGCCTGCCTTATGTGGCACCTTGCTTACGAGACAGATACTTGGTTTTATGTACCTAGTATCTAGGAGCATTGTATTGTTGGTAGTACTGAGGTGCATGTTTTTTATGGTACTTGGGTACAGCCTTTCTTCTAGTATGTTGCTAACGCTGTTGGTATACTTGAGGAAAATACTGTTGATATTCAGTATTGCGTCATACAGGCCTGTGGGACTGAGTTTCCCGCTGCTTATGATATGAGCTTGGTGGTGGAATGGCAACATTTGATTTCTGAGAATGGGTAGTTGTAGCCTTTCCTTTGGTTTTAGAAATGGTTCCACTCATTTGACAGACATCATACTAGTTTTGAGTTTGTTGGAGAACAAGTCGTATCCTAAGCCACATTTGTCATGGACATGTTGTCCAGTGTTTAGAATGTCTTCCATCCTCCTTGATGATTTCTCAAAAGATTTGAGGATGGTCTCAAGTTCTCCTTCTCTTTCTCGAGAAGCTATATCTTAGCTTCTGGTAAAGCATAATCACTGGTCTTGCATTGATTAAGAGTTTGTACCTCATTTAGTTCAGTTGCAAGTTTATGATTACTTTCCATGAGTTTTTCATGAGTGATCTTGCTATTGTTACAATATAACGACATATTTTCATAATTATTTTTCTGCATATCATTTTCATCCTTCAGCTATAGATTTGAAAGAGAGAGCTGTAGTTTTTCTTATTTAAGCATCTCGTGGGCCTTTTAAATGGTCCGAAATTCATTCATCATGTTTTCTGAGGTTGACATTACCTCATCGTCATTGTCATCATCATCCTCTTCCTTTGCCATAAAGCACATGTAGGATTTATCTTCGATTACATCATCAGAGGATTCAATGTCAGTGATCCCCTGTAGGCATTCCTCTGTTTTGATAGGTGTGGGTGTAGCTTCTGGTTCTCCGATCATTACCTTTAGTTTGTTTCCGAAACACGTCTTTTCTCATCCTTCTCTTGTTGCTTAGCTTTGGGCAGCTTTTGTACTTTAAGATGAGGACATATATTTGCATAGTGTCCTGGTTTCCTGCAGTTATAACAAAAATTAAAGTCTCCAGATGATGGCGATTTATAGCTTACCTTGTTGAAGGGGTTTAGGCTTATACGGAGCCTTTCTGTATTTCTTAATGAATTTCCGAAATTTGTGCATGAGCAATGCCATTTCATCTTGTGACAGTATGTTATCATCACTGTCAGTGGCTTTGGATGTGACATTGGATATGCTAGGAGCATATCTGTGTCTCCTATTTGATACAACAACGAGTGTTGTAGTCTTTGCAGGTGACTCTTCAGCCTTTTCTCTCCTATCAATATCATACTCAAAAGCTTTGAGTTCAGAGAAGAGGTTAAAAGTAGATTCAGTTAAATTAGCTGTGGTCTTAATGTCCCACAGGGCAGGGAGTGGTCTAAATATTTTGGGATTTTTCTCCCTTTCGGTACACACTTTATCCAATGCTTCAAGTTCACTGACAATGTCAGTAAATCTAAGGTGAAGTTCCTCAAGTGTTTCAGATGATTTTATTTCAAAAGACTCAAACTGCTGAGTGAGATTTGAAATCTTGTTTTCTTCTGAGAGCTCAGTTCCCTCACATATTAACTTGAGTTTCTTCCAGATTTTGTTTGGCTGTCTTACTGCTCTTTACCTTGGAGAATGTGCCTTTGTCAAGGTGATAAATAATGCATTCTTGGCGATATTGTCCAGATTCGCACATTTGCGATCATCAGTTGTCCATTGTTCCTGTAATGCCCGGTTATCCCCTTCTAAGCCAATAATCATTTTATACCTAAATGCATTTACATAATACGCATTAGGGAAGCATGGCATACAAGTAGACATTTCAGGAGCATGAATAACTTCTATGTCCATTCGCATTACATTTTATACGACATGTTAATTATCTCTTCTAACATGATAAAAGTCATTTTGTAACATGTTTTGTTGTAGTGAGGAGCCCAGTTTCTCAGTAAGGAGATCGATGTGCTAAACGATTATAAAACAATAATTGTAATACCCTAAAAAAATTCAAAGACTTATTTAAATATTATTTATTTTGCTAATGATCATGGGTTTCGATATTTACAGGTTGTCCGATACTTGGACCGATATGTTCCTAACATAAAATGAAGGATTTAAAAAGAAAAAATTTCAAAATAAATTATAAGGATCATTTTAGAATTTATGAAGGTGATTTCGAAAAGTTTTGACGATTTGATACGATAAAATTTTCATTACAGAACACTTATATTGCAAAAATAATATTAAATTATTTTATTATTATTATCGAAAATCCATTCCGAGCATATCGAAGATTTAACTCCGACGGGTCCGAAACAGGTCGGAAACTCAAATTTGGACATCAGAAAGGGGTCGAACCGGCCGAGCCAATTTGAAAGACATCTGCCGATCACCACCGGACATGCCGACTGAAAGCTTCCGGTCACGACCGACAGAAGCTTCTCAGCCAGCTGTCCGGATAAGGTCGGTCAAGACCGACAGAAGCCTCTCGGCCACTATCCAAATATAGATGTCCAGCTGTCCGGATAAGGTCGGTCACGACTGACAGAAGCTTCTCGGCCACTATCCGGATAAGGATGTCCAGCTGTCCGGATAAGGTCGGTCACGACCGACAGAAGCTTCTCGGCCAGCTGTCCGGATAAGGCTTCCAGCTGTCCGGGTAAGGTTGATTTTCAACTGATTTAGACTCCTATAAATACATATATACGTAAGTATCTTCCAACAAATAATATACCATTTTGAAGCTGTGAACCTCTATTTTAAAACGCCCGTAACATATTTCCCTTACAAAAATTATAAAGGCCTCAAAAAGCCCGATCAAACAGGAAGCTCAAATCTGACAGTTTTTCAAAGGTGTTTGATAAAAGTCCCCAAAGAGATTTCAGATTTTTCTTCAAGGATTTTAGCACATCCATATATAGAAACTGATCTTTTCACATCAACAGGCACAGGACCTGAGGTAAGATGAGGCTTTCCCTTGCTGTATAATAAGGATCATATATTGATTGATATTTGCATATATGACGGTTAATGAACGATCTGCATAACATGTGTATGTGAAAGAATGTTTAAGAACAGGAAGTATGGTACTTGATTGATGGTGGGTAGGCACGGGACGCGGGGGACCGGCGGACCCAACACATGGTGGCAAATACCTACGGCTGAAAGTCGGTCAAGGAAACCCACACTTAATGAAAAAGGTTTAATACGGCTAATACCATTGGTTGAAAAAACATTATGGGAACCCCCGTATACATGATTTATTGGACAATTATATGAACAGGTTCTGAAAACCATGGCCTATCACTATCAGTCGAGTATCACACTTCAAGGGTACACAAGAAAGGATTTTACAAGAACATGACTATATCATATAAAGTAGCTATTTGTTGATGAATGTGATATGTGATACCTTGCTATTACAGAAGTCTCATCTTACTGCGCCGTTAGCTCACTAGATTCTTATGATACATGTGATGATGCTCATGTTTAGGGGTTGACTATCTTCTTCAGTGTTGCCAGTCGGAAACTTGTCCATATGCCATTCCCCAGCTATTTCGCCTCTATGCTGGAAGACTATGTTTTGTTTTGAATAAAATCGCTCTGTTATGGTTTTGTTTATGTATTAAACTTAAGGTTGTGTAATATTTTCAACAAAATAATATCAGTTTTCATTATTTTCTTGAGTTCTTGCTTTTACCAAATTTTTGATTTTTGGTTTTCAAAGTATAAAAGCGTGATCCTCCCCAACTTTGTAGCACAGACCCCTTTGCGTACAGCTGCTAGGTTAGGGGGTGTTACAGTTGTGGTATCAGGGAAAATGTTTAAATCTTTCCTGCAGACAGAAGATGGCATATGGACACTCTCGACTGAGGGATATGGTCAACTTTTATCTATTAAGTATTTTGTTTAATAGATTATAATCTATTAGTTGTCATCATTATTATTGTGTGTTCGTTATTGGCTTATGAATGGGTGAGATTGGGCAGTACAACGGATGTGATGGCACCCAAAAGGAAGACAATAGATGATCCAAATCTAAACCATAACCTTCTTGAGAATTTGGCTGAGCTGATGCAACAACAGACAAGGATGTATGGTGAACAAATGCAACAATTGCTGAATATGCAACAAAGAAACGAGGAACAAAACCAAAAACCTCCACTAAGAAACAATAATGGACCAGCAGTGTATGAAAAATTTAGGAATGGGTCAAATGACTTGATGTTATCTTTGATTACATGCACATCGATGATGCTGAGAAGATACTTCATGAGATCTTTCAACTCAAAAAGGATGCCAGAACTTGGTGGGAAGGAGCCAAACTTGCAGTCAACTTGGAAGGGTTGACGTGAGAGAGATTTAAAGTAATAGTCTATGATAAATACTTCACCAGGAATGCACGATCTCTAAAGCTCAAAGAGTTTTTGGAGCTGAAGCAAGGGGATATGTCTGTTTGTGAATATATTCGGAAATTTGAAGAAGGCTGCAGGTACATTCCCTATATTGTTAGGGATAATGCTGAGAAGGTGGGTCATTTCCTAAGAGGCCTCCGACCTGATATTAGAAGAGATGTGAGAATGTCTACATTAACTGAGTTCAGAGAAATAGTTGACAAAGCGCTGCTCGCAGAAGCTGATGAAAAGGAGATACAAAGGTCTTATCAGCAGAAGAGGCAAGCATTTGCTTCAAAAAATTCAGCACATTGGAAGAAATCGGAGCAAAAACCAGGCAAAGCCAATCAGAAACATCCTACAGCGAGAGATGCTCCAAATACAACTGAGAAGCCCAACTGTACTAAATGTGGGAAAAATCACTTTGGAGAATGTTTTGTTGGGTCCAATAATTGTTTCATATGCAAGAAGCCTGGACATATGGCGTGAGATTGCCCAAACACATATAATAAAGTTATGGGAAGGGTGTTTGCAATGACACAAGAACAAGCTGATGCAGATGCTTCTGTAGTCTCAGGTACCATTCTGATCTCAGGAATTCCTGCACTTACATTGATAGACCGAGGATCCACACATTCATTTGCATCATATGCATTTATTAGAAAATCGGGCATTAAACCAGAACTATTGAAAGTTGGTTATAATGTGGCTGCTCCGTTTAGAGAAAATATGGATTTTGACCAAATGTTGAGGGCTTGTACAGTTCGAATTGGCGGAAGGGTGCTCTACGTCGACCTATTGTCATACCAATATCTAATTTTGATGTTATCTTTGGTATGGACTGGCTAGCTAAATATTGTGCAAATGTCGATTGTAATAAGAAGATTGTGGCCTTTCAACCAGCAAATGGAGGACGGTTTATTTTTAAAGGTAATTCATATTCGTGCTCTTTGCCAATTATAACTGCACTGAAAGCTAGGAAGATGTTAAATAGGGGGTGTACTGGCTATTTGGCTAATGTTTTGGACACCTCCCTTGAAATGAAATTGAAGCCTGAAGAGGTAGATGTGGTTAGAGAATTTCCTGAGGTGTTTCCAGATGATCTACCAGGGTTGCCCCCAGATTGGGAAATTGAGTTTGCAATCGATGTAATACTAGGGACTACCCCTATTTCTAAAACCCCATACAGAATGGCACCAACAGAATTGAAAGAATTAAAAACTCAGCTACAAGAATTACTTGATAAGGGATTCATCCGTCCTAGTTGTTCACCTTGGGGAGCGCCTGTCTTATTTGTGAAAAAGAAAGATGACTCATTGCGATTATGCATTGACTATAGGGAACTGAATAAGGTGACCATCAAGAACAAATATCCTCTTCCAAGGATAGATGATTTATTTGATCAGTTGCAAGGAGCATCAGTATTCTCAAAGATTGATTTACGTTCCGGATATCATCCAATGAAGGTCAAAGAAGAAGATATCCAAAAGACAGCATTTAAAATGCGATATGGTCACTATGAATTTTTAGTGATGTCTTTTGGTTTGACAAATGCTCCAGCAGCATTTATGTGTAATATCCGCAATTTCGATTTCCGGTAATTTTCTTTTTTGGCGAGAGTTCATTTTGACGACTCGGTTGGGACCGTTTCATCATTCTGAGAATGATTAATTCTGCACTTTTTGTCATCCGAGTTCATTTCGGTATCGTTTTGTTGAGTTTCGTGTTTCTTAGCGACTTTTCCGCACTCGAGTTCGATTCTTGTGAATCTCGTTCGAAAATATTGTTTCGAGTTTCCCGTAAGTCCGTTTAACTTTGTTAGACGTGTTGCGAACTTCGGTTTTGTTATTCGATCACGTATCGTGATTTTCGGGCATTTTGGGCCATTTTGTAATTTACCCAAAGTTGTGGGTATCCGCATTTATATTTGTTGTCTTGGCCCTTTTCATGGTCGCGTGTGATTAATTGTCGCATGGTATTTCATTTTGGGTCAATGATGTTGCCCACGAGCGTTTTTTCGTGTTCGTTCTGTGCGATTTCGGATAATCGAGTTGTCGAGTCCTGGTGGTCGGGCACTGGCCGGACGGTTGCGGGCATTGGCCGGACGGTTGCGGGCACTGGCCGGACGGGTGCGATAGGAACCGGCGTAGCGCACGCTACGGCCGAAAGGTAGCGCACGCTAAGGCCGGGAGACAGCGCACGCTACGGCCGGTTAGCTGTGCGCGCTAGTCGGCCGAGACAGTAGGGGTAGTGAGGTTCTGGACTCCGGTGGCAGGTAGGGCACGCTACTGTCGGACACTACGCACGCTACAATCGGCAGGTAGCGCACGCTACGGCCGGAAGGCTGCGCACGCTACCTGGCCGAGCAGTCTAGTCCAGGAGGTCTCTGGATTGCGGCCCGGGCCCATAGCGCACGCTAGCTCGGCAGCCTAGCGCACGCTAGTCCGGCCCAGTATAAATATGACAAAGCAGTCCAGTTTCGGTCATTTTTCCCATTTCTATCTTTCTCTTCCGCGGCTGGGGCCTTGTGGATCTTGAATCCATGTTGTTGAACAACAAATCCACGAAGTTCTTGAGTTCATATCATTGATTGATCATCCTATATCATCATTTGATCTAGCGAATCAAGGTGAGATTTCTTAGAACCCTATTTTGAGAAATTTTGGGGTTTTTGCGTTTTTGTCCGATTCGTTCCGTATTATTGATTAATCCATGATGGGTATGATTAATCTTAGTATTATTCTTGTGTTAAACATCATTTAATCCATTGTTCTTCGTCGAATCAAAGTATATTTCTTGATTTCCTTCGAATCGACTTTTTGGGGGATTTGTTCTTGATCTCGTTTTCCATCCATTATTGATGGATCGATTGTTGTTAAATGATGTTGTTAAACATATCCTATGGATTTTATATCCATATTTCGATTTGAAATTCCGTTTTCGTGTTTTGACGGGACGAATCGTGTTCTTGGCCGTTTTGGGGGAAACACTTGAACTTTCGTCATTTGTTCTTTGAATTCAATGACTTTAAGTCGTGCTAGGGAATTAATTTCATTGTTGTTATTGTCCTTCATAGTTTATTATCTGGTTGTTGTTATTGTTGAGGTTGTTATGCTTTGATAATATATATACACATATTATCTCTTTTCGGTGCGTTATGGTTTGATGTGGTGTTTTGCTAAGTGTTTGATGCCTCTGGGTGAATTATTTGGATATCATTGGTGTGATATGTTATTTGTACTTGATTCTTTTGCTAGCCAGCTCGGGAGGGTCCTTCGAGGCCTCGAGTGGAATTTGTGGCTTCTTCCCGGTCCTAGACGACCTGTGTGCTTGATTGTTTCGCTAGCCACCTCAGGAGGGTCCGACGGGGCCTCGAGTGGGATTAGTGGCTTCGTCCCGGTCCTAGGCGATGCTTGTTTAGTGAATGAATTTTGCTCACCTCGGGAGGGTTCGATGGGGCCACGAAGGGAGTCCAATGGTTTCGCCCTGGATTCACGATTAAAAACTTCACAGGTTGGTGTGTATGTTTTGTGAATGTGTTTGCTCACCCCAGGAGGGTTTGACGGGGCCACGGAGGGAGTCCAATGGTTTCGCCCTGGACTCACGAGTAGAACTTCACGAGTGCGTGTGTATGTTTAGTGAATGTATTTTGCTCACCTCGGGAGGGTTCGACGGGGCCACGGAGGGAGTCCAATGGTTTCGCCCTGGATTCACGAGTAAAAACTTCACAGGTTGGTGTGTATGTTTTGTGAATGTGTTTGCTCATCTCGGGAGGGTTCGACGGGGCCATAGAGGGAGTGCAATGGTTTTGCCCTGGAGTCACGAGTGAAACTTCACGAGTGCGTGTGTATTTTATGTCCATCGAGGACGCGTGACATGGGTTTTAACCTTATGTATTGTTGTTGGTTTCATTTGTGAAAACAAAACCTTTGGGTTGTGACCCCCGTTGATTTTTGAAAGAGAAGAATTCAATAATCCTAAACTGTTTTCTATTAAAACTCTCGATGGCAT
The DNA here is from genome assembly GCA_033398695.1 of Orobanche coerulescens. NCBI lineage: Eukaryota > Viridiplantae > Streptophyta > Magnoliopsida > Lamiales > Orobanchaceae > Orobanche > Orobanche coerulescens. The sequence continues at coordinate 11,295,811 of CM065819.1, forward strand.
TTTAAACCGTTTTATAAATTGTTTTCCCTTGATTTGTGACCTTTCGGTTTTAGGATGTTTTACCCAAACTCTTGCCTCGGAAGTATTTTTCGTTGCGTTTGGATCTTTGAGGATTCCTGGTTATTATTGTCCTTGGAACTTGTATTGTATGGCTCGTATTTGCACTTTGTTCTTGCACTAGCAAAACAGTGGAGTTTTGCTAACCCCCGAGTATTCGGGGGGTGGATGTCTATTTTTGCATTCAGGTTTGGGAGCATAACACAGGGTCGGCACGAAGGATGATGAAAGATGAACGATACTAATCACACGAGGATTCGTATGATGTCATTGGTTTAGTTGTATTTTATTTCCGCTGCAGTATTCTTTCCCGTTGTACGGGAGAGTGTTGTATTCGACCCCTGCGTAGGCAGGTAATGTGTTTGATTTGTATGTATTTATTGAAAGACCAAATCGGTCTACTGAGTCATTTTAGCCTTAAAGGCATTGTTGAGATGTTCTACGTTGTTTACCAACCTGGTAGATCCTTGAGGAAAGGGTCTAAGGTGTGTAATATCCCTGAGTGGATTGGGGGTGTTACATAAATGGTATCGGAGCATAGGTTGTGGAAACCTAGTCTGTCGGGTCAGTGGTGTCTGTTGAGTTTTGTCTCGTCGGATTTTGTCTGACTCAGTCGTGTCGCGATGCGTCATCTGAGTCTGTTGGTCGTGATTAGTATCATGGAGCGATCATCATCTTCGTGCGACCTGTGGATGTATGTCTCCTTTCTTTGTATTGTGCCTCGTGTGACATGAGCTGCTTGTATGATTATATCGTTGATTTATTGAATCGTTCTGTGGATTTTGATTCCGTGATATGTGGGTATTTGATTGTAATATTTTATTTATATGAGGAGCGGTGTCGCTGCTAATGTATTTTCAAACTGTATTTTATCCGCTGTGTGAGTCCTTTCAAAATGACTTTTAGTATTTTGCAAACTGAGTTCTAATTCGTAAAACCGATTCCCTAAATCGAGTTTTGGCACTTTGGCCTTGAATGTTTTATGAAGGTTTGATAAAGGATTTTGTGAGTTTTGGGCATTTTGGCCTATTGAATTTTTGAAAATCTTGAGTATCTTAGAAAATTAAATTTCGAGACGTACTTTTAAAACGAATTATTTTCTTGCGGTGTTTTCAAGGTGCTTTCTAGTGCCGCAATATATTTCAAAAAAAATTCAATTGAGGACCAAAAATATTTTGAGATATTTTCAATTATTTAGAAGTGCTTTGCTTAGACCCGAGGGTCGAACATTTCTGAAAGTCTTTCACAAAAAGGGAAGTGTCCTCATTTTATCAAGCGCGAGATGGTTCTCAAAGTCTCGATAATGGTGTTTGTGCGACGTTTTGAAGGGTGATACCCAAGATCAACTAGTGTTTCCAAAATCATTGTTTCTCAAAGGTGGTTTTCATTTTTAAAACCTATCGTTCCTGTTTGCGGTCCGGTAATATTTGTATGATGTTTTGTGATTATGTGATGGTTATCATTCGGGCTGTTGAGATCGCCGAACGATGCCGTCGTTACTATGATTCTGTGTATGCGGGCTACCATACGTTGATATGTTGTGTGGAATTGGCATCTCTGGTTTGTTGCTTTGTGATGTTATGTTCCATTGTATCAAGCATTTGTATATTCGGTATGCTGAGCCGAGGTGTTTCAACCGTGGTGTGCCGGGGGCGTGCACGTACCAATTGTCCTTCTCGCCAGTAACACATTTCATGTGTGGACCCGCAAGACACAGGATCCAGTTTTGCGAGTTGGGTTCCAAGTCTTTCGGGACATGAACTTCAGCACAGATATCAGGATCGGATCTAAGAGGCCCATGGGGAATGTCTTCGTCAGCTGTCTTTGTGTTGTTGCCTTATTTCCGTTATTGTGAGTTGCGGGGACGACCTTCTTTTATAAGAGGTCGAATGTAATACCTGTATTATTTTGGACTTCTGCATTTTCTCTTCCTCAAGTCTATCGACTCGCTCGTGTTCGTTGACATTTTCTGAGCTTGTCCTGTCCCTTTGTTTTTGTTGATCGAACAAGTGTGGTATTTTTTCAGAATAACTCGGTTGTCGTTGTGACTTTTCAATTGCTATTCCCTTTCCTGTGTATCTTATGTGAATGCACATCTTGTTGTTTTCACCGGATCATATATATTCTCGAGCCGAGACGTGAACCTAGGAGTTGTTTGAATTTTATTGTTCTTCGTGATTCGAACATGATTGTTCGATTTTTGTTGTCTCGATCATTTGATTGTTCGGTTTTTGTTGATCTCGTTTCGTAATTGTTGAACGTTCAGGCTCCTTCGTAATTCCCTTAAGTTCGGGAAATTAGTCTTGTTTTCGATCTTCCAACCCTTGGGCGATGGAATTCCGTATTTGTTTAGCGATTGGCTCGTGTTTTGATTGATGGACCATTGGGTTGGTCAATCATATTGATTTTCGTTCGTTGTGTTTTGTGATTGTTCGGATAATCGGCTTGATTGTATTATCTGTTTGTTGACGCTTGTCACTTTTTGGTTTTATTATGTCTCTACGGTGGCGTTGTGTTGGTCGTCGTGGAGCGTGTTTTCACGCCGTATATTCCTTTGCGTTGCTTGTAACATTTCGCCGTTGGGCATAAGTTACGTATTTGTTGTGTATCTCTTTGAGTTTTCCTGGCGGGATATTACTTCTCCCTACTTGTTTTAAGTTTCGGGACAAAACTTCTTTTAAGGAGGGTAGTATGTAATATCCGTAATTTCGATTTCCGGTAATTTTCTTTTTTTGGCGAGAGTCCATTTTGAAGACTTGCTTGGGACCGTTTCTTCATTCTGAGAATGATTAATTCTGCACTTTTTGTCATCCGAGTTCATTTCGGTATCGTTTTGTTGAGTTTCGTGTTTCTTAGCGACTTTTCCGCACTCGAGTTCGATTCTTGTGAATCTTGTTCGAAACTACTATTTCGAGTTTCCCGTAAGTCCGTTTAACTTTGTTAGACGTGTTGTGAACTTCGGTTTGGTTATTCGATCACGTATCGTGATTTTCGTGCATTTTGGGCCATTTTGTAATTTACCCAAAGTTGTGGGTATCCGCATTCGTATTTGTTGTCTTGGCCCTTTTCATGGCCGCGTGTGATTAATTGTCGCATGGTATTTCATTTAGGGTCGATGATTTTGCCCACGAGCATTTTTTCGTGTTCGTTCCGTGCGATTTCGGATAATCGAGTCGTCGAGTCCTGGTGGTCGGGCACTAGCCGGACGGTTGCGGGCACTGGCCGGACGGGTGAGGCAGAAACCGGCATAGCGCACGCTACGGCCGGAAGGTATCGCACGCCTTCTGACGGGAGCGGCACGCCTTCGGCGATTAGGCTGCGCGCTAGTCGGCCGAGACAGTAGGGGCAGTGATGTTCTGGACTCGGGTCGATCGGCAGGTAGCGCACGCTACTGTCGGACACTGCGCACGCTACGATCGGAAGGTAGTGCACGCTACAGCTGGAAGACTACGCACGCTACCTGGCCGATCAATCTAGTCCAGGAGGTCTCTGGATTGCGGCCCGGGCCGATAGCGCACGCTAGTCCGGCCCAGTATAAATGTGACAGAGCAGTCCAGTTTCGGTCATTTTTCCCATTTCTCTATTTCTCTTCCGTGGTTGGGGCCTTGGAGATCTTGAATCCATGTTGTTGAACAACAAATCCACGAAGTTCTTGAGTTCATATCATTGAATGATCATCCTATATCATCCTTTGATCCAGCGAATCAAGGTGAGATTTCCTAGAACCCTATTTTGAGAAATTTTGGGGTTTTTGCGTTTTTGTCCCATTCGTTCCGTATTATTGATTAATCTATGATGGGTATGATTAATCATAGTATTATTATTGTGTTTAACATCATTTAATCCATTGTTCTTCGTCGAATCAAAGTATATTTCTTGACTTCCTTCGAATCGACTTTTTGGGGGATTTATTCTTGATCTCGTTTTCCATCCGTTTTTTATTGATCGATTGTTGTTAAATGATGTTGTTAAACATGTCATATGGATTGTATATCCATATTTCGATTTGGAATTCCGTTTTCGTGTTTTGACGGGACGAATCGTGTTCTTGGCCGTTTTGGGGGAAACACTTGAACTTTCGTCATTTGTTCTTTAAATTCAACGACTTTAAGTCGTGCTAGGGAATTCATCTCATTGTTGTTATTGTCCGTCATAGTTTATTATCGCGGGTTGGCGTTTGGTGGAGTCGGCGGGTTCGTAGTCGGTTCGTGCCAACCTATTTCGGTCGATTCTCCGCGTTGTTCTTATTCGAGGCAAGTACCTTGTCCATACCATTCTTGTTTTGTGGATATGATAATTAGTGATCGTCTCTATATGTTTGTTTGATCGTTTGAATTGAACTTTCAAAAGATTCGGTTTAGCCTCGTTAAAGGCTCACTTTCAAAATGCGTGTGTTTTGTGAATATTGTGCCCCGTGAATGATTAAGTGAACCCTATGAATTCGCTGGTTGTTGTTATTGTTGAGGTTGTTATGCTTTGATAATATATATACACATATTATCTCTTTTCGGTGCGTTATGGTTTGACGTGGTGTTTTGCTAAGTGTTTGATGCCTCTGAGTGAATTATTTGGATATCATTGGTGTGATATGTTATTTGTACTTGATTGTTTCGCTAGCCAGCTCAGGAGGGTCCTTCGAGGCCTCGAGTGTGATTTGTGGCTTCGTCCCGGTCCTAGGCGACGTGTGTGCTTTATTGTTTCGCTAGCCAGCTCGGGAGGGTCCGACGGGGCCTCAAGTGGGATTCGTGGCTTCGTCCCGGTCCTAGGCATTGCTTGTTTAGTGAATGTATTTTGCTCACCTCGGGAGGGTTCGACGGGGCCACGGAGGGAGTCCAATGGTTTCGCCCTGGATTCACGAGTAAAAACTTCACAGGTTGGTGTGTATATTTTGTGAATGTGTTTGCTCACCTCATGAGGGTTCGACGGGGCCACGGAGGGAGTCCAATGGTTTCGCCCCGGATTCACGAGTAGAACTTCACGAGTGCGTGTGTATGTTTAGTGAATGTATTTTGCTCACCTCGGGAGCGCTCGACTGTAATACCCGGTTGTAATTCAGTTATTATCATTCAGTATTTATCATTCAGTAATTGTCATTCAGTAATTTCACTCATTAATGATCAATTGTCACTCATATTCAATCATGGTATTCATCATTCAGAGTAATTGTATCGTGTATCAATCGTCATTCATCACTAATCTAATTGGAGTTTCGTGCCGTGTTTATCATCATCGTCATTTTCATTGTGGACTGTGCGTGAGGAGTAGCACACGCTACGTACTCTTTTTAGCGCACGCTAATTGAGTATAGGTAGCGCACAACCACTCAGCATTAGCGCACGCTAAGGTTACCAGGCTGCCGCATCCGAAGCTCTTTGGGATGCGGTGAGTTATAAGGCAGCGCACGCTACGAATGGTAAGTAGCGCGCTAGTGGGTTGTATTAGCGCACGCTAATAATTGTAGCGCGCTAAGGACGGATCGGGTTGAGTCCGGTGGCTCTTTGATCGCATCGATTAATTCATAGCGCACGCTATGAGTAATATTTAGCGTACGCAAACGGTGTAGTAGCGCACGCTAAATATTGGTTGTAGCGCACGCTACCGAGGTCAGATCAGAGGACAGACGGTTTCTGGATCCCAGTACTGGGCATCTAATTATTTGTTAGCGCACGCTAATGGTATGGTTGTAGCGCATGCTACAAAAGGTACGTAGCGCGCGCTACTGTTTTCGGACAGTGGGTACTGGACTACCCAAAATTACCCGTTAGCGCACGCTACGCACAAGGGGTAGCGCACGCTAACCTGCAGTGACTATATATTGGACAGTTAGCCTGAGTTTCGTCATTTCTCATTTCCCTTCGTTTTTGGAGGGACTTCGGGCGATTTCGGGCGACTTGGAGTGTCCTCTTCGAGCTGCTATCACCTATCATCATATTCAAGACTTTGAGTTGGATTATCATCACTTCATTATCTCCTTAACATCAAATCAAAGGTATTAATCTCTTGGATCTAGAATTTCGGATTTTTGGGTTTTTCCTTCCGATTTCTTCGTGTAAGCTTGGATTATCATTGGAATATGTTAGATATGGATTATCTGCCTTGGATAAATACATTCCTACGGATTTAATGGCTATTTTCGGAATTATTTCAAGAACCCTTGGGGTTGACTTCGGTTAACTGGGGATTTTCCGATTGATGTGGTTGTAATCTTGAATTGTGGATTCCAATTGGATTATTGATATCATTGAAGTGTTTTGTTAGTTCGAAATACTCATTTTGGTGTTGGTTTCGATTAATTCGGGATTGGATATTTCCGAAGTTGTGTGGTTGGTTACGTATTAGTTTGAATGCCCCTATGAGTTTGGTTATCGTTGTATCGACTTTTGAGTTGGTCGTGTTTTGTTGCTTGACACGTGTATTGATCGGTTGTTGGTAATTATTGTTATTCAAGGTTGTTCGAGCTACCGGTATATCGATTAGGACGTTATTCGTGGAGGGACTTTGTCATCGGTATTGTGTAAGTTAACTCTTACTCGGTTAAAAGGATACTCATTCCTTTTGTTGTTGATTTCTCAGAATCATAATTCATTCATCATAATATTAATCATATTGAGACTTGTAATTGTCGAATAATCATTTCATTCACGAGTAGCGACGGTTCCAAATCATTTCATTGGGTTATCAACCAAGTCACTATTATTTTCATCTCGGTGAGTCATCTTGGCCTTGTCGAATTATTATTCATTGGTATTCATTGTGGTCATTCTCGTTCATATGACCTTCTGGGTTCATATTGCGTGGCCGGGTGTGGCTGTGTAAAATTTTTAGTCGGGCACACGATGGTCATGTATTGGGTTCACCGATACATTGGACCGTGCACACGGTAAAGCTTAACTCCGTGAGACTAATTAGGTACAAGGACGGGTGTGTCCAGTCATTCATCTTGTACACTTGCACAGGACATTACGGGCGTACTACGGTACTCCTCTTCAGCGTAATTCATGACTAAGGATATTTCATAACTTCAGTTTATTCATGATTGTGTATTTTCAACCCTTGAGGATTGTTGTTACGTATCGGCCTGTTGGGGGATTTTGTTTTCAGGTCATGGCAAGGCAAAGGCACGGGAAGAGCATGCTGACGGCGAGGAGTCCCAGTGATACTAGTAGGGGCCCCCAGTCATTTCGTTTGTTTCAGTCATTTCAGTCATTTCAGTTATTCCGTCATTTGTATTTTCCGCTGCAAAATTCCGTTTGAGATGTTTAATTGTTCAGGGTGGTGTATTTTATCTCCATATAAAATATACTAGTATTCGGTTTAGTCCTGGTGTGTTGTACTTAAACTCCTCATCGGAGTACTTGGTAATATAATGTGGTTCGGTACTACAATTATATTATTTAATTCATCATTTTCATTTGCCTAGTGGGTCCCAGTCGGGGATTCACGGCACTGTAATATCCGCCTAGTTTGGGGTGTTACAGAGTTGGTATCGGAGAGTGGTTTTGAATACTACCCTCCAAGTCATGTCTCATTTGAAATCATCGTCATCGGACTAGTATCATAGGACTTTCGCGTCACGTGTGACCTGTGCAAATGCCGAGCCAATCAGACCAAGAACTGTAAGATTTCTAATGCCATGGTATAATTTCTGGCAATAATCATTCATTCATAATTCATCAGTTAACAATCCTCAATCATCATTGTCATTTTGACCAGGATGGTCATGTTAACTCATTAATCACTCAATTCATTTCATTACTCGGTTGTTGGTCTGGAAGATCAAATCATTAATCATGTTAACTTGTTCAAGATAATCATTTCAGTAATTTCATCAGATAATCATGTCACGTTAGTTAATCATTCATGTAATCACTGTGTTAGAGCGCGTATGCTCATTTTCATCATCTCATGTCATAATCATAACGTGATATTCATGCGGGAAATATAATCATCATGTGACTTTCCTACTTCAGTATGGAGAGGGCAAGAAGAGGACGTGGAGGACGAGGCCGTGGAGCGGGCCGAATCCCGAGAGCTCGTGTGAATACATGTGCAAACGCGAGAAATAATACTAATTCATCGAGCAGCGACGCTGCCACTCATTCACCTGGACGCGATCATTCACTAACGGGGAGTCGTACCCGGGACACGGCTCAGTCAGAAGGTGTCTGGGTTGACCCACTCGCTTTTATGCAGGGCATGATGGCCCAAATGACTCAGATGACACAGCTGATGGAGACGATGCATAACTCCGTCAATCAAAATCAGCAGGCTCCTCCGCCTCCACCTCAGAGGCAAGAGAGGAATGTGAGCAATATCATCGGCGACATCTCTCGCCAGAGGCCACCTACTTTTGAGGGCTCATCTGAGCCGGCGGATATCATTCATTGGCTCGAGCATTTCGAGAAGTTGTTTGCTATGGTAGAGTGTCCCGAAGGACACAAAGTTTCATTGCGGCTTACTACAGGTAAGAGCGCACATTCTTGGTGGTTGTCGTTGAAGCCCACCGAAGGATCATGTACTTGGGATCGATTCAAAACTCTCATGATGGAGAGGTATTATCCGGCCCCGCTCGGAGAGGCCAAACTGCCGAATTACTCACCCCGACCCCTCGTGACGAGGATGTTCTTGCCATTGCCGAGAAATTTCAGAACTTCTTCCTTTCGCCTCATCCATCATTCATTCGAGGCGGATAAAATCAAGTATTTCAAAGAAGAGGTGAAACCCCGTATGAGACTTCAGTTGCTTAATCATAATTGCACCACGTTGGCCGAATTCATTGAGAAAGCTCTCACCTACGAGCTTACTGCTAAGGAGATTGCTAAGCAGCAACCTTCATCTGCTAGCAAGAAGTCCAAGAACCGTAATCAGTCTGACGGCAGTCAGGCCGCTTTCAAGAAACCGCGTGCGGGCTCTGCTTTTTTTGAGCGACCCCCTGTGACGTCTAAACCCGCGAAATCTCAGTCTCGAGCGGCCAGTTCGGCTATCACCTGTTTTAACTGTGGGGATCTTGGTCATCTCAGTACCAAGTGTCCAAGACAGACTATCACGTGTCATAATTGTGGGATTGTTGGGCATAAGGCCCGTTTTTGCCGTAGGGACTCCAAACCTACTTAGACGTCATCTCAGGCCCCTAAGCAGTCAGCCGTTCAGAATCAGGCCACTCAATCAGCGTCGTTTAAAACGACAGGAGCGACTAAAGGTGGAGCCTATAGCCAGCAGACGGGAGCGTTCGGTGCCGGGACTAGCAAGCCCCGGATTTAGGAGATGAAGAAGACCGATGATCCAGAGGCCCGAATGATATCAGGTACACTCGATATTCTATCTCAACCTGTGTGTACCCTTTTTGATACTGGTGCATCACATTCATTCATTTCCGAGTCATGTTTGAGTAGACTACGTCTGGGTAGTGCTACTAGTTGTGAGTCTTATGTCATTGGCCTACCTGATGGTAGACGAATTATCGGTAATCGTGAGATTCAGAATTGTCCGATTCAGTTTAATGGTCGTGTATGGCCAGCGGACCTAATCGTAGTAGATTTGTCGAGGGACGACGTCATCTTGGGTATTGATTGGATGGATCGTCATGATGCCATCATTAGTGTCCGTAAGCGTATGATCACTATCATTTCAGACGATGGGGTTGAATGTGTGTTTCAGGGAGGTAATCCCAGTTGTTCTGGTAAGGTCATTAATTTGATGAAAGCAGTGAGATTACTCAATCAGGGGTGTGTTGGTTATTGGTGCTATATGACCAAAACCGAGAAATCATCAGTAATGTTGACGGATATTCTGGTAGTGAGGGAATATGCCGATATTTTTCCAGACGAGTTACCTGGTTTGCCTCCACAGAGGGATGTGGAATTCACGATTGAGTTAGAGCCTGGTACGTCCCCGATATCGAAGGCACCGTACCGGATGGCCCCGACTGAAATGCAGGAATTAAAGAACCAACTTGAGGAGTTATTCGAGAAGGGTTATATCCGACCGAGTGCGTCTCCGTGGGGAGCACCAGTGTTGTTTGTTAAGAATAAGGATGGTTCATTTCGTTTGTGTATTGATTATCGGGAGTTGAATAGGGTGACAATCAAGAATAAGTATCCCTTACCCCGTATTGATGATCTCTTAGATCAACTTCAGGGAGCTTCAGTATTTTCCAAGATCGACTTAAGATCTGGATATCACCAGTTGCGGATTCGAGAGTCGGACATCGCGAGGATGGCGTTTCGAACACGCTATGGTCATTATGAGTTTGTGGTTATGCCGTTTGGATTGACTAATGCACTTGCGGTATTCATGGAGTTAATGAATTGGGTGTTCATCGACTTTTTGGATCAGTTTGTTGTTATCTTCATCGATGACATTTTGATTTATTCTCGTGACCGAGAGGAACACGAGGTTCATCTTCATCAGGTTCTTGACGTGTTGAGACGAGAGCAACTTTTTGGAAAATTTTCCAAATGTGAGTTCTGGATGTCCGAAATGACTTTTCTCGGACATGTAATTTCATCAGACGGAGTTCGTGTCGACCCTCAGAAGACGGAGGCTATCCGAGATTGGTTACCTCCGAAGAATGTTAAGGAAATCCGAAGTTTTCTCAGATTAACGGGTTATTATCGGTGATTTGTGGAGGGATTTTCTAAAATCACTCAAACCTTGACGAACCTTTTGAGAAAGGATAAGAAATACACGTGGTCTGACGCGTGTCAGCGGAGTTTTGAGGAACTCAAGAGCCGGTTAATGTCAGCACCTGTACTTTCCTTGCCGCAAGGGACGGAGGGATTTGTGGTTTATAGTGATGCGTCCGGACAAGGTCTCGGATGTGTGCTCATGCAGAATGGAAAGGTTATTGCCTATGCTTCACGGCAATTGAGACCTTACGAGGTTAATTATCCGACACACGACCTGGAGCTAGCAGCCGTGGTGTTCGCATTGAAGATTTGGCGCCATTATCTTTATGGCGTTACTTGTCAGATATTCACCGATCATAAGAGTAAAGTATATATTTACTCATAAGGAGTTAAATATGCGATAGAGGCGGTGGTTAGAACTAATCAAAGATTATGATATCGAAATCCTTTACCACCCGGGCAAGGCGAACGTTGTCACCGACGCCTTAAGTCGTAAGTCCGTTCAGGAGCAGATGCTTGCTCGTTTACGATTCGAAGGAGCTTGGCGAGAATTCCTTAGACCCGAGATCGAGGTCTGGCTTCAGCGAGTTCAGGGACAGCTTTGTATGTTAGAGATTTCATCGTCACTCGAGGAGGCAATCCGAGAGAATCAGAGTTCAGACCCTTCATTGTTGCGCATCCGTGAGGATGTGACTCAGGGGAAAGACCCTGGATTTGTGGTCCACGAGGATGGACTTTTGAGGTTTAAGAATCGATTGTGCGTACCGGCGAATGACAAGTTGAAAAACTCGATTTTGATAGAAGCTCATGCTACCCCTTATTCTGTTCATCCGGGGTCTAGCAAGATGTACAAGGACTTGAAACAAAATTACTGGTGGTGTAATATGAAGCGAGAAGTCGCAGAATTTATTTCGAGATGCTTAACCTGTCAACAAGTTAAGATTGAACATCAGGGGCCGGAGGGTATGCTGAAACCTCTTCCTATTCCCAAATGGAAGTGGGAAGACATTTCTATGGATTTCATCATGAGTTTGCCGATGAGTCGTCGTGGCATGAATACGATCTGGGTGATCTTGGACCGCTTAACTAAATCAGCTCATTTCCTTGAGATTAAGGAGACGTGGGGTCCCGAGAGACTTGCTCAACTGTTCATCAAAGAGATAGTCAGACTGCACGGTACTCCTAAAAGTATCGTTTCCGATCGTGACGGACAGTTTGTGTTGCATTTTTGGAAATCAGTTCATCGTGCTATGGGAACCCAGCTTAATCTCAGTACCGCTTTTCATCCTCAGTCCGACGGACAATCAGAGAGAACCATTCAGACATTAGAGGACATTTTGAGGGCATGCGTCCTCGATTGGAAAGATGATTGGGAAGCCCAACTACCATTGATCGAGTTCACGTATAATAATAGTTGGCATACTTCGATTAAGATGGCACCTTACGAGGCCTTGTATGTTCGTCGTTGTCGATCTCCGTTGTGTTGGGACGACCTATCAGAATCAATCGGCGCCGAGCCCGATATGCTTATAGCCGCCCGTGAGAAGGTAGCTTTGATCAGGAGTCGTTTGTTGATCGCTCGAGTCGGTAAATCATATGCAGATAACCGTCGTCGACCATTAGAGTTCGAGGCAGGTGACCACGTGTTGGTCAAGGTATCCCCGAGTCGTGGTATCTTCCATTTTGGGAAGAGGGGTAAGTTGAGTTCAAGATTTATTGGACCGTTTGAGATTTTGGATCGAGTAGGCGAGTTAGCTTACCGATTGGCTTTACCTCCGGCGTTGAGCCGAATTCATAATGTGTTTCACGTCTCTCAGTTGCGGAAGTATGTTGCCGACCCAAGTCACATACTTCAGTTCGACGAAATCGAGATCGCCGATGATCATTCATATGAGGAGCATCCTATATGAGTTTTAGAGCGGCGAATCAAACAGTTGAGGATTAAGACGATTCCTTTGGTTAAAATTCAGTGGTCTAGACACGGAGTCGAAGAGGCTACTTGGGAAACTGAGGATAGTATGCGGGAGAGTTATCCCGAGTTGTTTGACCCTTAGTTTCGGGGACGAAACTCTTTTAAGGGGGGGTGTATGTAATACCCAGTTGTAATTCAGTTACTATCATTCAATATTTATCATTCAGTAATTGTCATTCAGTAATTTCACTCACTAATGATCAATTGTCACTCATATTCAATCATGGTATTCATCATTCAGAGTAATTGTATCGTGTATCAATCGTCATTCATCACTAATCTAATTGGAGTTTCGTGCCGTGTTTATCATCATCGTCATTTTCATTGTGGACTGTGCGTGAGGAGTAGCGCACGCTACGTACTCTTTTTAGCGCACGCTAATTGAGTATAGGTAGCGCACGCTACCACTCAGCATTAGCGCACGCTAAGGTTACCCTGGCTGCAGTCCAGAAGGTACTGGACTGCAGGTGAGTTATAAGTAGCGCACGCTACGAATGGTAAGTAGCGCGCGCTAGTGGGTTGTATTAGCGCACGCTAATAATTGCTGTAGCGAGCGCTAAGGACGGATCAGGTTGAGTCCAGTGGCTACTCGACTGCACTGGATTAATTCATAGCGCACGCTATGAGTAATATTTAGCGTACGCAAACGGTGTAGTAGCGCACGCTAAATATTGGTTGTAGCGCACGCTCAGGAGTCGAATCGAGAGGCAGGCGGTTTCGGATCCCGATCGCCATCTAATTATTCGTTAGCGCACGCTAATGGTATGGTTGTAGCGCACGCTACAAAAGGTACGTAGCGCGCGCTACCGTTTTTGGACAGTGGGTACTGGACTACCCAACATTACCCGTTAGCGCACGCTACGCACAAGGGCTAGCGCATGCTAACCTGGAGTGACTATATATTGGACAGTTAGCTTGAGTTTCATCATTTCTCATTTCCCTTCGTTTTTGGAGCGACTTCGGGCGATTTCGGGCGACTTGGAGTGTCCTCTTCGTGCTGCTATCACCTATCATCATATTCAAGGCTTTGAGTTGGATTATCATCACTTCATCATCTCCTTAACATCAAATCAAAGGTATTAATCTCTTGGATCTAGAATTTCGGATTTTTGGGTTTTTCCTTCCGATTTCTTCGTGTAAGCTTGGATTATCATTGGAATATGTTAGATATGGATTATCTGCCTTGGATAAATACATTCCTACGGATTTAATGGCTATTTTCGGAATTATTTCAAGAACCCTTGGGGTTGACTTCGGTTAATTGGGGATTTTCCGATTGATGTGGTTGTAATCTTGAATTGTGGATTCCTATTCGATTATTGATATCATTGAAGTGTTTTGTTAGTTTGAAATACTCATTTTGGTGTTGGTTTCGATTAATTCGGGATTGGATATTTCCGAAGTTGTGTGGTTGGTTACGTATTCGTTTGAATGCCCCTATGAGTTTGATTATCGTTGTATCGACTTTTGGGTTGGTCGTGTTTTGTTGCTTGACACGTGTATTGATCGGTTGTTGGTAATTATTGTTATTCAAGGTTGTTCGAGTGACCGGTATATCGATTAGGACGTTGTTCGTGGAGGGACTTTGTCATCGGTATTGTGTAAGTTAACTCTTACTCGGTTAAAAGGATACTCATTCCTTTTGTTGTTGATTGCTCATAATCATAATTCATTCATCATAATATTAATCATATTGAGACTTTTAATTGTCGAATAATCATTTCATTCACGAGGAGCGACAGTTCCAAATCATTTCATTGGGTTATCAACCAAGTCACTATTATTTTCATCTCGGTGAGTCATCTTGGCCTTGTCGAATTATTATTCATTGGTATTCATTGTGGTCATTCTCGTTCATATGACCTTCTGGGTTCATATTGCGTCCCCGGGTGTGGCTGTGTGGAATTTTTAGTCAGGCACACGATGGTCATGTATTGGGTTCACCGATACATTGGACCGTGCACACGGTAAAGCTTAACTCCGTGAGACTAATTAGGTACAAGGACGGGTGTGTCCGGTCATTCGTCTTGTACACTTGCACAGGACATTACGGGCGTACTATGGTACTCCTCTTCAGCGTAATTCATGACTAAGGATATTTCATAACTTCAGTTTATTCATGATTGTGTATTTTCAACCCTTGAGGATTGTTGTTACGTATGCGGCCCGTTGGGGATTTTGTTTTAGTCACGGCCAGGCACAGGCACGGGAAGAGCATCTTGTGGCGAGGAGTCCTGATGATACTAGTAGGGGGCCCCAGTCATTTCGTTTGTTTCAGTCATTTCAGTTATTCCGTCATTTGTATTTTCCGCTGCAAAATTCCGTTTGAGATGTTTAATTGTTCAGGGTGGTGTATTTTATCTCCATATAAAAATGTACTAGTATTCGGTTTAGTCCTGGTGTATTGTACTTAAACTCCTCATCGGAGTACTTGGTAATATAATGTGGTTCCGTACTACAATTATATTATTTAATTCATCATTTTCATTTGCCTGGTGGGTCCCAGTCGGGGATTCACGACACTGTAATATCCGCCTAGTTTGGGGTGTTACATCGACGGGGCCACGGAGGGAGTCCAATGGTTTCGCCCTGGATTCACGAGTAAAAACTTCATAGGTTGGTGTATATATTTTGTTAATGTGTTTGCTCATCTCGGGAGGGTTCGATGGGGCCACTGAGGGAGTCCAATGGTTTCGCCCTGGACTCACGAGTGAAACTTCACGATTTTATGTCCGTCGAGGACACGTGACGTGGATTTTAACCTTGTGTATTGTTGTTGGTTTCATTTATCAAAACAAAACTTTTGGGCTGTGACCCCCGTTGATTTTTGAATGAGAAGGATTCAATAATCCTAAATTTTTTTCTATTAAAACTCTCTATGGCATTTTAAACCGTTTTATAAATTGTTTTCCCTTGATTTGTGACCTTTCGGTTTTGGGATGTTTTACCCAAACTCTTGCCTCGGGAAGTATTTTTCGTTACGTTTGGATCTTTGAGGATTCCTGGTTATTATTATCCTTGGAAATTGTATTGTATGGCTCGTATTTGCACTTTGTTCTTGCACTAGAAAAACATTGGAGTTTTGCTAACCCCCGAGTATTCGGGGGGTGGATGTCTGTTTTTGCATTCAGGTTTGGTAGCATAACACAGGGTCGGCACGAAGGATGATGAAAGATGAACGATACTAATCACACGAGGATCCGTATGATGTCATTGGTTTAGTTGTATTTTATTTCCGCTGTTGTATTCTTTCCTGTTGTACGGGAGTGTGTTGTATTCGACCCCTGCGTGGGCATGTAATGTGTTTGAGTTGTATATATTAATTGAAAGACCAAATCGGTCTACTGAGTCATTTTAGCCTTAAAGGCATTGTTGAGATGTTTTACGTTGTTTACCATCCTGGTAGATCTTTGAGGAAAGGGTCTACGGCGTGTAATATCCCTGAGTGGATTGGGGGTGTTACATAAATGGTATCAGAGCATAGGTTGTGGAAACCTAGGCTGTCGGCTCAGTGGTGTCTGTTGAGTTTTGTCTCGTCGGATTTTATCTGACTGAGTCGTGTCGCAACGCGTCGTCTGAGTCTGTTGGTCGTGATTAGTATCGTGGAGCGATCATCATCTTCGTGCGACCTTTGGATGTAAGTCTCCTTTCTTTGTGTTGTGCCTCGTGTGACATGAGCTGCTTGTATGATTATATTGTTGATTGATTGAATCCTTTGTGGATTTTGATTTTGTGATATGTGGGTATTCTGTAACACCCCCAGATTTAACCGGAAATATTACAGCGCCGTGGGCCCCGAGATGGAACCCACAAGGCTAAAAAGAAATTTTCACAAACATTTACAAATGCCCAAAAGGCCAACGACGGTACTAACTTTAAAAATTCACAAAGACTTATAAAATCCATTTATCAAAAACCGTCGTAAAACTCATTTGAAATCGCAAGGCCAAACAGCCGATACTCAAAAGTTTAGAAAACGATTTCCAAAGTAACCTCAGTTACCAGATACCAAAAGAGCGTCTCAAAATACTCACGCAGCGGAAAAAGACCAACCAAAACGATACTCTAGCAGCGGAAAACAAGAACCAATCAAGAAACTCAATGTACAGAACATGTCCTAGCCAGTATCCTCCGGGAAGCTCATCTCTTCACGACCGCTACAAGCTCGATACTCCGAGAACCTAAAAGAAATCCCACGACGGGGTCAGCCATAATATCCAACAATGATAACTGTCACATCACATTAATAATAACATACCAATGAGAATACAACATAAGAATACGACCAATGTAATCTTACCGCCATAACTTTGCTTACTCAAGTGATTCTCATCAGAGTAGCCATTATCACATTTCACATCATGTACTCGATTTACCAATAAACTCGAACATAATATAAGTATTGTACCTCAAACAATACTCAAGGTTCTCAAACTGTCATAACCAACTCACGATACGGAAATATACCATTTCTGACCAATACGATCCATCGAATAACATCATCAAATCCCAAGAGGATAACCGATCGTCCATCAAGACAAATACCAAAGGAAAATACGGAACATACCTCGAGATATGAAGTGCCACGACAATCATACCAGTCTAATCCGAGATCGGATCAATGCAATACGGACAAGGTCCTAACACAAGACCTACAAATGCATACTCATATGACCACGTCAATATGATCACAACAATAACAATCATGTATACTCAATGGAAATCCGACGATCCAGCGCCCTCAGCATAGATCCCTTTGTTGATCCTATCAGATCAACATAAGGTGGATAACTAACAATACACATGTGAACAACAACACATGATAAAATCAATGATGCGAATTCACCAGATTCCATCAACACAATACTGGTAATCCAACGATCCAGCGCCCTCAGCATAGATCCCCATGATGATCCCGTCGAACCAACGCATGGTGGAAAACCTGTCCAACGATCCAGCGCCCTCAGCATAGATCCCCATGATAATCCCGTCAAACCAACGCATGGTGGACATTCGATCCAGCGCCCTCAGCATAGATCCTCATAATCCCATCGGATTATTTACACAACAAAAACAACACAATATGCATACACATATGCAAATCAACACGTTCATCCACATGAACAACATAACATGCACGACAACATGACAATATACTAGGACTACTTCATGTTCAACAACATGAAAGAAAATGTACGAGACCAAAATAAATAACACTAAACCATAATCAATATGGAATACTTGCCCCGAGTCCTTCGGGAGCAACCTCGATGTCCAATCATCACCGACGATTATCCTCAATGCTCGGCGATCCAAACGTACAATGAACTATAGATACTCATATCTTCGTCTTTATTATAATGTAACCTCGATACTCGAAGTTACCAATAACTGAGATAAAGCATATACATTATGATTTACCTCCCAGAATCGAAAGAACGATATGCGATCCGAATATCCAGAGTTCACAATAATAATCATCGCTATATGCATTATAAACGAAATGAAACTGAAACCATTCATTAAATATTATAACTGAGCAAGTAATAACTTGCCTCGATACCGATACCACGAAGCTGCTGCCGAACACATTGCCTTTGTCTACGAGCTCCTCAGCCCCGATCAAAAGCATTACAATGGACATACTCGAACACGACCGCAATATCCGGTTATAATCACCGATCAGCAATCTCAACCTATCGAAGAAATCAAATAACACATATCCGATAACAATCAACAACTGACAATACTAACCAATCGAACTCAACGGTTCAACACAACCTCGAATCAACACAGTCAGAACCAACCAAGTCAAACCATCACGAATTCCTAATCAAAACACAAAAATACTGCACTGTCTGCCTACTTAGCGCACGTTAATCACCTAACGTGGCGTGCGCTAAGTTGCTCCCGTTAGCGTGCGCTAGCCAGTAAGCTTAGCGTGCGCTAATGCTGTACAGTGGCATGCATTCCAAGAATCGACTAGCATCTTGCAACTACGAATCCGAATGAAGGGAGACATAAATCTCCATATCTCTTGAAGATAAACGACACCATAACTATCACAAGGATAATATCAATGTCCATATATCAATAATAACATCAACAATCAAACCGACTCGATAACAAGGATCATATCATATTCAATCCGGAATTCAACCTCGTATCATGATTTAACTCCTCTAAATCGATCAATATAATTAACAAGATTCAGAAATCCATCTTAGATCGGGTTAAACGAATCACCATCCTTATAGTAAGAAGAATCTTAACTAACATCCGAAACTCTTATCAAAATTCCATTGAATCTCATATAATATCATCATATGATTATCCAACATGCTCCTTACATGAAATCATCCAAGAAAAATGAACCATCATCAAGAGGATACGAAAATTACCTGGATTGGATGAACCAAGAATAAGAACACTAGACTCCATTCCAAGAATCATGAATAACTTGAAGAACGAGGCTTGAATCCATGCTCTCCATCTTAATCTTGTTAAAGATCATCATCTCTCAGTGTTTAGGTCCTCAAACCTCTCTCTAAAAACTCTCTCTCTCGGTTACAAGGAAGGAATGGACGAAATGCTTCATAACACCCTTCTGTCCCTTTTTATAATATTCATTATTAGCGTGCGCTAACATCTCATGTTTAGCGTGCGCTACCGCCTTAGCGTGCGCTAAATGACTTTGTTAGCGTGCGCTATCGAAGCCCAAAGGCTACTGCCTTGCTTCGTAAACTAACTTACGTACGTAATGCCCATGCATTAACGTACGTAAAACATCCTGCTTAGCGTACGCAAGTCATTTATCTTAGCGTGCGCTATCCGAAGTTGACTTGCTACAGTGTTCACCTACCACTCGCCCCCATATTCCGACAAAGATCGCAAGGATAAGATTCCTTGTTGATCGATACATAGTTAGCGTGCGCTAAGCCTAATATTTTAGCGTGCGCTAATACTTCAGGACAACAACCGTTGACTTACGAGCGTGCGCCAAAGCGGCCGGGTCCACACGCAGATTCCTTCCGATTCATGCGCACTAGCGTCGCTAACCTATAAACGTAGCGTCGCTAATCCTGCACGATAGCGTGCGTTATGCATGAATATCAGCGTGCGCTAATAAGGCTATACTTAGCCATTTTCCGCAGTTCTTGTCCAACGTCTCGACATACCAAAAGCGAACATAAGACACACTGAACACAAACACTGAATCCAATAATATCATCATACGATATACCCAATATCAAAAGTACGACAACCTGATACACAATATCCTCAAATGTAATTGTCGACCAAATACGACAATTATACCGATACTGATATCTCAGTCCTTTATTTATTTTATCTCTACTGTACAGATTCCACGCTGTACAATATAACTCGGATAAAATAATATTAAACATCAGTAGTAGAAATTCCGGATATTACATTCTACACCCCTTAAAATAAGTTTCGTCCTCGAAACTTGCAATCCATCATAAAACGAACAAACATACCGTTCAACTCAAAATATCCCAAAACCATCACGACAACGATTTATCATCATCATTACCGAATATCCAAAAGAGCATACTTCCAAATACGCAGGTCGACGATCTCCGGAGATACTAGCCAGCGTTCTCACGGTACAGTCTCAATACGCTTACGATCACAATTCCCTGATTCTCAACAAAATATATATCAATCACATTTTCAAAACCAGTTTGAAATCATATATTCTTGTCAAAAGACAAATTTTCGAAAATTCTTTCAAGAGTTTGAAAACTCAAAACATAAATTTTGGTAAGACCACAAAATCAATTTTCGAAAAATTAACTTGGCTCGATGGTGCCAAGTATTTGATAACAGTTTCCTTCGAATCCACACGATTTCGAAGTTTTAAAATGAAAAGTATGCAAATGCTCGACTATATCCATACTCGTGTATACCAATTCGGTTCGTCACCAATATCCACTGATATTCCATCAGAAAACCACACGATCGAGTTCCAAAATCTCAATATATAAATTCCGACTAAACTCCTTTTCCACACATGACTTGCAACGTCAGTCATTAACCCATCCTGGATCACCTTAAATATGATATGACAAAATATTGAAACAAATCCACAGATAGAAAGACTTCACGAGAGGTTCTATTTGAACAAGTAAACCTAAGCCTCGAAAGGCGTAAATAACATAGGTAAACGATTGGTAAAGTATTTTACAAGTCTCGGAGTTTTAAGAAAAGAAAAGCCGTTTGAAACATTAGGGTCTTAGCCGTAACTCGTTCCGCATTACAAAAAGTTTAAAAAGTAGAAAACCCCTTTTCGGACTTCAAGTCTGAGTTATAAAACCATTTCAAAATCGATTGGGTCTCGCCCAAAATCATTTTCCGTAAAACATCCATAAAATATTCATTTTGAAAAGTATCATTTTCAAATGCTCAAAAGCGATTCATGTATCTCAAATGAATTAACATGCTACATGTTCTTCTCAACAATCCATAGTCCTTCTCCCGATTACACAATTCCGTTCCAAAATCTAGCTGATATACTGATTTCCAAAATCATAACTTCTCAAGATCATCAATCCTATCCCAACTCTGTCACCTTATATTGAAATGCATAATATCTGCTGAATCTCAAAACATATCAACTTAGAACGGCAGTAAATCTCAATGAAATTCAAAAATCCGAATACTTACAGATCGTGAAGCCGACGATTCCCCGTGATACTGGCACATGTCTAGACTCAAGAAAATACTCGACACAGGTATTTTCAAAACTCACGTTTTGCAAACTCAGTGCAACTCAAGAACACAATATATCACGTAAACACCATTTGGAAAAGTTATAACAAGCCCAGTACGATACTCGCAAATCCGATAACGCACAAGCCTGAGTGAACAACAAAGACTCACGACTCTAGTATTTGTCAATCGACAACTCGAATGACGCAACAAAAACATGACCCAACTCGACCCAAATGCCTAGGTTTTCTCAACCTAAGCTCTGATACCATATTCTGTAACACCCCCAGATTTAACCGGAAATATTACAGCGCCGTGGGCCCCGAGATGGAACCCACAAGGCTAAAAAGAAATTTTCACAAACATTTACAAATGCCCAAGAGGCCAACGGCAGTACTAACTTTAAAAATTCACAAAGACTTATAAAATCCATTTATCAAAAACCGTCGTAAAACTCATTTGAAATCGCAAGGCCAAACAGCCGATACTCAAAAGTTTAGAAAACGATTTCCAAAGTAACCTCAGTTACCAGATACCAAAAGAGCGTCTCAAAATACTCACGCAGCGGAAAAAGACCAACCAAAACGATACTCTAGCAGCGGAAAACAAGAACCAATCAAGAAACTCAATGTACAGAACATGTCCTAGCCAGTATCCTCCGGGAAGCTCATCTCTTCACGACCGCTACAAGCTCGATACTCCGAGAACCTAAAAGAAATCCCACGATGGGGTCAGCCATAATATCCAACAATGATAACTATCACATCACATTAATAATAACATACCAATGAGAATACAACATAAGAATACGACCAATGTAATCTTACCGCCATAACTTTGCTTACTCAAGTGATTCTCATCAGAGTAGCCATTATCACATTTCACATCATGTACTCGATTTACCAATAAACTCGAACATAATATAAGTATTGTACCTCAAACAATACTCAAGGTTCTCAAACTGTCATAACCAACTCACGATACGGAAATATACCATTTCTGACCAATACGATCCATCGAATAACATCATCAAATCCCAAGAGGATAACCGATCGTCCATCAAGACAAATACCAAAGGAAAATACGGAACATACCTCGAGATATGAAGTGCCACGACAATCATACCAGTCTAATCCGAGATCAGATCAATGCAATACGGACAAGGTCCTAACACAAGACCTACAAATGCATACTCATATGACCACGTCAATATGATCACAACAATAACAATCATGTATACTCAATGGAAATCCGACGATCCAGCGCCCTCAGCATAGATCCCTTTGTTGATCCTATCAGATCAACATAAGGTGGATAACTAACAATACACATGTGAACAACAACACATGATAAAATCAATGATGCGAATTCACCAGATTCCATCAACACAATACTCGTAATCCAACGATCCAGCGCCCTCAGCATAGATCCCCATGATGATCCCGTCGAACCAACGCATGGTGGAAAACACATCCAACGATCCGGCGCCCTCGGATAGATCCCCATGATAATCCCGTCAAACCAACGCATGGTGGACATTCGATCCAGCGCCCTCGGATAGATCCTCATAATCCCATCGGATTATTTACACAACAAAAACAACACAATATGCATACACATATGCAAATCAACACGTTCATCCACATGAACAACATAACATGCACGACAACATGACAATATACTAGGACTACTTCATGTTCAACAACATGAAAGAAAATGTACGAGACCAAAATAAATAACACTAAACCATAATCAATATGGAATACTTGCCCCGAGTCCTTGGGAGCAACCTCGATGTCCAATCATCACCGACGATTATCCTCAATGCTCGGCGATCCAAACGTCTGATGAACTATAGATACTCATATCTTCGTCTTTATTATAATGTAACCTCGATACTCGGTTACCAATAAGCGAGATAAAGCATATACATTATGATTTACCTCCCGAATCGAAAGAGCGATATGCGATCCGAATATCCGAGTTCACAATAATAATCATCGCTATATGCATTATAAACGAAATGAAATGAAACCATTCATTAAATATTATAATCGAGCAAGTAATAACTTGCCTCGATACCGATACCACGAAGCCATTGCCGAACACATTGCCTTTGTCTACGAGCTCCTCGGCCCGATCAAAAGCATTACAATGGACAAACTCGAACACGACCGCAATATCCGGTTATAATCACCGATCAGCAATCTCAACCTAACGAAGAAATCAAATAAAACATATCATATAACAATCAACAACAGACAATACTAACCAATCGAACTCAACGGTTCAACACAACCTCGAATCAACACAATAACCAACCAAGTCAAACCATCACGAATTCCTAATCAAAACACAAAAATACGCATCGTCGCCTACTTAGCGCACGTTAATCACCTAACGTGGCGTGCGCTAAGTTGCTCCCGTTAGCGTGCGCTAGCCGTAAGCTTAGCGTGCGCTAATGTCTGATGGCATGCATTCCAAGCATCGACTAGCATCTTGCAACTACGAATCCGAATGAAGGAGACATAAATCTCCATATCTCTTGAAGATAAACGACACCATAACTATCACAAGGATAATATCAATGTCCATATATCAATAATAACATCAACAATCAAACCGACTCGATAACAAGGATCATATCATATTCAATCCGAATTCAACCTCGTATCATGATTTAACTCCTCTAAATCGATCAATATAATTAACAAGATTCGAAATCCATCTTAGATCGGGTTAAACGAATCACCATCCTTATAGTAAGAAGAATCTTAACTAACATCCGAAACTCTTATCAAAATTCCATTGAATCTCATATAACATCATCATATGATTATCCAACATGCTCCTTACATGAAATCATCCAAGAAAAATGAACCATCATCAAGAGGATACGAAAATTACCTGGATTGGATGAACCAAGAATAAGAACACTAGACTCCATTCCAAGAATCATGAATAACTTGAAGAACGAGGCTTGAATCCATGCTCTCCATCTTAATCTTGTTAAAGATCATCATCTCTCAGTGTTTAGGTCCTCAAACCTCTCTCTAAAAACTCTCTCTCTGTTACAAGGAAGGAATGGGACGAAATGCTTCATAACACCCTTGTCCCTTTTTATAATATTCATTATTAGCGTGCGCTAACATCTCATGTTTAGCGTGCGCTACCGCTTAGCGTGCGCTAAATGACTTTGTTAGCGTGCGCTATCGAAGCCCAAAGGCTCGCCTTGCTTCGTAAACTAACTTACGTACGTAATGCCCATGCATTAACGTCGTAAAACATCTGCTTAGCGTACGCAAGTCATTTATCTTAGCGTCGCTATCCGAAGTTGACTTGCTACGGTATTCACCTACCACTCGCCCCCATATTCCGACAAAGATCGGCAAGGATAAGATTCCTTGTTGATCGATACATAGTTAGCGTCGCTAAGCCTAATATTTTAGCGTGCGCTAATACTTCAGACAACAACCGTTGACTTACGAGCGTGCGCAAAGCGGCCGGTCCACACGCAGATTCCTTCCGATATATGCGCACTAGCGTCGCTAACATATAAACGTAGCGTCGCTAATCACCGCGATAGCGTCGTTATGCATGAATATCGGTGTCGCTAATAAGGCTATACTTAGCCATTTTCCGCAGATTCTTGTCCAACGTCTCGACATACCAAAAGCGAACATAAGACACACCGAACACAAACACCGAATCGATAATATCATCATACGATATACCCAATATCAAAAGTACGACAACCCGATACACAATATCCTCAAATGTAATTGTCGACCAAATACGACAATTATACCGATATCGATATCTCGATCCTTTATTTATTTTATCTCTCTGCATGATTCCACATTTGCATAATATAACTCGGATAAAATAATATTAAACATCGATAGTAGAAATTCCGGATATTACATTCTACACCTTAAAATAAGTTTCGTCCTCGAAACTTGCAATCCATCATAAAGCGAACAAACATACCGTTCAACTCAAAATATCCCAAAACCATCACGACAACGATTTATCATCATCATTACCGAATATCCAAAAGAGCATACTTCCAAATACGCAGTCGACGATCTCCTGAGATACTAGCAGCGTTCTCACGGATGATCTCAATACGCTTACGATCACAATTCCCTGATTCTCAACAAAATATATATCAATCACATTTTCAAAACCAGTTTGAAATCATATATTCTTGTCAAAAGACAAATTTTCGAAAATTCTTTCAAGAGTTTGAAAACTCAAAACATAAATTTTGGTAAGACCACAAAATCAATTTTCGAAAAATTAACTTGGCTCGATGGTGCCAAGTATTTGATATGATTTCCTTCGAATCCACACGATTTCGAAGTTTTAAAATGAAAAGTATGCAAATGCTCGACTATATCCATACTCGTGTATACCAATTCGGTTCGTCACCAATATCCACTGATATTCCATCAGAAAACCACACGATCGAGTTCCAAAATCTCAATATATAAATTCCGACTAAACTCCTTTTCCACACATGACTTGCAACGTCAGTCATTAACCCATCCTGGATCACCTTAAATATGATATGACAAAATATTGAAACAAATCCACACAGCGAAAGACTTCCCGAGAGGTTCAATTTGAACAAGTAAACCAAAGCCTCGAAAGGCGGAAATAACATAGGTAAACGATTGGTAAAGTGTTTTACAAGTCTCGGGAGTTTTAAGAAAACAGAAAAGCCGTTTGAAACATTAGGGTCTTAGCCCGTAACTCGTTCCGCATTACAAAAAGTTTAAAAAGTAGAAAACCCCTTTTCGGACTTCAAGTCCCTGAGTTATAAAACCATTTCAAAATCGATTGGGTCTCGGCCCAAAATCATTTACCGTAAAACATCCATAAAATAATCATATTGAAAAGAATCAATTACAAATGCACAAAAGCGATTCATGTATCTCAAATGAATTAACATGCTACATGTTCTTCTCAACAATCCATAGTCCTTCTCCCGATTACACAATTCCGTTCCAAAATCTAGTGATATCGATTTCCAAAATCATAACTTCTCAAGATCATCAATCCTATCCCAACTCTGTCACCTTATATTGAAATGCATAATATCTCTGAATCTCAAAACATATCAACTTAGAACGGTAAATCTCAATGAAATTCAAAATCCGAATACTTACAGATCGTGAAGCCGACGATTCCCGTGATATCTTGGCACATGTCTAGACTCAAGAAAATACTCGACACAGGTATTTTCAAAACTCACGTTTTGCAAACTCAGTGCAACTCAAGAACACAATATATCACGTAAACACCATTTGGAAAAGTTATAACAAGCCCAGTACGATACTGGCAAATCCGATAACGCACAAGCCTGAGTGAACAACAAAGACTCACGACTCTAGTATTTGTCAATCGACAACTCGAATGACGCAACAAAAACATGACCCAACTCGACCCAAATGCCTAGGTTTTCTCAACCTAAGCTCTGATACCATATTCTGTAACACCCCCAGATTTAACCGGAAATATTACAGCGCCGTGGGCCCCGAGATGGAACCCACAAGGCTAAAAAGAAATTTTCACAAACATTTACAAATGCCCAAGAGGCCAACGACGGTACTAACTTTAAAAATTCACAAAGACTTATAAAATCCATTTATCAAAAACCGTCGTAAAACTCATTTGAAATCGCAAGGCCAAACAGCCGATACTCAAAAGTTTAGAAAACGATTTCCAAAGTAACCTCAGTTACCAGATACCAAAAGAGCGTCTCAAAATACTCACGCAGCGGAAAAAGACCAACCAAAACGATACTCTAGCAGCGGAAAACAAGAACCAATCAAGAAACTCAATGTACAGAACATGTCCTAGCCAGTATCCTCCGGGAAGCTCATCTCTTCACGACCGCTACAAGCTCGATACTCCGAGAACCTAAAAGAAATCCCACGATGGGGTCAGCCATAATATCCAACAATGATAACTATCACATCACATTAATAATAACATACCAATGAGAATACAACATAAGAATACGACCAATGTAATCTTACCGCCATAACTTTGCTTACTCAAGTGATTCTCATCAGAGTAGCCATTATCACATTTCACATCATGTACTCGATTTACCAATAAACTCGAACATAATATAAGTACTGTACCTCAAACAATACTCAAGGTTCTCCAACTGTCATAACCAACTCACGATACGGAAATAACCATTTCTGACCAATACGATCCATCGAATAACATCATCAAATCCCAAGAGGATAACCTATCGTCCATCAAGACAAATACCAAAGGAAAATACGAAACATACCTCGAGATATGAAGTGCCACGACAATCATACCAGTCTAATCCGAGATCAGATCAATGCAATACGGACAAGGTCCTAACACAAGACCTACAAATGCATACTCATATGACCACGTCAATATGATCACAACAATAACAATCATGTATACTCAATGGAAATCCGACGATCCAGCGCCCTCAGCATAGATCCCTTTGTTGATCCTATCAGATCAACATAAGGTGGATAACTAACAATACACATGTGAACAACAACACATGATAAAATTAATGATGCGAATTCACAAGATTCCATCAACACAATACCGGTAATCCAACGATCCAGCGCCCTCAGCATAGATCCCCATCATGATCCCGTCGAACCAACGCATGGTGGAAAACCTGTCCAGCGATCCAGCACCCTCAGCATAGATCCCCATGATGATCCCGTCGAACCAACGCATGGTGGACATTCGATCCAGCGCCCTCAGCATAGATACTCATAATCCCATCGGATTATTTACACAACAAAAACAACACAATATGCATACACATATGCAAATCAACACGTTCATCCACATGAACAACATAACATGCACGACAACATGACAATATACTAGGACTACTTCATGTTCAACAACATGAAAGAAAATGTACGAGACCAAAATAAATAACACTAAACCATAATCAATATGGAATACTTGCCCCGAGTCCTTCGGGAGCAACCTCGATGTCCAATCATCACCGACGATTATCCTCAATGCTCGGCGATCCAAACGTACAATGAACTATAGATACTCATATCTTCGTCTTTATTATAATGTAACCTCGACTCGAAGTTACCAATAACTGAGATAAAGCATATACATTATGATTTACCTCCCAGAATCGAAAGAACGATATGCGATCCGAATATCCAGAGTTCACAATAATAATCATCGCTATATGCATTATAAACGAAATGAAACTGAAACCATTCATTAAATATTATAACTGAGCAAGTAATAACTTGCCTCGATACCGATACCACGAAGCTGCTGCCGAACACATTGCCTTTGTCTACGAGCTCCTCAGCCCCGATCAAAAGCAATACAATGGACATACTCGAACACGACGGCAATATTCGGTTATAATCACCGATCAGCAATCTCAACCTATCGAAGAAATCAAATAACACATATCCGATAACAATCAACAACTGACAATACTAACCAATCGAACTCAACGGTTCAACACAACCTCGAATCAACACAGTCAGAACCAACCAAGTCAAACCATCACGAATTCCTAATCAAAACACAAAAATACTGCACTGTCTGCCTACTTAGCGCACGTTAATCACCTAACGTGGCGTGCGCTAAGTTGCTCCCGTTAGCGTGCGCTAGCCAGTAAGCTTAGCGTGCGCTAATGCTGTACAGTGGCATGCATTCCAAGCATCGACTAGCATCTTGCAACTACGAATCCGAATGAAGGGAGACATAAATGTCCATATCTCTTGAAGATAAACGACACCATAACTATCACAAGGATAATATCAATGTCCATATATCAATAATAACATCAACAATCAAACCGACTCGATAACAAGGATCATATCATATTCAATCCGGAATTCAACCTCGTATCATGATTTAACTCCTCTAAATCGATCAATATAATTAACAAGATTCAGAAATCCATCTTAGATCGGGTTAAACGAATCACCATCCTTATATTAAGAAGAATCTTAACTAACATCCGAAACTCTTATCAAAATTCCATTGAATCTCATATAACATCATCATATGATTATCCAACATGCTCCTTACATGAAATCATCCAAGAAAAATGAACCATCATCAAGAGGATACGAAAATTACCTGGATTGGATGAACCAAGAATAAGAACACTAGACTCCATTACAAGAATCATGAATAACTTGAAGAACGAGGCTTGAATCCATGCTCTCCATCTTAATCTTGTTAAAGATCATCATCTCTCAGTGTTTGGGACCTCAAACCTCTCTCTAAAAACTCTCTCTCTCGGTTACAAGGAAGGAATGGCCGAAATGCTTCATAACACCCTTCTGTCCCTTTTTATAATATTCATTATTAGCGTGCGCTAACATCTCATGTTTAGCGTGCGCTACCGCCTTAGCGTGCGCTAAATGACTTTGTTAGCGTGCGCTATCGAAGCCCAAAGGCTACCGCCTTGCTTCGTAAACTAACTACGTACGTAATGCCCATGCATTAACGTCGTAAAACATCTGCTTAGCGTCGCAAGTCATTTATCTTAGCGTGCGCTATCCGAAGTTGACTTGCTACGGTATTCACCTACCACTCGCCCCCATATTCCGGACATCCGGCAAGGATAAGATTCCTTGTTGGTCGATACATAGTTAGCGTGCGCTAAGCCTAATATTTTAGCGTGCGCTAATACTTCGAGACAACAACCGTTGACTTACGAGCGTGCGCCAGCGGCGGGTCCACACGCAGATTCCTTCCGATATATCCGCACTAGCGTCGCTAACATATAAACGTAGCGTCGCTAATCACGCGATAGCGTGCGTTATGCATGAATATCAGTGTCCGCTAATAAGGCTATACTTAGCCATTTTCCGCAGTTCTTGTCCAACGTCTCGACATACCAAAAGCGAACATAAGACACACTGAACACAAACACTGAATCCAATAATATCATCATACGATATACCCAATATCAAAAGTACGACAACCTGATACACAATATCCTCAAATGTAATTGTCGACCAAATACGACAATTATACCGATACTGATATCTCAGTCCTTTATTTATTTTATCTCTACTGTACAGATTCCACGCTGTACAATATAACTCGGATAAAATAATATTAAACATCAGTAGTAGAAATTCCGGATATTACATATTCGATTGTAATATTTTATTTATATGAGGAGCGGTGTCGCTGCTAATGTATTTTCGAACTGTATTTTATCCGCTGCGTGAGTCCTTTCAAAATGACTTTCAGTATTGTTAGGCGTATTTTTATATGCTTATTTATCATTATTTTATATTCATTTGAGGTCTAAATCTGCTTAAATGAGATTTTAATGCACTATTCTTCTATGTTTGGCAGGAAATTGGAGTCCGGAAACCTAAAACGACGAAAAACGGGCGAAAACGGCAATTTTTTGCCTGGGGCCGTGGCACGAACCAAGTGAGCCGCGGCACACGTAGGTGACCTGAAATCCCGAGCGAACTGTACTAGGGGCCGCGGCACAAGGATGCTGAGCCGCGGTCCAGGAAGAAAAATAGCGCGCCCAGGCATGGGGCGCTGAACGTTGGGGCCGCGGCACAGATTAAGTGAGCCGCGGCCCACGGGGCGGTTTTGATATGTTGGCCGCGATGCTGGGCCGTTTTTGGAGCAGTTTTCGACCCAATCCCCGGACGCCTTTTGGAGGCTCATGATTGTTATAAATAGGGGTTTAAGGTCTAAAAAGAGGCATCATCGAATTAGGGGATTATCATCGAATTAGGGGATTATCAAGGATTATCATCGGATGATCGATCATCGAGGAATCAAGAAGAAGCAGAAACACCAAGGAGAAGAGAGCGGAAGCTAGAGAACGGGGGGATCCGAACTATTCGACTGCGTTTGATCTTTATGCTTTCTTTAATTATTTTTGTATTTTTATTTTCAAGCATGTCAGGCTAAAACCCTGTTCTAGGATTTTGATGAAACCGAGGTTTTGATGAATTAACTTTTGATTATTAATTCAATTCCCTTTTCTATTGAGTTTTCCCAATTGTTCTTAATGCTTTCAATTGTGTGGCCTATAATCGAATTGTTTTAATTAAGCAACTCGAATCGGGAGAGGAGAGTTGGTGAGGAATGAAATTGGTGAGAACCGTTTTATCTTGTGAGATAGGAATATACTCATAGGAACTATGTGGCTTTTCTGAAGATTCCGTGCTTTTTGCCTATTGTCGAATTAATCCACCTAGGAATAGAGTGTATTATTCGCCTTAGAAAAATCTATTGACCTCGGGAGAGGCGGCAGAGTATTTTAGCAACCTTCGCCTTCAATAAATTGGGAAATCATTAAATTCATATAATCGAGAGTAATTCGGATAAACCGAGGTGGATTCACAATCCTAGATTTATTCCTTATCTGATTTTCTTTCTTAAAACAATCATTTTCATTATTTATTCTTTTATTAATTTTTTCTTTAATTATTCTTGCATCTCAAATTTCGTTAGTTCAAATAAAATTAGAATACTCATAAATCGGTAGTTAGTAAGTCAGTCCTCGTGGGAACAATATCTTACTCATCTCTTTATTACTTGTCTACGATAACGTGCACTTGCGCTCAACGAAATTCGCAACAAGTTTTTGGCGCCGTTGCCG
This sequence comes from Orobanche coerulescens, assembly GCA_033398695.1. Lineage (NCBI taxonomy): Eukaryota > Viridiplantae > Streptophyta > Magnoliopsida > Lamiales > Orobanchaceae > Orobanche > Orobanche coerulescens. The sequence continues at coordinate 11,327,858 of CM065819.1, forward strand.
GGGACTGATTATTTTACTAATATCGATTTCAGTATTTCTAGTCTTAGTTTGAACATTTATTTTTATTTTTGTGTAATTCTTATTATTTGTTTTTCATTTCAGGAATTTCTGGTTAGTGCATGAGAAAATTCGGTAAAGAAGGCCTACTACCTTTGGATACTGAACTCGAGCGCACTCTTCGGAAAAGCAAGAAGGAGAAACGTGAGCTACCGACAACAGGCACCATGGCCGATAACACGGGAAATCACGAAGCAGACAACCCCATTCAGCAAGCTCAACCGGCATTAGCACTCCGCGATTATGCTATGCCACAAATAAATGCAAACTTTTCGGGGATTCGGTGTCCAACCATCCAAGCCAACAACTTCGAAATTAATCCAGCTATTATTCAGATGGTGCAAGCAAGCTAGTTTTGTGGACTGGCAAACGATGACCCCAATGCGCATATCGCTTCATTTCTCGAGATATGTGACACCTTCAAAAATAACGGTGTCACCGATGATGCTATTCGTCTACGGATTTTCCCTTTCTCTTTGAGGGACAAAGCCAAATTTTGGTTGAATTCATTACCGCCGGGCTCTATCACGACTTGGGCGGAATTAGCGCAAGCCTTCCTGGCTAAGTTCTTCCTACCATCAAAGACGGCGAGGCTTAGGAACGAGATAACCACCTTTGGGCAATTTGATATGGAGTCGCTTCACGAGGCTTGGGAGCGATACAATGATTTATTACGGAGATGCCCACACCACGGGATTGGCTACAAATCCAAACATTTTATAACGGATTGAGTGCTTCTACATGCACTCTTGTTGATGCAGCCGCTGGAGGAGCGTTGATGGGAAAAACGATGGCCGAAGCCCACTCTCTATTGGAGGCGATGGCTGCAAATGCTTATCAGTGGCCTTCCGAACGAGTGATTCCGAAGCGAGTTATGGAAATCTCCAATAACGATACGATCTCTACATTGTCGGCTCAAGTCGCCGCCTTGACTCAGCAACTTCAAGCCTTTTAACATGCTCCTTCCCCCGTTACCAATGAATCATGTAGTTTGTGTAACGGATCTCATCCTAGCGCAGAGTGCCAAGTCGAAAACCCTTTCGAGCAACCTCCGATGGAACAAGCTCAGTTCATGGGGAACGGGAATCGGCAAAACAATCTGTACTCCAACACTTATAATCCGGGGTGGCGTAATCATCCTAACTTTTCATGGAGAAACGGACAAAACTCAAACCAACCTCAGTTTGCTCAACACAAACAGCAACCTCCTCCCGCTCCAAAAATCTCTCTAGAGGAAGCAATGGCGAAATTGGCAGCAAATACGAGTCAGTTCATGGCCCGTACGGAAGCGACCTTGCCAAACCATTCCGCTTCTATTCGCAACTTGGAAGTCCAATTGGGCAAAATTGCTAATGTGTTAACAGCTCGCCCGGAGGGTACCTTGCCAAGTACGACCGATACAAACCCCAAAGAGAGTATTAATGCCATTAGTTTAAGAAGCGGGAAGGAATTGTGCGAGCAGCCCAGGCAGGGCAAAAAGAGAGGTGATGATGACCAGAAGAAAAATTTGGCGACTGAGGAATCACAAAATTCTAGATCTTCGAAATTGTTTCCCGACAATCCGAAGGCCTTTGTTCCACCCATTCCGTCTCCACAACATTTGTAAAAACAAAAATTGGACAAACAATTCTCCAAGTTTCTTGACGTCTTCAAGAAATTACATATCAACATTCCATTTGCCGACGCCTTAGAACAAATGCCGAGCTATGTGAAGTTTATGAAGGAAATCTTATCTAAGAAAAGGAAGCTCGATGAATATGAAACGGTGGCACTGACTGAAGAGTGCAGCGCAATCTTGTAGAGAAAGCTCCCGCCTAAATTGAAGGATCCAGGAAGCTTCACCATACCGTGCACCATTGGGAACTTCTCTTTTGATAGAGCATTATGTGACCTCGGCGCTAGCATTAATCTCATGCCTCTTTCTATTTTCAAGAAGCTAGGAATTGGGGAAGCCAAGCCGACGACTGTCTCCTTGTAATTAGCTGATAGATAGATCAAGTACCCGAGAGGGGTAATTGAAGATGTCTTGGTCAAGGTCGATAAATTCATTTTCCCTACTGATTTCATTGTACTTGATATGGAAGAAGACCTTGAGATTCCGATTATCTTGGGAAGACCGTTCTTAGCCACCGAAAGGACCCTTATTGATGTTCAGGAGGGTAAACTAATACTTCAAGTTGAAGATGAGCAAGTCACGTTCAAAGTGTTTCGATCTCTCCCGTGTCCAAGCAAGGTCGAGAAGTGTTCACAAACTGATATCTTTGAGAAAGACGCACACCGGGAGAATTGTCGGTCGAAGTGTTCAGAATCCGTTTCAGGTCCTCCGACGTCTAATAAAAATGAAGAGCGAATCGTGTATCATAAGCATTTGAATATGTCGTCTCCAACATCCGTTCATCCACCATCGAAAAATTCCCATGCTGTCATAAGTTCACCCGTGGAGTTGAAAATCAAGCCGTATGTCAAACGAGTACCAAGTTAACTGCAAAATGGGTGTTTTGCACGGTTGCTATTGTTAAAACCGTTTCGCAAAGAACATTGGATTTCCAAACCAAAAGTCGAATGGTTGAAATTTAATGGTCAACAATTTAAATCACGTAATAACGGTTCAATGGACTGTGCAGAGTCCAAATGGTCTTTGCAAAATGTGAATTGATCTTCAAAAAGTCCGGTTGAAAAGTATAAACTTAGCACTTCTTGGGAGGAAACCCGAGTATTAGTTATAGATTTTTGTTTTTCAGTATTTTCTTGCATTTTTGGATCTTTATTTTTCGTCATTTTTGCTTTGATACGCTTATCCGTCACGTTCTTGGTGTTTTCTTTTAAAAATTCTGTGCAGAAATCACTTCAGGGGAAGAAATCAGCAATGGGCCGCGGCACAAGGATAGTGAGCTACGGCACACACCACTTGAAGGAAAAAGGCCAAACAAAATGTACTCTGTGCTGCGGCACGACCTTACTGAGGCGCGGCACACTCGATCCCTGAGCCGCAGCATATATGCGCTGAGTCGCGGCACACCAAATGCACCAGATATGCCCAGGAACCTGTACTATGTGCCGCGGCACAGACCAAGTGAGCCGCGGCACACTAACACTACGAGCCGCGGCACAAGAATGCTGAGCCGTGGCACACGTCAAAAGGAACAAGCACGCCTAGGAGGCTGTACTCTGGGCCACGGCTCACTTAAGTTGTGTTGCGGCCCCTGTTCAGAAGTTCAACAGCCCAGGTAATCTTCTTATACTCGATCGGCCGGCTCCCCAGGTAACTTCTTTTCATTTCTTCGCACAACGATTGGCCGAAAACCTCTTCTCATCTTCTTTTTCCTCTTGCATACTACAATCCAAGTCAGGTAATCCTTAATCCTTATTGATACATGTTTTGAAAAGTAAAGTATTGTTATTCATTTGATGTTGATTATGTTGTTAGTTCTTCTTAGTTCTGTCAAGAATTGAGTTGGGAATATGAAATTATTGATTGATTTCGATGGTGTGTGTTGATATTCGGTGGATTGTTAATGTTTTTGTCATTGTGTCATGAGCATATCGATTGGTGTTGTTTTTGGGGATTAGATTTAACCATTACAATGCTTGTTCTTCATTTGAACTCATGCAGTCAAGGTGTTTGATGAAATGCATAAATGAAAATTTTTCTTTGTTAAGTCAATGTTTTGAAACTATGTGCAAACGAAATTGTTTATGGATTTACAGCGTACCCCAACCCTTACGTCAAGTTTAAACACAAAAGCTCAATTTTAATTTTCCCTCACGACGGTGCACGCTTGTTCAACTCTTTATTCACGTTTTGCATATCTTTAGTCAAGTGATGTTTTTTTCCTTATAGCTTAAGTAATTTTCGGTGTGTATCTTTTCAGGAACTCGCCATGGATAGAAAGAAAAATGTTTGCACAAGGGATAGGACGCAATCGTCCCCCACATGAGGGGAAACTTCACAAAGCCGAGCCGAGTTGGAGTCGCACCAATTCTCCGACCCGGAAATTCATAAAATATTCAATGAAAAGATCCATCCTCGACCTTTGATTTCGGAGCGGGGATTCACTCCCACCCCCCAGGACGGTGAGCTTCTGACGATGATCGACGAGATGGGGTGGGCCCATTTTGCTGCGCCTCCCAAGCCGGCGGTGATCTCCATCATCCAAGAATTTTATGCTATCACTCTGTTGAAGCACATTCGGGCGGGGCAGATGATACCGCAGTCAGATACTCGGACTCAGGTCGTCGTCAGAGGCATTACAGTGGATTTTTCGGTGGCTGTTATTCGGAGATTATTCGAGCTGCCTGTGATTGACGATACAGCATATACGCGAGCTATGAGTGGTCTCACGAGGGAGGCCCTGCTCGAGGCACTCACACAGCCCGGGTCCGTCTGGGAGATGCGCGCCCCGGGTTCCTCAGCCTTATACTTTAAGAGCTCGCGCCTCAGTCGGCTTGGGTGAGCCTGGTTGTATTTTCTCTGCGCACGTATTGATCCTACCTCACAGATCTGCTCTGTTTTACTCTCTCGTGCCCGTACATTATATGTTATCACTTCCGGGGTCAGATTAGATGTGGCCCCTCTTCTAGTCTGATCTATCCTCCAGTGTATTCAAGGAGGGGCCAAGACGGGGCTGAAGCACCCCTCTCTCATCTGCGCTCTATGCCTCCAGTAGGGCATGACTTGGTCGGACGATGAGCCGGTGCTGGACCCCCATGGTCCGATTTATTATCGCATCATTTCTCACTTCGACCAGTGGGGAGAAGTGCCGGCACACGCTCTGGGGCGAGGATTTCTTCTTGATGAGGCACACGAGCAGTCCCCCAAGCCTCTTCTTCTGACACATAGGCAGGCGGAGTCCAGCCCGCCGCCCGATAGAGAGCAACTTCAGGCGATGTTCGATGGCCTGAAAGAGGAGATGAGGAGAGAGAGAGAGAGAGTCACTTAGCTGCTTGGAGAGAGGATATGCGTACGGAGAGAGAGAGAGAGCATCCTCGCAGCCGTTCGAGATGAGATGAGAGAGCAGGCCCGCCGGGCCAACCGACGTGAGACGAGGCACTTGGCAGCGAGGGATGCTTACCACCAGGATTAACTTGCTGCGTGGACGAGCCATATTCTGCACCCGGACGGACCATTCATCCCACCAGTTAGGCCAGCCACACCACCTTCCTCGCCGGATGAGGCCGGCACCAGTTCATGAGCGGACCTTAGGGGAGTACTTGACCTTTTCCTTTATTGCATATTACATTTTGTGTACATTGAGGTCAATGTACGTTCTAAGTTTGGGGGGGTTTACTTTCAGCTGTTTTTACTTATTCGTTTGCATTTTTCGTTATTTTTCGTTTGCATTGACGCTAGCCGTGCTTGTCGTGATATTATTTGCATTCGTGAATTTTTGTGCTTCTTTGTGTACAACTGATGTTACGATACTGATTTCTCTTTGAAGAAATGGTTGACTTTTGGTCGAGTTGCAGTCAGCGATATCTATTTCTGTTGAGTATTCATTTAGGTCCGAAATTTTGTTCGTTTTTGTAGAAATTTTAGCGTATAAGAAAGGAGACATACGTGTTTTCAAATCGCCGTGTATATGTTTGGTTAGACTTTTCGCGTAGCTAGTTGTCCAGTAACATGAGTCTTGTTGGCACTTAATTTGAGTTTAGAGTCGGACAGTTTTTCCCAAAAGTCGAGATGTTATTTGTCTATGATGGGAAGTCTAGTAACCGGGGGTATTCACGTGAACCGTTGTTTACTCTCACGTAAAACGACAACCCTGATTAGACTAGTGGTTTATAGATATCGCATGTGTCGATGATGGGGAGCCTAGTAACCGGGGGTATTCACGTGACCCGTTGTTTACTCTCGCGTAAAACAGCGACCTAGAATCGGACATGCGGGAACAACTATTCGAGTTTTTCTCCGCTGTAGAGGGGAACTTAGTAACTAGGAGCATCCATGTGCCCCATGAGTGTGTTTTACGTCAAACGGTTCCCCAATATATGAGAATGGAATTCCACCCAAGGATTATCCCGATGAAACATCCCGAGATCCGAACCTAGTGGTTAACTCGAATCATTTTATTGATCATATATAAGGAAATGCTGTCCAAGGGTTAATTTTGACGATGAAACTCTTGAAATTTTTGCCACTAGACTGTGGGACTGGGCGACTTGGCTTGTTTATTCTAACCCTTCGTACTGGCCGTCGATTAAATTCATGCTTGTTAATCTTTGAGCTTGATTTTCTTCATGAATGATTGATTAGCACTGAAAATGGCTATTTTGTGGAATCTGTGTCCTGGATGTGACTCACTATTACAATACTTGTATTATTCTTTGAGATTTTCAGGGTAGTATTGATTAAGTTGAGCACTATGGATTTGCACGATTATTCACGATACTTTTTGTTTGAAATTAATTTTTGCTTGAGGACAAGCAAAGGCTCAAGTTTGGGGGTATTTGTTAGGCGTATTTTTATACGCTTATTTATCATTATTTTATATTCATTTGAGGTCTAAATCTGCTTAAATGAGCTTTTAATGCACTATTCTTCTATGTTTGGCAGGAAATTGGAGTCCAGAAACCTAAAACGACGAAAAACAGGCGAAAACGGCAATTTTTGGCCTGGGGCCGCGGCACGAACCAAGTGAGCCGCGGCACACGTAGGTGACCTGAAAGTCCCGAGCGAACTGTACTGGGGGCCGCGGCACAAGGATGCTGAGCCGCGGCCCAGGAAGAAAAATAGCACGCCCAGGCATGGGGCGCTGAACGTTGGGGCCGCGGCACAGATTAAGCGAGTCGCGGCCCACAGGGCGGTTTTGATGTGTTGGTTGCGATTCTGGGCCATTTTTAGAGCAGTTTTCGACCCAATCCCCGGACGCGTTTTGGAGGCTGATGATAGTTATAAATAGGGGTTTAAGGTCTGAAAAGAGGCATCATCGAATTAGGGGATTATCATCGAATTAGGGGATTATCAAGGATTATCATCGGAGGATCGATCATCGAAGAATCAAGAAGAAGCAGAAACACCAAGGAGCATAGAGCGGAAGCTAGAGAACGGAGGGATCCGAAATCTTCGACTGCGTTTGATCTTTATGCTTTCTTTAATTATTTTTGTATTTTTATTTTCAAGCATGTCAGGCTAAAACCCTGTTCTAGGATTTTGATGAAACCGAGGTTTTGATGAATTAACTTTTGATTATTAATTCAATTCCCTTTTCTATTGAGTTTTCCCAATTGTTCTTAATGCTTTCAATTGTGTGGCCTATAATTGAATTGTTTTAATTACGCAACTCGAATCGGGAGAGGAGAGTTGGTGAGGAATGAAATTAGTGAGAACCATTTTATCTTGTGAGATAGGAATATACTCATAGGAATTACGTGGCTTTTCTGAAGATTCCGTGCTTTTTGCCTATTGTCGAATTAATCCACCTAGGAATAGAGTGTATTATTCGCCTTAGAAAAATCTATTGACCTCGGGAGAGGCGGTAGAGTATTTTAGCAACCTTCGCCTTCAATAAATTGGGAAATCATTAAATTCATATAATCGAGAGTAATTCGGATATACCGAGGTGGATTCACAATCCTAGATTTATTCCTAATCTGATTTTCTTTCTTAAAACAATCGTTTTCATTATTTATTCTTTTATTAATTTTTTCTTTAATTATTCTTGCATCTCAAATTTCGTTAGTTCAAATAAAATTATAATACTCATAAATCGGTAGTTAGTAAGTCAGTCCTCGTGGGAACGATATCTTACTCATCTCTTTATTACTTGTCTATGATAACGTGCACTTGCGTTCAACGAAATTCGCAACAAGTATTTTGCAAACTGAGTTCTAATTCGTAAAACCGATTCCCTAAATCGAGTTTTGGCACTTTGGCCTTTAATGTTTTATGACGGTTTGATAAAGGATTTTGTGAGTTTTGGGCATTCTGGCCTATTGAATTTTTGAAAACCTTGAGTATCTTAGAAAATTAAATTTCGAGACGTACTTTTAAAACGAATTATTTTCTTGCGGTGTTTTCAAGATGCTTTCTAGTGTCGCAATATATTTCAAAAAAAATCAATTGAGGACCAAAAATATTTTGAGATATTTTCAATTACTTAGAAATGCTTTGCTTAGACCCGAGGGTCGAACATTTCTGAAAGTCTTTCACAAAAAAGGGAAGTGTCCTCGTTTTATCAAGCGCGAGATGGTTTTCAAAGTCTCGATAATGGTGTTTGTGCGACTTTTTGAAGGGTGATACTCAAGATCAACTAGTGTTTCCAAAATCATTTTTTTTCAAAGGTGGTTTTCATTTTAAAAACCTATCGTTCCTGTTTGCGGTCCGGTAATATTTGTATGATGTTTTGTGATTATATGCTGGTTATCGTTCGGGCCGTTGAGATCGCCGAACGATGCCGTCATTACTATGATTCTGTGTATGCGGGCTACCATACGTTGGTATGTTGTGTGGAATTGGCATCTCTGGTTTGTTGCTTTGTGATATTATGTTCAATTGTATCGAGCATTTGTATATTCGGTATGCCGAGCCGAGGTGTTCCAACCGTGGTGTGCCGGGGGCGTGCACATACCAATTGTCCTTCTCGCCAGTAATGCATTTCATGTGTGGACCCGCGAGACACAGGATCCAGTTTTGCGAGTTGGGTTCCAAGTCTTTCGGGACATGAACTTCAGCACAGATATCAGGATCGGCTCTAAGAGGCCCATGGGAAATGTTTTCGTCAGCTGCCTTTGTGTTGTTGCCTTGTTTCCGTTATTGTGAGTTGCGGGGACGACTTTCTTTTATAAGAGGTCGAATGTAATACTCGTATTGTTTTGGACTTCTGCATTTTCTCTTCCTCAAGTCTATCGACTCGCTCGTGTTCGTTGACATTTTCTGAGCTTGTCCTGTCCCTTGTTTTTGTTGATCGAACAAGTGTGGTATTATTTCAGAATAACTCGGTTGTCGTTGTGTCTTTTTAATTTCTATTCCCTTTCCTGTGTATCTTATGTGAATGCACATCTTGTTGTTCTCACCGGATCATATATATTCTCGAGCCAAGACGTGAACCAGGGAGTTGTTGTTTGAATTTTATTGTTCTTCGTGATTCGAAAATGATTGTTCGATTTTTGTTGTCTCGATCATTTGATTGTTCGGTTTTTGTTGATCTCGTTTCGTAATTGTTGAACGTTCAGGCTCCTTCGTAATTCCTTTAAGTTCGGGAAATTAGTCTCGTTTTCGATCTTCCAACCCTTGGGCGGTGGAATTCCTTATTTGTTCAGCGGTTGGCTCGCATTTTGATTGATGTACCGTTGGGTTGGCCAATCATATTGATTTTCGTTCATTGTATTTTGTGATTGTTCGGATAATCGACTTGATTGTATTATCTATTTGTTGACGCTTGCCACTTGTTGCTTTTATTATGTCTCTACGGTGGCGTTGTGTTGGTCGTCGTGGAGCGTGTTTTACGCCATATATTCCTTTGCGTTGCTTGTAACGTTTCGCCATTGGGCGTAAGTTACACATTTCTTGTGTATCTCGTTGAGTTTTCCTGGCGGGATATTGCTTCTCCCTACTTGTTTTATGATTCGGGATGAAACTTCTTTTAAGGAGGGTAGTATGTAATATCTGCAATTTTGATTTTCGGTAATTTTCTTTTTTTGGAGAGAGTCCGTTTTGACGACTATCTTGGGACCGTTTCACCATTCTGAGAATGATTAATTCTGCATTTTTTGTCATCCGAGTTCGTTTCGGTATCATTTTGTTGAGTTTCGTGTTTCTTAGCGACTTTTCCGCACTCGAGTTCGATTCTTGTGAATCTCGTTCGAAACTACTATTTCGAGTTTCCCGTAAGTCCGTTTAACTTTGTTAGACGTGTTGTGAACTTCGGTTTGGTTATTTGATCACGTATCGTGATTTTCGGGCGTTTTGGTCCATTTTATAATTTACCCAAAGTTGTGGGTATCCGCATTCGTATTTGTTGTGTTGGCCCTTTTCATGGTCGCGTGTGATTAATTGTCGCATGGTATTTCATTTCGGGTCGATGATGCTGACCACGAGCGTTTTGTCGTGTTCGTTCTGTCGAGTCCTGGTGGTCGGGCACTGGCCGGATGGTTGCGGGCACTGGCCGGACGGGTGCGGCAGGAACCGGCGTAGCGCACGCTACGGCCGGAAGGTAGCACACGCTACGGCTGGGAGGCGGCGCACGCTACGGCCGGTTAGCTGCGCGCGCTAGTCGGCCGAGACAGTAGGGGCAGTGAGATTCTAGACTTGGGTGGATCGGCAGGTAGCGCACGCTACTGTCGGACACTGCGCACGCTACGACCAGCAGGTAGCGCACGCTACGTCCGGAAGGCTGCGCACGCTACCTGGCCGAGAAGTCTAGTCTAGGAGGTCTCTGGATTGCGGCCCGGGCCGATAGCGCACGCTAGCTCGGCAGCCTAGTGCACGCTAGTCCGGCCGAGTATGAATGTGACAGAGCAGTCCAGTTTCGGTCATTTTTTCCATTTCTCTCTTTCTCTTTCGTGGCTGGGGCCTTGAGGATCTTGAATCCATGTTGTTGAACAACAAATCCATGAAGTTCTTGAGTTCATATCATTGATTGATCATCCTATATCATCCTTTGATCCAGCGAATCAAGGTGAGATTTCCTAGAACCTTATTTTGAGAAATTTTGGGGTTTTTGCGTTTTTGTCCGATTCGTTCCGTATTATTGATTAATCCATGATGGGTATGATTAATCTTAGTATTATTCTTGTGTTTAACATCATTTAATCCATTGTTCTTCGTCGAATCAAAGTATATTTCTTGATTTCCTTCGAATCGACTTTTTGGGGGATTTGTTCTTGATCTCGTTTTCCATCCGTTTTTTATGGATCGATTGTTGTTAAATGATGCTGTTAAACATATCTTATGGATTGTATATCCATATTTTGATTTGCAATTCCGTTTTCGTGTTTTGATGGGACGAATCGTGTTCTTGGCCGTTTTGGGGGAAACACTTGAACTTTCGTCATTTGTTCTTTGAAATCAACGACTTTAATTCGTGCTAGGGAATTCATTTCATTGTTGTTATTGTCTTTCGTAGTTTATTATCGCGAGTTGGCAATCGGTGGAGTCGGCGGGTTCGTAGTCGGTTCGTGCCAACCTACTTCGATCGATTCTCTGTGTTGTTCTTATTCGAGGCAAGTACCTTGTGTAACACCCCAAACTAGGCAGATACTACAGTGCCGTGGACCCCCGACTGGGACCCACCAGGCGAATAAAAATGAATGAATTAAGCGATATAATTGTAGTACCGAACCACAATATATCATCAATCACTTCGATGAGGAGTTTCATTACAACACACCCAAGATAATACCGAATACATGTATATTTTATATGAAGATAAAATATACAACACTGAATGAAATGAATATCCAAATGGAAGTCTGCAGCGGAAACAAAATAACAAAAACACGAGTGAATGAAAAGGACTGGGGGGGCCCTACTAGTATCACTGGGACTCCTCGCCGTCAACGTTCTCTTCCCGTGCCTTAGCCTTGCCATGACCTGAAAACAATATCCCCCAACGGGGTCAGTTACACAGAACAACAATCCTCAAGAGTTGAATAAACACAAACATGATATAACTTAATTATGAAATGACGCTGAAGAGAGGCATCATAGTACACCCGTAATGGATTGTGCACGTGCACAATACGGATGTCCGGACGCACCCGCCATTGTACCTAATTAGTCTCACGGAGGTACATTACCGTGTGCACAGTCCAATGTGTCGGTGAACCCAACACATGACCATCACGTGCCCGACTAAAAATCCCACACATCCACACTCGGCCGCGCAATATGAGCCCAGAAGGTCATATGAACAAGAATGACCATGAAGAATAATAATTAATAACAATCCGACAAAGTCAAGAATGACTCACCGAGATGAAATGATAGTGAAATGAATGATAGCTCAATGAAATGATTGGAACCGTCGTTCCTCGTGAATGAAGTGATTAATTTACAATTTCAAGTCTCAATACGGTTAATACATTATGAATGAATTATGATTATGAATGAACAACAATAAAAGGAATGAATATCCTTTTAACCGAGTAAGAATTAACTTACTCAACCGGTGAAGAAAGTCCTTCCTCGAACAAACGTCCCAATTGAGTTGTCGGTCACTCGAACAACCTTGAATAACATAATTACCAACAATCTGCTCAATATACGTATCAAACACGATTATAACCGACTTCAAATGTCGATACAACAAAACCAAGTTCATTGGGGCATTACAACAAACACGTTGTAAACAATCTTTGATTGTTTACAATAAACCTCCATTATAACCATACCAAACTTCCAAGGAGTGATTCAATCCATCAAAACATCTTCAACACACTCGATAATCCAAAATAAATACACAACTCGAGATTACATCGACATCTAATCGAAAACCCCCAAATCCAAATCAATATTAAAAGTGTTCTTGAAAAAATCCCTATTCATCCGATGATAATCCTTAACAATTCAGAATCACAAGTATATCATTATTATCACATCCAAAACATCATATCCCAACTCAAAATCGAAATCCAAAATGTTGAAGAATTTACCTTTGAAGATCCAAATACTTCGATCCGGTGAATACGTGTTAAATTGACTATCCAAGCTTCACAAACGAACGAAGATGAAGAAATCCGAACACACAAGTGTTTGATGATGAAAAATCTCTCCCACAAACCCTCTCTCTCGGACCAAGGTGAAGAAGTGATGAAAATGAGGAAAGAAAACCCGTTGGTCCACTTATATAAGTCACAGCGACGCACGACCAAATTCGCACGACCAAGTGTCCGTGCGTCCGGTTGTGCGTGAAGTTTCTGCCGGCCACTGATCTAGCGCACGAGCAGTAACTCTTGCGGCCTGCTCGTGCGGTCCTGACTCAAACGCTGGGCCTCCTGCCCAGTCCAGCCGCAATGCACGAGCACCACGCCCGAGCAGTTGCTCGTGTGGCCTGCTCGTGCGGCCCTGACTCGACCGCTGGGTCTCCTACCCAGTCCAGCCACAATGCACGAGCACCACGCCCGAGCAGTTGCTCGTATGGCCTGCTCATGCAGCCCTGACTCGTCCGCTGCTCAGCCTAACGATGCACCGAGTACAAAAATCACAGAATTTGAGAAGTACGGGGGCAAAAGCACGAGTACCGCAAATTACGCCGAACGGTGAACACAATTGAATGAGTTTGAATGATGAGTGATTATTAATGAATGAAATTACTGAGTGACAATTACTGATTGATAATTACTGAATAAAAATGACTGAATTACAACCGGGTATTACATACTCCCCCCTTAAAAAGAGTTTCATCCTCGAAACTAAGGGTCAAACAACTCGGGATAACTCTCCCGCATACTATCTTCGGTTTCCCAAGTAGCCTCTTCGACTCCGTGTCTAGACCACTGGATCTTTACCAATGGAATAATCTTGTTCCGCAACTGTTTGATTTGCTGCTCTAAGACTCGTATAGGACGCTCCTCATATGAATGATCATCGGTGATCTCGATTTCGTCGAACGGAAGTATGTGGCTCGGGTCGGAAACATACTTCCGTAACTGAGATACGTTAAATACATTATGAATTCGGCTCAACGCCGGAGGTAAGGCCAATCGATAAGCTAGCTCGCCTACTCGATCCAAAATTTCAAACGGTCCAAGGAATCTCGGACTCAACTTTCCTCTCTTCCCAAAATGGAAGATACCACGACTCGGGGATACTTTGACCAAAACATGGTCACCTGTATCGAACTCTAATGGTCGATGACGATTATCTGCATAAGATTTCTGTCGACTTTCAGCGGTCAACAAATGACTCCTGATTAAAGCTACCTTCTCACGGGCGGCTATAAGCATATCGAGCTCGGTGCTGATTGATTCTGATAAGTCATCCCAACACAAAGGAGGTCGACAACGATGACCGTACAAGGCCTAGTAAGGTGCTATCTTAATCGAAGGATGCCAACTATTATTGTATGTGAACTCGATCAATGGTAGTTGGGCTTCCCAATCATCTTTCCAATCGAGAACACATGCCCTCAACATGTCCTCCAAAGTCTGAATAGTCCTCTCCGATTGTCCGTCGGACTGAGGATGAAAAGTTGTACTGAGATTAAGCTGAGTTCTCATAGCACGATGAACTTATTTCCAAAAATGAGACACGAATCGTCTGTCACGATCAGAAACGATACTTTTAGGAGTACCGTGCAATCTCACTATCTCTTTGATAAACAACTGGGCAAGTCTCTCGGGACCCCACGTATCCTTAATCTCAAGGAAATGAGCTGATTTAGCTAAGCGATCCACAATTACCTAGATTGTATTCATGCCACGACGACTCGTCGGCAAACTCGTGATGAAGTCCATTGAAATATCCTCCCACTTCCACTCTAGAATAGGGAGAGGTTTCAGCATACCCGCTGATTGCTGATGTTCTATCTTGACTTGCTGATAGGTCAAACATCTCGAAACAAATTCCGCGACTTCTCGTTTCATATTACTCCAACAGTAATTTTATTTCAAGTCTTTATACATCTTGCTAGACCCCGGATGAATGGAATAAGTGGTAGCATGAGCTTCTCTCAAAATCGAGTTTTCCAACTCGTCATTTGCCGGTACACATAACTGATTCTTAAATCGCAAAATTCCATCCTCGTGGACCACAAATCCAGGGGCTTTCCCTTGCGCCACATCCTCACGGATGCGTAACAAAAATGGGTCTGAACCCTGATTCTCCCTGATCGCCTCCTCAAGTGGCGATGAAATATCCAACGTACAAAGTTGCCCTTGTACTCGCTGTAAGCAGACCTCAATTTCGGGTATCAGAAATTCCTGCTGAAGTTCCTTCTACACCGTTAATCGAGCAAGCATCTTCTCCTGAACGGACTTACGACTCAAGGCGTTGGCGACAACGTTCGCCTTGCCCGGGTGGTAAAGTATCGCAATATCATAATCCTTGATTAGTTCCAATCACCGTCTCTGTCGCATATTTAACTCCTTCTAAGTGAATATATACTTTAAACTCTTATGATCGGTGAATATCTGACAGGTAACGCCATAAAGATAATGACGCCAAATCTTCAACGCAAACACCACGGT
The DNA here is from genome assembly GCA_033398695.1 of Orobanche coerulescens. Taxonomy (NCBI): domain Eukaryota; kingdom Viridiplantae; phylum Streptophyta; class Magnoliopsida; order Lamiales; family Orobanchaceae; genus Orobanche; species Orobanche coerulescens. The sequence continues at coordinate 11,343,041 of CM065819.1, forward strand.
TGCTAGCTCCAGGTCGTGGGTCGGATAATTAACCTCGTAAGGTCTCAATTGCTGCGAAGCATAAGCAATAACTTCCCCGTTCTGCATGAGTACACATCCGAGACCCTGTCCAGATGCATCACTATAAACCACAAATCCTTCCGTCCCTTGCGGTAAAGAAAGGACAGGTGCTGAAATTAACTATCTGTTGAGTTCCTCAAAACTTTGTTGACACGCGTCGGACCGCGTGTATTTCTTATATTTCCTTAAAAGGTTCGTCATGGGTTGAGCGATTTTAGAAAATCCTTCAACAAATCGCCGATAATAGCCAGCTAATCCGAGGAAACTTTGGATTTCCTTAACATTCTTCGGAGGTTGCCAATCTCGGATAGCCTCCGTCTTCTGAGGTCGACACGAACTCCATTTGATGAAATTACATGTCCGAGAAATGTCACTTCGGACATTCAGAATTCACATTTGGAAAACTTTCCAAAAATTTGCTCTCGTCTCAACACGTCGAGCACTTGATGAAGATGAAACTCGTGCTCCTCCCGCTCACGAGAATAAATTAGAATGTCATCAATGAAGACAACCACAAACTGATCCAAAAATCGACAAAAACCTGATTCATTAACTCCATGAATACCGCAGGTGAATTAGTCAACCCCAACGGCATTATCACAAACTCATAATGACCATAGCGTGTTCGAAACGCCGTCCTCGCGATATCCGACTCTCGAATTCGCAACTAATGATATCCAGATCTTAAGTCAATCTTGGAAAATACTGAAGCTCCCTGAAGTTGATCCAAAAGATTATCGATACGGGGTAGAGGATACTTATTCTTGATCGTCACCCGATTCAATTCCTGGTAATCAATGCACAAGCGGAACGAACCATCCTTTTTTGACAAATAACACTGGTGCTCCCAATGGGGACGCACTCGGTCAAATATAACCCTTCTCGGTCAAATCCTCTAATTGATTCTTCAACTTCTGCATTTTGTTCGGTGCCATCCGGTACAGTGCCTTTGATAATGGGGATGCACCGTGCTCTAACTCAATCGTGAATTCTACATCCCTCGGTAGAGGTAAACCCGGTAGCTCGTATGGGAGTACATCGTCAATCGGTAATAATGATACCACGAATGGCTGAACACCTCGATTGCCTTAGAATGGTCAATCGATGACAATGATACAATGAATGGTTGAACACCTCGATTGCCTTAGAACGGCTAATCGATGACAATGATACAATGAATGATTGAACACCTCTGATTGAGTAATTTCACTGCTTTCATCATATTAATGATCCTTCTGAAACAACGGGGTTACCTCCCTAAAATACACACTCGGCTCCAACGACTGAAATGATAGTGACCATACGCTTACGAACACTGAGGATGGCATCATGACGATCCATCCAACTAATACTCAATATTACATCGTCCTTAGGTAAATCCACCACGATTAGGTCCGCCAACCAATCGCGGTCATTAAGATTATTTCGGTCAGTTATTAACCTCATGATTTCCAAAAAAATTTCCACCGACAGGTAGACCAATTATATAAGGTCCACAATTAATAGGACTATCCGAGTGAAGTCTATTCAAGCATGATTCGGAAATGAATGAATGCGATGCACCAGTATCAAAAAGGGTACACACATGTTGAGATAGAATTTACGAGTATACCTGAGATCATTTGGGCCTCCAGATCGTTGGTCCTCTTCATCGCATGAATTCAGGACATGCCAGCCCCCGGACTGGATGCTCCCGTCTGATAAATATGAGATCCGCCTTTATTTGCTTCCGTCGTCTTAAACGACGCTGACAGAGCAGCCTAATTCTGAATCGCTGATTGTTTGGGGGCCTGAGATGCCGCCGGAGTCGGCTTGGAATCCCTTCGGAAAATACGGGCCTTATGCCCAACAATCCCACAGTTATGGCACGTGATAGACGGTTTCCGACACTTAGTGTTGTAATGACTCGTCGCTCCACAGTTGAAACAGGTGATGGCTGATCTGGCCGCTCGGGACTGTGATCCCGCTGTTGGAACATTTAGTTCCATACATAAATTAAAAGTGTTTTGATGATTAATGTTGATAAGCAAAACAAAACAACGAAGAGACGAAGCAAGCATCGAAGGAAAACGAAGTGCAAAAAGCTGGAAAAACACAAAGCTAACGTACGTAACAAGGGTATGTTAACGTACGTAATATGGGCAAGCTAACGTACGTAGCGAAGGTTGTATAACGTACGTAAAGGAGTTCAAACAAGTGAACGTTGGAGAAGTCAAAGTCAGCAAAGCATGCAACGGATATATGACGTCATTAGTGATGTAATGTTAACGTACGTAACGAGGTCTATGCTAGCGTACGTAACTCAAAATAACGAAACTCACTGGACTGATTTGTGAAGATGCTAACGTACGTAACCAGCCATGGTTAACGTACGTAATGAGGACTACGTACGTAATGGAGAGCATATAACGTACGTAATGAAGGTCCTGGCAGCTAACGGCTAGTTTGAAGATGGAGCCTATAAATACCATCCCTATGGTATTGTTTGAGTACAACAACCTTGAGCAAATTGTCTATTCTTGTGATATTATTACACACATTCTTGTTGTTGATATTGAGCTTAATTGTAAGTGTTTGAGTGAGAATTCACGAAAACATACACGAGTGGTAAAAGAAAAGATATGATTGGATTCGGTGTTATTAGGATCAAGGATCCGGTATTGGTAGAATCGCAATCGCTATCTTCGTGAGGTTTATCTAGTACCCATAGAAAGCTAGAGCGGTTGGTTCCTTGTCCGATAGAAAAGGAAAACGGTTTAACTTGGACCGACGCAAAGACAAGTACGAGTGGTTTATCACGGACCAATAGAAGACGTGATTGTAACGGTTATACCTCAACCGATAGAAGAGAGGCGTAGAGGTTTTTATCTTGATCTTATAGAAAAAGATACCGTGAGAGGACGTAGGCTCGATTATAGCCGAACCTCTATATATCCTCGTGCCCTTTATTTTCCGCACTTATATTTACGCTTCCGCAAAAATGCGGAGAAACGAAGGAGAGGAAAATGGGATTTACCCTAAAAGGGGGAGAAACGAAGGAGTTGAAAAATGAAAAGGAGAAGTCGAAAAAATGACAAAAAAAAAAAAAAAGAAAAATGCGGAGACGTCGAAAAGACGATGAAAATTTAAAAATGGAGATAAGAAAAGAAGGAGTCGAAAAAGAAATGGGAGAAGATTCTAACGAAACGGACAAAGTCGAAAACTTTGGTCTGTAAAGATATACATATATTTGTATTTTTGCAGGAAAATCCCATTGACGAAGTGTTGTTTTGTAATCATCAAAAAGGGGGAGATTGTTGGAACATTTAGTTCCATACATAAATTAAAAGTGTTTTGATGATTAATGTTGATAAGCAAAACAAAACAACGAAGAGACGAAGCAAGCATCGAAGGAAAACGGCGCAAAAAGTCGAAAAACACAAAGCTAACGTACGTAACAAGGGTATGTTAACGTACGTAATATGGGCAAGCTAACGTACGTAGCGAAGGTTGTATAACGTACGTAAAGGAGTTCAAACAAGTGAACGTTGGAGAAGTCAAAGTCAGCAAAGCATGCAACGGATATATGACGTCATTAGTGATGTAATGTTAACGTACGTAACGAGGTCTATGCTAGCGTACGTAACTCAAAATAACGAAACTCACTGGACTGATTTGTGAAGATGCTAACGTACGTAACCAGCCATGGTTAACGTAAGTAATGAGGATTACGTACGTAATGGAGAGCATATAACGTACGTAATGAAGGTCCTGGCAGCTAACGGCTAGTTTGAAGATGGAGCCTATAAATACCATCCCTATGGTATTGTTTGAGTACAACAACCTTGAGCAAATTGTCTATTCTTGTGATATTATTACACACATTCTTGTTGTTGATATTGAGCTTAATTGTAAGTGTTTGAGTGAGAATTCACGAAAACATACACGAGTGGTAAAAGAAAAGATACGATTGGATTCGGTGTTATTAGGATCAAGGATCCGGCATTGGTAGAATCGCAATCGCTATCTTCGTGAGGTTTATCTAGTACCCATAGAAAGCTAGAGCGGTTGGTTCCTTGTCCGATAGAAAAGGAAAACGGTTTAACTTGGACCGACGCAAAGACAAGTACGAGTGGTTTATCACGGACCAATAGAAGACGTGATTGTAACGGTTATACCTCAACCGATAGAAGAGAGGCGTAGAGGTTTTTATCTTGATCCTATAGAAAAAGATACCGTGAGAGGACGTAGGCTCGATTATAGCCGAACCTCTATATATCCTCGTGCCCTTTATTTTCCGCACTTATATTTACGCTTCCGCAAACGGCGCAAATATCCGATTTGGTACCCAACACCCGCACGATTAGGCGCCATAGGAGGTCGCCCAAAAAAGTTAGGACTCGCACGAGGCTTCTTGAAGGTTGACTGACCGCCTTCGGACTGATTACGCTTCGTTGATTTCTTGCTGACAGATGAAGGTTGTTGCTCAGCAGTTTCCTTAGCAGCAGGCTCATACGTGAGAGTTCTCTCGATTAATTCGGCCAGAGTGGCGCAATGATGATTAAGCAATTGCATATGGGTCATCATGACCTGCATAAAAGTGAGTGGATCAACCCGAACATCTTCCGATCGAGCTGAGTCCTGGGTACGACTTCCCGACAGTGAGTGATTATTTCCCGAGTTTCGGCCCGCATCACGGCCTCTCCCCGTGCGTCCCCTGACAGCTCTCTCCATACTAAAGTAGGAAGGTCGCATGATAATCATATATCTCGTATGAGTACTATATTATGATTTACGTCATGAAATGATGAAAATGAGCATACGCGTTCTAGCACAGTGATTACATGAATGATCAACTGAGGTGACATGATTATCTGATGATATTCTTGAAATGATTATCTTGAACAAGTTAACAAGATTAATGATATGATCCTTAAGATCAACAGCTGAGTAATGAAATGAACTGAGTGATTAATGAGTTAAGCATGATCAACATGATCAAAATGAAATGATGTTTGAGGATTGTTAACTGATGAATGATGAATGAGTGATTCTTATTGCCAGAAATTATACCATGGCGTCAGAAATCTTACTGTTCTTTGGTCTGAGGGGCTCGGCTCTTGCACAGGTCACACGTGACGTGAAAGTCCAATGATACTAGTCTGATGAACGATGATTTCAAATGAGACATGACTCGGAAGGTAGTATTCAAAACCACGCTTTGATACCAACTCTGTAACACCCTAAACTAGGCGAATATTACAGTGCCGTGGACCCCCGACTGGGACCCACCAGGCGAATGAAAATAAATGAATTAAGCGATATAATTGTAGTACCGAACCACAATATATCATCAATCACTCCGATGAGGAGTTTCATTACAACACACCCAAGATAATACCGAATACATGTATATTTTATATGAAGATAAAATATACAACACTGAATGAAATGAATATCCAAATCGAAGTCTCCAGCGGAAATAAACTAACGAAAACACGAGTGAATGAAAAGGACTGGGGCCCCCTACTAGTATCACTGGGACTCCTCGCCGTCAACATTCTCTTCCCGTGCCTTAGCCTTGCCATGACCTGAAAACAATATCCCCCAACGGGGTCCGTTACACAGAACAACAATCATCAAGAGTTGAATAAACACAAACATGATATAACTTAATTATGAAATGACGCTGAAGAGAGGCATCATAGTACACCCATAGTGGAATGTGCACGTGCACAAGACGGATGTGCGGACACACCCGCCATTGTACCTAATTAGTCTCACGGAGGTACATTACCGTGTGCATAGTCCAATGTGTCGGTGAACCCAACACATGACCATCACGTGCCCGACTAAAAATCCCATACATCCAAACCCGGCCGCGCAATATGAGCCCAGAAGGTCATATGAACAAGAATGACCATGAAGAATAATAATTAATAACAATTCGACAAAGTCAAGAATGACTCACCGAGATGAAATGATAGTGAAATGAATGATAGCTCAATTAAGTGATTGGAACCGTCGTTCCTCATCAATGAAGTGATTAATTGACAATTTCAAGTCTCAATACGGTTAATACATTATGAATGAATTATGATTATGAATGAACAACAACAAAATGAATGAATTCTTTTAACCGAGTAAGAATTAACTTACTCAACCGGTGAAGAAAGTCCTTCCTCGAACAAACATCCCAATTGAGATGTCGGTCACTCGAACAACCTTGAATAACACAATTACCAACAATCCGCTCAATATACGTATCAAACACGATTATAACTGACTTCAAACGTCGATACAATAAAACCAAGTTCATTGGGGCATTACAACAAACACGTTGTAAACAATCTTCGATTATTTACAATAAACCTCCATTATAACCATACCAAACCTCCAAGGAGTGATTCAATCCATCAAAATATCTTCAACACACTCAATAATCCAAAATGAATACACAATTCGAGATTATATCGACATCTAATTGAAAACCCCCAAATCCAAATCAATATTCAAAGTGTTCTTGAAAAAATCCCTATTAATCCGATGATAATCCTTAAAAATTCATAATCACAAGTATATCACTTCATATATCATGATTATCACATCCAAAACATCATATCCCAACTCAAAATCGAAATACAAGATGTTGAAGAATTCACCTTTGAAGATCCAAACACTTCGATTCGATGAATACGTGTTAAATCGACTATCCAAGCTTCACAAACGAATGAAGATGAAGAAATCTGAACACACAAGTGTTTGATGATGAAAAATCTCTCCCACAAACCCTCTCTCTCCGACTAAGGTGAAGAAGTGGTGAAAATGAGGAAAGAAAACCTGTCGGTCCACTTATATAGGTCACAGGGACGCACGACCAAATTCGCACGACCAAGTGTCCGTGCGTCCGGTCGTGCGTGAAGTTTCTGCCGGCCACTGCTCTAGCGCACGAGCGCCGTACACGAGCAGTAACTCGTGCGGCCTACTCGTGCGGCCCTGACTCAAATGCTGGGCCTCCTGCCCAGTCCAGCCGCAACGCACGAGCACCACGCCCGAGCAGTTGCTCGTGTGGCCTGCTCGTGCGGCCCTGACTCGGCCGCTGCTCAGCCTAGCGATGCACCGAGTACAAAAATCACAGAATTCGAGAAGTACGGGGGCAAAAGCACGAGTATCGCAAATTATGCCGAACGGTGACCACAATTGAATGAGTATGAATGATGAGTGATTATTAAATGAAATTATTGAGTGACAATTACTGATTGATAATTACTGAATAAAAATGACTGAATTACAACCGGGTATTACACCTTGTCCATACCATTCTTGTTTTGTGGATATGATAACTAATGATCGTCTCTATGTGTTTGTTTGATCGTTTGAATTGAACTTTCAAAAGATTCGGTTTAGCCTCGTTAAAGGCTCACTTTCAAAATGCGTGTGTTTTGTGAATATTGTGCCCCGTGAATGATCAAGTGAACCCTATGAATTCGCTGGTTGTTGTTATTGTTAAGGTTGTTATGCTTTGATAATATATATACACATATTATCTCTTTTTGGTGCGTTATGGTTTGACGTGGTGTTTTGCTAAGTGTTTGATGCCTCTGCGTGAATTATTTGGATATTCTTGGTGTGATATATTATTTATACTTGATTGTTTCGCTAGCCAGCTCGGGAGGGTCCGACGGGGCCTCGAGTGGGATTCGTGGCTTCGTCCTGGTCCTAGGCGATGCTTGTTTAGTGAATGTAATTTGCTCACCTCGGGAGGGTTCGACGGGGCCACGGAGGGAGTCCAATGGTTTCGCCCTGGATTCACGAGTAAAAACTTCACGGGTTGGTATGTATGTTTTGTGAATGTGTTTGCTCACCTCGGTAGGGTTCGACGGGGCCACGGAGGGAGTCCAATGGTTTCGTCCTGGATTCACGAGTCGAACTTCACGAGTGCGTGTGTATGTTTAGTGAATCTTTTTTGCTCACCTCGGGAGGGTTCGACGGGTCCACGGAGGGAGTCTAATGGTTTCTCCCTGGATTCACAAGTAAAAACTTCACAGGTTGGTGTGTATGTTTTGTGAATGTGTTTGCTCACCTCGGGAGGGTTCGACGGGGCCACGGAGGGAGTCCAATGGTTTTGCCCTAGATTCACGAGTGAAACTTCACGAGTGCGTGTGTATTTTATGTCCGTCGAGGGCGCGCGACGTGGGTTTTAACCTTGTGTATTGTTGTTGGTTTCATTTGTGAAAACAAAACCTTTGGGCTGTGACCCCCGTTGATTTTTGAAAGAGAAGGATTCAATAATCCTAAATTGTTTTCTATTAAAACTCTCGATGGCATTTTAAATCGTTTTATAAATTGTTTTCCCTTGATTTGTGACCTTTCGATTTTAGGATGTTTTACCCAAACTCTTGCCTCGGGAAGTATTTTTCGTTACGTTTGGATCTTTGAGGATTCCTGGTTATTATTGTCCTTGGACCTTGTTTTGTATGGCTCGTATTTGCACTTTGTTCTTGCACTAGTAAAACAGTGGAGTTTTGCTAACTCCCGAGTATTCGGGGGGTGGATGTCTGTTTTTGCATTCAGGTTTGGGAGCATAACATAGGGTCGGAACGAAGGATGATGAATGATGAACGATACTAATCACACGAGGATCCGTATGATGTCATTAGTTTAGTTGAATTTTATTTTCACTGCAGTATTCTTTCCCGTTGTACGGGAGTGTGTTGTATTCGACCCCTGCATGGGCATGTAATGTATTTGAGTTGTATGTATTTATTGAAAGACCAAATCGGTCTACTGAGTCATTTTAGCCTTAAAGGCATTGTTGAGATGTTCTACGTTGTTTACCAGCCTAGTAGATCCTTGAGGAAAGGGTCTACGGCGTGTAATATCCCTGAGTGGATTGGGGGTGTTACATTATGGATCTGATGAACCGGGTATTCAAAGAGTTCCTTGATAAATTTGTGGTGGTGTTTATTGATGACATCCTTATATATTCACATGATAGAGATGAGCATAAAGAACACCTCATAATTGTGCTTCAAATTCTCAAAGAAAAACGGTTGTATGCTAAATTCAAGAAATGTGAATTTTGGATAGAACAAGTGGTATTTTTAGGGCATGAGGTATCCAAGGATGGCATTGCAGTTAACCCAAACAAGATATAGGCGGTGAGTAATTGGCCAACACCAACCAATGTATCAGAGGTTTGAAGTTTCTTAGGACTAGCCGGCTAATACCGACGGTTTGTACAAGGATTCTCAAAGATTGCAACCCCATTGACATTGTTAACAAGGAATAATACAAAGTTTGTTTGGACTGATGCTTGCGAGGAGAGTTTCCAGGAATTGAAGCGTAGATTAACTACAGCTCCTGTCCTTGCCACTCCTATAGGAACAGGTGGCTTTGTAGTTTACACTGATGCTTCTAAAAATGGTTTGGGTGCTGTATTAATGCAACATGGGAAGGTAATAGCCTATGCCTCCAGGCAATTAAAATAGTATGAAAAGAATTATACAACACATGATCTAGAACTAGCTACTGTTGTCTTTGCACTAAAAATTTGGAGGCATTACCTATATGGTGAAAAGTGCGAAATCTATACAGACCACAAAAGTTTGAAGTACTTTTTCACACAGAAGGAGCTGAATATGCGACAGCTGAGATGGTTAGAATTGGTGAAAGACTATGATTGTGAGATCAATTATCATCCTGGTAAGGCAAATGTGGTTGCAGATGCACTAAGTAGGAAGTCTATGTCTTCCTTTCTAGTCACGCAGAAGCCACTATTATTAGACTTGCAAGAATTAGAACTGGAAATTGTGCCCAAAAGGAAGATTTCTTCATTATCAGCACTCATATTGAAACTTGCACTTCAATATATAATCAAAGGAACCCAGAAAGCCGATCAGTACATTGGCAAATTGAGGAAAAAAGTTAATGAAAGCAAATTACCAAACTTCTCAGTCTCTAGTGATAAAATATTGCGATATAAAGGGAGATTGTGTGTGACAACTGACGCAACCATCATAAGGGATATTCTGAAGGAAGCTCATTCCAGTCCTTATTCAATACATCCAAGTAGCACAAAAATGTACAAAGACTTGCAACAACACTATTGGTGGCCTAACATGAATAAAGATATTGCAAAATTCGTGGCAGAATGTCTAACTTGTCAGCAGATCAAAACTGAACATCAGAGAGCAGCAGGATTATTGAAGCCTTTACTAATTCCGTAATGGAAATGGGAACACATTACAATGGATTTCGTGCTTGGGATACCAAGGACTCAAAGTGGGTATAATTCGATGTGGGTGATTTTTGATAGATTGACCAAGTCTGCTCATTTCCTTCCAGTAAAATCCACATATAATATGGATCGATATGCTTAGGAATATATTAAAGAGATAGTCCGGCTACATGGGGTGCCAATATCTATAGTATCTGACAGGGACCTTAAATTCACATCTGCATTTTGGAGAATTTTACATAATGTAATGGGTACGAATCTTGCTTTCAGCACCGCATTTCATCCACAAAGTGATGGGCAGTCAGAAAGAGTTATTCAAATAATCGAAGATATGTTGAGAGCATGCATACTAGATTTCAAGGGCAATTGGGATACAAAGCTTCCATTGGTAGAGTTCACCTACAACAACAGTTAACAATCTACAATTGGGATGGCACCTTATGAAGCACTGTATGGGAGAAAATGTAGATCACCCGTACACTGGGATGAAGTTGGAGAAAGAAGTCTATTGGGCCCAGAAATGATACAACGGAATGCTATGGTAGCAGAAAAGATAAGAGAACGAATGAAAATTGCACAAAGTAGACAGAAGAGTTATGCAGATAATCGAATAAGAGATTTGGAATTTGCAGTTGGAGACCATGTCTTCTTCAGGGTATCCCCAATGAAAAGCATAATGAGATTTGGAAAGAAAGGAAAACTTAGCCCAAGATATGTTGGCCCATTTGAAATCCTTTGGTGAAGGAGATTATAGAGTAGCCTTACCTCCTTCGCTATCTGGTGTACACAATGTCTTCCATGTATCCATGTTAAAGAAGTACATTTCAAACCCCTCACATGTGTTAAACTATGAGCCGTTGGAATTATTCCCAGATTTGTCCTATGAAGAGAAGCCGGTACAGGTTCTTGATAAGAAAATAAAGAAACTAAGGAACAAGGAGATTCATTTGGTAAAGATTTTATGGATGAATCATGCTGTTGAAGAGGCTACATGGGAAAGAGAGGAGGAAATGCAAAGCAAATATCCAGAACTGTTCGGTATGTCAATTTCGTGGACGAAATTTTATAAGGAGGGGAGGATTGTAATGCCCGGTTATCCCTTCTAAGCCAATAATCATTTTATACCTAAATTCATTTACATAATACGCATTAGGGAAGCATGACATACAAGTAGACATTTTAGGAGCATGAATAACTGCTATGTCCATTCGCATTACATTTATACGACATGTTAATTATCTATTCTAACATGATAATAGTCATTTTGTAAGATTTTTTGTTGCAGTGAGGAGCTCAGTTTATCAGTAAGGAGATCGATGTGCTAAACGATTATAAAACAATAATTGTAATACCCTAAAAAAATTCAAAGACTTATTTAAATGCTATTTATTTTGCTAATGATCATGGGTTTCGATATTTACAGGTTGTCCGATACTTGGACCGATATGTTCCTAACATAAAATGAAGGATTTAAAAAGAAAAGATTTCAAAATATATTATAAGGATCATTTTAGAATTTATAAAGGTGATTTCGAAAAGTTTCGACGATTTTATACGATAAAATTTTCATTACAGAACACTTATATTGCAAAAATAATATTAAATTATTTTGTTATTATTATCGAAAATCCATTCCAAGCATATTGAAGATTTAACTCCGACGGGTCCGGAACAGGTCGGAAAATCGAATTTGGACATCAGAAAGGGGTCGAACCGGCCAAGCCAATTTGACAGACATCTGCCGGTCACCACCGGACACGCCGACTGACAGCTGCCGGTCACGACCGACAGAAGCTTATCGGCAAGCTGTCCGGATAAGGTCGATCACAACCAACAGAGGCCTCTCGGCCACTATCCGGATAAGGATGTCCAGCTGTCCGGATAAGGTCGGTCACGACCGACAGAAGCTTCTCGGCCAGCTGTCTGGGTAAGGTTGATTTTCAACCGACTTTGGACTTATATAAATACATATATACGTAAGTATCTTCCAACAAATAATATACTATTTTGAATCTGTGAACCTCTATTTTAAAACGCCTGTAACATATTTCCCTTCCAAAAATTATAAAAGCCTCAAAAAGCCCGATCAAACAGGAAGCTCAAATCTGACAGTTTTTCAAAGGTGTTTGATAAAAGTTCCCAAAGAGATTTCAGATTTTTCTTCAAGGATTTTAGCACGTCCATCTATAGAAACTGATCTTTTCACATCAACAGGCACAGGACCTGAGGTAAGATGATGATTTTCCTTACTGTATGATAAGGATCATATATTGATTGATATTTGCATATGTGACTGTTATTGAACGATCATGCATAACATGTGTATGTGAAAGAATGTTTAAGAACATGAAGTATGGTACTTGATTGATGGCGGGTAGGCACGGGATGCGGGGGACCGGCGGACCCAACACATGGTGGCAAATACTTGCGGCTGAAAGTCGGTCAAGGAAACCCACACTGAATGAAAAAGGTTGAATACAGATAATACCATTGGTTGAAAAACCAGTATGGGAACCCCCGTATACATGCTTTATTGTCCAATTATATGAACAGGTTCCGAAAACCATGGCCTATCACTATCAGTCGAGTATCATACTTCAAGGGTACCCGAAGAAAGGATTTTACAAGAACATGACTATATCATATAAAGTAGTTATTTGTTGATGAATGTGATATGTGATACCTTGCTATTTTAGAAATCTCATCTTACTGAGCCATTAGCTCACTAGATTCTTATGATACAGGTGATGATGCTCATATTTAGGGGTTGACTATCTTCTTCAGTGTTGCCAGTCGGAGACTTGTCCATATGTCATTCCCCAGCTATTTTGCCTCTATGCTGGAAGACTATGTTTTGTTTTAAATAAGATCGCTCTGTTATGGGTTTTTTATGTATTAAACTTAATGTTGTGTAATGTTTTGAACAAAATAATATCAGTTTGCGTTATTTTCCTGAGTTCTTGCTTTTACCAAATTTTTTATTTTTGGTTTTCAAAGTATAAAAGCGTGATACTCCCCAACTTAGTAGCACAGACCCCTCTGCGGTTCAGCTGCTAGGTTAGGGGGTGTTACAGTTCCCTTTCTTTCTCAAGCATTTTTGTATGAGGTTGTCCTTCTATTGTGGCGTCCGGATTGACCTTTATAATTTTGATAGGTCCTTCTTGTATAACAAAGATCATTTCTTCATGCATTGCGGCGACATGGGCTTCATCCTGATTTTCGAGTCATCAAATCCATTAATAGAGAAAATGGGAACTTTATTGATCATAGATGTATCCACCCCAATAGTAAGATGAATGATAGAGATATAAAATGAAGTTTTCCAAAAGCTATTTATTTTGGATCTGGTTCAGGTTAAAAATCGACTACTTTGTAGAATCAACCGCTTCGATACCACTTATTGGCCACAATATACTATTAAACAACTTAGAATAGGGGTTGAATAAGCTCTAAAAGTTTAAGTTTGCGTAGCAGAAGTCTTAGACTAAGTTGTAAGTACAACAACTAGACAACCTCTTTCAGCTTGGTGCTTACAGAGTTTTCAAGACAAGTATACTAAAGTCACATGCAGTCAGAAAACAATAACAAAAAGTAATAACACATAGTTCAATGTGGTTCGATAATACCCTCTACGTCCACAGGTCATCCACACGAGAGTAAGAAGTTTATTAAAATGGAGGCATACACAACTATATAATTATAACTAAACCCATCATTGTATCGTTCACACAGATTGATATAGTCGATTGTAGCTTGAGCCGTTAATGCAGATTGACTATCTTCTTCGACTTGCTTCTTCTCACATATATTGAAGCTTGGTCCTAAACTCTATTCTACACACATAGGTCGGAATAGCTTGACTTAGTCCGCACAGGGCTAAGGGTCTCAACAGTAGGTTTTTAAATTATCACGGATAGAACAGCAGTTATAGGCTTTATACGCTTCGTTGTAGTTGTGTTGTTCTTTGTTGAGGACTTAGATATGTCTTTGCTCAAGATATCTGTTGTGTGCTTGAAGAAATATATTACTCTTAGATGATAATCTAGATGTTCGGTATAACTCTTGTGTATCGTTTTACAATGTCCTCTTGCTTAGGTTATTTATCACATTGGAAATAGATCCATTATAAATGTAGTAGTTGGCCGGTTGGTGAGATTCAGACAGCTCTGATTGGCGGCTTCAGAATGTTTGAATTAAAGATGTTTCGCATTTAATGCTTCATACAATCTCTTTGATCCGAATAAAATACTCTTCTGTTTATAATCTTTTCGGCTGTATTAAATGTTGTCCAGTCAGCATTAAATGCTACTTTAAAATCGTGAATACTTTATGAATAAACAAAGATTATTTCACAATGGTTTAAAGTTCAGTCTATGTCCTCTTGGATTTGTGTTTTACTTTTCCAAAGTAAAACACCTACAGATTGTTTGTTGTAGCCAACGTTTCTTCTTTTGCTATACTCTGGAGCTTAACTGTAGGATTTATCTTGTTTAGGCATTGTATGAAGTTCCACTATATGGACAGGTTGTAGGGTGCATTTATCTAAACATTTAGGGTATTGTTTTTCGCAATAGAACACATGTTGGGTCATTTTGTTTTGTTGATTATGAACATGAGTATGGATTGAATTTGTTCTTGAAGAAGTTCTTGGTGAATATAACATATCAAGAAGAAGTTCTTGGTGAATACATATCTAGAATCAAGTTATGTTGCTTGATGATGTGATTTCTGTGCAGGAATATAAATACGATATGAGGCTAATGAGATTATTGCTCATCCTCGGGTATATGTGTTTATACGTATTGAACAAGTGTTAAATTTGGATGTTACGAATATTCAATTACCTTGGAATTGTGATTGTTATGAACTTGATAGATATGATTAAGGGATGAACACATTATTTTGGAAATGAGGTTTAGTCTAGAAAGATTACGATTAATCCTGGAATATGATTATTCAAGGTATTGCACTATTTGGATAGTTTGGATTGTCTATAATATCGGTATTATTATTTTACTATTAATTTACGATTATGAACAAGGAGGAATCTTGTTAATTCGTATATGAGCTTGAATTCCGAATTGAGTTTGTTTTAATCCTTGTTATTGGATTAAATTTATTGTTGATATGATTATCGGATTGTGGAATCGCATTATGCTTACGGTGATTGATTGATTGAGTTATTCGATTTTATATATGATCGAGGTATTGTTGAACTGTTGAGTTTGTTGATTGGTCATAGCGATTGTTGGTTGTTATCGAACTTGTTGTTAATCGGTTATTGCAATAAGTTATGATAATTGATCGTTGACTAGAACTCTGTGTTGCGATTGAGTTCGAGGATGTTCGTGAGGTCGGGGTTGTTGTTACCCAAAATATTATCCGGAGATAATATTGCTGGAATGATCGAGTAACAAACAAATGCAAGAACACTTCCGTGGGAAGATAAATAACACAAGATTCGCTGGGGTTGTTAATCATGGGCTTGAATGCTCTCGCGAGATGTTAATAATATAGATACTTTGGAGTACAAATATTAAAGTTAGAATCTATTACAATGAGTGTAAAGACTTCTAGTTATCTAAGCTGTAGAGCGTGAATATTGCCGGAAGAACCAAATATGAAGCTCTGTGAGTTCTTGCTTTAGATGTTCTGTAAGTGTGTATGAATATCACTATGAATGTGTAAGTAATTGCCAGATGAGTGTTTATTCTCTCTCTCTCTCTGTGCGTTTGTCACTGTACTCTTCATTTTTTTCGGCCACTGTGGTAAGCCTCCTCAAGGTTGCTGGGTCCTCTCCGGCGATCGCGGGCGACCGCCGTTTTCTATATTAGAATAAGGTGGGTGATCGTCCCGTCACGTTGGGTTGTTCCCTTAAAGTCCGAGGCTACTGCTGGCAGCTAGCTGTGCGAGCCAATGGGAAGCCTGCACGCGTCCTGAGTCGCTGTCCGGGGAGGACCCACTTTGTACCTTTCGACGGGTTTGTCGGTAGGTGAGGTAGGTGACAAGCTGGGGTCAAAGGCCTTATCTTGCTGCGCTTTTTGTGGATCTGCACCTGGGTCTCCGTCCAAGATTCGGTCTTCGACGACTTTGATGGATGTTGGATTCATACATGGCACGAGACGATCTTCTATGGTCGGACACCATAGACGATCGCCAGATACCGAAAGACGGTCGCCGTGGGTGCTGACTGCTGGGTGTTTGCCCAACGTACGTCTTTTATGGTTGGCTCTCAGATCATTATGCCGATCGCCACCGAGGTGTAATAATCGCCGCACAACAATTGCCCCCTAGCTCGCTTCGATGTTGAAAACACGGGGAGTGGTGGCACTGTTGGCGATCGCCAGTGTTTAGACGATTGGCTCGTTTGTTTATGACAAGGACGATCGTCAGGACGATCTGATTTCAAATTTGGACGATCTCCTTTTGTGCTGGAATCAGCAGGAAATGAAGGCGGGCTCTCGAAACGTTGCAAGGACACGCGTCGCGCTACCATTGGGGAGTCCGACGGTTTTGTCAGACTTGTCGCCTGGCGTGCCCTCGAAAAGACGCGTACGTGGGTTTCGAGGGCTGCATTTAATGTGTCCCCCCAGACGGTTGCACTCCATCCCTCGGGATTTCGCCTATTTGCACAGAGACCCCTGCTCCCGCCTATAAAAGGGGCTAGGGCTACTTCATTTCCACTCTTCACGCACCCTTGCTTTTTAGTCGAGACTCTGTAGAATTTTTTCGAAGATCCTTGTGCCGACCGTCCTTCTTTGTATGTAAGAACACAAATCTTCTCTCCCCCTTTACTTTTAAGAACATGTCTGGAGGATCTAAAATATTCGAGGCCGGTATCTCCTCCACCGCCGCGGCTTCACCTGACCGGGAGGAAATTCCCATGGGTCTTCATATGGAAACGGCTGTCGAGGCCATTCGTGCGGGGATTACACCCGTGGAAATTGAAGAGCTCTTCAATGAGGCCGAAGTGGCAAGATCAGCGGCGGCGGCGGAGCAAGGGGGCTCGCCGGTGGATGAAGATGAAATGGTACAGCTGTCTTGGGAACAGAATAGCGTATTCGGCCCCGCCTATTTAGATTTTGCTAAGCTTATGGAGGGGATTGCCGGACCATGTCCTGAATTTGATTTCGAAGCGTATTTGTCTACCCACCCCTATGAGCACGTGAAGCGGACGTCATTCCGGGCCGCGGACCATTCCTTATGGACCCTTGGACAGATCCGGAGTTCGGCGACCAGGAAAGATTTGCTTTGTTGGAGGGAGAAATTCCACATTTCATCTGATGTTTCATTGCACGTGCCCTCGGAGAACGAACGTCCCGACCAGCCTCCCCGAGGGTATGGTCGCTGTCAATGAAATGATCCTGGCGGACGGATTGCGGTTTCCCTTGCCGTTTGCCGTGTCGTATTTGCTGATCTCCTGGAATGTGGTGCCGCTCCAGTTGACGTCGAACGCCTGGCTGCATATTATCAGTACCTTGACATTGTTCGGCACTCATCGGCTGTTTCGCCTGCCTTCTGCGCTGGAAATGAACTATCTTTTCAAACTGACCGCGCAGAAGCGATCGGTCGGAGGCCACCATATCTAGGGTCGCCTAGGTAGGGTGGTCCTTGGGGTGCCAAACAAGGTTCGCGGTGACCTGGCAAAGTGGTTTTGGGTCGGCGGAGCATGGAGGTCAGCATCGAGCGATAAGTCGGAGGAAGAGTTGGATATCCCCACCAATTTTTGGGAAAGGAATCCGAGTAAGGGTTTCGACTCTCCCTTTATTTGGATACACCTTGAACTGATCTAATTTGGTTTTCTTTTTGCAGGATCCCCTGTTGCAGCGATCGGCAATCTCCCCCTTGATTTCTTGATCGTTTGGGAGCGAATTCGCGCCTTGCCGGACTCCTACATCAACGTTCGCTCAGTCAGCCACGAACTTCATCGGTTGGGAGCTCGACTGTTTCGCTACCCTCGCCACCTGAAGGCCCCGGGTATGAATTTTTACTTCCTCTTTCCTGCATGACGATCGTCTGATTGAAGTAGATCTCTTACTTGTCCGAATTTCTTCTTTGACAGAGATCCCCGATACGCCGAGCCACCGAGAGAGATCGCGATGTCAAACCCCGGCCTCTAGGGTCATCTTCACCAGCGAAAGAAGACTGGTCGTGCCCCTGCGACGACGTCTCACCCTGTCCCTGCGGTGAGGCCTGCTATGGTGCCGGTCGCCGAGCCGGAAGTTCAGGAGGAAGAACAACTCCAGCGCCACCGCAAGAGCCGGAGGCCAGAGGGGTCCCTGCCGACTGCAGATGCGGACGTATCTATTTTGGAGCCGCCGGTTGCCGCTCCACCTATCTCTACTGTTCCGATGGTGGAGGGGTCTGGCTCCAGACCCTCGACCGGCTTTTTGAAAAATGCGGCGATCGCCGAAGCTGAAACTCCTCGGGGCAAGCCCTTTTTTGGCCGCGATCCCGAGTTGGTCAACAGGTAAGAACTGTTTGATCTTTCCGAGTTAGGCAATTTGTGTAAGGCATATACTAACTCATTTGTTTCTTTTTTTTATTTGTGTTGCAGGGTCCGTCTTGCCGATCCGGACATCTCACCGATGGTCCTGGATTTCCTGGCGAGCAAGTCTCCGCGCCAGTCCCTTGACGTCCCTTCTTACGTCTCCAAGGCCATCATCTCTCACCCTAAGGCTTGGACGACCAATCTCGATGCGATTGCTCGTCGGCGGTCTGGAGATGCCATGCAGGCGACGTTCGCCCTGACTCTCCAGGCGGCGGTGATGGCCGCCCAAGCCGTTAAGGATTATGAGGGGCGACCCTCTAATGCTCGCCTCCATCAAGACCTCGAGGCCGCTTGGAACCAAAACGTCGACTTCGCTAACCGGATCCAGGCCATGGAGATGGAACATCTGGAGATGGCCAAGCGGGCCAAGCAGGATCTTGACCGGATGAAGCAGGAGCTTGACCGGTCTCGGGGGGCGGGGGATCGATTCCGCGATCAGGTGACGGAGGCTCGCTGGATGCACGCGGCCTCGTAGGAGGAGGCGACTAGCTTGAAGGCGACAGTAGATCGGCTCAACAGCGAGCTGGAGAAAGCAAATGGAGAACTGGCCGCCAAGGTGGTCGAGCTAGCGGATGCTGAGAAGACGACTTTGGATTTGAAAGGGCAGATAAAGGCGATCGAGACCGATCCCTACCTTAATGTGGTACTCATCGGCGAGTTCGCCTACTATATGGCCTACGTCGACGCTGTCCGAGCCGCCAAGAAGGTAGGGATTGAGGTCGGTCCTATGATAGAGAGCTTCAAGGCCTACGTACTCGAGCACCCTTTGCATCCGGAATTTTCCCCGCCGATCCTCGACCTCACCGACTTGGGGATCGACTTGAGTTGGTATCCTTTTCCGGATAAACTTATTTATCCTGAAGCCGATGAGGGAGCGCGCGCCGATCCGCCACTTGGTGGCTAAGACCAGCCGGGGGGAGCCTGAGTGATTTTTATCTTCCTTTGCTTTGTAATTTTCTGCTTTTTCTTCTACTGCCTTCGGGCTTGTATTTGTAAGAACTTCTTGATTTGAATAAAATACTCCTTTTTCGCATTTGATTCTTTACATGTATGATCGCCTTTGAATGTTTGCATGTGAATTTATACAAGTGTGTATATAATTGCTTCTGATGCCTTGTTCGCCTGATCGATTGTTTGAATGTTGAATGTATTGACATGCTTGGAAACTCTTACTTGAAAATATTGTCGAACAAAACCGATCGTTCTGCGTGTGTTTGAATGAAGTCGATCGGGTACGGTCCCTTCCTTTCGATCGCATTTAAGACTAGCTCCACTTCTTTGCCCTTGTTTTTGTTTACTTATTGTAAGTAAGGGAACAAAAATAGTATGTTTGGTGAGCTATCTTCAGTTTTGCCGACTCTAAGAAACTGTGAACAGTCGCGGAGTTCGATAGTCCGACCTCCGTAGCCGTGTCTTTATGTGCGAGGGACTGTCTCGCGAGTCACTTTTTTGTTAGGGTCCTCCGTTAGGCTGCGCTCGCCTTGCATTTAAACGAAAGGCGATTGGTCTCGGTCTGGAGGACTCCTTGCACGGGGTGTCGTTGGTTTATTCGACTCTACATCCGTGGCTTGTTAGCACTTTTCTACCTCAGGTCGGCATGTTAGATGGCGACCCTCAACGGTATACATTGTGATGGGGTAGGGACGCGCCGCCTTGTCCGGGTACATCATGTTAGATGATGTACTTTGAGGGCGCGCTAACATGTCCACAGATTAGTTTGGAGGGTCCTTCGGCTATGCCCGCCTCGTATTTAAACGAAGGGCGATCGATCGCTGCCCAAAGGAACCTTGCATGGACGAAGCTGTCGGTTCCATCGACCTCCAGGCCCACGGCTGCACTATTTCTACCTCGGATCGCCAAGTTGAATGACGACCCTTGATGGTATACGTTGTGCTTGGAGGGACGATCGCTTGCGTAGGTCTGTCAAGTTTAGACGGTGACCTCTTGTAGGGCGAGCGAGCCGTCCTATTTTCAGCTATTTGTTTTTGTCGAGGTGAATCATATAGATGGGATGGGAAAATATCATTATACTTCTTTGTACATTGGGTAACTGAAACTGAATACAGAGTTTTCACGGGTAGTACTTCTTCAAATGTATGGCGTTCCAGGGATATTGGTTCGGAGTGCCGTCAGGGTTTTCAAGTTCGTAGGCTCCCCTAGATATCCTGAAGGGGCCTTCCCAATTCGGGACAAAGACACCTGTGTGGGTCTGGACCTTTTTGAGGACGAGATCTCCCACTTGGAACCGTCTTTCCTTGACCTTCGAATTGAAGAACTTCTCGGATCTCCTTTTGTGGATTGTGTTCTTCATTTTTGAGGTCAGTCGTCGTTCTTCGAGCATGTCCAGGTCGATCCGCCGGGCCACATCATTGTCTGTCGTCATCTCTTGTTCGGTTTGGTGGCTGAGGACGGCAATCTCCGATGGGATCACCGCTTTTGTTCTGAAGGCGAGGGCGAATGGGGTTTCGCCGGTTGAATTTCGGGTCGTCGTTCGATAAGACCACAAAACGTCTGGGAGCTCGCTCGCCCATCTTCTTGCCTGGACTCGAGTCGTGCTTTAATCGTGTGTTTGAGGATTTTGTTTATGGCTTCTACCTGCCCGTTCGTCTGAGGGTGGTAGGGGGCCGAGACCAACTTTTTGATTCCCCACTTCTCGCAGAACTGTATGACTTCTAAGCCGTCGAACTGCTTTCCGTTGTCCGAGATTATTGCCTGGGGCAGGCCGAATCGGCATATGATATTCTTCCAAATGAACTTAATTACTTGTTCTTGGCCGATCTTGTTGAGTGGTTCGGCCTCAGCCCATTTTGTGAAATAATCGACCCCTACGATGGCAAACTTACAGCCCCCTAGCGGCGTCGGCATGGGACCTATGAGGTCAATGCCCCATTGGGCGAATGGCCATGGGCTGTACATTGAGGTGAGCTGCTTGGGGGAGAGCTTGATGTTTGGGCCCATCACTTGACACCTGTGACATGATCTGGCATAGGCGATCACGTCCTTTTGTAGTGTAGGCTGGAAAAAACCTTGCCTGGTTGTTTTGTGGATGAGAGCTCGCCCGCCAGCATGGTTTCCACATATCCCATCATGGATCTCGGCTAAAACGAGCCGGCCTTCCTCCGGCGTAATGCACTTCGTCGGGGATTGGCTTTGCTAAGATTTGGGGGTTAGATAGATACTCCTTGATTTAGGCGAACGCTATTTGACTCTCCTTCATCCATGTGAACTTCTTGTTCTTTATGGTCGCGAAGAAAAGCTTGCTTTTATCGCCGAGCCGATATATGAAATGGTTGAGGGCGGCTAGACAACCTGTGAGGTGTTGTACCTGCTTGACATTCCGTGGCTCCTGCAAGTCGAGGATCGCCTGAATCTTGGTGGGGTTCGCCTCGATCCCCCTTTGGCTCACGATGTGCCCCAGGAATTTTTCGAAGCTCACCCTGAAGTTGCATTTCTTGGGGTTCAGTTTCATGTTGAACTTCTCGAGGATGGCGAACGTATCGGCAAGGTCATTGAGGTGGTCTTTCTTCTTAAGGATTTTGACCATTATGTCGTCAATGTACACCTCCATGGTCTTGCCAATCTGATTGGCGAACATTCCGTTGACTAGAATCTTGGACGGAGACCCACGTGCGGAAGATCGAGTACGTCGAGGGGGTGTCCTTTGTGAGGTGCCCGAACATGGGCGAGTGGCCGTAGAATCCCCCTAGGACGGAGTAGAGAGCGAGCTCGTCGCTAATGGGCTCACCGGTGAGGACTATTTCGTCCACCCGGTCGATGTAATCTTCATCGGGTTCATCATTCCCCTGCCTGATTTTCATCATGCGGTGGGGGCCTTCTGGCCGAGCAACTTTAGCGGCGAAGTACGACGTGAAGTCGATCGCCAGCTTCTCAAGGCAATTGATTGAGCGAGGTGCTAGTGAGATGTACCACCTGTGGGTGAGGTCGCCCAGAGTTAATGGGAACATTCGACATTTCATCGCATCTGATGCTCCGCATCCGGTCATGTAAATCCGGAATTTGCTCAAATGGGTCTCCGGATCCGATCTCCCCTCATATAGGGGTGTTTGTGGGGGAGCGATCTTTGGTTGAACTGGGGCGAGCTCGATCTGGACCGCGAGTGGCTCACCCGGTCCAGGGATCGATCTCCTAGCACTTGGCCCAGTTTCTAGGAGCGCCTTTATTTCGTCGAGCTGGCGTTGCATGGCAGCCATCGCCGTAGCCTGACTGCTCGATGATTGGCTCTCGGAGTGCGATCCAAGGCGATCATGCACTGATCCCCTGGCCCCATGGTGGATGATGAGTTCTCCGCCAATGGGCTCAGTCCTCGGGCGAGCAGGGGCCCGTTGGCCGGCTTGTCTTCTAGGAGTCGGATATGCCGAACTCCTGGTGATGGATTCGGACTCCGATGCCTCTTGGCAGGGGCCCGAACGCCCGGGTCTCCACGAGGGGTCACTCCGTAGGCGGCTGAAGACGGAGTCGTCCTGCCTTACGAGAGCTTTTTCCTGCGGCTCGGGGTTTTCTGTTGATTTCTCAACATATATCCCCTTGAGCTTCCGTTTGCCTCCTCGGTGAATGGTTGACGGAGTAATGATGGGCGAGTCGCACGCCCTCCGTCGCTCCCTGAGGATGGCAATAGCCTCCTCATTCTGTTCCGCAGTCTGGAACTGATCGAGTGAGAGGCTGGGACCGTCCCTCGGGGGCGGGAGTGAGAGTCTAGCGTCGCCGCGGTCACCTTCCGCTGTAGGCTGGGATTCGGTCTGGGTCGGAATGAGATGTCCGGCAGATCGCAGGGTGTCTCTTTTGGAAGTCGTGGCAGATGTCATGTTTCTGAAGGCTTTTCTTTGAAGAACAGTGAGTGTTTCTTCAAGTATATGTCCGGAGAACAGTGAGTGTTCTTCGAGACGGTTGGAATAAAAATGAAG
This sequence comes from Orobanche coerulescens, assembly GCA_033398695.1. Taxonomy (NCBI): domain Eukaryota; kingdom Viridiplantae; phylum Streptophyta; class Magnoliopsida; order Lamiales; family Orobanchaceae; genus Orobanche; species Orobanche coerulescens. The sequence continues at coordinate 11,366,793 of CM065819.1, forward strand.
GTTAAGATCCCATTCCTCTAGCGTCAATTGTTGTTATCCAAAATATTATACGGAGATAATATTGCTGGAATGATCGAGTAACAAACAAATGCGAGAACACTTCCGTGGGAAGATAAATAACACAAGATTTGCCGGGGTTGTTAATCCCGAGCTTGAATGCTCTCGCGAGATGTTATTAATATAGATACTTTGGAGTACAAATATTAATGTTAGAATCTATTACAATGAGTGTAAAGACTTCTAGTTATCTAAGTTGTAGAGCGTGAATATTGCCGGAAGAACCAAATATGAAGCTCTGTGAGTTCTTGCTTTAGATGTTCTGTAAGTGTGTATGAATATCACTATGAATGTGTAAGTAATTGCCAGATGAGTCTTTATTCTCTCTTTGTGCATTTTTTACTGTACTCTTCATTTTTTTCGGCCACTGTGGTAAGCCTCCTATTTATAGGAAACAAGGTTGTTGGGTCCTCTCCGGCGATCGCGGGCAACCGCCGTTTTCTATATTAGAATAGGGTGGGCGATCTTCTCGTCACGTAGGGTTGTTCCCTTAAAGTCCGAGGCTGCTGCTGGCACCCAGCTGTGCGAGCCAATAGGAAGCCTGCACGCGTCCTCAGTCGCTGTCCGGGGAAGACCCACTTTGTACCTTTCGGCGGGTCTGTCGGTAGGTGAGGTAGGTGACAGGCTGGGGTCAAAGGCCTTATCTTGCGGCTCCTTTTGTGGATCTGCACGTGGGTCTCGGTCCAAGATTCGGTCTTCGACGACTTTCACGGATGTTGGATTCATACGTGGCACGAGACGATCGTCTATGGTCGAACACCATAGACGATCGCCAGATACCGAAAGACGATCGCCGTGGGTGCTGACTGCTGGGTGTTTGCCCAGTGTACGTCTTCTATGGTTAGCTCTCAGACCATTATGCCGATCGCCACTGAGGTGTAATAATCGCCGCACAACAGGAGTCAAGGAGCTCGTAGACGAAGGCAAATAAGATTAGTAACGACTTCACTATCGTCGTACCAATATCGAGGCAAGTTTATACTTGTTCAGAGTTTCATTTCACTTATAATTCATATAACAATGAGTATAAGTGTGAATTCTGGAGATTTGGGTTGTACGTTGTTGTCTGGGATTGGATTTAAATCATAATGTATATGATTACATTCGTTATTGGTATGCATGGGTATTGAGGATGTAATACCCCCAGAAATCACCCGGGAATGCCATACGCCGTAGACCCTTCTCACAAGGATCTACCAGGCTAAGTACCACAAAACAAGCAAAAGTTTGACCGGTCGGGGTCAAACTACATAACGACACGGACTGATAAGGTCGAATATTCAAAATACATGGACCAGAAAGGTCACACGGCTAAACCAAACTGAAATAAAACTTTTTACAACACATGCCCACGCGGGGGTCAAAATACAATATAGTGGAACTAGAGTACAACTCAATAATACAAATAACTCGGATTCCCAAATGATTAGTGTCGTATCTTGTCATCTCCCATGCCGACCCTATGACTGCTCTCTCGAACAAAGTATACCTTAAATGTATGAAACGCATTTCCCCCATTTAAGGGGTTAGTAACTCAAATTTGCTAGTGCAGGTATTTTAATCATACAAAACATACCACACAACATCAGTCATGGATCAAACATCAACAACCATTGAGAAAAGTTGTCGAGAGGTTTTTAAAGTTTAGAAGATAACTCAAGTCTTTGAAAATGAATCATCCTCATCTCAGGAGTTCCATAAAACAAGAATACCTTTATGGAATCTCACGTCCGAAGTTGTAAAACCGATTTGAAACATTACGACCTCAGCCCAAATATCGTTCCACATCATGAGTGCTTAATAAAATAGAAAAACTTTTTGGACCTCAAGTCCTTAATCATAAACCGCTTCGAAAATGTTATGGTCTCAGCCCAAATTTCACTTCAGTTCAAAATACATGTAACAATCACAGGGTTCTCGACCCAACACCAAAGCATCACAACATGGGTCCATAAGCTACCCTGGGACCACACTCGCAAGTGCGCACCCCAGAGACCACGTCGGATCGTACCTGGTTGGATACTCATGGCCGAAATTATTTGCACCCGCAAGTGATGAACTCCACAACTCGTACTTTTCGTACTCGCAAGTACCGAACTCTAGAGGCCCCATCGGACCTACCTGGTACCACAACAAACTTTTCGTACTCGCAAGTAACAAACTCCATAAGCCCCGTAGAACGCTATGTGGCACCATACATTATTGGATTTCGACCCTACTAGCAAGTACCGAATACCAGAGGCTTCGTCAAGCCTTATCGTGTTAAACTCAGCGCCACAAAAATCCACAACACACATCAACCATCACAACATATCACCACGAACAACACACATTTTACATAATGTTGTGCGGCGATTAATACGGCTCAATGGCGATCGGCCTAACGATCTGAGAGCCAACCATAAAAGACATACTCTGGACGAACACCCGGAGATCGGCACCCACGGCGATCGTCTTTTGGTATCTGGCGATCGTCTTTGATGTCCAACCAGAGACGATCGTCTCGTGCCACGTATATATCCCGCATCCGTCAAAGTCGTCGAAGACCAAATCTTAGACGGTATCCGCAAAAGGCGCCGACGGATAAGACCTTTGACCCCAGCCTGTCACCTACCTCACCTACCGACACGCCCACCATGAGGTGTAAAGTAGGTCCTCCCCGGACAGCGACTCAGGACGCGTGCAGGCTTCCCATTGGCTCGCAAAACTGGCCACCAGGCGCAGCCCCAGATTTAAGGGAACAGCCCCACGTGACGGGGCGATCCGCCACTTATTATAATATAAAAAGCGGCGGTCGCCCGCGATCGCCGGAGAGGTCCCAGCAACCTTGTCTCCTATAAATAGGAGGCTCATAACACGGCAGCAGGCATCAGAAGAATTCACCGTGAATACAGTGCAAAAAACATACAGAGAGAGAGAATCAAAGACTCATCTGGCAACTACTTACACATTCATAGTGATATTCATACACACATAAAATACATCCCAAGCAAAAACTCACAGATCTTCATATCTGGTTCCTACGGCAATCTACACGCTCTACAGCTTAGATAACTAGAAGTCTTTACACTCATTGTAATAGATTCTGACATTAATATTTGTACTCAACAGTATACTTATTAATAACATATTGCGAGAGCATTCAAGCCCGGGATTAACAACCCCGGCAAATCTTGTGTTATTTATTTTCTCACGGAAGTGTTCTCGCATTTGTTTGTTACACGATCATTCCAGCAATACTATCTACGGATAATATTTTGGGTAACAACAATTGGCGCTAGAAGGAGGGGATTTCAAAACCTTCATTTTTATTCCTACCGTCTCGAAGAACACTCACTGTTCTCCGGACATATACTTGAAGAAACACTCTCTATTCTTCAAAAAAAAGCCTTCGGCAAAATGACGTCTGCAACGACCTCCAAGAGAGCCACCCTGCGATCTGCCAGAAACCTCATTCTGGCCCGAACCGAATCCCAGCCCACGGCGGAAGGTGACCACGGCGACGTAAGGCTCTCACTCCCGCCCCCAAGGGACGGTCCTAGCCTCTCACTCGATCAGTTACAGACCGCGGAACAGATTGAGGAGGCTATAGCCATCCTTTGGGAACGATGGAGGGCATGCGACTCGCCCACCATCACTCCGTCAGCCATCCGTCGGGCAGGCAAGCGGAAGCTCAAGGGGATATATGTTGAGAAATCGACGGAAAGCCCCGAGCCGCAGGAGAAAGATCTCGTCAGGCGGGACGACTCCGTCTTCAGCCGCATAGGGAGCGATCCCTCATGGCGACCCGGGCACTCAGGCCCCAGCCGGGAGTCATCGGAGTCCGAATATTTTACCAGGAGCTCGGCATATCCGACTCCCAGGAGACAAGCCGGTCAGCGAGCCCCCGCTCGCCCAAGAAATGAACCCGCTGGCAGGGAGCTCATCGTCCACCATGGGGCCAAGGGATCTGTGCACAATCGCCTTGGCTCACGCTCCGGGAGCCAATCAGTGAGCACTCAGGCGACGGCGATGGCCGCCATGCAGCGCCAGCTCGACGAGATGAAGGCGCTCCTGGAAACTGGGGCAGGCGCCCGGAGATCAATCGCTGGACCAAGTGAACCACTCGCGGTCTATATCGAGCTCGCCCCAGTACAACCGAAGATCGCTCCCCCACAAACACCTCTGTATGAGGGGAGATCAGATCCGGAGACCCATTTGAGCAAATTCTGGGTCTACATGACCGGATGCGGAGCATCATATGCGACGAAGTGTCGAATGTTCCCATTAACTCTGGGCGACCTCGCCCACAGGTGATACATCTCACTGCCACCTCGCTCAATCAACTGCTTTGAGAAGCTGGTGAACGACTTCACGTCGTACTTCGCCGCCAAAGTCGCTCGCCCAGAAGGCCCCCACCGCATGATGAAAATCAAGCAGGGGAAGGACGAGTCAGATGAAGATTACATCGACCGGGTAGACGAGATAGTCCTCACCGGCGAGCCAATTAGCGACGAGCTCGCTCTCTATTAAGTCCTGGGGGATTCTACGGCCACTCACCCATGTTCAGGCATCTCACAAAGGATATCCCCCCGACCTACTCGGTCTTCCGTATCAGAGCCGCCGATTTCCTGGCCAGGCAGAGGATGCTCTCCCTCCGCTTAGGCAAGGGACCCTCCGGAGAAGGGAAGACGCCATCCCATGTCCAGAACAAGGCGGTCGCCAAGCCCAGAAAGGCGGTCGCAAAGCCGCCTGGTGAATTCAAAGCCTTCGAGGATGTAGAGGTTCACCTCCTCCACAACCTCAACTTATCTCCAGCCCACATCTTCAATGCAATTAAGGGGCGCGAGTGGCTTTCCAAACCAAAGCCAATAAGGGACCACAGTCATCTAGACCGTAGCAAATTCTGTGCCTACCACAAGAGTCCCGGCCACAACACCAGCCAATGCCGCGACCTCCTCAGACAACTCTGGCGACTGTTTGAGGAAGGCAAATTGGACAACTTGGTCACCAAGCCAGAACCTAGGACAAAGAGGACCGGAGGGCGCGAGCGCAGACAAAACGAAAGGACCCCTCCCAATCCGGTCGCCAGGATCGAGTATGTGCCGGAGTATTCCGATGAATAGATCCATCCGATCAACCCTGGCGGTCGGATCAATATGCTTCAAGCATGAGGTGGAAACCTCGGGGGCCTTTCCCCGGTTTCCACCATGTCAAACAGGAAGCGAAAGGCCGAACTGAGGGCGTTCGCCGGGATCCATGTCGTAGTACCTCCAGATCCGACCATCTCTAAAGATGCGCTCATCACCTTCTCCAACAAGGACATGGAGGGAGTACAATGCCCCAAAGAGGATGCATTGCTGATCTCCGCGTGTATCCTTGGGAAGATGGTCGATCGCGTGTTGGTCGACAATGGGAGCTTCTGCAATATAATATTAAAATCCGCCCTGGACTATCTCGGCAACTTGACCAAGTTCATCAAGCCGTTCGACACCGTGCTCCAAGGGTTCGGTGACAGTACAGTCCAAGCCTATGGAAGGATCAAGCTCTCTGTCGAGCTAATATGCTTTTACGATCCCAAGGTTAGGATTACTAGGAACCTAAATTTTGTAATCATAGATAATCCCAGCATCTATAACGGGTTCCTAGGTCGTCCATTCTAGAGACCTTTGAGGCGGTCGCTTCATCTTTCTTTTACTGTATCAAATTCCTCACTGCCGATGGGACGGTCGGTACTGTAAAAGGACATCAGCTAATGGCAAAGAAATGCTTGAATTACTCCTATGTCGTAACTTCTTTCAATACTTCCCATGCTATGTGTAACATTGAAACGATCGACAATCAACCCATGGAGATCGACGAGCCAAGCACATCGTACCAACCCGACTCAGAGGACGCCGTCTCGGATCGATTAACGGACGACATCGAGCTAAGGATCGGTTTCGAGCTAAGTCTCGACATCGATCCAAGGATCGAGTCCAGAAATCGTTCCAAACAAGAAGCGACCGTCCCCGTTGAAGAGTTGGAGAGTATAACGATAGATCCGGCTAGCCCGGAGCGGGAAGTACAGATCGGCGCAAGCATCGACCGCAAATTAAAAAAGGATCTGATCAATTTACTACGTAAGAACATCGGAGTCTTTACCTAGTCGCATCAGGATATGGTTGGCATAAGTCCTGAACACGCTTGCCACTATCTAAAGATCGACCCGGCAAGGAAACCTGTTCACCAGAAACATAGGAAATTGGGGCCTGAGAAGTACGCAGAGCTCGACATAGAGGTCAAAAAGCTACTCAACAACAAACTAATCAGAGTAGCTACAGACGATCCACAGTGGGTCACCAATGCGTTGCTCGTCAAAAAGCCAACTGGCTCCTGGAGGTTGTGCATCGACTTCACCGACCTCAACGCGGCATGTCCAAAAGATCACTTTCCGATGCCTTATATTGATCACTTGGTCGATAGTACTGCAGGCTGCGAAATGATGTCGTTCATGGATACCTTCGCCGGATACCATCAAATCCCAATGGCGGAGAAAGACATTAAGCACACATCTTTACACACAGAAAAGGACATATACTTTTGGGTCCGGATGTCGTTCGGCTTGAAGAATGCGGGAGCAACCTACCAGCGTCTAGTCAACGGAATGTTTGCCAATCAGATCGGCAAGACCATGGAGGTCTACATTGACGATATCGTGGTCAAAAGACTCAAGAAGGAAGACCACCTCAATGACCTCGCCGAGACATTCGCCATACTCGAGAAGTTCAACATGAAATTGAACCCCAAGAAATGCAACTTTGGGGTGGGCTCCGGGAAATTCCTGGGGCACATCGTGAGCAAAAGGGAGATCGAGGCGAACCCCACCAAGATTCAGGCGATACTCGACATGCAGGAGCCACGGAATGTCAAGCAGGTGCAACGACTCACAGGTTGTCTAGCCGCCCTCAACCGTTTCATATCTCGGCTCGGCGATAAAAACAAGCATTTCTTCGCGACCATCAAGAACAACAAGTTCGCATGGATGAAGGAGAGTCAAGTAGCATTCGCCAAAATCAAGGAATATCTATCTAAACCCCAGATCCTGGCAAAGTTGATCCCCGGTGAGAAATTATTCCTTTACCTAGCGGCCTCGGAGGTCGTACTGAGTGCTGTTTTGGTGCGAGTGGATGGACAAGTCCACTTGCCAATCTACTACGTTAGTCAAGCACTCCACGACGCAGAAACATGTTATACACCATTGGAGAAGATCGACTACGCTCTAGTCATGAGTGTTCGCAAGCTAAGGGCTTACTTCTTCTAACATCAGGTGGAAGTCCTCACAACTCTACCTCTAAGGCAAGTTCTACACCGGCCAGACACCAACGGGCGACTCCTCAAGTTGTCGCTGGAGATCGCCCCATACGGTATCACATACGCTCCTCGCACGGCGATCAAAGGCCAAGCTCTGGCAAACTTCGTGGTGGAATTAACATTCCCTCACAGTCCAACCCAGATCGGCCGACCTGCCTGGAGGCTATATGTGGATGGCTCGGCGACCAACTTCCGAGCAGGGGCAGGGATTATCCTCATCAGTCCCGATGGACAAAGTTTCACAAATTCCATGTGTTTCGGGTTTCGCGCAACCAACAATGAAGCCGAATATGAATCCTTGGTAGACGGGCTCAATCTAGCCCTCGCCTAGATGTTCGTTGCCTCCATATCTTCATGGACTCCCTCTTGGTCGTGAACCAAGTCAAGGGAGAATATGAGGCGCGCGGCGAACAGATGGTCAAATACCAAGAGTTGGTCACCGAAATGTGCACGAAATTTGAGGAAGTGCTAATCGAACAAGTCCCGAGAGAACACAACTCCTAGGCCGATGCCCTATCCAATCTAGCGTCATCAGATAGGGCAGCCGATTTCTCTAATATCCAAATTACAAAATCAGCAAGGCCGGCGATCGACAGAAGCCTGGTTACCACGGTTGCTGTTGCCGAGGAGAACTGGATGACTCCGTTCATCAAATACTTAAAGGACGGAACGGTCCCTGACGACCGTACCAAAGCTCGCCAACTCCAGATCCGTTCGACCAGATACACCCTATTGGATGACCGGCTTTACAAGAGAGCTTTCAGCCTTCCCCTTCTCAAGTGTATTACACCGGAGGAAGGTCGGCTCGTTTTAGCCGAGATCCATGACGGGATCTGTGGGAACCATGCTGACGGACAAGCTCTCATCCATAAAACAACCAGGCAAGGTTTTTTCTGGCTGTCACTTCAGAAGGATGCGATCGCCTATGCCATATCGTGTCACAGGTGTCAAGTAATGGGCCCAAACATCAAGCTCTCCCCCGAGCAGCTCACTTCAATGTACAGCCCATGGCCTTTCTCCCAATGGGGCATCGACCTTATAGGTCCCTTGCCGACGGCGCCAGGGGGCTGTAAATTTGCCATCGTAGGGGTCGACTATTTCACCAAATGGGTTGAGGCCGAACCGCTAAACAAGATCGGCCAAGAGCAAGTAATCAAGTTCATCTGTAAAAACATCATATGCCAATTCGGTCTGCCCCAGGCCATCATCTCCGACAACGGAAAGCAGTTCGACAGTTTAGAAGTCATGCTATTTTGAGAGAAGTGGGGAATCAAAAAGTTGTTCTCGGCCCCCTACCACCCTCAGACGAACGGGCAGGTAGAATCCGTAAACAAAATCCTCAAACACACGATTAAAGCGCGCCTCGAATCCAGGCAAGGACGATGGGCGAGCGAGCTTTCGGACGTTTTGTGGTCTTATCGAACGACGACCCGTAATTCAACTGAAACCCCATTCGCCCTCGCCTTCGGAACAGAAGCGGTGTTCCCCTCGGAGATCGCCGTCCTCAGCCATCGAACCGAACAAGAGATGATGACCGACAATGATGTGGCCTGATGGATCGACCTCGACATGCTCGAAGAACGACGACTGACCTCAGAAATGAAGAACACTATCCACAAAAGGAGATCCGAGAAGTTCTTCAATTCGAAGGTCAAGGAAAGACGTTTTCAAGTGGGCGATCTCGTCCTCAAGAAGATCCAAACCCACACAGGTGTCTTTGGTCCGAATTGGGAAGGCCCCTTCAGGATATCTAAATGGCTAACTAAGGGAGCCTACGAACTTGAACACCCTGACGGTACTCCGGACCAATATCCTTGGAACGCCGTACATCTGAAGAAGTACTACCAGTGAAAACTTTGTATTCAGTTTCTACTACCCTATGTATAAGTAATATAATTAGATTTCTTCCTATCCCATCTATTCTAGCGATCGCCCCACCAGGCATATCGTATACCGTCGAGGGTCGCCATCTAACATGACGATCCGAGGTAGAAAAGTGCAGCCCTGGTCCTGGTAGTCGATGGAACCGACTGCTTCGGCCATGAAAGGTCCCTTTGGGCCAAGATCGCCCGCCCTTCATTTAAATACGAGGTCGGCGTAGTCTGAGGGCCCTCCAAAACTAATCAGTGGACACGATCGCCCGCCCTCAAAGGTTCATCATCTAACATGATGAACCCAGACAATGCGACGTGCCATTACCCCTGTCTCAACGTAAACCGTCGAGGGTCGCCATCTTTATGGCGGGCTGAGGTGGAAGCAGAGCTAACAAGCCACGGACGTGGAGTCGAATAAACCGACGACACCCCGTGCAAGGACTCCTCCAGACCAAGACCGCCCACCTTTCGTTTAAATACAAGGCGGGCGCAGCCTAACGGAGGACCCTCACAATAAAGTGAGTCGCGGGAATATCCCTCGCACACAAAGACACAGTTGTGGAGATCGGTCCATCGAACTCCGCGACCGTGCACGATTCCTCAGAGTCGGCAAAACTGAAAATAGCTCACCAAACATACTATTTTTGTTCCCTTACTTACAATAAGTAAACAAAAACAAGGGGGCAGAGAAGGGGAACTAATCCTAAATGCGATCAGACAGAAGGAACCGTACTCGATCGGCTTCGTTCAAACACACGCAAGACGATCGGAATTGTTCAACAACATTTACAGGTAAGAATTTCCAAACATGTCAATACTTTCAAACATTCAGACAATCGGTCGGGTGAAAAAGACATCGGAAGCAATCATACACATACTTGTAAAAAGGAGCATGCAAACATTCAAAGGCAATCGGACGTGTAAAGACACAGATGCAAAAAGGAGTATTTTATTCATTATCAAGGAGATCGTACAATACAAAGCCCGAAGGCAATACAAAGAGAAAGCAAAAATTACAAGTAAAAGAAAACAAAGAAATCTCTCAGGGTCCCTCCGGCTGATCTTCGCCCCCAGGTGGTGGATCGGCATGCGCTCCCCCATAGGCCTCAGGATAGATGAGTTTATCCGGAAAAGGATACCAACTCAAGTCGATCCCAAAGTCGACGAGGTCAAGGATCGGCAGGGAAAACTCTGGATGCAAAGGGAGCTCGAGTGCATAGGCCTTGAAGCTCTGCATCAATGGACCGATCTCGATCCCTACCTTTTTGGCGGCTCGGACAGCATCGGCGTAGGCCACATAATAGGCGAACTCGCCGATGAGTGCCACATTGAGGTAGGGATCAGTCTCGATCGCCTATAGCTACCCTCTCAACTCCGTGGTCGTCTTCTCAGCTTCCGCCAGCTCGACCACCTTGGCAGCCGTTTCTCCCTTAGCTTTCTCAAGCTCTCCTTTTGCCTTCTCCAGCTCGTTGTTGAGCCGATCCACCGTCGCCTTCAGCTCTGTCGCCTCCTCCTGCGAGGCCACCTGCATCCGGCGAGCTTCCTTCTCCTGGTCGCGGAATCGATCGGCCACTTCCTTGGAGCGGCTCAGCTCCTGCTTCATCCGGTCGATTTCCTGTTTAGCTCTTTTGGCCGTCTCCAAATACTCCTTCTCCATAGCCTGGATCCGGTTGGCAAAATCGACGTTTTTGTTCCGGGCAGCCTCGAGGTCGCTATGGAGGCGAGCATTAGAGGGTCGCCCCTCGTAATCCCTGGCAGCTTGAACGGCCATCGTCGCCGTCTGGAGAGCTAAGGCAAGGGTCGCCTGCATGGCATCTCCAGACCGCCGACGAGCGATCGCATCAAGATCGGTCATCCAAGCCTTGGGCACAGAGGTGATGGCCTTCTGGACGTAAGTAGGGACGTCGAGGGATTTCTGCAGAGACTTGCTCGCCAGGAAATCCAGCACCATCGGTGAGACGTCCGGATTAGCAAGACGGACCCTGGAACACAAACGAAAGAGACAAAGGAGTTAGAATATACCATACTCAAATTGCCTAACTTGGAAAGATCAATCCGGTCTTACCTATTCACCAATTTGGGGTCGCGGCCAAAATAGGGCTTGCCCCGAGAAGTTTCGGCTTCGGCGATCGCCACCTTTTTCAAGAAGCCAGCCGATGACTTGGAGCCGGACACCGAGAGCCTGGATCCAGATCCCTCCACCATCGGAACAGTGGAAATAGGAGCCGCGGCAACCGGCGGCTCCAAAATAGACACATCCGCCTAAGTAGTAGGCAGGGATTCCTCCGGCCTCCGCCTCTTGCGGTTGCGTTGGAGTTGTTCCTCCTCTTGAATTTCCAGCTCAGCGACCGGCACCACAGCGGGCCTCACCACAGGAACGGGGCGAGACGTCCTCGCAGCAACGCGACCCATCTTCTTACCCTGGTGAAGACGACCGATGAGACCTTGGTTAGACATGGCGATCTCCTGCGGTGGCTCGACGAAGCGGGGAAAATGAATCTCTGCCAAAGAACAAATTCGAAACAAGTTAAACACCTCCTTCAATCAGACGATCGTCAAGCAAGGAAGAAGTAAAATTTATACCTGGCACTTTCAGATGACGAGGCAAGCGAAACAATCGAGCCCCCAGCCGATGAAGTTCGTGACCGAGTGAGCGAACGTCTATGTAGGAATCCGGCAAGGCACGAATTCGCTCCCAAACGATCAAGAAATCGAAAGGGAGATCGCTGATCGCCGGAACAAGGGATCTTGCAAAAAGGAAAAAAAATTAGATCAGTCTAAGACGTATCCGATCAAAGGGAGAGTTAAAACCCTTACACAGATTCCTCTCCCGGAAATTGGTGGGAACCTCCAACTCTTCCTCCGGCCTTTCACTCGACGCCGACCTCCACGCTCCACCAACCCAGCACCATTTTGCCAGATCGCCCCGAGACTTGTTCGGCACCCCGAGGACCACTCTTCCCATTCGGCCTTGAATGTGATTACCGCCGACCGACCCTTTCTGCACAGCCAATTTGAAGAGATAGTTCATTTCCATCGCAGAAAGGAGACGGAACAACCGGTGACCGCCGAAAAGTGTCTGAGTGCAGATGATCTGTAGCCAGGCGTTCGGCGTCAGTTGGAACGGCGCCAAATTCCAGGCGATCAACAAATAGGATACGGCGAACGGCAAGGGGAACCGCAGGCCGGCCTCCATAATCATCTCATTAACGGAGACCAGACCCTCGGGAGGTTGATCGGCATGCTCGTTTTCTGAGGGCACGTGCAGGGAAACATCAGAAGGAATGTGATATTTCGCCCTCCAGCGTCTTAAGTCTTTCCAGGTCTCCGAACTCTGGATCTGACCAAGAGTCCACTGAGACGGGTCGGCAGCCCGAAACGCCGTCCGCTTCACATGTTCGTAAGGATGAGCGGCGGAGTAAGCTTCAAAATCGAATTCTGGACAAGGTCCGGCGATCCCCTCCATAAGCTTAGCAAGAGCCATATAGGCGGGGCCGAATACACTGTCCCGCTCCAAAGACATCCACACCAGTTCGTCTTCATCCGCCGGCGAGCCTCCCTGCTCCACCGTCGCCGCCGTTCTCGCCACTTCGGCCTCGTTGAAGAGCTCTTCAAGTTCTGCGGGTGCAATCCCCGCACGAATAGCCTCAACGGCCGTTTCCATATGAAGTCCCACGGGAATCTCCTCTCCGTCAGGCGAAGCCGCAGCGGCGGAGGTGCTTTCGGTCTCGAAGGTCTTAGATCCTCCAGACATATTATAAAAAGTAAAGGGAGAAAGAAGATTGGTTATCTTACCTAAGAAAAAAGGACGAGCGGCACAAGAAGCTTCGGAAATTTCTGCAGAGTCTCAGCAAGAAGGCAAGGATGCTTGAAGAGTAGAAATGAAGTAGCCCTAGCCCCTTTTATAGACGGAAGCGGGGGTCTCTGTGCAAATAGGCGAAATTCCGAGGGCTGGAAAGCAACCGTCAGTGGGGGGACACATTAAATGTGGCCCTCGAATCCCGCGTACGCGTCTTTTCGAGGGCACGCCAGGCGTTGAGTCTGACAAACCATCGGACTCCCCCAATGATAGCGTGACGCGTGTCCCTGCAACGTTTCGAGAGCCTGCCTTCATTTCCCGCTGCTCCAAGCGCAAAAGGAGATCGCCCAAATTTGAAATTAGATCTTCTGATCATCTAAACATTGGCGATCGCCAATAGTACCACCTCACCCCGTGTTTTCAACATTGAAGCGAGCTGGGGGCAATTGCTGTGCGGCGATTAATACGCCTCAATGGCGATCGGCCTAACGATCTGAGAGCCAACCATAGAAGACATACTCTGGACGAACACCCGGAGATCGGCACCCACGGCGATCGTCTTTTGGTATCTGGCGATCGTCTTTGATGTCCAACCAGAGACGATCGTCTCGTGCCACGTATATATCCAGCATCCGTCAAAGTCGTCGAAGACCCAATCTTGGATGGTGACCCACATACATATCCGCAAAAGGCACCGACGGATAAGACCTTTGACCCCAGCCTGTCACCTACCTCACCTACCGATAGGCCCGCCATGAGGTGTAAAGTGGGTCCTCCCCGGACAGTGACTCAGGACGCATGTAGGCTTCCTATTGGCTCGCACAGCTGGCCACCAGCAGCAGCCCCAGATTTAAGGGAACAGCCCCACGTGACGGGGCGATCGGCCACTTATTATAATATAAAAAACGGCGGTCGCCCGCGATCGCCGGAGAGGTCCCAGCAACCTTGTCTCCTATAAATAGGAGGCTCATAACACGGCAGCAGGCATCAGAAGAATTCACCGCGAATACAGTGCAAAAAACATACAGAGAGAGAGAATCAAAGACCCATCTGGCAACTACTTACACATTCATAGTGATATTCATACACACATATAATATATCCCAAGCAAGAACTCACAGATCTTCATATCTGGTTCTTTCGGCAATCTACACGCTCTACAGCTTAGATAACTAGAAGTCTTTACACTCATAGATTCTAACATTAATATTTGTACTCAATAGTATACTTATTAATAACATCTCGCGAGAGCATTCAAGCCCGGGATTAACAACCCCGGCAAATCTTGTGTTATTTATTTTCTCACGGAAGTGTTCTCGCATTTGTTTGTTACTCGATCATTCCAGCAATACTATCTCCGGATAATATTTTGGGTAACAACACATAACATATCCAATCATGCAATAACACATCATAATACACGTCTAAGTGTATAATTCAATAAATACGATAACTATGCCCGACACACCTTCATAACACATGAATATTTCACAACTCATCGAAATACACATCCAAGTGTATTTTCAAACCAACAAAACATACAATCGTCACAGTTTCCTTTTAAGAAACAATCTAACACCAACATCATAGGAAGACACCAATAATGACACTTCACATAATACACAATCAACAAGAATAAACAAACCATTACATTTCGTTTCATAACTTCAATTCATATGATATAAATCGTATAGACAAGAATACTTGCCTCGGACCAACACATGAATACTTCGACGAACATGGCTCAATCAGACAGCCCCGTAAACCTACAACCTCCGCGAGAAACAATGACAATACAATCACAACGAGAATAAGAACCAATAAGAATGGAAAACACACCCAATAACCTAAAGAAACTGATTGAAACATTTAATCGAACATTAAATATCCAAGTTTCCTCCTAGAACTCAAAAATCATACTGGGCTAAATGAATCGAAGATATGGATATACAATCCATAGAATATGGTTAACAACTTTATTTAACACCAATTGATTCTTCAAAATTTGATTGAAATCGAAACCAAGAACAACTACCCCAAAAAAGTCAATTCTAGGGAAATAAAAAAAACCTTGATTCGACGAGGAACAATAGATTGGATGATATTATAATTGTTAGGAATATTCACTCGAATGCCACTCAGAGGATGAGAGAGTGAGAGCATTGTATTGTAATTACGAAGATTTATTAAATAAGGCATTTATTATTACTATATTATTATATATCACTGGCATCGTGATTGGGAATATAGAATAATAGTCCTTGCATTCGTGAGCAAACGTTCCACTCCTTATGGAGATAAGAAAATAGGCACTGGACCGTTTAGGGTTTGAGTGCTTAATTGGTTCGCAGTAAGTTTAGACAAGACTTGAATAACGTGTACTTTGACATGTAGAGTGCCTCTCTTCACTAAGAATTAGTAGGAGCACACGTTATAGATATGCTAATGGGATTAGTATACTCAAACACGACTCACCTCAAATCAGTCACATGGATATCACTCAGGGATTGTCAATGACTGAATCAAACAGTTGTGATAGGTATATGTGGACCTTTGACTTGAGGTTTCAGTAGGAGATGTGCTTGTGACATTAAGTTAGTCATTAGAGTAGTTCGATCCAATAACCGGTTGGTGGGATCAACCTAGAAATGCAACTTAGTGGGTAAGTAGCAGTCTCTACGAAATACCAAGATAGGATCTTTTCTCCTATTAGTGAGCAGGTAAAATATCCTACGTGGTTAATGGCAAATGAGATCATAAGTCTTTGGCTGAAGCAGTTAGAGCTGGTTGTATTTGATACACGAGAGTTCGGTGATCCGGTTTGCATTAACAAATACATAGAGTCAAGTTACTATAGGATTTGACTTTACCGTAACCCTAATGCTTAACCGGGACATATGATTGAAGGGTTTGTACATATACGGTATTCATAACTATTGGTTTTGGAATAATCCTAATTATTCGTGCTCAATTGGGTTACAGTGTGAGACATGGGATTGGCTTGGTGCTACTCATACTCTTTGGATCCTCTCATGCTACCTGAGACGAACCTATAGAGTCGCGCACACAGGATAGACAATGGAATATTTTGAGCTTATTCTCTCTTGGTTAATATTGAACATTAGATATCTAAATTAATTTATTGGATAAATTAATTTGGTCTCGTGAATTAAATTAAATTACTTGATAATTAAATTTAATTCATATTAATTCTTAAAGAATTTATATTTAATATAATTAATTAATTAATTAGATTGATTAATTGTATTATCTTTTAAACGAACTAAGGTTTATCTATCAGACTAGATACACGAGGGCCCGTTTCAAGGACTGAAACGAACCAACACAAAAATATCTCATATTGGCCACCCCACACTCCTCTCATCATTGTGATAAAGTATCAAGTTTGTCTTTATGCCATTTTGATATCATGTGTGGGGTTTTAATTAATTTATTTAATGAATTAATTATAGTTTAATTATGAGGTGATGGGTGTGCTGTGTATTATATATATTAACCATCATCATTCATCATTATAGAGCTAAATCAAGGCTGATTTCTTGCTGCAAAAACGTGAGGGAGAGAAAGGAAGAGAAGGAAATATTTTTCTTCATTTTCATACTTGAATACAAAGTGTCTTCTTGAGTGAAAAATTATTTTCATATACTTAGAGTGTTTATAATTCATATAAGTTTCTCCTTTCAACTTCTAGCCGTGTTCTTACAGAACAAGACGATGGGAGTATTTTCCGACCATCTATCTGACGCATGATACGTAGAGGCACGGTGATTTCGGTTCTCGGGAATTTCCAAAAGCTCGTTCGATTGGATTCGTGTTCGTGCTCGGAATTAAGAAGATATTATCAAAGATCTATGAGGGTATAACTTCCTAATATTATCTTCGTCAATTTATATTCGTTTATATGATGCTTGATCGATCCGTTTTAGGGGTTTGATTTTTTATCCGATTAGACTGGTTTGTTTTCCGCTGTGTAACTCGTTTTTAATTATCGAATCCCAATAGTGGTATCGGAGTGAGATCTATGCGATCGTATATTATTATTATCATTTGGATTGATTGGTTATATTTTTTATGATTTAGAATCATAATTGTTTAAATTGTTATGTTTAGTTGTTCATTAAAAATTTATTTTCCATGATTTTATGTTATAATATAAATCAATTTTTTATCTTGAAAATATTGATTTATATATGTAATATAAAAAATAGAATAATATTATTTTTGGATTCGGGACAAAAATACGAGTCGGGAGGTCGTTTGGATCGCCTCAAAGAAGTCGCCCGCCGAGAGCAAAGATGTCGGTCGCCGCTTGTGGTCAAGCGGCCTATGGCCACGGACTTGGCTCGGGTCTTGTGTTTTCCGACTCTGTTTTTATATTTCGTTTGGTAAATTAATTTTTCACAAATTAAATTAGATTTAGTTTGACTAAAATATAATTATGGTAATTTTATTTTTAAGAGAATTAATTTAATGAAATATTTATTTTCGTTCGGAAAATTTAATGTTAATGGTTGTGTGAATTGATTGGATTAATTCTAATAGATGGATTAATCTTACATTGAATATATTAATTGTTTTTGCCATTAATTTTTATATATTTGTTGCATTATTATTTGAATGGTGTAATTCATGGACTCAATTTATTGAATCTTTATTCGATGGAGTTGTAATGGCCGTTTTTAGTCAATTTATTTTTTTGGCAAATTTGTATGGGATGCAAATTTTATTAATGTAATAAATTAGCTATAATTAAGAGTCGAGGACGAATCGCCATTAAGACGAAGATTCTAGACTTGTAATTAGATTACTTGTATTTTTATCAAGTCGATGATGACTCGGTACTTGGAACGATCCATGAACTGCATGTTGTTAGATTTAGATTGTATATGTTTTCATATTGTATGGCAAACAAACAAACTGACAAACCGTGCTTATAAACGGATTAATGTGAAATATGTAATATATAATTACGTTAAACTCCCACTTACAAACACTAACTTATGAAGGTTACGAGGTTTCCTATCCTTCATCAAACCCATGGAAAATTGAAATCTAAACCGAAATATTATTCTTCCGAGTATGTCGGGGTAATATTTTGGGGAAGGTTGAAAAGTTCCTAGAGTGCATCAGATGCTTTTGGTTGTGACAAATCAAAGCCCTAGAAATCGTATAGATTGACGGGTAAGATTCAATTGTTAGACTAATAGGAGTTGATGGTTTAAACTTAGATAGTTCGTCGAGCCATAGAAACCGTATGGGTTGAGGGCAAGTGAACTAGGGGTAAAAGAAGATCGAATCATCCATTAGATGGGTTGGTGTTAGACACCACTTTATAAAGAATGATAGAATAGTAACCGAATGGGTTGCTCTCTATTAAACTTTGTAAAGAACTCGATCACTATTATGAAGTCAACCGTGACTTCCGGATTTCACATGGGAGTGTGTGAATACCAATAAAATAGTGGGATCCGAGTTATAAATAAAGAAAGTCCTCAAATTCTTTACTCGTATTAATTAAACAATCACTAATGAATCTTAAACTATTTTCTGTAGTTAACAAACATGTCTCAAAATGACAATGAATCCACTCGCAATGCTTCTTAAAAGAACACCCTGACTGGTCCAAACTATATGGACTGGGTTTGGAACTTGAGGATTGTCCTCGTGATGGAAATGCTATGATACATCTTGGAGGAGGACATCCAAGCGGCTCCTATAAGAACCCGGGCTAATCCAGAAGAAGTCAATGCCCATGAGAAATGGATAAAAGATGCATAAGAGTGCGCGGGTACATATTAGGCTCAATGACTAATGAGCTTAAACGTGCCCATGAAAAAATGATGTCTTCGAAAGCTATCTTAGCGCACATAGCTGAGCTCTATAGAGAGCATAGTCGAACTACTAGATATGAGATATCAAAATAATTATTCGGCGCCAGGATGAAGGAAATAGAGAGAGTTGGGTACCATGTCCTCAAGATGATCTCGATGATTGAGAGATTAGAAGCTCTTGATTTTCAGATGCATGCATCTCTTCAAACTGACCTTATCCTGCAGTCACTTCCTTGCTCCTTTTCCCAATTTATCATGAACATCAACTATAATGAGATTACATGTAACTTAGCTGAGCTAATGAACAAACTGACGACTGCCTCGTCTCAGATGAAGACAATGTGAATAGAAGTTGTACTTGTTATTTCTTCTGGGACTTAGAAGTCCATGAATAAGAAGAAAAAGAACAAAAAGCAATTAGGTACAAAAGCCAAGATACAGAAAGATAAGGGCAAACCCCCAATGGTTCAAAAGATCAAGGGGGCTAAAAAATTGGACGTATGCCTCAACTGCGGTGAACTAGGCCACTGGAGGAGGTACAGTCCAAAACTTGACTGAAATGCGCCTTCAGGTATAGAAATACTGGTTTTGGAAATATATTATTCTGTAAATTGTATATTTTACTTCTTGGATACTTGATTCTGGTGCCAGTTCTCACATTTGTATAATGAATCAGGATCTGAAATGGAGTAGGAAGCTGGATTCGGGGGAGATGATGGTCATCGTTGGAAATGGACACCGTGTCGAGGCTTCTGATATTGGATCCCTTATGTTGAAATTAGAATCTGGTTTTATTATTACTTTAGATGATGTACTTGTTTTGCCCAAGGGGCATAAAAATATTATATCAATTCTGGTCATGGACCGAAAGGAATTTCACTTCTTTATTGGAGATGGTTCCTGTCGAATTTATTTTAGAAATAAATTAGTTGGTACTGCTACATTACTAAATTTTTTATACCATTTGAATCTAAAGAATAAAACAACTGTGAAAACTATAACTAGGAAGTGTGGTAGGGATGAAACAAATCAACCACTTAAGTGGCATCTTAGACTTGGTTGTAATACCTCCGGTATTCCATGCTTGATTACTTTGTACTGTATGAATGTTTGGTAATATGACGTCATTTCTATTTATGTATTCCATTGAGTGCTATATAATTGTACAATGTGAACGAAACGAGGGTGACACACCTTGATGCCGTGAGACGATCGTCGGTGCGAATATGACGGTGGCCAACGTCTTGTTCCCCGATAATTGTTGACGAGCGGAAGGGATGGTCACCCGAGATGGTTAGAATGTGTTTGAGGCTAAAATTTCTGTCTAACGTACGCTATAACTCATGCCTAACGTACGCTAAATTTCAATGGTTACGACGTTAAGGCACCACATTACGTGCGTAACGGTAGGTCGGTCTCCTCCGACCGTAATCTTCCTTTGACACGGACAGGCTACTTTCGGCGGGCTAGATGACAAACGAGTCAACTGCTTGTTACGCACGTAATGCCCAAGAATTAACGACGTAACACTTGGGAACATTTCGGCGCTAGTTCCTTACGTGCGTTGTCATCGCATCATTACGTACGTAATAGACCTTACGTACGTAACACTCTTATCGTTAACGTACGTTATCTAAATCCAGTTTTATAAAATGATAACTCCCTTCTTCATTTGCACGTCCCAACACCAAGTCACTACTACCCTTGGAGAAATTCCTAGCCCTATACCCGGTTCTTAAGCCTTAAACACTTGAATTAACATTGAGGAGGTAGATTCTTGAGCTTCGGTGAAGATTATCCAAGTCGCTCAAGTCACTTCGCTCCTCGTAGTTCTTGTGAATCCGTCAACTATCTTCACTATTCTTCTTCTTCCAAAGGTAAGTCACCAATCCCTGGAGTTATATCTTCGATGTTTTCTTAGTTATACTTGTTATATTGCGGGTATGGGGTAGATTTTGCTAAACTTCGTAGACAATCTTGTCGGATGAAATTGTGGTAACCGTAAATTCCGTTTCTTATATGTTTAGTTTCATACAAACGAAATTTCACTTCAAATCATCACTAGGAATGTAAAATTTGACGAATCAATTGTGGGGAAATTCATAGTAATCCGTCACCGTATGTTCCATTGTTCGTAGCTACCCTCACCTTTGATTTTTGACACTTAGCAAAACTAAGGAAGTAATTCGATAGTATAATCAATATGGGTTGTTAAACCACCGGAGTTATTGTGCAATAAAATCCATCGATTGTAGTATTCGGAATATAGAATTATAATAGAAAGCATAGGATTCGATTTCGCCATAATAATTCATTGACAACCGAAGAATGGTAGGATTATCTTCTCGAATAAATCGATATACCTAATGTTAACTATAAAATTGAACGAGATAATGGTACACGACACTTGAAAACTTGGAAACGATACTCATACCGACAATTAAAACTACTCTAGGAATCCGGTTAGGAAAGGGAGACTAGTTTTATTCATTATGGTCCGTACGAGGTGTTAATCGGATGTTTCGTGGCTAGGTTAAGCTCGAGCGGGCGTGGGGACTTCGTTATCATAAAGCACCTACTATCGGATCACAGGCAAGTGAAATCTTGCTCGTGAATTTCTAATATCAATGTTATACCGTATGTGTGTACGTGCCATTTTGATAAAAGCCGACGTTGTCTTTCTCTAAAGATGTATAAATGGGCCGATGTGTTGGGGATAAAACCTGTATGGTACCCGCGTGGAAATGTGTTAGGGGGTAAGACCCGAATTGGGCACCTATGTTCCGGGGTATTCCCGTGAGGATACTTCCGTGACCCTTGGTTGCGACCTTGGGGGTTTATGTGACAAAGAGAGAGACACGTCGGTTAAGTGGTGAAATATTCCTTGTGATTACTAGGTACGGTGATTGTAAAAATGTTGTATACTGTTGTTAGTAGTTGTTATTTGATATGCATTCTCTCGATTGTTACTGTATGACTCGTCATACTGTAAAATTGTTCATCATGTGCGTGACATTCCCAGGGGTCCTATTGACTTGAGCGGTGTTGGGATTATCTTTAACCGTTGCTTAAATTGGAATAAATTGTTTTCCTTGGAAAAACATTTGTTGTGTAATAATTCTTCGAATTACATTTTTTTTCTTAAATCTTTCGTTTCACGTCATGTAACCCTTGAAATTGAGGTTTTATCACGATTTTCTTAAAATGCCCATTTTTTTTAATTAGCCTTGTGGGTCCCACGTAGGATTCACGGCACTGTAATACCTCGGGATATTTTGGGGGTGTTACAGAAAATGGTATCAGAGCTAATCTCCTGGTTGAATAAACTTTTTCCTATTTCTTATTTTTTTAAAAAAAAAAATCCAACACCCCAAGCGATCGAAGCTCCTCATGGGAATGCAAGTAAGTGATATGTGTGTGTTTCTATTTTGTGCAATATTTAATTGTAAACCATACGTGGAACTGGCTTTAGATTAATACCGTTAGCGATGGCGCGCCGAGGAGCTAAAAGGGTGGTGAATGACGCTCAGGGTTCCGCCGCGAACCACAATGAGGACGGGAACACTGCCGAGACCCATCCTCAGGGGCCACCGCCACCGCTAATCAAAATGATCGAAGCGGAACGCCGTAACAACAACCCGGGAGGCATGGATCCAACTTTTGTTCAGGCCCTTGCTCGAGCTATCGCCATGGGAATTGCTCGGGTCAATCAGCGGAACGGATACGGTCATCAATGTGGAAGAAAACGCAGGAAGGAATCGATGGGTGGGAGAGATCTGTGAAGGCTAGGCCTCCATTATTTGACGGACAGAGAGAAACACGTGGGCAGGATTTCAAATGGAGACCGCCTTGAGGTAATCGGATGCCCGAAAGCGAAAGGTGCCGCTCGGAATTAATCAACTTCGTGACAACTGCGCGACGGTGGAGAACTTACAGCCGAGGACCGAGTGGTCGGGTGGACCGAATTTGCCCGACTACTACGGAGCGAAATCTTATCCCAGATCAGCCCGAACCGCTCGCGCACGAGACTTTTTCAGTGCCGGCCCGCAGAACATGCCAGTACCAGAGATCATTCGGGCCTACCGAACCGAGCTAAGTTACATTTCCCAGATGGTTCCATCAGAAGATCAACGAATATGCCATCTTTCACAGAGGTTACCGGAGGATGTACAACGCTATGCCGCCGGATTTCACTGCACCACCCTGAGAGCATACGAGGACGTAGTCACAAAGATATGCCGTCTGATTATTATCCGACATCGGGCATAACTCGAAGAAGCGAAGACATCGATTCAGCACAGGAACAACAACAAAACGAATTCGGGACCCGCATCTTCTTTTAAGTCGGCGGTTTCGTACCAACAGAAGGGTGTATCTGATCGGCCTTACCGTAGGGACTGTTTCAATTGTGGCATGACCGGGCATACTAAGGATCGGTGTTATAAGACGGCCACCAAATGTTTCACTTGCGGAAAGAGTGGACACATGTCTCGTTATTACTGGCGGGCCAATTCCGCTCAGAGCCCAGCTTCGCAACCAAGTCAACAAGGCTCTGTGCAATCCCCTAGGACGCCTGCTGTTTCCAACTACCGAGCTCCATCCCACCAGAACCAACCACCACTGCACGGTGCCGGACGAGGCCGTGGGCGCGGCGGAGGTACCTCGTCCTTCTCGGAGTCAGTGCCGTCTCGTGTATTTGAGCTGAGGGCTACGGATGGTCAGCCTGCGCCAGCTATTTCAGGTACTCTTCTTGTTAACTCTCAGCCAGTGCATGTACTATTTGATACCGGAGCCACCCATTCGTTTATATCTGTGGAATGTGTTGAACGCTTAAATCTTGTTTGTGTACCTTGTGATCCCTTTACCGTAAAACTACCCGAGGGTAGTAGATTAAGCGGTGATCAAAAGGTTCGAGACTGTCGGATCTGCATCAACGATCACAGCTGGACCGCTAATCTTATGGTCTTCCGCTCGTAATGAAGATATCATATTAGGTATGGATGGATGCCATTGCACCGATCTTGGATACCTATCACGACTATCTCCATTTCGGCTCATGATGGTACCACACATGTCATCACGGACGTGAACACTTCAAGATACAAAGGTTCTCTCGGCATTATCGCATCGAAGCCTCTGCGGCTCTCGAAATGAATACTACGGTGTTATGTTCTTCGAGAGGACACTTCACAACTTGCAATCACAAACATTAGGTGGTGAATGAGTTTCCAGACGTTTTCTGATGAACTACTGTGGCTGCCACCGCAGAAGTTGACCTTACCATTGAACTCGAACAGGACGAGACCTATTTCCAAAGCTCCTTACGTAATGGCACCGCCGAGATGAAGGAACTAAAGATACAGTCGAAAATCATTGGAGAAAGGGTTGATCCGCCCAAGCACCTCGCCGTGGGCGCGGTACTTTCGTTAAGAAGAAAGATAACTCTCTACGCTTGTGCATCGACTACAGGGAGCTGAATAAGGTTACTATCAAGAATCGTTATCCACTACCAAGGATTGACGACCTCTTGGATCAGTTACAAGGGGCAGTCGTGTTTTCAAAGATCGATTTACGGTCCGGATATCACCAATTGAGGATTCGGGAGGAAGATATACCCAACACTGCATTTCGGTCGAGGTATGGGCAATACGAATACATCGTGGTATCATTCGGGTTGACTAATGCCCCAGCCGTTTTCATGGAACTGATGAATAGAGTTTTGATTGATTTCCTCGATAAATGCGTGGTGGTTTTTATCGACGACATCCTGATATATTCTCGAAGCCGACAGGAACATGAGGAACATTTGAGGCAAGTGCTGGGCGTGTTAAGACAACACCAACTTTATGCGAAACTGTCCAAGTGCGAATTCTGGATGCCGGAGGTAATTTTTCTCGGGCATATTGTTTCGGCAGAAGGTGTCAAGGTCGATCCACAAAAAATCGAGACAATAACGAGTTGGGAACCCCCGAAGAATGTCAAAGAGGTTAGGAGCTTCCTAGGATTGGCGGGTTACTATCGAAGATTCGTTGAGGCTTTTTCCTGTATCGCCCGACCGTTAACGAACCTACTGAGAAAGAGCACCAAATTTGTATGGACTGCAGACTGCCAGAAGAGCTTTGACGAGCTCAAGAGAAGGTTAACTACTGCCCCAGTACTAGTGATACCACAGAGTCATGAAGGATTCATTATATACACGGATGCATCCAAGCATGGACTAGGATGTGTCTTCATGCAGAATGGCAGAGTCGTTGCGTACGCATCCCGACAACTGAAGCCGTACGAAGTAAATTACCCGACACATGACTTGGAGCTACCCGCGGTGGTGCATGCCCTCAAGATTTGGAGGCACTATCTTTACGGAGTTACTTGCAAAGTTTTCACGGATCATAAGAGTTTGAAATATATCTTCACGCAGAGAGAACTAAACATGAGACAGAGGCGTTGGTTGGAGCTAATCAAGGACTACGATGTGGAAATTTCCTATCATCAAGGAAAATCCAAAGTGGTATATGATGCTCTTAGTCGGAAAACTACACAAGAGGTGATGGTATCGGCATAAGTTCAGCCCAAAGCTGCGGCAAGAGATCAGGAGAAGCAACACCGAAGTATGGATACAACGTAGGCAAGGACGATTATGCTCAATCAATATACTTTCGTCCTTACTAGACGAGATACGTCTAGCACAGATGGAAGATCCTGAATTACGTGCGATTGGTGAAAGAATCGAGAGAGGGGATGTTTCCGACTATAAGATTCAGGGTGACCTGGTGAGGTTCAAGAACAAAATATGTATTCCATCAAATGACGGACTGAAGCAAACTATATTGAAGGAGGCGCACTCCACCCCTTATTCTATTCACCCCGGAGCTAGCAAGATGTACAAGGATCTAAGACAGAGTTTTTGGTGGAAAAACATGAAGTGGGAGGTTGCTAGGTTCGTCGCCCGATGTATGACATGCCAACAAGTGAAGATCGAACACCGCAGACCAGCTGGAATTATGCAACCCCTACCCATCCCGGAGTGGAAATGGGAGAGCATATCAATGGACTTTGTCACTAAGCTACCCACGGCGGTGGGAGGAAAGGATACGATTTGTGTCATTGTTGATCGATTGACAAAGTCAGCACATTTCATTCCTATTCAAGAGACAACCGGGACAGAGCAGCTGGCTGTCATTTTCATCAGAGAAATCGTAAGGCTACATGGTGTTCCCTCGTCCATCATTTCGGATAGGGACACCGAGATATGTGTCTCGTTTTGGAAAGCCGTCCATAAAGCTATGGGGACACGAGATACACTTTAGCACGGCTTATCATCCTCGAGACAGATGGGACAGGCCAGCGGACGATTCAAACCTTGGAAGATATGTTGAGGGCGTGCGTGCTCGATTGGGGAAAGGATTGGGCTAGACATTTGGGGTTAGTGGAGTTCTCGTACAACAACGGTGGCATGCAAGCATAGGTATGGCACCGTTTGAGGCCCTGTATGGGCGAAGATGCAAGTCACCATTATCTTTGGGATGATGCCTCCGACACCGGTTACCGAGTTGGATCTTATCCAGAGTCCATTAAGAAGATCTCTATAGTTCGGAAACACATGCGCCGCCTGAGCCGGCGAAATCTTATGCCGAACCGGCGGCCAGTTAGAATTTACGGTCGGGGATCATGTTTGGGTCAAAGTATCACCTATGCGAGGCATTCGGCGTTTCGGCCAGAAGGGCAAGTTAAGCCTGAGATTTATAGGTCCGTTTGAGATATTGGACCGGGTAGGAAAACTCGTGTATCGATTAGCTCTACCGCCGCACCTGGATGGAGTGTATAATGTTTTTCATGTCTCCCAGTTAAGGAAGTATGTCTATGACCCGAGCCACAAGCTCAATTTCGAAGAAGTGGAAATTTCCGATGACGCTACCTTTAGGGAGATACCGATCGCCATTCTGGATCGGCGTGTGAAGATGTTAAGAAATAAAGCCATACCCCTCGTGAAGATTCAGTGGTCGCACCACGGCATGGAAGAGGCGACTTGGGAAACCGAGTCGAGCATGAAGGAGAGTCATCCCGAGTTATTTTCTTAAGTTTCGAGACGAAACTATTTTAAGAGGGGTGATATGTAATACGTCCGGTATTCCATGCTTGATTACTTTGTACTGTATGAATGTTTGGTAATATGACGTCATTTCTATTTATGTATTCCATTGAGTGCTATATAATTGTACAATGTGAACGAAACGAGGGTGACACACCTTGATGCCGTGAGACGATCGTCGGTGCGAATATGACGGTGGCCAACGTCTTGTTCCCCGATAATTGTTGACGAGCGGAAGGGATGGTCACCCGAGATGGTTAGAATGTGTTTGAGGCTAAAATTTTCGCCTAACGACGCTATAACTCATGCCTAACGACGCTAAATTTCAATGGTTACGTACGTTAAGGCGATACATTACGCACGTAACGGTAGGTCGGTCTCCCGACCAGAATCTTCCTTTGACACGGACAGGGCTACTTTCGGCAGGCTAGATGACAAACGAGTCAACTGTTTGTTACGTACGTAATGCCCAAGAATTAACGTACGTAACACTTGGGCACATTTCGGGCAGTTAGTTCCTTACGTACGTTGTCATCGCACTGTTACGTACGTAATAGACCTTACGTACGTAACACTCTTATCGTTAACGTACGTTATCTAAATCCAGTTTTATAAAATGATAACTCCCTTCTTCATTTGCACGTCCCAATACCAAGTCACTACTACCCTTGGAGAAATTCCTAGCCCTATACCCGGTTCTTAAGCCTTAAACACTTGAATTAACATTGAGAAGGTAGATTCTTGAGCTTCGGTGAAGATTATCCAAGTCGTTCAAGTCACTTCTCGTTCTCCTCGTAGTTCTTGTGAATCCGTCAACTATCTTCACTATTCTTCTTCTTCCAAAGGTAAGTCACCAATCCCTGGAGTTATATCTTCGATGTTTTCTTAGTTATACTTGTTATATTGCGGGTATGGGGTAGATTTTGCTAAACTTCGTAGACAATCTTGTCGGATGAAATTGTGGTAACCGTAAATTCCGTTTCTTATATGTTTAGTTTCATACAAACGAAATTTCACTTCAAATCATCACTAGGAATGTAAAATTTGACGAATCAATTGTGGGGAAATTCATAGTAATCCGTCACCGTATGTTCCATTGTTCGTAGCTACCCTCACCTTTGATTTTTGACACTTAGCAAAACTAAGGAAGTAATTCGATAGTATAATCAATATGGGTTGTTAAACCACCGGAGTTATTGTGCAATAAAATCATACGAATGTAGTATTCGGAATATAGAATTATAATAGAAAGCATAGGATTCGATTTCGCCATAATAATTCATTGACAACCGAAGAATGGTAGGATTATCTTCTCGAATAAATCGATATACCTAATGTTAACTATAAGATTGAACGAGATAATGGTACACGACACTTTAAAACTTGGAAACGATACTCATACCGACAATTAAAACTACTCTAGGAATCCGGTTAGGAAAGGGAGACTAGTTTTATTCATTATGGTCCGTACGAGGTGTTAATCGGATGTTTCGTGGCTAGGTTAAGCTCGAGCGGGCGTGGGGACTTCGATATCATAAAGCACCTACTATCGGATCACAGGCAAGTGAAATCTTGCTCGTGAATTTCTAATATCAATGTTATACCGTATGTGTGTACATGCCATTTTGATAAAAGCCGACGTTGTCTTTCTCTAAAGATGTATAAATGGGCCGATGTGTTGGGGATAAAACCTGTATGGTACCCGCGTGGAAATGTGTTAGGGGGTAAGACCCGAATTGGGCACCTATGTTCCGGGGTATTCCCGTGAGGATACTTCCGTGACCCTTGGTTGCGACCTTGGGGGTTTATGTGATAAAGAGAGAGACACGTCGGTTAAGTTGTGAAATATTGCTTGTGATTACTAGGTGCGGTGATTATAAAAATGTCGTATACTGTTGTTAGTAGTTGTTATTTGATATGCATTCTTCGATTGTTACAGTATGACTCGTCATACCAGGTAAAATTGTTCATCATGTGCAGGACATTCCCGAGGGGTCCGGTCAGACTTGAGCGGTGTTGGGATTATCTTTAACCGTTGCTTAAATTGGAATAAATTGTTTTCTTTGGAAAAACATTTGTTGTGTAATAATTCTTCGAATTACATTTTTTTTCTTAAATCTTTCATTTCACGTCATGTAACCCTTGAAATTGAGGTTTTATCACGATTTTCTTAAAATGCCCATTTTTTTTAATTAGCCTTGTGGGTCCCACGTGGGATTCACGGCACTGTAATACCTCGGGATATTTTGGGGGTGTTACATTGGTCATGTTGGTCAGACCAAGGTTCATAAAATGGATAAAGATGGGCTTACAGGTCCATTGGGATCCGATCCCTATCCAGCTTGTGAATCTTATCTTCAAGGCAAAATGACTAAGTTACCCTTCACACGGACTTTTGAAAGAGTTGCTGAAAAATTTGGATTGATCCATACTGATGTTTGTGGCCCTTTTGAAGTTGCACGATATGGTTTCAGTATTTCATTACATTCACAGATGACCATACTAGGTATGGGATCGTATACTTAATGAAATATAAATCTGAAGGTTTCGATAAATTCAAGGAACTTAAAGCCCTAGTTGAAAACCAAACAGGTAACCGTGTTAAGACTCGTCGGGTCAGGCCGAGATGGCGATTGCATGAGTACCGAATTTGACGAGTTCATAAAAGAACTAGGAAGAGTGTCACAATTCACTTCTCCAGCTACTGCACAATTAAAATGGTGTATCAGAAATAAGGAACCGAATATTTTTGGACATGGTTTGCTCCATGCTTAACTATACTGATTCACCGATTTATCTGTGGGGTCACGCGCTCTTTACTGATGCACATATCTTGAACAGATGTCCTTCCAAATCTTTTCCTAATACTCCACATGAGATGTGTAGAGGTAGGAAACCGAGTCTTAATCACATTAAGATATGGGGGTGTCCGGCTTATGTCAAAAAGAGTAAAGTAGAGAAACGGGAAGCTAGGTCTATGAAAGGTCATTTCATAGGATATTCAGGGGATTGTAACACCCCAAACTAGGCGTATATTACAGTGCCGTGGACCCCCGACTGGGACCCACCAGGCGAATGAAAATTAATGAATTAAATAATATAATTGTGGTACCAAACTACATTATATTACCGAATACTCCGATGAGGAGCTTAAGTACATTACACCAGGACAAAACAGAATACTAGTATATTTTATATGGAGATAAAATACACCACCCTGAATACATAACATCTCATACGGAATTTGCAGCGGAAATACAACTGAAGAGAAATAAGAATTTCTGAAATGACTGGAACGACTGAAATGACTGAAATACACTAATGACTGGGCCCCTACTAGTATCACTAGGACTCTCGCCACAAGATGCTCTTCCCGTGCCTTTGCCTTGCCGTGACCTGAAAACAAAATTCCACAAACGGGGTCAGTTACACAGAACAACAATCCTCAAGGGTTGAAATTACACAATCATGATATATCTGAAGTTATGAAATATCCCTAGTTATGAATTACGCTGAAGAGGAGTATCATAGTACGCCCGTAGTGTTCTATGAAAGTGTACAAGACGGATGACCGGACACACCCGTCCTTGTACCTAATTAGTCTCACGGAGGTAATCGTTACCGTGTGCACAGTCCAATGTATCACTCCCAATACATGGCCATCACGTGCCCGACTAAAAATTCCACACATCCGCACCCGGCCACGCAATATGCACCCAGAAGGTCATATGAACGAGAATGACCATAATGAATATCAATGAATAATAATAATCTGACAAGGTCAAGAATGACTCACCGAGATGAAAGTGATAATGAAGTGATTGATAGTTTCAATGAAATGATTGGAACCGCCGTTCCTCGCTAATGAAGTGATTATTCGACAATTACAAGTCTCAATATGATTAATACAATGATGAATGAGTTATGATTATGAATGATCAACAACAAAAGGAATGAATATCCTTTTCACCGAGTAAGAATCAACTAACACAACACCGATGAAGAATGTCCGTCCACGAACGTCCTAAATGAAATGTCGGTCGCTCGAACAACCTTGAATAACATAATTTACCAATAATTCGATCATTACACGAATCAAATACGATCATAACCGACTCAAACGTCGATACAACAATATCCAAACTCGAATATATCGAAACCAACTCCACGATGAGTATTTCAAACCATCAAAACACTTTCAATGATATCAATAATCTCGTAGGAATCCACAATTCAAGTTTACAACAACAACAATCGTAAAATCCCCAAATTAACCTAAGTCAACCCCAAGGGTTCTTGAAATAATTCCGAAAATAGCCATTAAATCCGTAGGAATATATTTATCCAAGGTAGATAATCCATATCTAACATATTCCAATAATAATCCAAGCTTACACGAAGAAATCGGAAGGAAAAAGCCAAAAATCCGAAATTCTAGATCCAAGAGATTAATACCTTAGATTTGATGTTAAGGAGTGATGAAGTGATGATTAATCCAACTCAAAGACTTGAAGATGATGATAGATGATAGCAGCTCGAAGAGAACACTCCAAGTCGCCCGAAATCGCCCGACGTCGCTAAAAAACGAAGAGAAGAGAGAAAAATGACGAAACTCAGGCTAACTGTCCAATTTATACTGCTCCAGATTAGCGCACGCTATGACCTGCTACTTAGCGTGCGCTAACGAGTTGTATGAACATTCCAGTGAACTCTGGCTGACCCGTTAGCGTACGCTACGACCTGGTAGCGTGCGCTAACTCTATCCCAATAGCGTGCATTAACTCCAATTGTTAGCGTACGCTAGCTAAATTTCTGTTGTCCAGTACTGAAGTCCAGAACCTTCTGTCCTCTGATCTGATCTCGGTAGCGTGCGCTACAACCAACAAGTAGCGTGCGCTATGAATTAATCCAGTGCAGTCCAGTAGCCACTGGACTCAACCTGATCCATCCTTAGCGCGCGCTACAGCAAATATTAGCGTGCGCTACTACAACCCACTAGTGCGCGCTACTTACCACTCGTAGCGTGCGCTACTTATAACTCACCTGCAGTCCAGTACCTTCTGGACTGCATCCAGGGTAACATTAGCGTGCGCTAATGCTGAGTGGTAGCGTGCGCTACCTGTACTCAATTAGCGCGCGCTAGAAAGAGTATGTAGCGTGCACTACTCCTCACGCACAGCCCACAATGAAAATGACAATGATGATAAACACGGCACGAAACTCCAATTAGATTAGTGATGAACGACGATTGATACGCGATACAATTACTCTGAACGATGAATACCATGATTGAATAAGAGTGACAAATGATCATTAATGAGTGAAATTACTGAATGAAAATTACTGAATGATAATGACTGAATTACAACCGGGTATTACATACACCCCCCCTTAAAAGAGTTTCGTCCCCGAAACTAAGGGTCAAACAACTCGGGATAACTCTCCCGCATACTATCCTCGGTTTCCCAAGTAGCCTATTCGAAACCATGCCTAGACCACTGAATCTTAACCAAAGGAATCGTCTTATTCCTCAATTGTTTGATTCGCCGCTCTAAAACTCGTATAGGACGCTCCTCATATGAATGGTCGTCGGCGATCTCGATACCGTCGAACTGAAGTATGTGACTCGGGTCGGCAACATACTTCCGCAACTGAGAGGCGTGAAGCACATTATGAATTCGGCTTAACGTCGGAGGTAAATCCAATCGGTAAGATAACTCGCCTACTCGATCCAGAATCTCAAATGGTCCAATGAATCTCGGACTCAACTTACCCCTTTTTCCCAAAACGGAAGATCCCACGACTCGGGGATACCTTGACCAACACGTGGTCACATGCCTCGAACTCTAATGGTCGACGACGGTTATCTGCATATGATTTCTGTCGACTCTGAGCGGTCAACAAACGACTCCTGATCAAAGCTACCTTCTCACGGGCGGCTATAAGCATATCGGGCTCGGTGCCGATTGATTCTGATAGGTCATCCCAACATAAAGGAGATCGACAACGACGACCGTACAAGGCCTCGTAAGGTGTCATCTTAATCGAAGCATGCCAACTATTATTATACGTGAATTCAATCAATGGTAGTTGGGCTTCCCAATCGTCTTTCCAATCGAGGACGCATGCCCTCAACATGTCCTCTAATGTCTGAATGGTTCTCTCTGATTGTCCGTCGGAATGAGGATGAAAAGCGGTACTAAGATTAAGCTGAGTTCCCATAGCACGATGAACTGATTTCCAAAAATGTGACACAAACCGTCCGTCACGATCGGAAACGATACTTTTAGGAGTACCGTGCAGTCTCACTATCTCTTTGATGAATAACAGGGCAAGTCTCTCGGGACCCCAAGTATCCTTAATCTCAAGAAAATGAGCTGATTTAGTTAAGCGGTCCACAATTACCCAGATCGTATTCATGCCACGACGACTCGTCGGCAAACTCGTGATGAAATACATAGAAATGTCTTCCCACTTCCATTCTGGAATAGGAGAGGTTTCAGCATACCCGTCGGTCGCTGATGTTCAATCATAACTTGTTGACAGGTTAAGCATCTCGAAACAAATTCCGCGACTTCTCGCTTCATATTACTCCACCAGTAGTTTTGTTTCAAGTCCTTGTACATCTTGCTAGACCCCGGATGAACAGAATAAGGGGTAGCATGAGCTTCTTTCAAAATCTAGTTTTTCAACTCGTCATTCGCCGGTACGCACAACCGATTCTTAAATCTCAAAAGTCCATCCTCGTGGACCACGAATCCAGGGGCTTTCCCCTGAACCACATCCTCACGGATGCATGACAATGATGGGTCCGAACCCTGATTCTCTCTGATTGCCTCCTCAAGTGACGATGAGATCTCCAACATACAAAGCTGTCCCTGAACTCGCTGAAGCCAGACCTCGATCTCGGGTCTAAGGAATTCCTGCTAAAACTCCTTTTGATCTGTTAAACGGGCAAGCATCTGCTCCTGAACGGACTTACGACTCAAGGCGTCGGCGACAACGTTCGCCTTGCCCGGGTGGTAAAGGATCTCGATATCATAATCTTTGATTAATTCCAACCACCGTCTCTGTCGCATATTTAACTCCTTCTGAGTAAATATATATTTTAAACTCTTATGATCGGTGAATATCTGACAGGTAACGCCATAAAGATAATGATGCCAAATCTTCAAAGCGAACACCACGGCTTCTAGCTCCAGGTCGTATGTCAGATAATTAACCTCGTAAGGTCTCAATTGCCGTGAAGCATAGGCAATAACCTTTCCATTCTGCATGAGCACACATCTGAGACCCTGTCCAGATGCATCACGATAAACCACAAATCCTTCCGTCCCCTGCGGCAAGGAAAGTACAGGTGCTGACATTAACCGGCTCTTGAGTTCCTCAAAACTCCATTGACACGCATCGGACCACGTGTATTTCTTATCCTTCCGTAAAAGTCTCGTCAAGGGTTTAGCTATTTTAGAAAATCCCTCCACAAATCGCCGATAATAACCCGCTAATCCGAGGAAACTTCGGATTTCCTTAACATTCTTCGGAGGTAGCCAATCTCGAATAGCCTCCGTCTTCTGAGGATCGACACGAACTCCGTCTGAAGAGATTACGTGTCCGAGAAACGTCACTTCGGACATCCAGAACTCACATTTGGAAAACTTCCCATAAAGCTGTTCTCATCTCAACACGTCGAGCACTTGATGAAGGTGAAACTCGTGTTCCTCTCGGTCACGAGAATAAATCAAAATGTCATCGATAAAGACAACAACAAAGTGGTCCAAAAAGTGGATGAAAACCCGATTCATTAACTCCATGAATACCGCAGGTGCATTAGTTAGTCCAAACGGCATAACCACAAACTCATAATGACCATAGCGTGTTCGAAACGCCGTCCTTGCGATATCCGACTCTCGAATCCGCAACTGATGATATCCAGATCTTAAGTCGATCTTGGAAAATACTGAAGCTCCCTGAAGTTGATCCAAAAGATCATCAATACGGGGTAACGGATACTTATTCTTGATCGTCACCCGATTCAATTCTCGGTAATCAATACACAAACGGAACGAACCATCCTTCTTCTTGACAAATAGCACTGGTGCTCCCCACGGGGATGCACTGTTGGGATTCGGTGCCTAAAACGAAGGCCCAGCGGAAGCGGTAAAACGAAAATTAATTCGATCCGAATCCCTACGAGGATCGATCGAGCTACGCATATACGAATATAAAATAAACAAAGGAAGATACGAAATCATACCCTTGTCGTCCGTTGATTATATGGATTTCCTTCTCTTGAGCTATTCCCCAAATGATCCAAAATGCTCCAAGCCCTTGGATGATCCAACGCCGAAAAAACCGCGTCTCTACTTGTCACGCGCCGGAGAAACAAACGGAATGACAACACTCGATTAACCTCTAAGGTTACGGCTAGAATCAAGTGATGAAGCTTTGATTATAACACTCTAAGTGTTTTAATTTATATCTCTCAATATATCTTTAATTTTCTCCAAGAACAATTAAGATGATATGAAGAAGATGATGAAGACAATAGAGAAAATGGTTTTTTTCTCTCTCTCTCTAACTCACTCTCACGTCTGAATGGGTTGGTCAAAAGAAAGATGTCTTCATCCCTTTTATTCAACTCCCACTACTAGCAACAACTCATGCATGTGGGAATCTAACCCCACCTCCACCATTATCATACAATAAAGAATGGAGACATAAGTCCAAAATGAAGGTGGCTAGAAATGGGGGCGGGGCGGCCCATGGAGAAACGGATGAGTTTGGTCTGCTTTGACTCGAGAGTCCAAACAGATAAATTCCAATTCCGTTCCGATGTATTTGTATAGTTTAATTAATCCAATTAATTTCATCATATCAAATACAAAATAATATAATTAATTTCTCCAAGAAATAATTATATACATGAATTAAATTAATCACCCAGTAATTTATTTAATTCATTAGGCCGTAATTCAATTTATCCAATAAATCGATTTAAACATCCAATGTTCCAAAATTAGATATCCAATATCTAATATTCATAATGAGAGAATTAGCTTGAATAATTCCATCGTCAATCCTATTGCGCGACTCGGTAGGTCCGTCTCAGTCAGCAATGGGAGGAACCAAAGAGTAGTAGCACCACCTAGCCACTGCGGCCTACACAAGACTTAACCGAGAACGAATGATTGGGATCATTCAAGAACCATTCTGTCGTGAATACCGATACGTATAAACCCTTCTTTCAAATGTCCCGATCAAGTTATAGAGTCACGATCACCAAACCCTATTCAGTACTTGACGCTATGCATGCGTTAATGCAAATCGAGATCATCGAGTGCCGTGTATCTAATACAACTCGCTCCATTGTTTTGGCCAATGACTTATGATCTCATCTCGCCAATAACCGCATAGGACATATAACCCGCTCACTAACGGAGAAAGAATTCTATCTTGGTATTCAAGAGGACTCGCTACTTGCCCGTAAAGATGCACGTCGAGGTTGACCCCGCCTTCCGTTTACAGGTCGAACTACTCTAATGAAAATCTTGACGTCACAAGCACATCCCTACTAAATCCTCAAGTCGAAGGTTCACGAATACCTATCACAACCTTTCGATTCCGTCATTGACTGTCCCGAGTGAAATCCGTGTGACGAATCGAGGGTGAGTCGTTCGAGTATACTAATCCAATTAGCATACCTATAACGTGTGCTCCCACTAACCATTAGTGTTCGACAGCACTCTCCATGTCAAAGAACACGTCATACAAGTCTTCACATAAACTTAACGCCTACCAAGTTTCATCGACTTGCGACGATTAAGTATTTGAGCTATAACCTTTCCAGGCCGACCCCTTATCCAATAAGGAGTGGAACGCTTTGCTCTCAAATACACGGACTAGTTTCTATATGTTTATTTACGAGTTAGGAATGCCAAGAACTACCAAGAAATAAAGAAACATTCATTTGCCATATAAAAATGGATTACATAATTACAAGAACCATGCCCTCACTCCACAACCTCTGAGTGGCTTTCGAGGGCATACTCCTAACAATCTCCCACTTGCACTCAATGCCACACACTATGGTATCTAATACCCATGTTCTCCAGATGACGCTCCAAGCTAGTCCGAGAAAGTGGCTTGGTCAGTGGATCGGCGACGTTGTCACCGAGTCTACTCTGTGCGGACAATGTATCCCTTGCGAACAAATTCTCTTACGAGATGATACTTCCTCTCAATATGTTTGGTCTTGTTGTGAAACCTCGGCTCCTTGGCTCGCTGACTCCGTCGTTGTCGCAGCATGTAATGTGCAGCTCAAAGACATGGTATTATTTGAAGTTCTCCCGAAACTTCTTAATCCGTAACCCTTCCTTGGAAGCCTCCGAGGCCGCTTGATACTCACCGACAGTGGAATCAGCGGTCGCGCTTTGCTTGGCGCTACGCCAAGATACCGCTCCTCCATTAAGAGTAAATATGTAGCCAGTAGACATCGAGTCGCCCTTCGCCTCCTTGGAAGTCCGAATCAGTGAATCCCACCACATCCAAATCTCCACCGCCATACATCAGAACCATATCTCTAGTCCTTCTCAAGTACTTGAGAACGTTCTTTACGGCAGTCCAATGTTCCCTACCTGGGTTTGCCTGAAACCTACTCACCACGCTTATAGCATGCGCGATGTCAGGTCTTGTACACAACATAGCATACATAAGGCTACCCACGGCCGAAGCATATGGTATATTACTCATTTCCTTTCGTTGTTCCTCATTTTGAGGACACATTTTCAAGGTGAGTTTTATTCCATGTCGCATCGGTAGGAACCCTCTTTTAGAATCATCCATCTTAAATCGCTTTAAGATTTTATCTATATAGAGGGCTTGGGAAAGACCTATTGTTCTCTTCGCTCTATCCCGGTAGAGTCGAATACCAAGAATATAGGTAGCTTCTCCCAAGTCTTTCATGGAGAAATTACTCAAAGCCAAGCTTACGTAACCGAGCATTCCCACATCATTACCTATTAGTAGATTGTCATCTACATATAGTACTAAGAATGCGATCTTGCTCCCACTAACCCTCTTATATACACACGGTTCCTCTTCATTTTGCACGAAGTCAAACTCTTTGATCGCCTCGTCAAAACGAAGGTTCCAACTACACGATGCTTGCTTCATCCATAAATGGAACGCGAAGCTTGCACACTTTCTCGAATATCGACTTCGACACAAAGCCTTTAGCCGCTCCATATAGATTTCCTCCTCGAGGAATCCATTAAGGAAAGCCGTCTTTACGTCCATTTGCCATATCTCATAATCATGGTAGGCAATATAGCAAGCATCATGCGAATAGACTTGATCATGGCTACGGGCGAGAAGGTATCGTGGTAATCGATCCCTTCCTTCAGGTATAACCCTTTGCCACAAGCCCGGCCTTATAGGCGTCAACCTTGCCATCACCATCGGTCTTTCTATTGTAGATCCACTTGTTCCCACAGGCACTATGCCCTTGGGGCGGTCTACTAGAGTCCGCACTGATTGACATGCATCGAGTCTATCTCGGCTTCCATAGCTTCACGCCATTTCGCGGAGTCTACATCCACCATCGCTTGGTCATAGGTTGTTGGGTCGGTCTCTTGGCTATCACTTGGAACCTCATGGAGACCCGGCTCCTCTAAGTGCACAAGCCCATACCTCTCGAGTAAATGAGACACCCTACTAGACCTACGAGGTGGTTGTACTTGTGTTTCGAAAGTTCGGTTCGATTTCTTGCACAGTGTCTCTCGAGGAGTTTCATTGTATTCTTCTAAAGAAATACTTCTACCTGCTCCGCCTTCCTGAATGAACTCATCTTCCAGAAGTGTGCTTGTAAAGCAACAATGATCCTTCGATCTTCGGGCATGTAGAATAGATATCCCATCGTTCCAGACGGAATCCTATGAAACGTCCCTTCGCAGACCTAGCTTCCAACTTTTCCACCTTAGTCTTCTTGACATAAGCGGGACATCCCCAAATCCTAATATGATTAAGACTTGGTTTCCTTCCTTCCCACATCTCATGTGGAGTTTTAGGAACGGATTTGGAAGGACATCTGTTCAAGATATACGCGGCGATCAGAGTGCATACCCCCACGGTAAATCGGCAAGTCAAGATAGCTCAAGATGGAACGGACCATGTTCAACAGGTCCGGTTCCTTCTTTCTGACACACCATTTAATTGAGGAGTACCTGGAGGTGTTAGTTGTGAAACTATTCCATGTTCTTTAAGGAACTCGTCAAACTCCGTACTCATATACTCGCCACCTCGGTCCGACCGAAGTGCTTTGATATGATTACCAGTTTGTTTCTCGACTAGGGCCTTGAATTCCTGGAATTTCTCAAAGGCCTCGGATTTATGTTTCATTAGGTATACATAACCATACCTAGTATGATCATCTGTAAACGTAATGAAATATTGATATCCGTCACGTGCTGCTTCCAAAGCACCACAAACGTCGTATGGATTAATCCCGCTTATCGGGCTCTTTCAAAAGTCCTGTGAAGGGGACTTAGTCATTTTGCCTTTAAGGCAAGATTCACAAGTAGGAAAAGGATCCGATCCCAATGGACCCATAAGTCCATCTTTTCCATCTTGTAAACCTTGGTCGACCAACATGACCAAGTCTAAGATGCCATTTCAAAACTTGGTTGGTTTCATCCCTACCACGTTTTCTAGTCATAGTATTCACAACTACTTTGTTGCCGAGATTTAGATGATACAATCCATTCAACAATGTAGCAGATCTACTAGTTTATTTCTAAAATAAATTTTGCAGAACCATCACCAATGAAAATGAAAAGCCTTTTCGGTCCATGACCTAATGGATACAATGTTTTTATGCCCCTTGGGCAAAACAAGTACATCTTCTAAAGTCAAAACAAAGCCGGATTCTAAACCCAAAAGAAGTGATCCTATGTCGCCGCCTCGACACTATGACCGCTTCCGACCGTGATCATAACTTCTCCACTCAAGCTTCCTACTTTGTTCCGCATCCCGATTCACGGTACAAATATGAGAACTAGCACGAATCCAAGATTCAGAAGTAGAAAATACAAGAGCGTAACAATTTGTTTCCAAAACTAAAAGTTACGACTAAGTGCCATGAAGAATCGGACAGTCTCTAGCCCGGTGGCCCGGCTCACCGCACTTGAGACAAGCATCCTTCTTCTTGTTGTTCTTTGGAACCATCGGGGCCTTGCCCTTTCCCTTAAGGTCCTTAGCTTGTGGTCCAATCCGCTTCTTGGTCTTTTTCTTCTTATTCTTAGACTTCCGAAGTCCGTAAGAAATCACAAGTGCGAGACTCCTTCATCCGCGGTGTCTTCATCCGAGACCGAGCGGTCACCGCTTGTTCATTAGCCCACTAAGTTACATGCAATCTCATTGCGGTTGAAGTTCATAACAAATCGTGAGAAGGAATCGTGAGAGACTGTAGGATAAGGTCGGTTTGGAGAGAAGTATCCATTTTAAAATCAAGAGCCTCCAATCTCTCGATCATGGATATCATTTTGAGGACGTGTTCCCCAACCTTCTCACCTTCCTTCATCCTTGCACCGAACAGCTTGCTTGGATATCTCATATCTAGCGATTCGCTGTGCTCACCATAAAGCTCGGTTAAGTGAGATAGAATCGCCAGCGTAAGTCATTTTCTCATGAGCTCTCAAGCTCATTAGACATGGAAGCCATCATATAAGCACGGACTTTCACGTCATCCTTAACCCACTTTTCGTGGTTTTCAATCTCTTCCCGATTGGCTCGAGTCCGCATAGGAGGCGCCTAATGTCCGTCTCCAAGACGTATCCCAAGTGCCTCTATACCGAGGACAATCATCGACATGGAGCCAATCCACAAAGTTAGGTCCCATTAAGGTGTTCTTTTCGAGTAGAATTGCGAGTGGATTCATTGTCATATTGAGATTTGTCTGCATTAAGTATAACAGATTAATTAGTGACTTGTTATATTATGATCCGAGTATAGAATTAAGGTCTTTTCTATTCTTGTTACCCAGCTCCCACTATTTTTATCGGAACAACACACTCCCATGTGAAATCCGAAGTATCGTCGCACTACTTCATAGTGGTGATCGAGTTCTTTATAAATCTTAATAGAGGGCAACCGAATATGTTTCTAGTCTATTAATTTTCATAAAGTGGTGTCCAACACCAACCCATCTAATGGATGATTCGATCTTCTTTTTCCCCTTGTTCACTCCCCTCAACCTATACGGTTTCTATGGTTCGTGAACAAGTTAAGTTTATACCATCGACGCAAATCGGCCACAATTGAATCTTATCCGGCAACCTATCAGGTTTCTAGGGATAAAATTTGCTCCAACCGAAGGCATCCAATGCGCTCCCGGTAATTTATCCGTCCTCCCCGAACGACTACCCCGATAACTCGGAAGCATAGCACATCCGGTTTGGATTTCAATTTCCCGAAAGCTCGATGGAGGGAAGGAAAACCTTGAAACCTTATAAACTTAATAATTTGTTGTGGGAGAATTTTCGCGATTAACGTTACACTTTGCACATTAATCATTTTAGCGCGTTTGTTGCATTCATACAATATGTAACAACCATTCACAACCTAGTTGCTACCAACATGTGGTTCATGGACCGTTCCTAGAAAACAAAAACTCCGTAATCTAATTACAAGTCTTCGTCTTGAATCTTCGTCTTCTCGAAACGGATCTTCCTCTGGTCTTCGTCATTACATATAAATTTTACATTGAAAAATTGCATCCTAGATACAAATATTTCTAGTAAAATAAATAGGCTCAAAACGGCCATTACAACCCAATCGAATAAAACGAACGATTCAAACTAAGTCCATGAACCACATCCCCATTCAAAAGCATTCATCCAATAAATACTCAATAAATGGATAGCGAGAAGATTACATATGATCCAATCAATAATCAACAATAAATAGAATTGATCCAATCAATTCAACAATAATCGACAATTTAATTTTCGTCCGTAGTGTACCCATAAAATATTTTCTTTGAATTTTCCTTCATCAAAAAATTCCAAATTAATGATTTTAATACAGGAAAATTCAATAATCGAAAATATACTGAAAAACGAGACCTAGTGCCCGACGGCTGAAAAGCGCGGCGGCACGGGCTCACGCGGCAGCCTACAGGCCACGCCTGCGGCCTACAGCCACGCCGGCTCCAGACAGAAAGGGCACGATCATGCCGGACACGCCCGGCAGCGGCCGGAAGGCAAAGAACGCTGGCTGGATACAAGCGCGCTCGGCGGACCGGCAGCAGCCACGCTCGGCGGATACAGCAAGCGCTCGGCAGCGGCAGCGGCCAGCAGCCACGCTCGGCCGGATACAACAACGCGCTCGGCCAAGCACTTTACTGAATACAAGCAAGCTCGGCCGGCGACGGCGGCCAGCGGCAACGCTCGGCGGATCTGACAAGCGTCCGGACGGATCAATGAGCACTCGGCTCGATACTGGCCGATCGGCGGACTCGGCGAGAATCGGCAAGCGTCCGCCACGGCCGGACGTGCTCGGCCACACTCGGCGGTGTATGGAAAATCGTCCAACGATTCGATACGGCTCGTTTTCGGGCGATTTCTAAAATCTGTTATTCGATCGAATATTATTAATATAAATCATATTTCCAAGAAAAACCTGATTTATATCATAACATAAAATCACGGAAAAACGACGCTACGACGAACAATAAAATATCTACGATTATTAAAGTGATTCTAAATCACAAAATAAGCATTCCAAATGCTAAATATCGTATATACGATCGCAAGACCTCGCTCGATACCCTTTGTTGGGATTCGGTGCCTAAAGCGAAGGCCAGTAAGCGGTAAAACGAAAATTAATTCGATCCGAATCCCTACGAGGATCGATCGAGCTACGCATATACGAATATAAAATAAACAAAGGAAGATACGAAATCATACCCTTGTCGTCCGTTGATTATATGGATTTCCTTCTCTTGAGCTATTCCCCAAATGATCCAAAATGCTCCAAGCCCTTGGATGATCCAACGCCGAAAAAACCGCGTCTCTACTTGTCACGCGCCGGAGAAACAAACGGAATGACAACACTCGATTAACCTCTAAGGTTACGGCTAGAATCAAGTGATGAAGCTTTGATTATAACACTCTAAGTGTTTTAATTTATATCTCTCAATATATCTTTAATTTTCTCCAAGAACAATTAAGATGATATGAAGAAGATGATGAAGACAATAGAGAAAATGGTTTTTTTTCTCTCTCTCTCTCTAACTCACTCTCACGTCTGGAATGGGTTGGTCAAAAGAAAGATGTCTTCATCCCTTTTATTCAACTCCCACTACTAGCAACAACTCATGCATGTGGGAATCTAACCCCACCTCCACCATTATCATACAATAAAGAATGGAGACATAAGTCCAAAATGAAGGTGGCTAGAAATGGGGGGGGCGGCCCATGGAGAAACGGATGAGTTTGGTTCGTTTCGGACTCGAGAGTCAAACAGATAAATTCCAATTCCGTTAGATGTATTTGTATAGTTTAATTAATCCAATTAATTTCATCATATCAAATACAAAATAATATAATTAATTTCTCCAAGAAATAATTATATACATGAATTAAATTAATCACCCAAGAATTTATTTAATTCATTAGGCCGTAAATCAATTTATCCAATAAATCGATTTAAACATCCAATGTTCCAAAATTAGATATCCAATATCTAATATTCATAATGAGAGAATTAGCTTGAATCATTCCATCGTCAATCCTATTGCGCGACTCGGTAGGTCCGTCTCGATCGAGAATGGGAGGAACCAAAGAGTAGTAGCACCACCTAGCCGGCTGGCGGCTACACGATACCCCGAGAACGAATGATTGGGATCATTCAAGAACCATTCTCGTGAATACCGGTATACGTATAAACCCTTCTTTCAAATGTCCCGATCAAGTTATAGAGTCACGATCGGTCAAACCCTATCATGCCAGACGATATGCATGCGTTAATGCAAATCGAGACCATCGAGTCATTGTGTATCTAATACAACTAGCTCCAATGCTTTGGCCAAAGACTTATGATCTCATCGCGATAACCGCATAGGACATATAACCCGCTCACTAACGGGAGAAAGAATTCTATCTTGGT
The DNA here is from genome assembly GCA_033398695.1 of Orobanche coerulescens. Taxonomy (NCBI): domain Eukaryota; kingdom Viridiplantae; phylum Streptophyta; class Magnoliopsida; order Lamiales; family Orobanchaceae; genus Orobanche; species Orobanche coerulescens. The sequence goes on from CM065819.1 coordinate 11,410,959, forward strand.
ATTCAGTAGGACCTGCTACTTGCCCGTCAAGATGCACGTCGAGGTTGACCCCCGCCTTCCGGTTTACAGGGTCGAACTACTCTAATGAAAATCTTGACGTCACAAGCACATCCCTACTAAATCCTCAAGTCGAAGGTTCACGAATACCTATCACAACCTTTCGATTCCGTCATTGACTGTCCCGGAGTGAAATCCGTGTGACGAATCGAGGGTGAGTCGGTTCGAGTATACTAATCCAATTAGGATACCTATAACGTGTGCTCCCACTAACCATTAGTGTTCGACAGGCACTCTCCATGTCAAAGAACACGTCATACAAGTATTCACATAAACTTAACGCCCAGTCAAGTTTCATCGACTTGCGAACGATTAAGTATTTGAGCTATAACCTTTCTAGTGCCGACCCCCTTATCCAATAAGGAGTGGAACGTTTTGCTCTCAAATACACGGACTAGTTTCTATATGTTTATTTACGAGTTAGGAATGCCAGTAACTACCAGTAAATAAAGAAACATTCATTTGCCTTATATAAATAGATTACATAATTACAAGTACAATGCCCTCACTCAACAACCTCTGAGTGCCATTCGAGGGCATACTCCTAACATGCACTCGGTCGGAGATAACCTTTCTTGAACAATTCCTCAAGTTGATTCTTCAACTCCTGCATTTCGGTCGGGGCCATCCGGTATGGTGCCTTCGATATCGGGGACGTACCGGGCTCCAACTCAATCGTGAATTCCACATCTCTCTGTGGACGCAAACCAGGTAACTCGTCTGGAAAAACGTCGGCATAATCCCTCACTACCGGAATATCCGTCAACATTACTGATGATTTCTCGGTTTTGGTCATATAGCACCAATAACCAACACATCCCTGACTGAGTAATCTCACTGCTTTCATCAAATTAATAACTCTTCCAGAACAGCTGGGATTACCTCCCTGAAACACACATTCAACCCCATCGTCTGAAATGATAGTGACCATATGCTTACGGACACTAATGATGGCATCATGACGATCCATCTATCAATACCCAAGATGACGTCGTCTCTCGGCAAATCTACTATGATTAGGTCCGCTGGCCATACACGACCTTGAAGCTGAATCGGATAATTCTGAATCTCACGATTACTGATAATTCGTCTACTATCAGGTAGACCAATGACAAGGCTCACAACTAGTAGCACTACCCAGACGTAGTCTACTCAAACATGACTCGGAAATGAATGAATGCGATGCACCAGTATCAAAAAGGGTACACACAGGTTGAGATAGAATATCGAGTGTACCTGAGATCATTCGGGCCTCTGGATCATCGGTCTTCTTCATCTCATAAATCCAGGGCTTGCTAGTCCGGCAGGACGCTCCGTCTGGCTGGCTATAGGCTCCACCTTTAGTCGCTCCTGTCGTTTTAAGCAGCCCTGATTGAAGTGGCTCGATTACGAGCGGCGACTTCTTAGGGGCACGAGATGACGTCGAGTAGGTTTGGAGTCCTACGGCAAAAACGGGCCTTATGCCCAACAATTCCCACGATTATGACACGTGACAATGTCTCGGACACTTAGTGCGACATGACCAAGATCCCCACGATTATAACAGTGATGGCCGCCGCGCCGCTCGTGGCGAGATTCCGCGGGTTTAGACGTCACAGGAGGTCGCTCAGAAAAAGCAGAGCCCGCACGAGGTTTCTTGAAGGTTGTCTGACCGCCTTCAGACTGATTACGATTCTTCGATTTCTTGCTAGCAGACGAAGGTTGCTGCTTAGCAATCTCTTTAGCAGTAAGCTCATAGGTAAGAGCTTTCTCAATGAATTCGGCCAACGTGGTGCAATTATGATTAAGCAACTGTAATCTCATACGTGGTTTCAGCCTCTTGCTGAAATACTTAATCTTATCCGCCTCGGAATGAATGATAGATGAGGCGAACGGAAGAAGTTCCTGAAATTTCTCGGCAATGGCGAGAACATCCTCGTCTGATGAGGGGTCGGGGGTGAGTAATTCTGACAGCTTGGCCTCTCTGAGTGGGGCCGGATAATACCTCTCCATCATGAGAGTCTTGAACTGATCCCATGTACACGATCCCTCGGTGGGCTTCAACGATAACCACCAAGAATGAGCGCTCTTACCCAGATAGTAAGCCGCAACTGAAACTTTGTGTCCTTCGAGACACTCTACCATCGCAAATAACTTCTCGAATTGTTCGAGCCAATAAACAATATCCGCCGGCTCAGATGAGCCTTCAAAAATAGGTGGCCTTTGGCGAGAGATGTCGCCGATGATACTGCTCACATTCCTCTCTTGCCTCTGAGGTGGCGGCGGAGGAGCCTGTTGATTTTGATTGACTGAGTTATGCATCGTCTCCATCAGCTGTGCCATCTGGGTCATTTGGGCCATCATGCCCTGCATAAAAGCGAGTGGGTCAACCCGGACACCCTCTGACTGAGCCGTGTCCCGGGTACGACTCCCCGATAGTGAATGATCACGTCCAGGTGAATGAGTGGCAGCGTCGCTGCTCGAAGAATTAGCATTATTTCTCGCGTTCGCACATGTATTCACACGAGCTCTCGGGATTCGGCCCGCACCACGGCCTCGTCCTCCTCGTCCTCTTCTTGCTCTCTCCATACTGAAGTAGGAAAGTCACATGATGATTATATTTTCCGTATAAATATCACGTTATGGTTATGACATGAGATGATGAAAACGAGCATACGCTCTAACGCAGTGATTACATGAATGATCAACTGATGTGACATGATTATTTGATGAAATCATTGAAATGATTATCTTGAACAAGTTAACAAGATTAATGATATGATCTTCCTGATCAACAACTGAGTAATGAAATGAATTGAGTGATTAACGAGCTAACATGACCGTCCTGGTCAAAATGAAAATGATGATTGAGGATTGTTAACTGATGAATTATGAATGAATGATTTTTATTGCCAGAAATTATACCATGGCGTTATAAATCTTACTGTTCTTTCGGTCTGATTGGCTAGGCATCTGCACAGGTCACACGTGACGCGAAAGTCCAATGATACTAGTCCAATGACGATGATTTCAAATGAGACATGACTCGGAAGGTAGTATTCAAACCACGCTCTGATACCAACTCTGTAACACCCCAAACTAGGCGGATATTATAGTGCCGTGGACCCCCGACTGGGACCCACCAGGCGAATGAAAACTGATGAATTAAATAATATAATTGTGGTACGGAACCACATTATATTACCGAATACTCCAATGAGGAGCTTAAGTACATTACACCAGGACAAAACAGAATACTAGTATATTTTATATGGAGATAAAATACACCACCCTGAATACATAACATCTCATACGGAATTTGCAGCGGAAATACAACTGAAGAGAAATAAGAATTTCTGAAATGACTGGAACGACTGAAATGACTGAAATACACGGAATGACTGGGGCCCCCTACTAGTATCACTAGGACTCCTCACCGTCAGCATGCTCTTCCCGTGCCTTTGCCTTGCCGTGACATGAAAACAAAATTCCCCAAACGGGGTCAGTTACAAAGAACAACAATCCTCAAGGGCTGAAATTACACAATCATGATATATCTGAAGTTATGAAATATCCCTAGTTATGAATTACGCTGAAGAGGAGTATCATAGTACGCCCGTAGTGTTCTGTGCAAGTGTACAAGACGGATGACCGGACACACCCGTCCTTGTACCTAATTAGTCTCATAGAGGTAATCGTTACCGTGTGCACAGTCCAATGTATCACTCCCAATACATGGCCATCACGTGCCCGACTAAAAATTCCACACATCCGCACCCGGCCACGCAATATAAACCCAGAAGGACATATGAACGAGAATGACCATAATGAATATCAATGAATAATAATAATCTGACAAGGTCAAGAATGACTCACCGAGATGAAAGTGATAATGAAGTGATTGATAGTTTCAATGAAATGATTGGAACCGCCGTTCCTCGCTAATGAAGTGATTATTCGACAATTACAAGTCTCAATATGATTAATACAATGATAAATGAGTTATGATTATGAATGATCAACAACAAAAGGAATGAATATCCTTTTGACCGAGTAAGAATCAACTTACACAACACCGATGAAGAATGTCCGTCCACGAACGTCCTAAATGAAATGTCGGTCGCTCGAACAACCTTGAATAACACAATTTACCAATAATTCGATCATTACACGAATCAAATACGATCATAACCGACTCAAACGTCGATACAACAATATCCAAACTCAAATATATCGAAACCAACTCCACAATGAGTATTTCAAACCATCAAAACACTTTCAATGATATCAATAATCTCATAGGAATCCACAATTCAAGTTTACAACAACAACAATCGGAAAATCCCCAAATTAACCGAAGTCAACCCCAAGGGTTCTTGAAATAATTCCGAAAATAGCCATTAAATCCGTAGGAATATATTTATCCAAGGTAGATAATCCATATCTAACATATTCCAATAATAATCCAAGCTTACACGAAGAAATCGGAAGGAAAAACCCAAAAATCCAAAATTCTAGATCCAAGAGATTAATACCTTAGATTTGATGTTAAGGAGTGATGAAGTGATGATTAATCCAACTCAAAGACTTGAAGATGATGATATATGATAGCAGCTCGAAGAGAACACTCCAAGTCGCCCGAAATCGCCCGACGTTGCTCAAAAATGAAGAGAAGTGAGAAAATGACGAAACTCAGGCTAACTGTCCAATTTATACTGCTCCAGATTAGCGCACGCTATGACCTGCTACTTAGCGTGCGCTAACGAGTTGTATGAACATTCCAGTGAACTCTGGCTGACCTGTTAGCGTACGCTACGACCTGGTAGCGTGCGCTAACTCTATCCCAATAGCGTGCGTTAACTCCAATTGTTAGCGTGCGCTAGCTAAATATCTGTTGTCGAAGATCAAGTCCGTAACCTTCTGTCCTCTGATCTGATCTCGGTAGCGTGCGCTACAACCAACAAGTAGCGTGCGCTATGAATTAATCCAGTGCAGTCCAGTAGCCACTGGACTCAACCTGATCCATCCTTAGCGCGCGCTACAGCAAATATTAGCGTGCGCTACTACAACCCACTAGCGTGTGCTACTTACCACTCGTAGCGTGTGCTACTTATAACTCACCTGCAGTCCAGTACCTTCTGGACTGCAGCCAGGGTAACATTAGAGTGCGCTAATGCTGAGTGGTAGCGTGCGCTACCTGTACTCAATTAGCGCGCGCTAGAAAGAGTACGTACCGTGCGCTACTCCTCACGCACAGCCCACAATGAAAATGACAATGATGATAAACACGGCACAAAACTCCAATTAGATTAGTGATGAACGACGATTGATACACGATACAATTACTCTGAACGATGAATACCATGATTGAATAAGAGTGACAAATGATCATTAATGAGTGAAATTACTGAATGATAATTATTGAATGATAATGACTGAATTATAACCGGGTATTACAGGGATTCCATGGGATATCTATTCTATATGCACGAAGATCATAAGATCATCATTGCTTTACAAGCACACTTATTGGAAGATGAGTTCATTCAGGAAGGAGGCACAGGCAGAATTATTTCTTTAGAAAAAATAAAAGGAACACCTATTGAGACACATGTGCAAGATATTAGAACTAAACCTTCTGAAATACAAACACAACGTCATAGGTCTAGTAGAACTTCACAATTACCTGAGAGGTATGGCTATCCGCATCAAGGGGAATTGGATGTCCATGAGATGATAGAAAGTAGTCAAGAGAATGATCCTTCTACATACAACCAAGCGAAGGTAGACGTTGACTCCAAAAAGTGGCAAGAAGCTATGGAAGCTGAGAAAGACTCAATACATGCTAATCAGGTCTGGACTTTAGTAGTCGTCCTAAACATATGGTGCCTATTGAAAATAAATGGATCTACAAGAGAAAGACTGATGGAGATGGCAAGCTTGATACCGAAAAGGCTAGGCTTGTAGCAAAAGGATATCCCATAGAGAGATAATCGATCACTTTGAGACCTTTTCTCTTATAGCAATGATTAAGTCTATTCGCATGATGCTTGCCATAGCTACCCACTTAGATTATGAAATATGGCAAATGGATGTGAAAACGGCATTCCGAAATAGATTCCTCGAGGAGAAGATTTATATGGAATAGTCTAAGGGATTCATATCTGAAACCGATATTCATAAAGTATGAAAACTTCAATGTGTGATTTATTGACTGAAGCGAGTTTTGCGAAGTTGGAATCTTCATTTTAATGAGACGGTCAAGGATTTTGATTTTATCCAAAATGAAGAGTAGCCCTGTATTTACAAGAAGACCAGTGTGAGCAAAATTGCATTCTTAATACTATATGTGGATGACATTCTACTTATAGGAAACAACGTAGGAATACTCAGTTCTGTGAAAGCTTGGCTTTCTAAAGAGTTCTCAATGAAAGACTTGGAAGAATCTACCTATATTCTGGGCATTCGTCTATACCTGGATCGAGCAAAAAGAATGTTAGGTCTTTCTCAAGCCCACTATATAGAAAAGATCCTGAAGCGATTTATGATGGATGATTCTAAGAGAGGGTTCTTACCTATGGACATGGCATAAAACATCCCTTAGATATTTGTCCTCAAAGTGAGGAAGACATAAAGGAAATGAGTAAGGTGCCCTATACTTCAGCGGTGGGTAGCCTCATGTATGATATGATTTTCACTAGACTGGACATATCCTATGATGTAAGTGTAGTAAGTCGGTTTCAATCAAATCTAGGGTAGGAACATGGGCTGCTATAAAGAACATTCTTAAGCACCTGAAAGGACTAAAGACCTTGTTCTTATGTACGGCAGTGGAGAACTAAAAGCGGGGGGTTATACAGATTCAAATTTTTCGGGAGACATGGATTCGAAGATGTCCACTTTAGGGAATATCTTTACTCTGAATGGTGGAGAAGTATCTTGGAAAAGTGTCAAGCCAAGCGCTATTGCAATCTATACATGTCAAGCCTAATATCAGACAGCCATGGAGGCTGCTAAAGGAGCTTTTTGGATTAAGAAGTTCATTCAGGAACTTCAAGTGGTTCCTAACACAAAGAAGTCTGTGATGCTATTTTGAGACAACGGCGGAGCTATTGCAGAAGATTAGGATCCTAGGGCTCACCACAACACCAAACATATTGAGATAAAATATCATTTTGTTGGAGAAATGGTTCAGAAAGAGAATGTAATACTGCAGAGAGTAGACACATCAAATAACGATTCTGATCTACTAAGAAAGCCACTACCTCAGATGGTCTTCGAGCAACATCTAGAGAGTATGGGTATTAGATACCATAGTTTGTGGCATTGAGTGCAAGTGGGAGATTATTTGAAATTTTCCCTCGAATGTCACTCAGAGAATGAGAGAGTGAGAGTATTGTATAATAATTATGAAGATTTATTAAATAAGGCATTTATTATTACTATATTATTGTATACCACGGGCATCGTGATATATATATATATATATATATATATATATATATATATATATATATATATATATATAACAATAGTCCTTGCATTCGAGAGCAAACATTCTACTCCTTGTGGAGATAATGAAATAGAAACTGTAAGTGTTTAGGGCTCGAATGCTTACTTAGTTCGCAAGTCGATAAAACTTAACTGGGCCGTAAGTTTAGACAAGGCTTATATAATATGTACTTTGATATGTACAGTGCCTGTCTTCACTAAGGATTAGTGGTAGCACACATTATAGGTATGCTAATGGGATTAGTATACTCAAACACGACTCACCTCGATTTGGTCACATGTATATCACTCAGGGATTGTTAATGACTGAATCAAAAGTTGTGATAGGTATACGTGGACTTTTGACTTGAGGTTTCAGTAGCTTGTGACATTAAGTTAAGAATGAACTGTTAAGATACTTTGTAGTTATTATCAGGGAATCCTCCATATTCAACAGTTGCAAGACGGTACATGAAGCCGTCGAGGAATTCAAAAAGAGGTTGGATGAAGGAACGCTCCCTCTACAGCAAAAGATGAAATCCAAGCATAGGCAAGGAGATCTGGTTACCCACCCAAAAGATTGGATCCTTGTGTTCGATAAATATTATGAAGGTCAAGCCATCTACTTAAATCGAAACAGGGATGCATTACAAAATTGGTAGAGGGGAACCAAGAACGACCCAATAAGGCCTTGGAGGCACTCTGACTACAGGAGTTAGCTTAAATATTTCTTCCTGTAATTTTATTTTAAAAAAAACAAATAATATCAATAAAATATTTTTCTGTCTTGAAAGACTACAACTTGTAATATATTGTGTTCCTGTATGATTACAAAATTCAATTCATTTGCTGAAATCAAACAAGTATGAAAACTTGTAAAATATATAAAGCTGTAAGAGCTTGTCTGCGAACAGTTCATAGATTAAGTTGTATGTATCTAGATTACGCTGTAAGATTGTGCATGCGCGCCAATCATAAGTCTAAAATGTAATACTCTTTCCTTTCAAAGTTGAACGGATCTATTCCAAAATCTATATATACCCCGCAGATTGAAGATCAAATAGAGATGAACGAATACACGAGTATATACGAATATTCATAAGATCAAGATCTGAAAACTGAGATATACTGAGATGCACTCGTGAACATCACAAGAACAGTATATCAAAGCAATCATATTTCTTCAAGCATACGACCTATCTTGAAAGAAGAAATATACAAGTGCTCAACCTTGAACAACACATCATCAAGCTCAAGCTCAATAAAGTCAAGCTGTTGTTCAACCAACATTCTTACATTGAAGAAAACCATCAGCCCTGTGTGGACTGAGAAAGCCTTGCTTCTCCTGAACTATGTGTGACGGATCTGCATTGTAGAGACGAAGCTTCGGAACTGTGTGTGAAGAATCCAGTCAAATGTTAGCCTTAACCAATCTGTGTGAACGGTTGAAAGTTACGATCTTTGTATTAATATATGTGAATGATACATTGATCGGTTTGATTATAAATATGTAGTTGTGTACGCAGTATTTATAATAAACATTTTCACTCATGTGTGGAGGACCAGTAGACGTAGAGGAGTTTACCTCGAACCACTTTAAATCTTCTGTTATTTACCTTCTGCATTTACTGTTTTAATAACTGTGATTATTTTAAGTATACACTTCATACCTAGTTGCTGTATTTACAGCAACTTACTATTTCAAGACTTCCGCTACGCACTCTAACTTGAAAATCGTACATCTTGTTGCTTAAACACTTTCCAAGCTGTATTCTGTATACTTAGTGGCCAACACATATCATCGGTTGGTGGGGTCAACCTCGAAATGCAACTTAGTGGGCAAGTAGCAGTCTCTGCTGAATACCAAGATATGATTCTTTCTCCTCTTAGTGAGCAGGTAAATGTACTATGTGGTTAATGGGAAATGTGATCATAAGTCTTTGGCCAAAGCAGTTAGAGCTAGTTGTATTTGTTAGGGATATGCCCTCGAATGCCACTCAGAGGATGAGAGAGTGAGAGTATTTGCATTGTAATTATGAATATTTAATAAGGCAATAATTATTTCTATATTATTGTATATCACTGGCATTGTGATTTGGTATATAGAATAATAGTCCTTGCATTTGAGAGCAAACATTCTACTCCTTATGGAGATAAGGAGATAGGCACTGGAAGTGTTTAAAGCTCAAATACTTAACTCGTTCGCAAGTCGATAAAACTTAACTGGGCAATAAGTTTAGACAAGACTTGTATAACGTGTACTTTGACAAGTAGAGTGCCGGTCTTCACTAAGAGTTAGTGGGAGCACACGCTATTGGTATGCTAATGAGATTAGTGTACTCGAACACGACTCACCTCGATTCGGTCACATGGATATCACTCAGGGTTTGTCAATGACTGGATCGAAGGTTGTGATAGGTATACGTGGACCTTTGACTTGAGGTTTCAGTAGGAGATGTGCTTGTGACATTGAGTCAGTCATTAGAGTAGTTCGATCCAATCGTCGGTGGGTGGGGTCAACCTCGAAATGCAACTTAGTGGGCAAGTAGCAGTCTCTACTGAATACCAAGATAGAATTCTTTCTCCTGTAAGTGAGCAGGTAAATGTCCTATGCGGTTAATGGCAAATGAGATTATAAGTCTTTGGCCAAAGCATTTAGAGCTAGTTGTATTTGATACACGAGAGCTCGATGATCTCGGTTGCATTAACGAAAGCATAGTGTCAAGTTCTGATAGGGTTTGACTTTTCCGTGACCTAATACTTGGTAGGACATATGATTGAAGGGTTTATACGTATACGGTATTCACGACATAATGGTTTTAGAATGATCCGATCATTCGTTCTTAGTTGGGTTACTGATGCAAGCACTAGGCGGCTAAGTGTTACCCGTACTCCTTGGTTCCTCCCATTGCCGACTAAGACGGACCTACGGAGTCGCGCACAAGAATATTTGATGGATAAATATGTATTTATTATCTCTTCATTAATGTTGGATATTAGATATCTATTTTGATTTATTTGATAAATCATGCGGTCTAGTGAATTGAAATTAATTACTGGGTAATTAATTTAATTCATAAATAATTATTTCTTGGAAATATATTATTATAATTTTGTATTTGATAAAATTAATTAATTGGATTAATTAATTAAGTATAAATACATTTGGGATAAAACGAAGTGTATTTAACGGACTAGACATGCGAACGTCCGGTACACGGACCGAGTGGCTCGGGTCGTTTTCTCACCAAACCTATGTAGGCCGCCCCTCCCTTCCTTCCATGTGGTGTGTGTTGTGTGTTTAATTGTTTAATGGGTTGAAGACAAAAGGATGAGATTTCATATCTCATCATTTTGATATCATCTCCATTATATAATGTAAATATCTTCACATTATGGGATGACTTTGTATAACAAAGAAACACACTCAAAAATTCTAAGTGAATTCAGCCGTGAGTTCTTAAGGGAAGGGAGAGAAATTTTTTTTTTTCTTGTTCATCTTTGAGAAAGAAAAGGAAGAAGAGAAGAGAAGAAAAATACCGTATCAATTCCTAGCCGTGTTCTTTGAGAACGAATTGATATTTTATTTTTCCGATCAATATCCGACACGTAATAACGTAGAGACATTCGGCAATTTCGGTGTTGGGTCATTCAACAAGCTACAATGAATTGGATTCGTGTTCGTGTCGGTAACCGGAGAAAGTTTGTTCGGGTTTCACCTTCGAAGAATATATCATCAAAGGACTACGAGGGTAAGTATTCTTTGATTCTCTTCCTCGTTATTTATATTCGTTTATATGATGCTTGATCGGTCCGTTTTTGGGGTTTGGTTTTATCCGGTTGGACCGGTTTATTTTCCGCTGCGTAATTCGATTTTAATTACCGAATCCCAACAGTGGTATCGGAGCAAGGTCTATGCGATCGTATATTCGATATTTGCATTTGGAATGCTTGATTTTTTTTTTATGATTTAGTATCATAAAAATTTTAATTGTTGATGTTTAATTGTTCATCTAAAAATTATTTTTCATGATTTTATGTTACAATATAAATCTATTTTTCTTTTGAAAACTGATTTATTTGTGTAATATAAAAATTAGAAAAATATTATTTTTGAATTCTGACGAAAAAAATGAGCGGAAAATTGGCCAGGTCAGCCCATTTCAAATTTAAGGGTAATTTGAAAATTTGTTTAATTTATTTAAAATTTGAAATTCTTGCTGGCTGGGCTGAAATTTCTTTGGCTGGGCTGAAATTTGGCTGACGGCCTGTCGGGCATGAGCTTGGCCGAGCCTTGTGTTTTCCAGGTAGTTTTATATTTCGTTCGGTAAATTAATTTTCCGCAAATTAAATTGGATTTAATTTGACTAAAATATAATTATGGTAATTTTATTATAAGGGAATTAATTTAATGAAATATTTATTTTGTCCGGAGCAAATTAAAATTAACGGTTAAGTGAATTAATTGGATTAATTCTAATTGTTGGATTAATTTTTATTGATTAGATCAATTTTAGATTAATTATTATTGCCATTTATTTTAATGTAATTGTTGCATTAATTTTGAAATGGGATGTAGTTCATGGACCTTGTTTTGAATCGTTTGTTTTGTTCGATTGGGTTGTAAAGGCCGTTTTGAGCCTATTTATTTTGCTAGAAAATTTGTATAGGATGCAATTTTTCAAATGTAAAATTTATATGTAATGACGAAGACCGGAAGAAGATTCGCTTGAGAAGACGAAGATTAAAGACCGAAGACATGTAATTAGATTACGATGTTTTTGTTCTAGGAACGGTCCATGAACTGCATGTTGTTAGTTTTAGGTTGTGTATGTTTTCATATTGTATGACAAACAAGCAAACCGACAAACCGCGCTTATAAACGGATTAATGTGCAAAGTGTAACATATAATCGCGTTAATACTCCCACTTACAAACACTAAGTTATAAAGGTTACGAGGTTTCCTACCCTCCGTCAAACTCATGGAAAATTGAAATCTAAATCGGAATATTATTCTTCCGAGTATGTCGGGGTAATATTTTTGGGATAAGTTGATAAATTCCTAGAGTGCATTAGATGACTTTGGTTGTGACAAATCAAACCTCTATAAACCGTATGGGTTGCCGGGTAAGATTCAATTGTCAGACTAATAGGAGTTGATAGTTTAAACTTAGATAGTTCAGCGAGCCATAGAAACCGAATGGGTTGAGGGCAAGTGAACTAGGGGTAAAAGAAGATCGAATCATCCATTAGATGGGTTGGTATTAGACACCACTTTATAAAGAATAATAGAATAGAAACCGTATGGGTTGCCCTCTATTAAACTTTGTAAAGAAATCGATCACCACTATGAAGTCACCCAAGACTTCCGGATTTAACATGGGAGTGTGTAAATGCCGATAAAATAGTGGGAGCCGAGTTATGAATAAAGAAAGTCCTTAAATTCTTTACTCGGATCATAATTAAATAATCACTAACGAATCTTAAATTATTCTCTGCAGTTAACAAAACTCTCAATATGACAATGAACCCACTCGATATACTACTTGAAAAGAATGTCCTGACTGGTCCGAACTATGTGGACTGGCCTCGGAACTTGAGGATTGTCCTAACTATGGAAATGCTGGGATACGTCTTGGAGGCGGACATCCCAGCGGCTCCTGCAAGAACCCGAGCCAATCAGGAAGATGTCGATACCCATGAGAAATGGGTAAAAGACGACATAAGAGTGCGAGGGTACATGTTAGGCTCAATGACCAATGAGCTTCAACGTGCCCATGAAAAGATGACGTCTTCGAGAGCCATTTTATCGCACCTGACTGAGCTCTATGGAGAGCATAGCCGAACTGCTAGATATGAGATATCGAAGCAATTATTCGGCGCTAGGATGAAGGAAGGAGAGAGGGTTGGGGACCATGTCCTCAAGATGATCTGGATGATTGAGAGATTAGAAGCTCTTGATTTTCAGATGCATGCATCTCTCCAAACTGACCTTATCCTGCAGTCACTTCCTGACTCCTTTTCACAATTTGTCATGAACTTCAACTGCAATGAGATTGCATGTAACTTAGCTGGACTAATGAACAAGCGGCATTGCTCGGTCTCGGATGAAGACAAAGGAAAGGAAGTGCACTTGTGATTTCTTAAGGACTTGGAAGTCGAGAATAAGAAGAAAAAGAACAAGAAGCAGTTAGGTCCAATAGCCAAGATCGACAAGGGAAAGGGCAAGGCCCCAATGGTTCAAAAGAGCAAGGGGGCCAAGAAAACGGATGTATGCCTCAACTGCGGTGAGCTAGGCCACTGGAAGAGGTACTGTCCAAAGATTGACCGTAATGCGCCTTCAGGTACGGAACTACTGGTTTTAGAAACAAATTATCCTGTAACTGTATATTCTACTTCTTGGATACTTGATTCCGGTGCGAGTTCTCACATTTGTACAATGAATCAGGATCTGGAACGAAGTAGGAAACTGGATTCAGGGGAGGTGATGGTCACCGTCGGAAGTGGGCATAGTGTCGAGGCTTCTGATATCGGATCCCTTATGTTGGATTTAGAATCTGGTTTTATTCTTACTTTAGATGATGTACTTGTTTTGCCCAAGGGGCACAAAAATATTGTATCAATTCCGGTCATGGACCGAAAGGGATTTCACTTCTTTATTGGAGATGGGTCCTGTCGTATTTATTTTAGAAATAAATTGGTTGGTACTGCTACATTATTAAATGGTTTATACCATTTAAATCTAAAGAACAAAACAAGCTGAACACTATAACTAGGAAGCGTGGTAGGGATGAAGCAGAACCAAGCACTTAAGTGGCATCCTAGACTTGGTCATATCGGTCAGACCAAGGTTCATAAAATGGAGAAAGATGGGCTTACAGGTCCATTGGGATCAGATCCCTATCCAACTTGTGAATCTTGCCTTCAAGGCAAAATGACTAAGTTACCCTTCGCAGGACTTTTGAAAGAGTCTTGAAAAACTTGGATTGATCCATACCGACGCGTCGTGGCCCTTTTGAAGTGGCACGAGACGGCTTTCGGATTTCATTACATTTACTGATGACCATACCAGGTATGGATTCGTGTACTTAATGAAACATAAGTCTGAAGCTTTTGATAAATTCAAGGAATTTAAAGCCCTAGTTGAAAATCAAACAGGTAACCGTATTAAGACTCTTCGGTCAGACCGGGGTGGTGAGTACATGAGTACCGAATTTGATGAGTTCTTAAAGGAACTAGGAATAGTGTCACAATTCACTCCTCCAGCTACTCCACAGTTAAATGGTGTATCAGAAAGAAGGAACCGAACCTTGTTGGACATGGTTCGCTCTATGCTTAACTATACTGATCTACCGATTTATCTGTGGGGTTACGCGCTCCTTACTGCTATGCATATCTTGAACAGATGTCCTTCCAAATCTGTTCCTAAGACTCCCCACGAGATGTGGAGAGGTAGGAAACCAAGTCTTAATCACATTAGGATTTGGGGATGCCCTGCTTATGTCAAGAAGACTAAAGTAGAGAAATTGGAAACTAGGTCTGTGAAAGGTCGTTTCATAGGATATCCAGGGGATTCCATGGGATATCTATTCTACATGCACGAAGATCATAGGATCATCGTTGCTATACAAGCACACTTTCTGGAAGATCAGTTTATTCAGGAAGGAGGGGCAGGTAGAAATATTTCTTTAGAAGAAATAAAAGAAACACCAAATGAGACACATATGCAAGATATTAGAACCCAACCTTCTGAAATACAAACACGACCTCGCAAGTCTAGTAGAATTTCTCAATTACCTGAGAGGTATGGCTATCTGCATCAAGAGGAACTGAGTGTCCATGAGATGACAGAAAGTAGTCAAGAGAATGATCCTTCTACATACGACCAAGCGATGGTAGATGTTGACTCCACCAAGTGGCAAGAAGCTATGGAAGCTGAGATAGACTCAATGCATGTTAATCAGGTCTGGACTTTAGTAGATCGTCCTAAAGGCATAGTGCCTATTGGAAACAAATGGATCTATAAAAGAAAGACTGATGGAGATGGCAAGGTTGATACCTATAAGGCCAGGCTTGTGGCAAAGGGTTATTCCCAAAGAGAAGGAATCGATTACTTCGAGACCTTCTCGCCTGTAGCTATGATTAAGTCTATTCGCATGATGCTTGCCATAGCAGCCCACTTAGATTATGAAATATGGCAAATGGATGTGAAAACGGCATTCCTAAATAGATTCCTCGAGGAGGAGATTTACATGGAATAACCTAACGGATTCATATCTCAAACCAATATTCATAAAGTATGCAAACTTCAGCGTGCCATTTATGGACTGAAGCAAGCTTCACGGAGTTGGAATCTTCATTTTAACGAGACAGTCAAAGAGTTTGATTTTGTCTAAAACGAAGAGGAGCCCTGTATTTACACAAAGGTTAGTGGGAGCAAAATTGTGTTCTTAATACTATATGTAGATGACATTCTACTTATAGGAAACGACATAGGAATGCTCAGTTCTGTGAAAGCTTGGCTTTCTAAAGAGTTCTCAATGAAAGACTTGGGAGAAGCTACCTATATTCTGGGTATTCTTCTCTACCGGGATAGAGCGAAAAGAATGTTAGCTCTTTCCCAAGCCCTCTATATAGAAAAGATCCTGAAGCGATTTAGGATGGAAGATTCTAAAAGAGGGTTCCTTCCTATGCAACATGGTGCAAAACTTTCCTTAGAGATATGTCCTCAAAGTGAGGAAGACAGAAAGGAAATGAGTAAGGTCCCCTATGCTTCGGCAGTAGGTAGCCTCATGTATGCTATGATTTGCACTAGACCGTACATTGCCTATGCTGTGAGCGTAGTAAGTTGGTTTCAGTCAAATCCAGGGCAGGAACATTGGACTGCTGTAAAGAACATTGTTAAGTACCTAAGGAGGACTAAAGACTTGGTTCTTACATACGGCGGTGGAGAAATTAGAGTGATGGGCTATACAGACTCAGATTTTTCGGGGGACATGGATGCTCATATGTCCACATCAGGGTATATCTTCACTCTGAATGGTGGGGCAGTTTCTTGGAGAAGTGCCAAGCAAAGTTCGACTGCTATCTCTACATGTCAAGCCGAATACCAGGCAGACACGGAGGCTGCTAAAGAAGCTTTTTGGATTAAGAAGTTCACTGAGGAACTTCAAGTGGTTCCTAATGCGGAGAAGCCCGTGACGCTGTTTTGTGACAACGACTGAGCTGTTGCACAGGCTAAGGAGCCTAGGGCTCACCACAATACCAAACATATTGTGAGAAAATATCATTTTGTGAGAGAAATGGTTCAGGAAGGAAATGTTATACTGCATAGAGTAGACACAGCAAATAACGTTGCTGATCCGCTTACCAAGCCACTATCTCAGAAGGTCTTAGAGAGACATCTGGAGAGTATGGGTATTAGATACCATAGTTTGTGGCATTGAGTGAAAGTGGTATATTGTTAGGGATATGCCCTCGAATGCCACTCAGAGGATGAGAGAGTGAGAGTATTTGCATTGTAATTATGAATATTTAATAAGGCAATAATTATTTCTATATTATTGTATATCAATGGCATTGTGATTTGGTATATAGAATAATAGTCCTTGCATTTGAGAGCAAACATTCTACTCCTTATGGAGATAAGGAGATAGGCACTGGAAGTGTTTAGAGCTCAAATGCTTAACTCGTTCGCAAGTCGATAAAACTTAACTGGGCAATAAGTTTAGACAAGACTTGTATAACGTGTACTTTGACATGTAGAGTGCCGGTCTTCACTAAGAGTTAGTGGGAGCACACGCTATTGGTATGCTAATGAGATTAGTGTACTCGAACACGACTCACCTCGATTCGGTCACATGGATATCACTCAGGGTTTGTCAATGACTGGATCGAAGGTTGTGATAGGTATACGTGGACCTTTGACTTGAGGTTTCAGTAGGAGATGTGCTTGTGACATTGAGTCATTAGAGTAGTTCGATCCAATCGCCGGTGGGTGGGGTCAACCTCGAAATGCAACTTAGTGGGCAAGTAGCAGTCTCTACTGAATACCAAGATAGAATTCTTTCTCCTGTAAGTGAGCAGGTAAATGTCCTATGCGGTTAATGGCAAATGAGATTATAAGTCTTTGGCCAAAGCATTTAGAGCTAGTTGTATTTGATACACGAGAGCTCGATGATCTCAGTTTGCATTAACAGAAAGCATAGTGTCAAGTTACAGTAGGGTTTGACATTTCCGTGACCCTAATACTTGACCGGGACATATGATTGAAGGGTTTATACATATACGGTATTCACGACATAATGGTTTTGGAATGATCCGATCATTCGTTCTTAGTTGGGTTACGGTACGAAGCACTAAACTGGCTAAGTGTTACCCGTACTCCTTGGTTCCTCTCATTGCCGACTAAGACGGACCTATGGAGTCGCGCACAAGAATATTTGATGGATAAATATGTATTTATTATCTCTTCATTAATGTTGGATATTAGATATCTATTTTGATTTATTTGATAAATCATGCGGTCTAGTGAATTGAAATTGATTACTGGGTAATTAATTTAATTCATAAATAATTATTTCTTGGAAATATATTATTATAATTTTGTATTTGATAAAATTAATTAATTGGATTAATTAATTAAGTATAAATACATTTGGGATAAAACGAAGTGTATTTAACGGACTAGACACGCGAACGTCCGGTACACGAACCGAGTGGCTCGGGTCTTTTTCTCACCAAACCTATGTAGGCCGCCCCTCCCTTCCTTCCATGTGGTGTGTGTTGTGTGTTTAATTGTTTAATGGGTTGAAGACAAAAGGATGAGATTTCATATCTCATCATTTTGATATCATCTCCATTATATAATGTAAATATCTTCACATTATGGGATGACTTTGTATAACAAAGAAACACACTCAAAAATTCTAAGTGAATTCAGCCGTGAGTTCTTAAGGGAAGGGAGAGAAAAAAAAAATTTCTTGTTCATCTTTGAGAGAAAGAAAAGGAAGAAGAGAAGAGAAGAAAAATACCGTATCAATTCCTAGCCGTGTTCTTTGAGAACGAATTGATATTTTATTTTTCCGATCAATATCCGACGCGTAATAACGTAGAGACATTCGGCAATTTTGGTGTTGGATCATTCAACAAGCTACAACGAATTGGATTCGTGTTCGTGTCGGTAACCGAAGAAAGTTTGTTCGGGTTTCACCTTCGAAGATTATATCATCAAAGGACTACGAGGGTAAGTATTCTTTGATTCTCTTCCTCGTTATTTATATTCGTTTATATGATGCTTGATCGGTCCGTTTTTGGGGTTTGGTTTTATCCAGTTGGACCGGTTTATTTTTCTCTGCGTAATTCGATTTTAATTACCGAATCCCAACAGTATTTGATACACAAGAGCTCGGTGATCTCGGTTTGCATTAACAAATGTGTAGAGTCAAGTTACTATAGGGTTTAACTTTACCATGATCATAATACTTACAGGATATATGATTGAAGGGTTTAGACGTATACGGTATTCATAACTATTCGTTTTAGAATAATCCTAATTATTCTTTCTCAATTGGGTTACAGTGTGAGCCACGGTACTGACTAGGTGTTACTCACACTCTTTGGATCCTCTCATTGCTAACTGATAGGAAACTATAGAGTTGCGCACATAGGATAGACGACGGAATATTTTGAGCTTATCCCATCGCGGTATATTGGACATTGGATGTCTAAATTAATTTTTTGGATAAATTAATTCGGTCTCGTGAATTAAACTAAATTACTTGATAAATTTAATTCATATTAGGTGTTAGAGTATTTATATTTAGTATAATTAATTAATTAGATTAATTAATTGTATTGTATTTTAAATGAACCAAGATTTATCTATAGGACTAGATACACGAGGATCCGTTTCACGGATCGAAATGAACCAACACCAAAATATCTCATCTTGGCCGCCCCACACTCCTCTCATCATTGTGATGATGTATCAAGTTTGCCTTTATGCTATTTTGATATTATGTGTGGAGTTTTAATTAATTTATTTAATGAATTAATTATAGTTGAATTATGAGGTGATGAGTGTGTTGTATATTATATATATTAACCATCATCATTCATCATTATAGAGCTGAATCAAGGCTGATTTCTTGCTGCAAAAACGTGAGGGTGGGAAAGGAAGAGAAGAAAATATTTTTCTTCATTTTTCATACTTGAATACAAAGTGTATTCTTGAGTGAAAAAATATTTCATACACTTAGAGTGTTTATAATTCCTATAAGCTTCTCATTTCGACTTCTAGCCGTATTCTTGAAGAACAAGATGATAGGAGTATTTTTCAGTCATCTATCCGATGCGTGATACGTAGAGGCACGGTGATTTCGGTGCAAGAGAATTTCTAAAAGCTCATTCGATTGGATTTGTGTTCATGTTTGGAATTAAGAAGATATTATTAAAGATCTACGAGGGTACGACTTCTTAATATTATCTTCGTCAATTTATATTCGTTTATACGGTGCTTGATCGATCCGTTTTAGGGGTTTGGTTTTTATCCGGTTAGACCGGTTTATTTTCCGCTGCGTAACTCGTTTTTAATCATCGAATCCCAACAGTGGTATCAAAGCAAGGTCTATGCGATCGTATATTCGTATTTGCATTTAGATTGCTTGTTTATATTTTTTATGATTTAGAATCATAATTGTTTAAATTGCTATGTTTAATTGTTCATTTACAAGTTCATTTTTCATGATTTTATGTTCTAATCTAAATCTATTTTTATTTTAAAAAATTGATTTATATGTGTAACATAAAAATTAGAAAAATATTATTTTTGGCTTTGGGACGAAAAGACAAGCCGGAAAAGCGGATGGACCTAGCAGCTCAAATGGCCGCCGGGATCGCCGACAACAAGCCGCTGCCGAGAGCGGCGTGCGGCCGAGCAAGATTTGGGTTGCTCGGCAGTGGCAGCCCTGCCGGGCCGCGGACTTGGCTCGGGCCCAGTGTTCTCCGACTCTATTTTTATATTCCGTTCGGTAAATTAATTTCTCTTAAATTAAATTAAATTTAATTTGACTAAAATATAATTAATGTAATTTATTTTTAAGGAATTAATTTAACGAAATACTTATTTTCATTCGGAACAAATTAATATTAATTATTGTGTGAATTAATTTGAATAATTCTAATAGATGGAGTAATTTTACATTGATTAGATCAATATTTAAATTAATTATTTTCGCCATTAATTTTAATATAACTATTGTATTATTATTTGAATGGTGTAGGTCATGGACTTAGTTTATTGAATCTTTATTCGATGGAGTTATAATAGCCGATTGAGCCAATTTATTTTTTTAATAAATTTGTATGGGATGTAAATTTTATTAATGTAATAAATTAGCTATGACGAAGAGCCGAGGACGAACTGCCATGAAGACGAAGATTCAAGACTTGGAACTAGATACTTGTCGACGGTGACTCGATACTTAGGAACGGTCCATGAACTGCATGTTGTTAGATTTAGGTTGTGTATGTTTTCATATTGTATGGCAAACAAATAAATTGACAAACGCTTATAAACGGATTAATATGCATAGTGTAATATATAATCGCGCTAAACTCCCACTTACAAACACTAAGTTATGAAGGTTACGAGGCTTCCTACCCTCCGTCAAATTCAAGGAATATTGAAATATAAACCGAAATATTATTCTTCCTAGTATGTGAGGTAAAATTTTGGGGAAGGTTCAAAAATTCCTAGAGTGCATTAAATGCTTTTGGTCGTGATAAATTAAACCCCTAGAAATCATATAGGTTGTCGGGTGAGATTCAATTGTTAGACTAATAGGAGTTGACAGTTTAAACTTAGATAGTTCACCGAGCCATAGAAACCGTATGGGTTGAGGGCAAGTGAACTAGGGGTAAAAGAAGATCGAATCATATATTAGATGGGTAGGTGTTAGACGCCACTTTAAAGAATGATAGAATATAAACCGAACGGGTTGCCCTCTATTAAACTTTATTATGAACTCGATCACCACTATGAACTCAACCGTGACTTCCGAATTTCACATGGGAGTGTGTGAGTACCAATAAAATAGTGGGAGCTGAGCTATGAATAAAGAAAGTCCTTAAATTCTTTACTCATATCATAATTAAACAATCATTAATGAGCCTTAAACTATTCTCTCCAGTTAACAAATATCTCTCAAAATGACAATGAATCCACTTGCAATACTTCTTAAAAGAACACCCTGAGTGGTCCGAACTATGTGGACTGGGTTTGGAACTTGAGGATTGTCCTCGTGATGGAAATGCTAAGATACATCTTCGAGGAGGTCATCCAAGCAGCTTCTGCAAGAACTCGAGGTAATCAGGAAGAAGTCGATGCCCATGAGAAATGGGTAAAAGAAGACATAAGAGTGTGCAGGTAGATATTAGGAGTAATGACAAATGAGCTTAAATGTGTCCATGATAAAATGATGTCTTCGAGAGCCATTTTAGCGCACTTGGCTGAGCTCTATGGAGAGCATAGTCGAACTGCTAGACATTAGATATCAAATCAATTATTCGGCGCCAGGATGAAGGAAGGAGAGAGAGTTTGGGACCATGTCCTCAAGATGATCTCTATGATTGAGAGATTAGAATCTCTTGATTTTCAGATGCATACATCTCTTCAAACTGACCTTATCTTACAGTCACTTTCTGACTCATTTTTCCAATTTTTCATGAACTTCAACTGTAATGAGATTGTGTATAACTTAGCTGTGCTAATGAACAAACTAATGACTGCCCAGTCTCAGATGAAGACAAAGGTAAAAGAAGATACACTTGTTATTTCTTATGGGACTTGTATATCCAAGAAAAAGAAGAGAAAGAACAAAAAGCAATTAGGCCCAAAAGACGCGATTCATAAAGATAAGGGCAAAGCCCCAATGGTTCGAAAGATCAATGGGGCCAAGGAAATGGATGTATGCCTCAACTATGGTGAACAAGGCCACTAGAGGAGGTACTGTCCAAAACTTGACCGAAATGCCCCTTCAGGTACGGAACTACTGGTTTTGGAAATAAATTGTTCGGTAACTGTATATTCTACTTCTTGGATACTTGATTCTGGTGCGAGTTATCACATTTATATAATGAATCAGGACCTGGAATGAAGTAGGAAGCTGGATTCGGGGGAGGTGATGGTCATCGTTGGAAGTAGACACAGTGTCGAGGCTTCTGATATTGGATCACTTATGTTGAATTTAGAATCTGGTTTTATTATTACTTTAGATGATGTACTTGTTTTGCCCAAGGGGCATAAAAATATTATATCAATTTTGGTCATGGACCAAAAGGAATTTCACTTACTTATTGGAGATGGTTCCTGTTGAATTTATTAGAAATAAATTGGTTGGTACTGCTACATTATTAAATGGTTTATACCATTTGAATCTAAAGAATAAAACAACTGCGAACACTATAACTAGGAAGCGTAGTAGGGATGAAACAAATCAAGCACTTAACTAACATCTTGGACTTGGTCATGTTGGTTAGACCAAGGTTCATAAAATGGAGAAAGATGGGCTTATAGGTCCCTTGGGATCGGATCCCTATCCAACTTGTGAATCTTGTCTTCAAGGCAAAATGATTTCAGTTACCCTTCACAGGGACATTTGAAAGAGCTGTTGAAAAACTTTGATTGATCCATACCGATATTTGTGGCCCTTTTGGAGTGGTACGAGATGTTTTTGAGTATTTCATTACATTCATAGATGACCGTACTAGGTATGGGTTTGTGTACTTAATGAAATATAAATCTGAAAGCTTTCGATAAATTCAAGGAATTTAAAGCCCTAGTTGAAAACCAAACATGTAACCATGTTAAGACTTGTCGGGTCAGGCCGAGATAGCGATTACATGAGTATCGAGTTTGACGAGTTCTTAAAAGAAATAGGAATAATATCACAATTCACTCCCCCAGCTACTCCATAATTAAATGGTGTATCATAAAGAAGGAACTGAAACTTGTTGGACATGGTTCGCTCCATGATTAACTATACTAATCTACAGATTTATCTGTGGGGTCATTCGCTCCTTACTGCTGCACATATCTTAACCTGATGTCTTTCCAAATCCATTCCTAAGACTCCACATGACATGTGGAGAGGTAGGAAACCAAGTCTTAATCATATTAAGATTTGGTCGTGTCCTGCTTATGTCAAAAAGGCTAAACTAGAAAAATTAGAAGCTAGGTCTGTGAAACGTCGTTTCATAGGATATCTAGGGGATTGCGTGTGATATCTATTCTACATGCACGAAGATCATAAGATCATTGTTGCTATATAAGAACACTTCCTGGAAGATGTGTTCATCCAGGAAGGAGGCGCAGGTAGAAATTTTTCTTTGGAAGACATAAAAGAAACACCTATTGAGACACCTGTGCAAGATATTGGAACCGAACCTTCTGGTATACAAATACAAACCTCGCAGGTCTAATGGAACTTCTCTTTTAACTAAGAGGTATGGCTATCTGCATCAAGAGGAATTGGGCTTTCATGAGATGATAGAAAGTAGTCAAGAGAATGATCCTTGTACCTATGACCAAGCGCTGGTAGATGTTGACTCCGCAAAGTGTCAAGAAGCTATGGAAGCTGAGATAGACTCAATGCATGCTAATAAGGTCTGGACTTTAGTAGATCATCCTAAAGGCATGGTGCCTATTGGAAATAAATGGATCTACAAGAGAAAGACTGATGGAGATGGCACGGTTGATGTTAGGAATATGTTAGGAATATGCCCTCGAATGTCACTCAGTGGATGAGAGAGAAGGGGAATTGTACTTGTAATTATAGAATTATAAATAAAAGGCAATATGATTCATTCACTGTTTATTGTATTTCAAATGCATTCTTGATTTGGTAAATATTGAAGTGAAGTCCGCGTAAATAAGAGCAAACATTCCACTCTCGTTATAGGATAAGAGAGAAGTGCACTAGAAGTATTTAGGGCTTATTTATGTAAACCGTTCGTAAGTCGATAAACTTAATCGGCATTCAGTGTTGAGTAAGACTTGTATAACTGATGCTAGGACATGTGCATGTCTTCATAGCATAGTAATAGGTATATTGGTGGGACCAGTATACTCGAACACGACTCATACTTGATTCAGTCATACGGTATTCACTCTTAGAGAATCGATGACGAATCGAAAGGTTGTGATAGTATACGTGGACCTTTGACTTGAGGGTTCAGTAAGAGATGTGCCTGTGACGTTTAGTTTGTCATTAGAGTAGTTAAACTCATTTTCTTAATCGTTGGGTCAACCTCGAAGTGCGGACTATACGGGCAGGTAGCAGTATTTACTGTACGCCAAGAAAGGATTCTATCTCCTGTTAGTGAGCAGGCAAATGTCCTATACGGTTAAAAGCAAATAAGATCATAAGTCTTTGGCCAAAGAATTTTGATCTAGTCGTATTGGATACACTAGTAATCAGTCGGTCTTGATTTGCATTAACACATGTATAGTGTCTAGTCAACAGTAGGGTTTAACTTTACCCTGACCCGAAGACTGGACCGGGACATCTGTGTAACACCCCCAAAACCTTACGGGAGTATTACACGCCGTGGGCCCCGCGCCGGAACCCACCAGGCTAAAAACCAATTACAAAAACGCCCAAAAAGGCCGATGACGGTAGTATTTTCCAAAACTCACAAAATCATTTGAAAACACCAACTACTGTCAAGATAATCAAGGCCAAAAACTCGGTTAAGGGAATCGGTTTTCGAAATCAAACTCAGTTGGCATAAAACCGAAAACCATTTGAAAGAACTCACACAACGGATAAAAATACAGTCCAAGATACATATACATCAATAATGATATACACAAACAAAATGCACGATTCCCCAACAATATGCCATAGCCAGTATCGTCCGGAATCCTCGCTTCACGACCGCTACCATCAAAGTTCTCAATACCTGAAAAACAAGTCCCACAACGGGGTCAGCAATAATGCCCGACAAATAACCACAAGTACATAAACATAAATATTCACATGCCATGCATCATGAGAATAATAACCTCAACGATAACCTTACCACTTCCGGTAATCCAACGATTCTCGTCAAAAACCCAAAATCACGATAATACCATAAAAATCCCAGTATCACAACAATACTGTATAATACCTCAATACCGAGTACTTTCTCGTACATAATCCTCTATGTACGATTACCATAAAACATACCTCTATCCGGACTTCCTTCCGGAATGCATACCACAGGCCAAGAATATCCAAAATGACATCAACAATATCCGAATACTACAATCTTCCCAAGATTGTCCAAGTATCTCAACAATCATCAACTGTGCATTCTAATCCTTTTAGAACATCACTGAACATTCGTCAATATGCAATACAACATAAAATACTTATGAAATGTAAATGGAATTACTCATCAAAACATTACAACCGAACAAGTAAACACTTGCCTGGATACCAACACAACAAAACCAACACAAAACTCATCGCCCTCGTCTACGAGCTCTTCAGCCCTGACTGGAACGAATCTACGGTCTTCCAACGAAGCACAACGGTTATACCTATTGATTAATCACCCTAGAACAATAATCATGTCAATAATCGGACCAACTCGGTAACAAGGATCATAACATGCACAATCTGGAATTCGACCTTGTATTATGATCCAGAAATCCATCTCAAAACGGTTTAAACGAATCATCATCTTATAGTATGAAGAATCTTAACTAACATCCGAAACTCTTATCAAAATTCCATTGAATCTCGTATAACATCGTCATATGATTATCCAACATGCTCCTTACATGAAATCATCCAAGAAAAATGAACCATTAACAAAGGAATACGAAGATTACCTGGTTTAAACGAACCAAGAAGAAGAACAATAGAACTCCATCCAAAGAATCATGAACATCTTGAAGAACAAGGCTTGAATCCAAGCTCTCAATCTAATGTTGTTAAAGATTATCATTATACAGTGTTTGGGAATCCCAAATAACTCCCAACTCTCTCTCTCTCTCCCGACTGAAGGAAGAAGAATGGACGAAATGCCTCACAATACCCGTCTGTCCCCTTTTATAATATTCATTATTAGCGTGCGCTAACATCTCATGTTTAGCGTGCGCTACCATTTAGCGTGCGCTAATCGATTTTGTTAGCGTGCGCTATCAGCCTGAGGCTCGCCTTGCTTCGTAAACTAGCTTACGTCGTAATGCCCATGCATTAACGTACGTAAAACATCTGCTTAGCGTCGCAAGTCACGACCTTAGCGTGCGCTATCCGAAGTTGACTTGCTACGGTGTTCACCTACCACTCGTGCCCCCACATGCCGACAGATCGACAAGGACAAGATTCTCTCGCCCGTCTGGAATTAGCGTGCGCTAATCATACGGTTTTAGCGTGCGCTAGCTCTACACGACAAACACTCGTTGACCTTATCTGGACACGCGTCGAACATGGCGGGTCCACCGCCAAAGCTAAGATTCCATTATTGGCGATCTGGTGTTAGCGTGCGCTAACCAACATGCGTTAGCGTGCGCTAATCGAATATAAAAATCAACACAGGCCTACAGCCGGCCACCTTCCGAAACTAACCCGGCAAGTCGTTACGTCGTTAGGGGTCCTCCTTAGCGTACGTAATCGAACCTCTTAGCGTCGCTATCAATACTTCAGCGTGCGCTACTGCACCCGATGGCGTGCGCTAATGAAACACTTATAGCGTGCACTATCGTTGCTGTGCCTAGCCATATTCAACTATCCTCAACCAATGTCTCGACATACCAATCAAACATATGGCACAATGAATACATATACGCATTCAATAACATTATCAAACGTTCACCACGTTCCCAAGCAAAAATATCCATCAACGATAACCAACATATAAACGAAAAATATATCTGAAAAATCGGGGTATTACACTCTACCCCCCTTAAAAATAAGTTTCTGTAACACCCCCAATATATTCGGGAATATTACAGCGCCGTAAATCCTTTACATAAGGATTTACAAGGCTGAAGAATTGAACAAGCATAAAAAGGTACTAACGAATGAAAATAACGGAATTACAAAGACATCGTTCGACCAAATACGTAAAGCAGACAATTGTTCAACAGAACTCAATAATACATCAACAAATCCAAATCATCACAACTTTGTACTAGAGTACTTATTGAAATAACAAATAAACAACAGATAAATAAACCCGGTCGGGACATCACTCTGCACCCTCGTCGTCATACAGTTCCAGTGGTTGTTTCCCCGCTCTCCTGGATCCTGAACACAAACAAAATGTTCACCCCCGAAGGGGTTAGCACAACGATGCTAGTACAAGTACCACAACATATTATTCATATCTCACGGTGAATAATAATAATAACGTAAACGACAAAATACCAACGAGTCTTCTCCTACGAGAAACTCAAACATAACATACACAACCGATAATCACAACATGATATCAATACATACACATGGTAATTCCATCGATCCAGCGTTCACTGCCTAGAACCCACGATGATCCCGTCAGACCAACCCGTGGTGGAAAAACCCGTCCGATGATCCCAGTACGCTAGCATAGATCCCGATGATCCCGTCGGACCAACGTATGGTGGACATACAACGACATACATGCACGACAATATGTATAACAACAATACGTAAAACAATTAAGGTACTTGCCTCGATTTGAAGACAATAATAACACTTCCACGGAAATGAACACTCGACGATCGTCCTCCTCAATCAATCACGTAACTAGACCAAACCTTAACAAAAGAAATAATATAGGATTTATCTCACGTCGTACAAATGTTTAACAATTCGATTAACGGTCAAAAGTTCATAAACTGCAATCTGCCCGAATAGCTTAGCGCACGCTAAGTATTACATTTAGCGTCGTTAAATGCGCCCGATAGCGCACGCAAACAACAGACTAGCGCACGCTAACTACGCATGGTCGGTACTCACCGATCGGCCCAATCGACTGATGGTCTAGCGTACGTTACGTACCAAACGTAGCGCACGCTAACTAGTACTCGATAGCGCACGTTAAACTGCATATCATAGCGTGCGCTATCTCTGCATGGCAGTTTACTGCTGAGCAGTAAACTGTTCTTGCCATGTTCGAAACAATGAAATCCTTCGTGATAATTCATGTTACTTCCAGGAATACCAAGTTCTTACTCTTATGAATGATCTCCAGGATGATATCAACTTCAAGATGCAAATATACGTATAATCATCATGACACCATAATCCATCTTGATTACAATTCTCATGCAAAGTTGGTGATCTCCGGCTGATGTATTAGATGCTACTATCATTATACATATTCAGACTTCATCTTGAGGTGAGCTAACAATTCCGACTTATACGAAAGAATATTTCCTAAGATGATTCTTCCTTTAAGTTCTTATAATATCTTTTCCAAATCATGATCACAAAGATAACATAAATCATATGGATTGTTAACTTCCGAATATTTCTCTCATCATTTGAAGTACTAGGATTCCAACTTCAAGGTTCCAACAATAATATCGTAATTGTAGACATCCCAATCTTCTAAACATGATGTTGTTGAAATAATTCACTAATGAAATTCAATATCTCGTTAACATGATCATCATATCCATTGGAAATCCAAATCTAAGACTGGTGATAGGTTGAACATACCTTAATATGCCGAAATCACTGAACCACAAGGTGTAATCCGACTCCGGTTGGTTATGTGCCCCTCCAAGGTGTTACTTCTCTTCAATGATCACTCACAAGTGATACTCAATCATTCAATGATCACTCATAATAGTTCTAAGTGTTTAGAAAGGAGATTCTTGCTCTCTGGACTCTCAAAGATGAAGTATAGACGAAGGAAATGAAAGCCCAAGCGGTTGTTGTCCCATTTATAATATTTTGCATTATTGACAAGTTAGCGCACGCTACTAAGCATCCCTTAGCGTGCGCTAATAATGGTTGACTTCAGAATTTGTCCGGGTGCATCAGCGGGAATCTTATCCGGACCCATGTCCCGCTAGCGCATGAGCTAGCTGTCTCGCTCAATAATTGAGTCCTTAGCGCACGTTACTCATACCTGCATAGCGTGCGCTAATAATGGCCCGATAGCGCGCGTTAAGATACATTCTTAGCGTGCGCTATCACGAGGTTGCTTGAACAATTTTGCAAGTTTCTATACTTATGTACAATGATGTCAATGCACGAAATATCATACTCCGATAATCAAAACCATCAATCCGAATAATACATGATTTGAATACATATGAAATACACCGTAATAAATCCGGATATTACATACTCTCCTACTAAAAGGAGTTTCGTCCGAAACTCAAGACAAAAATAACTCGGGATATCTGGACTTCATATCGCCTTCCGTTTCCCGGTGGCTTCTTCCGTTCCATGACGTGACCACCGAACTTTGACCAAAACGATTGACTTGTTCCTCGGTTGCTTAACTCGACTCTCGAGTATCTTGGTAGTCTTTCTTCAAACGCCCCATCTCGTTCAACTTCGATCTCGCCGAAATCGATGATATGACTGGATCTGGTATATATCTCCGCAATCGATACGTGGAACACGTTATGAACATGTCACAATGACGGCGGTAATGCTAATCAGTTTCCCAAAAACCCAACTCTCTCGAGGATCTCAAATGGTCCGATATATCTCGGACTCGGCTTTCCTTTCCTACCGAAACGAAGATTCCCGGGTAGGAGAAACCTTCAAAAGTACGTGATTTCGATCAACTCCAATGGGCGCGGCGTCGCCCGCATAGGATTTCTGGCGACTCTGGGCAGTCAACAGCCTTTCACGAATCAAGGCTATCTTCTCTCGAGTCTGCTCGATCAACTCTGGTTCTGTTCCGATCAAGTCTGATGAATCGTCCCAACATAAGGGTGATCTGCATCTCCTTCCGTATAATGCCTCAAACGGTGCCATCTTAATGGAAGCATGCCAACTATTGTTGTAAGTAAATTCAATCAACGGTAGATGAACTTCCCAATCGTTTGACCAATCTAAGGCACAGGCCCTTAGCATATCTTCCACCGTTTGTATAGTTCTCTCATTGTCCGTCGATCGCGGGTGATAAGGTCTTGAAGTTCAATTCGGTCCCCAAGGCCTTATGAACTGCCTTCCAAAAGTGAGACACAAAACGGCCGTCTCGATCAGAAACAATGGTCTTCGGCGTACCATGCAATCGAACTATCTCTGAAATAAAGACTCGTGCCAACTTCTCTGGTCCCCACGTATCCTTAATGCCTAGGAAATGAGCCGATTTGGTTAAACGATCAACTATCACCCAAATCATGTTCATTCCTGTCCTGGTTTTCGGCATATTAGTGATAAAGTCCATTGATATGTCCTCCCACTTCCATTCAGGAATCGGGAGCAGCTTCAACATTCCAGCAGGCCGTTGATGCTCGATCTTAACCTGCTGACAAGTCAAGCATTTCGAAACATAGTCCGCTACGTCTTGCTTCATGTTGCCCCACCAGAAATTCTGCTTCAAGTCCTTATACGTTTTACTGGTGCCCGGGTGGATAGAATAGGGCGAACTATTAGCTTCCTTCATAATCGTCTGTTTCAGAACATCAACATCGGGAACGCAGAGTCGGTTCTGAAATCTCAAAACTCCATCGTCATGAATTATGAATCCGGGGGCCTTTCCTTTGATCACTTCATCATGCAACCGAATCATCAGAGGATTATCTGCCTGTCTAGATTTGATTTCTTCGGTTAAAGATGAAGTTATATCCATCACGCACAGTTGTCCTTGGACTCTTTGTAACCATACCTCAATTCCTTCACGAATCATCTCTCGTTGAAGGCTAAGTTGGGATGTCAGCGTCTCCAGCATCTGAATAGAGACAGGTTTGCGGCTAAGTGCATCGGCCACTACATTTGCTTTGCCTGGATGATATAAAATCTCCAAGTCATAGTCCTTAATCAGTTCCAACCATCTCCTTTGCCGCATGTTCAACTCTTCGATCAATATGTACTTGAGACTCTTATGATCCGTAAAGATCGTGATGAGTCCTGCATGCATAATGCCTCCAAATCTTCAAGGCAAAACCACCGCTAGTTCCAAATCATGTGTCGGGTAAT
The DNA here is from genome assembly GCA_033398695.1 of Orobanche coerulescens. NCBI lineage: Eukaryota > Viridiplantae > Streptophyta > Magnoliopsida > Lamiales > Orobanchaceae > Orobanche > Orobanche coerulescens. The sequence goes on from CM065819.1 coordinate 11,442,633, forward strand.
TCACTTCATAAGGTTTCGATTGTCGCGACGCATAAGCGATCACCTTATCATTCTCGCATCAACACGCACCCAAGTCCTTGATTCAAGCATCACAGTAAACTATGAACCCTTCGGTTCCTGCGGAAGTGATAGAATCGGTGCCGTCAATCTCTTCTTTAACTCATCAAAACTTGTCCGACACGACTGCTCCACTCAAACTTTTGAGTTTTACGCAAAAGTCGAGTAAGTGGGCGGAAATTTTAGAAAACCCTTCCATGAATCGACGATAATATCCAAAGAAGTCCTAAGAAGCTTTGACCTCTTTCACATTCTTTGGAGGCTTCCAATCCAATATTGCTTCGATCTTCCGAGGATCTACTCGGACTCCTTTAGTCGACACCACATGGCCGAGGAACATTACTTCCTTTAGCCAATTCACATTTAGAAAGTTTGGCGTACAATTGCTCGTTTCTCAAGAGTTCCAATACATTCCGCAAATGCCGCGCATGTTCTTAGGACTCTTAGAATACACGAGAATGTCATCAATAAACACGACCACAAATTTATCCAAAATTCAATGAACATACGGTTCATCAATTGCATAAATACAAAGAAGTGCGTTAGTGAGACCAAACGGCATCACTACAAACTCATAATGCCCGTAGCGAGTTCAACGCCGATTTCGAACATCGACTCCTTAATCCTCGGTTGATGGTATCCCGATCTCGATCGATCTTAGAAAATACATTGCTCCTTGCAATCGGTCAAACAAATCATCAATCCGTGGCAACGGATACTTGTTCTTAATCGTCATCTTGTTCGGTTCTCGATAGTCAATACACAATCGGAGCGATCCATCCTTCTTTCGGACAAAAAGAACCGGCGCTCCCCTGTGGTGAAACGCTTGGTGAATATAGCCCTTGTCCAAGAACTCCTCCACCGCTTCTTCAATTCGTACATCTCGGTAGGTGCCATACGATACGGCGCCTTAGAAATTGGTGTCGCTCCGTGTTCCACTCAATAGTAAATTCCACATCCCTTCGTGGAGGTAGTCCAGGTAACTCGTCAGAAACACATCTGGAAATTCGTTCACAGCAGAATGGATGAAAGTTCCACAATTTCGTCTTCTTTCTTCATTGCGTAACACGATTGCATCTGACCTTGTTTCAACAATTTGACAGCTTTCATCGCCTTGATCAACTTTCCCGAGCTTCCGGTTTCCATCCCTCAAACGAATCTCGGAACCATCGTCACGACCAATGAGATATTCCTCCTTCGGTAGTTTACAATTGCTCCGCACCGATTAAGCCAATCGTCTCCGAGTATCGTGTCATCTCCTTGCATTTCTATCACGATCAGGTTTGAGAGCCACTCTCTGCCTCCAAATGATACAGGAAATTTCTAGTTTCTAAATTTCCGACAATCCTTTCTCCACTCGGAACCCAACCACATAAGGTTCACAAGCATGAAAACCGGAAATATTTAAACGATTTACACAAGACAAGGATATGAAAGAATGTGTAGCTCTGTATCAAATAAAACGCTAATCGGGTGGGAAAGGATCGGGCCGATGCACGATGCGGCAAAGACATCGATCGTCTGTCCTCCTCATCTCGCAGACGTGGGGAGCAGATCGGCACTCGATGTCCCCTTTTGGTCCCATTGTCCTCTGCCTCGCCTGCGGCCAAAATTGAGGCATCTCGAACACTTTCTTTGCGTCGTGGAATCTTGGCCTCCTTCTCGGGCCGTGGTGTACGGGCTCTAAAAGACTTTGCAGCCTCTTCACAAAACACCGCCCGATGTCCCTCTCGTCCACAGTCAAAACAAGTCACGGCAGGAAGGGGGCAATTCCGTCGATAGTGCCCCGTCTGGGCGCAGTTAAAGCATTTCCTGGTAACATCAGTAAGAGTTGATGTCGCCCCGAAGTTCTTTCCGCTCCTAGCTGGGTGCGGAGGTTTCCTGAAAGAGTGAAAGGATGACTGGGCCTTACGGGCCCCACTGTTCTTGTGCTCTGTAAAAGTACCAGAGACTTTCTGTTTCTTGGTTTCCGCAAATTTCTCCATGGCTGCTTCCTTGATCTCATATGCCAACGCCTTATCCTGGTATTGGCGGAGTGTGGTACATTCGAATCCGGACATGTACCTCTGGACTTCTGGTTTCATTCTCATATCTAAATGAATCATCATTTCTGCATCTGTTCTGACCAGATGTCGAACAAATGCCAGTTGCTGGTTAAACGTCTTGATCGCCTGGGATACTGGCACATCAGAAGGCTGAGCGGAGAAAAACTCCCGAACTTTGGCTTCCCTCACGGGACGAGGGCAATCGAGCTTCCATCATCAATCTAAACTTTGTCCAATCAAAGATCATGGTCTACAGCCGGATGGCTTCCCACCATTCGGACGCTTCCCTATCGTAAAATATTGAGCGATAGAGGCTCTCCGGTCGTCTGGGCGCTTGATTCCGCAAAGATTTTCTCAGCTCCTTTAACCAATGATCCCGGTGGGAGTCTCAAATACCGTCGAATTTGGGTGGTTGCATCTTCGCCACTTCTTGCACCCACCGGTCACCTCGATTTCCCATATCCGGGATCCCTTGCTGTCTCTCTCCTGTTGTAGTCCCACCGCCACTTGCATTCGGTCCACGACACGGCGAACTGAGTCATCTGGTTCACCACTTGACGAAGGATCTCTGGTACAGCAGGATCTGGTTCATTATTAATAGATTGTTGCGGCTCGCCGGAGCTATGACTGGCCTGGTTAGAAGGCGACGCCTCCCTTTCGGCATTTCTTCGTCCGCGTCCACGACCGCGACCACGTCCACGTCCGCCTCTCAACATGCTGTAAGCATAAATACTCAATATACAGGAAACAACATCATTCTAATATTCGAGTATAAAGAGATACAATATGTAAAGAACGCGATAGAGTTTAGGAACTTACAACCAATGTTCGCATGAAGACGTAGGCAGTGCAGTGATGTCATTCACGGCCGGTTACTCCAAAAGACATAAATGACCCCTATTTTAACCCAACGGCCAAGATATCCATAATCTTAGCTCCGATACCATATTCTGTAACACCCCCAATATATTCGGGAATATTACAGCGCCGTAAATCCTTTACATAAGGATTTACAAGGCTGAAGAATTGAACAAGCATAAAAAGGTACTAACGAATGAAAATAACGGAATTACTGATTACATCGATTCGACCAAATACGTAAAGACAATTGATCAACATAACTCAATAATACATCAACAAATCCAAATCATCACAAATGACTTTGTACTCGAGTACTTATTGAAATAACGAATAAACAACAGATAAATAAACCCGGTCGGGACATCACTCTGCACCCTCGTCGTCATACAGTTCCAGTGGTTGTTTCCACGCTCTCCTGGATCCTGAACACAAACAAAATGTTCACCCCCGAAGGGGTTAGCACAACGATGCTAGTACAAGTACCACAACATATTATTCATATCTCACGGTGAATAATAATAATAACGTAAACGACAAAATACCAACGAGTCTTCTCCTACGAGAAACTCAAACATAACATACACAACCGATAATCACAACATGATATCAATACATACACATGGTAATTCCATCGATCCAGCGTTCACTGCCTAGAACCCACGATGATCCCGTCAGACCAACCCGTGGTGGAAAAACCCGTCCGATGATCCGGTATGCGCTAGCATAGATCCCCCGATGATCCCGTCGGACCAACACGAGGTGGACATACAATAACGACATACATGCACGACAATATGTATAACAACAATACGTAAAACAATTAAGGTACTTGCCTCGATTTGAAGACAATAATAACACTTCCACGGAAAAGAACACTCGACGATCGTCCTCCTCAATCAATCACGTAACTAGACCAAACCTTAACAAAAGAAATAATATAGGATTTATCTCACGTCGTACAAATGTTTAACAATTCGATTAACGGTCAAAAGTTCATAAACTGCAATCTGCCCGAATAGCTTAGCGCACGCTAAGTATTCTGTGTAGCGTGCGTTACGTCTGCCCGATAGCGCACGCAAACAACAGAGACTAGCGCACGCTAACTACACATGGTCAGTACTCCACTGATCAGCCAACTGACTCGACTGATGGTCTAGCGTACGTTACGTACCAAACGTAGCGCACGCTAACTAGTACTCGATAGCGCACGTTAAACTGCATATCATAGCGTGCGCTATCTCTGCATGGCGCTTCTTCTGGCAAGATGAACCTGTTCTTGCCATGTTCTAAACAATGAAATCCTTCGTGATAATTCATGTTACTTCCAGGAATACCAAGTTCTTACTCTTATGAATGATCTCCAGGATGATATCAACTTCAAGATGCAAATATACGTATAATCATCATGACACCATAATCCATCTTGATTACAATTCTCATGCAAAGTTGGTGATCTCCGGTTGATGTATTAGATGCTACTATCATTATACATATTCAGACTTCATCTTGAGGTGAACTAACAATTACTTATACGAAAGAATATTTCCTAAGATGATTCTTCCTTTAAGTTCTTATAATATCTTTTCCAAATCATGATCACAAAGATAACATAAATCATATGGATTGTTAACTTCCGAATATTTCTCTCATCATTTGAAGTACTAGGATTCCAACTTCAAGGTTCCAACAATAATATCGTAATTGTAGACATCCCAATCTTCTAAACATGATGTTGTTGAAATAATTCACTAATGAAATTCAATATCTCGTTAACATGATCATCATATCCATTGGAAATCCAAATCTAAGACTGGTGATAGGTTGAACATACCTTAATATGCCGAAATCACTGAACCACAAGGTGTAATCGGACTCCGGTTGGTTATGTGCCCCTCCAAGGTGTTACTTCTCTTCAATGATCACTCACAAGTGATACTCAATCATTCAATGATCACTCATAATAGTTCTAAGTGTTTAGAAAGGAGATTCTTGCTCTCTGGACTCTCAAAGATGAAGTATAGACGAAGGAAATGAAAGCCCAAGCAGTTGTTGTCCCATTTATAATATTCTGCATTATTGACAAGTTAGCGCACGCTACTAAGCATCCGTTAGCGTGCGCTAATAATGGTTGACTTCAGAATTTGTCCGGGTGCGTCAGTGGGAATCTTATCCGGACCCATGTCCCGCTGGCGCATGAGCTAGCTGTCTCGCTCAATAATTGAGTCCTTAGCGCACGTTACTCATACCTGCATAGCGTGCGCTAATAATGGCCCGATAGCGCGCGTTAAGATACATTCTTAGCGTGCGCTATCACGAGGTTGCTTGAACAATTTTGCAAGTTTCTATACTTATGTACAATGATGTCAATGCACGAAATATCATACTCCGATAATCAAAACCATCAATCCGAATAATACATGATTTGAATACATATGAAATACACCGTAATAAATCCGGATATTACAGTTTCGTCCTCGAAACTTGCAACCTGTCGCCAACAACATATAAATCCAAAATCACCAAGATAACCAAGAATTATCGAATAATCCGAACAACATACTTACAGGTCTGTGAAGTCGAAGATCTCCCGTGATACTAGCATATGGCACCATTTCAAAAATCTCGACACAACAAGAATGCCAAAACAGGAATAATCACAATTTGAAAACGATTGGTCTCCGCCAAGACCACACCAAGTTTAGAGCACTGTCGAGTTTTGTGGGATCTGTGACGCTGTGTCTCCTCACCTAAAGCGCATGAGCCGCTCCTTGTCACATGCACGTATCACCGGCGTTCCACTCCACATCGAAAGCCGCACATTGCACGTGCCTCGCACCGGCGTTCACTTCCCGATTGGAGCCGCACATTGCACATGACCACGGCACCGGCGTTCACTCCCTGCCTCGTCGGTCTCGGGAACACCAACAATCCCCAAACCCACACATCACCACGACAGTACTCAAAAATCACACAGTACCAAAACAACACAATCCAAAATAGCCAGAAATCCAGCTACACAAAAATCACGCAACTACCACACTGGTAGAGCCACATAACACACATGCCCGGTTATCACAAAACCATGGGATCCGATACCATATTTGTAACACCCCCAAACCTTACGGGAGTATTACACGCCGTGGGCCCCGCGCCGGAACCCACCAGGCTAAAAACCAATTACAAAAACGCCCAATAAGGCCGATGACGGTAGTATTTTCTAAAACTCACAAAATCATTTGAAAACACCAACTACTGTCAAGATAATCAAGGCCAAAAACTCGGTTAAGGGAATCGGTTTTCGAAATCAAACTCAGTTGGCATAAAACCGAAAACCATTTGAAAGAACTCACACAGCGGATAAAAATACAGTCCAAGATACATATACATCAATAATGATATACACAAACAAAATACACGATTCCCCAACAATATGCCATAGCCAATATCGTCTGGAATTCTCGCTTCACGACCACTACCATCAAAGTTCTCAATACCTGAAAAACAAGTCCCACAACGGGGTCAGCAATAATGCCCGACAAATAACCACAAGTACATAAACATAAATATTCACATGCCATGCATCATTGGAATAATAACCTCAACGATAACCTTACCACTTCCGGTAATCCAACGATTCTCGTCAAAAACCCAAAATCACGATAATACCATAAAAATCCCAGTATCACAACAATACTGTATAATACCTCAATACCGAGTACTTTCTCGTACATAATCCTCTATGTACGATTACCATAAAACATACCTCTATCCGGACTTCCTTCCGGAATGCATACCACAGGCCAAGAATATCCAAAATGACATCAACAATATCCGAATACTACAATCTTCCCAAGATTGTCCAAGTATCTCAACAATCATCAACTGTGCATTCTAATCCTTTTAGAACATCACTGAACATTCGTCAATATGCAATACAACATAAAATACTTATGAAATGTAAATGGAATTACTCATCAAAACATTACAAACGAACAAGTAAACACTTGCCTGGATACCAACACGACAAAACCAACACAAAACTCATCGCCCTCGTCTACGAGCTCTTCAGCCCTGACTGGAACGAATCTACGGTCTTCCAACGAAGCACAACGGTTATACCTATTGATTAATCACCCTAGAACAATAATCATGTCAATAATCGGACCAACTCGGTAACAAGGATCATAACATGCACAATCTGGAATTCGACCTTGTATTATGATCCAAAAATCCATCTCAAAACGGTTTAAACGAATCATCATCTTATAGTATGAAGAATCTTAACTAACATCCGAAACTCTTATCAAAATTCCATTGAATCTCGTATAACATCGTCATATGATTATCCAACATGCTCCTTACATGAAATCATCCAAGAAAAATGAACCATTAACAAAGGAATACGAAGATTACCTGGTTTAAACGAACCAAGAAGAAGAACACTAGAACTCCATCCAAAGAATCATGAACATCTTGAAGAACAAGGCTTGAATCCAAGCTCTCAATCTAATGTTGTTAAAGATTATCATTATACAGTGTTTGGGAATCCCAAATAACTCCCAACTCTCTCTCTCTCTCTCCCGACTGAAGGAAGAAGAATGGACGAAATGCCTCACAATACCCGTCTGTCCCCTTTTATAATATTCATTATTAGCGTGCGCTAACATCTCATGTTTAGCGTGCGCTACCGCCTTAGCGTGCGCTAACTGATTTTGTTAGCGTGCGCTATCGAAGCCCAGAGGCTACTGCCTTGCTTCGTAAACTAGCTTACGTACGTAATGCCCATGCATTAACGTACGTAAAACATCCTGCTTAGCGTACGCAAGTCACTGACCTTAGCGTGCGCTATCCGAAGTTGACTTGCTACAGTGTTCACCTACCACTCGTGCCCCCACATGCCGACACCATCTGACAAGGACAAGATTCCCTCTGCCCGATCTGGAATTAGCGTGCGCTAATCATACGGTTTTAGCGTGCGCTAGCTCTACACGACAAACACTCGTTGACCTTATCTGGACACACGTCGAACATGGCCGGGTCCACCCGCCGAAAGCTAAGATTCCATTATTGGCGATCTGGTGTTAGCGTGCGCTAACCAACATGCGTTAGCGTGCGCTAACTGAATATAAAAATCAACACAGGCCTACTGCCGGCCACCTTCCGAAACTAACCCAGCAAGTCGTTACGTACGTTAGGGGTCCTCCTTAGCGTACGTAACCGAACCTCTTAGCGTACGCTATCAATACTTCGTAGCGTGCGCTACCTGTACCCAGTAGCGTGCGCTAATGAAACACTTATAGCGTGCGCTATCGTTGCTGTGCCTAGCCATATTCAACTATCCTCAACCAATGTCTCGACATACCAATCAAACATATGGCACAATGAATACATATACGCATTCAATAACATTATCAAACGTTCACCACGTTCCCAAGCACAAATATCCACCAACGATAACCAACATATAAACGAAAAATATATCTGAAAAATCGGGGTATTACAATCTGGTGAAGGGTCTATACGTATATGGTATTCATGACATAATGGTTCTGGAATGACCCCTTCATTCGTTCGCAGTTGGGGTTTAGAGTGCGGCCCGCTAGGCTGGCTAAGTGCTGCCCACACTCATTGGTTCCTCCCAATGCCGGCTGAGACGGACCTACAGAGTTGCGCATCAGGATCGTTGACGGATTAATAAGAATTTATCATCTCTCTATTAATATTAGATATTGGATATTTAATTATGATTTATTGGATAAATTAAATAGCGGTCTTATGAATTGAAATTAAGTAACTAGGTAATTAATTTAATTCGAAAATAATATTTCTTAGAGAAATATATTTGTATTTGATATAATAAACTAATTAGATTAATTAATTAGTATAAATATATTAGTGATTAAACGGAGTTTATTTAACGGATTCGTTTGAAGAATGTCTGGTACACGAGCCGAGGGACTCGACCCGTTTCCTAGCACTTTCCTCATGTTGACCACCCCACCTTCCCCTCTCTTGTCTTGATGTGTTTTTTGTTTAATAATAATATCTCACCTTGATATTTCTACTCGTGATGCCTTATGTATGTGACATGGTGTGATAATTATTCTCTTTATATTGAAATCAAAAACACACCACCATGAGTGGACTTCTTGCTAGGGCGGGCAAAAAAATCCGAAAAATCCGATATCCGTCCGAAATATCTGTATTCGTATCCGAAAAAAGCGATTATTATCCGTATCCGAAAAAAGCGGATACGGATATTATTCGTATTCGAAAATTCCGGATACGGATATGGATATAGACGCATCCGTATCCGAAAATATCCGTATCCGAGATAAATTATATATAATATATAATTTTAATATATTTTTAATATATAATTACAAAATATAACACATTTTATATTTATAATAATATAAATTTTTATAAATATAATTTGGTTTTAGATCTTAGTAGATCACTACTATAATTTAGTGATATTCCCAAATTTTCAAAAAATAAAAAAGTAATTCGGTTGGAGATATTAGTAGATCTTTAATCAAGTGATATGTTTATACTAAGTTATCTATAATTATTTCTATCTTTAACACAACAATCAAGTAGCCCAAGTGGTTGGAGTGTGGCTTTAAAATTCACAAAGAGAGGAGTTGTGGGTTCAAATCCCTTTGCACCCATTTATTTTTGAAAAATAAACCAGGAATTGCAGATTTGGATTCGGATATTATCCGTATCCGGATAATATTCGCCGGATTCGGATTCGGATAAGGTTTTCCCGGATATTCCCGGATTCGGATACGGATTCATGATTCCGGAATCGGATACGGATATAGCCATATTCGTATCCGTATTATCCGATTGTCACCCCTACTTCTTGCATTCGGCCGAGAAGAAAAGTAAGAGAGGGAGAAATATTTTTCATTTTTGTATATCTTTGAGGTGAAATAAAATTAAGAAAAATAGAGAGAAAATTGCATGTAGTAATTCCTAGCCGTGTTTCTTCAAGAACGAATTGTTGTAGATTTTTCCGGTCAAGTTTCGATGCGTGTGAAGTAGAGACATCATATTTTTGGTGCTTGGGACGAAGGTATTTAGTGCTCGTGCTCGGGTTCGTGATCATCATCAAATTACGAAGCTATTACCAAAGGCTTCAAAGGTATGGGAATTTTATCCTCTATCTTCATTCGATTTTTTTCGTATATACATTACTTGATCGATCCTGATTGGAATTCATTATATTGAATTTTATTATTCCACTGCATATTCGATTTTGTATCCGGAATCCCAACAGTGGTATCGGAGCGAGGTCAATGATACCGTATATACGATTATATGTGTATTTTGAATACTATTGGATGATGCTTATGATTTAGTATCATAATTGGTATAATCGAAGATATTTAAATTGTTCGTTGTAACATCATGTCTTCGAAACGAGCAGAAAAAAATGAGCAAAATGGGGCTGCCGGCAGTACTGCCTGGGCCGGCTGCCCAGGCTGTCGAGATGACTCTCGGCTAGAACTACCGATAGCTGCCGAACGTGGCTCGGCTATGCTGCCTCTCGGGGTTTTGGCCCGATTTTGAATCGAGTCGCGGGCTGGGCCTAATACTGGATAGTCCAGGACTCTCTGTTTTAAGTTTATATTTCATTGTAATTATTTCCCAAAATTTAAATTGGATTTAATTTGACTTAAATAAATATTTGGAATATTTTTGTTAGGAGGAAATAAATTAAACGAGAATATAATTTTTCGCCGGATTGCTTCGAACGAATTAAAATGACGATTATAAGTATTAATTATATTAATACCATTAAAATTGAATAGATTAATTTTTATATTAATTGGATTTATATATTAATTGGTTACTTAATTTTAATGCCACTAAATATTAATTGGATTAATATTGTAGAAATTGAATAGATTAATTTTGTATGTTAATTAGATTAATATATTAAATTAATTATTTAATTTTATTACCGTTACATGTTGTATGGAATGCCTTATATGATGGTGATATAGCTCATGGACTTAGTTTTTTGATTTGTTCGATTCAATTGGGTTGTAAAGGCCGTTTTGAGCCTATTTATTTTTACTAGAAAATTTGTATTGTAAGATGCAATTATTCAATGATGTAATTATTTATTTGTCAATGACGAAGACCGTAGACTACCGACCGAGAAGACGAAGAATCGAGACTATTTTTTAATTTCTTTATTGGGTCATTCACTTGGCCCAGTACTTAGGAAAATGTCCATGAGCTATATGTTGGTAGTAACTAGGTTGCTATTTACTGTTTTTCACTTTGAATGATTGACAAATATAAATGCGCTTATAAATGAATTAATATGCAAAGTGTAACATTAATCGCGAAATTCTCCCGACTAACAAATAGACTAAGTTTGAAAAAGGTTACGAGGTTTCCTACCCTCCATCAAACTCGTAGAAAATTGATACCCGAGCTGGTGTGCTATGCTTCCGAGTTATCGGGGTAGTATATTTGGTAGAGGTTGATAAATTCTTGAGTGCATTTCATGCCTTCGGTTGGTGGTAAATTTCGCCCTTAGAAACCTGATAGATTGCCGGGCGAGATTCAATAGTCGGACTGATAGACGTTGATGGTCAACAGCTTAGATAGTCAGGATTGGTTGAGGGCATGAAGACTAGGGTAAAATAAGATCGAATCACCCGTTGGATGAGTTAGTGTTGGACACCACTTTACAGAAATTAATAGGCAAGAAACCTGATAGGTTGCGTCTGTTAAAATTTGTAAAGAACTCGATCACCACTAAGAAGTCGATCTTACCATGACTTCCGGGTTATAACATGGGAGTGTATAATTCCGATAAAATTAGTGGGAGCCGAGACAAGAATTATACAAGCCCTTAAATTCTATACTCGGTCATAATAAAACAAGTCACTAATTCAATCTTGTTTAAATCAATGCTGAGAAACGAAATAATAACTCTCTAAAAATAACAAAGAACCCACTTGCAATACTACTGGAAAAAAAATCTCCTAACTGGCCCCAGCTTTGTTGACTGGTTGCGGAATTTGATGATTATACTCAGCATGGAGTCTTAGAGGTGGACATTCCACTGACTCAAGTCCAGACTAGGGGTAACCAGGAAGAAATTGGCATCCATGAAAAATGGGTCAGGATGATGTGCTGGTCCGTGGTTTTATGATGGGCTCAATGACTAATGAGCTGCAGAGAGCGCATGAGAAAATGACTTCTGCTAGGCAGATTCTCGCACACTTGACCGAGCTTTATGGAGAGCACAGTAGGACTGCTAGATATGAGATATCGAAGCAGTTATTCAGTGCTAGGATGAAGGAAGGGGAAAAGGTGGGAGACCACGTCCTCAAGATGATCTCTATGATTGAGAGGCTGGAGGTGCTCAACTTTCATGTGGATTTATCCCTTCAGATTGATCTCATCCTTCAATCTATGCTTGACTCCTTCATGCAGTTTGTAATGAATTTCAATTGTAATGAGATTTCATGCACACTAGTTGGGCTAATGAATCAACTGGTGACGGCACAGTCTAAAATAAATACTAAACCGAGCGAGGTTGCTCTTGTGATTTCTTCTGGGCCTCGGAGGTCCAAGAACAAGAAGAAAAAGACCTACGAGTAGTATAAATCAAAGAAATGGGTGCAAAAAGGCAAGGGCAATGTGCTAAAGGTTCAGAAGGTAAGCGGTCCAAAATCTACGGATAAATGTATTGAATGCGGTGAGCTAGGCCACTAGCGTAGGACTTGTCCCAAGATCAATGGCACATCAGAGATGGAACTTTTTGTTTTTGAAACCAATTATTCCGCTACTGTATATTCTGCTTCATGGATTCTGGATTCAGGTGCTACTTCTCATATTTGTACTCTGAATCAGTATCTGGAACGAAGTAGGCAGCTTGAAGCTGGGTAAGTGATGATCACTGTCGGAAGCGGACAAAGTGTCGAGGCAACCGATATTGGATCACTCCTATTGGGTTTGGAATCCGGTTTTATTTTGACGTTAGATGAAGTACTGGTTTTGCCCAAGGGGCATAAAAATATTGTATTCATTCCAGTCTTGGACCGGAAAGGATTTTCTTTCTTCATTGGCAATGGTAGTTGTCAAATTTATTTTCGAAATAAATTGGTTGGCACAGCTACATTGATTTATATCATCTGAACTTACAAAATAAATCAGCAGTGAACACTATAACTAGGAAATATGGCAGGCATAATACTAATAAAGATCTTAAGTGGCACCTTAGAATTGGTCACATTGGTCAGACCAAGGTTCACAAAATGGAGAAAGATGGATTTTTAAGTCCATTGGGTGTAGAACCCTATCCAACTTGCGAATCCTGCCTTAGAGGCAAGATGACTAAGTCCTCCTTCACAGGGACATTTGAAAGGGCTGCTGAAAAACTTGAGTTGGTACATACCGATGTTTGTGGTGCTTTAAAAGCAGCCCGAGATGGATATCAATATTTCATAACATTCACAGATGATCATACTAGGTATGGTATTGTGTACTTAATGAAACAAAAATCCGAAGCCTTTACTAAATTCAAGGAATTTAAAGCCCTAGATGAAAAACAGAATAGATGTCATATCAAGGCACTTCGGTCAGACCGAGGTGGCGAGTATATGAGCACCGAGTTTAATGAGTTCCTTAAGGAACATGGAATAGTTCACTACGCCATAGATGGCCTACAACAACCCTGAAACTGTGTCAGCATAGACCTGATTTAATGTTGCCTTAGCCCCGAAAAGGGCAAAGGTAACACCAAAAGTGTGTTGTGTTCTCAGCAGTTGCCTTTGACCACAAAGGCAACATGCGGGCGGCCTAAGGTAACACCATGTGCTCATGTTACCATAGGAGCCTATGGCAACATATTTGGCACTCTATTGCAATATTTTATCTGTGTTGCAATAGACATTATAATTTAATAAAATAGATACCAAATTGGGTGGGGCACACCTGTGGGCCCATATTGTGGAAACGTGGTTAATGCAACACCAGATAATAACAACGGCAACCTAATGTGTATTACAAAATATTAATCAATTTCAACACACTAACTACCTATTGCAATACCTCAAATGAACAGAATAAAAATATAGCATTTAAATATTGCATTTCCCATAGAAAAACAATTCTGCATCATTAACCTAGCTATAATTAAACCAACAAGTACATCGATCCACCAAAAACATCAACCAATCCATTACATCAACCAAATAGACAAATGGATGAAAATTGTTCAAAAGAGAAGAACAAATGAATGACATCTAAGAGCTAGGGACTCCTGTAACTGGAGTTTCATATTATTGTATAATTAGAGTTACATCTTCTTGCGTAATTGGAGTGCCATCTTCTCGTGTGTCACTAGAAAGTGTTGCACCAATATCAATTTTCAAGTCAGGGTTGGTTTCACCCTCTTCCCCTGAAACCTTCCTGCCAGAATGATCAACATCATCCCTGATGTAATACTCGCCCTGTAAACACAAACACCCAAAAATACAAATCACCATAAAGCAAATTAACTTTTAAAAGCAAGAAAAGAAAATATATACCTGAGCTTCGTAGGTCTAGGCTTGGCGACGAATAAGATACCCGAATTAATATCCAAGAGTACTCACTTGCAATGGCACCGAACAAGCTGATATGTCCCAGACCTTAAACGTTTTGAGTGCTAACCTTTCTCGGGAACCAATTTCCCATACGCTAATATCACCAACATTAGTCCCAACTACAATCAAAATTACAGTCGGTTCAGTAAAAGAGCAAGCAAAATCAAACTATTTCACAAGCGAAAATTCTACTCTGGTTGTCTTCTAGACAAATATATCAGTATAAAAAATGAGTTGTTCAAATCAAAGAGAAGAAAAATGAAACAAGTTAAGGAAGTCATGAAAATCTTCGTCTGAATAAAAAGTTTTATCCACCGTGTGTACCGGCAAAGGATTCGTGTCCTCATAGACACAAACTTTTATCGTCAGGCCTGCATTAGGGTACGTGCGAAAGGGGAAAATTGAAAATCAGCCCTAGCTGCAATTAATTCCCTACACAATAATATCGAAAATAATTTTTTTTATCAAAAGGAGGAAACATAACATAACCCTCTTGCTGTACGACCATCTCCAAACATTATTTTTCACAACTATAAATTTTCTTTCAGCAGGGTTTTTATGGCTAAGGACAAAAAACCATGAAATTTGGATTAAAAAAGAAAAACGAAAACTCCTCAAGAGATTTGATTCCATCTTAAAAACCTCAACTTTTATTTTTATTTAAAAAAATATACATTTTTTTTATTTTACAAATTGCACTGACTGGAGGAGGGAGTAGGGTTGGCTGTCGGGGCCACCGCCCCTCCCCTCAATTTTATTGGAACTTATATAGACATAAAAGAGATTTATATATGTGTATTATATAGGTATAGCAATTCTAGTAATTGACCCATAAAAAGACAATAATAATTTCAAAAGCTATTGTCATTATTTATGACAATTATAGTTTCATGTGCATGCATAACTCTTACCTTCATCGACATGAAGAGTACAGTTTCCAAGAGGCATATCTCTGTCAAGTGATCGAACGACATTATCTTCATCTTCCAACCAAAATGCACGCTTTGTTCTTAACCTAAAAGCAGATTTGATAGCTTTCTCGATGGCATCTCCACTAGCATCAATCCCTATTCTCTTTGTATAATCCCCCAATTTCACTGTTATCACCCTTCCATACATGTTGTTAGTCTGTTCACCTGCCAAAGTATAGAAATGACAGTATTCAGGCAACTAACAGTCAACCTAAAAGAACAGTCTGTTGTTGTGGATGAAAATCCATGCTCATAACATTCGATCCTTGACTGAGACTTCATACAATTGTTTTGGGAAAGTCATCTGGTGAACAGATATTAGGCGGATGAGTAGAACTAGAAAATGACACCTAGTAAAAATTAATAGTGTCACAATATGAATTGGAGGTGAATAGTATTTAACATTTTCCATACAAGGAAAAAAGTCAAACAATGGTCAAAGAAATTAAAGGGGGCAGCAGATATATTTGAAAATACCTCGTCAGGTTGGCCAACTCGAAGACGCTTCATCAGATGCTCTGAGTCAGCAGTCTGATATTCCATTCCAGGACCACCAGGGGGAGTTCTTGGATGTTTCAAGAAAGCAAATGAAGATAAAAGGGAAAGGCATACTTCATTAACTCGTTGGTTAGGTGGTACAGGGAGTTCATGTAAAAAGTTTCACTTTAGCACAGGTGATTCGTTGTAGCAAACGCCAGAACCGTGCATCTAAACATTTTGAGGCGTTCGGCAACATTTTAGAGTGATCTTGGTTTAATGTGTGTAATCCTCGTTTTAGCTGTCTCCCTTACTTTCTCAAGAATAATAAAAGAACATGAAAAAACACTCTACATCCCTTTAAGCTACAATATCACCTAATAAGATAGAAGCTCTTTGCTTTATAAAAAAAGGGACGAAAAAAGAGACTAGTTTCTCATCTAAATATGTTGAATACACTCATATAAACAATATAATGCCATACTTAAAGAAAATAAATGGAAAAAACCAAATAGTAACTAAAAGAATAGAAACATAAACCAAAATATGAAGGATAAGTATATAACCTTGAATTGAGAAGAGAGATAATTCTTTATAAACCAAAACTTGACTGGCCGATTTGTATTTTTCAGAACACTTAAAATCATAATTTTCAGAAAACGTTCATACCTGCAGAGAAATTGTTAGTAAGGCGGGTAAAGATGATGGAAACTGGAAACTAAATTAAATGCAGAAAGTAAAAGATTGGCACACTGTGTAGGACAAAGAAACACTATATCCATCAGTCCAGGGTCACCATATTGGTTCTTAACTACGTAAATTAAAGACAAAATTACATATGAAAATAATAACCCCTGTACATTTGACCAATTGCAACATACTGAAATGCTCGAACTGAAGTGATATTGATTCTTGTTCATCCACTGATATCTAAAAGAAGGTTGCAGATGATTTGACAGAAAGATTAGATAAACTATTTTGGTGCAGATATAAAGAACTTACAAATGTCCAGACGCAATAGAAAATATATTTATTTTTTTCCACAGCGACCATCATTTTTACATTCCTACAAGAAAATGAAATGAGCGTTGTCAGTGATACACAATCGTTTGCTAGAGCAGTTATGCAGTGACATAAGGAGATATCATGTAAGCTCGTGCATGTAAATATCTCCATTTAAGAAGTGCACTGCAAACCATATATGGTCCAAGGCAATCAAAACCAAAGCCCTAATTCTCAGAATTAATTGAATTACATAATGAAATAGAGAAGAGTGACTTACTTTTTGCTTAGTTTAGCGCCTTCTCCTTCCATTGTCAAATCGGAGATAGCCTTGGTTGTTTCGTCAATAGCTTTCTCCATAACAATCGCGACTCATCTCTGAAACGTACGAGAGGGAAAGAGAGAGGAGCAGAGGAGGTGATTTCAGACAAGGAAGAGTTTGAGGGGTTTTTCTGAGAGATGCTAGGGTTTTTAGTTTAAGCGGATCGGGTCTCCAGTTTTCCCCAACTTTCTTTTTTCCTTTTTTTCTCTTTCGGTTTATTGTTTAACCAGATGCTACTTTTTTCTAGGAATGGGATGGGACTTTCGGTTATTGACTAAAAAAATTATACCCATTATCCGAATCGAAATAAAATTTTTGGGTACGGTTCCTCATTTTTTTTGCATTATCCAAAAATACCCGAACTGAAATTATATCGGGTATTTTTATCAGTTCTTCGGTTATTTCCAACAGGTGAAAATATAGTATGTACTATATATATTTCCAAGAGTATTCGAAAATATGTAGAATATAGTATATACCCAAAAATATAAAATAACCGAAAACATATAGAATAACCAAAAATATATAGAATAACCGGGTATTTCGGTTATTTTTAACATGAATTTTATGTATATCGGTTTCTCGGGTATTTCGGAGTTCGGAAAATCAATAACCGTTATCCGAACTTGAGTTTGAAGTAGGATCCAATAACAAAAAAAACACGATTTTTTTCCAATAACCGCCGAACCGAACCGTTTTTACCTTTTTGGTTCGATTATTCGGTTATTCGATCCTAAGTCCCAGCCCTACTTTTTTCTTTTCTTTAAAAGAGAAACTACCGTTAAATATAAATGCTCCAATAATAAGTGGATGATTCATCTTCACCAGTGTATGTGTGTTTTCACCGATGATTATTAATATTAATAATTAGTTTCAATTTTATGCATCGTATTCTATTTTCAGTCATTATATCATAATATTTTATAATGATTATAATTATTATTATATGTAGATATTCATGTTGAGGAAAATATTATGGATAGAATAATTATTTAATTATTTTCCATGAGATTGTATATTATTGTGATATGTGTGATTTCCACTATTATTGTATATTAATAGTCTAAGGCAACACAGGCATAGTGTTGCAGTGTGTAACACCTATTTATAGCTACAGCAACACATATTTATGTCTACGGTAACACCAAGGTTACAAGGTTGCGATAGGACAAAAATTTCATAGCTACTGCAACACCTGAGAAGGCAACACCATGCCCATGATGTGGCGATAGGCCATCTATAGCGTAGTGGTTTCACAATTCACGCCGCGAGGAACTCCACAGTAAAATAATATTTCAGAAAGGAGAAATCGGACTGTTTTGAACATGGTCCGCTCCATATTGAATGACACTGATTTACCAATTTACCTATGGGGGTACGCCTTACTTACAAATGCCTATATCCTTAATAAATGTCCTACCAATTTCATTCCTATCACTCTGCATGATATGTGGAAGGGTAAGAAATCAAATCTTAATCACATAAGGATTTGGGGATGTCCAGCCTATGTCAAGAAGGCTAAGGTGGACAAACTGGAAGTGAGGTCCGTCAAGGGACGTTTTATAGGATACCCAGAGGACTCGATGTGTTATCTATTCTACATGATTGAAGACCATAGGGTCGTTGTGGCTTTACAAGCGCACTTCCTTGAGGATATTCATTCAGGAAGGTGGCTCGGGTAGAAATGTCTCTTTGGAAGAGCACAAAGAAAGTCCTGAGGTGACATCTGATCAAGGACCATGAACCGAACCTATTGTAACACAAACTCCACTTCGAAGGTCCGATAGGGTGTCTCACTTACCTGGGAGGTATGGCTATACATATATCGAGGAACTGGGTCTCCACAATGTACTTGATAGCTGTGAGGACGACCCTGTCACCTATGACCAAGCGATAGTGGATGTAGACTTTGATAAATGGCAAGAAGCTATGGAAGCGAAGATAGACTCGATGCATGCCAATCAGGTCTGGACTCTAGTAGATCTACCAACTAGCATGAAGCCTATTGGAAGTAAATGGATCTATAAGAGAAAGACTAATCGGGATGGCAAGGTTGACGCCTATAAGGCCAGGCTTGTGTCAAAGGGTTATATCCAAAAGGAAGGGATCGATTATCATGATACCTTCTCCCCGTAGCTATGATCAAGTCGATCCGCATGATGTTTGCCATTGCTGCCCATTATGATTATGAAATATGGCAAATGGACGTCAAAATGGCTATTCTAAGTGGATACCTCGAGGACGAAATCTACATGGAACAGCCTAAGGGTTTTGTGTCCAAAGCTAATATTCATAAGGTGTGTAAGCTGCAACGAGCCATTTATGGGCAGAAGCAAGCTTCTCGGAGTTGGAACCTTCGATTTGACGAAGCAGTCAAGGACTTTGATTTCGTGCAAAATGACGATGATCCATGTGTTTACAAAAAGGTCAGTGGGAGCAATATTGCGTTCTTAGTACTGTATGTAGATGATATTCTACTTATGGGAAATAACATAGCAATGCTCAGCACTATGAAAGCTTGCTTTCTAAAACGTTCTCCATGAAAGACTTGGGAGAAGCTTCCTATATTCTAGGGATCCATCTTTACAGAGATAGACCGCGAAGAATGATAGGACTTTCCCAAGCCCTCTATATAGATAAGATCCTGAGAAGATTCAAGATGGATGATTCTAAAAGAGACTTCCTTCCCATGCGACATGGAATTCATATCAAAAAGAAAATGTGTCCTCAAAGTGAGGAAGACAAAAGAGAGATGAATAAGGTACCCTATGCCTCGGCAGTGGGTAGCCTCATGTACACTATGTTGTGTACGAGACCAGACTTAGCCTGCACTGTGACTATGGTAAGTCGATTTCAAGCAAACCCGGGAAGGAAACACTGGACTGCCGTTAAGAACATTCTCAAATACTTAAGAAGGACTAGAGATATGGTTCTTACTTATGGTGGTGGAGAACTGAAGGTGGGTGGATTCACCAATTCTGATTTTCAAGGAGACAAGGACGACTCTAAATCGACGTCTGGGTATTTGTTTACTCTAAATGGAGGAGCAGTATCTTGGAGAAGCTCCAATCAAAGCGCTACTTTAGATTCCACCTGCCAAGAAGAGTACCAAGCTGCCTCAGAGGCTAGCAAGGAAGCATTTTGGATGAAGAAGTTTGTGCAAGAACTTCAAGTGGTGCCTAATGCGAACTGCCTATATCACTATTCTGTGATAATGATGGAGATGTCGCCCAAGCTAAGGAGCCAAGGGATCACCACTGTAACACCCCCAAATCCGCTCAGGGATATTACACGCCGTAGACCCTCTCCTCGAGGATCTACCAGGCTGATAACTAAAATCAAACATCTAAACCTCGCCTTTAAGGCTAAAATGACTCAGTAGACCGATTTGGTCTTTCAACAGATACATGCAACTCAAATATAACTCATGCCCACGCAGGGGTCAAAATACAACCACACCCGTACAACGGGAAAATATACTGCAGCGGAAAAGAAAATACAACTTGACCAATACGACAGCAACAGATCCTCGTGTGATTAGTATCGTTCATCTTTCATCATCCTTCGTGCCGACCCTGTGCTATGCTCCAAAACCTGAATGCAAAAATAGACATCCACCCCCCGAATACTCGGGGGTTAGCAAAACTCCACTGTTTTGCTAGTGCAAGTACAAGTGCAAAAATACGAGCCATACAATACAAGTTCCAAGAACAATAATAATCAGGAATCCTCAAAGATCCAAACGTAAAGAAAAGTACTTCCCGAGGCAAGAGTTTGAGTAAGCATTTCCAAAACCGAAAGATCGCAAATAAGGGAAACAATTTACAAAACAGTTTAAAATGCCATCGAGAGTTTTAATAGAAAACAATTTAGGATTATAAAATCCTTCTCTTTCCAAAAAATAATAGGGTCACAGCCCAAATGTTTTGTTTTCGCAAATAGGAAATCACCAACAATTTACAGGGTCAGAGCCCAACATCACGTGTCCTCAACGGACGTAAAATCAACGAAACATAATCACGCACGCGCATCGCCTAGGACCGGGACGATACCACCGACATCCCACTCGAGGCCTCGAAGGACCCTCCCGAGCTGGCTAGCGAAACAAATCACACACATCTCACGGTTGGATCAATCGCTTGTTGCATCCCCTCCCGAGCTGGCTAGCGAAACAAATCACACACATCTCACGGTTGGATCAATCGCTTGTTGCATCCTGGCCACATGATCACATGCCATGTGCCACCGTAGATTATCTCAGGCTCTCACGGTTGGATCAATCACTTGTTGCACCCTGACCACATGATCACGTGCCATGTGTCACCGTAGACCTTCAACCATATCCACACATTCACACAAATAACATATCATATCAAGGATATTCAAACAATTCGCCCAGAGGCATCAAACACTTAGCAAAACACCACGTCAATCCACAACGCACCGAAATGAAATAATATACGTCCACACACAATACCAAGTGCAACATGAGCACCAAGCATATACATAGAATTCACATAGTTATTCACGAACCACACCAATCACAAAACACACACGGTTTTGAAAGAGGGCCTTTAACGAGGCTAACCAAATCTTTTGAAAACTCATTTCAAACAAACAAACAAATCAAGACGATCACCAATCATCATATTCACGAAACAAGAAAAGTATGGACAAGGTACTTGCCTAGAATGACCACAACGCGGAGAATCGGCCGAAGTAGGTTGGCACGAACCGACTACGAACTCGCCGACTCCACCGAACGACAATCCACAACAATGAACTACGAACGAAAACAATAACAACGAAAATGAATTCCAAAGTACGACCCAAAGCCGCTGAATTCAAAGAACAAATGACGAAGGTTCAAGGATTTCCCCCAAAACGGCCAAGAACACGATTCGTCCCGTCAAAACCCGAAAACAGAATTCCAAGTTGAAATATGGATATACAATCCATAGAATATGTTTAACAACATCATTTAACCATAATCGATCCATCGAAAACGGATGAAAAACGAGATCGAGGACAAATCCCCCAAAAAGTCAATTCGAAGGAAAACAAGAAATATACTTCGATTCGACGAAGAACAATGGATTAAATGATGTTAAACACAAGAATACTACCAAGATTAATCATACCCATCATGAATTAATCAAAAACACGGAACGAATCGAACAAAAATGCAAAAACCCCCAAATTCACGGAATTAAGGTTCTAAGGAAGATTACCTTGATTCGCTGGATCAAAGGATGATAACGGATGATTGATTGATGTTATGAACTCAAGAACTTCATGGATTTGTTGTTAAACAACATGGCTTCGTCGCCCATGAATCGCCAGCCGCGGAAGGAGAAGGAAGGAAATGAAAAACGAAGTGAAAAGTGGCTGGTCTGTCATATATATACTGGGCCGGAACTAGCGTGCGCTAGCCTTCCCGGACTAGCGTGCGCTATCGGCCAGTATCGGCCGAGCACTCTCGGCCATGGCCCGCATGACCCGGCACCACCGACCAATTCTGCCGACCATGACTCGTCCGCCCGACTCCCGCTAGCGTGCGCTACGGCCGGAAGCCTGCGCACGCTAGCCGACCTGTCCAAAGAGCCACCGGACTAACAAACTTGCCTGTAACGACGCTAGTCGGCCGCGGCGATACCCCGCCGGCGTGCGCTACGGCCGGCATGGCGTGCGTTACTGCCGATCCCGACCGAGTCCGACATCGTAATCCCTCGTCTCGGCCCGATAAGCGTCGTTGGTCGACCAAGCTGTGCGCTACACTGCCGGTTAGCGCGCCTTCCGGCAGAATGGCGTGCGCTACGCCGGTTCTCGCCGCATCTGTCCGGCCGGTGCCTGCAACCGTCCGGCCATCGCAACCGTCGGCCAAAGACTCACCACGAGGGCTCGGCGACCCGATTTCGAAACGTGCGGAACGAACACGAAAAGTTCGCGGACAACATCAACGGCCGAAATGAAAACATAATACCATAATTAATCATACGCGACCAAGAAACGGTCGAGACAACAATTACAGATACGGATACGTAACTTTCAAGAAATTACAAAATGGCCCAAAACGCCTGAAATCACGATACGTGATCGAATAACCAAACGGAAGTTCACAACACGCCTAAGAAAGTTAAACGGACTTACGGGAAACTCAAATGTTAGCTTCAATGAGATTCGCAAGAACCGAACTCGAGTGCGTAAAAGTCGTTAAAAGCACGGAACTCAACAAAACGACTCAAACGAACTCGGATGTCAAAAGTGTAGAATTAATCATTCTCGTAATGACAAAACGGTCATGAGCGAAGTCGTCAAAACGGACTTCGCCGAAAAAGAAATTTACCGAAAATCGAAATTGCGGATATTACATTCTACCCTCCTTAAAAGAAGTTTCGTCCGAAACTTAAAACAAGTAGGGAAGAAATATTCCCAGAAAACTCAACGAGATACGCAAGAGACGCGTAACTAACGCCCAACGGCGAAATGTTACAAACAACGCAGGAATATACGGTGTGAAAACACGCTCCACGACGACCAACACAACGTCGCGGTAGAGACATAATAACACCAACAAGTGACAAGCGTCATCAACAGATAATACAATCAAGTCAATTATCCAAACAATCACAAAACACAAAGTACTTGTTACAAGAAAACACGCACATCGAGAAAACAGAGAATAAACACAAAACGATCCACAAGGGCAATCATAAATAATTCGGACTACGCCGAAATCCTCAAAACCACCCTAGGCATCTCCGTGTCCTTTCGGAGCAGAGACACAACCTCGATCCCCAAACCTCTCAGCTACCGTCTCGCAATGTACGGATCGGTGACCCACCGCCACACTCAAACAGTGACTAACGGTGAACGACAATTCTTCGCAGTATGGCCCGCTCGACTACAGTTATAACATATCTTCGAAGTGCTCATATTACTCACTACAGGAGTACTACTCGGATCACGCGATCTAGGAACCATTTTGGGATGACGAGACGAAGTCGCAACCTCAAGGGGCCCACTCCCCTGTTTTCCTGAAAAGTTCCCAACGGTTTTGTTTCTTGAGTCGACATACTCTCGGTCGATAACTGGATAGCTCATAGGCTAACGCCTATTCGATAATCTCTCAAGGAACTACAAGCGAGACACGCCATGTCTTGGCGAATCTCCGCTTCATCCGCCTACTAAAATGACAAATCTTGTCCTCCTCTGTCCTTACTTGATTTTGCACATAGCCGAGCCGTTTGCTAAAATCAATAATAGCTTGAGACAATGGTACATCTTGCGGTTTCGCCGAAAAGAATTCATTAATCCTCTGATTTCTGATCGGTTCGGACAAAACTCATCTCTCATGAATTTCTCGAACTCGCCCACGTGACAACGCGATCTCGAGGCTTAATAGCCTCCCACCGGCTAGCGGCATCTTTGTCAAAAAGATACCGAGCTACCGGAACCTTACGTTCTTCCGGACAATCAACTATCTCGAAAATCTTTTCCAACTGGAAAATCCAACCATCCCACCTAAAGCATCTGCAGCACTAAATAAACGAGGGGATTCATACGAACCACTTCTCGAAGCCACTAATTTGCACCAGTGTCGGGTCACATCTAACACGCCGAATCGCCCGAGTCAATCGAGTCATCGAGTGGCTACCGTAAAATAGTAGCAACACCAATACCAATACTATCACCGAAGCATGCTCTCGACCACGCGTCCGATCGCCACGACCACGACCTCGGCCCCTCGGCATACCGAATAAGTAACCACTCAAAGACAACAAAATCATAACACATAACACATACAACGATTACCATCGTAAGGCAACACACACATGAATATCACAATAACGACGGCATCGTTCGCGACATCAACGACTCGAATGAGGACCGGTGCACAATCACAAAACATCAAGGAACAACCACGTATGTACGCAATCATACAAACTCCGGTTCCAATAGCTCGCACAAGTGCGATAATACATAATTCATCACAAGGCGACAACATTCAATATCAACATCTTACACACCTTCTCCGACCACAAACAGGAAATGATGGGTTTTAAAAACGAAAACCACCTTTTGAAAACAGTTTGGAAACACCAGTTGATCTTGAGTATCATTTTACAAAAAGTTAAACAAACATCATTTTCGAGACTTTGAAATTCATCTTGCGTTTGAACTAAAATGAGGACACCTTTATTTTTGTGAAAAAATTTCATAATATCCGACCCTCGGGTCTAAGTATAAATGTTTCTAACATCGAAAATATCTCAAAACATTTTGGTCCTCGAGGTAGAAAAATTTTGAAACAGATAGCTGCGCTAGTAGGCGCCTTGAAAATACAATCCATTTAAAAGTACGTCTCGAATTTTATTTTCTAAGATACTCAAGGTTTTCAAAGATAATTCAATGGGCTACAATGCCCAAAAATTTCGTAAATACACGGAACATTATAGCGCCGTTGGTCCCACACCGGAACCCACCAGTCTAAAAACCAATTACAAAAATGCCCAAAAAGGTCAATGACGGTAGTACTTATCAAAACTCACAAAATCATTTGAAAATACCCAACTACCATCAAAACGGTCAAGGCCAACAACTCGGTTAAAGGAATCGGTTTTCGAAATAAAATTCAGTCGGTAAAATACCGAAAGCTATTACAAAGGAACTCATGCAGCGGATAAAAGAAATACAGTCTAACATGCACAATCCAGCAACACTACTCCTCATATGAACGAAATATGAGAGTCAAATAACCACATATCACAAAATCAAAATCCATAAGAGGATTCCGTCACTTAACCAATAATCATAAAAATGGCTCGTGTCACACGAGGCAAAACACAAGGAAGGGAGACTTACATTCACAGGTCGCACGAAGATGATGATCGCCCACGATACTAATCACGACCAACAAACTCAGACGACGCGTCGCGACACGACTCAGTCAGACAAAATCCGACGAGACAACAACTCAACAGACACCACTGACCCGACAGCCTAGGTTTCCACAACCTAAGCTCCGATACCATTCTGTAACACCCCCAAATCCGCTCACGGATATTACACGCCGTAGACCCTCTCCTCGAGGATCTACCAGACTGATAACTAAAATCAAACATCTAAACCTCGCCTTTAAGGCTAAAATGACTCAGTAGACCGATTTGGTCTTTCAACAGATACATGCAACTCAAATACAACTCATGCCCACGCAGGGGTCAAAATACAACCTCACCCGCATAACGGAAAATATACTGCAGCGGAAAAGAAAATACAACTAGACCAATACGACAAAGAACGGATCCTCGTGTGATTAGTATCGTTCATCTTTCCTCTTCCTTCGTGCCGAGCCTGTGCTATGCTCCATAACGTGTCTGCAAAAATAGCCATCCTGCAACCGAATACTCGGGGGTTAGCAATACTCCACTGTTTTGCTAGTGCAAGTACAAGTGCAAAAATACGAGCCATACAATACAAGTTCCAAGAACAATAATAATCAGGAATCCTCAAAGATCCAAACGTAAAGAAAAGTACTTCCCGAGGCAAGAGTTTGAGTAAGCATTTCCAAAACCGAAAGATCGCAAATAAGGGAAACAATTTACAAAACAGTTTAAAATGCCATCGAGAGTTTTAATAGAAAACAATTTAGGATTATAAAATCCTTCTCTTTCCAAAAATTAATAGGGTCACAGCCCAAATGTTTTGTTTTCGCAAATAGGAAATCACCAACAATTTACAGGGTCAGAGCCCAACATCACGTGTCCTCAACGGACGTAAAATCAACGAAACATAATCACGCACGCGCATCGCCTAGGACCGGGACGATACCACCGACATCCCACTCGAGGCCTCGAAGGACCCTCCCGAGCTGGCTAGCGAAACAAATCACACACATCTCACGGTTGGATCAATCGCTTGTTGCATCCCCTCCCGAGCTGGCTAGCGAAACAAATCACACACATCTCACGGTTGGATCAATCGCTTGTTGCATCTTGGCCACATGATCACATGCCATGTGCCACCGTAGATTATCTCAGGCTCTCACGGTTGGATCAATCACTTGTTGCATCCTGACCACATGATCACGTGCCATGTGTCACCGTAGACCTTCAACCATATCCACACATTCACACAAATAACATATCATATCAAGGATATTCAAACAATTCGCCCAGAGGCATCAAACACTTAGCAAAACACCACGTCAATCCACAACTCACCGAAATGAAATAATATACGTCCACACACAATACCAAGTGCAACATGAGCACCAAGCATATACATAGAATTCACATAGTTATTCACGAACCACACCAATCACA
The DNA here is from genome assembly GCA_033398695.1 of Orobanche coerulescens. Classification (NCBI taxonomy): domain Eukaryota; kingdom Viridiplantae; phylum Streptophyta; class Magnoliopsida; order Lamiales; family Orobanchaceae; genus Orobanche; species Orobanche coerulescens. The sequence continues at coordinate 11,470,317 of CM065819.1, forward strand.
AAACACACACGGTTTTGAAAGAGGGCCTTTAACGAGGCTAACCAAATCTTTTGAAAACTCATTTCAAACAAACAAACAAATCAAGACGATCACCAATCATCATATTCACGAAACAAGAAAAGTATGGACAAGGTACTTGCCTCGAATGACCACAACGCGGAGAATCGGTCGAAGTAGGTTGGCACGAACCGACTACGAACTCGCCGACTCCACCGAACGACAATCCACAACAATGAACTACGAACGAAAACAATAACAACGAAAATGAATTCCAAAGTACGACCCAAAGCCGCTGAATTCAAAGAACAAATGACGAAGGTTCAAGGATTTCCCCCAAAACGGCCAAGAACATGATTCGTCCCGTCAAAACCCGAAAATGGAATTCCAAGTTGATATATGGATATACAATCCATAGAATATGTTTAACAACATCATTTAACCATAATCGATCCATCGAAAACGGATGAAAAACGAGATCGAGGACAAATCCCCCAAAAAGTCAATTCGAAGGAAAACAAGAAATATACTTCGATTCGACGAAGAAAAATGGATTAAATGATGTTAAACACAAGAATACTACCAAGATTAATCATACCCATCATGAATTAATCAACAACACGGAACGAATCGAACAAAAATGCAAAACCCCCCAAATTCACGGAATTAGGGTTCTAAGGAAGATTACCTTGATTCGCTGGATCAAAGGATGATAACGGATGATTGATTGATGTTATGAACTCAAGAACTTCATGGATTTGTTGTTAAACAACATGGCTTCGTCGCCCATGAATCGCCAGCCGCGGAAGGAGAAGGAAGGAAATGAAAAACGAAGTGAAAAGTGGCTGGTCTGTCATATATATACTGGGCCGGAACTAGCGTGCGCTAGCCTTCCCGGACTAGCGTGCGCTATCGGCCAGTATCGGCCGAGCACTCTCGGCCATGGCCCGCATGACCCGGCACCACCGACCAATTCTGCCGACCATGACTCGTCCGCCCGACTCCCGCTAGCGTGCGCTACGGCCGGAAGCCTGCGCACGCTAGCCGACCTGTCCAAAGAGCCACTGGACTAACAAACTTGCCCTGTAACGTCGCTAGTCGGCCGGCGTGCGATACCCTGCCCGGTCAGCGTGCGCTACGGCCGTGATGGCGTGCGTTACTCGCCGATCTGGCCGAGTCCGTAACCTCGTAATCCCTCTGTCCGGCCCGATGGCGTGCGTTGGTCGACCAAGCTAGGTGCGCTACACTGCCGGTTAGCGCGGCCTTCCGGCGATGGCGTGCGCTACGCCGGTTCTGCCACATCTGTCCGGCCGGTGCCGCAACCGTCCGGCGATCCCCGCAACCGTCCGGCGGCCACGACCACGAGGGCTCGGCGACCGATTTCCGAAGCGTGCGGAACGAACACGATGAAAAGTTCGCGGACAACATCAACGGCCCGAAATGAAAACATAATACCATAATTAATCATACGCGACCAAGAAACGGTCGAGACAACAATTACGGATACGGATACCCGTAACTTTCAAGAAATTACAAAATGGCCCAAACGCCTAAATCACGATACGTGATCGAATAACCAAACGGAAGTTCACAACACGTCTAACAAAGTTAAACGGACTTACGGAAACTCGAAAAGCAGTTTCGAATGAGATTCGCAAGAACCGAACTCGAGTGCGGAAAAGTCGTTAAAAAGCACGGAACTCAACAAAACGACTCCGAAACGAACTCGGATGTCAAAAAGTGTAGAATTAATCATTCTCAGAATGACGAAACGGTCATGAGCGAGTCGTCAAAACGGAATTCGGCCGAAAAAAGAAATTTACCGAAAATCGAAAATTGCGGATATTACATTCTACCCTCCTTAAAAGAAGTTTCGTCCCGAAACTTAAAACAAGTAGGGGAAGAAATATTCCGCCAGGAAAACTCAACGAGATACGCAAGAAACGCGTAACTAACGCCCAACGGCGAAATGTTACAAACAACGCAACGGAATATACGGTGTGAAAACACGCTCCACGACGACCAACACAACGTCGCCGGTAGAGACATAATAACACCAACAAGTGACAAGCGTCATCAAACAGATAATACAATCAAGTCAATTATCCAAACAATCACAAAACACAAAGTACTTGTTACAAGAAAACACGCACAGTCGAGAAAACAGAGAATAAACACAAAACGATCCACAAGGGCAATCATAAATAATTCGGACTACGCCGAAATCCTCAAAACCACCCTAGGCATCTCCGTGTCCTTTCGGAGCAGAGACGCAACCTCGATCCCCAAACCTCTCAGCTACCGTCTCGCAATGTACGGATCGGTGACCCACCTGGCCACACTCGAAACAGCTGACTAACGGTGAACGACAATTCTTCGCAGTATGGCCCGCTCGACTACAGTTATAACATATCTTCGAAGTGCTCATATTACTCACTACAGGAGTACTACTCTGATCACGCGATCTAGGAACCATTTTGGGATGACGAGACGAAGTCGCAACCTCAAGGGGCCCACTCCCCTGTTTTCCTGAAAAGTTCCCAACGGTTTTCTGTTTCTTCGAGTCAGACATACTCTCGGTCGATAATCTGGATAGCTCATAGGCTAACGCCCTATTCTGATAATCTCTCAAGGAACTACAAGCGAGACCTGCCATGTACTGGCGAATCTCCGGCTTCATCCGCCTACTAAAATGACAAATCTTGTCCTCCTCTGTCCTTACTTGATTTTGCACATAGCCGAGCTGTTTGCTAAAATCAATAATAGCTTGAGACAGCGGTACATCTTGCGGTTTCTCCGAAAAGAATTCCTTAATCCTCTGATTTCTGATCGGTTCCGGACAAAACTCATCTCTCATGAATTTCTGGAACTCTGCCCACGTGACAACGCGATCTCGAGGCTTAATAGCCTCCCACCAGCTAGCGGCATCTTTGTCGAAAAGATACTGAGCTACCGGAACCTTACGTTCTTCTGGACAATCAACTATCTCGAAAATCTTTTCCAACTGGAAAATCCAACCATCCCAGCCTAAAGCATCTGCAGCACCAGCGAAACGAGGGGGATTCATACGAACCACTTCTCGAAGCCACTAATTTGCACCAGTGTGCTGGGTCACATCTGTAACACGCTGAACTGCCTGAGTCAACTGAGTCATCTGAGTGGCTACCTGCTGTAAAATAGTAGCAACACCAATACCAATACTATCACCGGAAGCATGCTCTCGACCACGCGTCCGATCGCCACGACCACGACCTCGGCCCCTCGGCATACTGAATAAGTAACCACTCAGCACAACAGAAAATCATAACACATAACACATACAACGATTACCATCGTAAGGCAACACACACATGAATATCACAATAACGACAGCATCGTTCGGCGACATCAACGACTCGAATGATGACCGGTGCACAATCACAAAACATCAAGGAACAACCACGTATGTACGCAATCATACAAACTCCGGTTCCAATAGCTCGCACAAGTGCGATAATACATAATTCATCACAAGGCGACAACATTCAATATCAACATCTTACACACCTTCTCCGACCACAAACAGAAATGATGGGTTTTAAAACGAAAACCACCTTTTGAAAAACTTGGAAACACCATTGATCTTGAGTATCATTTTACAAAAAGTTAAACAAACATCATTTTCGAGACTTTGAAATTCATCTTGCGTTTGAACTAAAATGAGGACACCTTTCTTTTAGTGAAAAACTTTGAATATCCGACCCTCGGGTCTAAGTATAAATGTTTCTAACATCGAAAATATCTCAAAACATTTTGGTCCTCGAGGTAGAAAAATTTTGAAACAGATAGTTGCGCTAGTAGGCGCCTTGAAAATACAATCCCTGTAAAAGTACGTCTCGAATTTTATTTTCTAAGATACTCAAGGTTTTCAAAGATAATTCAATGGGCTACAATGCCCAAAAATTTCGAGTAAATACACGGAACATTATAGCGCCGTGGGTCCCACACCGAACCCACCGTGCTAAAAACCAATTACACAAAGGCCCCCAAAGGTCAATGACGGTAGTACTTATCAAAACTCACAAAATCATTTGAAAATACCCAACTACCATCAAAACGGTCAAGGCCAACAACTCGGTTAAAGGAATCGGTTTTCGAAATAAAATTCAGTCGGTAAAATACCGAAAGCTATTACAAAGGAACTCATGCAGCGGATAAAAGAAATACAGTCTAACATGCACAATCCAAAGAACACTACTCCTCATATGAACGAAGTATGAGAGTCAAATAACCACATATCACAAAATCAAAATCCATAAGAGGATTCCGTCACGTAACCAATAATCACAAAAATGGCTCGTGTCACACGAGGCAAAACACAAGGAAGGGAGACTTACATTCACAGTCGCACGAAGATGATGATCGCCCACGATACTAATCACGACCAACAAACTCGGGCGACGCGTCGCGACACGACTCATTCGGACAAAATCCGACGAGACAACAACTCAACAGACACCATCGACCCGACAGCCTAGGTTTCCACAACCTAAGCTCCGATACCATACTGTAACACCCCCAAATCCGCTCAGGGATATTACACGCCGTAGACCCTCTCCTCGAGGATCTACCAGACTGATAACTAAAATCAAACATCTAAACCTCGCCTGTAAGGCTAAAATGACTCACAAGACCGATTTGGTCTTTCAACAGATACATGCAACTCAAATACAACTCATGCCCACGCAGGGGTCAAAATACAACCACACTCGTACAACGGGAAAATATACTGCAGCGGAAAAGAAAATACAACTAGACCAATACGACAACAACGGATCCTCGTGTGATTAGTATCGTTCATCTTTCATCATCCTTCGTGCCGACCCTGTGCTATGCTCCAAAACCCGAATGCAAAATAGACATCCACCCCGAATACTGGGGTTAGCAAACTCCACTGTTTTGCTAGTGCAAGTACAAGTGCAAAAATACGAGCCATACAATACAAGTTCCAAGAACAATAATAATCAGGAATCCTCAAAGATCCAAACGTAAAGAAAAGTACTTCCCGAGGCAAGAGTTTGAGTAAGCATTTCCAAAACCGAAAGATCGCAAATAAGGGAAACAATTTACAAAACGATTTAAAATGCCATCGAGAGTTTTAATAGAAAACAATTTAGGATTATAAAATCCTTCTCTTTCCAAAATTAATAGGTCACAAACAAATGTTTTGTTTTCGCAAATAGGAAATCACCAACAATTTACAGGTCAGAGCCCAACATCACGTGTCCTCAACGGACGTAAAATCAACGAAACATAATCACGCACGCGCATCGCCTAGGACCGGGACGATACCACCGACATCCCACTCGAGGCCTCGAAGGACCCTCCCGAGCTGGCTAGCGAAACAAATCACACACATCTCACGGTTGGATCAATCGCTTGTTGCATCCTCCCGTCAAGCTAGCGAAACAAATCACACACATCTCACGGTTGGATCAATCGCTTGTTGCATCTTGGCCACATGATCACATGCCATGTGCCACCGTAGATTATCTCGAGCTCTCACGGTTGGATCAATCACTTGTTGCATCCTGACCACATGATCACGTGCCATGTGTCACCGTAGACCTTCAACCATATCCACACATTCACACAAATAACATATCATATCAAGGATATTCAAACAATTCGCCCAGAGGCATCAAACACTTAGCAAAACACCACGTCAATCCACAACGCACCGAAATGAAATAATATACGTCCACACACAATACCAAGTGCAACATGAGCACCAAGCATATACATAGAATTCACATAGTTATTCACGAACCACACCAATCACAAAACACACGGTTTTGAAAGAGGGCCTTTAACGAGGCTAACCAAATCTTTTGAAAACTCATTTCAAACAAACAAACAAATCAAGACGATCACCAATCATCATATTCACGAAACAAGAAAAGTATGGACAAGGTACTTGCCTCGAATGACCACAACGCGGAGAATCGGTCGAAGTAGGTTGGCACGAACCGACTACGAACTCGCCGACTCCACCGAACGACAATCCACAACAATGAACTACGAACGAAAACAATAACAACGAAAATGAATTCCAAAGTACGACCCAAAGCCGCTGAATTCAAAGAACAAATGACGAAGGTTCAAGGATTTCCCAAACGCCAAGAACATGATTCGTCCGTCAAAACCCAGCGAATTCCAAGTTGATATATGGATATACAATCCATAGAATATGTTTAACAACATCATTTAACCATAATCGATCCATCGAAAACGGATGAAAAACGAGATCGAGGACAAATCCCCCAAAAAGTCAATTCGAAGGAAAACAAGAAATATACTTCGATTCGACGAAGAAAAATGGATTAAATGATGTTAAACACAAGAATACTACCAAGATTAATCATACCCATCATGAATTAATCAACAACACGGAACGAATCGAACAAAAATGCAAAAACCCCCAAATTCACGGAATTAGGGTTCTAAGGAAGATTACCTTGATTCGCTGGATCAAAGGATGATAACGGATGATTGATTGATGTTATGAACTCAAGAACTTCATGGATTTGTTGTTAAACAACATGGCTTCGTCGCCCATGAATCGCCAGCCGCGGAAGGAGAAGGAAGGAAATGAAAAACGAAGTGAAAAGTGGCTGGTCTGTCATATATATACTGGGCCGGAACTAGCGTGCGCTAGCCTTCCCGGACTAGCGTGCGCTATCGGCCAGTATCGGCCGAGCACTCTCGGCCATGGCCCGCATGACCCGGCACCACCGACCAATTCTGCCGACCATGACTCGTCCGCCCGACTCCCGCTAGCGTGCGCTACGGCCGGAAGCCTGCGCACGCTAGCCGACCCGTCCAAAGAGCCACCGGACTAACAAACTTGCCTGTAACGTCGCTAGTCGGCCGCGGCGTCGATACCTGCCGGTCGTGCGCTACGACCGGCAGATGGCGTGCGTTACTGCCGATCTGGCCGAGTCGAGAACCTCGTAATCCCTCGTCCGGCCCGATGGCGTGCGTTGGTCGACCAAGCTAGGTGCGCTACACTGCCCGGTTAGCGCGCGACTTTCCGGCGATAGCGTGCGCTCGCGGTTCCTGCCATCTGTCCGGCGGTGCCGCAACCGTCCGGCCGATCCCGCAACCGTCGGCCAAAGACCCGACCACTGTGGCTCGACGACCCGATTTCCCAAAACATACGGAACGAACACGACGAAAAGTTCGCGGACAACATCAACGGCCCGAAATGAAAACATAATACCATAATTAATCATACGCGACCAAGAAACGGGTCGAGACAACAATTACAGATACGGATACCCGTAACTTTCAAGAAATTACAAAATGGCCCAAAACGCCCGGAAATCACGATACGTGATCGAATAACCAAACGGAAGTTCACAACACGTCTAACAAAGTTAAACGGACTTACGGGAAACTCGAAACAGCAGTTTCGAATGAGATTCGCAAGAACCGAACTCGAGTGCGGAAAAGTCATTAAAAAGCACGGAACTCAACAACACGACTCCGAAACGAACTCGGATGTCAAAAAGTGTAGAATTAATCATTCTCAGAATGACGAAACGGTCATGAGCGAGTCGTCAAAACGGACTTCGGCTGAAAAAAGAAATTTACCGAAAATCGAAAATTGTGGATATTACAACCACAACACCAATCATATAGATAGAAAGTATCACATCGTTCGAGAGATGGTTGAAAAGGGATATGTTTCGTTGCAAAGAGTAGACTCAGAAGACAATGTCTCTGACCCGCTGACTAAGTCGTTATTTCAGGCTCTCTTGGAAAGACATCTGAAGAACATGGGTATTGGATACCATGATGTGTGTCATTAAGTGCAAGTGGGAGATTGTTAGGAATATACCCTCGAATTCCACTCAGGGGATGAGAGAGAAGGGGCATTGTATTATCAATAAAAGGCAATATGATTCATTCACTATTTATTGTATTTCAAATACATTTTTGATTTGGTAAACATTGAAGTGAAGTCCATGTAAATAAGAGCAAACATTCCACTCTCTTTATTGGATAAGAGAGAAGTGCACTGGAAGTGTTTAGGGATTATTACGTAAACTGTTCCTAAATCGATAAACTTAATCGGGCATTCAGTTTTGAGTAAGACTTGTATAACTGATTCTAGGACATGTGCATGTCTTGATAGCATAGTTATAGATATATCGGTGGGACCAGCATACTCAAAAATGACTCATACTTGATTTAGTCACACGGTATTCACTCTTGGAGAGTCGATGACGAATCGAAAGCTTCTGATAGTATACGTGGACCTTTGACTTGAGGGTTCAGTAAGAGATGTGTTTGTGATGTTTAGTTTGTCATTATAGTAGTTAGGGATGTCAACTTTATCCATACTCGATCCTACCCGCGAAATCGGGTCGGGTATCGGTCGAACCCAAAATTTTATGATCGGGTACGGGTAGGGTATGGGTATAGTATATTACCCGAATACCCGATCCGATTACCTGATCCGTGTACCCATTTGAATTATATAAATAGATTATTATTATATATTATACATAAATATTATATTGTATTATAAATTATATATATTATTATATAAAATATTATGTTTTAAATATTTATTGTACTACATTGAATTTATTAATTACATTATATGTGTATATGATATATATTGAAAGTATTTATATTCTTAAGTATAGGGTATACGGGTACCCGAATACCTATTGGGTACCCGATTACCCAATGGGCAATACCCGAACCCGATCCGAATCAAATAGGGTAGGGTATGGACGAGGCATACCCGTACCCTACCCGACCCATTGACATCCATAATAGTAGTTAGACTCGTTTGCTTAATTGCTGGGTCAACCTCGAAATGCGGACTATACGGGCAGGTAGCAGTCTTTACTGTACGCCAAGAAAGGATTCTATCTCCTGTTGGTAATCTGGTGAATGTCCTATACGGTTAATGGCAAATAAGATCATAAGTCTTTGGCCAAAGAATTCTGATCTAGTCGTATTGGATACACTAGTAATCAGTCGGTCTTGATTTGCATTAACACATGTACAGTATCTAGTCAATAGTAGGGTTTGACTTTACCGTGACCCGAAGACTTGATCGGGACATATGATGAAGGGTCTATACGTATATGGTATTAAAAACATAATGGTTCTGGAATAATCCCTCCATTTGTTCTTAGTCGGGGTTTACAGTGCGGCCCGCTAGGCTGGCTAAGTGCTGCCACCACTCATTGGTTCCTCCCAATGCCGGCTGAGACGGAACTACAGAGTTGACGGACTAATAAGAATTTATCATCTCTCTATTAATATTAGATATTGGATATTTAATTATAATTTATTGGATAAATCAAATAGCGGTCTTATGAATTGAAATTAAGTAATTGGGTAATTAATTTAATTCGGAAATAATATTTCTTAGAGAAATATATTTGTATTTGATATATCAAATTAATTAGATTAATTAATTAGTATAAATACATTAGTGATAAAATGGAATGTTTTCAACGGATTTGTTTGACGAATGTCCGGTACACGAGCCGAGGAACTCGGCCCGTTTCCTAGCACTTTCCTCATGCGTAAGGTGTGTCCTCAAAGGGAGGAAGACAAAAAGGAAATGTGTAAGGTGCCCTATGCTTCGGCGGTGGGTATCCTCATATACGCTATGATTTGTACTAGACCGGACATATCCTATGCTATAAGCATAGTAAGTCAGTTTCAGTCAAATCCAGGGCAGGAACATTGGAATGCTGTAAAGAACATTCTTAAGTACCCGAAGAGAACTAAAGACTTGGTTCTTATGTACGGAGATGGAGAACTAAAACCAAAGGTTTATACAGATTCATATTTTTTCGGGAGACGTGGGTGCGAAGATGTCCACTTCATGGTATATCTTTACTCTGAATGGTGGAGCAGTATCTTGGAGAAGTGTCAAGGTAGCCGCGACTGCAACCTCTACATGTCAAGCCGAATATCAAGCAGCCACGGAGGCTGTTAAAGAAGCTTTTTAGATTAAGAAGTTCACGTGAGGAACTTCAAGTGATTCCGAATGCAGAGAAACCCGTGACGCTGTTTTGAGACAATGATGGAGCTGTCGCAGAGGCTAAGGAGCCTAGGGCTCACCACAACACCAAACATATTGAGATAAAGTGTCATTTTGTTAGAAAAGTGGTTCAGAAAGGAAATATTATACTGCAGAGAATAGACACAACAAATAATGTTGTTGATCCACTGAGCAAGCCACTATCTCAGATGGTCTTAGAGCGACATCTGTAGAGTATGGTATTAGATACCATAGTTTGTGGCATTGAGTGCAAGTAGGAGGTTGTTCAGAATATGCCCTCGAATGCCACCCAGAAGATGACAGAGTGAGATGAACGTTTGTTAAATAAGGCATTTATTATTACTATATTATTGTATACTACTGGCATTGTGATTTGGTATATATAATAATAGTTCTTGCATTCGAGAGCAAACATTCCACTCCTTATGGAGATAAGGAAATAGGTACTGGAAGTGTTTAGGGCTCGAATGCTTAATTGGTTTGCAAGTCAATAAAACTTAACTGGGCTGTAAATTTAGACAAGCCTTGTATAACGTGTACTTTGACATGTAGAGTGCCTGTCTTCACTAAGGATTAGTGGGAGAACACATTATAGGTATGCTAATGGGATTAGTATACTGGAACACGACTCACCTCGATTTGGTCACTGGAATTGTCAATGACCGAATCGAAAGGTTGTGATAGGAATACGTAGATCTTTGACTTGAGATTTTAGTAGGAGATGTTATTGTGACATTAAGTTAGTCATTAGAGTAGTTCGATCCAATCACCGGTTGGTGGGGTCAACCTTGAAATGCAACTTAGTGTACAAGTATCAACTTGGTGGGGTCGGACCTACCTGGTACCACAAAAAACTGTTCGTATTCGCAAGTAACGAACTCCAGAAGCCCCATAGAATGCTACGTGGCACCATACATTATTGGATTTCGACCATACTCACAAGTACCGAATCCAGAGGCATCGTCAAGCCTTACCTGATTAAACCCATCGCCACAGCAATCCACAACACACACCAACCATCACAACATATCACGACGAACAACACACATTTTACATAACATATCTAATCGTTCAATAACACATCATAATATACGTCCAAGTGTATAATTCAATCAACATGGTCATTATGCCCAACACAACTCCATAACACATGAATATTTCACAACTCATCGAAATACACATCCAAGTATATTTTTAAACCAACACAACATACAATCATTGCAGTTTCATTTTAAGAAACAATCGAACACCAACATCATAAGAATATACCAACAACGACAATTTACATAATACACAATCAACAAGAATAAATGAACCATCATAATTCCATTTCACAACTTCAATCCACGTGATAGAAATTGTATAGGCAAGAATACTTACCTCAGAATCAACACGCAAATACTCCAACGAACACGGCTAAATCGGACAGCCTCGAAAACCTACAACCTCCGTGAGAAAAAACAGCAACACAAACACTACGAGAATAAGAACCAATAACGACTGAAAACACACCCAACAACTGAAGGAAACTCATTAAAATATTTAATCGAACATTAAATGTTCAAGGTTTCCCCAAGAACTCAAAAATCATCAACCAGGTTGAGCCAATCGTATATATGGATATACAATCCATAGAATAGAATTAAAACATTATTTAACACCAAGCGATTCATCAAAATCAGATTGAAATCAAGACCAACAACTACCCCCAAAAAGTTAATTCTTGGGAAATCAAGAAAAAAACCTTTATTCGGTGAAGAACAACGGATTAGATGATGTCATAATCACTTAAGACCCTCCAAAACACCTTGGGATGGAGCAAAATAGTCCATGAATCCGAACCCTATACCAGATCGTCCGTCCACCGCGAGAAGAAGTAAGATGAAGAATACGGTTAAAAATCCAACTGTCCCATTTTATACTAATGGATACGCACGACCGATCATGCACGACCAACTGCTCATGCGTTTTGTAATACCCAGTTGTGAATTCATTAATTATCATTCAGTAATTGCCACTCAAAAATTTTTTCACTCAGTAATAATCATTCATCATTCATGTTCATTCATTTCGTGTTCATCGTTCGGCGTATCATGGAGTCGTGTATCAGTTGTTATTCATCATTCATCACTGTTCGGGATCGAGACGAGAATATTTTCATCATCATCATCATATGTTGATAGTATGTGTGTGAGATAGCGCACGCTATGTACTCCTGTTAGCGCGCACTAATGGAGTATAGGTAGCGCACACTATGCATCAGCATTAACGCACGCTAGCGCAATTGTGATAGACAGTCCAGTAGGTACTGGACTGAAATTGGAAATTCATAGCGCACGCTATAAGTGGATAATAGCATACACTAATTGTACTGGTAGTGCATGCTGAGTTTTGGGTGTAGCGCACGCTATCGCAAGCAGGTCAGAGGACATGAGATTCTGGACTCCAGTTGCTGTGTATCAACATCAGTTAGCGCATGCTAACATTTTGGGCTAACGCACGCTATTGGGAAGGCGTTAGCGCACGCTATTGGGAAGGCGTTAGTGCACGCTATTGGGAAGGCGTTAGCGCACGCTACCAAGTTTGTAGCGCACGCTAACGAGGCAGACAGAGCTCACTGGACTGCCCGGTTAACCACTAGCGCATGCTAAATATCAGGGCTTAGCGTGCGCTAATCTGGGATCAGTATATATAGGACAGTTCAGTCCAGTTTCATCATTTCTTCATTTCTCCTCCTTCTCTCGACGATTTTGGGCAATTTCGGATGATTTGGAGAGGTCTTTTCGAGCTGCAATCATCTAGCATCATCTTCAAGCTCCTAGTTCAGATTTATCATCATTTCATCCTCTCCAATTCATCACATCAAGGTAACTTTTCATTTGAATCTTGAATTTCGGGATTTGAAGGTTTTCTTCCCGATCTCTAGGAGTTAGCTTGCTATCATGATGGAATATGTTGATTATGGATTATCTACCTTGAATACTTGTATTCTTATGGATTCATTGATGTAATTTTCGGAATTTGTGAATATTTGGAATTGTTCAAGAACACCTTGGTTGTTGAATTTGGAATTTGGGGGTTTTCGACTAGATGTTGTCGTAATCTCGAATGAAGTATTCCTATTGGATTATTAATGGTATTAATGAGGTTTTGTTGGATTGAATCATTCATTGGAAGTTGGTTTTCGGCATAATTGAGTTTTGGTTGTAAACAATTAGAGATTGTTTACAACGTGTTTGTTAGATTGCCCCAAGGAGTTTGGGTAGTGTTGTATCGACCTTATGAGTTGATTTTGATTATACGTGGATATGTATATTAAGCGAATCATTGGTAATTATGTTATTCAAGGTTGTTCGAGGACCGATAATCACTTCAAGGATGTTGTTCGTGGAAGGACTTTCTCGCCTTCGGTTCGAGGCAAGTTTTATACTTGTACTGGTCAATGAGATTAATGTTATCGTATATGTGTATGAATATGTTGTATGATTCCAAGACTTGGTCTCTTCATGAATTCATTGATATTAAATGAATCGTTCGATACGATACTCTTCGGCAATTATGCCAAATGTTTATTATTGTTCATTAATCGCCGGTTCAAGGCATTGGGGTACTCGTTGTTAACGTTATTCCCGATAGCCGGTCCGCGGTATCGATATATCGATTGTTGTTGTTAATATTGATGTCGATCTAAAACATTGTTGTAATCATTGGTATAAATGTTGGTGTCCTGTCATTCATGTTGTATTGGCTGATTGAAGGCCTTGTCGTATTCGTTCTCATCTTCGTCGTCGGTAGCCGATTAAAGGTGACGAGGCATTCATTATATCATTCTAATCGATTGGACGTTCTAAGGTATTCGAGGTGCTCAATCATTCATTGTATCATTGTTATCTATTGGTCGTTCTAAGGCAATCAGGGTACTCAATCATTCATTATATCATTGTTATCGATTGGCCGTTCTAAGGTAATCGAGGTGCTCAATCATTCATTGTATCATTGTTATCGATTGGCCGATCTAAGGCAATCGAGGTACTCAATCATTCGTTGTATCATTGTTATCGATTGGCCGTTCTAAGGCAATCGAGGTATTGAATCATCCGCTGCATCATTGTTATCGGTTGGCCATTCTAAGGCAATCAAGGTATTGAATTGGGGCTGTCGAGGATAGTTCCCATCCGTTGTGTCGTTGTTATCGATTAACCATTCTAAGGTAATCGAGGTATTGAATTGGGACCACCGAGGACGATGCCCATCCGTGAGTTATCATTATCGTGTTGGCCGACTCAAGGCAGCACACTATCATTCTTGTGAATTCGGTAATCTTGGGATCGTTGCCGTTTATGATTAATTGTGTTTTGGAGGCTAGTCTAGACTAGTGCTCGATGGGGTAAGTTTGGTGGGGCATGAACCTTCGTAGTTGTTTCCCCCAACACCTACAGCTCAGTAGGTCAATGGCCATTGGATGGTTTCATTATGGGGTAAGTTTGGTGGGTCCTGAACCTTCGTGGTTGTTTCTCTCAACACCTACAACTCAGTAGGTCAACGGCCATTTGATGGTTTCATTATGGGGTAAGTTTGGTGGGGCCTGAACCTTTGCGGTTGTTTCCCCCAACACCTACAGCTCAGTAGGTCAACGGCCATTGGATGGTTTCATTTTTGATACGGTTTCGTGTCGTGGCTTCGGCCTTCATTGTTATAGCTTCGGGATGGTTTGGTTCATCTTCATGTAATTCATTGGGATTCATATTTAATTCAGTTCTGGTTTGGTTCATCTTCATGTAATTCATTGTGATTTATATTTAATTCAGTTCTGGTTTGGTTCATGTTGTGTAGTTCATTGTGGTACTCTATGATTATGATTTTTCATTACGCACTTATGTTTTAACCTGTTGAACAGGTATTAATAGTATGTCGTGGGCATAATGTTTCACGAATGCTCGGTTCTTACCTTGGTTTGTGAGCATCTCGTATTATTATTATTATTATTATTATTATTATACCGTTTCATTCTGCCTTTGGATGCATATCATGTTATACATGTATTTGATGTTCATTATCTGAATGACTGACCCCGTGGGGGTGGAACATGTTTTCATATTTTAGGTGCTTGCAAGGAGAGAGTTGAGACACAGGGGCATGATGATGGCGACGAGGCATTCGAGCGATACAAGTCCGAGTTGTTCATGTTGGTTAGTCTTTTGGAGTGTACTCCAGCTGTGTTTGTCGTTGTCATGTTGTATTATCCGAGCAAGGCTCGCGGATGTCATTGTATTTCATTTTAGGCATGTAGGACCACTTTTGTCATTGAAATTCCTTATCGAAATATTATGTCGGGTATCATAGTAGGGACTGTGATCTCCTTTGTTGGTTAATTTGATGTATTTTAATCATGTTTGCCTGGTGGATCTCCTGGCGTGGGGTCTACGGCACTGTAATAACCCAATAGGATTTGGGGGTGTTACAGAAGATGGTATCAGAGCATTGGGCTATGAGATACCCTGATATGTGAGTTAAGTGCTAAGGATAAACTCATTCATTAGTCAACAATCCTCA
Organism: Orobanche coerulescens; assembly: GCA_033398695.1. NCBI lineage: Eukaryota > Viridiplantae > Streptophyta > Magnoliopsida > Lamiales > Orobanchaceae > Orobanche > Orobanche coerulescens. The sequence continues at coordinate 11,485,945 of CM065819.1, forward strand.
ATCATCATTTTGATCTTATCGATCATGTTAATTCATTAATCACTCAGTCAATCTCATTGCTCAGTTGTTGATATTGTGGATTGAATTATCAATCCTGTTAACTCATTCAAGATAATCATTTCAGGAATTTCATCAGATAATCATGTCACCTCACTTGATCTTTCATGCGATCTTATCATATTCCGGCGTAATGTCGACGATCATTTTATTGCATTATTAATGCATTCATTGTGATAAGCGTGTATGCTCATTATTATCATTCCATAACATAACCATAATATGATATTCATGCGGGATCTATAATTATCATGTGACCGTCGTGCTTCAGCATGGATAGAGCTGTCAGAGGACGCAGGGGGAGAGGTTGCGGTGCGGGCCGAAACCCAGGATTTCGTGTGAATGCCCACGCGAATGCGGGGGATAACAAGTGTTCATCAGTTAGGTATGTTACTCATTCACTGTCATATAACCATTCACTGTCAGGGAGTCGTACCCGAGAAGTGGCTCTATCGGAAGGTGTTCGGGTGGACCCATTCATATGCATGCAGGGCCTGATGGCCCAGATGACTCAGATGACGCGTCTGATGGAGACCACACAGACCTCGATGGTTCGTGGTCCACCACAGCAGGGATTCCAGGTGCCATTTCATGGGCAAACTGTAGGAGTGAATCAGATTGTTGGCGATATCTCTCGTTAGAGGCCGCCTACCTTTGAGGGTTTGTCGGAACCAGCTGATATTGTTCATTGGCTTGAGCATTTTGATAAACTCTTCGACATGGTTCAGTATCCGGAAGAGAGTAACGTAGCAGTAGCGGCTTACTACTTGAGTAAGGGTGCTTATTCGTGGTGGCTTTCTGTGAAACCCACCGATCGTGATTGTGTTTAGGGTATATTCAAGACTCTCATGTTAGAGAGGTATTATCCAGCTCCACTTCGTGAGGCCAAGTTGTCAGAGGTTTTGAACCCCGAACCCATCGAGGACGAGGGTGTTATTGTCATTGCTGAGAAGTTTCAGGGACTTCTTCAGTTTGCTTTGTCTATTATCCATACTGAGGTGGATAAGATCAAATATTTTAGCAAGAGGATAAATTCGTAGTTGAGGATGCAGTTGTTCAATCACAATTGTAATTCACTTAGTGATTTCATCGAGAAGGCTCTTGGAGAAGAGCTTTTGATCAAGGAGCTTACTCAGAAGCATCCTTTAGTTTCTTCTGGTGGGAGGACGAGGATGTCAGTTCGTTCTGAGGGACATCAGGATCCGACATCCAAGAGGTCATTTTCTAGCCGTCTTCATGCTGAGAAAGCATCTTCCTCTCAGACGAAGAGTTCGACTGTTGTTTTCTTTAACTGTGATTCAGCAGGACACGTTAGCACTCGGGGTACGGTGTCAGCTATTGTTTGTTTTCTGTGTGGGAGGTAGGGACACCGGCAGAAATACTGTAGGAGCTCTAGTGCCGGTAGATCTCGAGAGGGCTCACAAGACTCCAGAGACTTTGTTACTCTAGCCCGTGCATCATCCAGGGGTCCTATCAGGCTTCGAGAGCTAGAGGTAAGGACCTTCATCACCGGTTTTGAAAAAGTTAATTCTTGCTCGGAAATAAGATAATCATTCATTCCATTTGTCGTTCATTCATTCATATAATTCATTCATCATACATCAATCATGTTGAGACTTATAATTATCAGACTAATCATTCACTTCACGGGGAACGCAGGTTCTAATCATTTCATTTGAGTTATCACTCATTGCGTTATTATTTCACCTCGATGAGTCATTCTTGATCCTTGTTGGATTTCGATTCATCATCATTCGTTGCGATCATTCATATTCTTGTGACCTTCCGGGATCATATTGAGCGGTGAGTTAAGATTTGGGTCTACCTTGAATTGATGGGACCGAGGAGATTGATGATATGGAAGATTTTGAGATGTAGCCTTGTTTTTCGGATGACTGTGTAACTCAATCCGTAATGATGTCTTATGGTTGTGGATCATTTAATGTTGATCTATTTTATAATGATCGTATTTGAGAATCTTGAGATTTTGAGATCGTTTAATGCATTCCTTTTTGGTGTTGTACCAAGATTTCGTGATAATTTGGGTGATTGTTCATGGTGATTCGAGACGTCAAGTCATGAGGACCTGGGCGTGTGATTGATATGGTTCCGAGGACTATATGTGCATTGTTGTTTTTCTTTTGAGGCCTGAATCAGTGTTCGTATAGGCGTCCGTTGCCGATGGGCGGAGTGTATATGCCGGTGTTACGAGTCATGGGGTTGGCCCAGTTGTGCAGGCGAAGTGGTTCGTGTTAGGGAGTATTCCTGGAGATGTCGTTTTCAGATTGTGATGGATAGTTCAAATCCCGAGTTGTTTACCCTTAGTTTCGAGGACGAAACTCTTTTTAAGGGGGGGAGTATATAATACCCGGTTGTGAATTCATTAATTATCATTCAGTAATTGTCACTCAGAAATTTTTTCACTCAGTAATAATCATTCATCATTCATGTTCATTCATTTCGTGTTCATCGTTCGGCATATCATGGAGTCGTGTATCAGTTGTTATTCATCATTCATCACTGTTCGGGATCGAGATGAGAATATTTTCATCATCATCATCATATTTTGGTAGTATGTGTGTGAGATAGCACACGCTAATGGAGTATAGGTAGCGCACGCTATGCATCAGCATTAGCGCACGCTAGCGCAATTGTGATAGACAGTCCAGTAGGTACTGGACTGAAATTGGAAATTCGTAGTACACGCAATAAGTGGATACTAGCGTATGCTAATTGTACTGGTAGCGCACGCTGAGTTTTGGGTGTAGGGCATGCTATCGCGAGCAGATCAGAGGACAGGAGGTTCTGGACTCCAGTTCCTGGGTATCAACATCAGTTGGCGCACGCTAACATTTTGGGCTAACGCACGCTATCGGGAAGGCATTAGCGCACGCTACCAAGTTCGTAGCGCACGCTAACGAGGCAGTCAGAGCTCACTAGACTGCCCGGTTAACCGCTAGCGCACGCTAAATATCAGGGCTTAGCGTGCGCTAATCTGGGATCAGTATATATAGGTCAGTTCAGTCCAGTTTCGTCATTTCTTCATTTCTCCTCCTCCTCTCGACGGTTTTGGGCGATTTCGGACGATTTGGAGAGGTCTTTTCGAGCTGCAATCATCTAGCATCATCTTCAAACTCCTAGTTCAGATTAATCATCATTTCATCCTCTCCAATTCATCAAATCAAGGTAACTTTTCATTTGAATCTTGAATTTCGGGATTTGAAGGTTTTCTTCCCGATTTCTTCGAGTTAGCTTGCTATCATGATGGAATATGTTGATTATGGATTATCTACCTTGGATACTTATATTCTTATGGATTCATTGATGTAATTTTCGGAATTTGTGAATATTTGGAATTATTCATGGACACCTTGGTTGTTGACTTTGGAATTTGGGGGTTTTGGACTAGATGTTGTCGTAATCTCGAATGAAGTATTCCTATTGGATTATTAATGGTATTAATGAGGTTTTGTTGGATTTAATCATTCATTGGAAGTTGGTTTTTAGCGTAACTGAGTTTTGGTTGTAAACAATTAGAGATTGTTTACAACGTGTTTGTTAGATTGCCCCAAGGAGTTTGGGTAGTGTTGTATCGACCTTCTGAGTTGATTTTGATTATACGTGGATATGTATATTAAGGGAATCATTGGTAATTGTGTTATTCAAGGTTGTACGAGGAGCGATAATCACTTCAAGTACGTTGTTCGTGGAAGGACTTTCTCGCCTTCGGTTCAAGGCAAGTTTTATACTTGTACTAGTCAATGAGATTAATGTTATCGTATATGTGTATGAATATGTTGTATTCCGAAACTTGGTCTCTTCATGAATTTATTGATATTAAAGGGATCATTCGATATGATACTCTTTGGCAATTATGCTAAATATTTATTCAATCAATCGGAGGCGCTCTGCTGGGCTGTAATATTGTTCATTAATGGACGGTTCAAGGCATTGGGGTACTCATTGTTAATGTTATGCCCGATAGCCGGTTCGCAGTATCGATGTATCAATTGTTGTTGTTAATATTGATGTCGATCTAAGACATTGTTGTAATCATTGGTATAAATGTTGGCGTCCTGTCATTCATGTTGTATTGGCCGATTGATGGCCTTGTTGTATTCGTTCTCATCTTCGTCGTCGGTAGCCGATTAAAGGTGCCGAGGCATTCATTGTATCATTGTTATTGATTGGCCATTCTAAGGTAATCGAGGTGCTCAATCATTCATTATATCATTGTTATCGATTGGCCGTTCTAAGGCAATTGAGGTACTCAATCATTCATTGTATCATTATTATCGATTAGCCGTTCTAAGGTAATCGAGATGCTCAATCATTCATTGTATCATTGTTATCGATTGGCCGTTATAAGACAATCGAGGTACTCAATCATTCGTTGTATCATTGTTATCAATAGGCCATTCTAAGGCAATCGAGGAATTGAATCATCCACTGCATCATTGTTATCGGTTGGCCATTCTAAGGCAATCGAGATATTGAATTGGGGCTGTCGAGGATAGTTCCCATCTGTTGTGTCGTTGTTATCGATTGACCATTCTAAGGTAATCGAGGTATTGAATTGGGACCGCCGAGGACGGTACCCATCCATGCGTCATCATTATCGTGTTGGCCGACTCAAGGCACCACACTATCATTCTCGTGAATTCGGTAAACTTGGGATCATTTCCGTTTATGATTAATTATATTTTGAAGGCTAGTCTCGGGGAGTGCTCGATGGGGTAAGTTTGGTGGGGCCTAAACCTTCGTGGTTGTTTCCCCTAACACCTACAACTCGGTAGGTTAACAGCCATTGGATGGTTTCATTATGGGGTAAGTTTGGTGGGGCCTGAACCTTCGCGGTTGTTTCCCCCAACACCTACAGCTCAGTAGGTCAACGACCATTGGATGGTTTCATTTTGATACAGTTTCGTGTCGTGGCTTCGGCCTTCATTGTTACAGCTTCGGGCTGGTTTGGTTCATCTTCATGTAATCCATTGTGATTCATATTTAATTCAGTTCTAGTTTGGTTCATCTTCATGTAATTCATTGTGATTCATATTTAATTCAGTTCTGGTTTGGTCCATGTCGTGTAGTTCATTGTGGTACTCTATGATTATGATTCGCCGTTGGGCACTTATGTTCTAACCTGTTGAACAGGTATTAATAGTATGTCGTGGGCATAGTGTTTCACGAATGCTTGGTTCTTACCTTGGTTTGTGAGCATCTCATATTATTATTATTATTGTACCGTTTCATTATGCCTTTGGATGCATATCATGTCATACACGTATTTGATGTTCATTATATGGATAACTGACCCCGTGGGGGCGGAACATGTTTTCATGTTTTAGGTGCTTGCGAGGAGAGAGTTGAGACACAGGGGCATGATGATGGCGATGAGGCATTCGAGCGATACTAGTCCGAGTTGTTCATGTTGGTCAGTCATTTGGAGTGTACTCCAGATGTGTCAGTCGTTGTCATGTTGTATTTTCCAAGCAAGGATCGTGGATGTCATTGTACTTCATTTTGGCCATGTAGGCCCACTTTTGTCGTTGAAATTCCTTATTGGAATATTGTGTCGAATATCATAGTAGGGACTCTGATCTCCCTTGTTGGTTAATTTGATGTATTTTAGTCATGTTAGCTTGGTGGATCTCCTGGCGTGGGGTCTCTTGTGTCGATATTTATACGTCTCAACAGGCGATCACCTCAGAAACTGGGCGACCGAGCCGGAGCCCAGCCGCCAATGCAGATTGGCCGACCGAAGGTTCCAGGACAAGTCCCGGTGCCGAGCGATCGACATCTAAGGCGATCGTCTCTCGGTACTTGGCGATCGACCCCTGGTGACCGACCCAATGACGACCGCCTCATGCCAAGCAAGGCCAACGATCGTCCAGTCGGCAACGGCCTAAGATCGGACAGAGTCCCACATGCAGATCCGGAAAAGGCGCCACAGCACATAGATCGTTGACCACAGCCTGTCAGCATCTTCCCACCAACCGATAGAACCGCCGAAAGGTGTACAGTGGGACCGCCCGTGACAGCAACTCAGGACGCGTGCTGGCTCCTCATTGAACCGCATACCGATCACAAAGCAGTGCAGCTTTAAGGCGCATGACCCATGTGACATAAAGACGATCGCCCCTTATTATATTATAAGAAAGGCGATCGCCCGTCAGGAAAAGAGCATCTCAGCTCCTGTAAATAGAAGGCTTCCTGCACTTGGACAGAGGCTTGGCTTTTTCGGTTCTCACTCTTGGCAAAGCTATACACTTCGGAAAAACTTCTCTCTCAGCACCTCTTACACGAAAGACGGTCGGCAGAGACGAAACCAGAACTCCCAGCAGTTCAAGAACTCAGAGCAACTCTAGTTCTTCCGGCAAGCACTCAACAGCTAGATAATAGGATCTTTTACACTCATTGTAATGACATTCTTACATTAATACTTATATCCCCGAATATTTGTATTAATAACATCTCGCGAGAGCATTCAAGCCCGGGCCTAACAAACCCGGCAAATCTTGTGTTTTTCCATTCCTTCGGACGTGCTCTCGCAATTTACTATTGCTCGACCGTTCCAGCAATATCTATCTTTGGATAATATTTCGGGCAACAACAGGGTCCACGGCACTGTAATAACCCAATAGGATTTAGGGGTGTTACATGTTTGGTCGTGATCAAGTTCATTAGTCAAAACATGCAGGGACGCATGAGCACATGCTCGTGTGCCAGGCCGTGCGTCAGGCGATGCATCCTTCACTGCCCGAGCACTGGTGTGATGCACGAGCAAAGCACGAGAACCTGCTCATGTGCCTACTCATGTGCTGTAAACGAAGGCTAGAGTCCAGCCCGATATGGTTCTAAAAGAACCTGAAATAAAACTAATTAGAAAGGAAGGGATCACACGAGCCAACAATACCTTCAAATAGGCAAAACGGCAATAGAATACAACATGTCGTATCACACGCACATGCACATGATCTGTACGACTTACGCAACGACAAGTCATACCCAAAAAAAACTAGAACATGGTCCACTATACAGTACACAACATAGAAATAATTCTAAACAATCGTCATCGAAAAATTTTACGGTACAAAATGACAAAAAATTCAAGGTAAATGGAAATAAAAAATATTACATAGGATACATTTTGGTAAAAACAAGGATATGAGTTATATACAATCTGTGACATTTTAGATCATCGAATATCGAGGATGATTGTTGGTGATGGTTTTTGACATCGAGATTACTAGCCGAGCGATCGCCAGGAGGCTCCCATTCGCAAGAAGAGGCGCTCGCCAGCCGGGGCACCTCTATTTTCGATCGCATAAGCAGCGACCCGTCATGGAGACCGGGGCAGTCCGGCCCCAGCCACGAGACGATGGAGATCGAGTCCATCACCAGGAGTTCGGCGTATCCAACTCCCAGAAGGCAGGCCAACCGTCTGGATCCTCCTCACCAAAGAACCGAGGTCGGCGACCGCGGAGTCAGGAGATCGGTACACGATCGCCTCACCTCCCACTCCGAAAGCCGAGCCACGATCGACCAAGCTACAGCGATGGCTGCGATGCAACGCCAGCTCGACGACATGAAGGCGCTCCTGGAATCTGGGGCAGGCGCCAAGAGAAAGATCACCGGGCCGAGCGAGCCACTCGCGGTCCACATCGAGCTCGCTCCTGTGCAGCGTAGGGTCGCTCTTCCCAAAACACCTTTGTACGAGGGGAGGTCGGACCCCGAGACTCACCTGAGCAAGTTCCGCATCTACATGACCGGGTGTGGGGCATCCGACACGACCAGGTGCCGAATGTTCCCGCTGACGCTGGACGACCTTGCCCACAGGTGGTACACCTCGTTATCGCCGCGATCCATCAACTCCTTTGATCAACTGGCGAACAGCTTCACAGCTTACTTTGCCGCCAAGGTCGCTCGGACGGAAGGTCCCCATCACATGATGCAAATCAGGCAAGGAGAAGAAGAGTCCGACGCGAACTACATCGACCGGGTAGACGAGATCATCCTCAATGGCGAGCCCGTATGCGACGAGATCGCCCTATACTCGGTCCTAGGGGGATTCCATGGTCTTTCGCCTATGTTCAGGCATCTTACGAAGGACCATCCCCTAACCTACGCGATCTTCCGCACTAAAGCCGCAGACTTTCTGGCAGCCGAACGACAATCACCAGTCTTCCAGCCTGATCGCCATTATCATGCAACATCATCAAAACCGGAGGACTCATTTCGCCATCTACAGTTCATCATCTAACATGTTGGACTAAGGCACGAGATCACCTCCCCCGCACAACGTACACCATCGAAGGTCGGCATTTGACATGACGATCTGAGGTGGAAGAGTGCAGCCATGGTCCTGGTGCTCGATGGAACCGACTACTTAGTCCATGCAAGGTTCCTTTGGGCTGAGATCGCTCGCCCTTCGTTTAAATACGAGGCGGGCGTAGTCGAAGTACCCTCCAAGTGAATCAGTGGACACGATCGCCCGCCCTCGAAGGTCCGTCATTTAACATGGTGGATCCTTCACGGACAATGCGATGCGTCACTACCCCCGTCTCAATGTATACCGTCGAGGATTGCCATCTAACATGACGATCTGAGGTAGAAAAGAGCTAACTAGCCTCAGACGTGGAGTCGATTAATCCGACGATGCCCCACGCAAGGACTCCTCTAGACCAAGACCGCATGCCCTTCGTATAAATACGAGGCGAGGCGCAGCCTAACGGAGGACCCTCACAATAAAATGAGTCGCGAGACAGACAATGTCGCTCGCGCGCAAGACATGGTCATGGAATCGGTCAATCGAACTCCGCGACTGTGCATGATTCCTCAACGACGAAGCAATCAGCTTTCTACGAGGGATCGGCCAAAATTGTTTATTGCAGGTACAAGACCGAAGATAGCTAGCCAATCGACCAGATCGCCCAAGTCCGAAACCAAAGTCCGCTCAACGGATCGCCCGTCTTCACCCTACATGATCGCCAACAAGAACCACCTCGCCCCATGTCTTCAACATCGGAGCAAGCTAGGGGGCAATTGTTGTGTCGAGATTTATACGTCTCAACAGGAGATCGCCTCAGAGACCGGGCGACCGAGCCAGAGCCCAGCCGCTAAGGCATATTGGCCGACCGAAGGTCCCAGGACAAGTCCCGGTGCCGAGCGATCGACATCTAAGGCGATCGTCTCTCGGTACTTGGAGATCGACCCCTGGTGACCGACCCAATGATGACCGCCTCATGCCAAGCAAGGCCAACGATCGTCCAGTCGGCAAAGGCCTAAGCTTGGACAGAGTCCCACATACAGATCCGGAAAAGGCGCCGCAGCACATGGATCGTTGACCACAGCCTGTTAGCATCTTCCCACCAACCGATAGACTCGCCGAAAGGTGTACAGTGGGACCGCCCGTGACAGCAACTCAGGACGCGTTCTGGATCCTCATTGGACCGCATGACTAATCACAAGCTAGCCGCAGCGAGCTTTAAGGCGCATGCCCATGTGACATAAAGACGATCGCCCCTTATTATATTACAAGAAAGGCGATCGCCCGTCAGGAAAAGAGCATCTCAGCTCCTATAAATAGAAGGCTTCCTTCACTTGTACAGAGGCTTGGCTTTTTCGGTTCTCACTCTTGGCAAAGCTATACACTTCGGAAAAGCTTCTCTCTCATCACCTCTTACACGAAAGACGGTCGGAAGAGACGAAACCAGAACTCCCAGCAGTTCAAGAACTCAGAGCAACTCTAGTTCTTCCGGCAAGCACTCAACAGCTAGATAATAGGATCTTTTACACTCATTGTAATGGCATTCTTACATTAATACTTGTATCCCCGAATATTTGTATTAATAACATCTCGCGAGAGCATTCAAGCCCGGGCCTAACAAACCTAGCAAATCTTGTTTTTCCATTCCCTCGGACGTGCTCTCGCAATTTGCTATTGCTCGACCGTTCCAGCAATATCTATCTTCAGATAATATTTCGGGCAACAACAGGGTCCACGGCACTGTAATAACCCAATAGGATTTAGGGGTGTTACATGTTTGGTCGTGATCAACTTCATTAGTCACAACATGCAGGGACGCACGAGCACATGCTCGTGTGCCAGGCCGTGCGTCAGGCCATGCGTCCTTCACTGCTCGAGCACTGGTGTGCTGCACGAGCAAAGCATGAGAACCTACTCATGTGCCTGCTCATGCGCTGTAAACGAAGGCTAGAGTCCAGCCCGATATGGTTCTAAAAGAACCTGAAATAAAACTAATTAGAAAGGAAGGGATCACACGAGCCAACAATACCTTCAAATAGGCAAAACGACAATAGAATACAACATGTCATATCACACACACATGCACATGATCTGTACGACTTACGCAACGACAAGTCGTACCCGAAAAAAACTAGAACATGGTCCACCATACAGTACACAACATAGAAATAATTCTAAATAATCGTCATCGAAAAATTTTACGGTACAAAATGACAAAAAATTCAAGGTAAATGGAAATGAAAAATATTACATAGGATACATTTTGGTAAATACAAGGATATGAGTTATCTACAATCTATGACATTTTAGATCATCGAGTATCGAGGATGATTGTTGGTGATGGTTTTTGACATCGAGATTACTCTCGACGGATTTAAGGTAAGTGTCCTAACTATTGTTCATTATTTTAGTGTTATTCATGTTGTTATGCATGTGTGTGTTGTTGGTTGTATGTTCACCATGTGTTGATCCGAGGGGATTATCTTGGGATCTATACTGGCGCGTGCTGGATCATTCTACGGGGTTTTCCAGCATGTGTTGGTCCAACAAGACCATCTTGGGATCTATGCAGTGAATGATGGATCATGGTTTACCATGAGTTTATATTGATGTTGTCGTGTTGAGTGTATATTAATGTTGTCATGTTGACTTTGCACTGTAGGTCTTTTGTTAGGATCAAGTCCATATGTTGTACTAATATAACCTCGGATAAGACTGACATGATTCGTCATGGCTTTGCGTTCTTGAGGTATGTTCCGTATTCCTTCTTGGTACTTCTATTTTGATGACGATTACCATGTTGAGATTTGATGATGTTATCTGATAGATTAGATTGGGGAGAGCTTGTGTATTTCGTATTGTTGAGTTATGATGATGTTTGAGAATCTGGGTATTGTTTGGGATACAGTACAGATGTTTGTGTATGTGTTCATTTCTTTATTGATATTACGGGAGTTGGAGTATGGTAAGGATTGTTTTGATGAGGATTACCACGAGTTCGTAAGATTATGATGGTGAAATTGTACGGATGATATTCCTTACTTGTTACTGTATTGGTATGTAATTATTGATGTTGATGTGATTGTTATTATTGTTGAGTATAATGGATGACCCTATCATGCGCATTATTTTTAGGTATTCGGAGATCGATCTTGTAGCGGTTGTGAAGACATGAGCTTCCTAGATGATACTGGCTCTGGCATCTATTTAGGAATTGAGTATTTTAATTGTTTAATATTTTCCGCTACAAATGTATTTCTAATTATTTATCATATCCGATGTGTGTGTGTTTTATAAATGGCTTCCTGGTATTTTACGAACTTGAGTTTATTTTGGAAAACCGATTCACTAACTATATTATCAGTACGTGTAAGTGGTGACCTAACGTATGTCTTGAAACTATTGAGTTTTGGCATTTTGGTCTTCAATTCTTAAAGGAGATTTTATGACGGTATTTGGAAATGGATTTTTTATTGCCTTTGTGTATTTTTAAAGATATTACAGTCCTTCACATCTTCGGCGTAATTGAAATAATTGTGAAAATACTTTTTAGCCTTGTGGTTTTCGGTGTGGGGCCCACGGCGCTGTAATATTCCCTGATGGCTATGGGGATGTTACATAATATGGTACTAGAGCTGGGATCTTGTAAAACTGGGCATATGTGTTATGTGGCTCTACCCGTGCGGTAGTAGCGTGACTTTGGAAAAGTGATTTTGACTTTTGAGTCAATTGTTTTTTGGTATGTGGTATTTTGAGGGATTTCTTAGTGAAATGTGGATTTGGAGATTGAATGTGTGTCCAATGTACATGAAGATGAAGAAAGTGTGTGCCAGTGATGTATGCGTGTGCAATGAGCGGCTTCTTGTCAGAAGTGTACGCCAATGGTACAGGCATGTGCAAATTAGCAGCTTCTGTAGGGCTTCTAAGAAAATGAGACGTGAAATCCCAAATTTCATACTGAACTGATGATTACTCTGAACTAATTCTGGAGTTATCAAGTTTTGTAGATGTTTGTAAAATTACCATAATTGCGGTATTGTCATTTTATGGGATTTGTCGAGGCTTGTGTCTGTGTTGAAGCTTTGAGAATGGAGTCATATGCTAGTATCATGGGAAATCTTTACCTTCACGCACATGTAAGTATACTGTTTTGGTTATTCGCTTGTGGTGGTGATTGATCGTTTTCGTGATGATTTTGGATATTTTGGTTGAGTTGTTGTTTATTACAGGATTACAAGTTTCGAGGACGATGCTTATTTTAAGTGGGGCAGAATGTAATATCCAGAATTTCTACTATGGTTCTTTAATGTTATTTTATCCGACTTATATTGCTCAGTATGTAATCTGTACAGTATGGATCTAATATTTTGAGATTCAGACAGTTGTACTGATGTAATTGTCATAGTCGGTCAACAATTATATTTGAGGATACCGTGTATCATGTCTATCGTATGAGAATATTATTGGAAAGAAGATATGTATGTAGTATGTCGCGTATCTGTATCCAGTATATCGAGACGACGGACATGAATAGTTGGAATTGGTCAAGTATAGCCTGTTAACGTACGCTAGTTAAAGGAAATAGCGACGCTAATTTACAAGCCTTACATATGTTAAGTGGTGTAGGTAACATACGTAAGATCGCATCGGGCAGAATCCAGGCTATGGCCGATAGGTTGGTCCGGTGGTCGACAGCTTTTGGCGTGGGTGCGGATAAGCGAGTCAACGATGAGATTAACGTATGCTATGGACCAATAAATCATGCACAATAATGGAGTATTATGTTTACGTAGGCTAAAGGAGGCATATTGCGTACATAAGGATACTTGTTGCCAAAATACGTAGCATCTGGACTATGCATTGCGTACGTTTTTATAGTTGAGATATTGCATAAGCTATGTATATTTACGTACGTTAATTAAGGAACACTACGTATGTAACCTAATTGATGTAGAAAATCAATGCCTGCTTTACGTACGCTATAACATGCGCTTTGTTTAACGTAAGTCACTATAGCGAAGTAAGGTATTGGTGTATTTTTCACTTTTAGCGACTCGTTATAATCGTATTGATATTTCGAGAATATTTAATATTGGACTTTTTGTCATCCGAGCTTGTTTCGGACTTATTTTACTCAATTCCGTGTTTAATGTCATTGTGTCGCTATTTCATTCGATTCTCATAACCGTTGTTCGGAACTGCCGTTTCAGGGTTGCCGCAGATCTGTCTCATGTTTTTATGCATGTTGTGAGCTTTTGTTTGCTGTTTCGATCATGTATCGTGTGTTTCGGATGTTTTGGACCGTTTTGTAGTTACCCAAAGTTTTGGGGTGATTACTAAAATTGTAGTTTTCCGAAGCCTCGGGTAGTCGGAATCTTGTTTTCTTTTAGCGCTTTAGTTTTGACTCAGTCTTGTTGTTTGGGTGTCTTCTTCGGCCCGTTGTTTGGTGTCGGATGTGTTTTGTTTTCATCCGAGTTGGAATTCGCTGTTTTCCATCCTTGAGTGCTGTCTCTGCTGCTGTCTGCACTCGTTAGCGCTCGCTATTGTTGTTGTATAGTGCATGCTAGCATCGCTTAGTAGCACACGCTACATTTGTTTCGTAGCGCGCGCTAGCGACTCGAGCACAGCAGTGGCAGTGAGTTGCTTCTGCTCTCTGCTCTCTGCTCTCTGGACGAGCAGCTTAGCGCACGCTAAGAATGTATTCTAGCGCATGTTATTATTTAGGCTTAGCGCGCGCTGGGACCGGTAGCGTGTACTAATCTGGCAGTCCAGTACTGGGCAGTATGTTTCTGGACTCGGCCTGGTGTCCAGGTAGCGTACGCTATGGCCCGATAGTGCGTGCTATCGAGGGGCTGTTAGCACACGCTATCCTCTAGTAGCACACGCTAATGGGCCAGAACCGAAGGTTCTGGACTGGTTTTTAGCCAGGTAGCGCACACTAACTCTAATCGTTAGCGCACGCTAAAACTCTCTGGCTATATAAACCAGAGAGTTGACCCAGATTTGTCACTTTTTCATTTCCTTCTCTCTATCCGGTTCTTGGGCGATTCTTGGGCGATCTCCGGCGATTTGAAGTCTTGCAACTCCTAGCCATCATTCTTCTTGAGTTCTTGGTGTAGATTAACAACACCAACACTTGTTCTTCATCTTTAATCCAAGATATTCTCCTAGAATTTTTGCGAAATTTAGGGGTTTTTGAGTTTTCATCCAATTTGTTCCGTATTGTTGATTAATCCATGATTTATATGATTAATCTTAGTGGTATTCTTGTTTTCCCTATGATTTCATGGTAAGTTTCGTGCTATTTGTGAAATCGAGAGGGTTCGGTTGCGATCCATCCTCGTCGTTGTTTTGTACGAACTTACATGAATTGTAGGTGGGGTTTCGGGTGTCTTTAGTTATTGTTATTCTTGTCGAATTGGTTGTGATGGTGTTTGAAGAATCGTCTAGGTCTGTCCTGTCTAATTTCTCATAACCGCAATTGTTCCTTCCGTCTTTTCATCGTAATATCGAGGCAAGTACTCTTATGAACTTACACTCTTAACATGATAGTATTGCACGAGTAACGTGTGTGTGTATGCTCACTACGGGTTAGATCTGACGGGGTCTCGATAGGAGTCCACAGAGGCGTGGATCCGCGAGCTTGGCTTTTAACCACTACGAGTTAGATCCGACGGGGTCTCGGTAGGGGTCCACAGAGGCGTGGGTCCGCGGTTAATTGTGGTGCATTTTATAAATGTGTTTTGGGTTATAGCATTTCCGAAAATGTGTGTTTTAAACTGAGGCTTTACCATTTGCATGCTTTGACTATATGTGTAAGGTGTAAGTTGTTCATTTGGTTACTTATACTAGCGTAATTTCTAACCCCTTTGGGGACCCGTTTTGGGGAAATTCTTGTTATGAATTTCATATCTTGTTCAGCCGGACGATCGGGCACTGGGACAGTACGAGGATGGTGGCCAGGGTTGTTGATATGTGCATTTGAGTTTCCTTGTTTCCGTTGTCCTTTTTGACGTGGTTGTTTCCTAAATTTGCAAACTTATAGATAGTACTCGCGAGTACTTGGGTATTTCTACTGGGATTATAGTTTGTATTATTAATTGTCATTTATGATTGACAGTGATGTCCGTTTTGCCAGCTATACCGGGCGTCTCATTTATTTTTCGTTCTGGTGATGTGTGTTTTCTCACAAACTAAGATAGTTAGACGAGTAGTATTTCTTAATTAGCCTGGTGGGTCCCATGTAGGGGTCCACAGCGCTGTAATATTCCCCGAATATCTTGGGGGTGTTATAGGTAGTAGCCTCTGGAACAGGATAGAGTATACTATCAAGGTTAGTTAGCATACGCTATGGCAGATAACATGCCCGCTATTTATTGTGCAGGTTATAAAGTAAGGATTAGCCTTTCAGTTTCTCATGAACCAAGTTGAGTTTCTTCCCCAAGAAACTATCCCTCTACACTTCTAATTAATTTTCAGACCCTCTAAACTTGATGGTGAGCTTGATAACATGGATCGAAACTTGGGACTTAAAGTTATTATTGATCCTTGTGGTGTTTGATTTTGTTGTTCATCTTCAAGAGGTATGTTGATCATTTCTACACTTCATGTTGTTGATGATTACTTCATATGATGATCGATTATAGAAGCGTTGTTATGATTGTTAGTGTTTCATAGAGTTTGTGTTGATGAAGATGATGATTATGAGTTTAGATGGTGGGTTAGATGTTAGAAAATATGTTGCATTATGTTTTTTTGTTGATTATGAATATGATTATGGATTAATTAGTGTTCTTGAAGAAGTTCTTGGTGAATATAACAATCAAGATGATTACATGATGAAGTATTGATGTTTTTGGATATGAACATGGAATGATCATCTCTAGAATCAAGTTATGTTGATTGATGATGTGATTTTTGTATAGGAATACGAATATGATTATGAGGTTAATGAGATTATTATTCATCCTTGAGTATATGTGATCATACGTATTGAACAAGTGTTCAATTTGGATGTTAGAATATTCGGTGATCTTGGAATTGTGATTGTTACGAACTTGAAGGATATGATTAAGGGATGACATATTATTTTCGAAATGAGCTTGAGTTTGGAAAGATTAGAATATGATTATTCATGGTATTGACTATTTGCACAGTTTAGATTATTGATAATATTGCTACTATTATTTACTATGAATTTATGATTATGACAAAGGGGAATCTTGTTGATTCGTATATGAGGTTAAATTCAGAATTGAGTATGTTATAATCCTTGTTATTGGATTTAATTGATTGTTGATATGGTTATGGGATTGTGGAACCGTATTATGATTACGGTGATTGATTGATTGAGTTGTTTAGTTTTGTATATGATCGAGGTATTGTTGAACCGTTGAGTTTGTTGATTCATTATATCTATTGTTTATTGTTATCGAACTTGTTGCTAATCGATTATTGCAATATGTTATGGTAATTGATCTTTGATTAGAACCATGTGTTGTGGTTGAGCTCGGAGATGTTCGTAAATTGCTTTGGTAGAAGTCAAGGAGCTCATAGACTAAAGCAAAGGAGAATGATAACGACATTACTATCGTCGTATCAGTATCGAGGCAAGTTTATACTTGTCTAGTTTATAATGCTTAATGAATGGTTTCATTTCATATCACTTATAATTCATAACAATTAATATAATAGTGAATTCTGGAGATTTGAGTTGTACGTTGTTCTCCAGTGTGAGTTAAAATCATAATGTATATGATTTATATTCATTATTGTTATACTTAGGTATTGAGAATACGTTTTGGCAAATACAAGGATATGAGTTATCTAAAGTCTGAAGCATTTTGGATCATCAAATATCGAGGATAATCATTGGTGATGGTTTTTGACATTGAGATTGCTCTCGATGGAGGCAAGTGTCCTAACTATTGTTTAATATTTTAGTGTTCCTCATGTTGTCATGCTTGTGTTGTGATGGTGGTTGTATGTCCACTACATGTTGATCCGATGGCATGATCGTGTATATTTCGTATTGTTGAGTTATCATTATGTTTTGAGGATCTGGTTATTGTATGGGATAAAGTATGGATATATGTGCATGAGGTCATTTCATTATTGAAATTATGATAGTTGGAGTATGGTAAGGATTGTTCTTATAAGAATTACCATGAGTTGTTAAGATTATGATGGTTGAAATTGTACGGATGATATTTCTTACTTGTTACTGCATTGGTATGTAATTACTGGTGTTGATGTGATTGTTATTATTGTTGAGCATTATGGCTGACCCCGCCGTGGGCTTTATTTTCAGGTATTCGAAGATCGAGCTTGTAGCGGTTGTGAAAAGATGAGCTTCCCAGATGATACTGCCTATGCATGTATTTGAGAATTGAGTACTTTGACTCTTTGTTATAATCCGCTGCAAGTGTATTTCTAATTGTTTATCAAATCCGTTGTCTGCGTGTTTTCTAAATAGCTTCTTGGTATTTTGAAGTTGAGTTTATTTTGAGAAATCGATTCACTATATATTTTGTCAGTACATGTAAGTGGTGACTTAACATGTGTTTTGAAACTATTGAGTTTTGGCCTTGAACTCTCAAATGGGATTTTATGGCGTTATTTGGAAAATGAATTTTGTATAGCATTTGTGTATTTTTAAATATATTAAGGTCATTCGCCTCTTAGGCGTGTTTGAAATTATTGTGAAAATATCTTTTAGCCTTGTGGGTTACGGTGTGTGGCCTACAACGCTGTAATATTCCCGGATGGCTCTGGGGTGTTACATTTATGTTCAATCATTGTAAAATATTGGAGGTTGCCGGTAATGAATTCGCAAGGCTACTGACGGAAAGAAAACTTCCCCTACAAATCCCCTTAAGTTTTTGATAAATGCAGCAAACTATAACATTCTTCCTACAGTCAACTTCATACATCCTTGATCATACAGTGTTCAGTCTACAAAAAAATGAAGATCGGGATTTCTACAGCATAAGCTCCCAGTGGGCTACAACAATAATATTGTATGCACTTTACATAGGAAAAGTAAATTATAAAACCAACATAAAAATACTTACACTTCAAACCTTTGTGAAACAGGCTATATTCTATGTTGCACATATTCTTCAAAAATATACAGTATGCAGTATCGGATACGCGCAGGGTGTGGGTGCGATTCACATCGGATACGCATGGATACGCCACGTGGCATATCCATTTTTTCCGGATACGCTTATCCTGTCCTCCCGATAAGCGAATTGGATACGTTTTGAAGGCTGCAGGGGCTTATTTATAATTTTTTATTAGTTCTGGACTATTTTTAAATATTTCAACAATTATATTTATTAATTAAATTATTAATTTATTATTAAACCCGATAACAATTTAATATTAAAATTATTATATATTACATATGCATGCATTAACATTAAGTCACTATTCACTAACTAAAAAAAATAAACAATTAAATTAACATTAATTGCTAAGCTTAACAGTAAACAAACTAAATATTAAATAACTGATTCTGATCTAAGTACTACTAACTAGATATGTTATTTATTTGAATGGATTTTGTTATGCAATGTAACTTAAGTTGACAACATATTACTTATTTTAACTTGAATTTTTTTTATTATGACTTGTATTCTTGTATTATGTTGATGATATTTGATTTGAACTGTTATTTTGTTGGTTGATTAGATAATTTTTACATATTTTTTCCACAAGTGTTATATAGTAAAATATAAATAAAATAACGTATTCACGTCGTATCGCACCCTAAATTTTTTAAGAAATTGAACCCCCGCCCCCGTATCGTATCTCCCCTTCCTCCGCGTACGCTATAATATATTCACAAAGTATTCAAGGATTTGAAGAACATTTAATGCAAATGGAAATAGCATTTGATGGGCCGAAAGACTGTGGATACTAGTGAAAGCTAAAAGAATATTTGAAGCATTTAATGCTGACAACATGGATTACTTTAATTCAAATACTTACCAAGCCGCTAATCTGAAATTTACACATTTCATTAACCAGCCAATGCTTATATTTATAAATGATTTATTTTCAAGTTATAAATAGTCCAATCGAAAGACTTGCTCAAATACTGATAACACTGTCAACACTGATTACTTAGGATACTAAATTACTTGTGAAAAATAGCAAGATCAAATACACTCTTCGAGTCTACAGCTATATTTAATATTGAAGACATTGTCAGTCCTCAACGAAAGATAACAACACATTACAACCAGTAACCTAAGAGCCCACAGATGTTGTTCATAAACTCTAATTACCATATTTAATGTTGAAAGTTAGCCTTGCATGGACTAACGAATCGAGCTAATTCCGACCTGTGTGAAACAAAGACAGTTCGGGAGAACGAAGCTTCAATCTATGTGAGAAGAAGTCTGAGTTCAAGAAGCCTACAGCAAATCTGTGTGAACAGCTCAAGCTACAGCTAAATGTATCAATCTGTATGAAAGATATAGCTTGGGGGGTTTAGTTAAAATCATACAGTGGTGTACGTCTTGATTTTAATAAACATTCCTTATGTGTGGAAAATATGTGGACGTAGAGGACGTTGCCGCGAACCACATTACATATTTTGTCTTTACTTGCTTACTCACTTCTGCATTATTGTCTAGGATTTATTTATATTTACTTTGTAGAATCCTGTAAGCACCAAGCAATAAAAGTACATTCATTTTACGTACTTATAACAACTTAGAGACTTCCGCTACGCAAAATCTTTGTGAAAATACAACACCACCAATCCCACCAACAATTACCTTCATTTCTTCTTCAAATTAGTACTTGCTTCAAGCTTCGAAATTCCCAACTTATTTTAAAAAAATAGTGCTTCAATATGCTTCAAATTTAAAATTTCATAGGTTCCTTTAAGAAAGCTAATGCATCAAGAGCCGATTCATATCCCGAATATATCTCTTCGAGAGAGGTGTGCAGAAGCTCTCCTTATTACTCGATGGGGTCCTCTCGATCGTGGGGCTAAGAAAAAGAGCAGAGGAAAAGAAAAATATACGAGTTAGCAAGATTTTGCAAGTGTAACATAAATTTTTTACAACCAAAGAATTGGATCAGCTAAGCTACTGGACTATCCACCCGTGGAGATCATACTTCTCATGATAGCAGATAAAACTGGCACTGGAAGTGATAGTCACTAACCACCGTTTGGCATAGGCCTTCTTTTTGTAACCCAAAAAAAAGAGAGAATTGTGTTACACATGATTGTCACGGCGGCCTGTCAAGTCGCGGAGCCATCATACTGTAACACCCCAAACTAGGCGGATATTACGGTGTCGTGGACCCCCGACTGGGACCCACCTGGCGAATGAAAACTGATGAATTAAATAATATAATTGTAGTACCGAACCACATTATATTACCAAATACTCCGATGAGGAGATTAATTACAATACACCAGGACAATACAGAATACTAGTATATTTTATATGAAGATAAAATACACCACTCTGAATAAATAAACATCTCAAACGGAATTTGCAGCGGAAAATACAATTGACGGAAATGACTGAAATAACCGGAAAGACTGGGGGGGCCCTACTAGTATCACTGGGACTCCTCGCCGTCAGCATGCTCTTCCCGTGCCTTTGCCTTGCCGTGACCTGAAAACAAAATCCCCAACGGGGTCAGTTACACAGAACAACAATCCTCAAGGGTTGAAAATACACAATCATGATTTAACTGAAGTTATGAAATATCCTTAGTTATGAATTACGCTGAAGAGGAGTATCATAGTACGCCCGTAGTGTTCTGTGCAAGTGTACAAGACGTATGACCAGACACACCCATCCTTGTACCTAATTAGTCTCACGGAGTTAATCTTTACCGTGTGCACAGCCCAATGTATCACTCCCAATACATGGCCATCACGTGCCCGACTAAAAATTCCACACATCCGCACCCGGCCACGCAATATGAACCCAGAAGGTCATATGAACGAGAATGACCACAATGAATATCAATGAATAATAATAATCTGACAAAGTCAAGAATGACTCACCGAGATGAAAGTAATAATGAAGTGATTGATAGTTTCAATGAAATGATTGGAACCGCTGTTCCTCGTTAATGAAGTGATTCTTCGACAATTACAAGTCTCAATATGATTAATACAATGATGAATGAGTTATGATTATGAATGATCAACAACAAAAGGAATGAAATCCTTTTAACCGAGTAAGAATTAACTTACACAACACCGATGAAGAATGTCCGTCCACGAACAACGTCCTAAATGAAATATCGGTCGCTCGAACAACCTTGAATAACACAATTTACCAATAATTCGATCATTACACGAATCAAATACGATCATAACCGACTCAAACATCGATACAACAATATCCAAACTCGAATATATCGAAACCAACTCCAACATGAGTATTTCAAACCATCAAAACACTTTCAATGATATCAATAATCCCATAGGAATCCACGATTTCAAGATTACAACAACGTCAATCGGAAATCCCCAAATTAACCGAAGTCAACCCCAAGGGTTCTTGATATAAATCCCCAAAATAGCCACTAAATCCGTAGGAATATATTTATCCAAGATAGATAATCCATATCTAACATATTCCAACAACAATCCAAGCTTACACGAAGAAAATCGAAAGGAAAACCCAAAAATCCGAGTTCCTAGATCCAAGAGATTAATACCTTTGATTTGATGTGATGAAATGATAATTGATGATTACACCTCGAAGAATACTCTCCAAATCGCCCAAAATCGCCCAAAACCGCCGAAGGAGTGAAGTGAGATGAAGAAATGACGAAATGGACTGCACTGTCCTAGTTGTAGACACTCTAGTTTAGCGTGCGCTAGCTCTTGTGCGTAGCGTGCGCTAACGGGTATTTTGGGTAGTCCAGTACCCACTGTCCAGAAACGGTGGCACGCGCTACGTACCTGTTTGTAGCGTGCGCTACGGCTATGCACTTAGCGTGCGCTAACGAATTATCTGATGTCCAATACTGGAGTCCAGAACATTCTGTCCTCTGATCTGATCTCGGTAGCGTGCGCTACAACCAACGATTAGCGTGCGCTACTACACCGTTTGCGTACACTAAAAACCACTCTTAGCGTGCGCTATGAATAAATTCAATTCAGTCCAGTAGCCACTGGACTCAACGTGATCCGACCTTAGCGCGCGCTACACCGACTGTATAGCGTGCGCTACTCCGGCTCACTAGCGCGCGCTACTTACCATTCGTAGCGTGCGCTACCTACAATCCCAGCTGCAGTCCAGTGCCTTCTGGACTGCCTGCTCAACTACACTAGCGTGCGCTAGTGTTGAGAGGTGGCGTGCGCTACCAGTACTCAATTAGCGCACGCTAAAGAGAGTACGTAGCGTGCGCTACTTCTCACACACAGCACACTATGAAAAGACAACGATGGTAAACACCGCACGATTCTCCAACTAGATTGATGATAAATGACGATACAATTACTCTGAACGATGAATACAATGATTGAATATGAGTGACAAATGATCATTAATGAGTGAAAAATACTGAGTGACAATTACTGAATGATAAATACTGAATGATAATGACTGAATTACAACCGGGTATTACATACACCCCCCCTTAAAAGAGTTTCGTCCCCGAAACTAAGGGTCAAACAACTCGGGATAACTCTCCCGCATATTATCCTCGGTTTCCCAAGTAGCCTCTTCGACTCCGTGTCTAGACCACTGAATTTTAACCAAAGGAATCGTCTTATTCCTCAACTGTTTGATTCGCCGCTCTAAAACTCGTATAGGACGCTCCTCATATGAATGATCATCGGCGATCTCGATTTCATCGAACTGAAGTATGTGACTCGGGTCTGCAACATACTTCCGCAACTGAGAGACGTGAAACACATTATGAATTCGGCTCAACGCCGGAGGTAAAGCCAATCGATAAGCTAACTCGCCTACTCGATCCAAAATCTCAAACGGTCCAATGAATCTCGGACTCAACTTTCCCCTATTCCCAAAACGGAAGATACCACGACTCGGGGATACCTTGACCAACACGTGGTCACCTGTCTCAAACTCTAATGGTCAACGATGGTTATCTGCATATGATTTCTTTCGACTCTGAGCGGTCAACAAAC
This sequence comes from Orobanche coerulescens, assembly GCA_033398695.1. Lineage (NCBI taxonomy): Eukaryota > Viridiplantae > Streptophyta > Magnoliopsida > Lamiales > Orobanchaceae > Orobanche > Orobanche coerulescens. The sequence goes on from CM065819.1 coordinate 11,509,416, forward strand.
GAATCCTGATCAAAGCTACCTTCTCACGGGCGGCTATAAGCATATCGGGCTCGGTGCCGATTGATTCTGATAGGTCGTCCCAACACAAAGGAGATCGACAATGACGACCATACAAGGCCTCGTAAGGTGCCATATTAATTGAAGCATGCCAACTATTATTATATGTAAATTCGATCAATGGTAGTTGGGCTTCCCAATCGTCTTTCCAATCGAGGACGCATGCCCTCAACATGTCCTCTAATGTCTGAATGGTCCTCTCTGATTGTCCGTCGGACTGAAGATGAAAAGCAGTACTGAGATTAAGCTGAGTTCCCATAGCACGATGAAGTGATTTCCAAAAATGAGACACGAATCGCCCGTCACGATCAGAAACGATACTTTTAGGAGTACCGTGCAGTCTCACTATCTCTTTGATGAACAGTTGAGCAAGTCTCTCGGGACCCCACGTATCCTTAATATCAAGAAAATGAGCTGATTTAGTTAAGCGGTCCACAATTACCCAGATCGTATTCATGCCACGACGACTCGTCGGCAAACTCGTGATGAAATCCATAGAAATGTCTTCCCACTTCCATTATGGAATAGGGAGAGGTTTCAGCATACCCGCCGGTCGCTGATGTTCAATCTTAACTTGTTGACAGGTTAAGCATCTCGAAACAAATTCTGCCACTTCTCGCTTCATATTACTCCACCAGTAATTTTGTTTCAAGTCCTTGTACATCTTACTAGACCCCGGATGAACATAATAAGGGGTAGCATGAGCTTCTTTCAAAATTGAGTTTTTCAACTCGTCATTCATCGGTACGCACAACCGATTCTTAAATCTCAAAAGTCCATCCTCGTGGACCACGAATCCAGGGGCTTTCCCGTGAGCCACATCCTCACGGATGCGCAACAATGATGGGTCCAAACCCTGATTCTCTCTGATTGCCTCCTCAAGTGACGATGAGATCTCCAACATACAAAGCTGTCCCTGAACTCGCTGAAGCCAGACCTCGATCTCGGGTCTAAGGAATTCCTGCTGAAGCTCCTTCTGAACTGTTAAACGGGCAAGCATCTGCTCCTGAACGGACTTACGACTCAAGGCGTCGGCGACAATGTTCGCCTTACCCGGGTGGTAAAGGATCTCGATATCATAATCTTTGATTAGTTCCAACCACCGCCTCTGTCGCATATTTAACTCCTTCTGAGTAAATATATACTTCAAACTCTTGTGATCGGTGAAAATCTGACAGGTGACACCATAAAGGTAATGACGCCAGATTTTCAAATCGAACACCACGGCTGCTAGCTCCAGGTCGTAGGTCGGATAATTAACCTCGTAAGGTCTCAATTGCTGTGAAGCATAGGCAATAACCTTTCCATTCTGCATGAGCACACATCCGAGATCCTGTCCGGACGCATCACTGTAAACCACAAATCCTTCCGTCCCCTGCGGCAAGAAAAGTGCAGGTGCTGACATTAACCGGCTCTTGAGTTCCTCAAAACTCCGTTGACACGCGTCGGACCACGAGTATTTCTTATCCTTTCGCAAAAGGTTCGTCAAGGGTTGAGCGATTCTAGAAAATCCCTCCACAAATCGCCGATAATAACCCGCTAATCCGAGGAAACTTCGAATTTCCTTGACATTCTTCGGAGGTAGCCAATCTCGAATAGCCTCCGTCTTCTGAGGATCGACCCGAGCTCCGTCTGATGAAATTATGTGTTCGAGAAATGTCACTTCGGACATCCAGAACTCACATTTGGAAAACTTCCCATAAAGTTGTTCTCGTCTCAACACGTCGAGCACTTGATGAAGGTGAAACTCGTGTTCCTCCCGATCACGAGAATAAATCAAAATGTCATCGATGAAGACAACAACAAACTGATCCAAAAAGTCAATGAAAACCCGATTCATTAACTCCATGAATACCGCAGGTGCATTAGTCAATCCAAACGGCATAACCACAAACTCATAATGACCATAGCGTGTTCGAAACGTCGTCCTCGCGATATCCGACTCTCGAATCCGCAACTGATGATATCCAGATCTTAAGTCGATCTTGGAAAATACTGAAGATCCCTGAAGTTGATCTAAGAGATCATCAATACGGGGTAAGGGATACTTATTCTTGATTGTCACCCTATTCAACTCTCGATAATCAATACACAAGCGAAAAGAACCATCCTTCTTCTTGACAAATAACACTGGTGCTCCCCACGGGGACGCACTCGGTCGAATATAACCCTTCTCGAACAACTCCTCAAGTTGGTTCTTTAATTCCTGCATTTCGGTCGGGGCCATCCGATACGGTGCCTTCGATATCGGGGACGTACCGGGTTCCAACTCAATCGTGAATTCCACATCCCTTTGTGGAGGCAAACCAGGTAACTCGTCTGGAAAAACATCGGCATATTCCCTCACTACCGGAATATCCGTAAACATTACTGATGATTTCTCGGTTTTGATCATATAGCACCAATAACCAACACACCCCTGATTGAGTAATCTCACTTCTTTCATCAAATTAATGACTTTACCAGAACAGCCGGGATTACCTCCCTGAAACACAAATTCAACCCCATCGTCTGAAATGATAGTGACCATATGCTTACGGACACTAATGATGGCATCATGACGATCCATCCAGTCAATACCCAAAATGACGTCGTCTCTCGGTAAATCTACCACGATTAGGTCTGCTAGCCATACACGGCCATGAAGCTGAATCGGACAATTCTAAATCTCACGATTTCCGATAATTCTTCTACCGTCAGGTAGACCAATGACATAAGGCTCACAACTAGTAGCACTACCCAGACGTAGTCTACTCAAACAAGACTCGGAAATGAATGAATGCGATGCACCAGTATCAAAAAGGGTACACACAGGTTGAGATAGAATATCGAGTGTACCTGAGATCATTCGGGCCTCTGGATCATCGGTCTTCTTCATCTCATAAATCCGGGGCTTGCTAGTCCCGGCACCGGACGCTCCCGTCTGCTGGCTATAGGCTCCACCTTTAGTCGCTCCTGTCGTTTTAAACGACGCTGATTGAGTGGCCTGATTCTGAACGGCTGAGTGCTTAGGGGCCTGAGATGACGTCTGAGTAGGTTTGGAGTCCTTACGGCAAAAATGGGCCTTATGCCCAACAATTCCACAGTTATGACACGTGACAAACTGTCTCGGACACTTGGTGCTGACATGACCAAGATCCCCACAGTTATAACAGGTGATGGCCGAACTGGCCGCTCGTGACTGAGATTCCGCGGGTTTAGACGTCACAGGAGGTCGCTCAGAAAAAGCAGAGCCCACACGAGGTTTCTTGAAGGTTGTCTGACCGCCTTCAGACTGATTACGATTCTTCGATTTCTTGCTAGCAGACGAAGGTTGCTGCTTAGCAATTTCCTTAGCTGTAAGCTCATAGGTAAGAGCTTTCTCAATGAATTCGGCCAACGTGGTGCAATTATGATTAAGCAACTGTAGTCTCATACGGGGTTTCAGCCTCTTGCCGAAATACTTGATTTTATCCGCCTCTGAATGAATGATGGATGAGGCGAAAGGGAGAAGTTCCTGAAATTTCTCGGCAATGGCGAGAACATCCTCGTTTGCTGAGGGGTCGGGTGTGAGTAATTCTAACAGCTTGGCCTCTCTGAGTGGGTCCGGATAATACCTCTCCATCATGAGAGTCTTGAACTAATCCCAAGTACATGATCCTTCGGTGGGCTTCAATGACAACCACCAAGAATGAGCGCTCTTACCCAGATAGTAAGCCGCAACTGAAACTTTGTGTCCTTCTGGACACTCTACCATCGCAAATAGCTTCTCGAAGTGTTCGAGCCAATGAACAATATCTGCCGGCTCAGATGAGCCTTCAAAAGTAGGTGGCCTTTGGCGAGAAATGTCGCCGATGATACTGCTCACATTCCTCTCTTGCCTCTGAGGTGGCGGTGGAGGAGCCTGTTGATTTTGATTGACTGAGTTATGCATCGTCTCCATTAGCTGTGCCATCTGGGTCATTTGGGCCATCATGCCCTGCATAAAAGCAAGTGGGTCAACCCGAACACCTTCTGACTGAGCCGTGTCCCGGGTACGACTCCCCGATAGTGATTGATCGCGTCCAGGTGAATGAGTGGCAGCGTCGCTGCTCGATGAATTAGCATTATTTCTTGCATTCGCACGTGTATTCACACGAGCTCTAGGAATTCGGCCCGCTCCGCGGCCTCGTCCTCCACGTCCTTTGCCTGCTCTCTCCATACTGAAGTAGGAAAGTCACATGATGATTATATTCCCTGCATGAATATCACGTTATGATTATGACATGCGATGATGAAAATGAGCATACACGCTCTAACACAGTGATTACATGAATGATTAACTGAGGTGACATGATTATCTGATGAAATTATTGAAATGATTATCTTGAACAAATTAACAAGATTAATGATATGATCTTCCAGATCAACAACCGAGTAATGAAATGAATTGAGTGATTAATGAGTTAACATGACCGTCCTGGTCAAAATGAAAATGATGATTGAGGATTGTTAACTGATGAATTATGAAGGAATGAACATTGCCAGAAATTATACCATGGCATTAGAAGTCTTACAGTTCTTGGTCTGATTGGCTCGGCATCTACACAGGTCACACATGACGCGAAAGTCCAATGATACTAGTCCGATGACGATGATTTCAAACGAGACATGACTCGGAGGGTAGTATTCCAAACCACGTCTCTGATACCAACTCTGTAACACCCCAAACTAGGTGGATATTACAGTGCCGTGGACCCCCGACTGGGACCCACCCGGCGAATGAAAACTGATGAATTAAATAATATAATTGTAGTACCGAACCACATTATATTACCGAATACTCCGATGAAGAGCTTAATTACAATACACCAGGACAATACAGAATACTAGTATATTTTATATGAAGATAAAATACACCACTCTGAATAAATAAACATCTCAAACGGAATTTGCAGCGGAAAATACAATTGACGGAAATGACCTAAATAACTTAAAAGACTGGGGGCCCTACTAGTATCACTGACTCTCGCCGTCAAGATGCTCTTCCCGTGCCTTTGCCTTGCCGTGACTAAAACAAAATCCCCAACGGCCGCCATACGTAACAACAATCCTCAAGGGTTGAAAATACACAATCATGATTTAACTGAAGTTATGAAATATCCTTAGTTATGAATTACGCTGAAGAGGAGTATCATAGTACGTCCGTAGTGTTCTGTGCAAGTGTACAAGACGTATGACCAGATACACCCATCCTTGTACCTAATTAGTCTCACGGAGTTAATCTTTACCGTGTGCACAGCCCAATGTATCACTCCCAATACATGGCCATCACGTGCCCGACTAAAAATTCCACACATCCGCACCCGGCCACGCAATATGAACCCAGAAGGTCATATGAACGAGAATGACCACAATGAATATCAATGAATAATAATAATCTGACAAAGTCAAGAATGACTCACCGAGATGAAAGTAATAATGAAGTGATTGATAGTTTCAATGAAATGATTGGAACCGCCGTTCCTCATTAATGAAGTGATTCTTCGACAATTACAAGTCTCAATATGATTAATATAATGATGAATGAGTTATGATTATGAATGATCAACAACAAAAGGAATGAAATCCTTTTAACCGAGTAAGAATTAACTTACACAACACCGATGAAGAATGTCCGTCCACGAACAACGTCCTAAATGAAATGTCGGTCGCTCGAACAACCTTAAATAACACAATTTACCAATAATTCGATCATTACACGAATCAAATACGATCATAAACGACTCAAACGTCGATACAAAAATATCTAAACTCGAATATATCGAAACCAACTCCAAGATGAGTATTTCAAACCATCAAAACACTTTCAATGATATCAATAATCCCATAAGAATCCACAATTTCAAGATTACAACAACGTCAATCGGAAATCCCCAAATTAACCGAAGTCAACGCCAAGGGTTCTTGATATAAATCCCCAAAATAGCCATTAAATCCGTAGGAATATATTTATCCAAGATAGATAATTCATATCTAACATATTCCAACAACAATCCAAGCTTACACGAAGAAAATCGGAAGGAAAATCCAAAAATCCCAGTTCCTAGATCCAAGAGATTAATACCTTTGATTTGATGTGATGAAGATGATGAAATGATGATTAATCCGAATGATGAGCTTGAAGATGATGATTGATGATTACACCTCGAAGAATACTCTCCAAATCGCCCGAAATCGCCCAAAACCGCCGAAGGAGTGAAGTGAGATGAAGAAATGACGAAATGGACTGCACTGTCCTATTTATAGACACTCCAGTTTAGCGTGCGCTAGCTCTTGTGCGTAGCGTGCGCTAATGGGTATTTTGGGTAGTCCAGTACCCACTGTCCAGAAACGGTGGCGCGCGCTATGTACCTATTTGTAGCGTGCGCTACGGCTATGCACTTAGCGTGCGCTAACCCCAAAATGTTAGCGTGCGCTAACGAATTATCTGATGTCCAATACTGGAGTCCAGAACATTCTGGCCTCTGATCTGATCTCGGTAGCATGCGCTACAACCAACGATTAGCGTGCGCTACTACACCGTTTGCGTATGCTAAAAACCACTCTTAGCGTGCGCTATGAATAAATTCAATTCAGTCCAGTAGCCACTGGACTCAACCTGATCCGACCTGCGTGCTACACCGACTGTATAGCGTGCGCTACTCCGGGTCACTAGCGCGCGCTACTTACCATTCGTAGCGTGCGCTACCTACAATCCCAACTGCAGTCCAGTGCCTTCTGGACTGCCTGCTCAACTACACTAGCGTGCGCTAGTGTTGAGAGGTGGCGTGCGCTACCAGTCCTCAATTAGCGCACGCTAAAGAGAGTACGTAGCGAGCGCTACTTCTCACACACAGCACACTATGAAAAGACAACGATGGTAAACACCGCACAATTCTCCAACTAGATTGATGATGAATGATGATACAATTACTCTGAACGATGAATACAATGATTGAATATGAGTGACAAATGATCATTAATGAGTGAAAAATACTGAGTGACAATTACTGAATGATAAATACTGAATGATAATGACTGAATTACAACCGGGTATTACACAGACCGCCTGGACGCCTAGGCGACTAGGCGCCCGCCTAGGCGACGTCCAGGCAAACAGTTTTATATATAATACATATTATTTTATAATATATAAGATATGAATTATTCTTAAAACATGATAAGTTAGATAATAAATAACATTCATCCCACTCAACAAAAATTACAAAACACACCATAAACAATATCAATATATAATAAATAACAACTAGAGTTTCATATTAAATCCCTCATCTCCAATAAGTCAAGTCTCAAATATCATCATTTGATTTGGTCTTTCGTTTATGATCTTTGGACGGATCGTAATTTTTGGTAGAATTAGTTTCCGCCATAATAATGTTTGCGCCTGTAAATACATTAAAAAATAATTAGACAAAAAAAATAAAGAAATAGAAAATCAGAAAGAAATGAAACAAAAAAAAAAGAAAAAAGAAAAAAGCACAAGAAGAAAATAAAAAACATACAGGAAAAAAACAGAAAAAGAAAAGAGTATAATGAAGAATAAAAAGAAGGAATTTTCTTGGAATAGGTAGACATTGTACTACCTGTATGCAGATAAGTATTAGGATTGTAGTGAATAAGTATATAAAATATAAATTTAAAATTATTTAGGTACAAAAATAACCTTAAGTTGAGAAAAGAAATAAATAAATAGAAAATTTCTCTTCTTTTATTTTTACAATGTAAATTACACAAAAAAAAACATCTGAATTATAAAATAATTTTCAAAAATTATAATAAAATTTATACGAATTCTAAAATTCACAAATAAATATAAGAAACTACAAAATAAATCCAATCAAGTATAATAATATTTGATAAAATACAAACAAATTCTAAAAAATACAAATAAGTGTTAAAAATAAAAAAATAAATTCCAAAATAGTAATTAGTTAAAAATTACAAAAATCATAAAAATAGATCCATATTAATGATATAAATGAAATAAATACAAATAAATCCATAAAATACAAATAAATAAGAATATCCTGACATTATAAATAGGTTTATCGAATTAAATAAGTTGCAAAATGTTTATTATCGATTTTAATAAATTTATAAAAGTATAAATAAATCCTATAAAACAAATAATATAAATAAATATAGAAAAAGTATAAATAAATGCCAAAAAAATATGTAAAAATTCTAAAAAAATAACAATTAATTCTACATTTCTTAAGTAAATCCTAAAAATTAGAAGTAAATGATAATATTAATACAAATTCTCAAAAAATTAATATTAATTCTTTAAAATATATTTATTTTAATAGATCTAGAAACATACAAATAAGGTAAAGAATAAAATTAGAAACTACAATAAATTATAAAAATATAATTAAAGAATATTGAAAAATATAATTATACCATTCAAAATAAAATATTTTATCAGTAAATTCAAAAAATACATTGTGGATCGTGCAACCTATATTATTTGACCATCATGGATAAAATTAAGTTAAATGAAGGTAAACTTTGAATAGAAAAATGGATAAGAACAACTATTCCAAACATTAAGCACATACTCAAATTTAAAATATATATTATATTTAAAAGCACAACAGACCTTGATTACAAGTAAATTCTAAAATTATATATAATCAAAAAAATATTCCAGAAAATACCAATAAATTTTGAAAAATTAAAAAGATGATAAAAACCAAATTTCAAATAAAAATTACCTTTAAAAATTATAAAAAAATCTTAAGATATTATTAATTTTAAAACTGCTAATATTTCAACTTTTTTTTCATATTCTAGTCTATATAAAAAATTTTAATTTTTATTTTATTTTTAATATTTATCTTTAATATTTTAGAATCTATTATATTTTTTTGAAATTTAACTATATTTTATATATGTTTTTGTGATTTATATTTTTAATTTATTTTAGGATTAATTTTTAAAATTTAAAATTAATTTGTATTTTTACAGTTATTTTTGTAGCATTTTCACTTTTTCGGAATTCATTTATATACAACTTTTCTAATTATTAATTAATGTTTTTTGAATTCTAAAATAATTTCAATTTATATGATAATTTAGTTAATCTATTTTGGAGTTAAATTTTAAGTATAAAATTAATAATTATCTAATAATATGATTATGTCATAAAAAATTATTTTAGAGATTTGGACAAATTAATAATAGATTTGTGACTTTTTAAGGGTATTATGGAAATTTCATATTTAGCTGTTTTTTTTTTTTCAAAATTATCAACAAACAATAAAAACTACAACATAATTTTGATAACAGTACAACATATAGATTGCAGTATTAATGATCAATGATTATGATTAATTTTTATTTGATCTGATGGATATAAGAAGACTACATGTATACAGGTACTACAACTCCTACCTATTCCAAGAAAGACTCTAAAAAGAAAGCAGCAGGAAAAAGAAAGAAAAGAAAGAAAAAAGAAAGCACCAGGAGAAAAGGAAAGAAAAGAGAGAAAGGAAGTACCTGTCGAGCGACGGGCAGCAATCGAAAGCGAGCTGCGACGACAGACGAGCGGCCGGAGGAGATACTTGGAGCTGCGGCGACGGGACTGGGATGATTTCTTAAGGCTAAATGTCCTGGGGTTAGGTAATAACTTTTTTTTAAAAAAAAATCCGGGTTGCGGATCCCTGAGCCGAGTAGGCGAACCAGGCGTCGACTATTACGTCTAGGCGACGACTTACAGCGCCTGGCGATGCGAACCTTGCAAGCGGTCCCCCGAAAACCGCCTAGATGCCTAGGCGGCGAGCTATGTTGCATCGGTGCGGGGGCGGGGGCGGGCAGATACGGGTGCGGGAATACGGTTTTTTGAAAATGTTAGGGTGCGATACGGCAAGGATACATCTGTTTATTTTATATTTTATTATATATAGCACTTGTTAAATATAAAAAACAACAATTCAAATATCACCATAAAACCAATTCAAATACATAAAACAAGTCATACAAAAAATAATTTAAAATGGCTTTGAGGAGCGGAGCTTTCTGATGCTGTTCGTGAATGCAACTAAAGGTAAAAGTAATTACTTATTAAATAATTTACTTTTTGTATTTTAGTTTATTTGATTTACTTTTTAAAAATTACAAGAAAACAGTAAAAAAAATCACTCACGCCCCCTCCACGCACCGGATACGCGTATTCTGTGCAAGAATATGCGAGTCCGATTTTTTTTTTTTTTTGCACGGATTCGCCACGTGGCGAATTTCACGTGAATCGCACCCGCACCCATGTAGTATCTGATACTGCATACTGATAAATTTTGAAGAATCCGTGCATCATAGGCGGCGACTAAGTGTCGCTAGACGACGCCTTAACAACACTGATGTTACTCTGCCTTTTAAACCAATTAATCTTTGTGGGAATCAATTTTTTAATACCAAAGCATAAAATTGATAAGTTCTATAGCCCCATTCATAAAACTATAAGTTTTTGGTACCATTTTGATTGAAAAGACTAAAATGTCCTCTCTTTTTGTGTTAAAAGTTGACTTCTCTCTTTTTTTTTTATATATTTATTTTAAACTATTTTTCTTCTCTTTTTTCTTTTTTACTTTCCTCCTCCGATCGATATTAATGTCCAGAACCAAAATTTAACTACAAACATATACATAAAAACAACACAAACATTTTATTTTTGACAAAGGGTCTCTCAAAAAATCTTATAGAAATCACAAGATTGTTCGAAAATAAAAGTTGACGTTGAAATAGGACTTCATTTGTCGTGCTTCTGAGTTCATAAAGAAGGTATGTATCATTATTTGAACGATGAAAAAAAATTCCAGATCTGTTCTTACGGACACGATCGCCGCACACGATGGGAAGCCACCGTGTGCAACGATCGTGTCCAACGGCAACCGTCGCAACGACCTTAACATCGTGCGCAACACTAACGTGTACGATCGCTTAACACGATCGTATAAAATCGTGTGCGGCGATCGTGTTCATGGACGAAACTTGCACACGATCACGCACACGGTAGTGTACGGCCGTGTGCATCGGTCGTCCAAGTGCACTGTAATATTGTTCGCTCATTTTTCGAATAGTTATTCATCTTTTTGTAATCGATGTCGTGGCGGCGTATTTTGATACATCACGGTGGTCATTGGGAGCGATCGACATATGTAGACGGGGACTCCTTTTTGTCTATATCGACACGAGCAAAGTTAGTCGTGCAAACCTCGTGGGGGTTATCAGAGAGGGTTTGGGTGGTCCAAATGAGTCCGATTACAAATTATGGTACTTGACACACATGGCCAAAGGAAACAAAGTAAAAGTCCTATTAAGGGGCGATACCGAGATACTTCGATTACTAGTAGAATACAAGGAGGATCCCGAGGTCTATGTTGAGAACAACAGCCTCCTCCACTCCCGAGGTTAATATGGGATGTAGCACTCGAGAGTAGAGCCCGGCAACATAAATTATGACATGCCTTCCAAAGAGTATCAATACGAGGAAGATGAGGAAGACGAGGAAGATGAGGAAGATGAAGAGGTGCATACATCCGAAGATGAAGATTGTTGTAAAGACTTGCTTGAGTCACTATCTACGGAATTTCTTTCTTGGGTTCGCCAACCGGCCCAAATGGATAGGATTATGAGTCGTCGGAACTTCTCATCCGACCATCAATCATGAGCGAGCATGAGCATCTACAATCAATGCGTAATCGATCATTCCATTTCGGACCCGGTAGTGCCGGACTTTGGGTTGGGTCGAGCGGCCTCCCGGTTCGGCCGGCTAGAGTGGGGTCCACCTTTCGCTCAAGACGAGTTGAGGATAACTGTAGGAATGTATCATTTGGAAAACATGCTACGTTGTATCACCGATCGTTCGCCGATAAACGTATAGTGTTTGTCTGTAAGAGTGGGCGAAGAAATTGTCGATTTAGGTTGTGTGCTATTGAGGTGCAACTATTTGGAGAATTACTAAGTTGACATTGGAGCACATTGTTACCCTGATTTGAACCGTCTTTGCCGCACGATCGGTCACTTCGAGGTTGCCGCCCATTATTTTGCTAAAAGATTGACCGGTGAGGGTCACTTTGAGGCCAAAGGAGATGATTGCAGAGATGTGTAGGGAGTATGGCATTGACATGCTATACGCTTTGCTCTCTGACGAGGAATATAGCGATAGAGAATACATATGGCGGCTTCGATGAGTCGTATCGAGGCTCCCATCTTATCCGTATTTGTTAAAACAGCGTAATCCGTGGACAATTTATGATTTGCGGACGACTCGTGAGGGAGTGTTCCGCCACATGTTCGTTGCACTCGGACGAGTATTAGGGCATTTGATACGTGCCTTCGACCGGTGATTATAGTTGATGGGACCCACCTAAAGGGAAGGAATAAAGGAACTCTATTTGCGGCCGTCACATTTGATGGGAACGAGCAAGTTTTCCTCTTCTTTGTTGGTCTCGGTCCGATAGAGAACGACGAGTCATGGACTTATTTTACGTATAACTGCGCAGATGCTACAATCCGACGGAAGATTTGCGGTGTGAGTGACCAACATAAGAGCATTCGAATCTTTGTTCGAGCCGCCTATCCGAATGCATTCCACGGGTTTTGCTATCACCATCTTGCAAAAATCGACCTCCTATGGTGCGCATGCTATAGGACTCTTTAGAATCACGCCTACACGCATCGAGAAGAAGTTTTTGAAAACTACTTTTCGAAACTACATATCGAAAGCCTAATGGGCGCACGTGCGCCTTTCGAAATTGGGCCGAGAGGTGGGCTAGGTCGAAGTGTCCGTCGACGCTATAACTTCTTGACATCCAATCTTTGTTGAATGCTTTAATAATCGTATGTTGTGGGCTAGACGTTTACTGTTTGCTCGTTACTTGAGATATTTCGCCTAATTTTAGAGAATTGGTTTGATGAGAAGCGGGAGAAGCTACGTCAAGAGACCATGAGTTGACAATGCACACTTTTGAAAAGCTTTCTAACTCTGTGCAAGCCGGTCGACTCTTACCGCTCGAGCTACCACCCCACTTGTTTATAAAGTCGAAGAAAACAAAGTTTCTTATGAGGTCGACCTTCGAACATGGACATGTTGTTGTCGTGAGTTTGATTTGGATCGATTCCATGTCGTCATGCCGCCGCTATAAGGTACATGTCTTTCTTTGTTGTGTGCACGATCGTTTCCCACGATGGGCACGATCGTTACCCACGATTGGCACGATCGTTTCCCACGATGGGCACGATCGTTACCCACGATGGGCACGATCGTAACCACGATCGCCCTTATCGTAACCACGATCGCCCTCATCGTAACCACGATCGCCCTCATCGTAACCACGATCGCCCTCATCGTAACCCACGATGGGACACACGATGGGCACGATCGTAACACAATGGGCACGATCGTAACACACGATCCCGTGATCGTAACACACGATCGTGACCACACGATCCCCGTGATCGTAACTCAGGATCGACGCGATCGTGTTTTCCCATCGCTTGCAAAAGCAGGATGGTCCGGATTTATCACCTCATCAATATAAAAATACATTATCCTATACAACATCCTTGACATAATTGCTTATTGTAGCAGTGCGGCAATGGTTTGTCCGTGTATGATTTTGTTAGTCGTTATTTCAAGCAACAAGGCCTTAGAGAGACTTATAAGGAGCATATTAGTCCCATCCCACATCCCGATGAGTGGAATGTCCCACCGAGATCTCATCCATCGCTTGCGTACCTCCGGAGGAGGTACGACAAGCCGGCCGACCAAGGATGAGTCGCGCACGGTCATTGTTGAAAATTTGCACGCAGTGGACGGCCTCAGTGTGCGGTAGGTGTAAAGGAACCACCACAATAGAAAATCTTGCAAAGCATTCATTCCCATAGGGGTGTGGATTTGAATATCCTCAAGAAACTCAAGAAATCGATGCACAACCGAGGCAAAGGCGCCGGCGAAGAAGAGGTGTAGCATTTGCCGTAATGATGACCATGACATAAGGGGATGTCCATACCGTGAAACTTAAATTCCTTATGTATTTTTATATCATGTGACTTACTAGCAACAATAATGTGTTGATATTTTGATCGACCATGTATTGATTCAAGATTCGATTATTAGTTGAAATGCATAATTTTGTGTATATTTTCTTTACCTTTGAATTGAAATTTAAGTGTTCGAGAATGTAAAGCAAATAAAGGTGACTATGGAGCCAAACATTAACCATAACAAAGTAGCTCACTTCAAAGAGCAATAGTTTACGATTCAAGCATATAACTTTACAAAACAAATTTTAATCACCATCACACAAAATATCTAATAATAACATAACGAAAACAATCAATTGGATCCCTTTTCCCCAATCTGCAGTATCTTTAGTCTTGTATCACCGTCTTCATGAACTTCCTCTTCCAAAATAACTTTTTGCTTTTATTCTCGAAATCTCCAAATCATTATCATCATCACCATCTAGTATGACCGGAGTGCTCGCAGTGTTTTTAAATAGACCTGTTTCATGAAACACATTAATTTGCAATGATAGTCACTACACATACAACAAAATCAAAAACTTACTCGAGCATTGAGTATCTTCCTCTCGGCTAGTTACGTATGGTGGGTTGGGAGTAGGTATCCTCCTTCTTCTTTTTGGTGGTGGTGCTTCGCTTCCTCCTAAATCGGTTTCGTAATCGGCCGCTCATTTCGCGTATTTGATTTTAATGAATTTTAAGCGATGTTAATTGATTAGGGTTTGAAGTGAAAAAGGGGTGGAGACCGACCGACGATGGGATTTTAAAGTAAAGGGGGACACAGGATTTTATAATAAAGGGGGACCGACTTATAATAAAGGGGGACCGACGGATTTTATAATGAAATAATGACCTTTGAAGTAAACACGACCGTGTACACGATCGCCGCGATCGCGTGTTCCAATCGTGTGACACGTTGGCAACCAGTGTCAAATTGGCGCGTATCCACGTATGCAGACGGCCGTGTACACGATCGCCGCGATCGTGTGTTCCAATCGTGTGACACGTTGGCAACCAGTGTCAAATTGGCGGCGTATATACGTATGCACGATCGTGTACACGATCGCGCGATCGTGTGTTCAATCGTGTGACACGTTGGCAACCAGTGTCAAATTGGCGTAAGTTCATATGCACACGATCGTGTACACGATCGTGGCCACGATTGAACACGCGATCGTGTGCACAAGAACGTCAAGAATTTTCACCAATTTCTCAAATTACTCGTCAATTTAGGTGTTGTTACTTATATATTAACAATTATTTGTTAATGATACACTTATATAACAAGTTATTGATTGAATTACCATAATATATTGCATATCATGTGTCGTCAATTGTTCTATTAGTACGTATGGATAAGTTCAATCATCTGGATGAATGACCTCATATACTAATGAATTACGACGAAATGACAAATAGGAGTTCGTATAAGAAGCCATATTGTAATTAATGTTTGAACAAGCGATCGTGTGCACAAGAACGTCAAGAATTTTCACCAATTTCTCAAATTACTCGTCAATTTAGGTGTTGTTACTTATATATTAACAAATAATTGTTAATGATACACTTATATAACAAGTTATTGATTGAATTACCATAATATATTGCATATCATGTGTCGTCAATTGTTCTATTAGTATGCACGGATAAGTTCAATCATCCGGATGAATGACCTCATATACTAATGAATTACAACGAAATGACAAATAGGAGTTCGTATAAGAAGCCATATTGTAATTAATGTTTGAACAAGCGATGTTTGAATCACAAAACATCATTCTAGATAATACAATACTTCAAATTTGCAAAAATATCAAAGTTCATATGCACACGATCGTGTACACGGTCGTGGCCACGATTGAACAAGCGATCGTGTGCACAAGAACGTCAAGAATTTTCACCAATTTCTCAAATTACTCGTCAATTTAGGTGTTGTTACTTATATATTAACAAATAATTGTTAATGATACACTTATATAACAAGTTATTGATTGAATTACCATAATATATTGCATATCATGTGTCGTCAATTGTTCTATTAAATGCGTACGGATAAGTTCAATCATCTGGATGAATGACCTCATATACTAATGAATTACAACGAAATGACAAATAGGAGTTCGTATAAGAAGCCATATTGTAATTAATGTTTGAACAAGCGATGTTTGAATCACAAAACATCATTCTAGATAATACAATACTTCAAATTTGCAAAAATTTCAAAAGTTCATATGCACACGATCGTACACGGTCGTGGCCACGATTGAACACGCGATCGTGTGCACAAGAACGTGGCCACGATTGAACAGCGATCGTGTTCAATCGTGGTCGCGTGTTCAATCGCGGCCACGATTGAACACACGATCGCGTGTGCACGGCCGTTCCACGGCCGTGCACACGGCCATGCCACCATCGTTCGCACACGACAAAGATCGACGCATGACCGTGGGTAGGTTGCACACGATCGCAACACACGATGGCCACGATCGTGTGCATCCATCGTGTGTAACATGAGCCAACACATTCGATTTAACAACACTCACACATTCATCCAAACTGTCTAAATACAACATAAATATTGTACAACACAACATAAACCATTCTACATGTCTAAAGACAACATAAAGATTTTAGCAAATGCTAGGCCATATCGATATTTCTTAATATATTTTTCATTAAGTTCCTTGATTTGATGCCTTGCTCCCGGGTTTGCAGAGACGAGTCGATCCAAGTACATGCACGCGAAGGCCACAACCGTGATTGTCGCTCGTATGAACCGTAGCTCTCGTGGCATAATTTTGAAACTCATCTCCGTGTCATACTTCGCTTTCGATTGGTTGTTCATCCAATACCCGGATTGAGCTAGCACACGAGGCATCGACGCAGACCTGGTCGCAGCTTGGTTGAAGCGGTAACGACCATCTTCGTGGTGGTGTGACAAGGAATCGTACAACTCCACGGTCCATGCTATGATGTCAATCTTGATAGTCACCCGGTGGCTTTGGTCGAGGCAACAAATGGCAATGATCTATTCAAACACAATATGTAATCATATAAGATCATCACATCAAACATAGCGAATCATTTATAAATATAAATTTCAAATCGCAACAAATCTTCAATTATATATAAATATAAATTTCAAAATTACTTCGTTGCAATTTAACCATGGAACCGCATGTGGTGTATCAAGACTGTCATGTAGTCCTCGATGCATTTAGGAATTTTCCACTCCTTGTAAACCGGCTTCCCGTCACCTTGATGCCAAGTGGATCATCCGGATGGAGTCTTGCAAACTCGTTGGCCAAAACTAACTACAAAAAGCCAAACCACAAAATTAATAAATATCGATATCAAACCAATGATATACAAGTGAGTAGGTTATAGAACTTACGTAAAATAGGGAGCCGGCACAAAGGCCAACTCTACCGACACCAACACTACGGACTCCTCCGAAGCCTCGCTCGAGTCGCAAGCACATAACGCCTATCACCTCGGCATCGAAGTCTTCACGGCTAGACTCTATCCGGTCAAATAACGCCCGGGTGAGAGCATGCCCAGTCTCCAAACACCTGGACAATAGCATCACGTGGTCGCTCCTCCTAAACCGTAGGTACAACTTCTTGAGCCTCGCTATCTCCGGGAGGCGCAACCACAAAAGGCTCTCGAAGAGCGCAGATGGTCGACTCACTCTCGGTGGAAGACTACGCTCACCCAAATGTCGCGTTCGGCACTCTCACCATCTTCGTCACCCTCGGATCCCTCTCACAACTATAACGATCGAGAGTCAGACAATGGCCGCTCGATCTCAAAATCGGCCGCTCGATCCGAAATGGAGGTTGCCGCCAGACCACCACCCTCACTGCGAAACATCAAATCAGTAATGATGCTCGTCCCGAAACCACCGAACATCGTCCCATACCAATAAACGGCGCCTCAAATGGCTCATACCGATGCTCGTAATCAAGGGGCCGCCGAGTCCGCCAATGTAATGATGAATCTCGAGAATGGTGACTGTCTTTGGACCTCGGAATGGTGGGTAGGCGGATGCCGAGAATGGTGACTCTACCGACGCCGAGAATGGTGACTCGAATGATGACTAGCCGACGATGAGAATGGTGACCGTGTGTCCGCGCCCGAGACCGAGTGACGTGGAGGGTCGGGAATCCTCCGCCGGCGCCGCTATCGAGGCGTAATGACGAGGCCTATCATGGCTCCCACCGAGTAGTGTACGGCTCCTAGAACGCCTATGCATAGGTCCGAAGAAATCCACGATCCCGAAAGCACCCGGCGAGAAACTCGAGCAATAAATCCGGACTCGGGAATCGTCGTACAAGATCGCCTTCAAACGGCGATCAAGTACTCATCCTGCCGTGTCCTGGGTGTGGTCCGACAAGGAAGTCCGTGGACACAACACACCCTCTCTCGGCCGCCTCCCGGTCCGATGTCTCCCCACCATGTACCGGTGGGGTACTCACGGCCGCTTCGACACTTTATGTGCCGACTCATATGTAATCAATTTTCCTACAAATTCTCTTCAACCTATCCATAACTTTCTTCCTCGGGATCGGCGCAGCTCATCCGCCTTATTCCTCACCTATTCTTACAGCTTAATGAACTTAACGTCATAAGGCGAGCCATTCTCAAAGCTCGTAGTAATACTCCGCCTCATCCTCCTCCGGATGCGGTAAAGAGGGAAGTACTTTGTCTTTGCAACAATAGTCATTAAAGCATACCATTAGATGGGCAATCACATAATGTTGAAGAGATGAGTGAAGTTAGGAGAAAATACGTTTACAAATTTATGTACCTTATCGTCGAAGAAATGAGTGAAATCACAAAACATCTTCCTCGTAGTCCACATCAAACACCGGGACTTGGACAGCTTTATCTCGACTACCACACAATGCTCCCAATGCAGAATCATCTCATAGGACCATATTTGTAAAGCCCAAACAGACCATAGAAGTGATAGTCCTTGTGCTCTTGTCCCTCCTTCATGGCAACGTTGCCTATGTAGTAAGATAAAACCCCAAAGGCATAAGAACCCCAAGGAAACATATCCCATCGCTCGAAATCCTCCACTAATGCCCATGCCCATGTCTCACCATCATGTCGTCACGGCATAGGATAAAGTAGTAGTAGATAAGCAAATTGGCAACCTTGAGATAATCTCTTATGTCTCTACCAAAATCTCGAGCATTGAACCTCTTCCGCAGTAACACTAACCTTAATGTTTTTGCCATGGAGTATTCTCAGGAAAATACCGCTTGACGGAAGGAGATGGTCGTCCCGGGATGGAAGGTAGAGTTTCCAAATGGAGTCCCGTGATCAAGGCGAAATCACGGGCGGTAAAACGAATGGTCCTCCCGCAAACCGGAACCACGACTCATCCGCGGGGATTTGATCACCCTCCAATTGACGAGCAATCAAGTGATGTAGGGCGATTTGAACTCCCATTCCTCCTAACTTTAATCAAGCGCCCCAGACCCCCTGGTCAAGCTCTCGATAGCTCGATCAAGAATAAATGAATCGGCCCATACTCCTTAATGTCTCAATGATCTCTTTAAATACCGCCTCCCGTATGTAAAGATTCACTGACGTGTAACAAAACGCAATGTCGGTCTCTTCCATACGCAACCGATGCAATATGGACATACAACTCATAAGAATATGATAAAATGCTTAAGAGAACGAAAAAAAAATTACGCCTTGCACACGATCGCATGCACACGATCGATGCCCGTCGTGTGAAGACCATCGTGTGTCACACGACGGTTCACACGACGGAAACGATCGTGTGCGGCCGATCGTGTGCAAGGCAGAGCTTTGCACTTCTAGCACACGACGGCACACACGATCGCCGACCGTCGTGTGTAGCCATCGTGCCCACGAAAGACCATCGTGTACACGATGGTCTCATCTTCTTCAAAGACGATCGTGGGAAGATGAACAACCATCGTGGCACGATCGTTTGTGAATGAAATACACTAACCGCGGCTCATTGACGAATTGCTCTCTTCGATGGAGTGCCACTAGCGGAACTTCCGCGTCTTGATTCATTGTGGTAGTGAGGTCGACATTTTCTTGCCGCGAAGGGTTTCACGACGGAGACTTTTTTGCAGAGAGGAGGAGAGTTTTTGCAATATTGAGTTGTGGGACCTTTTTTATTGTTGTTTAGTTTTAATAATCTTCCTTTTTCTTTTTAGTTTTTTTTTCTCTTATTGGTAGACTTTAAGGGTAATAAAGTCTTTTAACACATTTTGGTATCAAAAACTTATAGTTTTATGAATGGGGATATATAACTTGTTACTTTTATGGTTTGGTACTAAAAAAGAGAGATCTCTTAATCTTTTATATGAGACAATACATGTACATCAACTAAAGGTGAACTAATAGACGATAAAACTTATAATGAAATTACCCCAACAAAAATATTACTCCCTCTATTTTATATTATTTAATATTTTATTTTTTGAGATTGAAATTTAACTATAAGTTATTTCACTAAATACAATTTTTTTTTGCTAAGTTTCACTAAATACAATATAAAGTTATAATGTCAAGGTTTTTATTAACAAATATTCTCTCCGTCCGCCACCCATGTGCAATAATTTACTTTTCTTTCCATCCGTAACCTATGTGCATTGTTTATTTTTGGCAATTTTTTTACCCTTTCACAACACAAGTGAGTCCATTTACTCCACTCGCAACACATCATACAAACTAAGTCAACTCAAATATTAAAACTCGTGCCGGTCAAAAGAGTGCATATGAGTGGTGGACGGAGGGAGTATTTTTTACAGTATATTTTTTTAATAATTTTTATTATTATATTTTGAGAGAGAATTTATAATCAAATTAAAAAAAAAAAAGAAAAAAAAACATCATTTAATATAAAAGGAGTATGAAAATCAATAGTGTTGAAGAATTGGGAGCAGACCTAGGGTTGTTGGCTGCTTTAACCATTATGAAAGCGACGCAGCTTCTAGTGAATGTGAATGAAGTGCTGAATGGTGAACTATTTTCTGTACTGATTCGAACTATTTTCATGTAATCGGTTTACATTTCAATACTTCTGTTATAGCCAAAGTATTCATTACCTTTTTGAGTTTTGAGCCCTCAATCTATTAGTCAAACAATGGATGATTTACCCTCCGATTCTGATGGTATGGTGATGGAAGAATCAGACAGCAGTGAACTGACTGACCGACTCAGTGAGTTACCCGACTCGTTAATACTTTCCATCCTTTCATTATTGCCAACAAGAGATGTTGTTAGGACAGCTATTGTATCTAAACGCTGGAAACATCTCTGGACCACCGTTCCCTGCCTTAGCTTCAGCAATGATGCATATTATTGGTGTAGTTTCAGAAATTTTGTTAATCAGGTTCTTCCTCGATGGAAAGGGTCCAAGATTTCAACATTCAAAGTCAATTTTCCCTCGTATGGGAATTACAGCCCATCCAGTGATGTTGATTCGTGGGTGCGTTTTGCAATGATAAATGAAGCGGAAGAGTTGGATTTAAATTTGATGGGCACCGAGAGCGTGGCGTTGGGTGAAAATGATCCTGGATACTATGCACCAGAATGCCTGTATTTATGTTGGTCGATAAAAAAACTATCCCTTTTGGGTTGTAATCTGAAAATTGACAAGGAGAATGTGCATTGGAATCAACTGAAAAGCTTGAGGATCGATGGGGTCCGAGTGAGTGAAGATGCCATTAGCCAAGTTCTGTCAGGTGCTCCTTGTTTGGAGGTATTGATTTTGCGTATTATGGAGAACTTTCAGAATTTGAACATCCAATCTACTAGTCTGAAGAAGCTAACGATTGAAAAGTGTTTGTTTGTTCCGGATGAGCCGGCAATGGATACAATGCTGAGAATTTGGGCTCCGAATCTCGAAATATTAGAATTTGGAGGAATTCCATATATTAAGTGTCTGCTGGTTAATGTCTCGTCTTTAACCGACGTGACACTTGGTTTTTATGCTATAATCCATACTGACGACAGTGATTTCACTTGGAATCTATTGCTTAGGAAAACATTACGCGACATTTTTCCGACCATCCGTCATGTTGGAAAGCTCACATTGTCATATTGGTGCCTCGAAGTTAAGTTTATTCGCTAAAATCCTATTAATTACCTAAGAATGCTAATGTCGTATTTTTTCTCTTTTTACTGTTCATCGAAACTCTGCCTGTGGGTGTCTTCTTGACATCCATTGCCGGTCCCAAGCCCGGATAAAAGAGGAGGGTTGCGGTAGGTTAGTGGCAGCCAGCGTAAAACTCGTCACATTCCATGGACATGAATCAAACATTGAAAATCGTTGGGGCGTCTCCTCGACGCGCCGCATTTCATAGGCCGGGTGCGGTGATAAGTATGCGAGGGTTGCTAGGTCGCCGCCTGAGCGGCGCGCCACCTTTACATCTGAGGGTGGTGTCAAATGAGCAAGGATGCGCTACACTTCATAGGCCCGGGTGTAGTGGAAAATATGCAAGGGTTGCTAGGTCGTCGCCCGGAAGCGGCGCGCCACCTCGAAGTATGGGTGTGGTGTCAAATGTGCAAGAATCCTTGCAGCGTGGACGGGGACAGACAGAGAAGTTAGTTCTTGCGGCTAGTAAGGGTAGTAAGGTGCAATTTGGAACTTGGAACGTTGGCTCTTTGACGGGGAGATCAGCAGAAGTGGGGGAGGTTATGAAAAGGAGGAGAATTCACATAATGTGTCTACAAGAGACTAAGTGGGTTGGCGAGAAGGCAAGAGTGTTAGCTCCTTCGGGTTACAAGCTTTGGTACTCTGGAAAGGATAGAAGTAGAAATGGAGTGGGTATCGTCATTGATAAAGAATTCATTGATGATGTGGTGGAAGTGTCAAGAAAGAGCGATAGAATAATGAGTATTAAGCTTGTGATAGGGGATGAGTTTCTAACTATCATAAGTGCTTATGCACCACAAGTAGGATTGGATGCATCGATCAAACAAGAATTTTGGGAAGATTTGGAAGAGGTTGTCGAACGAATTCCTATGGGTGAGAAATTGATCATTGGTGGTGACCTCAATGGGCATGTCGGTGTTAGCAGAGATGGCTTTGAGAGCATTCATGGTGGCTTTGGTTTTGGGGACGGGAATGAAGCAGAAATGATATATTGGATTTCGCATTAGCTCATGACTTGGGTATTATGAACACTTGGTTCGAGAAAGGGACTCTCATTTGGTGACATATAGAAACGGAGGTAATGCAAGTCGATTGATTTCTTTTTAGTAAGGAATGTTTGGAGGAAAAGTTTTACTAATTGCAAGGTAATACCGGTGAGAGTGCCGCAACACAAAGATAGGGTTGTGGTGCTTGACTTTCGAGGTAAGAGGCACTTAAGAAGAGAAGACCACAAGTTGACCTCGAATTAAGTGGTGGAAGCTCCAAGGAGAGTCGACATACTTTTGTGGCTAAGATTGCTGATAGTGGTATTTGGTCCGATTGCACGGAGATGGATATAGATTCGATGTGGAACTTGTTGGAACACAACATAAAGGAAGTTGCAAAAGAAGTCCTAGAGAATCTAAAGGAAACAGACCATCAAGTAAGGACACATCTTGGTGGAATGATGACGTTAAGCAAGCGATAAAGACCAAACGTGAATGTTATAAGGTACGGGTAAATGCTCGAGCGATGAGAATTATGAGAAGTACAAGAAAGCTCGAATGAAGCTAAAAAGGCAAGGCGAAATGCCCGATCAAAGGTCAATCAAGAATTATATGCAAGATTAGATACTAAAGAAGGGGAGAAAGATATCTATAAACTTGCTCGAATGAGAGAGAAGAAGACGCGAGATATTGGAAAAGTTAAATGTGTAAAGATCTTGATCAAAAAGTTTTGGTTCAAGATAAAGAGATAAAAGAGAGATGGAGGTCATACTTTGATACCCTATTCAATGGCCATCAAGAACAAGATATTGGGAATTTAAACATCCTCAAGTATGGTTAACCGAGAGTTTAAGAGAAGAATCCAAAAGGGTGAAGTGACAATTGCATTGAAGAAGATGGGGTCAAAGAAAGCGGAAGGACCGGATGGTATACCTATTGAAGTTTGGAGGTGTTTGGGGGAGAGAGGATCGAATGGGTAACTATGCTTTTCAATAAGATTTGGAGAAGCAATAAGATGCCATCGGCATGGAGGAAAAGTATTCTCGCCCCTTTGTATAAGAACAAAGGTGATGTTCAAGATTGTTCTAATTATCGCGAATTAAACTAATGAGTCATACCATGAAGTTGTGGGAACGAGTGATTGAACAAAGGATCGTGAAATGTGTGAAGATAATGTAAAATCGGTTTGATTTATGCCTGGAAGATCGACCATGGAAGCAATTTATCTTATCCTATAGCTTGATGGAACATTATCGAGATAAAAAGAAAGATCTGCATATGGTTTTTATTGATTTAGAGAAGGCATATGATAAAGTACCAAGAGAAGTACTTTGGTGGGCCTTAGCAAAGAAGGGTGTATCGCGGAAATATATTGACATTATAAAGGACATGTATGAGGGAGCTACTACAAGTGTACGTACTAATGTTGGGAGGACAAGAATTCCCTATTACGATTGGGGTGCATCAAGGATCTGCTCTTAGTCCTTTTCTCTTTGCCATAGTCATGGACGAATTGACAAGAGAAATTCAAAATGACGCTCCGTGGTGTATGATGTTCGCAGATGATATTGTGTTGATTGATGAAACGAAGGTTGGAGTGCAATGAAATTGGAACTTTGGAGGATACTTTGGAAGCTCGAGGCTTTAGCCGAGCAGGTAAGTAAGATCAATATATGGAGTGTAGGTTTAGCGAAACAAGTGATAGAGAGGCGGGGATGGTCACATTTGATGGGAAAGTTGTTCATGGATCCACTTTCTTTCGGTATCTTGGATCTATTATCCAAAAGGATGGAGAGCTAGATGGCGATGTGGCTCATGTAATAAAGGCGGGGTGGTTGAAGTGGAAGAGTGCCAGGGGTTTTATGTGATCCCGGCATGCCTAATAAATTAAAGGGTAAATTTTACCGCAGCACGGCAATTAGGTTGTTATATGGCACCGAGTGTTGGGTCAGAAATGTTGTCACGTTCAAAAGATGAATGTGGAGAGATGCGTATGCTACGATGGATGTGTGGTCATACAAAAAGGATCGGCTGTAAATGAGGTGATCAGAGAGAAGGTAAGAGTTGCGTCTATAGAAGACAAGATGATGGAGAATCGATTACGATGGTTTGGTCATGTGAGAAGAAGACCTATTGATGCCCCAGTGAGGAGGCTAGAAAGTTGGGGAGCAAGTAATGTTGTGAAAGGTAGAGGAAGACCCAAGAAAACTTGGATAAAGATGATTGAAAATGATATGCGGTTTCTTGGAATTGGAGAAAGTATGGCGTTGGAGAGGCAAATGTGGCGGGAAAGAATACGGATGGTGGATGGAGTCTGATTCTTTTTTTTTTTTTTTTTTTTTAAATTCCTATTTTCTTTTATTTCATGTTATCTTTTTTTCTTTTTTTTTTCTATTTTTTCTTTCTTTTTTTTTCCATTCATTCTCTTTTTTTATTTGCTTTTTTCTCTACTTTTTCCCTCTTTTTTCCTTTTATGTTATTTATGTAACGATTATTGACGGTTTCAAAGTTTGATTCATGTTAGCCGACCCCAAATCATTTTGGGACTAAGGCTTAGATGTTGTTGTTGTTGTTGTTGTTACTGTTCATCGAGTAGTCAAATGAAGCATTTGTTTGTTAGCCATTCGTTTGTACTTTGTGGTTTGTAGTCAATGTATATTCTAATATAATCTCTAATGTTGTGTCTGTCAGGTGATTGGAGTGATGAAGAAGAAATATTTGCTTCCATCATCATATGAGGTCCAGTTTCTAAGAGTAAATGCTGACTATCTTGCAGTCGATGAAATAATTATTCTTCTCGAGATTTTTCCCAAGTTAAAGATGTTTGCCATCGAAGCCATTGATTACTATTTCAGTGAGATCAACTACCAAGCTTTTCGTGAAACACTCATTGCCGAGGAGGACTACTTCTTGGAGCTGGAAGAAAGTACTCCCAAGTCTTTTCGGCTTATGTTGCGGACAATTGAGATTACTTGGCCTTTGTTTGAGTCCTCAATATATGTGTTTATAGAATTTATGTTGAAACATGCCGATGTGCTGGAAAAGATAGTGATCCGGCCGAAATGTAGAAACGGTTCGGTTGCACACGAGTTTTTCTTTCTTGGTGCAGCACGGAAACTGATGGCCTTGCAGAGATCCTTTCCAAGTGTGGAGCTTCTTTTGTTTGATGCTGATAAATGATATCATCCTCTGGAGAAGGTAATACATTTGGTGATAGGTCTGTTAGACCAACTGTTAACAATGCGTGCGCATATAAGTTAGAAGAATTGCACAAACCAATTGATGTGTGGAATGTTTTTGTAATGTTTAATGATGTTTTTTGGAGTTCCATTTTTTTGCTAATTTATTATGATGTAGTTCTTATGTTGCATTCTGATGTAGTTCTTGTGAATTTCACGTAGTAGACATATGTTAGATACGGGAATCAAAGGGACTGAAAAGTTAGAATCACAATATTCACTTTGTGCTGAGTTGGATCAACACATTGTTAAGTTTTGGTGGGGTTCTTCTACATCGGAAAAAAGGAAAGTGCATTGGGTTTCTGGGGATAAGTTAAGAAACCAAAAGAGAAAGGCGGCACGGGTTTTTGACAACATTCGGCCTTTAACCCAGCATTATTAGCAAAACAAGGTATGGAGGTTAATTCAAGCACCTCACTCACTCGTGTCGAGGATTTTAAAGGCTCGATATGGAGGCAGGACTTGGGGAGTAATCCTTCTTTTTTTGGTGGTCATTATGTTAGGGTCGAGAGCTTTTAGAGAAGGGTTTGTACTGGAGTGATCAATATGGGATGGGAAATTGATTTTGCATGTCCGTGATAAATGGATCCCATATCTCTTGTCGGGAGGATCCACGCTCGCCAAACAGTGGCCTTAATTTTACCATGTACCTCAAGAGCATCTAGTAATGTGCTCCTCTTGCCACATTAAAAATGTTGTAGTGTATGGCCTCGATTACTAGGTTAGCTAGCATCTATATCTTTGAGGATAAAACACGAAATCTAAATTTACTTAAATGAGTTGTTGTTGCCGTATGAAGCAGTCGTACAAAGTATTATGTATTCCTCTCAGCCAGCATAATATGATTGATGCGTGATGCTGGCAATTTGACGCAGAAGGTTTTTTTTTTTCTGTTAAATCGGGTTTGTTATAAAACTGAAATATTATAGAGAGCGATTTAGAGAGAGAATAGAGAGAATGATTTTCAAGTCTATCTTTCATTAATAACTGAAGTCCTATTTATAGGAAAACTTCAGATGGCACAATCGTAATTACATAATTTTATTAGGGGGCACAATAGTCATTCACATGTTATATTATATTATCCTGTTATGCATTAGGAGAAGTGATATACTTCAACAATTGTTAACACTCCCCCTTGAATGACTATTTACATAAATATATGCCGAACTAGTTTGAAGAAAAACCCAATGGGAGAAAAACTCTCAAACTTTTTGTATTGGAGCGTGTGACAATCATATAACGTTGGTAGGAAATCTTTGTTGGATAAAACTTCAGCAATCTGTAGTCTCGTAAATTTGCTCCCCCTTATCTTGATAGTTCTTGTATGAGTATTCTTGTGTCGTCTCAGTAAAATTTCGTGGGACAAAAACTGAGTGAATCTTTCATGTATATCATTCGTTGTCGGGTATCCACGTGTTGCCTCATTAAAACCTTGTCAAGAAAACCCAGTGGAAAAAAACTTGATCGAAGGAAAAAGAGTACAACTACCCCTTCTGTTTTTAAATATTTGAGGAATAATCTTGATCTTTATAATTTTCCTCATAATGCCATGAATATGCCTCGTTAAAACCTTATTAGGAAAAACTTAATGGGAAAAATCCTAATGAATGGAAAAAAGTACAGTATTCATACTAATACGCCATTCAAGTTGTCTCGTTAAAAAAACTTTGCTAGGAAAACCCAATGGGACAAAACCTCAGTCAAGGAAAAAAAATTGCAACGCGTATATACAAATATGCCCCAGGCATTTCAATAATCCTCCAAGAATTAGTACGAGTATCATATTCAATGCAGTTTGTAATATCGAACTCATATTCTCTGCAATATATTCCAAATCTCTTTTGGAGATTCTATTGTGGTTAAGCTGCCTCGTTAAAAATCTTGCTAGGAAAACCCAGTGGGATAAAACCTCAGTCAAGGAAAAGAGTACAACATATAATTTCCTTTCACAACGCCTTATTTTGGGTGATTGCACGCACTGATAATACTTTTAAAATCTCTTCAGGAGTCACTTTCAGTAAGCCCATATGTTTCATTTTGTTATAAGGGCATATTTTTCAATTTTGATGGATTTCAATATCCTCATTCCAATATCCATATTTCACAATCATGGATTTCAATATCCTTATTTCAATATCCATATTTCACAATCATGGATTTCAATCTCCTCATTTTATTCATAGCGCTGTATTGTGTCGACAATTTCAACATTTATTCCCTGTAGCAACATAACTTGTCGAGATATCTCATTATCTTCCTTTATAGTTATGTCTATATACTTCAAAAGTATATGCCTCCTTTTTAGGGGTGGGCAAAAAAAATCAAAATCCCGATCCCGTCCCGGTCCCGTCCCAAAATTACTTGGGATGGGACGGGATCCAAAATTAAAAACACTAGGCCCGGCCCGGCCCGGCCCATTAGAGTAACTACGGGACGGGACACGAAACAAAAAATCTGAGGCCCGTAAGGCCCGTCTCGTCCCGCTAAATTTTTAACCCTTTTTAAAATCATATATTTTTATTATTTGTAACCATTTTTTAATTAATTTTTAATAATAAACTATTTTTATTTTTTACTATCTATATATTATAATTATACACAAACTTAATCAACCGATATAAAGTTAGTAACTGATATTTTTTTAAAAAAAATGGATATGTTGTATTCAATGTTAATAATTGATATTTTAAAAAATTAATTTAGGCTATTAAATTAGTTTGTTGGATATTTTTCCCGAATTTAAATGTATAAAATTGTAGATTTTCTTACTTTTTTTTAATGTATATTTTGAACTTTTTTATGCGGGACTAAACCCGTCCCGTCCCATTCCTTCCCGTCCCAACCGGGATAAGGCCCGCGCGGGATGAAATTTTAAAATTACCAATCCCGTCCCGTCCCGTCCCGCTTGTTATAATACGGGACGGGACGTGGGATGACCCCAGGCCCGTCCCATCCCGTCCCATGCCCACGCCTACTCATTTTATCATTTACTTTGATTTATATTCGAGAAATTATTATGTGTTTATCAAAGTAGTTGTAGTTGGTACCAAAGATTAATAATTTATCATGCATCTTTGAACTTCAAGTTTATATAGTTGTGAGGATATAGTGTGATGCATTTTACATATTTCCAACTACTAATACTCCCCCTCATGCTAAGAGATTTCTTGAGCACCAAACTCATATGCCAGTACCTCAGTATTCATCTTCAGTCATGGGGTTTATATATTATGTTTTCGATATTGGCAGGAGGACTTCGAATAATATGCCAATTAATATCTCACTTGTATGCGCATATCTTGATCCTTTCTGGATCTATTCAAGTTTATTTGAGATATATTACTAGCTTAATCTGATATGGAATATATGCTCCAACCATGAGCAAATCATCTCGTAAGTTTCCGATTACGAGTCATATACACATGTGACTATCTAGTGGATCCATAATATCTAGTAGTTCACATATAGAGGAAGTGGGCCCATACTCTTAATATATTCCAAATTTATTAGGAATTCATTCCCAACATTGGCTAGTATTGATATTAATCGAGAACAAATACTTGAAGACATGATGTGTCTATATCATCATATAGATATTTTACCGACATATCACATCATCTTTCGGTGCCATTATTGCACATCATTATCAACATGGAGTCGCCGCTCCCACATGTCATATTATGTTTATTATTCAAATATAGAACTATAGTTCATACGCTTCGGGATATGAAATATTGGAACGCGGAGTCAAATCTCATACGCGTAATTTCAATCTATAAATAGATTAGCATTGTATTCACAATCACCCATATCGAGGGTTTGATTATCATAATGGATTCAATGCTTTCTAGTCTTCGCAAATATTACCCATCTCTTCCGGTGAATATCATAAAAAGAATTTATCGAGCTCGACTTGAAAGATTAAGGGTGCTAATGAGAAATGGCATCCCAGAAGATATTCGATGGTTGATCGAAGCACAAGTTCGATTATCTGGCGAATTTTCAAATTCATTTAAGTACATGCCAGGTGCAGGTAGTAGTAATTTTTCAAAGAAACGAAGAGCAAAAAGATTAGGTGGATGCTATAAATGTGCTCGGTGGACATGTGACACACAGTGCAAATCGGTGGAGTTTGTATCCAAAAATCGAGAAGACAAAATCGCATTTATCAAGGATGGATTGAGTAAGGAATCTATGGATCACGATATCCAACAGATTCTTGATACACATCCCAGTGGATACGTTCATCGTGAACTATTGGCTCTGTGGACACAATTTAAGGATGAACTGGAATGCTATAGTCATGAAAAATTAGTCTCAAAAGATCCAGTTTGTAAGTCCGTTCTGTCAAAGTTGGTATAAGGTAAATAACAAAATAATGCAAGTTGGTGAGTATTGTTCTCCAATATTTAAATTTCTCAGCTGCCGATAGATAACGTCATTTTCATTGAAAAAATATAATATCATATCTTTTGTTTTCTTCTGCAATTTTGTCAAAAAGAAAATAGTAAAAGCAGTGACTTATCTGCTGCTCGTTTTTCAAGGAAAATAGTGAAGTCATTTGTCTTCTAGTAAGAAGTTTGTTCTTTAAATTTGGGATCCACAAATCAGAAATTGTACATCTCACAAAATTGATATATTGTATGGTGGGAGTAATTATAGATTTTTGGGTTATCTTTTAGAGGCTGCACAAAATGGGAGAATAAGAGTAACAAGCGACTTACACTTTCCCACAGTTAGAACCAGTAGTATAGAGGGTTCAACTAGGTTGATGCTTCAAGCACAGTCTGTGCATGATAGTTTGATGTATGTGGTGAATAATAGTGATGCCTTTATTGTTCTTCCAGGTGGCTATGGCACACTCAATGAGATATTCAATATCACGTCATGGGCTGAGCGGGACTTCCATACCAAACCTATAGGTTTGTGAATATTAATAATTTCTTCAACGATTTGCTTGCCCTTCTGGATCAAGACGTAGATCACAAGTTTATCTCTCAGCCATCAAGAGATATTATTATATGTGCTCATATGTTGCTGATCTACTTATAAAGTTTCAGGCATATATTTAAGATAAGAATTTGGAAGTCAAAGATCATCAGCCACAGACTATTGGTGCCAAACGAAAAAGAAGTTTAGATCCTTTAGATCTTTCATTATGAACCTAATGCCAGGGGGTGGCAGAGTTACGGAGTTTTATACTCTCGAAACGCACCTCTTTTTATGGGTTTCATATGTATTCTCCTTTTCGCATATTGTCGAGTGTTTATTATCTTTTTGGCTAGTTTCAATATTTTCCACTTCGACTGTTTTGTGCTTTTTCCAGCAATAATAAGATCATCTTTTTGCCTCTATGCAAATACATTATTCTCATGAATATGTGATATATGCTTCTCTATTGTGATATTGATATGATTTCAATGATCCCACCATGTGATATAATCAACATGAGATTAATTGAGAAATTATTTTCCAGTGATATTTTTTCATATCACTTGTCAGATGATCCCACCATGCGGTGTATTTGCATGGAATTTTCTTTAATTTGATCGGTTATAACTTCTGGTATCGCTTGCTCAATTTTCTCCATCTTATTATTTCTATCAACTGCTTCTTCTTCAGAGCAGGATTTGAATCATTGATCAACTACTTCTTCAGAGTAGGATTTATTTCATTCAACTGTTTCTTCAAGAGCAGAATTTAAATAATCGATCAACTACTCTAGAGTATGATTTATTTTTATCAACTGCTTCTTCGGGAGCAGGATTTATGAACCATTCATGTGGTATAACCAACCACGATAGTGATATATAATATATAAATTACATATATGTAAAACCATCTGTCTTGTGATAATTGAACTCATCACATAGGAGGTACAGTAAATATATAAAAACGTCCGTCTTGTGATAATTGAACTCATCACATAGGAGGTATAATAAATATGTAAAACCATCCATCTTGTGACAATTACATTTATCATATAGGAGGCATCGCCATCCATCTTGCGATAATTAAATTTATCACATAGGAGGTATAACCATCCATCTTGTGGTAATTAATTATCATATGGGAGGTATCACCATCCATCTTGTGGTAATTAATTATCATATGGGAGGTATCACCATCCATCTTATGATAATCAGACTATCACATGGGAGGTATAATAATATTTACATAATGTAGGCTCAACAAATAGATGGTTTCAACCACCACTTGGAGATAATTATAATAAAGTCAGGAATTAGATTCGTAAATATTTAACTGCTTCTTCTGGAGCAGGTTCGTCCAACTATTTTCTCAAAGTATAATCATGTGGTATTAGGTTGGATCATTAAAAGTCATCATCGACCCAAGTTGTCGGCATCAGTGCTGCCTGGTCGTTCCGTAATATTACACATACCACTTTATAATTTCCACAGTACAAGTTCTATATCCACAAATCCTTTCAATATTTTGGAGGGAATCAATGTACTAATTTGTACATTTTAATAAGTTTTGATAATGACAGATATTAGAAGGGTTATAATCAATATATCAATATTAGTGTCAAATTGAAGCTCTCGTAAAATGGATCACGATGGTATCAAGAAAAATTAATTCCGATATCATATGTATCTTATATGTAAGAAAAATGAATATATAATTTAATAAATTAAAAGAATATTTTATCCTTTTATTATTTTATTATTTAGGTTGTTTCTTACCTTCTTCTATGCCACACGAAGAAGTAGCCTACGAAGCATTGGACGGCGCCGGCCGCGTGGATCACCCAGGCGCAACGGAGAAGGAGGTGCGTAGATATGTCGGCGGCGACATACGGCGGAGTAAAGGAGGGCAGAGGGGACGCCAGCGTCGACGCCCATGTCTTTGAAGACGGAGATGGTGTTGAGCGTCGATTGGTCGTAGCCTTGGCTCGATTTGAGGATCGGAGAGTAGATTCCGAAGGCGTACGACCCGCCGCTGCTGCACTGGATCCAAATGCTGGCCACTGCCGCTATCCGCTTGCTGGTCTCCATTTTTGCTATTGTCTTTTCAGATAAATGTATGGCGTGCGCGTGGGGTTAGAGAGAGAAGAATACTCTCTATGTATTGTTTTTCTATTCTAAAAAGCACGTACTGTTTTTATGATTGTTTAGTCAGTGAGAGTATCGTGCCGATAACGTGTTATAAAACTGAAATATTATAGAGAGGATTTAGAGAGAGAATAGGGAGAATGATTCTCAAGTCTATCTTTCATTAATAACTGAAGTCCTATTTATAGGAAAACTTCAGATGACACAATCGTAATTACATAATTTTATTAGGGGGCACAATAGTCATTCACATGTTATACTATATTATCTTGTTACGCATTACGAGAAGTTATATACTTCAACAATTCTTAACAGGGTTATCATGTTGGGATTCCGAAAATAAAACGAAATACGCAGCGGAAATAAATACGAATCCCAAACAGGATCGATCAAGTAACGTATATACGAAAAAAAAAATACATACAAAGATAAAGATTCATACCCTTGAAGCCTTTGAAATAAATCTTCGTAAAGTGTAGACGATGATCACGATCCCGTCCCGAACACGAAATTCCTTCGTTCCAAGCACCAAAAATTCGAAGCCTCTACTTCACACGCGTCGGAAGTTGCCCGGAAAAATCTACAACACTCCGTTCTATGAAGAACACGGCTAGGAACTGTTGTAGGAATTTTTTCTCTCTTAATTTTTCTTGCTTCTTTTCACCTCAAAGATGAACAAAATGAAGAAGGAAAATTTTTCTCTCTCTCCTCACTTAAGCTCACGTCCAGGGCTGTTTTTTTTTTTACAGGTTAGTATGTGTGTGTGTGTTGTAGTAGTTGTTATATAATGTGTTGTTTTTATATTATCTCAAACCATATAATTGAGATAAAATGTCAACACATAATAACAAAAATACAACTAACACATACACATGCATGGAAATGATTTTATGTGATGTGGAGAGAGGGAGGGCGGCCCATGGTGGAAATTTCCTAGAAAACGAGCCGAGTCACTCGGCTCGTGTACCGGACGTTAGCCAAACGACTCCGTTAAATACACTCCGTTTAATCACCAATGTATTTATATTAATTAATTAATCTAATTAATTAATAATATCAAATACAAATATATTTCTCTAAGAAATATAATTTATGAATTAAATTAATCACCCGGTAACTTAATTTTAATTCATAAGACCGCTATTTTGATTTATCTAATAAATCATAATTAGATATCCAATATCTAATATTTATAGAGAGATAATAAATTCACATTTATCCGTCAACGCTCCTGATGATCGAATCAGTAGGTCCGTCTCAGCCGGCATTGGGAGGAACCAATGAGTGCGGGCGGACTTAGCCGACTAGCGGGCCGCACTGTAAACTCCGACTGAGAACGAATGAAGGGATCATTCCAGAACCATTATGTCGTGAATACTATATACGTATAGACCCTTTATCAGATGTCTCGGTCAAGTCTTCGGGTCACGGTAAAGTCAAACCCTACTATTGGCTAGACTCTATACATGTGTTAATGCAAATCAAGACCGACTGATTAATAGTGTATCTAATACGACTATATCAGAATGCTTTGGCCAAAGACTCATGATCTTATTTGCCATTAACCGTATAGGACATACGCCTGCTCACTAACAGGAGATAAAATCCTTTCTTGGCATACAGTAAAGACTGCTACCTGCCCGTATAGTCCGCACTTCGAGGTCGACTCAGCAATCAAGCAAATGAGTCTAACTACTCTAATGACAAACTAAACGTCACGGGTACATCTTCTACTGAATCCTCAAGTCAAAGGTCCACATACACTATCACAACCTTTTGATTCGTCATCGACTCTTCGAGAGTGAATACCGTGTGACTGAATCGAGTATGAGTCGTGTTCGAGTATACTGGTCCCACCAATATACTTTATAACTATGCTATCAAGACGTGCACACGTCCTAGCATCAGTTATACAAGTCTTATTAAAACTTAATGCCCATTTAAGTTTATTGACTTGCGAACGATTTTCGTAAATAAACTTTAAACACTTCCAGTGCATTTTCTCTTATCCCATAACGAGAATGGAATGTTCAGTTTATTTACATGGACTTCACTTCAATGTTTACCAAGTCAAGAATGCAATTGAAATACAATAAACAGTGAATGAATCGAATTGCCTTTTTATTATTTATTCCATAATTACAAGTACAATGCCCCTACTCTCTCATCCCCTGAGTGGCATTCGAGGGCATATTCCTAACAATCTCCCACTTGCACTAAATGCCACACATCATGATATCCAATACCCATGTTCTTCAGATGTCTTTCCAAGACGGCCTGAGATAATGGCTTAGTCAGCGGGTCAGAGACATTGTCTTCTGAGTCTACTCTTTCCAATGAAACATATCCTTTTTCCACCATCTCTCGAACGATGTGGTACTTTCTCTCTATATGCTTGGTGTTGTGGTGAGCCCTCGGCTCCTTGGCTTGGGCGACTACTCCATCATTATCACAGAATGGTGATATAGGCAACTCCGCGTTAGGCACCACTTGAAGTTCTTGTATAAACTTCGCATCCAAAATGCTTCTTTGCTAGCCTCGAGGCGACTTGATACTCTGCTTGGCGGTGGAATCTGCAGAGCGGTTTGCTTGGAGCTTCTCAGAATCGCTCCTCCATTGAGAGTAAATAAATACCCGGATGTCGATTTAGAGTCGTCATTGTCTCCTTGAAAATCGAATCGGTGAATCCAATCACCTTCATTCTCCACCACCATAAGTAAGAACTAAATCTCTAGTTCTTCTTAAGTACTTAAGAATGTTCTTTACGGCAGTCAATGTTCCCTTCCTGTGTTTGCTTGAAATCGACTTACCATACTCACAGCATAGGCTAAGTCTGGTCTCGTACACAACATAGCGTACATGAGGCTACCCACTGCCGAGGCATAGGGTACCTTACTCATCTCTCTCTTGTCTTCCTCACTTTGAGGACACATTTTCGTGGTGAGATGAATTCGATGTCGAATGGGAAGGAACCCTCTTTTAGATTCATCCATCTTGAATCTTCTCAGGATTTTATCGATATAAAGGGCTTGGGAAAGTCCTATCATTCTTTGCGGTCTATCTCTATAAAGACGGATCCCTAGAATATAGGAAGCTTCTCCCAAGTCTTTCATGGAGAACGTTTTAGAAAGCCAAGCTTTCACGGTCTTTGAGCATTGCTATGTTATTTCCTATAAGTAGAATATCATCTACATATAGTACTAAGAACGCAATGTTGCTCCTACTGATCTTTTTGTAAACACACGGTTCCTCCTCATTTCGTTCGAAGTCAAAGTCCTTAACTACTTCGTCAAATCGAAGGTTCCAACTCCGAGAAGCTTGCTTCAGACCATAAATGGCTCGTTGCAGCTTACACACTTTATGAATATTAGCTTTGGACACAAAACCTTTAGGCTGTTCCATATAGATTTCCTCCTCGAGGTATCCATTTAGAAAAGCCGTTTTGACATCCATTTGCCATATTTTATAATCATAATAGGCAGCAATGGCAAGCATCATGCAAATCGACTTTATCATAGCTACGGGCGAGAAGGTATCATGATAATCGATTCCTTCCCTTTGGGTATAACCCTTTGCCACAAGCCTGGCCTTATAGGCATCAACCTTGCCATCCCCATCAGTCTTTCTCTTATAGATCCATTTATTTCCAATAGTCCTCATGCCAGTTGGAAGATCTACTAGAGTCCAGACACGATTGGTATGCATCGAGTCTATCTCGGCTTCCATTGCTTCTTGCCATTTATCGAGTCTACATCCACTATCGCTTGGTCATAGGTGACAGGTCGTTTTCACTGCTATCGGGTGTGTCGTGGAGACCCGGTTCCTCGACATGTGAATAGCCATACCTCTCGAGTAAGTGAGATACCCTATCGGACCTTCGAAGTGGAGGTTGTGTTACAATAGGTTCGGTTCTTGATCCACGATCGATGTCTCCTTAGGAGTTTCATTATGCTCTTCCAAAGAGATATTTCTACCCAAGCCACCTTCCCTGAATGAATTCATCCTCAAGGAAGTGCGCTTGTAATGCCACAACGACCCTATGGTCTTCATGTAGAATAGATAACCCATCGAGTCCTCTGGGTATCCTATGAAACGTCCTTTTATGGACCTCGCTTCGGTTGTCCACCTTAGCCTTTTTGACATATTTGGACATCCCCAAATCCTTATGTGATTAAGGCTTGGTTTCTTACCCTTCCACATCTCATGCGGAGTGATAGGACAGATTTGGAAGGACATCTATTTAGGATATAGGCGGCGGTTAGTAAGGCATACCCCCACAGTAAATAGGTAAATCGGTGTAATTTAACATGGAGCGAACCATGTCCAACAAAGTCCGATTTCTCCTTTACGAAACACCATTTAAGCGTGGGGTTCGAGGCGTGAATTGTGAAACTATTCCATGTTCCTTAAGGAACTCATCAAACTCGGTGCTCATATATTCGCCACCTCGGTCCGACCAAGTGCTTTGATATGACATCCAGTTTGTTTTTCAACTAGGGCCTTAAATTCTTTGAATTTAGCAAAGGCTTGATTTATGTTTCATTAAGTACACAATCCCATACCTAGTATGATCATCTCGTGAACGTTATGAAATATTGATATCCGTCTCGGGCTACTTCTAAAGTACCACAAACATCGGTATGCACCAATCCAAGTTTATCGGACCCTTTCAAAAGTCCCCGTGAAGGGGAACTTAGTCATTTGCCTCTAAGGCAAGATTCACAAGTTGGATAGGGTTCTACACCCAATGGACTTAAAAGTCCATCTTTTTCCATTTTACGAACCTTGGTCGACCAACATGACCAAGTCTAAGGTGCCATTTAAGAGCTTGATTAGTATCTTGCCTACCACGTTTCCTAGTTATAGTGTTCACCTTTGTTTTATTTTGCATGTTCGGATGATATAAACCATTCAACAATGTATTGTTCCAACCAATTTATTTCGAAAATAAATTTTACAATCGCCATTGCCAATGAAGAAACAAAATCCTTTCCGGTCCAAGACGGAATGGATACAATGTTTTTATGCCCCTTGGGCAAAATAAGTACTTCATCTAATGTCAAAATAAAACGATTCTAAACCTGAAGGATTGATCCAATATTGGTTGCCTCGACACTTTGTCCGCTTCCAACGGTGATCATTATTTCCCGACTTCAAGTTTTCTACTCGTTCCAGATCCGATTCATAGTACAAATGTGAGAAGTGGCACCTGAATCCAGAATCCATGAAGCGAATATACGGTAGCGGAACAATTAGTTTCAAAAACAAAAGTTCCGTACTGATGCGCCATTAATCTTGGGACAAGTCCTTCGCCGATGGCCCAGCTCACCGCATTCAAGGCATGTGTCCGTAGGTTTTGGACCGCCTACCTTTTGAACCTTTCGGGCCTTGCCCTTTCCTTTTTGCACCCCTTTCTTGGGTTTGTACTGCTCGTAGGTCTTTTTCTTCTTGTTCTTGGACCTCTTAGGCCCATAAGAAATCACAAGAGCAGCCTCTCTCGGTTTAGTCCTCATGTTAGACTGCGCCGTCACGCTTATTCATTAGCCCAGCTAATGTGCATGTAATTTCATTACGGTTGAAATTCATTACAAACTGCGTGAAAGAGTCGTAGAGATAGAAGGATGAGATCAATTTGAAGGGATAAATCCATATTAAAGTTGAGCACCTCGAGCCTCTCAATCATAGAGATCATCTTGAGGACGTGGTCTCCAACTTTCTCCCCTTCTTTCATCCTAGCAATGAACAACTGCTTTGATATTTCATATCTAGCGGTCTCTTGTGCTCTCCATAAAGTTCGGTCAAGTGTGCGAGAATCTGCCTAGCAGAAGTCATTTTCTCGTGCGCTCTCTGCAGCTCATTAGTCATTGAGCCCATCATAAAACCACGGACTAGCACATCATCCTTGACCCATTTTTCATGGACGTCAATGTCTTCCTGATTACCCCTAGTCCGGATTGGAGTCGGTGGAATGTCCGCCTCCAAGACGTATCCCAGAGACTCCATAATGAGTACAATCATCAGATTCCGCAACCAGTCAACAAAGTTAGGGCCAGTTAGGAGATTCTTTTCAAGTATTATTGCAAGTGGGTTTTTAGCCATTTTAGAGAGATTCAATTTCGTTTTCTGCAAAGATTTAGACAAGATTAAATTAGTGACTTGTTTAATTATGTCCGAGTATAGAACTTAAGGGCTTGTATAATTCTTGTCTCGGCTCCCACTAATTTTATCGGAATTATACACTCCCATGTTATAATCCGGAAATCATGGTTAGATCGACTTCTTAGTGGTGATCAAGTTCTTTACAAATTTTAACAGACGCAACCTATCAGGTTTCTTGCCAAATAATTTCTGTAAAGTGGTGTCTAACACCAACCCGTCTAACGGATGATTTGATCTTCTTTTACCCCTAGTCTTCATGCCCTCAACCTATCAGGTTTCTTGGCAATCCAGACTATCTAAGTTGTTGACCATCAACGTCTATCAGTTTGACTATTGAATCTCACCCGGCAACCTATCAGGTTTCTAGGGGCGAAATTTATCACCAACCGAAGGCATCTAATGCACTCAAGAATTTTTCAACCTTTACCAAATGTACTACCCCGATAACTCGGAAGCATAGCACACTAGCTCGGGTATCAATTTTCTACGAGTTTGATGGAGGGTAGGAAACCTCGTAACCTTTTTCAAACTTAGTCTGTTTGTAGTCGGGAGAATTTCGCGATTAATGTTACACTTTGCACATTAATTCAATTATACGCGTGTTTGTTGGTTTGTCAATCATTCAAAATGAAAAAACAGAAAATAGTAACCTAGTTACTACCAACATATAGCTCATGGACCTAATTCCTAAGTACTGGGCCAAGCGAATGACCCAATAAAAAAACAGTCTTCGATTCTTCGTCTTCTCGGTCGGTTGTCTTCGGTCTTCTTCATACCCAAAATAATAATTACATCATTGAAAAATTGCATCCTATACAAGTTTTTCTAGTAAATATAAATAGGCTCAAAACGGCCTTTACAACCCAATCGAATCGAACAAATCAAAAAACTAAGTCCACGAGCTATATCACCATCACATAAGGATTCCATACAACATGTAATGGCAACGAAATTAAACAATTAATCTTAATATAAATTAATCTAATTAATCTATAAATTAATCTATTCAATTTCTACTATATTAATCCAATTAATATAAAGTGGCATTAAAATTAAATAATCAATTAAGATATTAATCCAATCAATATAAAATTAATCTATTCAATTTTAATGGTATTAATCCAATTAATACTAATAATCGTCATTTAAATTTATTCAAGTAATCCGCCAAAATAATATTTTTGTTTAATTTATTTCCTTTAACTAAAAAATATTCCAAATATTAATTTAGTCAAATTAAAATCCAATTTAAATTTTGGAAAATAATTAAAGCGAAATATAAACTTAAAACGAGTCCGGATAATCCGATTTTAGGCCCGGCCCATGGCCGATTCAAAATCGGGCCAAAAACCCAGGATCACTGGCCGAGCCACTCCTCGCCCAGCCGATCATTCTCGGCGTGGCCGAGACATGGCGATCATGGCCGAGCATGCTCGGCGGCAGCAACCCAGGCGCTTTGCGACACCTGGCAGCCCCGTTTCTTTGTTTTTCGCCCGTTTCAAAAAACGTGATGCTACAACGAATAATTTAAAATCTACAATTATTCCAAACATGATTCTAAATCATAATCATCATCCAAAAGCATTCAAAATGCACAAATAATCGTATATACTAAACA
The DNA here is from genome assembly GCA_033398695.1 of Orobanche coerulescens. Classification (NCBI taxonomy): domain Eukaryota; kingdom Viridiplantae; phylum Streptophyta; class Magnoliopsida; order Lamiales; family Orobanchaceae; genus Orobanche; species Orobanche coerulescens. The sequence goes on from CM065819.1 coordinate 11,550,755, forward strand.
TTGACCTCGCTCCGATACCCTTTGTTGGGATTAGAAAATAAAAGCGAAATACGCAATGAAATAAATACGAATCCCAAACAGGATCGATCAAGTAACGTATATACGAAAAAAAATACATACAAAGATAAAGATTCATACCCTTGAAGCCTTTGAAATAAATCTTCGTAAAGTGTAGACGATGATCACGATCCCGTCCCGAACACGAAATTCCTTCGTTCCAAGCACCGAAAATTCGAAGCCTCTACTTCACACGCGTCGGAAGTTGCCCGGAAAAATCTACAACACTCCGTCCTATGAAGAACACGGCTAGGAAGTGTTGTAGGAATTTTTTCTCTCTTAATTTTTCTTACTTCTTTTCACCTCAAAGATGAACAAAATGAAGAAGGAAAATTTTTCTCTCTCTCCTCACTTAAGCTCACGTCCAGGGCTGTTTTTTTTGCAGGTTAGTATGTGTGTGTGTGTGTTGTAGTAGTTCTTATATAATGTGTTGTTTTTATATTATTTCAAACCATATAATTGAGATAAAATGTCAACACATAATAACAAAAATACAACTAATACATACACATTCATGGAAATGATTCCATGTGATGTGGGGAGAGGGAGGGCGGCCCATGGTGGAAATTTCCTAGAAAACGAGCCGAGTCACTCGGCTCGTGTACCGGACGTTCGTCAAACGACTCCGTTAAATACACTCCGTTTAATCACCAATGTATTTATATTAATTAATTAATCTAATTAATTAATAATATCAAATACAAATATATTTCTCTAAGAAATATAATTTATGAATAAAATTAATCACCCGGTAACTTAATTTTAATTCATAAGACCGCTATTTTGATTTATCTAATAAATCATAATTAGATATCCAATATCTAATATTTATAGAGAGATAATAAATTCACATTTATCCGTCAACGCTCCTGATGCGCGACTCCGTAGGTCAGTCTCAGCCGGCATTGGGAGGAACCAATGAGTGCGGGCAGCACTTAGCCAGCCTAGCGGGCCGCACTGTAAACCCCGACTGAGAACGAATGAAGGGATCATTCCAGAACCATTATGTCGTGAATACTATATACGTATAGACCCTTTATCGGATGTCTCGGTCAAGTCTTCGGGTCACGGTAAAGTCAAACCCTACTATTGACTAGACTCCAGTGCATTTTCTCTTATCCCATAACGAGAATGGAATGTTCAGTTTATTTACATGGACTTCACTTCAATGTTTACCAAGTCAAGAATGCAATTGAAATACAATAAACAGTGAATGAATCGAATTGTCTTTTTATTATTTATTCCATAATTACAAGTACAATGCCCCTACTTTCTCATCCCCTGAGTGGCATTCGAGGGCATATTCCTAACATATCATTGTGGGGCTAATTCTTTTGATATTTTGGAGGGTTAGATACTTATAATAAATACTTTGGTTACTTGAAATAATATATTCGGAGTTAGTTATTCGGTAACCAAACCTTCAATAAACTGATAAAGTATATTACATTTAGATATTTTCAAGGAATTTGGTTACTTGATATACTGCATCCGGATACCAGCTCAAATCACAATATTTGTAATTATTTTTGTATTAAGATATTTTTATAATACTTTTATAAAATGTACTTACTAGTGTATAGTCCGTAGAATTTGTACGGAATATTATTTTACATTATAATTTATAAGTAGAAACTTATAAACTAATTTAACAATTGTCTAGTATTCAACCATACGAAGTCATCCACCGCAGAAGAACACAACGACGAATCGGAACGATAAGGCAGGGATTCAGCCATTCGGACTCATTTATAATATAAATTATCGTACTCATTTGATATCCGATTAAAGGTGGTTTTACTACATATTTCCATCCAGATGCACTTAGTAATACTCAAAACGATTAGGTTAAGGTTCAGCAACCCAGACCAGTTTAGAAATCATATATTCGTACTTGTCCCAAAGTCGATTAAAATATGACTTTACTACCATTCTCATCCCAAATTATTACAGTCATACCTGCTGATTATTCGCATCCGGTTAAATTTATAAAATTTAAGTAACAAATATAAATTGTTATAATAATTGGTTATCTCTCTCAACAAACACTAAATATGACAAAATAAATACTATGAATAGATATTATAAATATCAAAGTATTTATAAAATCACAATCAAAATTTAGAATTTATACGGTCCACAAATATGTTTTGCATTATACATTATACATATCCAAACCGAAATAAGAAATGATTTTATTATCGTTCTTGTCTCAAACTCGTATATTTATATCTGCTAATCACTTAAAATCGTTTAAATATATAAAATATCTAAATAACTAAACATATGTTGTTATGGTAGTTGATTATAGTCTTAATAGACACTCGACATTACAAAGTAAACATTATGAATAAACAATATTAATGACAAAAAACTAACAATTAAATTCAGATTGTAAATTTTGAAATCATACAGTCTATTAAATTCCTCTAGAATATATATGTACTTGTACGAAACTCTAGTAAAAAAATAATTTTAGTGCTTGTTCTCGTCCCAAATACATATAATAATACTCATTAACTATCTGAACCAATTTCAATCTACAAAACATCTAAATAGTAAAATATAAGATATGATAATTTGTTGCCACTTATCCATTTATATAAGAGTCTGAACTTTAAAAAGTAAAAATAAATAATAAATAATGTAAATGAAAAAATATTAATATTTAATTTCGAGTATAAATTTGGAGTTACAATCTACTAATTTATTTTTATATAGAGATACTCCAAATCCGATTAAATTTCTACGTAGGCATGTTGATTAATATTAAATTTATTTATAGATTAACAATTATCAAATTTCTTTCGTTCTTATTTAATTGTTTTGTTCATATGTATACTATTTTGTTTTAGAATTAATACAGTATTAAGAATATTAATTAAATAATCATGGAAAATAAATTATTTATTTGGCCAAACATGATGATTGATATGATGTTAAGATTTACTCTAACTGAATAACAAAATTTAAACTAAGCTAATATTCACCATTATTTAGCTCATTATGTCTTAAAATATAGCTTATATTATAAACACAATTTTTAAATTAAAATTGACAAATAATTATTTAGCCAAAATTAAATTGTTGGTGCAGTTCGAATATTGTCGCTTATCAACTACTCCGCAAATTAAAATAAGTCGAGAGAATACATATTGATTCTAACTATTTATTTATGTTCTCCAATCACTTGAATCTCATTGAGAACCAATATGGGATTCATGATTAGATAAATCATAATAAAAGGTTGGTGATATATCATATATGAGAGAGATTTAAGGGGTGTCCCGAATTCGAAACGTTATTATATACTTTAAATATTTATTTAGAAACAGAGAGAATTGAATTTTCCTAAAAATGATATAAAAATAATATTATGCATATATAAAATGAATATTAGAAAATAAGGGTTCTATAAGTATCTATACAATATTTACAAACTAATTACATAAATTTAACAGAAAGAAAATAATTACAATATTGATGTATTTGATATTTGTAATTAATAGTTTTGGTTATCTATACATTCAGATATCGGTTATTTGGTATCTAATGCATCACCCGTTAGTGAAATATATTGCATTCAGATACTTGTAAGTAGTAGTTTAGTTTACCTGATGTATTGCATTCGGATACGATTTCAAGTTGCGATTTTGTGATATTTTTGTAAATCTTTTATAAAGTATATTAGATAGTGTAATTTCCCCAAAAAATAAAGTGAGAATTAATTTTTGGGAGCTCTCTTTTTAGTACCAACCATAAAAGTAACAAGTTATATATCCCCAGTCATAAGAATATAAATTTTCGATACCAAAATGTGTTAAAAGATATTATTACCCTTAAAGTCTACCACTAACAGATAAAAAATATAAAAAATAGAAAACTAATAAAACCAAATAACAATAATTTAAACGGTTCCACAATCCAATCTCTCTCTCTCTTCTAAAAAAAACTCTCTCTGTCGCAAAACCGAACCCCCCATCGTGAAACCCTGTCGCCGGCAAGAAAATATCGAACTTCGACTCTGACAGAGAATCTGAAGACGCTAGAAGTTCCTCACACACTAGTGATACTCCATCTGAAGAGGCTTTCGTCAATGAGACGCCGGTTAGTGTAATTTATTCACACACGATCGTGCCACGATGGTTGTTCATCGTCCCACGATGGTGCTGAAGAAGATGACACCATTGTGTGTACGATGGTCTTTCGTGGGCACGATAGTTTACACACGACGATCATCGATCATGTGAGCCGTCATGGGCAAGAAGACCAAAGGCTTATGCATTGAGCACGATGGCATTCACACGATCGATGCCCGTCGTGTGAGCTGTCGTGTTGTACACGATGTTCTTCACACGACGTGCATTGATCGTGTGCAAGCAGTGTCATTTTTTTTCCATTTTCTTAAGCATTCTATCATATTCTTATGATTTGTATGTCTACATTACAGACTGGTTGCGTATGGAATAGACCTACATTGCACTTTGTTACACGGCAAGTGATTCTTTACATACGGGAGGCGTATTTAAAGAGATTATTAAGACACTAAGAAGTATGGGCCGCAATTCTGCAGTTGTTAATCGAGCTATCGAGAGCTTGACTAGGGGTCCTAGGGCGTTTGATTAAAGTTAGGAGAAATATGAGTACAAATAATGCCCTACATCACTTGATTGCCCATTAGTTGGAGGGTGATCAAATTTCCTCGGATGAGTCGTGGTTCCATATTTGCGGGAGGACCATTCATTTTACGGCCCGTGATGTTGCCATGATTACTGGACTGCACTTTGAAAACTCTACCTTCCATCCACAGGACGACCATCTCCTTCGGTCTGACGGTATTTTTCACAGCATACTCCATGGAAAAAATATTAACGTTAGTTTTCTGCAGAACAAGTTCAATGCTCGAGATTTTGGTAGAGACATAAGAGATTATGTGAAGGTTGTCAATTTTCTTATATACTACTACTTTATCCTATGTTGTGATGACATGATAATAGAGACATGACATGGGCATTAGTTGAGGATTTCGAGCAGTGGGATATGTTTCCTTGGGGTTCTTATGGCTTTTGTAACACCCCCAAGATATTCGAGGTGTATTACAGCGCCGTGGACCCCTACATGGGACCCACCAGGCTAATCACAAGAAAACACCACTCGACTAACCGTCTCGGTTAGCAAGGAAACAATTTTTAACAACAAGAACATAAAATAACATGTCCGGTACAACCGGCATAATAAACATCAACCGACAAATACAGTAACTCCAACGAAGACCAATCACACTCTGAAAGGAAAAGCCTAAGTACTCGCGAGTACAATATATAAGTTTACAATTTGGAAAACATCCACATCAAAAGAGACAGTATGAAATAACAAGACTCAATTGCACATGTCAACAACCTTGGCCGACATCCTCGTACCATCCCAGCGCCCGCTCGTCTGGCTGAACATAACCTGAAATCCATAACAAGAATTTCCCCGACAACGGGTCCCCAAAGGGGTTAGCAATTACGCTAGTACAAGTATTCAAGGCAAACCAATCGCTTACACATTTCATAGTACATGCACCAATATCAATTTCAAAAGCCAAAACCAGACATGTCTTTTCCGGAAACAAACAGTCAAACAATTTGCCTAGGACCGGGATGAAACCACAAATCCCACCCGAGGCCTCTAAGGACCCTCCCGAGCTGGCCATTTCATAAAACAAATCACGCACAGGTATCGCCTAGGATCGGGACGAAGCCACGAATCCCACCCGAGGCCTCTAAGGACCCTCCCGAGCTGGCTAGCGAAACAAACTCATGAATCCAGAGTGAAGTCATAGATTCCCCCGAGGCCCCGTCGGACCCTCCCAGGGTGAGCAAAGCACACACAATATACATTACCATTTCACGTTAAGCATAAAGGTTTCCAAAAATACTTGCCTTGAATTATTGACGACGCAACGAACGGAAAGGAAAGTCACCGACGAACGCTAGGAACCAATGAAACTGAACCTAACGATTCGAAGAATACAATCACAACCATTTCTAAATGAATACGGAATTGGAATACACCCGAAAACCCGCCTACGATTCATGTATATTCGTATATAAACAACAACGAGGGAGGACCACAACCAAACCCTCTCGATTCCGTAAAAACCACGAAATATACCATGAATCCGTAGGGAAACTAAGAATACCAACAAGATTAATCATATTCATCATGAATTAATCGACAAAACGGAACGAATCGGACAAAAACGCGAAAACCCCCAAATCTACCCAAAAGTAGGGTTCTAAAGATCTAACCTTGATTCGCTGGATCGAAGGATGTTATAGGATGATTGATCGGTGATATAAACTCAGAAACTTCATGGATTTGTTGTTTAACAACATGGCTTCATCTCCTCCAAAGCTCCAGCCGCGGACCGAAGAGAAGGGAAATGAAAAATGAAGGGAAAAGTGGCTGGTCTGTCATATATATACTGGGCCGGAACTAGCGTGCGCTAGCCTTCCCGGACTAGCGTGCTGTAATACCCGAGATTTCTGTTATGTAGTTGGAACTTGTGATATTGTAATGATTGTACTTGATTTGAGTATTATTTTCCGTATTTCATAATCCGATGTTGTCGAGCGTTTAATTCCGTGATTTGGAATTAAAGATTGTAAATATGCGCATGTAGCGCACGCTATCAGCTATGTTTAGCGTGCGCTAACGTGGGTTCATAGCGCAGGCTACTGAGTGTCCTTAGCGCACGCTATGCACGGTCAAATTGATTGAGACGTGCGGTAGGTGAGAGCTGGCCGGGGGACCCCTGTCGGTTGGTGTCGGGATGTACCTGGACGCCTTTCGGGGAAGAGCCGAGTCAACGCCTTAGCACACGCTACAGGTATATGCGTAGCGCACGCTAAGTGCCGAGTACAGTTTAGTCCAGTGAGCCGTTAGCGCACGCTACGAGCAGGGTCTAGCGCGCGCTAATAGCCATTTATTATAAATAGGACAGCATCCTATTCGTGATTTCAGTTCTCTCTTCTCCCATTACCCGAGTTCCTACACTTAGAACATGTCTTCCTTCATCCTAAACATCTCATATCAACATCCTGATTCGTGATTGAAGATCGTTTATCATTGGAAATTGTTGTTCAAGCTTTCGGTGTCGGATTGCTTCATTTTCCTCCGTGTTCTTTACTACTTGAGGTAGGTGATTCTTCACTAATGTTAGTAATGTTCTTAGAGACGTCGATCATGCTTAGATAGCCGCTATTTCGTTTATGATCGGTCATCACATGATAGAAGGATACTTTGACGTATCGGCACTATCTATCTTATGAACCTTTGAACCATCTTAGTAGATTGGACTCCTAAGCGTTTTCAAATCAATTTATGATCGATGTCGGATATTACCCAGTTGCTACGTTGTACACGTTGGAATCATGTGTTTTGGGACTTGGAATAATCGGAACTTAGAATACTTCCTGAAGATCTTAGAAAAGATATGATATTGAGATGACTATCCGTATATTTGTATTTCACGATCATAAATCTTCCACAAACCTTATTAGCATGATTTGCCCGAAGATAACTTGTATTATCACGGTAGAATTCATGAGCTCTTCACCATTCAACCCAGTTTTCGGGTTGTAGTATTCTGCCATGCAATATTAGCGCACGCTAACACATGTGAGTTAACGTGCGCTATCGGTCGATTAACGCCCAAAGCGTCGTAGCGTACGTTATGAGACGGCCGAGTCGATGCCGGCCGTGGCTAGCGACGCTAGTCTTACACGATAGCGTACGCTAACAAGCTGCTTAGCGCCGCGTTACGTAGAGTACGTAGCGCACGCTAAGCAGTTCAGGCAGATTGTATTTTATGAACTTTTGACCGTGAATCAAATTGTTAAACATTCATGCGACGTGAGATAAATCCTATATCATTTCTTTTGTTAAGGTTTGGCCTCGTTACGTGATTGATTGAGGAGGACGACCGTCAGTGTTCATTTCCGTGGAAGTATTGTTATTATCTTCAAATCGAGGCAAGTACCTTGATATACGAATTATAATTACGTTGAAATCATTGTTGCTGAAGTATATGAATTATGTCATGAATATCTGTATTTATATTATATATATATATATAGATATGTGTGGATATTTATGTAGTATTAATTGATAGAGTTGAAGGCCTGATGTGCAAAGTCTTGATGAATAACGTGTGAGTTATTGTTTATTCTGCGTAGTTGCGTACTGGCGATTAAATTATGTGGATTGATGAACTGATTTGATAATTGTGGAAAGCGATTTCTTGTGTGCTTGGTATTTGTAATAATGTGAATACTTGTTATGAGAGACGTCATATCCGGTACCTCGAGGGCGGGCGTGCACTCCGGCTGTTATGCTGTGCAATGAGCGGCTCCATATGATTGGTGAACACCGGTGTTACTTAATGCGCGAGCAAGGGGCGCTCTGTGGGAGTGAACGCCGGCGCGGTGACATGTGCAATGGGCGGCCAATATAGTGGAGTGAACTCGGTACACAGTGTGCGGGAGGCGCTGGCGAGCTTATTGGTAATGGATATTTGAGTGATAGCTAAGACCCGTTACCAAATGATTTTCAAATTTAAATCCTTGCAACTTGCTTTTAATGTTGGTCTTGATGTAGACCGCGGATTGTGTTTCTCGGAGTTCGTTCCAACTCGTTTTAAATGTTGGTATCGAGTTAATTAACCAAGGATATTTTACGAGATCTCAGGGTTAATTAACCAGGGTCTTGAGCAGATCTGTCGAATGAGAGGTCATGCCTTTGATTATCTTGTGTTGATTATGCTGTGTATTGGGTCGAGGACCCCGTGAGATGTTGAGATTTGATCTCGTGATGATATTATTTGGATTGGGCCGAGAACCCCGTGAGATGTTGTAATGATTAACTTGTGATAGTGTTTTATCATTTGGGTCGAGGACCCCGAATAACGTTGTAATGGTTTTCTTGCAAATTGTTTTTCACATGCTGGGTCAAGGACCCGAGAGCTTTTGAAGTATTTTCTAAAATATATTTCCATCTGATTTTCAAAATCCCAAGATGGTCCGAGTCAATATTAATGTGTTCGAACTTTCTTATCAAAATACTTTTCATTTTATTAAAAAGGGAATTTTCTGACTCCTTGGGCTCGTTTAAAGTTTCATTTGTGTTATGTTCTGTACGGAGAATATGACAATGTGATTATCTTTCACCTTGTGTATGTAATACTATTCTGTGTTAACCATTTGAATGTGTGGGTTGTGTTAAGGTTTCACGACTGTTGAGTTTGTGTTATTATTATTCGTATATCTTGTGTCTTATGTAGTTGCACTAGCAAAATTCCAGTTTGCTAACCCCCGAGTTTTCGGGGGGTGGGTGCCTGTTATGTGCTCAGGTTTTGGCAGCTCGGGAGCAGTCACAGGATTGGCTGGGAAGCAGATGGAGGACAATGATACTAATCACACCAGAGTTAGAGTCTTTTCTTTTGTTTCATTTTGGTCGGTATTTCTCTGTCGTTCGAGTATTCACCCTTGCATGGGTGTAGTTTTCATTTATTAAATTGAATTGTCGTTCTTTTCTGTGTTCATCTTTATTTTCATCATTGAGATGTAAAGTTCATTTGTTTCCGAATTGTTTAATGACCTTGTCGGTCTGTGTTGTATTTAGATTGCCCCCGGTCGGTCAGTCATTTTGTAGTCTAGTAGAGTTTAGCCTTGTAGATCCTTGTAAGAAGGGCCTACGGCGTGTAACATTTCCGGATGTATTCTGGGGGTGTTACAAATATGGTATCAGAGCTTAGGTTGGCGAAAAACCTAGGCCGTTGGGTCAAGTCCATGTCTTGTGTAAGTCGCGCGCGTCAGAGTTGTGATTAGTATCGTGGTTCCAACATCATCTTCAAGCAATCCGTGATGGTAAGCCTTCCGAATTGTAAGTCCCCTTATATACGTATTTGATTATATTGTGCTTAACGTGAACCTAGGATTTGAACTTGTTAGAGATTATATTGTTTTACGATATCACCTGCGTATACGGTTCGAGTGAGAATGGTTATGTAGTATACTTCGGTAGTCGAACATATTTATCGGTTTCTACATTTCAGTAGGATAAATCTTTGAGTGTTAATTTTATCCATTGCGTGAGTATTTTGAAATGACTCTTGACATTTTGGCATTTTTAGTCTTGCACATTTTAACGGTATTTTTATGACGGTATTTAATATTTTACAAATGATTTTGTAAGTTTTGGAAAATGCTACCGTCATCGGCTTTTTGGCATATTTTGAAATGAATTTAAATGGTTTTTAGCCTGGTAGGTTCCGGCACAGAATCCCCGGCATGTGATATTTCCGGGCCGAATTACGAACATTTCAAAGTAGTGTTTTAAAATTTTCCTAGCATTGTAAACCTCATGATTTAATGTAGTCGTGTCGAATAGTCACGTATTTTGGTAAAAAGTTCTTTCGAATAAACATTTTGGTAGAAGAGGAAGGATTTTCAAAATTGTGGTATTTGGGACTCAACACTTTTGAAATATTTTAAATTAGTTACAATTCGATTTTCAATTTTCTTGTAAGCATTACTCGAAAATAAATTTTTTAGAGTCATTGTATAAACTTCCTCTTCCAAAACAAAGGACAGTATTTACAAGTTTTGAGCACAACGTGATTCGACTTTTGTTTCAATTTTTTTTTTAAAAAAGCATACGCATAATGATCGTCTGACGAAGGACCGGAAGTTGATTTCGAAAATTTCGTGCTTTACGATATTACCGTTATTCTAAGGATGCTAATTAAACCTTATGTTGATAATTGTGGTATACCGTACAACCGACTATGTGATAACAATAGACGGTACTATCTCGCATTAGCATGACGAGCCACAGCGGATGTAGACATAATATAGGAAGCGGCAGAGGTGAAGTGGTTCGTACGACAACGATTCATGTTACGGTGAAGGAATATCAATATCTGACGATAACCTATGAAACCTCCTCAGTGACCGAGCCAACGAGCGGAGAAATGAGACCGAGGACATCCGGAAAATTTTTGGGCGATGAAGAGATTAAGGTTCTCAAACCCCACGTCGTTCGAATACGTCATCTTCGCGGTCGAGAATGAGCATCGGGAATCCCGGCCAAACATCGGTGACTCCCGGTAAGAAGAGAGTGTGCTTCAGCCGCAACCATGCAGGACATATCCGTGTAAGCTGACCTCCCCACTCTTGACTTGTCATCGGTGCGGGTGTGAAGGCCTTCGGGAGAAACATTGTGAGATAATTTCCGAATTGGCAAAGAATGCTACTCTGTCGGTGAGCAGAGCAAGTGGACGGAGAATGACCCGAAACCTTATGTCTTCTCACGAAGAGCCTATCATAGGCGAATGAAGATTTTGTGCCGTGTTCTAGTCGTTCTTTGTTTCCAACAATCGTGACTTTGATTGTTTTTCATTTTAATTGCTTTTGTTTCCAACTCCTGCTGTTTTAAGTTTCGTGGCTGACATGTCTTCTTAATACGGGGACACGTAGTAACCGTGCTCTTCTTAGTATTTCCGATGTTAGGAGACTTTCATTGTTGATGATTCATCTGTGATTCTCTTGACAATTTCAAACTACCATGTTCTACGAACCTACCATCATTCGAACGAATTTCAGAACCGATTTGTTAGACTCTTTGAATTATTGTGGTCTATTCACATCTGAACTTAATCTTTGCAGAATTTTGTTCGAAACTATTTGTTCCCATTCGTAGGATTAATATTTCCAATGTGTTATGAACTTGAATACGGTGGGTCGGGCTCGACACGCGATTTTGGTACATCTGAGCCATTTGTGAATTTCCTTAATTCCGTGAGCTTCTACTTCTCCACTCTAACTTCTCGTGTACGCGTATAACTTATTGCCTCAATTGACGTGCATGATACTTCCTAAGTCCGATCATCGTATTTCTTTTTGAACCTTGCATTCGCGCATCGCTCGTGATATTTTGGGGTTGAGCAAGTAGATACTTTTCCTTGGTTGTTCCACCACTCTACTTTAAGTTTCGGGACGAAACTTCTTTTTAGGGAGGAAGGATGTAATACCCGAGATTTCTGTTATGTAGTTGGAACTTGTGATATTGTAATGATTGTACTTGATTTGAGTATTATTTTCCGTATTTCATAATCCGATGTTGTCGAGCGTTTAATTCCGTGATTTGGAATTAAAGATTGTAAATCTGCGCATGTAGCGCACGCTATCAGCTATGTTTAGCGTGCGCTAACGTGGGTTCATAGCGCGAGTTACCGAGTGTCCTTAGCGCACGCTATGCACGGTCAAATTGATTGAGACGTGCGGTAGGTGAGAGAGGCCGGGACCCCTGTCGGTTGGTGTCGGGATGTACCTGGACGCCTTTCGGGAAGAGCCGAGTCAACACCTTAGCGCACGCTACGGTATATGCGTAGCGCACGCTAAGTGCCGAGTACGCTTTAGTCCAGTGAGCCGTTAGCGCACGCTACGAGCGAGGTCTAGCGCGCGCTAATAGCCATTTATTATAAATAGGACAGCATCCTATTCGTGATTTCAGTTCTCTCTTCTCCCATTACCCGAGTTCCTACACTTAGAACATGTCTTCCTTCATCCTAAACATCTCATATCAACATCCTGATTCGTGATTGAAGATCGTTTATCATTGGAAATTGTTGTTCAAGCTTTCGGTGTCGGATTGCTTCATTTTCCTCCGTGTTCTTTACTACTTGAGGTAGGTGATTCTTCACTAATGTTAGTAATGTTCTTAGAGACGTCTGATCATGCTTAGATAGCCAGTTATTTCGTTTATGATCGGTCATCACATGATAGAAGGATACTTTGACGTATCGGCACTATCTATCTTATGAACCTTTGAACCATCTTAGTAGATTGGACTCCTAAGCGTTTTCAAATCAATTTATGATCGATGTCGGATATTACCCAGTTGCTACGTTGTACACGTTGGAATCATGTGTTTTGGGACTTGGAATAATCGGAACTTAGAATACTTCCTGAAGATCTTAGAAAAGATATGATATTGAGATGACTATCCGTATATTTGTATTTCACGATCATAAATCTTCCACAAACCTTATTAGCATGATTTGCCGAAGATAACTTGTATTATCACGGTAGAATTCATGAGTTCTTCACCATTCAACCCAGTTTTGGGTTGTAGTATTACGCCATGCAATATTAGCGCACGCTAACACATGTGAGTTAACGTGCGCTATCGGGGTCGATTAACGCCAAACGTCGTAGCGTAGCGTCGTTATGAGACCAGCCGAGTCAGGCGCGGGCCGTGGCTAGCGCACGCTAGTCTTACGATAGCGTCGCTAACAAGCTGCTTAGCGCGCCGCGTTACGTAAAGTACGTAGCGCACGCTAAGCGATTCGAGATTGTATTTTATGAACTTTTGACCGTGAATCAAATTGTTAAACATTCATGCGACGTGAGATAAATCCTATATCATTTCTTTTGTTAAGGTTTGGCCTCGTTACGTGATTGATTGAGGAGGACGACCGTCGAGTGTTCATTTCCGTGGAAGTATTGTTATTATCTTCAAATCGAGGCAAGTACCTTGATATACGAATTATAATTACTTTGAAATCATTGTTGCTGAAGTATATGAATTATGTCATGAATATCTGTATTTATATTATATATATATATATATGTGTGGATATTTATGTAGTATTAATTGATAGAGTTGAAGGCCTGATGTGCAAAGTCTTGATGAATAACGTGTGAGTTATTGTTTATTCTGCGTGGTTGCGTACTGGCGATTAAATTATGTGGATTGATGAACTGATTTGATAATTGTGGAAACGATTGACTGTGTGCTTGGTATTTGTAATAATGTGAATACTTGTTATGAGAGACGTCATATCCGGGTACCTCGAGGCGGGCGTGCACTCCGGCTGTTGTACGTGCAATGAGCGGCTCCATATGATTGGTGAACACCGGTGTTACTTAATGCGCGAGCAAGGCGCTCTGTGGGAGTGAACGCCGGCGCGGTGACATGTGCAATGGGCGGCCAATATAGTGGAGTGAATGCCGGTACACAGGTGTGCAAGGGAGGCGCCTGGCAGGCTTATTGGTAACGGATATTTGAGTGATAGCTAAGACCCCGTTACCAAATGATTTTCGAAATTTAAATCCTTGCAACTTGCTTTTAATGTTGGTCTTGATGTAGACCGCGGATTGTGTTTCTGGAGTTCGTTCCAACTCGTTTTAAATGTTGGTATCAGAGTTAATTAACCAAGGATATTTTACGAGATCTCCGAGGGTTAATTAACCAGGGGTCTTGAGCAGGATCTGTCGAATGAGAGGCTGTGCCTTTGATTGTACTGTGTTGATTATGCTGTGTATTGGGTCGAGGACCCCGTGAGATGTTGAGATTTGATCTCGTGATGATATTATTTGGATTGGGCCGAGAACCCCGTGAGATGTTGTAATGATTCACTTGTGATAGTGTTTTATCATTTGGGTCGAGGACCCCGAATAACGTTGTAATGGTTTTCTTGCAAATTGTTTTTCACATGCTGGGTCAAGGACCCGAGAGCTTTTGAAGTATTTTCTAAAATATATTTCCATCTGATTTTCAAAATCCCAAGATGGTCCGAGTCAATATTAATGTGTTCGAACTTTCTTATCAAAATACTTTTCATTTTATTAAAAAGGGAATTTTCTGACTCCTTGGGCTCGTTTAAAGTTTCATTTGTGTTATGTTCTGTACGGAGAATATGACAATGTGATTATCTTTCACCTTGTGTATGTAATACTATTCTGTGTTAACCATTTGAATGTGTGGGTTGTGTTAAGGTTTCACGACTGTTGAGTTTGTGTTATTATTATTCGTATATCTTGTGTCTTATGTAGTTGCACTAGCAAAATTCCAGTTTGCTAACCCCCGAGTTTTCGGGGGGTGGGTGCCTGTTATGTGCTCAGGTTTTGGCAGCTCGGGAGCAGTCACAGGATTGGCTGGGAAGCAGATGGAGGACAATGATACTAATCACACCAGAGTTAGAGTCTTTTCTTTTGTTTCATTTTGGTCGGTATTTCTCTGTCGTTCGAGTATTCACCCTTGCATGGGTGTAGTTTTCATTATTAAATTGAATTGTCGTTCTTTTCGTGTTCATCTTTATTTTCATCATTGAGATGTAAAGTTCATTTGTTTCGAATTGTTTAATGACCTTGTCGGTGCATGTTGTATTTAGATTGCCCCGGTCGGTCGGTCATTTTGTAGTCTAGTAGAGTTTAGCCTTGTAGATCCTTGTAAGAAGGGCCTACGGCGTGTAACATTTCCGGATGTATTCGGGGTGTTACAAATATGGTATCGAGCTTAGGTTGGCGAAAAACCTAGGCCGTTGGGTCAAGTCCATGTCTTGTGTAAGTCGCGCGTCAGAGTTGTGATTAGTATCGTGGTTCCAACATCATCTTCAAGCAATCCGTGATGGTAAGCCTTCCGAATTGTAAGTCCCCTTATATACGTATTTGATTATATTGTGCTTAACGTGAACCTAGGATTTGAACTTGTTAGAGATTATATTGTTTACGATATCACTGCGTATACGGTTCGAGTGAGAATGGTTATGTAGTATACTTGGTAGTCGAACATATTTATCGGTTTCTACATTTCGTAGGATAAATCTTTGAGTGTTAATTTTATCCATTGCGTGAGTATTTTGAAATGACTCTTGACATTTTGGCATTTTTAGTCTTGCACATTTTAACGGTATTTTTATGACGGTATTTAATATTTTACAAATGATTTTGTAAGTTTTGGAAAATGCTACCGTCATCGGCTTTTGGCATATTTTGAAATGAATTTAAATGGTTTTTAGCACAGTAGGTTCCGGCACAGAATCCCTGACATGTGATATTTAGGGCGAATTACGAACATTTCAAAGTAGTGTTTTAAAATTTTCCTAGCATTGTAAACCTCATGATTTAATGTAGTCGTGTCGAATAGTCACGTATTTTGGTAAAAAGTTCTTTCGAATAAACATTTTGGTAGAAGAGGAAGGATTTTCAAAATTGTGGTATTTGGGACTCAACACTTTTGAAATATTTTAAATTAGTTACAATTCGATTTTCAATTTTCTTGTAAGCATTACTCGAAAATAAATTTTTAGAGTCATTGTATAAACTTCCTCTTCCAAAACAAAGGACGGTATTTACAAGTTTTGAGCACAACGTGATTCGACTTTTGTTTCAAATTTTTTTAAAAAAGCATACGCATAATGATCGTCTGGGACGAAGGGTGGAAGTTGATTTGAGAAAATTTCGTGCTTTACGATATTACCGTTATTCTAAGGATGCTAATTAAACCTTATGTTGATAATTGTGGTATACCGTACAACCGACTATGTGATAACAATAGACGGTACTATCTCGCATTAGCATGACGAGCCCTGGCGGATGTAGACATAATATAGGAAGCGGAAGAGGTGAAGTGGTTCGTGCGACAACGATTCATGTTACGGTGAAGGAATATCAAGATCGACGATAACCTATGAAACCTCCTCGGTGGCCAGGAGCCAGCGGAGAAAAGAGGCAGGGACATCTGGAAAATTTTTGGGCGATGAAGAGATTAAGGTTCTCAAACCCCCACGTCGTTCGAATACGTCATCTTCGCGGTCGAGAATGAGCATCGGAATCCCGGCCCAGCATCGGTGACTCCCGGTAAGAAGAGAGTGTGCTTCAACTGCAACCGTACGGGACATATCCGTGTAAACTGTACCTCCCCACTCTTGACTTGTCATCGGTGCGGGTGTGAAGGCCATCGGGAGAAACATTGTGAGATAATTTCCGAATTGGCAAAGAATGCTACTCTGTCGGTGAGCAGAGCAAGTGGACGGAGAATGACCCGAAACCTTATGTCTTCTGCTGAAGAGCCTATCATAGGCGAATGAAGATTTTGTGCTGTGTTCTAGTCGTTGCTGTTTCCAACAATCGTGACTTTGATTGTTTTTCATTTTAATTGCTTTTTGTTTCCAACTCCTGCTGTTTTAAGTTTCGTGGCTGACATGTCTTCTTAATACGGGGACACGTAGTAACCGTGCTCTTCTTAGTATTTCCGATGTTAGGAGACTTTCATTGTTGATGATTCATCTGTGATTCTCTTGACAATTTCAAACTACCATGTTCTACGAACCTACCATCATTCGAACGAATTTCTGAACCGATTTGTTAGACTCTTTGAATTATTGTGGTCTATTCACATCTGAACTTAATCTTTGCAGAATTTTGTTCGAAACTATTTGTTCCCATTCGTAGGATTAATATTTCCAATGTGTTATGAACTTGAATACGGTGGGTCGGGCTCGACACGCGATTTTGGTACATCTGAGCCATTTGTGAATTTCCTTAATTCCGTGAGCTTCTACTTCTCCACTCTAACTTCTCGTGTACGCGTATAACTTATTGCCTCAATTGACGTGCCCGATACTTCCTAAGTCCGATCATCGTATTTCTTTTTGAACCTTGCATTCGCGCATCGCTCGTGATATTTTGGGGTTGAGCAAGTAGATACTTTTCCTTGGTTGTTCCACCACTCTACTTTAAGTTTCGGACGAAACTTCTTTTAGGGAGGAAGGATGTAATACCCGAGATTTACATTATGTAGTTGGAACTTGTGATATTGTAATGATTGTACTTGATTTGAGTATTATTTTCCGTATTTCATAATCCGATGTTGTCGAGCGTTTAATTCCGTGATTTGGAATTAAAGATTGTAAATCTGCGCATGTAGCGCACGCTATCAGCTATGTTTAGCGTGCGCTAACGTGGGTTCATAGCGCAGGCTACTGAGTGTCCTTAGCGCACGCTATGCACGGTCAAATTGATTGAGACGTGCGGTAGGTGAGAGCTGGCCGGGGGACCCCTGTCGGTTGGTGTCGGGATGTACCTGGACGCCTTTCGGGGAAGAGCCGAGTCAACACCTTAGCGCACGCTACAGGTATATGCGTAGCGCACGCTAAGTGCCGAGTACAGTTTAGTCCAGTGAGCCGTTAGCGCACGCTACGAGCAGGGTCTAGCGCGCTAATAGCCATTTATTATAAATAGAATGACATCCTATTCGTGATTTCAGTTCTCTCTTCTCCCATTACCCGAGTTCCTACACTTAGAACATGTCTTCCTTCATCCTAAACATCTCATATCAACATCCTGATTCGTGATTGAAGATCGTTTATCATTGGAAATTGTTGTTCAAGCTTTCGGTGTCGGATTGCTTCATTTTCCTCCGTGTTCTTTACTACTTGAGGTAGGTGATTCTTCACTAATGTTAGTAATGTTCTTAGAGACGTCTGATCATGCTTAGATAGCCAGTTATTTCGTTTATGATCGGTCATCACATGATAGAAGGATACTTTGACGTATCGGCACTATCTATCTTATGAACCTTTGAACCATCTTAGTAGATTGGACTCTAAGCGTTTTCAAATCAATTTATGATCGTGTCGGATATTACCCGGTTGCTACGTTGTACACGTTGGAATCATGTGTTTTGGGACTTGGAATAATCGGAACTTAGAATACTTCTGAAGATCTTAGAAAAGATATGATATTGAGATGACTATCCGTATATTTGTATTTCACGATCATAAATCTTCCACAAACCTTATTAGCATGATTTGCCGAAGATAACTTGTATTATCACGGTAGAATTCATGAGTTCTTCACCATTCAACCCGATTTTGGGTTGTAGTATTCGCCATGCAATATTAGCGCACGCTAACACATGTGAGTTAACGTGCGCTATCGGGGTCGATTAACGCCCGAAGCGTCGTAGCGTACGTTATGAGACCAGCCGAGTCGGCGCGGCCGTGGCTAGCGCACGCTAGTCTTACGATAGCGTCGCTAACAAGCTGCTTAGCGCACGTTACGTAAATACGTAGCGCCTTCAGCGATTGACGGTGTATTTTATGAACTTTTGACCGTGAATCAAATTGTTAAACATTCATGCGACGTGAGATAAATCCTATATCATTTCTTTTGTTAAGGTTTGGCCTCGTTCGTGATTGATTGAGGAGGACGACCGTCAGTGTTCATTTCCGTGGAAGTATTGTTATTATCTTCAAATCGAGGCAAGTACCTTGATATACGAATTATAATTACTTTGAAATCATTGTTCTTTGAAGTATATGAATTATGTCATGAATATACGTATTTATATTATATATATATATATATGTGTGGATATTTATGTAGTATTAATTGATAGAGTTGAAGGCGATGTGCAAAGTCTTGATGAATAACGTGTGAGTTATTGTTTATTCTGCGTGGTTGCGTCGCGATTAAATTATGTGGATTGATGAACTGATTTGATAATTGTGGAAACGATTGATTTGTGTGCTTGGTATTTGTAATAATGTGAATACTTGTTATGAGAGACGTCATATCCGGTACCTCGAGGGCGGGCGTGCACTCACGGCTGTTATGCTGTTGCAATGAGCGGCTCCATATGATTGGTGAACACCGGTGTTACTTAATGCGCGAGCAGGCGCTCTGTGGGAGTGAACGCCGCGGCGCGGTGACATGTGCAATGGGCGGCCAATATAGTGGAGTGAATGCCGGTACAGTGTGTGGGAGGCGCTGGCAGCTTATTGGTAACGGATATTTGAGTGATAGCTAAGACCCGTTACCAAATGATTTTCAAATTTAAATCCTTGCAACTTGCTTTTAATGTTGGTCTTGATGTAGACCGCGGATTGTGTTTACGGAGTTCGTTCCAACTCGTTTTAAATGTTGGTATCGAGTTAATTAACCAAGGATATTTGTGAGATCTCAGGGTTAATTAACCAGGGTCTTGAGCAGATCTCTGCCGAATGAGAGGTGCCTTTGATTATCTTGTGTTGATTATCTTGTGTATTGGGTCGAGGACCCGTGAGATGTTGAGATTTGATCTCGTGATGATATTATTTGGATTGGGCCGAGAACCCCGTGAGATGTTGTAATGATTCACTTGTGATAGTGTTTTATCATTTGGGTCGAGGACCCGAATAACGTTGTAATGGTTTTCTTGCAAATTGTTTTCCACATCTTTGGGTCAAGGGCCCGAGAGCTTTTGAAGTATTTTCTAAAATATATTTCCATCTGATTTTCAAAATCCCAAGATGGCCCGAGTCAATATTAATGTGTTCGAACTTTCTTATCAAAATACTTTTCATTTTATTAAAAGGGAATTTTCTGACTCCTTGGGCTCGTTTAAAGTTTCATTTGTGTTATGTTCTGTACGGAGAATATGACAATGTGATTATCTTTCACCTTGTGTATGTAATACTATTCTGTGTTAACCATTTGAATGTGTGGGTTGTGTTAAGGTTTCACGACTGTTGAGTTTGTGTTATTATTATTCGTATATCTTGTGTGTTATGTACTTGCACTATCAAAATTCCGGTTGCTAACCCCAGAGTTTCGGGGTGGGTGCTGTTATGCGCTCGAGTTTTGGCGGCTCGGGAGCGATCACGGGATTAGGCAGGAAGGAGATGGAGGACAATGATACTAATCACACCAGAGTTAGAGTCTTTTCTTTTGTTTCATTTTGGTCGGTATTTCTCTGTCGTTCGAGTATTCACCCTTGCATGGGTGTAGTTTTCATTTATTAAATTGAATTGTCGTTCTTTTCTGTGTTCATCTTTATTTTCATCATTGAGATGTAAAGTTCATTTGTTTCCGAATTGTTTAATGACCTTGTCGGTCTGTGTTGTATTTAGATTGCCCCCGGTCGGTCAGTCATTTTGTAGTCTAGTAGAGTTTAGCCTTGTAGATCCTTGTAAGAAGGGCCTACGGCGTGTAACATTTCCGGATGTATTCTGGGGGTGTTACACGTGCGCTATCGGCCAGTATCGGCCCAGCACTCTCGGCCATGGCCCGCATGACCCGGCACCACCGACCAATTCTGTCGACCATGACTCGTCCGCCCGACTCCCGCTAGCGTGCGCTACGGCCGGAAGCCTGTGCGCGCTAGCCGACTGCTCGATAGCCTGCGGACTAACAAACTCCCAGTAACGTCGCTAGTCGGCGGCGGCGTGCGCTACCTGCCGGTTAGCGTGCGCTCGGCCAAGCGATGGCGTGCGCTACTGCCGATCTGGCCGAGTCGAACCTCGTAACCCCCTTGCCTGGGCAGATGGCGTCGTTAGGCGGTAGATAGCGTCGCTACACTGCCGGTTAGCGCGACCTTCCGGCCGTGGCGTGTCCGGCCGGTGCATAATCGTCCGGCGATCCGCAACCGTCCGGCGATGCGACCACCAGGGCTCGACGACTCGATTTCCGAAAACGCACGGAACGAACACGACGAAAAGTTCGCGGACGACATCAACGACTCGAAATGAAAACGTAATGCAATAATTAATCATAAGCGACCAAGAAAAGGGTCGAGACGACAAATACAGATATGGATACCCGTAACTTTAGGTAAATTACAAAATGGCCCAAAACGCCCGGAAATCACGATACGTGATCGAATAACAAAACCGAAGTTCACAACACGTCTAACAAAGTTAAACAGACTTGCGGGAAACTCGAAACAGCAGTTTCGGATGAGATTCGCAAGAATCGAACTCAAGTGCGGAAAAGTCGCTAAAAGCACGGAACTCAACAAAACAACACCGAAACGAAATCGGATGACAAAAAGTGTAGAATTAATCATTCTCAGAATGACGAAACGGTCATGAGCGAGTCGTCAAAATGGACTTCCGCTGAAAAAAAAGAAATTACCGGAAATCGAAATTACGGGTATTACATTCTACCCTCCTTAAAAGAAGTTTCGTCCCGAAACTTAAAACAAGTATGGAGAAGAAATATCCTGCCAGGAAAACTCAACGAGTTACGCAAGAAACGCTTAACTAACGCCCAACGGCGAAACGTTACAAACGACGCAACGGAATATACGGTGTGAAAACACGCTCCACGACGACCAACACAACGTCGCCGTTAGGGATATAATAAAACCAACAAATGACAAGCGTCATCAAACGGATAATACAATCAAGTCAATTATCCGAACAATCACAAAACACAACGAACGAAAATCAATACGATTGACCAACCCAACGGTTCATCAACCAAAACGCGAGTCAACGCTGAACAAATACGGAATTCCACCGCCCAAGGGTTGGAAGATCGAAAACGAGACTAATTTCCCGAACTTAAGGGAATTACGAAGGAGCCTGAACACTCAACAATCACGAAACGAGAACAAAAACCGAACAAACAAACGATTGAGACAACAAAAATCGAACAATCATGTCCGAAACACGTAGGATAATAAAATTCAAACAACAACTCCCAGGATGACCTGGTGAGAACAGCAAGACGTGCATTCCCATAAGATCTACAGGAAAGGGAATAGCGATTGAAAAGCCACAACGACAGACGAGTTATTCCGAAACAATACCACCCTCGTTCGATCAACAAAAGCAAGGGATAGGGAATGTTCAGAAATGTTAACGAGCATAAACGAGTCGATAGAGCCAGAAATACAGAAGTTCAAAATCCGATCCACTTCAAATAAAAGAACTATTAGAACCAAAAGATGTTACTTCCGAACAAGGTTCACAATAGTCGAACCGAATTCGGAAAAGTCACAGCGATAACCAGATCGACTCAAAACCAGATTACAGCTCGTTCGAACGATGAAACCAAGGTACAAAACAAGTTCAGAAGGTATCAATGAAGACGAGTGAATCGATAGACTGGAGAAAGAGAAAATATAGAAGTCAAAATAGTACGGGTATTACCTTTGACCTCGCCCCCGAAACTCACAACAACGGAACCAAGGTAACAATACAACAAGCAACCGACACAACGCGGAACAATCACCGATGCACACAATCATACCAACCCGATCTCTAACAGCTCGCATATATGCGATAACGCATAAACCGCTACGAGGCGACAACATCTAATACCAACATCACACCCCTCACAGAGGCTACCACGACAACTGTGTGGCGAACGACTCAACGCTCACACCACCAATTCAACAACAACTCGGGGGGTTAACACCCTAACGAGAGTACGAACATCACACATATATTCCCGGACCAAAAATAGGAATGATAGGTTTTGAGAACGAAAACCACCTTTTGAAAATAATTTGCAAGCACCAGTTGATCTTGAGTATCATATATCAAAAAGTAGTACAAACATCGTCATCGAGACCTTTTAAAAAAATCATCTTGCATTTGATAAAATAAAAAAAAATGAAGACACCTTTCTTTAAATTAAAACTTTTCAGCAATATTCAACCTTCGGGTCTAAGCGAATGCGTTTCTAAATCATTAGAAATATCTCAAAATATTTTGATCCTCGAAGTAGAATAATTTTGAAACATAGTGTGGCGCTAGTAGGCATCTTGAGAACACTGTGAGAAAATAATTCATTTTAAAAGTACGTCTCGAGGTTTATTTTCTAAGATACCCAAGGTTTTTCAGAAGAACAATAGGCCAAAATGCCCAGAATTCTCACGTGTCAACATTCACTTAAACACATCATAGCACACTCATTAAATCGTTCAAAATCACGACAGTGATATACAACCCCTAGGATATGTTTAACAACATCGTTAAAACAACAATCGGTTTAGCAAAACTGGATGGAAAACGATATCAAGAACAAAACTCCAAAAAGTCAACTCTAGGGATTCAAGAAAATACCTAGATTCGGCGAAGAACAATGGATTAGATGATGTTAAAAATCATGTAGGATACTCCAAAACACCTTTGGATGGAAGAAAAATCAGCCCAGAAGCGAACCCTAGTCGCTACGTCTCAAACTCATGGAGGAAGAAGAAGAAATGAAGAAAAATGCAACTTCTAGACTGGTGTCCAGTATTTATACTGGACACAATTAGCGTGCGCTAATCATTAAGGTTAGCGTTCGCTATCACGACACCAAACAAAACTCCTGACCAAAAATACACTGTTAGCGTGCGCTAACCCCAATTGTTAGCGTGCGCTAACGAGGACTTCAGACCCAGTCCAGTAGCTCCTGGACTGCCCTGAACTACCAGGTAGCGTGCGCTATCCTCCCCTTAGCGTGCTACCAACGCACTCTCGCGCGCGCTAGCCGCAAGGCGTAGCGTGCGCTAACGACCCACAGAGACAACAGCAGAACATATCAGAAAAATTACATGTCGTAAACCTTTCTCACAAGGATTTATCAGGTTAAGCACAATTTCCCATGTCATTTCGAAAATGCTAAAAAGACCAATGACGGTAATATTTTCCAAAGCTCACAAAATCATTTGTCAAACCATCATGAAATGTTCAAGGCCAAAATGCCAAAACTTGATTCAGGGAATCGGTTTTACGAAATAAAACTCAGTTTGCAAAATGCCAAAAGCCGTTTTGAAAGAACTCATGCAGCGGATAAAATGCGGTTCGAAAATACATCAGCAGTGACGACACTCCTCGTATAATCCAAATACGAGAGTCTAGTAAACACATATCGTGAAATCAAAATCCACAGAAGGATTCCATCACTTAACAACTAATCATACAAATAACTCGTGTCACACGATGCACAACACAAGGAAGGGAGTTTTACATCCATAGGTCGCACGTAAGTGACGACCGCCCCTCGATACTAATCACGACCAATGATCTCAAATGACGCGTCGCGATGCGACTAAGTTAGACAAAATCCGACGAGGCAAAACTCAACAAACACAACTTGACTCGACAGCCTAGGTTTCCCAAGCCAATCTGATTTTAAAATCATATACTCTAGTTATTCAAAAATAAAACCGATAAGTTTAAAAAAAATCGTTTCAAGACCCTTTCAAACACGACAAGGGTTTAACAGCGGTAGCATTTTATAAAATGTCCTAAAACACTTTTAAACACGACCTTTAAATACCGACACAAGGTTTTATTTGAAAATACAAGGCTGGCTCGCCCAAATTCATGTCACTTTTCAAAAACCCACAATACGATCAAGTCTAAGAAATTTTCAAGCATGCACGCCACATGTATTATTATTAATAGAAACACATTTGTTGTAAATATTAATAATTAGCCAAGTACCATCAATTCCCAAACACACGCATATACGGCATTCAAAAATCACCAGTTCAACAAGCGCAACTCGGAAATACTAATTCCAAGCATATGTCAAACTATCTCTTCAAGTTTAATAGTATAACTAACGAACACCGATTCGAACACACGTCGAAACCATCTATGTGAGTTTCTCAACAAACTCTGCCATCGATACCTTTCCCGGAACATATCAATGTTCAAAACATTCACATCACACTGTACCCCTCGGTGTCCAAACCATCAGTACGTTCGGCTCAACATACATTTAGTATATCGCAATTACCAAACACAGATTCCATCATACAACAAAAGACTAGAGAGTCAAGCCCTCTCACAATATACCACGGAGCAAATCTCGGATCTTTCGATAACCAACGATCCCACCAACGCTAGGAAGTTTAGCGATGGAAGGCTCGCAAAACGACAAACGGTCAAGCCCAGAACGGCGCACATACTCCAGAGAGACAAAGGACTGCGCAATACTAGAATCAAAAGTACACGAACCGGATGGATCGAAAAACAACTAGACGATAAGTACGAGAGAGGCAATCACAGTTCAAGAAGTGGAATTTCAATACGAGAAAACAAGAGAATCGAGTAAGGAAAACTTACGAGCACTGGATGTACTGAGATGCCGGCAGCGGTGTGACAATGTGCAAAACAAAACACATCTAGACCCAAATAACCAACAAGCCTAGGTATCCATAAACCTAGAGCTCCGATACCATTTCTGTAACACCCCAAGATATTCGAGGTGTATTATAGCTCCGTGGACCCCTACATGGGACCCACCAGGCTAATCACAAGAAAACACCACTCGATTAACCGTCTCGGTTAGCAAGGAAACAATTGTTAACAACAAGAACATAAAACAACACGTCCGGTACAACCGGCATAATAAACATCAACCGACAAATACAGTAACTCCAACGAAGACCAATCACACTCTGAAAGGAAAAGCCTAAGTACTCGCGAGTACAATCTATAAGTTTACAATTTGGAAAACATCCACATCAAAAGAGACAGTATGAAATAACAAGACTCAATTGCACATGTCAACAACCTTGGCCGACATCCTCGTACCATCCAGTAGCCTTTGCAAATGCAGTGAACATAACCTGAAATCCATAACAAGAATTTCCCCGACAACAGGTCCCCAAAGGGGTTAGCAATTACGCTAGTACAAGTATTCAAGGCAAACCAATCGCTTACACATTTCATAGTACATGCACCAATATCAATTTCAAAAGCCAAAACCAGACATGTCTTTTCTGGAAACAAACAGTCAAACAATTTTCCTAGGACCGGGATGAAACCACGAATCCCACCCGAGGCCTCTAAGGACCCTCCCGAGCTGGCCATTTCATAAAACAAATCACGCACAGGCATCGCCTAGGACCGGGACGAAGCCACGAATCCCACCCGAGGCCTCTAAGGACCCTCCCAGTGGCTAGCAAAACAAACTCATGAATCCAGTGAAGTCATAGATTCCCCGAGGCCCCGTCGGACCCTCCCGTGGTGAGCAAAGCACACACAATATATATTACCATTTCACGTTAAGCATAAAGGTTTCCAAAATACTTGCCTTGAATTATTGGCCTTAGCGACGGAAAGGAAAGTCACCGACGAATGCTAGGAACCAATGAAACCGAACCTAACGATTCGAAGAATACAATCACAACCATTTCTAAATGAATACGGAATTGGAATACACCCGAAAACCCGCCTACGATTCATGTATATTCGTATATAAACAACGAGGGCGGACCACAACCAAACCCTCTCGATTCCGTAAAAACCACGAAATATACCATGAATCTGTAGGGAAACTAAGAATACCAACAAGATTAATCATATTCATCATGAATTAATCGACAAAACGCAACGAATCGGACAAAAACGCGAAAACCCCCAAATCTACCCAAAAGTAGGGTTCTAAAGATCTAACCTTGATTCGCTGGATCGAAGGATGTTATAGGATGATTGATCGGTGATATAAACTCAGAAACTTCATGGATTTGTTGTTTAACAACATGGCTTCATCTCCTCCAAAGCTCCAGTCGCGGACCGAAGAGAAGGGAAATGAAAAATGAAGGGAAAAGTGGCTTGTCTGTCATATATATATTGGGCCGGAACTAGCGTGCGCTAGCCTTCCCGGACTAGCGTGCGCTTCTCGGCCGATGCTCGGCCCGGCCTCTCGGCCATGGCCCGCATGACCCGGCACCACCGACCAGTTCGCGACCATGACTCGTCGCCCGACTCCGCTAGCGTGCGCTACGGCCGGAAGCTTGCGGCGCTAGCCCGGCTGTCGATAGCCTGCGGACTAACAAACTCCCAGTAACGTCGCTAGTCGGACGGCGTCGCTACCTGCCGGTTAGCGTGCGCTACGGCCGATGGCTGCGCTACTGCCGATCCTCACCGAGTCAGAACCTCGTAACCCCACCGCCCAGGCCGATATCGTGCGTTAGGCGGTAGATAGCGTCGCTACACTGCCGGTTAGCGCGCGACCTTCCGTCCGTAGCGCGCTCGCCGGTTCTGCCGCACTTTGTCGGCCGGTGCCGCAATCGTCCGGCGATCCGCAACCATCCGGCGATGCAGACCACCAGGGCTCGACGACTCGATTTCCGAAAATGCACGGAATGAACACGACGAAAAGTTCGCGGACGACATCAACGACTCGAAATGAAAACGTAATGCAATAATTAATCATACGCGACCAAGAAAAGGGTCGAGACGACAAATACAGATATGGATACCCGTAAGGGTAAATTACAAAATGGCCCAAAATGCCTAGAAATCACGATACATGATCGAATAACCAAACCGAAGTTCACAACACATCTAACAAAGTTAAACAGACTTGCGGAAAACTCGAAACAGCAGTTTCGGACGAGATTCGCAAGAATCGAACTCAAGTGCGGAAAAGTCGCTAAAAAGCACAGAACTCAACAAAACAACACCGAAACGAACTCGGATGACAAAAAGTGTAGAATTAATCATTCTCAAAATGACGAAACGGTCATGAGCGAATCGTCAAAACAGATTTCCGCTGAAAAAAAAGAAATTACCGAAAATCGAAATTACGGGTATTACAGCTTTGGGGTTTTGTCTTACTACATATACAATGTTTCCATGAAGGAGGGACATGAACATAAGGATTATCACTTCTATGGTTCTGTTTGAGCTTTACATATATGGTCGTACGAGATGATTCCTTCATTGGGAGAATTGTTTGGAGTTTGAGATAAAGTTGTCCAAGTTCCCCGGTATTTGATGTGGACTACGAGGAAGATGTTCTGTGATTTCACTCATTTATTCGATGATAAGGTACATAAATTTATAAAAGTATTTTCTTCTAACTTCACTCATCTCTTCAACGTTATGCGATTGCCCATCTAATGGTATGCTTTAATGACTATTTTGGCAGCACAAAGTACTCCCCTCTTTACCGCATCTGGAGGAGGATGAGGCTGAGTACTACTACCTGAGTTTTTATAATGGCTCGCCATATGATGTTAATTTCATAAAGCTTATAAGAATAGCTATGAAGAACAAGGAGTATGAGCTTGTGCCGAAGCCGAGAAAGAAACTTATGAGTAGGTTGATGAAGGCTGCTGGCAAATTGATTACACATGAGTCAGCACATAAAGTGTCGAAGCGACGCCGACAGAGTACCTCACCGGTATATGGTGCAGAGACATCTGACCGGGAGAGGAATCCAGAGAGGGTGTGTTGTGTCCACGGACTTCCTTGTCCGGACCACACACAGGACACCAGTAGGGATGAGTATTTCGATCGCCATTTGAAGGCGATCTTGTATGATGAGTTTGAGACAGGATTTACTGCTCGAGTTTCTCGCCGAGTGCTTTCTGGGATTGTGGATTTCTTTGGACCTACGCATAGGCATTCTAGGATCCCGGTGCACTACTCTGCTAGGAGCCATGATAGGTTTCCTGATCGGCCTCGTCATTCTGCATCTATTAGCAGCGCCGAGCAGAGGATTCCTAACCCCCCACGTCACTCAGTATCTGCCGCAGCCCACAGTTACCATTCTCAGCGTCAGCCTAGTCACCGTTCTCAGCTTCAGCCTAGTCAGCATTCTCAGCATCATCCAAGTCACCATTTTGAGATCCAACATAGTCATCATTCTCATATTCAGCATTATTTTGAATGAACTGAGCAGCCCATTGAGCCGACTCTGTGGTTTCTAGATTATGAGCATCAGTACCAGCCATTTGACGTGCCGTTTCAGCAGTATGGTATGATGTTCAATCAGTTTCAAGATGAGCATCATTATAGTGCGATGTTTCCCGACCAGAGCACTAGTTCTCAGCAGCAGCGTCCATTTCAAATCGAGCTACCAGTTTTTGAGATCGAGCAGCCGATTGTATAGGTCTCTGATCGTAGTTGTGAGAGGGATGCTGAGGGTGATGTAGTTGGTGAGAGTGCCGGGTCGAAGCAGTTGGGTGAGTGTAATCTTCCACCATGAGTGAGTCCGACCCTCTGCTGCTCTTCGGGAGCCTTTTGTGGCGGCGCCTCCAAGAAATATTGAGGCTCTGAAGAAATTGTACCTAGAGTTTAGGGAGCAGCCACGTGATGCTATTGTGCGGTGTTTGGAGACTGGGCATGTTCTCACCCAGGCATTATTTGACCGGATAGAGTCTATCCGTGAAGACTTTGATGCCGAGGTGATAGATTGTTATGTACTTGCCACTCGAGCATGGCTTCGGAGGGGAGTACGCAATGTTGGTGTCGGTAGAGTTGGCACTATACTTGTTAGCTCCCAATTTTATGTAAGTTCTATAACTTACTCGTCTGTATATCATTGGTGTGATGTGGAAGTTTTTTTATTTTGTGGTTTGGATTTATATAGTTAGTTATGGCCAACGAGTTTGCAAAACTCCATCCGGATGATCCACTTGGTATCAAGGCGACAGGGAAGCCGGTTTGCAATGGTTGGAAAATTCCTAAATCTATCGATGACTTCATGACAGGTCTTGCTACACCAAATGCAGTTCCATGGTCAAATTGCGATGAAGTAAGCTTAAAAGTACCATATTTATAAATGCTTCGCTATGTTGATGTGATGATCTTATATATTTACATATTTTATTTCAACAGATCATTGCCATTTGTTGCCTCGACCAGAGCCACTGGGTGACTATCAAGATTAACATTAACATGTACCGTGGAGTTGTACGATTCCTTGTCACACCAACACCAAGATGGTCGATGCCGATTCAACCAACTGCGACTAATTACTTGTCTGATGCCTCGCGTGCTAGCTCAATCTGGGTACTGGATGAACAACTAATCGAAGAAAAAGTATGACACGGAGATGAGTTTCAAAATTATGCCACAAGAACTGCAGTTCATAAAAAGCGTACTTGGATCAACTCATCTATGCAAACCCAGCACGAATGCATCAAAGGAAATGAATGAGAAATATATTAAGAAATATCGATATGGTTCAGCTGCTAATGTAATATCCGCAATTTCGGATTTCCGGTAATTTTCTTTTTTTGGCGGAGGTCCGTTTTGACGACTCGCTTGGGACCGTCTCGTCATTCTGAGAATTATTAATTCTGCACTTTTTGTCATCCGAGTTCGTTTCGGTATTGTTTTGTTGAGTTCCGTGTTTATTAACGACTTTTCCGCACTCGAGTCCGATTCTCGTGAATCTCGTTCAAAATTACTGTTTCGAGTTTCCCGTAAGTCCGTTTAACTTTGTTAGACGTGTTGTGAACTTCGGTTTGGTTATTCGATCACGTATCGTGATTTTCGGACGTTTTGGGCCATTTTCGTAATTTCCCAAAGTTTGGGGTAATTACCTTCGGTTGTCGAATTTCGAGCCTTCGGGTGGTCGGAATCGTGTGTTCTATTAGCTCTTAGATTCGTATTTGCGAGTACTTCGTAACCGTATCTTCGGTTCGTATTCAGGTTCGGGTTTCGGGGTCGTTCGGATCGTCGTTGTGATTCTTCATTTTGTGCACGGAGGCTCTTGGGCTGACACAGGCGAACGGCCACAGCAGGCGCTGCCGGCGCCGTGTCTGCGCCGGGTCGGCGGGACCGGCAACTGCCGAGACACGACCGAGACACCGGCCGGTGTGGGCCGTTTCTGCGCCGTGTCCTGGCCGATATAAATATGGTGACGATCGGGTTTCACTCATTTTTCTCACTCGTTTTCTTCCATTCCATGGCTGAAGCTTGATCAATCATGGAGGCATGTTGTTATACAATAAATCCATGAAGTTTTGAGGTTCATATCATCAATAATCCGTCTATAACATCCTTTGATCGAGCGAATCGAATTGATTTTCTAGAAATCTAATTTTGGAGATTTTGGATATTTTGTTCGATTTCGTCCGTTTAATCCGATTTAACTTAGGATTGTGATGTATTGATGATTATTTAGATGTATTGTATCATTTACCTTGTAATTCCATGGTTGGATCGTATCGATTCGTTGTTTTGGTCGAGTTCTTGATCGACGCCTTGAAGGTGTCCGGTAAAATGTCATAGAGGGGTTTTCGGGCGTTCTACGATTATTCTTCCTCGTATGATCGATGATTTATTGATTATATGTTGTTAGGGACGAATTCTTGTCAAGAACTCGAGTCGGAACCCTTAGATCGTTGTCTTCTTTGGGGTACGAGCTTCGCGGTCGAACCGTGTTCTTCGGAGCGTTTGGTAGCAGTTATTAAGGCAAGTATCTTATTATACGACTTGTATCTTGCGACTAGTAATTACGAATGATATGTATGATGATTTTGCTTGCCTTCGTAATTATGTTCCGTTTGAGTTGGTTGTGTTTTCCGTAATTTGAAGGCTTTGCGATAATAGTGTTATATTAGTATACGTGTTAGGCGTTGTGCCATTTGTGCAGGATTGAGACGTACATATGGGGTGGTTGTACACTCGGTTGTGCAATGTATTGTGTACCGAACGTGTGTTATGTTGGTTATGTGTCGTTGATTGACGATAGTTGTTGTGAGTGTTGAGATTGTGTTATGTGCGTGGGATGTACGATTTTGTGGTGATCAATGTGATTGATTAATTGTGCTCATTGTTCTATGTAATATGAATGTGAATATGAATATGTGTGTGACCGCTAAGTTCACTCGTGTTGGTTCGACGGAACCTACGAGGATTCGTGGCAGTGGACTACGGGGTCAGAACTTAGTGAGTGCGAGGTCGATTGTCTTTGATGCAGCGAGGCCTACGATAACGCATGGCGGTGGACCATGAGTTTCGGACACGATCGTCCAGCCCGGGTGAGCTCGACGGGGCTTACGGTGACACGTGGCAGTGGACTACGGTGTCAGGACGGTGTGTGTGATTGTTGTGATTGATATTGTCCGTGCGGGTTGTTAAGCCTACGGAGACACGTGACAGTGGATCACGGTGTCGGAATTGCTTATGTCTGGTTAATAGTCCGTGCGGGTTGTTGAACCTACGGAGACACGTGACAGTGGATCATGGTGTCGGAATTGATTATGTTTGTTTAATTGTGCGTGGTGTAGTCCGTGTGGGTTGTTGAACCTACGGAGACACGTGACAGTGGATCACGGTGTCATGAGCATGATTATTTTCAAATCAAAGTTTTGAAAGGAAAAGTTTTATGAAAATAAACGTTTCCCGTATTGTAAACTGCTGAGTTATGAAACAAGATTTGGATTAAGGCCCTAAAGTTTTTCGAAAGGTTTTGTGAATCAGGACTTGAGGTCTTAAAGGTTTTGAAAATATAAAAAATTCCCGAGATGATAATCTTATTTTCGAATGCTTCATAGCTTATCTTCCCTTGTGAAAACCTCCCGGGAATATTTTGATACTTGATTATTATATTGGATTCACGATTATTATTTGCTTGTTACATTTCATATGATTTGATACTTGCACTAGTAAAACAGTGGAGTTTTACTAACCCCCGAGTAATCGGGGGGTGGATGTCTGTTTTGCGTCCAGGTACATGCAGAGCAGTCACAGGATTGGCACAAGAGGATGACGAGTTGCGATACTAATCATGAGTCGAGAGTTGTTTTGATTTTTGTTGTGTTGTCAGAGTTGATTTCAGTCTTCCGCTGTATTGTATTTCGACCCCTGTGTGGGTAATGTTATTTAAGTCAGTTTTGTCGATTGGGTTGTGTGACCTCATCGGTCTGTGTATTCACGTGTAAGTGACCATATCGGTCTGTATCATTTTATTGTTTGACCCTGGCTGGGCAAGCATTTGGTTGTTTATGGATGTTTAGCCTGGTAGATCCTTGTGGAAAGGGTCTACGGCGTGTAATATTCCCTTATGGTTTTGGGGGTGTTACATTTATGGTATCGGAGCTTAGGTTGCGGAAACCTAGGCTGTCGGGTCGAGTCAAGTCGTGATTTGTCGAGTAATGTGTTGTCTGGTCGTTCGAGTCGTCAGGTGACAAGTTGAGTTGTGCGTAGTCACAACGTGTCGGTTATGTTTTCGGACGAGATTAGTATCGTGGGCGACCGTCACCTCCGTGCGACCTGTGGATGTAAGTCTCCTCCTTTATGCGTAATACCTGTGTATCTCGATTTTATCTTAGTGAGTTAATTGCGGTGCATAATTTTATTTAGACAGTATTGTGTAATATAGTTGTGTTTAATACTTGTGACACATAGTATGTGTATAGAACTGGGCACGTTATTGTTTTATCTTTGAACCCTTTGGGTGGGGTGGTATGTTGTGAAAGTTTTAAACCTTGATGGGTTTCGAATAGGTACCAAGCGGTAGAGTTTGTGAGAAACTCGAT
The DNA here is from genome assembly GCA_033398695.1 of Orobanche coerulescens. Lineage (NCBI taxonomy): Eukaryota > Viridiplantae > Streptophyta > Magnoliopsida > Lamiales > Orobanchaceae > Orobanche > Orobanche coerulescens. Next base: position 11,584,640 of record CM065819.1, read on the forward strand.
GAATGATTTTCTTTGTGTGTTTAAACTTGATACCACGAGATGCATTTGATTGAATTGGCGACCACGATTTCCATTTGAGTATGTGGTTTTAAATTCATTTGTTTTGGAATGTTGTAATTTTTGTCCGCTATGGGTAAGTTTGAGAATGTTCTGAAGGACTTTACAGATTTGAGAATTTTGTGGAAATCGATTTTGGAAAATATTTTGGTGGTGCGGTCAAACCATGGTTTATATGGAATTTTAAAATTTGTTAAATTTTGACAAATGGGCCGTGTATTTTCAAATGACACAATCAAGGTATTTGAAAAATATGTTTTGAAATACTTCGGACATTGTAAAATATTACCGTCGTTTTGGTTATGAACTAAAGGATTTTGGAAAATTTCTGTTTTGCAAAACAACTTTGGCTTCCGTAAATTAGAACGTTATGTATTAAGGTTATGTCGTGCAGTGAGTTGCTATATTATTATTCTCGTCAGAAAATCTGGGTTGTATGCCCAAGTGGCGGGATACGTTGTTAGGTATCGTTCCCCACTCCAATGACCGAGGTATTAAACAAACTGTTTTCAAAATTTCATCCCAGTAAAATCTTTCAAACTCGCGATTTTTTTTTTATATTATCATTCGAACAAATACCTCGATAAACTTGTTTTTTTTTAAGAATATTATCGGTGTTGGACCACAATGGTATGCTTAATGTTTTAACCGTGTATGCTGAGGTATAGGTCGTACATCATTGTCAATGTGAACGTGTGAATATTGCATTATGCGGCTGATTGTGGGCTTATGCCGATTATGTGAGGTTTGTTTTATCTTGTTATTCTGATTGGTTCTCGGTTCAGTATGCTAAGGGGTCGAGGTCGAGGCCGTGGCCGTGGTCGTGGTGGTGGTCGTAATCGGGAGCAGGAGAGGGTGACTCCCTCCTTGCCGAGTACCAATCAGCTCAGTACAGATTAGGGACATTCGACTAGCGTTAATGTTGACGTTGGCGCCGCCACCATCCTTCGTCAGGTGGTTGACCAGTTAGTGCAGATGAATCAGACCGTACGTCTGGATGAGAACCCAAATAGGGATAACGGAACTAGTAAGTGGTTGCGAGATGTGATGAAGATGCAGCCGCCCCGTTTTGTGGGTTCGTCTGACTTGTTAGGTTGGGAAAACTGGATCTTCCAGTTGGACAGAATATTTGATGCTGTAGCTTGTCCGGATGATAGGAGGGTACCCATTGCTCAGTACCTGCTCGACAAAGAAGCTGCAGACTGGTGGCACGCTGTAGTGCCTGCAGATCGTACACCTACATGGGTTGAGTATAAGACTGCCATGGAGGCAGAGTATTGCCCGTTGCCTGTTCGTGAATGCAGAATCGTTGAGTTTTTCTCGGCTACGCCCCAGGATGTATCAATATCCCAGGCGATAGTCGATTATAATCGACAGTTGGCTTATGTTCGGGATCAAGTGAGAAGTGAAGCGGACAAGGTCCGATATTTCAATATGCGCATGAAACCCCATATCCGTGAGAGTATGGCTCCGCTTATGTGTACCACCTTGAAAGAATATCAGGACCGAGCTTTAGCCATTGAGATGGCTGTTTCTGTGTCGGAATCTAGTTCAGAGAGTAAGAGACAGAAGACCTCGAGAAATTTTTCAAGAGGCCGAGAAGTGAGATCCATGAGCCCGTTGCTACGCATTTTCCTTCCAGGAGCACTCCTCGTTCGATTGACGATCTAAGAACCTTACTCCAGGCGAGTAAGACGATCGGTGTGAAGACACTGCTTTAGCTGCGATCGTGTAGGCCATGCGAGACGAAATTGTCGTTTGCCACCGTTAATTGTTTTAAGTGCGGCCAAGCCCAGGGCACCAAGCGGTGCATTGTGAGACCGTTGCCAAGATGTTCGGGAATCGGGTTTCGTTCCTACTTGGGGAGGGCCCGGTGGTGTCCAGTGATGTAGTGTATCGTACTTTGTGCTGTAATTCGTGTTGAAATTGATATTTGTTGCGTGAACTTTTTGGTTTTGTTTGTATTCTATCATGATGTTTTATTTTAAGTTTCGGGACGAAACTTAATTTTAATAGGATAGAATGTAATATCAGGTATTCTCGTTTTCCATTATCTTGAATTGTTTGTGTTTTCACGTCGGACATTTTCTTGTTGATGAGAATCAGAATGATTTCTATCGTAATACTCTATTTGTTTCTATCACATAGCCGTTTTAGTCGGGTGAGACTTGTTGTCGCGTACGTTTCTTTGATTAAATGTGTGCATATGATGTGGTATGTGATGCGTCGTTAATTGATCGTTATTGTTTTGAATCATTGCCGGTGGCGTTGCTATGGTCGTCGTGGGGCGTGTTTTCCATATGTATATTTTTCGTATTGCTTGTAACGTTTCGCCGTTGGGCGCGATTTTTTTCGGTTCTTGTGTATCTCGTTGAGTTTTCCTGGATATTGCTTCTCCCTACTTGATTTAAGTTTCGGGACGAAACTTCTTTTAAGGAGGGTAGAATGTAATATCCGCAATTTCGGATTTCCGGTAATTTTCTTTTTTTGGCGGAGGTCCGTTTCGACGACTCGCTTGGGACCGTCTCGTCATTTTGAGAATTATTAATCCTGCACTTTTTGTCATCCGAGTTCGTTTCGGTATTGTTTTGTTGAGTTCCGTGTTTATTAACGACTTTTCCGCACTCGAGTCCGATTCTCGTGAATCTCGTTCAAAATTACTGTTTCGAGTTTCCCGTAAGTCCGTTTAACTTTGTTAGACGTGTTGTGAACTTCGGTTTGGTTATTCGATCACGTATCGTGATTTTCGGACGTTTTGGGCCATTTTCGTAATTTCCCAAAGTTTGGGGTAATTACCTTCGGTTGTCGAATTTCGAGCCTTCAGGTGGTCGGAATCGTGTGTTCTATTAGCTCTTAGATTCTTATTTGCGAGTACTTCGAATCGTATCTTGATTCGTATTCGAGTTCGGGTTTGAGGTCGTTCGGATCGTCGTTGTGATTCTTCATTTTGTGCACAGAGGCTCTTGGTGACACAGGCGAAGCCACAAACAGCGCCGAGCGCCGTGTCTGCGCCGGGTCGGCGGGACCGGCGACTGCCGAGACACGACCGAGACACCGGCGGTGTGGGCCGTTTCTTTGCGCCGTGTCCGTGGCAGATATAAATATGGCTGACGATCGGGTTTCACTCATTTTTCTCACTCGTTTTCTTCCATTCCCGGCTGAAGCTTGATCAATCATGGAGGCATGTTGTTATACAATAAATCCATGAAGTTTTGAGGTTCATATCATCAATAATCCGTCCTATAACATCCTTTGATCGAGCGAATCAGGTCAGATTTTCTAGAAATCTAATTTTGGAGATTTTGGGTATTTTGTTCGATTTCGTCCGTTTAATCCGATTTAACTTAGGATTGTGATGTATTGATGATTATTTAGATGTATTGTATCATTTACCTTGTAATTCCATGGTTGGATCGTATCGATTCGTTGTTTTGGTCGAGTTCTTGATCGACGCCTTGAAGGTGTCCGGTAAAATGTCATAGAGGGGTTTTCGGGCGTTCTACGATTATTCTTCCTCGTATGATCGATGATTTATTGATTATATGTTGTTAGGGACGAATTCTTGTCAAGAACTCGAGTCGGAACCCTTCCGTTCGTTGTCTTCTTTGGGGTACGAGCTTCGCGGTCGAACCGTGTTCTTCGGAGCGTTTGGTAGCAGTTATTAAGGCAAGTATCTTATTATACGACTTGTATCTTGCGACTAGTAATTACGAATGATATGTATGATGATTTTGCTTGCCTTCGTAATTATGTTCCGTTTGAGTTGGTTGTGTTTTCCGTAATTTGAAGGCTTTGCGATAATAGTGTTATATTAGTATACGTGTTAGGCGTTGTGCCATTTGTGCAGGATTGAGACGTACATATGGGGTGGTTGTACACTCGGTTGTGCAATGTATTGTGTACCGAACGTGTGTTATGTTGGTTATGTGTCGTTGATTGACGATAGTTGTTGCGAGTGTTGAGATTGTGTTATGTGCGTGGGATGTATGATTTTGTGGTGATCAATGTGATTGATTAATTGTGCTCATTGTTCTATGTAATATGAATGTGAATATGAATATGTGTGTGACCGCTAAGTTCACTCGTGTTGGTTCGACGGGACCTACGAGGATTCGTGGCAGTGGACTACGGGGTCAGAACTTAGTGAGTGCGAGGTCCATTGTCTTTGATCAGCGAGGCCTACGATAACGCATGGCAGTGGACCATGAGTTTCGGACACAGTACGTCCAACCGGGTGAGCTCGACGGGGCTTACGGTGACACGTGGCAGTGGACTACGGTGTCAGGACGGTGTGTGTGATTGTTGTGATTGATATAGTCCGTGCGGGTTGTTAAGCCTACGGAGACACGTGACAGTGGATCACGGTGTCGGAATTGCTTATGTCTGGTTAATAGTCCGTGCGGGTTGTTGAACCTACGGAGACACGTGACAGTGGATCATGGTGTCGGAATTGATTATGTTTGTTTAATTGTGCGTGGTGTAGTCCGTGTGGGTTGTTGAACCTACGGAGACACGTGACAGTGGATCACGGTGTCATGAGCATGATTATTTTCAAATCAAAGTTTTGAAAGGAAAAGTTTTATGAAAATAAACGTTTCCCGTATTGTAAACTGCTGAGTTATGAAACAAGATTTGGATTAAGGCCCTAAAGTTTTTCGAAAGGTTTTGTGAATCAGGACTTGAGGTCTTAAAGGTTTTGAAAATATAAAAAATTCCCGAGATGATAATCTTATTTTCGAATGCTTCATAGCTTATCTTCCCTTGTGAAAACCTCCCGGGAATATTTTGATACTTGATTATTATATTGGATTCACGATTATTATTTGCTTGTTACATTTCATATGATTTCATACTTGCACTAGTAAAACAGTGGAGTTTTACTAACCCCAGAAATGTCGGGGTGGATGTCTGTTTGCGTCGGTACATGCAGATTCGGGGCGATCACAGGATTGGCACAAGAGGATGACGAGTTGCGATACTAATCATGAGTCGAGAGTTGTTTTGATTTTTGTTGTGTTGTCAGAGTTGATTTCAGTCTTCCGCTGTATTGTATTTCGACCCCTGTGTGGGTAATGTTATTTAAGTCAGTTTTGTCGATTGGGTTGTGTGACCTCATCGGTCTGTGTATTCACGTGTAAGTGACCATATCGGTCTGTATCATTTTATTGTTTGACCCTGGCTGGGCAAGCATTTGGTTGTTTATGGATGTTTAGCCTGGTAGATCCTTGTGGAAAGGGTCTACGGCGTGTAATATTCCCTTATGGTTTTGGGGGTGTTACAGCTAAAATCTTTATGTTGTCGTTGGACATAGTGTAGGATAATGTATTTTGATACTTATGAGTGTTGTTAAATCTGGAAAAAACTGGTTTACGGTGCAGTTGGTAAATCTATACGCCATGTGTTGCACACGATGGCTGCACACGATCATGCCCATTGTTGGTTACGAATCGTGTGCATCCTGCCCACGGTCATGGGCTGCTGTTGTCGTGTGCATCATGCCATGACTGTGTGCACACGATGGCTAGTCTAAAGCACTAAGCACTCAGCGCCCGCAAGTTTTAGGATATAGGGCCCGACAGTTCCCGCAAGCTGTAGAATACAGTGCCCGACAGCGCCCGTATGTTGTAGGCACAACACTGTTTCTCAATTTGATTTAATGTGTATGACCGTGTGTACACAATGGCTAGTCCCAAGCACTCAGCATCTGTAGGATACAAGGCCCGGCAGCACCCGCAAGCTGTAGGATACAGCGCCCGACATCGCCCGCATGTTGTAGGCACATCGCTGTTTGCCAATTTGATTAAATGTGATTCATTAGTATATGGGATATTTCATACAGATGATGAACTTATATGTACGAACCAATACATTGAGAATATATAGACTACAGGTGATATGCAATATATTATGTTAATTCAATCTATAACTTTTTAAATAAGTATATTGTTAACAAATACTTGTTAATATATAAGTAACAACGCGTAAATTGACGAGTAATTTGAGAAATTAGTGAAAAATATTGATGTTCTTGTGTACACGATGGCTGGTCCCATTGTAGGCACAATCGTGTGCCCCATCGTGTGCACATGAACGTTTGGTATTTTTGCCAATTTGGTTTAATGTGTTATCTAGAAGGATGTTTTGTGATTCTAAAATTACTTGTCAAACACTAATTACTACATGGCTTCTTATACAAACTCGTATTTATTACTTCATGTAATTCATTAGTATATGAGATATTTCATACGGATGATGAACTTATATGTACGAACTAATACATTGAGAACATATAGACTACACATGATATGTAATATTTTATGTTAATTCAATCTATAACTTTTTAAATAAGTATACTGTTAACAAATACTTGTTAATATATAAGTTACAACACGTAAATTGGCGAGTAATTTGAAAATTAGTGAAAAATATTGATAACTAAAACATTGAGAACATATAGACTACACATGATATGCAATATATTATGTTAGTTCAATCTATAACTTTTTAAATAAGTACATTATTAACAAATACTTGTTAATATATAAGTAACAACGCCTAAATTGACAAGTAATTTGAGAAATAGTGGAAAATATTGATGTTCTTGTGCACACGATGGCTGGTTCCATCGTGGGCACGATCGTGTGCCCCATCGTGTGCACGTAAACGTTTGGTATTTTTGCTAATTTGATTTAATGTTTTATCTAGAAGGATGTTTTTTGATTCTAAAATTTCTTGTTCAAACACTAATTACTACATGACTTTTTATACAAACTCATATTTTTAATTTCGTGTAATTCATTAGTATATAAGATATTTCATACAGATGATGAACTTATATGTACGAACTAATACATTGAGAACATATAGACTACACATGATATGCAATATATTATGTTAATTCAATCTATAACTTCTTTAATAAGTATCTTGTCAATAAATACTTGTTAATATATAAGTTACAACACGTAAATTGACGAGTAATTTGACAAATTAGTTAAAAATGTTGACAACTAATACATTGAGAACATATAGACTACACATGATATGCAATATTTTATGTTAATTCAATCTATAACTTTTTTAAAAAGTATATTGTTAACAAATACTTGTTAATATATAAGATACAACACGTAAATTGACGAGTAATTTTAGAAATTAGTGAAAAATGTTGATAGCTAATACATTAAGAACATATAGACTACACATGATATGCAATATATTAATTTAATTCAATCTATAACTTTTAAATAAGTATATTGTTAATATATACTTGTTAATATATAAGTAACAATGCGTAAATTGATGAGTAATTTGAGAAATTAGTGAAAAATATTGATGTTCTTGTGCACACGATGACAGGTCCCATCGTGGGCACGATCGTGTGCCCCATCGTGTTCACACGTGTATATAGTGACATGGTGACACTGTGGACACCGTGACATGTGGTTGCCAATGTGGCACACGATCGGAGCACATGATCGTGCCCATCGTGTGCACTACAGAAGGCAGCATCAAATTATTTTATTATAAAAGCCCATGTTGCCCCCCGTCCCCCTTTTTCAAAATAAGCCCATCTTCATGGTATGGACATCCCCTTATGTCATGAAAAATAGTTTTAACTTAAATAAAATACATACCATGAAACTTAAATTACTTATATATTTTGATATTTGTGACTTACTAACAAAAATCATGTGATGATATTTTGATTATAAGTTGAAATGAAATGCATATTTTTGTCTCTATTTTGATTATAAGTTGAAATGTCATGGTCATCATTACAACAAATGCTACATCTCTTCTTCTGTCGGCGCCTTTACCTCGTTTGTTCATTCATTTATTGAGTTTATTCTGGAGGGATATCCAAATCCAAACCACCTATGAGAATGAATGATTTGCAAGATTTTCTATTGTGGTCGGTTCCCTTACACCTACTGCACACCTGAGGCCATCTACCTGTGGGCAAATTTTCAACAGCGGGCCATGCATGACTCATCCTTGGTCGGACGGCTTGTTGTACCTCCTTTGGAGGTAAGCAAACAATGAATGAGATCTCCGGTGGGACATTCCACTCATCAGGATGTGGGATAGGATTAATATGCTCCTTATAAGTCTCTCTAAAGCCTTGTTGCTTGAAATAATGACTAACGAAATCATACACAGACAAACCATTACCAGTGCGCCTGTTACAATAAGCAATTATGTCAAGGACGTGGTGTATGATAATGTATTTTTGATACTGATGAGTATGTATTTTATTTTTAATTCAGATATATTTTGGCAAGATTGATGTGTTGTGTTGTCAAATCTGGAAAAAATTGGTTTATGGTGCAATTGGTAAATCTATACCAGCCTTGTGTTGCACACGATGGATGCACAAGATCGTGCCCACCGTGGGTTACGATCGTGTGCATCGTGCCCGCGGTCATGGACTGCTTCCGCCGTGTGCATTCTTCCATGACCGTGTGCACACGATGGCTAGTTCCACCGTTGGCACGATCGTGTGCCCTGACAGCACTCAGCAGCTATAAGATACAGGGCCCGGTAGTGCCTGTCAGTTGTAGGATACGACGCCCGACAGCATCCGCATGCTAGGCACAACGCTCGACAACATAGACAAAAATATTGAATGATGTGCACATTTGAGCAAAATAATTACCTTATAGCGGCAACATCGTGACGGCATGGAATATGATCTAAATTAAACTCCCGACAACATGTCCAGGTTCGAAGGTCGACCTCATAAGAAACTTTGTTTTCTTCGACTTTATAAACAAGTGGGGTGGAAGCTCAAACAGTAAGAGTCTGACTAGCTTGAACAGAGTTAGAGAGCTTTTCAAAAGTGTGACTGTCAACTCATGGTCTCTTGATGGAGCGTCTCCCCGATTCTCATCAAACCAATTTTCTAAAATTAGGCGAAATATCTCAAGTAACGAGCAAACAGGTAAACACCTCGCCCACAACATACGATTATAAAAGCATTCAACAACATTGGATATCAAGAAGTTATAGTGTCGTACTAGACACTTCGACCTAGCCCACCTCTCTGGCCCAATTTCAGAAAGGCGTCTGTGAGCCCCATTAGGGCTTTCAATATATAGTTTCAAAAAGTAGTTTTCAGAAACTTCTTCACGATACGTGTAGGCAGCAGTTCTAAAGAGTCCTATAGCATGAGCACCGTAGGAGTTCAGATTTTTTGCAAGATGGTGATAGCACAACCCGTGGAATGCATTCGAATAGACGGCTCGAACAGCATTCTGAATTATCTTGGTCACTCATAATCAATAAATCTTTCATATGATTGTAGCATCTGCGCAGGTTATACATAAAATAAGTCCATGACTCGTCGTTCTCTATCGGACAGACCAACAACAAGAGAAAATATTTGCTCGTTCCCATCAAATGTGACGGCCGCAAATAGAGTTCTTTTATTCCTTCCCTTTAGGTAGCTCCCATCAACTATAATCACCGGCCGAAGGCAAGTATCAAATGCCCTAATACTTTGTCCGAGTGCAACGAATATGTGGCAAAGCACTCTCTCACGAGTTGTGTGCAAATCATAAATCATCCCTAGATTACGCTATTTCAACAAATATAGATAAGATGGGAACCTCTGATACGACTCATCAAAGACGCCATATGTATTCTCTATCGCTATATTCCTCGTCCGGAGAGTAAAACTGTATAGCATGTCAATGCAGTACTCCCTATGCATCTCTGCAATCATCTCATTTGGCCTCAAAATCACCCCCTCACCAGTCAATCTTTTAGCAAAATAATGTGCGGCAACCTCAAAAGTGACCTACCGTGCGGCAGCACGGTTCAAGTCAGGGTGACAGCTGTGCTCCAAGGTCAACTTTGTAATTCTCCAAATGGTCGCACCCTCAATAGCACACAACCTAAACTGACAATTGTTTCTCCCACTCCTGGAGACAAACAATATACGTTTATCGGTGGAACAATCAGTGATACACTGTAACATATTTTCAAAATGATACATTCCTACAGTTATCCTCAACTCTGTCTTTGGCCGAAAGGTGGACCCCACCTCTAGCTGACCGGTGACAGGTGGAGGCTTCTCGACCCAACCCAAAGTCCCAGAACTACCGGGGTCCAGAAATGGAATGATCCAATTACGCATTGAACGTTGATGCTCATGCTCGCTCGCAGATTGATGGATGAATGAGAAGTTCCGACGACTCATAATACAATCCACTTGGGCAGGTTGGCGAACCCAAGCAAGAAACTCCACAGATAGTGACTCAAGCAAGTCTTTACAACAATCTTCATATTCGGATGTTTGCACCTCCTCACCTTCCTCGTTTTTCTCATCTTCCTCGTATTGATAATCTTTGAAAGGCATGTCATAATTTATGTTGATGGGCACTACTCTCGAGCTGCTACACCCCATATTAACTGTAATATCCGCAATTTTCGATTTTCGGTAAATTTCTTTTTCGGCCAGAGTCCGTTTTGACGACTCGCTCATGACCATTTCGTCATTTCGAGAATGATTAATTCTGCACTTTTTGTCATCCGAGTTCGTTTCGGTATCATTTTGTTGAGTTCCGAGCTTTTTAGCGACTTTTCCGCACTTGAGTGCGATTCTTGCGAATCTCGTCCGAAATTGTTGTTTCGAGTTTCACGTAAGTTCATTTAATGTTATTATTCATGTTGCGAGCTTTGGTTTGGTGTTTCGATCGCGTATCGTGATTTTCGGACGTTTTGGGCCATTTTCGTAATTTCCCAAAGTTTTGGGTAATTACTTCCGTTGTCGAATTCCGAGCCATCGGGTGGTCGGAATCGTGTGTTTTCTTAGTGCCCGGATTCGTCTTTGCGAGTACTTCGTAACCGTATCTTCAATTCGTACTCAGGTTCGGGTTTCGGGGTCGTTCGGCCCGTCGGAGTTGGTCCCGGCCGAGTCATGGCCGGGCATCTTTGAGGCGAAGCCACCGCCGAGTAACGTCACGGTAGTGATCGGCGATTCGTCGTAAGGCCGTTCGTCGTAAGGCCACTGGCGGGTAACGTCACGTAACGTTTCCGGCATTTCGAGCGATGAAGTTCGGCCATGGCGATTCGTCGTAAGCCATGGCGATTCGTCGTAACGGCCGGCGATCGGCCTATTTAAGGCGTGACGTTTTCTTCGGCCATTTCTCAATCGTTTTCTTCCCTTCCGCGGCTGGAGCTTGGTTAATCATGGAGAGATGTTTTTGGACAATAAATCCATGAAGTCTTGGAGTTCATTTCATCAATCATCCATCATATAACATCCTTCGATCTACCGAATCAGGTCAGATTTTCTAGAAATCTAATTTTGGGGATTTTGGGTATTTTGTTCGTTTTCGTCCGTTTAATCCGATTTAACTTAGGATTTTGATGGATTGATGATTACTTAGATGTATTGTATCGTTTCCCTTGTTATTCCATGGTTGGATCGTATCGATTCGTTGTTTTGGTCGAGTTCTTGATCGATGCCTTGAAGGTGTCCGGTAAAATGTCATAGAGGGGTTTTCGGGCGTTCTACGATTATTCTTCCTCGTATGATCGATGATTTATTGATTATATGTTGTTAGGGTCGAATTCTTGTGAAGAACTCGAGTCGGAACCCTTCCGTTCGTCGTTTTCTTCAAGCTTTTCGATCGTGGGTGTATTCTTTTCCTTTGCCGGGGAATCGTAGGTGTTCGAGGTGTCCCGACTGAGCCGTGATTGTAGGAGTGTCCGGTATCGATTATCGAGGCAAGTATCTTGCCCATACATTACGTGTTTTGTGGATATTATGGTTGTTAATCGTCGATATGTGCTAAATAAATATTAGTAACCATTTTTCAAAAGAATCGGAATATTTACCATCATGCTTTTTGTAAAGGTGACCCGTGTGTGTCGGGAATTAATGTGCTTAGTTGAATATGTGAGCTAGTGTCGAGTATAGAATCACCTTACTTTCTTGTGATGTCATTGCGTATGATTATGTCGTTGGTAAATGTAAAGTGTAATTCTTTTGTCAAATTACGTGCTTGGAGTCACGTGTTTATGGATGAATATGTGAGTTTGTGTGATATTAGTTGTGTCGTTCGGTGCTGTTGAAATCTTGTGCTTCCTTGTGAATCGTATCATTACTTGGTCGTGAGTATATGTTGGATGAACTGGCCATTCTAGTAAGGTACCTCGACTATATATACTGTGATTGACCTTCGAGGCTTGTGGTTTGCAACTGTGATTTTGGAACGTGTGTGTGTGTTGTTCCTTCCCCCGGAGTGTCCGACGGGATGTCTGGGGGTCGATACTAAGGGGTACGGCCACAGAAGTGGACTTGGGTGCGTGTGTGGATGAACTTCCACCCGGAGTGTCCGACGGGGTGTCTGGGGGTCGATACTAAGGGGTACGGCCGCGGAAGTGGTTTCCCACCCGGAGTGTCCGACGGGATGTCTGGGGGTCGATACTAAGGGGTACGGTCGTGGGTTACCAGTTGTGGTTTTCATCTTGAGGATGACGTTGATGTTTTCGTTAATTGTGATATTGTCCGGAGTATCACAATGCTTTGTGCTTGGGGTCGAGAGACATTATATATCGAGTCTTGGTGCTTGGCTAGAATGGCATAGGAATACTGTGTTATGTGTAATGTGTCCTTGTAAGTGAATTGAAGTGGATGATCGGGTTGTGGACCCTATGTTTTGTGACCGGAATGGTTGGGTCGTGGACCCCGTGTTTTGTTAAACGGATTTGTATTTTGAAAAATGAACTTTGGGGCTGTGACCCTAAATGGCTTTCGAGGAATTAAGAACATTTTCAATTTTTGATGTTTTCAAAACTCCCGAGATTTGGAAATATTTTCAAAATGCTTACTTGCTTCGTTTCTGCTTTCAAGACTTGAACTATTTTTAACTAAATATATCTCGGGAAGTCCTTCGTTATATTCTCAGAATGTGTTGTGTATGGCTCGTATTTGCACTTTATACTTGCACTAGCGAAACAGTGGAGTTTTACTAACCCCCGAGTAATCGGGGGGTGGATATCTGTATTGTGTCCAGGTACACGCAGGTTTTCGGGAGCAAGACAGGATCGGTACGAGGGATGATGAAATACGAATGATACTAATCACACGAAGGCCAGTTTTGGGTTCAGTTAGTCGGAGTCCATTGTATTGTCTTTTCCGCTGTCTTATTGTTTGTGGTGGTAATTATTTTACCCTTGCGTGGGTATGAGTCTGGATGAGTTTATGTATTTTTATTTGTAAGTCAGTGTCGAAAGACCAAATCGGTCTATTGGTTCGTTATTTTGATTCGTCGGTATGTAATGTAATGTGTTGTTTTGATGTCTAGCCTGGTGGATCCTCACGGAGAGGGTCTGCGGCGTGTAATATTCCCGGTTCGATCTGGGGGTGTTACATTAACCTCGGGAGTGGAGGAATTACCATTCTCAACATAGACCTCATGATCCTCTTTGTATTCTACTAATAATCGAAGTATCTCGGTATCGCCACCGTAATAGGACTTTTACTTTGTTTCCCTTAGCTATGTGTATCAAGTACCATAATTTGTAATTGGACTCATTTGGACCACCCAAAACCTCTCTGATAACCCCCACGAGGTTTGCACGACTAACTTTGCTTGTATCGATGTAAACAAAAAAGGAGTCCCCATCTACATATGTCGATCGCTCCCAATGACCGCCGTGATGTATCAAACCCGCTGCACGACACCTGATTACAAAAAGATGAATAACTATTCAGAAAACTGAGCGACCAATATTATAAAACGGTCTGCCTTGGACACGACCGATGCACACGGTCAGATGCTATCGTGTGCAGCGATCGTGTATAAGTTTCTGGCCATGAACACGATCACTGCATGCGATTGTAGACGATCGTGTTCAACGAACGTCTACACGTTAGTTGTGCGCACGATGTCAAGGCCGTTGGACACGAACGTTGCACATGGTGGCTTGCCATCGTGTGCAGCTATCGTGTCCGAAATAACTTGTCGGAAAAAAAGTTTCCAGCGGTAAAATATTGATGCATACCTTCTTTATGAACCCAGAAGCACGACAAAATGAAGTCTTATTTGAACGTCAACTTTTCTTTTAGAAAAATCTTGTGATTTTTATAAGATTTTTGATAGACCATTTTGTCAAAAATGGTTGTGTTGTTGTGATGTATAGGTTGTAGTTAAATTTTGGTTGTTGGACATTAATATCGATCGGCTTTGAGCAGATGAGGAAAATAAAAAAGATAAAAGAAAAGAAAAATAGTTTTAACTTAAATAAAATAAAAAAAAAGAGAAAGTCAACATTACAACTTTTGGGAGGACATTTTAGTCTTTTTAATCAAAATGGTACTAAAAACTTATACTCTTATGAATGGGGATATAAAACTTATCAATTTAATGATTTGATATTAAAAATTGATTCCCACTTAATTTTTTAATACCAAATCATAAAATTGACACGTTGTATATCTCCATTTATAAGAGTATACGTTATTGATACCATTTTGCTTAAAAAAGACTAAAATATCCTCCCAAAATTGTCAATGTTGACTTTCTTTTCTTTTTGCATTTTACTTAACTTAAACTCCTTTTCTTTTCTTTTTTATTTTTTATTTTCCTCATCTCCTCGATTTTCAACTACCGATATTAATGTACAACAACTAAAATTTAACTATAATATCTACATCATCACAGTAAGCACACCATTTTTGATAATGGGTCTCTCAAAATCCTTATAAAAATCACACGATTATTCGAAAAAGAGAAGTTGACGTTCAAACAGGACTTCATTTCTCGTGCTTCTGGGTTCATAAAGAAGGTGTGCAGCTATATTTTACCGCCGAATTTTTTTCGACAAGTCCTTCCAGACACGATGGCTGCACACGATGGCAAGCCACCGTGTGCAACGGTCATGTCCAATGTCTTGATATTTCGTGTGGACAACTTTCATGTGCAGCGAACGTGTTCAAGGTCATTTCATGGCTAGGAAACTTGCACACGATCGCTGAACATGGTAGCATCCGACCGTGTGCATCGATCGTGTCCGAGGCCGCGACCGTGTGCTAGAATATTGTTCGATCAGTTTTCTGATAAGTTATGTACTTTTTTGTAATCAGATCTCGTAGCAGCGAATTTGATACATCATGGTGATTATTGGGAGCGATCGACATATATAGACAAGGAATCTTTTTTTATCTACATCGACGCGAGCAAAGTTAGTCGTGCAAACCTTGTGGGGGTTATCAGAGAGGGTTTGGGTAGTCTAAATAAGTCTGATTACAAATAATAGTACTTGACACACATGGCCAAGGGAAACAAAGTAAAAGTCCTATTACGGGGCAATGCCGAGATACTTCGACTGCTAGTAGAATACAAAGAGGATCCTGAGGTCTATGTTGAGAACGACAGCTCCTCCACCCCCGAGGTTAATGTTGGATGTAGCAGTTCGAGAGTAGAGCCCGACAATATATATTCTGACATGCCTTCCAAAGATTATCAATACGAGGAAGACGAGGAAGACGTGAAAGATGAGGAAGGTGAGTAGGTGCATAGGTCCAAAGATGAATATTGTTGTAAAGACTTACTTGAGTCACTCTCTGTGGAGTTTCTTGCTTGGGTTCGCCAACCTACCTAAATGGATAGGATTATGAGTCGTCAGAACTTCTCACCCGACCATCAGTCTACGAGCGAGCATGAGCATCAACATTCAATGCGTAATTAGATCATTCCATTTCCTGACCCCGGTAGTGCGGGGACTTTGGGGTGGGTCGAGCAGCCTCCACCTGTCACCGGTCAACTAGAGGTGAGTCCCACCTTTTGGTCCAAGACAGAGTTGATGATAACTGTAGAAATGTATCATTTGGAAAACATGTTACAATGTATCACTGATCGTTCCTCCAATAAATGTATATTTTTTTTGTAAGAGTGGGAGAAACAATTGTCAGTTTAGGTTGTATTCTATTGAGGGTGCAACTATTTGTAGAATTACTAACTTGACCTTGTATCACAATTGTCAACCTGAATTGAACCATGTTGCCGCACGATCGGTCATTTCTGAGGTTGCCGCCCATTATTTGTTAAAAGATTGACCGATGAGGGGTCACTTTGAGGCCAAAGGAGATGATTGCAGAGATGCATAGGGAGTAAGACATCAACATGTTATATGATTTTGCTCTCGGAGCGAGGAATAGAACGATAGAGAATACATATGGCGGATTTGTTAAGTCGTATCATAGGCTCCCATCTTATCTGTACTTGTTGAAGCAGCGTAATTCCGGGACGATTTATGATTTGCAGAAGACTCGTGAGGGAGTAATTTGTCACATGTTCGTTGCACTCTGACAAAGTATTAGGGCATTTGATATGTGCCTTCGGCCGATGATTATAGTTGGCGGGACTCCACTGAAGGGAAGGAATAAAGGAACTTTATTTGCGGCCATCATATTTGACGGGAATGAGCAAGTATTTGCTCTTACAGTTGGTCTCGGTCCGATAGAGAATTACGAGTCTTTGGCTTATTTTCTATATAACCTATGCAGATGCTACAATCCTATGGAAGATTTACTGATTGCGAGTGACCAACATAAGAGCATTCGGAATGTTGTTCGAGTTATCTATCCGAATGTATTCCACGGGTTGTGCTATCACAGTCTTGAAAAAAATCTAACCTCCTACGGTGCTCATGCTATAGGACTCTTTCCGCAGCCTATATGCATCGTGATGATGTTTTTGAAAACTAATTTTCAAAACTGCATATTGAAAGTCGTAATGGGGCTCACAGGCACTTTTTTGAAATTGGGCCCGAGAGGTGGGCTAGGTCTGTAATACCTGAGATATTTGCTCCAGTTTCGTTGAGTTTTTCTGCGGGTATCGGATTGGCGTTGTCCATGTCTTTGGAATGTTGTGCCACATTTGGGTGTGTCATGAGTGGACACGTGCTTGATTCCATTTCAGATCGATGCATGAGTTTTTGGCTCATTGTGGTGTAGCACACGCTATCGCTTGTGGTGTAGCGCGCGCTACTGTGTCACAGTTAGTGCACGCTACCGGGTGTGTAGCGCATACTAACTGGCAATTTAGAGGCAGTCAGGAACTACTGGACTGGGACTGGAGTCTCGATAGCGCACGCTAATATCGGTAGTTAGCGCACGCTATCGTCCGTATTAGCGCACGTTATATTTGGCTTTACGCACGCTACTTGGTAAGTGCGGATCTGTCCAGAAGCCACTGGAATTGTCACATAACTCGTTAGCGCGCGCTATGTTTCTTGCCTAGCGCATGCTAATAGTGTTGCGGGCAGAATGTTCTGGAGCGTTGACCCCGTTAGCGCGCGCTAATGCAGTATGTTAAGCGCACGCTAATAATTGTCCAGTATAAATACTAGACAACAGCTTCTATTTCGTCATTTCTCATCCTTCTTCATCTCTTTCTGTCGGGAGTGAGTTATTGGGGCGATTTTGGGCGATCTTCATCATCAAGCTTCATCTTGGGGTGGATTTGTGTCTGTTCAACATCATCTAATCATCTTCTTTGCTCGAATCAAGGTATTC
Organism: Orobanche coerulescens; assembly: GCA_033398695.1. Taxonomy (NCBI): domain Eukaryota; kingdom Viridiplantae; phylum Streptophyta; class Magnoliopsida; order Lamiales; family Orobanchaceae; genus Orobanche; species Orobanche coerulescens. Next base: position 11,602,230 of record CM065819.1, read on the forward strand.
TCTTCTTAGAACCCTAGTTTCTTGAATTTGGGGGTTTTCCTTTGTTTTGTGATTCTTACCCGATCTCATCCGATCGATTGTGTATTATTGTTGTCCTGGTTGCGATCTTCGGATTGGTAACTTGTTCATGATTTTGTATCACTCGAAACATGGCTCTTGATTTCTTTAAGAAACCCTTAGATCCTTGTTGTTCTTAGTGTCGATTCGGATACCGATTAATGTTGTTGATTCGTGGTGGTGTTATTCTCGTAGTAATTGTGGGCTGACGAGATTCTTGGTTGTTCTTGGAAGTTTAAGGGTTGCTCGACCTCATCCGTTCATTGTTCCGTTGCTCGTAGTTCGAGGCAAGTATCTTGCCCATACACTTCGTGTTTCGTAGACATGATAGTTGGTAATTAATTATATGTGGAATTTTAATGTTTTAATGAACTTTCAAAAAGGGTCGGTATATTCTCGATAAATGGTTTTCCTAATGTGTATGCTTCGTGAATAAATGTGTTTTCGGAATATGTGTGTTAGTGTCATATGTTGGAAGATGTTATAATCATATTTCGTGAATATAGTATACCGTAATCACTTGCCGAAGATAGTGTATTGATACATGTACTTTTTCGGTGAATATGTGACACTGTGTGATATTAGTTGTTACTCTTTTGTAAGGAGGTTGTGGTGATTAGTGTTGTTTGGTATTGGTATTTGCTTGTTGATGTGTGTTGTTGTAAGTGATGTGCCACCGGGTAATATTGTTGAATCTCCGGGTTATCCAATCCGGTTATGTCTTGTGGGGACTCCGAGGTTCGTAGTTTGTTAGCGCGATGCTGGGATAACTTATGGTTGTGGTTTGGTTGTATGACGTATGTGTCATGGGTTGTCCAATCGGGTTTTTCTCGCGGAGGCTCCGAGGTTCGTGGCTTGTGATTGGTGCATAATTGATCTAAAATTCATATACAAAATATTCATTTTTCCGGGCATAATTGTACTGATTTGTGATTAAAAATATATATTTTACAGATATATCCAAACATGAGCTAAAAATGGTTATTTCTGATTCGACATGAAGCATCAAAAGGAAGGAATACAATACCAAATCCAACGACGGGAATTTTTCAAGGCAAAACGACCTACAACACGGCGCAAACAAGACCGTGTTATGTAGGCCGTTTCACATACGGCGCAACAAGGGCCGTGTCTTGGGCCGTTTCACACACGGCCGGCATTTAGCGCCGTGTCCTCGCGCGTATTCCGGAAGAGACCGAGTCAGCACAAAACGGCGCACAACACGGGGCAAACTGAGCCGTTTTTCATCGCCGTTTTTCAGCAGATGCCATGCAAAATTAGTCCACTTTTGACCAACTTGTGAACTCAACCACAAGATATTTTTTTGGTCAAAAATCTGAAAATTCAAAGACATGGGTGAAGTGTGAACAAAGAATTAAAAAAATGATATTACAATAGATATTTTGAATTAAATAATCAATTGTATTCTTGAAAATCACCTATAAAAGGGCATCTTCACCCATTGCAAAATAACACACATTCTTACCAAGAAATCCTCAACTTCTTGCTAAGAAATACTCCTTTCCTTTAGCAATATATTTTCCTTAGAATTTTCAATTTTAGTTTGTATTTTATTTTTGGTTTGAAGTTTTTCTTTCATTTAGTTTGTAATTGAAAAGTGCTTGATCAATAAGCACTTAGTATTTTACTTAGTGTTTTACTTTCAAATTTTGTAAGCTTGTAACCTTTAAACAAGTTTGAAGTTATATTTTGAAGTTTGTTTCTTGCACTTTGATTCATCATATTCAAGTAAGTTTTATCTATTGTCATTAAGTTCTAGTAATTAAAAGTTTCTATATATATATTATATATATCAATTATTTCTATTATAATTTTAGTATGTATAAACCAATGAGTAGCTAATCTTTCTTCCTAGGGGAAGGGAAATTTCTATTAGGTTATATATTGAGTATTTGATTGATTTAAACTATTTTTAGGACTAATTGGTTTAAATAGAGATTGATCATATCCTATTTTTACTAATGAAACCTTCTTGATTGATTGTTGAGTGAATTGGAAACATATCTTTTCAATCTATCAAATGTTAATCTTGTTATCAACATCTTAAGATTGCGAAAGTGGTTAAGACATCTTTGATTACGAAAGTACGGAGGTGAAAAGTTGATTACTCGATGAACGATCGTTTATCCTAAAAATAGTCAAGTTAGAGAAATGAAAGGACTAATTGGTTTAAATAGAGATTGATCATATCCTATTTCTACTAGTGAAACCTCCTTGATTGATTGTTAAGTGTATTGGAAACACATCTTTTCAATCTATCAAGTGTTAATCGTGTTATCAACATCTTAAAAAGTGACGATTAAGACATCTTTGATTACGAAAGTACGGAGGTGAAAAGTTGATTACTCGATAAATATTCATTTTTTCTTTTATATCCATATAAATCAATTCCTATACTTAATTAAATACCTAATTTAATGAACCCGTATTCCCCTAGATTTTATAAATTCCCACTCATTTTAATTTTATTCATTTTCACTAGTATAAAAATAGTCTTAATATAAATAGTCTAGTTAAAAATAGTCTTAATATAAATAGTCTAGTATAAATAGTCTTAATATAAATAGTCTTAATATAAATAGTCTAGTATAAATAGTCTAGTATAAATAGTCTTAATATAAATAGTCTAGTATAAAAATAGTCTTATATAAACTAGTCTTATTAAAAAATAGTTTAAATTAAAAATAGTGCATTTTAATTTAATTAATATTTAAAAACCCAATAATCTATTTTAGTATTTATTTCTCGCAATTTGTAACAAAAAAATTATACGAAGCCCTGTTGGACAATCCTCGAGAGAAAAGACCTTGGTAGAACTTACCACAAACTACTTCTACCTCGTATATATTTGCGAGCGACTCAAGAACTCCTGTTTTTAGGATAAGTTTTTGACCGATCAAATTTTGGCGCCGTTGCCGGGGATCGAACCCGGGTCACCCGCGTGACAGGCGGGAATACTCACCACTATACTAGAAAAAAAAATGCATAGGCATCTGCTACGGAGATATATCCTAAATGTTCCCCGGCAACGGCAAATATATTGGCCGCAACCATCCTATTTGATTAGTGCATAATTGATCTAAAATTCATATACAAAATATTCATTTTTCCGGGCATAATTGTACTGATTTGTGATTAAAAATATATATTTTACAGATATGTCCAAACATGAGCTAAAAATGGTTATTTCTGATTGCGACATGAAGCATCAAAAAGGACGGAAAACAAGATCAAATCCAACGACGGGAATTTTTCCAGGACAAACGACCATACAAAACGACGCAAAATGGACCGTGTTCTGTCGGCCGTTTCACACACGGCCGGCATTTAGTGCCGTGTCCTCGCGCGTATTCCGGAAGAGACCGAGTCACCACAAAACGGCACACAACACGGGGCAAGCGGGCCGTTTTCATCGCCGTGTTTATTGAATGCCATGCAAAATTAGTCCACTTTTGACCAACTTGTGTAATCAACCACAAGATTTTTTTTTGGTCAAAAATCTGAAAATTCAAAGACATGGGTGAAGTGTGAACAAAGAATTAAAAAAATGATATTACAATAGATATTTTGAATTAAATAATCAATTGTATTCTTGAAAATCACCTATAAAAGGACATCTTCACCCATTGCAAAACCAACACACATTCTTACCAAGAAATCCTCAACTTCTTGCTAAGAAATACTCCTTTCCTTTAGCAATATATTTTCCTTAGAATTTTCAATTTTAGTTTGTATTTTATTTTTGCTTTGAAGTTTTTCTTTCATTTAGTTTGTAATTGAAAAGTGCTTGATCAATAAGCACTTAGTATTTTACTTTCAAATTTTGTAAGCTTGTAACCTTTAAACAAGTTTGAAGTTATATTTTGAAGTTTGTTTCTTGCACTTTGATTCATCATATTCAAGTAAGTTTTATCTATTGTCATTAAGTTCTAGTAATTAAAAGTTTCTATATATATATATATTATATATCAATTATTTCTATTATAATTTTAGTATGTATAAACCAATGAGTAGCTAATCTTTCTTCCTAGGGGAAGGGGGATTTCTATTAGGTTATATATTGAGTATTTGATTGATTTAAACTATTTTTAGGACTAATTGGTTTAAATAGAGATTGATCATATCCTATTTTTACTAATGAAACCTTCTTGATTGATTGTTGAGTGAATTGGAAACATATCTTTTCAATCTATCAAATGTTAATCTTGTTATCAACATCTTAAGATTGCGAAAGTGGTTAAGACATCTTTGATTACGAAAGTACGGAGGTGAAAAGTTGATTACTCGATGAACGATCGTTTATCCTAAAAATGTAACACCCCAAATGGCGGTTATTACAGTGCCGTGAATCCCACACTGGGACCCACCAGGCGATATCCAAAACAGGTTAAATAAATATTATTTGTGATACCGAATCACAACGAAAAGTCATTACTCCGTTTAGGAGTTTATCAAAATATGGCCAACGGCCTTACAATACACAGGATCCATAAACAAGTATAAACCATATGGAGATGGAAAATACTTCAAATACCAAATACAACCAAATAGTAATTTAAATGCAACAGGAAATAACACAACACGGTTTAACATAACCGGACAACAAAGATGAGGGGCCCCCGAACTAGTATCCTCTGAATCCTTCGCCGTCGACATGCTCTTCCCGTGCCTTGCCCTTGCCTCGACCTAAAATACAATACAAGTATTTCGCCCAACACAGGGTCAGATATACATGATAATCAATTCTTCTGACATATACAATTCACATATATAGATTTCAAAGAAATCATTCCGACTGTCAATCATACCCCTCGGGCGTATGAAACGAACAGTCACAAGCATCCAATACTATGGACGATTTATGGTATGGCTCAAAGATGGACATCACAGTACGCCCGATCCGGAAATGTGTCCGTGCACATGTTCGCCCCGTATATGGAATCCAGAATATACGTCGGACAATGTACCTAATTAGCCTCACGAAACTACGTCCGTGTATTACGCAATCCAGCGGAATAATATCCACCGATGACTATATGTGCACGGCTAAAAATCCTACCACGATAACCAATCGGAGCAGATATGATTCGGATATGTCACGATACAACATGACAACGAATTCAACAAATCACATAACCGATTAAGGATCAAGAAAAACTCACCGAAGTGAAAATAAGGCCAACGAGATCAATGATTCAAAGCAGCGTGCCAGGAATGCATCCCATGAAGAAGAAGGCAGAATAACGTCAGGACGAATATCAAATCACGACAAACATTTCATGAACAATTCATACATATGAAAGATATAACCATCAAGAATCTAATCATCATTATAACCAAGCAAGATAACTTGCCTCAAATCCGTAAGTGAAAGATAGTCCTTCTCCAAATGATCAAACGGACGGTATCCTCGATTAAACACTCAATCGAGCGAGCAACCTTGAATGAAACGTAATTCATTCAATAATATATTCACATAATATTAATATCAATTCGTAGGAAACGCAGCCGCAACCTACTCGAACAATTCACCCCCGTGAAGAATACCTTAACGATTAATGAAAGGTTTCCAAAACAACTAATTCATCTTCCAAAATCCGATTATCATACCAAAAGTGTCCTGAAATTCTCTTGTTATTCCATGAACAATAACATCTTCAATTTGCCAATAATATTGGTTTAAATCAAATTCTCATGTTCTTCAACATCTCTTATTACAAAAGGATAGTCATAAAGAATTTGATACTCAATCTACCATGATAGTATCATTCATAACCAGACATCATCTACTTAAGAACACAATCTACTTAGCATGATGATGAACCACACTCTAAGTTATCAACACAATAGATTGATGAAAAGTTATTGTTATAAGATCCTTATCATTCTTCAAAGATTTGTGGCCCGAACAAATATGATCTGTTAAAGCTTCTAAGGTTTACGGACTAGATCATCTAATCTCATATTTAACATCATCAAGTTCTTCTCAAGGTAAATAAATACTTAAAATGGTGTTTAATCACTTTATGGTATTAAGTTCTTGATGAAATCCGATTATGAAGAAGCTAACCGATCCATCAACGTTCTCTTGAGCTAAATTCGTCCGGAAGGTGAGTGATGACAACTACAACATGATTAAAATCACTATATCATCAAAAACACCTCCATCTCAAACCCTTATTATCATATTCATCAAAAATGCTTAAAGAGTTTAATTATAACCATGTTTTACTTGCTTAATCTACTCTAGGTGAAGTATATTTCGACATTAATAATCAACATAAGAAAATAATGCAGAGAAGAAAACACACCAACCTCCAGAAATGAAGAATAACTTCAATGATATGAGAGAATATATCCCAAGCTTAAAAACAACTCCAAGGCTCCAAGAAAATGAGCTCCACTCCGAGATTTAAGGCTTGGAAATAAGTTGGTGAAGGTTTATAACGTTTTTAGAGTGCAGAGGGATGATATGCGAAGAGAGAAATTCGGTTTGGTTCGTGGAGAAATGAAAACAGGCTGGTCCTATAAATAGGTATGCGAGACTTAGCGCACGCTATCGGGCGATTTAGCGTCGCTAAGGCCCTTACGTCGCTATCCGAACGATATTACGTCGTAAACGGCTTTCGGTGGCTACCGTCTTGAATTATTGCAGTCCGTTAGCGTACGCTAATGAAGAATGGGTTAGCGCACGCTAGAAAAAGTAGATTCTCACCGACATGACAGCTCAGACATAGATCGCATGCATGCTACCGGTTAAAAGGCTCACGTGCTGAAGTCAACTGCTGTCAGATTCCCTCTTAGCGTACGCAATGTAGGAAACCTTTACGCACGCTAAGTCACATGTTTAGCGTCGTTAATAATACTATGTAGCGTACGCTACATTAACAAAAATCCGAAAATGCAACACTCTAATAACATCGAATCATCACATATGAAATAACAACGATATGATATTCAAATCTATAATACCTCAACATAAAACTAAATGCAACGATTTCTAATAATCGATTATCCAAATAATACAACGACAGTAAAAATGAAAAGTTACAATCGGATATTACATACTCCCCCTTAAAAGAGTTTCGTCCCGAAACTTAAGGGGTAAATAACTCGGGGTATCTTGCTCGCATACTATCCTCGGTCTCCCACGTAGCCTCCTTGACTCCGTGTCGTGACCACTGAACCTTCAGTAGGGGAATCGTCTTGTTCCGCAACTGCTTGATCCTCCTCTCGAGTATCCGTACAGGACGCTCCTCGTACGAATGATCCTCTGCTAAAACAATATCTTCGAATTGAAGAACGTGGCTCGGATCAGCAACATATTTCCTCAGCTGGGAGACATGAAACACGTTGTGAATCTTACTCAAGGTCGGTGGCAAGGCTAGTCGATAGGCCAGATCACCTACACGCTCCAGAACCTCAAACGGCCCAATATACCTTGGGCTCAGCTTGCCCCTCTTCCCGAAACGAAAAACACCTCGAGTAGGAGACACCTTCAATAACACATGATTACCAACCTCGAACTCAAGCGGTCTTCGACGATGGTCAGCATAAGACTTCTGTCTACTTTGAGCCGTTAACAACCGACTCCTAATCAAAGTGATCTTCTCACGGGCGGCTAACAACATATCGGGTTCCGTTCCCGGAGATTCCGGCAGTTCGTCCCAACACAAAGGGGACCTACGGCGACGGCCATATAATGCCTCATACGGTGCCATCCGAATCGAAGCGTGCCAACTATTATTATAAGTAAATTCCACCAAAGGCGGTGGGCTTCCCAATCGTCCTTCCAATCAAGAACACATGCTCTCAACATATCTTCTAGAGTCTGTATGGTTCTCTCATTGACCATCGATCTGTGGATGGAAAGCCGTCTTGAAATTCAACTGCGTACCCATCGCACGATGAACCGCCTCCCGAAATGTGACACAAATCGCCTGTCACGGTCGATACAATGCTCTTGGGGGTACCGTGTAGTCTCACAATTTCCTTAATAAACAGCTGGGCCAATCTCTCGGGGCCCCATGTGTCCTTAATTTCCAAGAAGTGAGCTGATTTGGTCAGACGGTCCACAATCACCCAAATTGTATTCATTCCTCGACGACTCGTCGGCAAGCTAGTGATAAAGTCCATAGATATGTCTTCCCATTTCCATTCAGGAATCGGGAGCGGTTTCAAGATTCCTGCGGGTCGCTGGTGCTCAATCTTAACCTGTTGACAGGTTAAGCACCTCGAAACGAATTCGGCAATCTCACGCTTCATATTCCCCCACCAATAATTCTGCTTCAAATCCTTATACATCTTGCTAGAGCCCGGGTGAATAGAGTACGGGGTAGCATGGGCTTCTCTCATGATAGAGTTCTTCAATTCTTCGTCAGCGGGTACACACACTCGATTTCTAAAACGTATCAATCCATCCTCGTGGATCACGAATCCAGGGCTTTCCCCGGGTTACCTCATCCCGAATCCGAGATAAGAATGGGTCCGTAATTTGCTTCGATTTGATCATATCATCAAGAGACGAAGAAATATCAAGGGTGCAAAGTTGTCCCCGAACACGCTGTAACCAAACTTCAATTTCTCGCCTCATAAGGTCCAACCGCAATTCCTCTGTCTTTGTTAAACGATTCAAAGATCTGCTCTGTCTTGTCTTACGGCTCAATGCGTCGGCAACCACATTTGCTTTACCGGATGATAAAGGATTTCGATATCATAGTCCTTGATTAATTCTAGCCACCTTCTCTGCCTCATGTTCAACTCCTTCTGGGTAAAAATGTACTTTAGGCTCTTGTGGTCCGTAAAGATCCGGTGTAACTCCATAAAGATAGTGACGCCTTGATTTTCAAAGCAAACACCACGGCCGCTAACTCCAAGTCGTGGGTCGGATAGTTAGTTTCATAGGGTCGCAATTGTCTCGATGCATAGGCGATTACTTTCCCTTCTGCATTAGTACACATCCTGACCACTGTCTCGACGCGTCACTATACACCACAAATCCTTCCGTTCCCTTTGGTAAGACCAAAACAGTGCGAAATCAATCGACTCTTGAGCTCTTCAAAACCCTTTTGACATGCTTCGACCACAAATACTTCTTGTCCTTCCGCAGTAAGTTAGTCATCGGTTGCGAAATTTTAGAGAATCCCTCCACGAATCGTCGGTAGTAACCTGCTAGGCCGAGGAAACTACGAACTTCCTTCACGTTCTTCGGTGGTAGCCAATCTCGAATGGCTTCCGTCTTTTGTGGGTCCACTCTCACCCCTTCGGCTGATATCACATGCCCGAGAAAGACAACCTCGGGCATCCGTAACTCACACTTAGAAAATTTCCCATAAAGTTGTTCTCGCCTCAAAGTATCGAGAACTTGGTGGAGGTGATTCTCGTGTTCCTCGTGGTCGCGAGAGTAAATCGAATGTCGTCAATGAAAACGACTACAAAGCGATCTAGATAGTTAATAAAAACTCGATTCATCAACTCCATGAATACTGCCGGTGCATTAGTCAGTCCAAATGGCATCACCACGAACTCGTAATGCCCATAGCGAGTACGGAATGCTGTCTTTGAAATGTCAGACTCTCGAATCCTCAACTGATGATAACCAGATCTTAAGTCGATCTTAGAAAACACGGCAGCTCCCTGAAGTTGGTCCAATAAATCGTCAATACGAGGCAAGGGATACTTGTTCTTGATGGTTACCCTGTTCGACTCACGGTAATCAATACATAAGCGTAGGGATCCGTCTTTCTTCCGCACAAATAACACTGGTGCTCCCCAAGGGGACGCACTAGGTCGAATATAGCCTTTGTCAGTCAACTCCTCCAGCTGGTTCTTCAATTCTTGCATCTCAGTTGGAGCCATACGGTACGGTGCTTTTGAGAGCGGGGACGTACCTGGTTCTAACTCAATAATAAATTCCACATCACGATGAGGAGGTAAGCCTGGCGGCTACTGCGGAAATACATCGGGGTAATCTCGGACTACGGAATGTCGGCCAATTCAAGCGATCGATCGGTGATTCGGTCATATAGCACCAATAACCAATACACCCTTGATTAAGCGGTTTATTGCTTTCATAGCGCTGATGACTCTCCCGAGCAGTGGGATTATCACCTCGAAAAATACACTCGAATCCATCATCGAGTAGCGGTAACCATCCGCTTGCGGTTCGAGTATTGCATCGTGACGATCCATCCAATCGATACCCAAGATTATATCATCCTTAGGTAGATCGACTACAATCAGATTTGACAACCACTCACGGTCGTTCAAACGAATCGGACAATCTGGACTTCACGATTTCCAATAATTCTTCTACCATCGTAGACCAATCACGTAGGGCTCACAATTGATAACATGGTCTAGAGGTAAACGGCTTAAACAAGAAGAAGATATAAAGGAGTGTGAAGCACCGGTATCAAAAAGAACACACACAGTGGGAGTGGATCTCGAGTATACCCGAAATCATGCCGGCCTCGGGATCATCGGCTTTCTTCATCTCGTAAATCCTGGGTTTCGCGATCACGGCACCAGTGTACCACTTTGATTCCCACGGCCCATTCCCTTATTCGCCGGTGGTCGATAGGAAGCGGACGGAGCGTCCGGTTACAGACAGAGGATTGAATAGGAGTATGAGATGCTCTTGGATCATGTCCGGCCCATTCTGCAAAAGCGAGCACGGTGACCATTCTTCCCACAAGTATGGCATGTGATGGCGAGGCTTTGGGCAATTGAAATTGATATGCCCTGGCCCCCACGGTTATAGCACACAACAGATGAGGGGACCGCTCGAGAGTGCGATCCACTGTCTTCGGCGTCATGGGTGGACGATCGGAGGGTTTGGCAATGGTAGGGCTTCTGAATGTCCCCGGTTACTCTCGGTCGATTGGTTCTTGGACCTTTTGTTGTTGGACCGTGGTTGTTTCTTGGAAATCTCTTTCGCGGTGAGTTCGTATTCGAGCCTTTTCGATGAACTCGTAAGGTAGTACGATGGTGATTCAACATGCATTCTCATTCGGGGTTTAAGCCTCTTGAGAAAGTATTTGATCTTGTCGGCCTCTGTTGAATAATTGTCGTGGCAAAAGGAAGGAGTGCTGGAATTTCTCAAAGAGATAATACATCATCGTCTTGAGACGGGTGGGTTCAAAAGTTCGGCCAGTTTGGCCTCTCGGAGTGGCCCTGGATAGTAACGGTCTAGCATGAGGTTTTAAATTCCTCCCAAGTGTAAACACCATCAGTGGCCTTACCGAAAGCCACCGTGTATGAGCGCCTTTGCTAAGATAATACGCGGCTACCGAGACGCGATTCTCTTCCGGCGATCCACCATCCGGAAAAGTTTCTCAAAATGCTCGATCCAATGCACAATGTCGGCGAGGCTCGGAGGAGCCTTCAAAAGTCGGTGGTCGCCGGCGAGAGATGTCGCCGATAATCCGACTCACGGGTCCGCCAATCACAGGAGGAGGGTGAGCCCCTTGCCGCGGCCGCAGCGGCCCTCTGCATAGCTTCCATTAGTTGACCCATCTGGGTCATCTGTGTCATCATGCCACGCATTACGACGTAAGGATCGACACGTGCATCCCCGCGCCCACCGTGGTGCGATTGTTCCCTAGAAGGTGAACCACCGTCTGCGGAACTCGATCCGCATTCGCGCGTCTGTTGGCTCGAGGTATTGGGATTCGGCCCCTTCCGCGGCCTCGTCCCCCTCTGCCACGACCTCGCAGGTTTCTTTCCATACCGAAAGAGTCAATCATAATGGTAACTATAAGTACAGTTCAAGATACCAAAATTTATGCCGAGTTAATAGCAACAAGGAATCACATATTAAAGGGAAAATGGTTATCGATACCACGAATGCCGCACCGAATATCATATCGGTGTCAAGTCGAACAATTTCAATTGTATAATAAATTCACATTTACCTCGGATTATCAATCGGATAAATCCTGTCACAATTCCTCGAAATAACATGATCAACAAAGAGACCCATACGATATCAATATCATGCCGCAATTAAACCATGGCTCATAAAGTACATACCGCATTTGGCTCGCAGGTCGCGCTTGCACAGTCACACGTGACACGAAGGTTTCTTGATACTAGTTCATTTCTCAATGACTCATGAAAGAAAACGACTCTGATACCATCTTCTGTAACACCCCAAATGGCGGTTATTACGGTGCCGTGAATCCCACACTTGGGACCCACCAGCGATATCCAAAACAGGTTAAATAAATATTATTTGTGATACCGAATCACAACGAAAAGTCATTACTCCGTTTAGAGTTTATCAAAAATATGGCCTTACAATACAGGATCCATAAACAAGTATAAACCATATGGAGATGGAAAATACTTCAAATACCAAATACAACCAAATAGTAATTTAAATGCAACAGAAATAACACAACACGGTTTAACATAACCTGACAACAAAGATGAGGGGCCCCGAACTAGTATCCTCCGAATCCTTCGCCGTCGACATGCTCTTCCCGTGCCTTGCCCTTGCCTCGACCTAAAATACAATACAAGTATTTCGCCCAACACAGGTCGATATACATGATAATCAATTCTTGACATATACAATTCACATATATAGATTTCAAAGAAATCATTCCGATCATCAATCATACCCCTCGGGCGTATGAAACGAGCGATCACAAGCATCCAATACTATGGACGATTTATGGTATGGCTCAAAGATGGACATCACAAGACGCCCGATCCGGAAATGTGTCCGTGCACATGTCCGCCCGTATATGGAATCCGGAATATACGTCGGACAATGTACCTAATTAGCCTCACGAAACTACGTCCGTGTGCAGTACCCAACGCGGAATAATATCCGCCGATGACTATATGTGCACGGCTAAAAATCCTACACGATAACCAATCGGACGCAGATATGATTCCGGATATGTCACGATACAACATGACAACGAATTCAACAAATCACATAACCGATTAAGGATCAAGAAAAACTCACCGAAGTGAAAATAAGGCCAACGAGATCAATGATTCAAAGCGACGTGCTTGGGAATGCATCCCATGAAGAAGATGAATAACGTCAGGGCGAATATCAAATCACGACAAACATTTCATGAACAATTCATACATATGAAAGATATAACCATCAAGAATCTAATCATCATTATAACCAAGCAAGATAACTTGCCTCAAATCCGTAAGTGAAAGATAGTCCTTCTCCAAATGATCAAACGGACGGTATCCTCGATTAAACACTCAATCGAGCGAGCAACCTTGAATGAAACGTAATTCATTAAATAATATATTCACATAATATTAATATCAATTCGTAGGAAACGACGCCCGCAACCTACTCGAACAATTCACCCCCGTGAAGAATACCTTAACGATTAATGAAAGGTTTCCAAAACAACTAATTCATCTTCCAAAATCCGATTATCATACCAAAAGTGTCCTGAAATTCTCTTGTTATTCCATGAACAATAACATCTTCAATTTGCCAATAATATTGGTTTAAATCAAATTCTCATGTTCTTCAACATCTCTTATTACAAAAGGATAGTCATAAAGAATTTGATACTCAATCTACCATGATAGTATCATTCATAACCAAAGATCATCTACTTAAGAACACAATCTACTTAGCATGATGATGAACCACACTCTAAGTTATCAACACAATAGATTGATGAAAAGTTATTGTTATAAGATCCTTATCATTCTTCAAAGATTTGTGAAACCGAACAAATATGATGCATTAAAGCTTCTAAGGTTTTGGACTAGATCATCTAATCTCATATTTAACATCATCAAGTTCTTCTCAAGGTAAATAAATACTTAAAATGGTGTTTAATCACTTTATGGTATTAAGTTCTTGATGAAATCCAGTTATGAAGAAGCTAACCGATCCATCAACGTTCTACTGAGCTAAATTCGTCCAGAAGGTGAGTGATGACAACTACAACATGATTAAAATCACTATATCATCAAAAACACCTCCATCTCAAACCCTTATTATCATATTCATCAAAAATGCTTAAAGAGTTTAATTATAACCATGTTTTACTTGCTTAATCTACTCTAGGTGAAGTATATTTCGACATTAATAATCAACATAAGAAAATAATGCAGAGAAGAAAACACACCAACCTCCAGAAATGAAGAATAACTTCAATGATATGAGAGAATATATCCCAAGCTTAAAAACAACTCCAAGGCTCCAAGAAAATGAGCTCCACTCCGAGATTTAAGGCTTGGAAATAAGTTGGTGAAGGTTTATAACGTTTTTAGAGTGCAGAGGGATGATATGCGAAGAGAGAAATTCGGTTTGGTTCGTGGAGAAATGAAAAACAGTGGTCCTATAAATAGATCGCGAGACTTAGCGCACGCTATCGGATGATTTAGCGTACGCTAAGGCCCTTACGTACGCTATCCGAACGATATTACGTGCGTAAACGGCTTTCGGTGGCTCTTGTCTTGAATTATTGCAGCCGTTAGCGTACGCTAATGAAGAATGGGTTAGCGCACGCTAGAAAAAGTAGATTCTCACCGACATGACACTCGGACATAGATCGCATGCATGCTACCGGTTAAAAGGCTCACGTGCTGAAGTCAATCTGCCGATTCCCTCTTAGCGTACGCAATGGAGGAAACCTTTACGCACGCTAAGTCACATGTTTAGCGTACGTTAATAATACTATGTAGCGTACGCTACATTAACAAAAATCCGAAAATGCAACACTCTAATAACATCGAATCATCACATATGAAATAACAACGATATGATATTCAAATCTATAATACCTCAACATAAAACTAAATGCAACGATTTCTAATAATCAGATTATCCAAATAATACAACGACAGGTAAAAAATGAAAAGTTACAGTCGGATATTACAAAAAATAGTCAAGTTAGAGAAATGAAAGGACTAATTGGTTTAAATAGTGATTGATCATATCCTATTTCTACTAGTGAAACCTCCTTGATTGATTGTTAAGTGTATTGGAAACACATCTTTTCAATCTATCAAGTGTTAATCTTGTTATCAACATCTTAAAAAAGTGACAGCGATTAAGACATCTTTTATTACGAAAGTACGGAGGTGAAAAGTTGATGACTCGATAAACATTCATTTTTTCTTTTATATCCATATAAATCAATTCCTATACTTAATTAAATACCTAATTTAATGAACCCGTATTTGTAACACCCCCAATCCGCTCAGGGATATTACACGCCGTAGAACCTTTCCTCAAGGATCTACCAGGCTGGTAACGACATCTAACATCTCGACAATGCCTTTGAGGCTACAATGACTCAGTAGACCGATTTGGTCTTTCCACAAATACATGCAACTCAAATACAACTCATGCCCACGCAGGGGACAAAATACAACTACACCCGTACGACGGGAACAATACAGCAGCGGAAAATAAAGTACAACTGAACTAACACACGATGTACGGTTCCTCATGTGATTAGTATCGATCATCTTTCATCATCCTTCATGCCGACCCTGTGTTATGCTCCAAAACCTGAATGCAAAAACAGACATCCACCCCCCGAATACTCGGGGGTTAGCAAAACTCCACTGTTTTGCTAGTGCAAATACAAAGTGCAAATACGAGCCATACAATTCACATTCCACGAATAACAATAACCGAGGATCCTCAAAGATCCAAACGAAACGAAGAGTACTTCCCGAGGCAAGGGTTTGAGAAAACATTTCAAAAACGAAATATCATAAATCAATGGAAGTAATTTATAAAACAGTTTAGAATGCCATCGAGAGTTTTAATAGAAAACAATTTAGGATTATCAAATCCTACTTTTCGAAAACCAAAAGACAAAAGGGGTCACCGCCCCAAAGGTTTACTTTACGAAAAATGACATTAACCAACCGTTGGGATTTTAGCCCCAAATCCGTAAAACGACTTTTACAAAACCATTGGGATTTTAGCCCCAAATCTCATCAACTCACAGTACACAAGAACGACCAGGAGGTTCGTATCCCAACATCAAAATCCACAATTTAAGGATTTAAAACAAGCAACAAAATACTCCAGTGCCATCCTAGCCAAGTAAGCCAAACGAACACTTACCTCTTACACACTTAGTCAATGCATGCAATCATGAAAACCGTTCGAAAGCACTCATTTCCGGAAATGCCAATATCAAATCACACTTGCAAAAATGCACCACAATTAACCGTCGATCCACACCTCCGTGGACCCCTACCGAGACCCCGTCGGATCTAACCCGTAGTGGTTAAAAGCAAAGCTCGTCGATCCACACCTCCGTGGACCCCTACCGAGACCCCGTCGGATCTAACCCGTAGTGAGCATACACACACACACGTTACTCATGCAACACTAATATGCTAAGAATGTAAGTTCATTAAGAATACTCACTAGAGATGGCCATTAACTCGACACCATTATCAAACTCTTCAAAATTACGATAACAAGATTAAATAAGGAAATACACGATTCCATAACTTAAACAATATGAGTATCATCATAAAATCCTACAACGTTCAAAATAATCAAATCATAATCAATTCTCAAAACACCGTTCACAAAACACACGCGTTTTGAAAGAAAGCCTTTAACGAGGCCAAATCAAATCCTTTTGAAACTTCATTTCAAATAACCAAACAAACACATCGAGACGACCACCGATCATCATATACATAAAACGAGAAAAGTATGGGCAAGGTACTTGCCTCGATACCACGAGCACGGAACCACGAACGGATACGGCTCAACCGGGAAGCTTCGGAACGCCCGATGCTAACGAAGAGGAATACGACAACGAACGGAACGGAAGAATCAAGCACGACCGCGAGGAACCGGCGGAAATGAACCTAACGATTTGAATAGCACAATCACAACCACTTCTAAACGATTATGGAAATGGAATACTCCCGGGAACCCGCCTACGATTCATGTATATTCGTATACAAACAACAACGAGGGCGGACCACAACCGAACCCTCTCGATTCCGTAAAAATCACGAAATATACCATGAATCCGTAGGGAAACTAAGAATACCAACAAGAATAATCATATTCATCATGAATCCATCAACGAAACGAAAAGAATCGGACAAAACCCCAAAATCCCCAATTATCCAAAAAGGTAGGGTTTCAAGAGATATTACCTTGAGTGATTCAAGTATTAAGATCCGTAGAACACGCGTTAGATTGATTATCCGAGCCTCACAACCGAAAAGAAATGATGAAAATCGACCCCCGGATGAAGAACTCTCCCCCTCTATATTCTCTCTCTCGCGACGCAGTGGAAAAATGGGGAAGGAAATGAGCTTCACGCTCAAAACAACACATTTATAGTGTAACACAGCAGAACCTATCGGCCGGCCTATCGGCCGATAGGCCCGACCGATACCCATACGGAATGCCGGCAGTAGAGTCTATCGACCCACCCTATCGGCCGAAAGGCTCCTGGAAGTGCTCGGCCAAAAACTGAAACGACCATAACTCTCTCGTCCAGACTCCGATTGACTCACCGTTTGAACCATTGGAAAGCTAACTCGATGTTCTATAATATTGCAAAGATTTATAATTTTTGGAGTTACCAAAAATTAATGGTGATCTAACAAAGACGAACTCATACTTAGAAAAGTCGTTTAGAAATCCTGAATTCAACAAAACGACACCGAAACCCGAACCTGAATACGAACCGAAGATACGGTTACGAAGTACTCACAAAGACGAATCTAAGAGCTAGTAGGACACACAATTCCGACCACCCGAAGGCTCGAAATTCGACAACGGAAGGTAATTACCCCAAACTTTGGGAAATTACGAAAATGGCCCAAATGCCCGAAAATCACGATACGTGATCGAATAACCAAACCGAAGTTCACAACACGTCCAACAAAGATAAACGGACATGCGGGAAACTCGAAACAACAGTTTCGGATGAGATTCGCAAGAATCGAACTCAAGTGCGGAAAAGTCGCTAAAAAGCACAGATCTCAACGAAACGACACCGAAACGAACTCGGATGTCAGAAAGTGTAGAATTAATCATTCTCAGAATGACGAAACGGTCATGAGCGAGTCGTCAAAACAGACTTCCGCCGAAAAAAAGAAATTACCGGAAATCGAAAATTGCGGATATTACATTCTACCCTCCTTAAAAGAAGTTTCGTCCCGAAACTTAAAACAAGTAGGGAGAAGAAATATTCCGCCAGGAAAAACTCAACGAGACACACAAGAATGCGTAACTAACGCCCAACGGCGAAATGTTACAAACAACGCAAAGGAATATACGGCGTGTAAACACGCTCCACGGTGACCAACACAACGTCGCCGTTAGTGATATAATAAAACCGACAAGTGACAAGCGTCATCAAACGGATACTATAGTCAAGTCAATTATCCGATAATCACAAAACACAACGAACGAAAATCAATATGATTGACCAACCCAACGGTACATCAATCAAAACGCGAGTCAACCGCTGAACAAACACGGAATCCCATCGCCTAAGGGATGGAAGATTGAAAACGAAACTAATTTCCCGAACTAAAGGGAATTACGAAGGAGCCTGAACGTTCAACAATCACGAAACGAGAACAAAAACCGAACAAACAAACGATCGAGACAACAAAAATCGAAGAATCATGTTCGAATCACAAAGAACAATAAAGTTCAAACAACAACTCCGAGGATGATCCGTGAGAACTACAAGACATGCATTGCCGAAGATCCACAGGAAAGGGAATAGCGATTGAAAAGTCACCACGACGAACGAGTTATTCCGAAACGATACCACACTCGTTCGATAAACAAAAACAAGGGGCGGACAATCTCAGAAATGTCAACAAACATAAATGAGTCGATAGAGTCGAAAACATAAGAGTTCCAAATCCGATCCACTTCGAACAAAAGAACTAGTAGAACCAGATGATGTCACTCCCAAACAAGGTTCACAAGAATCGAACTGAACCCGAAAAAGTAACGTCGATAACCAGATCAACTCAAAACAAGATCACAGTTCGTTCGGACGATGAAACTGAAATACCGAACAAGTTCATAAAGTACCAACGAACATGAGCGAATCGATAGACTGGGGGAAGGGAAAATACAGAAGTCGAAATAGTACGGGCATTACCTCCGACTCCGTCCACGAAATTCACAAATACGGGAGCAAGGTAACAAGACATTAAACAATCGACGCATAACGGAACCATCACCGATGCACACGGTCATACCAAATCAAGCTCTAACAGCTCGCACATGCGCGACAACGCAGAAATTGCCATGAGGCGACAACACTCAATACCAACACTCCGCCTCTCACAGGGGCTAGCACAACCAATGTGTGGAAAGCGTCTCAACGCTCACACCGCCAATTCGGTCATACTCGGGAGAAAGTATCAAAAGGACAACGCGAACATCGCACATACATACCCAGCCCTCAAACGGGAATGGATAGGTTTTAAAAACGAAAACCTCATTTTGAAAATAATTTAGAAGAACACCGATTGATCTTGAGTATCATCTTTCAAAAGAAGTACAAACGTGAAACATCGTTATCGAGACATTGGAGAACCATTTCGCATTTGGTAAAAATGAAGACACTTTCTCTTAGTGAAAACTTTCAAATTATTCGACCCTCAGGTCTAAATAAAAGTGTTGAAAATATCTCAAAACATTTTGGTCCTCGAGGTAGAAAATTTTTGAAATACATTGTGGCATCTAGGATGTACCACAAGAAAATAACTCATTTGAAAAGTATGTCTCGAATTTTTTTTTTTTTTTTTTTTTAAGATACTCAAGGTTTTCAAAAATCCAATAGGCCAGAATGCCCAAAACTCACACATACCGACGTTCAATAAAACAACTCCTAGCACACGCATCAAAACGTTTAAAATCAAGACAATACATGTCTTTAAATGAAAATAAACGATAAAATACCACATTCAGAACAAAACCACTGATAAAATACCCTCCCGCACTAGCTAGTGAACAAGTCGAACGTGTATAAGCACAAAGCTTCCACAAGAGACTTGTAAAACGTGCAAATCGATTCGAAAATCATCAACAACGGAGAAAAAAAACAACAATAAAAAGACATCACAAACAACGACACTCCTCGTATAAATCAAATACGAGAGTCGACTAAATACATATCGTGAAATCAAAATTCACATAAAATTCCACCACTTAACAAATAATCATAAAAATAGCTCGTGTCACACGAGGCACAACACAAAGAAGGGAGACTTACTTCCACAGGTCGCACGAAGATGATGATCGCCCCACGATACTAATCACGACCAACAAACTCAAACGACGCGTCGCGACACGACTCAGTCAGGTAAAAATCCAACGAAACAAGACTCAAACAACACGACTTGACCCGACAGCCTAGGTTTCCTCAACCTAAGCTCTGATACCATTTATGTAACACCCCCAATCCGCTCAGGGATATTACACGCTGTAGAACCTTTCCTCAAGGATCTACCAGGATGGTAACGACATCTAACATCTCGACAATGCCTTTGAGGCTACAATGACTCAGTAGACCGATTTGGTCTTTCCACAAATACATGCAACTCAAATACAACTCATGCCCACGCAGGGGACAAAATACAACTACACCCGTACGACGGGAACAATACAGCAGCGGAAAATAAAGTACAACTGAACCAACACACGATGTACGGTTCCTCATGTGATTAGTATCGATCATCTTTCATCATCCTTCATGCCGACCCTGTGTTATGCTCCAAAACCTGAATGCAAAAACAGACATCCACCCCCCGAATACTCGGGGGTTAGCAAAACTCCACTGTTTTGCTAGTGCAAATACAAAGTGCAAATACGAGCCATACAATTCACATTCCACGAATAACAATAACCGAGGATCCTCAAAGATCCAAACGAAACGAAGAGTACTTCCCGAGGCAAGGGTTTGAGAAAACATTTCAAAAACGAAATATCATAAATCAATGGAAGTAATTTATAAAACAGTTTAGAATGCCATCGAGAGTTTTAATAGAAAACAATTTAGGATTATCAAATCCTACTTTTCGAAAACCAAAAGACAAAAGGGGTCACCGCCCCAAAGGTTTACTTTCTGAAAAATGACATTAACCAACCGTTGGGATTTTAGCCCCAAATCCGTAAAACGACTTTTACAAAACCATTGGGATTTTAGCCCCAAATCTCATCAACTCACAGTACACAAGAACGACCAGGAGGTTCGTATCCCAACATCAAAATCCACAATTTAAGGATTTAAAACAAGCAACAAAATACTCCAGTGCCATCCTAGCCAAGTAAGCCAAACGAACACTTACCTCTTACACACTTAGTCAATGCATGCAATCATGAAAACCGTTCGAAAGCACTCATTTCCGGAAATGCCAATATCAAATCACACTTGCAAAAATGCACCACAATTAACCGTCGATCCACACCTCCGTGGACCCCTACCGAGACCCCGTCGGATCTAACCCGTAGTGGTTAAAAGCAAAGCTCGTCGATCCACACCTCCGTGGACCCCTACCGAGACCCCGTCGGATCTAACCCGTAGTGAGCATACACACACACGTTACTCATGCAACACTAATATGCTAAGAATGTAAGTTCATTAAGAATACTCAATAGAGATGGCCATTAACTCGACACCATTATCAAACTCTTCAAAATTACGATAACAAGATTAAATAAGGAAATACACGATTCCATAACTTAAACAATATGAGTATCATCATAAAATCCTACAACGTTCAAAATAATCAAATCATAATCAATTCTCAAAACACCGTTCACAAAACACACGCGTTTTGAAAGAAAGCCTTTAACGAGGCCAAACCGAAATCCTTTTGAAACTTCATTTCAAATAACCAAACAAACACATCGAGACGACCACCGATCATCATATACATAAAACGAGAAAAGTATGGGCAAGGTACTTGCCTCGATACCACGAGCACGGAACCACGAACGGATACGGCTCAACCGGGAAGCTTCGGAACGCCCGATGCTAACGAAGAGGAATACGACAACGAACGGAACGGAAGAATCAAGCACGACCGCGAGGAACCAGTGGAAATGAACCTAACGATTTGAATAGCACAATCACAACCACTTCTAAACGATTATGGAAATGGAATACTCCCGGGAACCCGCCTACGATTCATGTATATTCGTATACAAACAACAACGAGGGCGGACCACAACCGAACCCTCTCGATTCCGTAAAAATCACGAAATATACCATGAATCCGTAGGGAAACTAAGAATACCAACAAGAATAATCATATTCATCATGAATCCATCAACGAAACGAAAAGAATCGGACAAAACCCCAAAATCCCCAATTATCCAAAAAGGTAGGGTTTCAAGAGATATTACCTTGAGTGATTCAAGTATTAAGATCCGTAGAACACGCGTTAGATTGATTATCCGAGCCTCACAACCGAAAAGAAATGATGAAACTCGACCCCGGATGAAGAACTCTCCCCTCTATATTCTCTCTCTCGCGGCAGATGGAAAATGGGGAAGGAAATGAGCTTCACGCTCAAAACAACACATTTATAGTGTAACACAAAAGAACCTATCGGCCGGCCTATCGGCCGATAGGCCCGACCGATACCCATACGGAATGCCGGCAGAGAGTCTATCGACCCACCCTATCGGCCGAAAGGCTCCTGGAAGTGCTCGGCCAAAAACTCAAACGACCATAACTCTCTCGTCCGACTCCGATTGACTCACCGTTTGAACCATTGGAAAGCTAACTCGATGTTCTATAATATTGCAAGATTTATAATTTTTGGAGTTACCAAAAATTAATGGTGATCTAAAAAGACGAACTCATACTTAGAAAAGTCGTTTAGAAATCCCGAATTCAACAAAAGCGACACCGAAACCCGAACTCGAATACGAACCGAAGATACGGTTACGAAGTACTCACAAAGACGAATCTAAGAGCTAGTAGGACACACAATTCCGACCACCCGAAGGCTCGAAATTCGACAACGGAAGGTAATTACCCCAAACTTTGGGAAATTACGAAAATGGCCCAAATGCCCGAAAATCACGATACGTGATCGAATAACCAAACCGAAGTTCACAACACGTCCAACAAAGATAAACGGACATGCGGGAAACTCGAAACAACAGTTTCGGATGAGATTCGCAAGAATCGAACTCAAGTGCGGAAAAGTCGCTAAAAAGCACAGATCTCAACGAAACGACACCGAAACGAACTCGGATGTCAGAAAGTGTAGAATTAATCATTCTCAGAATGACGAAACGGTCATGAGCGAGTCGTCAAAACAGACTTCCGCCGAAAAAAAGAAATTACCGGAAATCGAAAATTGCGGATATTACAGTATTCCCCTAGATTTTATAAATTCCCAAACTCATTTTAATTCTATTCATTTTCACTAGTTAAAAATAGTCTAGTATAAATAGTCTAGTATAAATAGTCTTAATATAAATAGTCTTAATATAAATAGTCTAGTATAAATAGTCTAGTATAAATAGTCTAGTATAAATAGTCTTAATATAAATAGTCTAGTATAAATAGTCTTGTTAAAAATAGTCTTATTGAAAAGTCTTATTAAAAATAGTTTAAATTAAATATAGTGCAATTTAATTTAGTTAATATTTAAAAACCCAAAAATATCTTTTTTAATATTTTAGTATTTATTTCTCGCAATTTGTAACAAAAAATTATACGAAGCCCTGTTGGACAATCCTCGAGAGAAAAGACCTTGGTAGAACTTATCACAAACTACTTCTACCTCGTATATATTTGCGAGCGACTCAAAAACTCCTATTTTTAGGATAAGTTTTTTGGCCGATCAAATTTTGGCGCCGTTGCCGGGGATTAGTCCTAATAAATTTTATATTGCGAGCGATCTAAAATTCATATTGATCTAAAATTCCCGGCAACGGTGAATATTTTGTATATGAATTTTAGATCAATTATGCACTAATCAATTTTGGCACCAATCAAAAAATGTTCGCCGTTGCGGCCAAAATTTGGCCGATCAAATTGGACCGTGTTCTGTCGGCCGTTTCACATACGGCGCAAAAAAGGCCGTGTCTTGGGCCGTTTCACACACGGCCGGCATTTAGCGCCGTGTCCTCACGCGTATTCCGGAAAAGACCGAGTCACCACAAAACGGCGCACAACACGGCGGAAAATGGGCCGTTTTTCATAGCCGTTTTTGAGACTGATATTTGTGGAATTTTCCACATTTAGCATCTTGTGAGCTCAACAACTATGTATGAAGTCAATGATCTGAAAATGAAGACATGCAAGGAAGATCAAGTGTGAATCAAACACCAAAGACTTGTCAAAGATGCCACAAATTAAATAATCAATTGTATTCTTGAAAATCACCTATAAAAGGACATCTTCATCCATTGCAAAATTACTCCTCTTCTTGCCAAGAAACTCCCATTTCTTTTAGCAAGATATTTTCTCCTTTGAACTCTCACTTTACTTTGTATTTCATTTTTAGTTTAAAGTTTTTCTTTCATTTAGTTTGTAATTGAAAAGTGCTTGATCAATAAGCACTTAGTATTTTACTTGCAATTTTGGTAAGCTTGTAACCTTTAAGCAAGTTTGAAGTTATATTTTGAAGTTTGTTTCTTGCACTTTGATTCATCATATTCAAATAAGTTTTATCTATTGTCATTAAGTTCTAGTAATTAAAAGTTTATATATATATATATATATATATATATATATTATGTATATCAATTATTTCTATTATAATTTTAGTTTGTATAAACCAATGAGTAGCTAATCTTTCTTCCTAGGGGAAGGGGGATTTCTATTAGGTTATATATTGAGTATTTGATTGATTTACACTATTTTGATCAAAAAGGACTAATTGGTTTAAATAGAGATTGATCATATCCTATTTCTACTAATGAAATCTTCTTGATTGATTGTTGAGTGAATTGGAAACATATCTCTTCAATCTATCAAGTGTTAATCTTGTTATCAACATCTTAAGATTGCGAAAGTGGTTAAGACATCTTTGATTACGAAAGTACAGAGGTGAAAAGTTGATTACTCGATAAACATTCGTTTTTCTTTTATATCCGTGTAAATCAATTCCTATACTTAATTAAAAACCTAATTTAATGAACCCGTAATCCCCTAGATTTTATAAATCCCCAACTCATTTCAATCCTATTCATTTCCACTAGTTAAAAAAAAAATAGTCTTCTTAAAAATAGTAGTATTAAAAATAGTCTTACTTAAAAATAGTCTTATTAAAAAGTCTTATTAAAAATAGTTTAAATTAAACATAGTGCATTTTAATTAAGTTAATATTTAAAAACCCAATAATCTATTTTAGTATTTATTTCTCGTAATTTGTAACAAAATATTATACGAAGCCCTGTTGGACAATCCTCGAGAGAAAAGACCTTGGTAGAACTTATCAAAACTACTTCTACCTCGTATATATTTGCGAGCGACTCAAAAACTCCTATTTTTAGGATAAGTTTTTTGGCCGATCAAATTTTGGCGCCGTTGCCGGGGATTGTTTTAGGCCAAATATAATTTTTGTATACTTTTATTTATATCTTGTGATTTAATCTTTCTTTATTTCTTGCATCTTTTATTCATCTTGTTCTTAATTTTTTTTTTTTTTTTAGGTGCGCTGAACTGTTTTCTAGTCTATGCAGGGCCGTAGGTCTCTTGCAAGAACCTTGGTACCATACAACGAAAACATTCATCCCGATTATCGAGTTGGAGATAGCCTGGAAGATATTAGCAGTGAAGGAGAATTTTTGACAGAAGAAAACACTGAATCTTCCGATCAAGAAGAAAAGTCAAACGAAGAACATATGGCAGACCAACAAACTTTGAAAGATTTTGCTAGACCGGTGATCGGTACAACAACGTCATGCATACAACTTGGCCAGACAGCACGAAATTATGAATTGAAATCCATTCATTTCAACCAACTCCCATCTTTTTATGGGATGCCAAACGAGGATCCTTTAAGTTTTATTCGTGATTTTTACTCGGTTGTCAATACCTTTCCATTACAACAATTGACCGAGGATCAATTAAAAATGAGGTGTTTTCCTTACACCTTAAAAGATCGAGCAAAAACATGGATTATGACGTTGCCACCAAATTCATTGGCTACTTGGGATGATGTGTGCAACAAATTCATGTCTAAATTTTATCCACATCATAAAACGGCGGATCTAAGGACCAAAATTGCGGCTTTTACGCAATCGGAGGGTGAACAATTTTTGAAGCATGGGATCGTTTCAAAACTCTTTTACTAGCATGCCCCCATCATCATTATCCTTTACCTTTGTTTGAGTCAAACTTTTTATGATGGGCTAACTCATAATTGCCAATTTCTGTTGACAATGCGGTGGGGAGATATAGGAACACTAACGGCGCAAGCCGCTGATTTGTTTGAAAAACTTGCTATATCCTCCCAAAGAAAAGAGTGCACGAGGCAGGAGAGTCGGAGCTAATGAAGTAAATTCCACCAGCGATCTCACTGCGCAAATGGCCGAGCTAACCAAACAAGTCCAACGACTTACAACTCAAGGAATTTCTCAACCACCCACAGCCATGCCATCTCAAGAAGTATTTTTCGCCGGTGGTGAATATAGTCATGCACCCAACATCAATCCCCCGACGAACCGTGAAGAGGTAAATGCTTTAAATAATTTTTACCAACGCCCCAGAAATGACCCTTTTTCTGAAACCTATAATCCCGGTTGGCGAAATCACCCTAATTTCTCTTGGGGTGGGAATCATCACCAACAACCACCACCTCCTCAACATCAAAATTTGCAACAACCATATCAAAGACCGAACCAATTCCAAGGGTCGCCCTCAAACCAACCCAGAAAACCCTCATTAGAAGAAACACTTCAATCATTCATCCAAAACTCGGATCGAAGATTTGAAGCAATGGAAGCATCGAAAAGCAGTGAAACTCAAGTCGGGCAACTAGCAAATCAATGCAAAATAACCGAAAGGGAGGTTACCAAGTCAACCCGAACAAGCTAAAGCTATCACCACGCCGAGAACTGGTAAGATTTATAACAATCAAGTTGATTCCCCTTCTAATGATGATATTTCAATTATTGCAGAAACAAGGACGAAGATAAGGAGTCAAATGAAAATTCTAAAGAAGAAGTCCCCATCCCAACACTCCACAAATCTACAAATCCATACAAACCCCAATACCTTTTCCAAGTCGACAAAAAATGAAAAACTTGAGAAGCAATTTCTAAATTTTTTTGATATGTCATCAAAGTAAATGTAAACCTTCCTTTATTGGAAGTAATAAAAAGTGTCGAGATACGGAAAATTTTTCAAAGAATTACTCACGGATAAAAAGAAGTTTGGATATAGAAAAAATCATTGTCTCGGAGGTTATGTCCGCATTGCTCCAACAACGATTACCTCCCAAGCAAAGTGATCCAGAAGCTTCATCATAAATATCGCTATGGGAAATGGTAAGAAGACCACCGGTATGCTTGATCTTGGAGCAGTATAAATTTGATGCCATTATATATTTTGAGCAACTTGATCTTGGTGAACTTAGCCCAACTAAAATATGTTTACAATTGGCGACAGATCGCTTCGTTATCCTGTTGGAATTATCGAAGATATTTTGGTTGACATAGAGGGGCTTATTATTCCAGCAGATTTTGTTGTCTTAGAAATGGGACAATGTCTAGAAAATGGAAAAGATCATTCTATTTTATTGGGAAGACCTTTCATGGCTACCGCTGAAACAATAATTGATGTTAAAAGAGGAAAATTAACCATGAGTGTGTTAAATGAAACCGTGACATTTTCTGTGTTTAATTCGCCCCTGTTCCTAGTTACGATTTATACGAGGAGTGTGCTTTTGTTGATATTATTGACAATTCTGTAGTAACTCTCATTATACAGGAACAAGTAATGGAATGTTCAGAGCTTAACCCGGAAGTTGAAGGAGAAGTGTGCGAAAATCTCTTACAGGGGATTTAGATAGATAGTCTGGAGTCGTTAATGGATAGCAAAGAAAAAGAAATACCGGAACTTAAAGAATTGCCTAAGCATTTAAAATATGTTTTTCTTGAAAAGGGAAATAAAAAACCCGTAATTATTAATGCAGAATTGAACAAAGATGAAGAATTTCTTTTAATAGAAGTTTTGAAAAAATGCAAAGAGGCAATAGGATGGGGTTTGAGTGATATTAAGGGAATTAGCCCTTCAACATGTATGCACAAAATAATCCTAGAAGAGGGAGAAAAATCAAGAAGAGAAGCACAACGAAGATTAAATCCCAATATGCTAGAGGTAGTAAAAAGGGAAATTTTAAAATTACTAGCTGAGGGAATTATTTATCCGATTGCGGATAGTGAATGGGTAAGCCCGATACATGTGGTGCCAAAGAAAAGTGGCATAACAGTGATTGAAAATGATAAGGGAGAGCTAGTACCAACGAGGGTAACAACCGGGTGGCGGATGTGCATTGATTATCGAAAATTAAATGCCGCCAAAAAGGATTATTTTCCTCTACCTTTTATTGACCAAATGCTTGATAAACTTGCGGGACACAAATTCTCTGCTTTCTTGATGGCCTTTCAGGGTATTATCAAGTGGCGATTGCACCCGAGGACCAATCAAGACCACATTCACATGCCCTTTTGGAACTTTTGCTTGTCGAAGAATGCCCTTTGGATTATGCAATGCACCAGAACTTTTCAAAGGTGCATGTTGTCAATTTTCTCGATATGATCGGCGATTCTATTGAGGTATTTATGGATGACTTTTCAGTATTTGGATCATCTTTTGATGATTGCTTAAATAAATTGACCAAAGTACTTGAACGTTGTATTGAAAGCCATTTAACTCTCAGTTGGGAAAAAAGTCATTTTATGACAGAAAGTGGAATTGTGCTAGGCCATGTGGTGTCAAATCATGGAATTGAAGTCGACAAAGCAAAAATTGATGTCATTCAAAAATTACCGCCACCAAACAATGTAAAGGCAATCAGAGCTTATTATGACATGCCGGTTTTTATAGAAGGTTTATCAAAGATTTTTCAAAAATAAGTAAACCTCTATGCACTTTGCTTACCAAAGATGTTTCTTTCATTTTCGATGACGCTTGTCTCGACGCTTTTAAAACCTTGAAAGAGAAACTAACCACGGCACCAATCGTAATTGCCCCTGATTGGTCTTTACCTTTTGAAATTATGTGCGATGCATCTGACCGAAATTGTTAGTGCGATTTTGGGCCAAAGAATTGATAAAATGCTCCGTGTGGTTTATTACGCTAGTCTAACATTAAATGATGCGCAGTTAATTATACGACAACCGAGAAAGAATTATTAGTCATGGTTTTCTCCTGGATAAATTTAGATCTTATATTGTAGGATCTAAAGTGATTGTACATTCGAGACCATGCGGCTTTACGACATCCATTGAAAAAGCAACAAGCGAAACCTCGGTTGATTCGGTGGATTTTAATGCTTCAAGAATTTAATGTGGAAATAAAGGATCGAAAAGGAAGTGAAAATGTGGTCATGAGACCATTTGTCTCGTTTAAAAATAATGAAGAAATAGATAACAAACATGAACAAATTGTGGACTCTTTTCCACATGAAAATCTATTTAAAATTTCTTCGGTACCTTGCTTTGCGAGATATTGTGAATTATTTGGTTTGTGAAATGCTCCCAACTAACATTTCTTACCAAGAAAAGAAAAGGTTTTTATCATCATGCAAAAACTACTGGGACGAACCATGCCTTTTCGATTATGCAAAGATGAAATCATGAGGCGATGTGTCCCTTAAGATGAGCAACAAAGTGTACTAACCTTTTGCCACGAACTTCATTGCGGAGGACATTTTGGCGGACAAAAGACCGCTAACAAAATTCTCAATCTGGTTTGTATTGGCCATCCTTATTTAAAGACGCATATCATTTTTGTGTTCGGTCGATAGGTGTCAACGCGGTACTATCGGAAAAGAAATGAGATGCCCCTCACGATCAATTTGGTCGTAGAAATTTTTGATGTATGGGGAATTGATTTTATGGGACCATTCACTAAATCTGAAATTTTGAGTACATTCTTTTAGCAATCGATTATGTATCCAAGTGGGTTGAGGCAATCCCCACAAGGACTAATGATGCTAATATTGTTGTTAAGTTTGTACAGAATACATAATCGGCCGTTTGGATTTCCCAAGGCAATAATCGGTGATGGGGATCTCATACGCAACAAGTTATTTGACAAGCTTATGGCCAAAAATGGCATAAATCACAAAATTGCAACTCCTACCATCCACAAACGTCGGGTCAAATGAAACAAGCAACCGACAAATAAAAGGGATCTTGGAAAAAGCGTGCCCAACTCGAAAAGATTGGGTTGAAAAATTGGTCGATGCACTTTGGGCATACCGACAAAGATACAAGAGTCCATTGGGAATGAGCCCTTACCGTCTAGTCTATGGAAAAAATTGTCACCTTCCGGTTGAAATCGAACATAAAGCTTATTGGGCAATTAAGGCGGTTTCAATGGAATTGAAAAAAGTCGGACAGAAAGAGCGCTACAAATATCCGAACTAGACGAGTTAAGAAACGAAGCATACGAGAACTCTCGATTTACAAAGACAAAGTCAAGAGACTTCATGACCGGAAACTTACCCTCAAGCACCTTGAACCAGTGCGAAAGTACTTTTATTTAATTCTCGTTTGCGATTATTTCCGAGTAAGCTAAAATCACGCTGACAGGACCCTTCGAGATTGAGGAAGTATTTCCATACGGAGTAATTAGGCGATAAATCCTCAAACCAAAGAGTCATTTCGGTGAACGGACACGGGGTAAAGCCTTATTTTGAAAATCGTAAAATTCCTCACGGAGAGAGCATAACCCTTGAAGATCCGTCATACGACTAAAACAGGAAGTTGTCAAGCTAATGACATTAAACGAGCCCTTATTGGGAGGGAACCCAATTTATTTATTGTTTTTCTTATTATTTATTTTCTAAAAAATCAAAAAAATCTAAAAAATCAAAAAATCTAAAAAATCAAAAAAACCTAAAAAATAATAAAAAAAAAAATCTAAAAAATCAAAAAAATCTAAAAAATCAAAAAAATCAAAAAAATCAAAAAAAATCAAAAAAAAAAAAAAAAAAAAAACGCTGTATGACACGGCGAACAAACACGGCGAATATCTGGACCGTTTCTATCGCCGTGTCTATTTTCCATTAAAACATCACTGTACGACACGGCGCACAACACGGCGAAAACTGGACCATTTGTCAGCGCCGTGTTCTGGCAGACGGATTATAAACATAAAGTCGGTCTTTCATTTTTATTTCTCTCTCACCCTAACCTCCGACCTCCTCCCCTAAAAATCCCAACTTTTTAATTTCTTTTTCTTAGATTAGTTTATTTCAATACATAACACCACAATCAACCTACTTTCATCAAATTTGTTAGGAATTTTCCAGAAATTCGTCATCAAGCAACAATGTAAGTTTACTTCAAAATTCTTCAATATTTGCTACGAATTCAATTCTGATTGTGTTTGTATATATGTGGCTACGTTTGTTCACGTGAATGAACACTTTTGTTGGATTATATGTAAGGATTTAACACTTTTTGATAAATTAAAATGAAATTATGTCAAAATTTTGATGGTTTTGGTTTATAAAATTTTACATGATGAAAGTTTGTAAATTCGTGGTGTTTTGCTTAGATTAGTTTTGTTCGATTGGAAATCGTATAGTTTTGAAGCTTTCATGTACCAGGGGGTTGGATTTTGTCCATATATTGATGAAATTGAAAGCTTGTTAAATCACGATGACAAGGTGTCCGATGAAATGCTTAAATGAATTTTTCTTGTGAAAATTGTGCAGGACAACCAGACTCGCAAGCGTCAGGCGGCCGGCCCTTTAGCATCATCTTACGCCACCGGCGACAATTCTCAACCAGAGCATACCACGGGAACCTTTGATGCTATACGCTTTACAAGTGCTGAAAATGCGGAATGGTTTGAGCAGCGAGCTCATTCCAAACTTCTGGTCGAGAAAGATATCGCACAGGAGGTTGAAGAAAAATTCAACCTATCTCAATTCTTCAGTCACCTACATTAGGAGAATGCGTTGAAGCTCCCTGATCATTACTACGGAGATTTGGTCCGTGAATTGTACGCCAACGTAGAGGCAAAACGCAAAGATGACTACGCTATACGGAGCACGGTTAGAGGGACACCAGTGGTAATCACCGAGAGCTCGATAAATCACTCGCTCCACACTCCGGACGAGGGGGAGAAAGTAAATTTCAGAAAATCCTTCAATCCCCCAGAAGGACCGGTGTGGAACACTAGTAGTGCGATGGCGCGGTTTGACATCCAGTACACTCCTTCCCGAAAGGATGGAGTGAAGATCGGGACCTTATCCTTCTCCGACAAAGATCGCCTCATTTTATATCTTCTCGCACAAATGTTCTTCCGCTCGAGTGGTAAAAATGAGGTACGAGTTGGGGATTTATACTTTTGGATAAAATGGTGCATGGGCTAAGTGCTATACAGGATTGAATTATGGGAGTATTATATACAATCACATGAGAGATTTCCTAAGGAACAAAAGCCCCAAGCACTCCATCCCTTATCCCCGTTGATCACATTGATACTCAAGGAGGCGGATGTGGACTTCTCATATGCCGACCGCACATTAATTAATGACAGGACAAATTGAGGCGTGCTACTTGTAACCGAATGGGTATCGACCGAGGAGGCCGCCTTTGCGCGACGACGAGGAAAATTCTCCGATCGACGGAGGTGACGGCGAGAGCCCTACACGAGACGACCGAATCCCGCCATCCGAGTCGCCAACCCTGGGCCCCAGTCCCCCACCTTCTCCGTCGTATTTGGGAGGCGATTAGCCGCATCGAGACGATCAGAGGTTATCAAAAGTGAGATTAAAAAGGTAAACGATCGTCTCGACCGAACAGACGAGCAGATGGCTCGCATTCAAGAAGACTTCGGCATCAGACCACCATCACCACCGCCCGGGACATCGGCATAGGGCTACTTTTTATTTGATTTTATTTGTGTTATTCTTCTGACTTCTTTTTCTTTATGGCTTGTTTAGACTGTTTGCGTATTTTTTTTTCTTTCTTCTTGCAATTATGGATTTTGTTTTTATTTAACTTATTTCAACATGGTTTTCTGTTTTTGTTTGAAAGTTCTTATTAAGGATTGCTATGAGGATCAACCGTACCACACGACAGGGGAGTCCTTTTTCTT
The DNA here is from genome assembly GCA_033398695.1 of Orobanche coerulescens. Taxonomy (NCBI): domain Eukaryota; kingdom Viridiplantae; phylum Streptophyta; class Magnoliopsida; order Lamiales; family Orobanchaceae; genus Orobanche; species Orobanche coerulescens. Next base: position 11,635,589 of record CM065819.1, read on the forward strand.
CTATCTTTTCAATACATTGAGGACAATGCTTATTTCTAAAGTGAGGGGTGATATCGGAAAGATATGAAATTTTTAAATAAAAAAATTTCTCACCTCGGGAGACTTGTTTATAAAAATTTTGGTACGGTAAAATGACCATGTGTTAAAACTTGAATTTTTCGATAAAAGGTCAAACTCAATTGTTCCAAAAAAAAAAAAATATTTTGTGTGAATTCATGAAACATATATTTTTAAAACCTTGTGAGCTTTTGAGCCATTGTTTACTTGCTATCATGCAAAAATCTCCTTTGATTGAGTGCGCTATTTGTGTTGTGAAACTCTAGAACGTGCATTGGTATCTTACTCAAAACTACGAAGTGTGTGCAAAATAGTGAAAATGATTTTAGGCGATTTTTTTAGCCTTTCAATCTTTTCGCCTACCCCAAAAATTACTAATTCCTCGTTAACCCAATTGAGCTTATTACCTATTTTATTGTTAACCACATACCGAGCTTTCCATCACTATGAATCCTTTGACCCATACTTGAACAGCTTAGAAATTATTTTTGACAAGGATGAAGATATTGTGTGGTGACATTGGGTGATATATATTGTTGGTAGTGTTGAAAAATGGAGAAAATATTTACTCATTGCTTTTGGGAACTTAGTAACCGGGTGTATTCATGTGACCCATGTTTACATTCGCGTAAAACAGCTTACCTTAGATATGAGTATGCATAAAAGCAACTTGTGTATGTTTTTATCCTAGTAACCGGGTGTATTCACGTGACCCATCGTTTACATTCGCGTAAATGATAATAAACAACCCAAAAAAAAAAATGGTTGATTGAAAAGCAAGAAAAAGAGCTCGATAAATCAAAGCATAAGTAAGGGGATTGATAGAAAGCTTAATTAAATAGCTTCTAAAGTGCTTACCAGTTGATAAAACTCGATTCAGAATATTTTCTAATGTTCGGTTTCAAGTCACTTTATCCATATTTCCCTACCCCAACCAAAGAGCCGACATTACAACCTTAAAGTCCTTTTTGATTCACAATGTTACACACACAAATGGTAGAGATAAAAGACGATTTGCACGCCTATGGAAATTTTCACTTCATTAAATAAGCTTGAGCGAAAATATGTCCCATATACACTTGAGAGTGAGCGATACACTTATCCAAATGAGTTCTATGAATTCATGCTTCTTATTTAAAAAGGAAACTTTCTTGAGATTTGACAAAAATTATAAAAACTTGGTCTAATTTACCCCTTGAGATGTGGTAAAAAAATTATTATTGGTACGTTCAATCATACCATATCTGAGGTTTACTTGAGGACAAGCAAATAATTAAGTGTGGGGTATTTGATTAGTGCATAATTGATCTAAAAATTCATATACAAAATATTCCTTTTACGGGCATAATCGTACTGATTTGTGATTAAAAATATATATTTTACAGATATGTCCAAACATGAGCTAAAAATGGTTATTTTACAGATTACTGACATGAAGCATCAAAAAGGACGGAAAACAAGATCAAATCCAAAACGACGGGAATTTTTCCAGGAAAAACGACCATACAAAAACGGCGCAAAATGGACCGTGTTCTGTCGGCCGTTTCACATACGGCCGTTGCCGGGAATTTTAGATCAAAATATTAGGATAATTTAGATCAATATGAATTTTAGATCAATTATGCACTAATCAAATAGGATGGTTGCGGCCAATATAATTTTAGATCAATTATGCACTACTCAAAAAAACGCTGTATGACACGGCGAACAAACACGGCGAATATCTGGACCGTTTCTATCGCCGTGTCTATTTTCCATCAAAACATCACTGTACGACACGGCGCACAACACGGCGAAAACTGGACCGTTTGTCAGCGCCGTGTTCTGGCAGACGGATTATAAACATAAAGTCGGCCTTTCATTTTTATTTCTCTCTCACCCTAACCTCCGACCTCCTCCCCTAAAAATCCCAACTTTTTAATTTCTTTTTCTTAGATTAGTTTATTTCAATACATAACACCACAATCAACCTACTTTCATCAAATTTGTTAGGAATTTTCCAGAAATTCGTCATCAAGCAACAATGTAAGTTTACTTCAAAATTCTTCAATATTTGCTACGAATTCGATTCTGATTGTGTTTGTATATATGTGGCTACGTTTGTTCACGTGAATGAACACTTTTGTTCGATTATATGTAAGGATTTAACACATTTTGATAAATTAAAATGAAATTATGTCAAAATTTTGATGGTTTTGGTTTATAAAATTTTACATGATGAAAGTTTGTAAATTCGTGGTGTTTTGCTTAGATTAGTTTTGTTCGATTGGAAATCGTATAGTTGTGAAGCTTTCATGTACCAGGGGGTTAGATTTTGTCCATATATTGATGAAATTGAAAGCTTGTTAAATCACGATGACAAGGTGTCCGATGAAATGCTTAAATGAATTTTTCTTGTGAAAATTGTGCAGGACAACCAGACTGCAAGCGCCGGGCAGCCAGCCCTTTAGCATCATCTTCTGCCACCGAAAGCGACAATTCTCAACCAGAGCATACCACGGGAACCTTTGATGCTATACGCTTTACAAGTGCTGAAAATGCGGAATGGTTTGAGCAGCGAGCTCATTCCAAACTTCTGGTCGAGAAAGATATCGCACAGGAGGTTGAAGAAAAATTCAACCTATCTCAATTCTTCAGTCACCTACATTGGGAGAATGCGTTGAAGCTCCCTGATCATTACTACGGAGATTTGGTCCGTGAATTCTACGCCAACGTAGAGGCAAAACGCAAAGATGACTACGCTATACGGAGCACGGTTAGAGGGACACCAGTGGTAATCACCGAGAGCTCGATAAATCACTCACTCCACACTCCGACGAGGGGAGAAAGTAAATTTTAAAATCCTTCAATCCCAGTAGGACCGGTGTGGAACACTAGTAGTGAGATGGCGCGGTTTGACATCCAGTACACTCCTTCCCGAAAGGATGGAGTGAAGATCGGGACCTTATCCTTCTCCGACCAGCATCGCCTCATTTTATATCTTCTCGGCACAAATGTTCTTCCGCGTTCGAGTGGTAAAAATGAGGTACGAGTTGGGGATTTATACTTTTTGGATAAAATGGTGCATGGGCTAAGTGCTATACAGGGATTGAATTATGGGAGTATTATATACAATCACATGAGAGATTTCCTAAGGAACAAAAGCCCCAAGCACTCCATCCCTTATCCCCGGTTGATCACATTGATACTCAAGGAGGCGGATGTGGACTTCTCATATGCCGACCGCACATTAATTAATGACAGGGACAAATTGAGGCGTGCTACTTGTAACCGAATGGGTATCGAATTCGAGGAGGCCGCACAGCGCGACGACGAGGAAAATTCTCCGACTGACGGAGGTGACGGCGAGAGCCCTACACGAGAGACGACCGAATCCCGCCATCCGAGTCGTCAACCCCAGTCCCAGTCCCAGTCCCTTCTCCGTCGTATTTGGGAGGCGATTAGCTGCATCAGAGACGATCAGGAGGTTATCAAAAGTGAGATTAAAAAGGTAAACGATCGTCTCGACCGAACAGACGAGCAGATGGCTCGCATTCAGCAGCACTTCGGCATCAGACCACCATCACCACCGCCCGGGACATCGGCTTAGTGCTACTTTTTATTTTATTTTATTTGTGTTATTCTTCTGACTTCTTTTTCTTTATGGCTTGTTTAGACTGTTTGCGTATTTTTTTTTCTTTCTTCTTGCAATTATGGATTTTGTTTTTATTTAACTTATTTCAACATGGTTTTCTGCTTTTGTTTGAAAGTTCTTATTAGGGATTGCTATGAGGATCAACCGTACCACACGACAGGGGAGTCCTTTTTCTTCTATCTTTTCAATACATTGAGGACAATGCTTATTTCTAAAGTGAGGGTTGATATCGGAAAGATATGAAATTTTTAAATAAAAAAATTTCTCACCTCGGGAGACTTGTTTATAAAAATTTTGGTACGGTAAAATGACCATGTGTTAAAACTTGAATTTTTCGATAAAAGGTCAAACTCAATTGTTCCAAAAAAAAAAAAAAAATATTTTGTGTGAATTCATGAAACATATATTTTTAAAACCTTGTGAGCTTTTGAGCCATTGTTTACTTGCTATCATGCAAAAATCTCCTTTGATTGAGTGCGCTATTTGTGTTGTGAAACTCTAGAACGTGCATTGGTATCTTACTCAAAACTACGAAGTGTGTGCAAAATAGTGAAAATGATTTTAGGCGATTTTTTTTAGCCTTTCAATCTTTTTCGGCCTACCCCAAAAATTACTAATTCCCTCGTTAACCCAATTGAGCTTATTGCCTATTTTATTGTTAACCACATACTGAGCTTTCCATCACTATGAATCCTTTGACCCATACTTGAACAGTTAGAAATTATTTTTGACAAGGATGAAGATATTGTGTGGTGACATTGGGTGATATATATTGTTGGTAGTGTTGAAAAATGGAGAAAATATTTACTCCATTGTTTTGGGAACTTAGTAACCGGTGTATTCATGTGACCCATGTTTACATTCGCGTAAAAGCTTACCTTAGATATGAGTATGCATAAAAGCAACTTGTGTATGTTTTTATCCTAGTAACCGGGTGTATTCATGTGACCCATCGTTTACATTCGCGTAAATGTATAATAAACAACCCAAAAAAGAAAAAAATGGTTGATTGAAAAGCAAGAAAAAGAGCTCGAGATAAATCAAAGCATAAGTAAGGGGATTGATAGAAAGCTTAATTAAATAGCTTCTAAAGTGCTTACCGATTGATAAAACTCGATTCGAATATTTACTAATGTTCGGTTTCAAGTCACTTTATCCATATTTCCCTACCCCAACCAAAGAGCCGACATTACAACCTTAAAGTCCTTTTTGATTCACAACGTTACACACACAAATGGTAGAGATAAAAGACGATTTGCACGCCTATGGAAATTTTCACTTCATTAAATAAGCTTGAGCGAAAATATGTCCCATATACACTTGAGAGTGAGCGATACACTTATCCAGCGAGTTCTATGAATTCATGGTTCTTATTTAAAAAGGAAACTTCCTTGAGATTTGACAAAAATTATAAAAACTTGGTCTAATTTACCCCTTGAGATGTGGTAAAAAAAAAATTATTATTGGTACGTTCAATCATACCATATCTGAGGTTTACTTGAGGACAAGCAAATAATTAAGTGTGGGGTATTTGATTAGTGCATAATTGATCTAAAATTCATATACAAAATATTCATTTTTCCGGGCATAATTGTACTGATTTGTGATTAAAAATATATATTTTACAGATATGTCCAAACATGAGCTAAAAATGGTTATTTTACAAATTACTGACATGAAGCATCAAAAAGGACGGAAACCAAGATCAAATCCAACGACGGGAATTTTTCCAGGACAAACGACCATACAAAACGACGCAAAATGGACCGTGTTCTGTCGGCCGTTTCACACACGGCCGGCATTTAGCGCCGTGTCCTCGCGCGTATTCCGGAAGAGACCGAGTCACCACAAAACGGCACACAACACGGGGCAAACTGGGCCGTTTTTCATCGCCGTGTTTCAGCAGATGCCATGCAAAATTAGTCCACTTTTGACCAACTTGTGAAATCAACCACAAGATATTTTTTTGGTCAAAAATCTGAAAATTCAAAGACATGGGTGAAGTGTGAACAAAAAATGATATTACAATAGATATTTTGAATTAAATAATCAATTGTATTCTTGAAAATCACCTATAAAAGGGCATCTTCACCCATTGCAAAACCAACACACATTCTTACCAAGAAATCCTCAACTTCTTGCTAAGAAATACTCCTTTCCTTTAGCAATATATTTTCCTTAGAATTTTCAATTTTAGTTTGTATTTTATTTTTGCTTTGAAGTTTTTCTTTCATTTAGTTTGTAATTGAAAAGTGCTTGATCAATAAGCACTTAGTATTTTACTTTCAAATTTTGTAAGCTTGTAACCTTTAAACAAGTTTGAAGTTATATTTTGAAGTTTGTTTCTTGCACTTTGATTCATCATATTCAAGTAAGTTTTATCTATTGTCATTAAGTTCTAGTAATTAAAAGTTTCTATATATATATATATTATATATATCAATTATTTCTATTATAATTTTAGTATGTATAAACCAATGAGTAGCTAATCTTTCTTCCTAGGGAAGGGGATTTCTATTAGGTTATATATTGAGTATTTGATTGATTTAAAATATTTTTAGGACTAATTGGTTTAAATAGAGATTGATCATATCCTATTTTTACTAATGAAACCTTCTTGATTGATTGTTGAGTGAATTGGAAACATATCTTTTCAATCTATCAAATGTTAATCCTGTTATCAACATCTTAAGATTGCGAAAGTGGTTAAGACATCTTTGATTACGAAAGTACGGAGGTGAAAAGTTGATTACTCGATGAACGATCGTTTATCCTAAAAATAGTCAAGTTAGAGAAATGAAAGGAATAATTGGTTTAAATAGTGATTGATCATATCCTATTTCTACTAGTGAAACCTCCTTGATTGATTGTTAAGTGTATTGGAAACACATCTTTTCAATCTATCAAGTGTTAATCTTGTTATCAACATCTTAAAAAAGTGACAGCGATTAAGACATCTTTGATTACGAAAGTACGGAGGTGAAAAGTTGATGACTCGATAAACATTCATTTTTTCTTTTATATCCATATAAATCAATTCCTATACTTAATTAAATACCTAATTTAATGAACCCGTATTCCCCTAGATTTTATAAATTCCCAAACTCATTTTAATTCTATTCATTTTCACTAGTTAAAAATAGTCTAGTATAAATAGTCTAGTATAAATAGTCTTAATATAAATAGTCTTAATATAAATAGTCTAGTATAAATAGTATAGTATAAATAGTCTAGTATAAATAGTCTTAATATAAATAGTCTAGTATAAATAGTCTTGTTAAAAATAGTCTTATTAAAAAGTCTTATTAAAAATAGTTTAAATTAAATATAGTGCAATTTAATTTAGTTAATATTTAAAAACCCAAAAATATCTTTTTTAATATTTTAGTATTTATTTCTCGCAATTTGTAACATAAAATTATACGAAGCCCTGTTGGACAATCCTCGAGAGAAAAGACCTTGGTAGAACTTACCACAAACTACTTCTACCTCGTATATATTTGCGAGCGACTCAAGAACTCCTGTTTTTAGGATAAGTTTTTGACCGATCAAATTTTGGCGCCGTTGCCGTGTCAAAAATTCTCCTTCACTGCTAATATCTTCCAGGCTATCTCCAACTCGATAATCGGGATGAATGTTTTCGTTGTATGGTACCAAGGTTCTTGCAAGAGACCTACGGCCCTGCCTAGACTAGAAAACAGTTCAGCGCACCTTAAAAAAAAAATAAAAAAAAAAAACGCTGTATGACACGGCGAACAAACACGGCGAATATCTGGACCGTTTCTATCGCCGTGTCTATTTTCCATCAAAACATCACTGTACGACACGGCGCACAACACGGCGAAAACTGGACCGTTTGTCAGCGCCGTGTTCTGGCAGACGGATTATAAACATAAAGTCGGCCTTTCATTTTTATTTCTCTCTCACCCTAACCTCCGACCTCCTCCCCTAAAAATCCCAACTTTTTAATTTCTTTTTCTTAGATTAGTTTATTTCAATACATAACACCACAATCAACCTACTTTCATCAAATTTGTTAGGAATTTTCCAGAAATTCGTCATCAAGCAACAATGTAAGTTTACTTCAAAATTCTTCAATATTTGCTACGAATTCGATTCTGATTGTGTTTGTATATATGTGGCTACGTTTGTTCACGTGAATGAACACTTTTGTTGGATTATATGTAAGGATTTAACACTTTTTGATAAATTAAAATGAAATTATGTCAAAATTTTGATGGTTTTGGTTTATAAAATTTTACATGATGAAAGTTTGTAAATTCGTGGTGTTTTGCTTAGATTAGTTTTGTTCGATTGGAAATCGTATAGTTTTGAAGCTTTCATGTACCAGGGGGTTAGATTTTGTCCATATATTGATGAAATTGAAAGCTTGTTAAATCACGATGACAAGGTGTCCGATGAAATGCTTAAATGAATTTTTCTTGTGAAAATTGTGCAGGACAACCAGGACTCGCAAGCGCCGGGCAGCCAGCCCTTTAGCATCATCTTTGTAATATCCGCAAATTCGATTTTCGGTAATTTTCATTTTCCGGCGGAGGTCCGCTTCGACAACTCGCTTGTCGCTGTTTTGGAATTCTGAACCTATTTGTTCTTGGAGTTTCTCCGCTTAGACGGGTCTCGATGATGTTTTTACGTAATTTCATCTTGTGTTATATTTTGTCTCATGTGAATTTGTCTCTCGTTAAACTCGTTCGATTTCGTCATTTTCTTACTTCCATGAGTTCGTATGATTGAGTAGAGCATGTTGTGAGTTTCGGATTGTTAATCCGACGTTGTGTCGTGATTTTCGGATGTTTGGGCCGTTTTTGTAACTTCCTAGAAATTTAGGGAATTTGTTCCTTGTTCGACCTTGGTTGTGTACCTCAGATCGTTTTGGGGTTCCGTACTTCCATTTCGTGTTATTGTTGCCCAAATATCGATTCCTATTGCTTTTATTCTCTTCCTGATCTTTTTCGTCATTTTGGGACCCGAGGGGGGGTCTGAGCCGCGGCACAAGGATTGTGCGCCGCGGCACACATACTACCTGTTGTTGGCGAGCAGTATGCAGGTGTGCCGCGGCACAAGGATTGTGCGCCGCGGCACACAAAGTCGCCGCCGCGGCACACTTGTCCGGCCGCGGCACACCGTGTGGCACTGCGCCGGCTAAAACCTCTCGCACCGCGTGCCCAAGATCCCGGCAGTGCCGCGGCACATGCCGAGTCTGAGCCGCGGCACACTCCGAATGAGCCGCGGCACATCGAGCGGTCAGCCGACCACTGGGCGCAATTTTTGGCCCTGTGCCGCGGCACAGATTAGCTGAGCCGCGGCACACAATGCGGTCAGCGCTATAACTGGGTGTTTTCAGCGAAGTTTCGCTCATTTCCTCCTTTTCTTCCACCGTGCGCGAGAGAGAGAGGGTTGAGAGGGGGATTTCTTCTCCATCCACCCTTTTGATTGTGTGTTTTTCTTCATCTTCCTTCGATCGTGTAGCTCGGATTGTGGATCTAGCACGTGTTCTCCGGATTATAGGGTTTGTATCTTCTAGAGGTAAGATCTCTTATACCCTAGTATGATTTTTGGGGAGGGTTTGGTGGTGATCTTGTGTTTTAATCCGAATTAACCGATGTTGTTGTTAGATTTTGATAGTACTCTCGTGACCCTTGGCTTTCTTGTTTTTGGTTGGGATGAAATCCGTTAGTTCACCGTTAACCGATTTCAATTCCCTACGCACTCTTGGTGTTCGATAAATTGTCCCAACGGTAGAACTAGGAGGGATTTCTTCGTATTCTTGATGTGAGATTGATTGTATATCATTATTGTGTTAGGGTCGGATTTGAGAGGATTGTTCGGACCGGAACCTATTCCTTCGTCGTCTCCTTCGCGTCGTATTACCAAGGCAAGTACCTCGATATACGAATTGTAACTGCGTGAAATCATTGTTGTCGAAGTGTATGAGTTTATATGGAGGTATATATATATGTGTTTATATATATAGTTACATGTTAAATATATGTATGTATATACGTATATTAATATATATGTTTATGTCGGTGATCGACGAGTGTTGAATTCTACCATTAGTTGACGTACTCAACTTGGATTGATGGGCGAACTATAGTTATTCATATAATATAGTGAGGTTATATATATATAAATGTGTATATATTCGGTTGAGTCGCAACATAGAGATATATGTGCGGTGTTGATTGAGTTTGATTGATAACGTGTGTGTTATTGTTTATTTGTGTGGATATGGACTGGCGGAGAAATTGTGTGACTTGATGTACCGAGTTGAAAATTTTTGTGACAATTGTCCGTGTGCTTGATGTTTGAACAATGTGGATACTTGTTGTGAGAAACGTCATATCCGGGAACCTCTGAGGGCGGGGCGGTGTACTCCGGCCTGGTGTACGCTGCAATGTGCGGCTCCATATGGGTGGTGAACGCCGGTGTCACCTAATGCGCGTGCAAGGGGCGGCTCTTGCGGGAGTGACGCCGGTGCGGTGACATGTTCAAGGAGCGGCCGACATAGTGGAGTGAACGCCGGTGCACAGTGCAGTGGAGGCGCCCGTGTGCTTATTGGTTACGGGTATTTGAGTGATAGCTAAGACCCCGATACGAACGATGTTCGTATCTCAAATTCTTTCAACTCACTTTTAATGTTTGTCTTGATACACCGCAATCCGTGTTTTTGATAGCTTGTTTCTAATTGTTTTTTTAGCGTTGGTATCGGGGTTAGTTAACCACGGAGGTTTGACGAAATCTCCGAGGGTTAATTAATCGGGGTCTTGAGCAGATATGTCGAATGAGAGTTCGTACCTTTGATTGTAATGTGGTGCTATTCTGTATTGGGTCGAGGACCCTGTGGGATGTTGAGATGATTGGTTTCGTGATGATGTTATTTGGAATGGGTTGAGAACCCAGTGAGATGTTGTAATGATTTCGTTGTGACGGTGTTCTATAAATTGGGTCGAGAACCCCAAATAAGTTGACTTGGTTTTTGTGTAATCGTTTTCCATACGTTGGGTCAAGGACCCGAGAGTTTTTGAAATTATTTCCAAAAGTATTCCCATTCGATTTTAAAAACCCCTAAACGGCCCGAGTCAATAATAATGTTTGCAAACTATCTTATCAAAATACTTTTCCTTTTACAAAAGGGATCTTCCCGACTCCTTGGGCTCGTTTAAAGTTTCTTGAATGTTATTTTCCGTAAGGAGAATGTGACTATGTGATTACCTTTCACCTTGTGTATGCGAGTGTCATTCTCAGGCCGACTGTGGGAATGTATGGTTTGTGTTAAGGCTTCACGCGGTTGAATTTTGTGTTGTTACTTGTTTGTATATCTTGTATATTATGTACTTGCACTAGCAAAATTCCGGTTGCTAACCCCGAGTTTTCGGGGTGGGTGCTGTTATGCGCTCGAGTTTTGGCGGCTCGGGAGCGATCACTGGATTGGCTTGGAAGGAGATGGAAGACGACGATGCTAATCACACCAGAGTCAGAGTCTTTTCTTTTGTTTCATTTTGGTCGGTATTTTCTTTGTCGTTTGAGTATTCACCCTTGCATGGGTGTAGTTATCGATTTTTAAATTGAGTTGTCATTCTTTTCTGTGTTCAAGTTTATTGTTGTCATTGTTGTATGAATGTCGTTAGTTTATGAATTGGTTTAAGACCTTGTCGGTCTACTTTGTATTAAATTTCGACCCCAGTCGGTCAATCTTTGAGTAGTCTTTTGGAGTTTAGCCTGGTGGATCCTTGTGATAAGGGTCTACGGCGTGTGATATTCCCGGTCGTATTCTGGGGGTGTTACAATCTTCTGCCACCGAAAGCGACAATTCTCAACCAGAGCATACCACGGGAACCTTTGATGCTATACGCTTTACAAGTGCTGAAAATGCGGAATGGTTTGAGCAGCGAGCTCATTCCAAACTTCTGGTCGAGAAAGATATCGCACAGGAGGTTGAAGAAAAATTCAACCTATCTCAATTCTTCAGTCACCTACATTGGGAGAATGCGTTGAAGCTCCCTGATCATTACTACGGAGATTTGGTCCGTGAATTCTACGCCAACGTAGAGGCAAAACGCAAAGATGACTACGCTATACGGAGCACGGTTAGAGGGACACCAGTGGTAATCACCGAGAGCTCGATAAATCACTCGCTCCACACTCCGGACGAGGGGGAGAAAGTAAATTTCAGAAAATCCTTCAATCCCCCAGAAGGACCGGTGTGGAACACTAGTAGTGCGATGGCGCGGTTTGACATCCAAGACACTCCTTCCCGAAAGGATGGAGTGAAGATCGGGACCTTATCCTTCTCCGATTAAGACGCCTCATTTTATATCTTCTCGACACAAATGTTCTTCCGTTCGAGTGGTAAAAATGAGGTACGAGTTGGGGATTTATACTTTTGGATAAAATGGTGCATGGGCTAAGTGCTATACAGGATTGAATTATGGGAGTATTATATACAATCACATGAGAGATTTCCTAAGGAACAAAAGCCCCAAGCACTCCATCCCTTATCCTGTTGATCACATTGATACTCAAGGAGGCGGATGTGGACTTCTCATATGCCGACCGCACATTAATTAATGACAGGACAAATTGAGGCGTGCTACTTGTAACCGAATGGGTATCGAGGTCGGGCCGAGGAGTGCGACGACGAGGAAAATTCTCCGATCGACGGAGGTGACGGCGAGAGCCCTACACGAGACGACCGAATCCCGCCATCCGAGTCGCCAACCCCAAATCCCTCCCACCTTCTCCGTCGTATTTGGGAGGCGATTAGCCGCATCGAGAGGCGATCGGGAGGTTATCAAAAGTGAGATTAAAAAGGTAAACGATCGTCTCGACCGAACAGACGAGCAGATGGCTCGCATTCAGAAGACTTCGGCATCGACCACCATCACCACCGCCCGGGACATCGGCTTAGTGCTACTTTTTATTTTATTTTATTTGTGTTATTCTTCGACTTCTTTTTCTTTATGGCTTGTTTAGACTGTTTGCGTATTTTTTTCTTTCTTCTTGCAATTATGGATTTTGTTTTTATTTAACTTATTTCAACATGGTTTTCTCTTCGTTTGAAAGTTCTTATTAGGGATTGCTATGAGGATCAACCGTACCACACGACAGGGAGTCCTTTTTCTTCTATCTTTTCAATACATTGAGGACAATGCTTATTTCTAAAGTGAGGGGTGATATCGGAAAGATATGAAATTTTTAAAAAAAATTTCTCACCTCGGAGACTTGTTTATAAAAATTTTGGTACGGTAAAATGACCATGTGTTAAAACTTGAATTTTTCGATAAAAGGTCAAACTCAATTGTTCCAAAAAAAAAAAAAATATTTTGTGTGAATTCATGAAACATATATTTTTAAAACCTTGTAAGCTTTTGAGCCATTGTTTACTTGCTATCATGCAAAAATCTCCTTTGATTGAGTGCGCTATTTGTGTTGTGAAACTCTAGAACGTGCATTGGTATCTTACTCAAAACTACGAAGTGTGTGCAAAATAGTGAAAATGATTTTAGGCGATTTTTTTAGCCTTTCAATCTTTTCGGCCTACCCCAAAAATTACTAATTCCTCGTTAACCCAATTGAGCTTATTGCCTATTTTATTGTTAACCACATACCGAGCTTTCCATCACTATGAATCCTTTGACCCATACTTGAACAGCTTAGAAATTATTTTTGACAAGGATGAAGATATTGTGTGGTGACATTGGGTGATATATATTGTTGGTAGTGTTGAAAAATGGAGAAAATATTTACTCATTGCTTTTGGGAACTTAGTAACCGGGTGTATTCATGTGACCCATGTTTACATTCGCGTAAAACAGTTACCTTAGATATGAGTATGCATAAAAGCAACTAGTGTATGTTTTTTATCCTAGTAACCTGGTGTATTCATGTGACCCTTCTTTTACTTTCTCTTAAAATATATAAAAAAAAACACAAAAAAATAAATGGTTGATTGAAAAGCAAGAAAAAGAGCTCAGATAAATCAAAGCATAAGTAAGGGGATTGATAGAAAGCTTAATTAAATAGCTTCTAAAGTGCTTACCAGTTGATAAAACTCGATTCAGAATATTTTCTAATGTTCGGTTTCAAGTCACTTTATCCATATTTCCCTACCCCAACCAAAGAGCCGACATTACAACCTTAAAGTCCTTTTTGATTCACAACGTTACACACACAAATGGTAGAGATAAAAGACGATTTGCACGCCTATGGAAATTTTCACTTCATTAAATAAGCTTGAGCGAAAATATGTCCCATATACACTTGAGAGTGAGCGATACACTTATCCAGCGAGTTCTATGAATTCATGCTTCTTATTTAAATAGGAAACTTTCTTGAGATTTGACAAAAATTATAAAAACTTGGTCTAATTTACCCCTTGAGATGTGGTAAAAAAAAAATTATTATTGGTACGTTCAATCATACCATATCTGAGGTTTACTTGAGGACAAGCAAATAATTAAGTGTGGGGTATTTGATTAGTGCATAATTGATCTAAAAATTCATATACAAAATATTCCATTTACGGGCATAATCGCATCGATTTGTGATTAAAAATATATATTTTACGATATGTCCAAACATGAGCTAAAAATGGTTATTTTACAGATTGCGACATGAAGCATCAAAAAGGACGGAAAACAAGATCAAATCCAAAACGACGGAATTTTTCCAGAAAACGACCATACAAAAACGGCGCAAAATGGACCGTGTTCTGTCGGCCGTTTCACATACGGCGCAAAAAGGCCGTGTCTTGGGCCGTTTCACATACGGCCGGCATTTAGCGCCGTGTCCTCACGCGTATTCCGGAAAAGACCGAGTCACCACAAAACGGCGCACAACACGGCGGAAAAAGGGCCGATTTTCATAGCCTGTTGTGAGGCTCCTATTTGTGGAATTTTCCACATTTAGCATCTTGTGAGCTCAACAACTATGTATGAAGTCAATGATCTGAAAATGAAGACATGCAAGGAAGATCAAGTGTGAATCAAACACCAAAGACTTGTCAAAGATGCCACAAATTAAATAATCAATTGTATTCTTGAAAATCACCTATAAAAGGACATCTTCATCCATTGCAAAATTACTCCTCTTCTTGCCAAGAAACTCCCATTTCTTTTAGCAAGATATTTTCTTCTTTGAACTCTCACTTTACTTTGTATTTCATTTTTAGTTTTAAGTTTTTCTTTCATTTAGTTTGTAATTGAAAAGTGCTTGATCAATAAGCACTTAGTATTTTACTTGCAATTTTGGTAAGCTTGTAACCTTTAAGCAAGTTTGAAGTTATATTTTGAAGTTTGTTTCTTGCACTTTGATTCATCATATTCAAATAAGTTTTATCTATTGTCATTAAGTTCTAGTAATTAAAAGTTTATATATATATATATATATATATATATTATGTATATCAATTATTTCTATTATAATTTTAGTTTGTATAAACCAATGAGTAGCTAATCTTTCTTCCTAGGGGAAGGGGGATTTCTATTAGGTTATATATTGAGTATTTGATTGATTTACACTATTTTGATCAAAAAAGACTAATTGGTTTAAATAGAGATTGATCATATCCTATTTCTACTAATGAAATCTTCTTGATTGATTGTTGAGTGAATTGGAAACATATCTCTTCAATCTATCAAGTGTTAATCTTGTTATCAACATCTTAAGATTGCGAAAGTGGTTAAGACATCTTTGATTACGAAAGTACAGAGGTGAAAAGTTGATTACTCGATAAACATTCGTTTTTCTTTTATATCCGTGTAAATCAATTCCTATACTTAATTAAAAACCTAATTTAATGAACCCGTAATCCCCTAGATTTTATAAATCCCCAACTCATTTCAATCCTATTCATTTCCACTAGTTAAAAAAAAATAGTCTTCTTAAAAATAGTAGTAGTAAAAACAGTCTTACTTAAAAATAGTCTTATTAAAAAGTCTTATTAAAAATAGTTTAAATTAAACATAGTGCATTTTAATTAAGTTAATATTTAAAAACCCAATAATCTATTTTAGTATTTATTTCTCGTAATTTGTAACAAAATATTATACGAAGCCCTGTTGGACAATCCTCGAGAGAAAAGACCTTGGTAGAACTTATCAAAACTACTTCTACCTCGTATATATTTGTGAGCGACTCAAAAACTCCTATTTTTAGGATAAGTTTTTTGGCCGATCAAATTTTGTTTGGCGCCGTTGCCGGGGACTAATTGAAAAATGTTCCCCGGCAACGGCGAATATCTGGACTAATCAATTATTAGGATAATTTTAGATCAATATGAATTTTGGCGCCGTTGTATATGGTTTTCCATCGATCAAATTTTGGCGCCGTTGCCGGGGATTGTTTTAGGCCAAATATAATTTTTCTGTCCGGTCAAGTGGCGGATAACGGTACTCCGTGACTATTAAAGTCGGATTTTTCAGTTTCCCACAACAACTGATATTTGTAGATATTTTATCGTTTTTCATTTTAATTTTTTTGGTCATGGATGAAACATTGTATAAAATTGAAAAAATATTTCCCTTTCTAAGCAAAAATGCAATTTTAAATATTTACAAGACAAGGCTTGAAAGGATGAGGTTGCTTACGAATAAAAGCATACCTTTTGACATAAGATTCATTATCGAAGCCAAAGTAAGAATAGAAGGTGAATTCACAGAAACACCAACTAGATTCTTACCGTGGCTTGGAAAAAGTTCATATGCCAAGAAACGACGAGCAAAGATTCTAGCCGTTTGCTATAAATGTGCTAGATGGAACGTAATGCAAAATGTCGATCTTTAGGAATTCCATCTACAAACAGAGAAGATAAAATTCAGGTTCATTAATGATGGTCCGAATAAGGAGAATTTAGATAATATAGAAATTTCTCTTGAAACGCATCATAGTGGTCTTGTGTATTAAGTAATTCAATTTTTGTTGAATAAATTCAAACCGAATATGAACAACGCCTTGGGAATCGACGTTAAAAGACCTGTTGCCAATTTGTAAGAAAATTGGATGGTAAGATTCTCCACGACTCATAGAAGGCGTTTAAGCCGTTTCTGAACGTAAAATCAGAGGAAGATGTGAGCCACAATCACAACTACTGTACATACGCGTAAGTATCTTTTATTTTTGTCGTGTGGTGAGATTTTCTGAATAAAAAATGTGATACGCGATAAAAGCTTTCATTATTCTATTGAGTAGTTAAAGCACAATCAAACGCAATCACAAACTTGTTAAACAATTTTTCCTCATTTTTTCTTCTATAAATAACCTTTGTGCTTGTTTCTTTTATTCATCCCTCAAACTTGTACTTTTCTCTTTTTCTCTCTAAATAAATTTCTTTTCAAAAATGGAGTCATCATCTTCCACAAAAAAATTTTACACACTGCATTTTTGGTGGATCTAGTTCTG
This sequence comes from Orobanche coerulescens, assembly GCA_033398695.1. Taxonomy (NCBI): domain Eukaryota; kingdom Viridiplantae; phylum Streptophyta; class Magnoliopsida; order Lamiales; family Orobanchaceae; genus Orobanche; species Orobanche coerulescens. Next base: position 11,652,702 of record CM065819.1, read on the forward strand.
AAAAGAGGCATGCTTCATCGAAGGTACCACGACTTGGGTCGTACCTTAGGAGAAAAATGCATTCATGTAGTTTACGGAGGAGGAAGTCTAGGATTAATGGGACGAGTGCTTTCGCCTATATGGAAGGAGTAAGAGTATTGGGAGTAATCCCAAAAGCTCGGCGAAAGTAAAATCACCGGTCAACTATTGGAGATGAGTTTAGATCTGAATATGCAAGATCGCATAACTCACATGATAAATAATTCTGCGCCTTTATCGCCCTTCCCGTGGTTTTGGCACCCTTGAGGAACTTTTTCATGTGGTTACCAGAGCTACTAAATGTTCATCAAAACCAATAGGAGTGCTTAATGTCAATGGTTTCTTTGATGGTTTCTGTCTTTCATCGACTACTCGCCGAAAAGGGTTTTATTTCCGAGCGTGCTAAACGAATCATAGTCGTTGCAACCACACCGTAAGAACTAATCAAAAACTCAATGAATTTGTTCCTCAACCAGATCCACTCTAGCTAAAATTGTGCAGGTAGAAGATTTTACAGTGAGAAAACGAAAAGTGGGTTCATTCCTCTCCCTTTGATAACCCATGACGGACCTCTTGTATTTTTACTTTCTGTCGTGTGTAATAATCATGCTAAATGATGACAGCTTAAGGAGTTTCTTCTTGATCTCTTGACGCGCATCTATTCGCGATTTATGTATTGCTGTAATTTTTATTTCGTGTTTTGCTTTTTTAAAAACTTTGATGGCAGCGTAAGGCGACTCTTCGGACTTTCTTGATGCGCATCTAAAAAATTATGTTATACTTACGAGTATATTTTATTTTCTTTTGTGTGTGCCTCGTATATTTATTCTCTTGCAGATTCTAAAAGGCGTTAGGCTCAGACATCAACTTTCTTAACAGGGAGTATTCTGCTTTTCTGCATTGATTTTTATTTTTTATTTTATAAACTGAGGACAGTTTTATTTTCAAGTTTGGGGGTGGTTTGTTTTAGTATTTTGGTGTGGTTTGTTTTAGTATTTTGGTGTGTTGTAATTTTGGTGTGGTTTGTTTTAGTATTTTGGTGTGTTGTAATTTTGGTGTGGTTTGTTTAATAATTTTGGTGTGTTTTGATTGATTTGGTTATTTGCCTTAATTTTTTTTTATTATATATATATTTATAGTATTTTGATTTTTGAGATTTTTAGATCTGGCCATAACACCAATAAATTAGCTATATACAAACTTCTAAAATCGTTTTAACCGGTAAAAAAAAATTGTATATTCCAATTTTTTTTTTTTTTGAGCCTTAATCTCTCTTTCCAAGCCTTGTAATTATCATATAAAATCGAGTCATTCGTTACCTTGAGAAAAGAAGAATAAATTGGTTGATGAAAAATAAACGAAATTTACTTAATTTGTGGAGTTTTGATTTTTCATGTTTAACTAAAAATGATTTTCTGCAAAAATTCTATTCCCTAAAAAAAAAAGGAGTCATTGGTGAAAAGAGCTACACGTTAGCAAATAACGGTGTGAAAGCTATCACCTAAAAAAATAAATGACGAAAAGGAGAAGTGTTGAGCAAGAATAAATGCTAATTTTGGAAGTCTTAAATTTTGCGAAAAATAAAGGACTAACCATTGTTGGTGCATAGCTGCCGTCTCAGAAAAATTGGTGAAAAGAGCTACACGTTAGCAAATAACGGTGTGAAAGCTATCACCTTTTTACGAAAGAAAAATAATGAGATAGAAATTGTGTTAGTGAAAAGAGCTACACGTTAGCAAATAACGGTGTGAAAGCTATCACTAAAAGGGATGTAGTTTATGAGCAGATTTGAATTAATTAGCAGCTGAATTTCAATACACTCAATTTTGTGAAAATCACAATATTTGATGACGCCGATGAAATTCTTCTTCATATTGAGTCGAAAAATAAACGAGTGATCGAGAGCAACCATTAAAGGGAGTCGTGTGAAGTCACGAGTGGGAAAGAAATAATCAACCTTTAGGGGGGGAAACCTTGCATTTTGGAATTACAAAAATAAAAACCGTGTTTTAACTTCAAAATCGTTAGTAGATTTATTTTGAATCTTGATTCATTTTCTATCTACTGTATAAAGTCGGTTATTGTATATTAATGGCATTTTGATCTCTTTTTATCTTTATATATAATTATTTTTCTTAAATTTGTGTGTATTATTTTTTATTTTTTATTTTGTGTCTTATTTTAATTTTTATTTTGTGTGTGATTAATAATGAGTCTTGCTCGGGACTAGCAAGAATTTAAGTGTGGGGTATTTGATTGGTGCATAATTGATCTAAAATTCATATACAAAATATTCATTTTTCCGGCATAATCGTGATCGATTTGTGATTAAAAATATATATTTTACAGATATATCCAAACATGAGCTAAAAATGGTTATTTTACTGACATCGACATGAAGCATCAAAAGGACGGAAAACAAGACCAAATCCAACGACGGAATTTTTCAAGGCAAAACGACCTACAACACGGCGCAAACAAGACCGTGTTATGTAGGCCGTTTCACATACGGCGCAACAAGGGCCGTGTCTTGGGCCGTTTCACACACGGCCGGCATTTAGCGCCGTGTCCTCGCGCGTATTCCGGAAGAGACCGAGTCAGCACAAAACGGCGCACAACACGGCAACTGAGCCATTTTTCATCGCCGTTTTTCAGCAGATGCCATGCAAAATTAGTCCACTTTTGACCAACTTGTGAACTCAACCACAAGATATTTTTTTGGTCAAAAATCTGAAAATTCAAAGACATGGGTGAAGTGTGAACAAAGAATTAAAAAAATGATATTACAATAGATATTTTGAATTAAATAATCAATTGTATTCTTGAAAATCACCTATAAAAGGGCATCTTCACCCATTGCAAAATAACACACATTCTTACCAAGAAATCCTCAACTTCTTGCTAAGAAATACTCCTTTTCTTTAGCAATATATTTTCCTTAGAATTTTCAATTTTAGTTTGTATTTTATTTTTGGTTTGAAGTTTTTCTTTCATTTAGTTTGTAATTGAAAAGTGCTTGATCAATAAGCACTTAGTATTTTACTTAGTGTTTTACTTTCAAATTTTGTAAGCTTGTAACCTTTAAACAAGTTTGAAGTTATATTTTGAAGTTTGTTTCTTGCACTTTGATTCATCATATTCAAGTAAGTTTTATCTATTGTCATTAAGTTCTAGTAATTAAAAGTTTCTATATATATATTATATATATCAATTATTTCTATTATAATTTTAGTATGTATAAACCAATGAGTAGCTAATCTTTCTTCCTAGGGGAAGGGGGATTTCTATTTGGTTATATATTGAGTATTTGATTGATTTAAACTATTTTTAGGACTAATTGGTTTAAATAGAGATTGATCATATCCTATTTTTACTAATGAAACCTTCTTGATTGATTGTTGAGTGAATTGGAAACATATCTTTTCAATCTATCAAATGTTAATCTTGTTATCAACATCTTAAGATTGCGAAAGTGGTTAAGACATCTTTGATTACGAAAGTACGGAGGTGAAAAGTTGATTACTCGATCAACGATCGTTTATCCTAAAAATAGTCAAGTTAGAGAAATGAAAGGACTAATTGGTTTAAATAGAGATTGATCATATCCTATTTCTACTAGTGAAACCTCCTTGATTGATTGTTAAGTGTATTGGAAACACATCTTTTCAATCTATCAAGTGTTAATCTTGTTATCAACATCTTAAAAAAGTGACAGCGATTAAGACATCTTTGATTACGAAAGTACGGAGGTGAAAAGTTGATTACTCGATAAATATTCATTTTTTCTTTTATATCCATATAAATCAATTCCTATACTTAATTAAATACCTAATTTAATGAACCCGTATTCCCCTAGATTTTATAAATTCCCACTCATTTTAATTCTATTCATTTTCACTAGTATAAAAATAGTCTTAATATAAATAGTCTAGTTAAAAATAGTCTTAATATAAATAGTCTAGTATAAATAGTCTTAATATAAATAGTCTTAATATAAATAGTCTAGTATAAATAGTCTAGTATAAATAGTCTTAATATAAATAGTCTAGTATAAAAATAGTCTTATATAAACTAGTCTTATTAAAAAATAGTTTAAATTAAAAATAGTGCATTTTAATTTAATTAATATTTAAAAACCCAATAATCTATTTTAGTATTTATTTCTCGCAATTTGTAACAAAAAAATTATACGAAGCCCTGTTGGACAATCCTCGAGAGAAAAGACCTTGGTAGAACTTACCACAAACTACTTCTACCTTGTATATATTTGCGAGCGACTCAAGAACTCCTGTTTTTAGGATAAGTTTTTGACCGATCAGCTTGCTAGACAAATGTCGGGATAACTATGAATATATGTCCTGGTTGTGGTTGTGTGACTGTTGTCGCGGTGACATGTGATATTGTGTTGTTTCCCATCGGGTTATTCACTCCGGTATGTTCTGTGGGAGCATCTGAGGTTCGTGGCTTGTTAGCACGGGATGCGAATAATCCTTGGAATATGTTGGTATGTATGATTGGGTCGCGGACCCCGTGTTTGTGATCGGAATGGTATGATGGGGTTGTCAACCCATGTTTTGATATCGAATTTGTATTTTGGCAAATGATCTTTGGGTTGTGTCCCTAAGTGGTTTCATTTAGTGAGAATTCTCAAATGTTTTCAAAACTCCTGAGATCTTAAAATGTTTTCTCAAAATGTATATCGAACTACATTCCTATCTTTCGTGTTTCGAACTGTTTCATTCAAGCAAATTATCTTGGGGAGTCTGTTGTTATTTATGTTTGGATGACTATTCACGATTATTATGTTCTTGGATTACGATGTGTATGGCTTGTATTTGTATATTATACTTGCACTAGCAAAATAGTGGAGTTTTGCTAACCCCCAAGTAATCGGGGGTGGATGTCTGTATTGCGTCCAGGTACTTGCAGGTTCGTGGGGAGCTGATCACAGGATCGGTACGAAGGATGATGGAAGACGACGATACTAATCACATGAAGATCAGTGTGGAGTATTTTGGGCAAGTCTTGTTGTATTGTCTTTTCCGTTGTGGTGTTTTTCCCGTCATACGGGAGTGTTGATGTATTCTGACCTCTGCATTGGTATGAGGTGTGAGAAAGAGTTATGTATGTTGTGGTAAAAGACCAAATCGGTCTAGTGGTTCATTATTTAGCCATTTCGGCATGTATTGTGTTATTGTGATGTATTTAGCCTGGTAGATCCTCACGGAGAGGGTCTGCGGCGCTGTAATATTCCCGAGTGGCTTGGGGGTGTTACAAGGTCGAAGTGTGGGGTACGACGCTATAACTTATTGACATCCAATGTCGTTGAATTCTTTAATAATCGTATGTTGTGGGCGAGGCGTTTACCTATTTGCTCGTTACTTGAGATATTTCTCCTAATTTTAAAGAATTGGTACGATGAGAACTGGGGAGATGCTGTATCAAGAGACCATGAGTTGACAGTGCACACTTTTTAAAAGCTCTCTAACTCTATGCAATCCAGACAGACTCTTACTGTTCGTGTAATACCCCGAGATATTCAGGATTATTACAGCGCCGTAAATCCTTGATATAAGGATTTACAAGACTAAGAATTTAAAAACAATATTTATTAAATACCAATCATAGAAATAATCATTACATCACCAGTCTAAATCAAACGAATCAATCCACATCCGAATACAAACTTTAAAGACGACAAAACAACAGCGTACTCAAGTACTTTATTAAAACAAAACAAACATCTGACAAATTATTCCGGCCGTAACATCACACTGCTCCCTCGTCGTCATGCAGCTGTAACACCCCAAACTAGGCGGATATTACAGTGCCGTGGACCCCTGACTGGGACCCACCAGGCGAATGAAAACGGATGAATTACACAGGGTAAATGTAGTACCGAACCACATTTCAACATCAATTACTCCGATTAGGAGTTTCATACAACACACCCAGGATAAAATAGAATACATATGTATTTTATGTGACGATAAAATACACAACACTGAATGAAATGAGTATTCAAACGGAATGTCTGCAGCGGAATAAATAAAGGAAACATAAATGAGTGAATAAATAATCGAGCAGATCAGGCCCCTTTCTAGTATCATTGGGACTCCTCGCCGTCAACGTGCTCACCCTGCGCCTTTGCCTTGCCATGACACGAGAAACAATATCCCCAAACGGGGTCGATTATACAGAACAACAATCCTCGAGTTGAATAAACATAATCATATAAATATGTAGTATAAACCACAAGTTTGATTAAAATGAAGCGGTTAGATTATAACCCAAACTTGTTGAAAACATACGCAATCAAACATGCTGTATGAATCAACTAACGGTACGGCTCAAAGGGTGGCGCCACACTACGCCCGGGATGGAAATGTGTCCGTGCACAAGCCACCAACGAGTATCGATCAAATACCGCGTGGTCTTGTACCTAATCAGTCTCACGAGCAATCGACTCGTGTGCACACTCCAATGCGAGGCCAACAACCAACACACGACATAAATGTGCCCGACATGAAAATCCTACACATACCAACCGGCACGCCAGTATGACCCGGAATGCCACGATATAACAAAAGTGACATCGGAAACGAATAATGACTCACCGAGATAAAATGATGGTGAAATGAATGATAGCACGACAAAATGATTTGGAACCGTCGTTCCTTGTGACTGAAGTGATTAATTGACAATGACAAGTTTTAATACGGTTATCACAATGATGAATGAGTTACGATTATGAATGAACAACAACAAAAGGAAATGAATATCCTTATAACTGAGTAAGAATCAACTTACACAATACCGGTGACAATTATCCTTCCACGAACAACGTCCTAATTGAGATATCGGTCGCTCGAACAACCTTGAATTGTACAATATCCAACAACTCGTTCAATATACGAATCAAACACGAATATAACGAACTCAAGACGTCGATACGATTAAACCAAGTTCATTGGGGCATTATATCGAACACTTTGAGGCCAACTACGATTGATTACAACTAAACCTCAACAATACCAACCTCAAATCCCCAAGAAGTGTTTCAAATCAACAAAACATCTCCAATACGATCAATAATCCGTTATGAATATCCAAAAACGTGATTATAACAATAATTAAACGAAAACCCCCAATTTCAACTCGATAATCAAAGTGTTCTTGAATAATCCCTCAATAATCCAATGAATCCTTATACAAACTCATAATCATATACATATCCCTTCATATAACATGATTATAACGTCCAAAACATCATATCTCAACACAAAATCGAAATCCTAGGTGTTGAAGAAATTACCTCTTGAAGATCCAACCACTTCGATCCGATGAACATGAGTTAAAACGAGTATCCGAGCTATATGATTGAATGGAATTGAAGAAACTCAAGTACTCAAGTGTTTGATTAAGGAAGAATCCCTTTCCCAAGCTCTCTCTCGGACAAAAGGAAGAAGGAAGTGAAAATGAAGAAAATGAGGAAAAAGTGTCCCGGCCAAACCATATAACTCGGCCCTCTTACGGCCGTAACTTTACAAGTCAACAGCCTTACGGCCGTAACCGGCCAACTCGTACGGCCGTAACTCGGCTTCGTCCGAAAGCCTGCCGACAGACTTACGGCCGTAACCGTTCCTTAGTTACGGGCGTAACTTCGCCTTAAATCAAAAACACCGCCAGACCTTACGGCCGTACCGCACACCTTACGGCCGTAACTCGGATGATACGGCCGTATCCGGCCAACCTTACGGGCGTAACCCGCCTTCGTCAAAAATGGCCGGACATCCTTCCTGCAGCGTACGGCCGTATCCGGCCAAGCCTTACGGCCGTACCTGCCTCGACTTACGGCCGTATGCCGCAACCCTTACGGCCGTAAGTCACCCTGGTCGGCAACACTCGAAATTTACGAACACCACTTACGGCCGTATCTCACCTTCCTTACGGCCGTAACTCACCTTCGGCCAAAATGCCTGGGCAGCCTGCTGGACCACTTACGGCCGTAACCGGCCAGCCTTACGGCCGTACCCGCTGACTTACGGCCGTATCCCAGAACCTTACGGCCGTAACTCGATGCTGGCCAAGGTGAATCAATCCGGTAATTCCGATTCCTTGCTACGACTGATGAATGATCCGACATATCATACGAATGTGAAAGTGAACATGTCTAACACGAGCCAAAGATGATACTCTCAGTACAAGGCTATCAATCACAATGAAAATGATAATACTCCCATCTCGATCTAAAAACGGAGATAAAATGACGATCGGTAACTGATATACGATTACAACATGCCAACATTGAACGCAAATGAGTGATTCATGAATGATGAGTGATTATTAATGAGTGAGAATTACTGAGTGACAATTACAGACTGATAATTACTGAATGAAAATGAATGAATTACAACCGGGTATTACATACTCCCCCCCTTAAAAATAGTTTCGTCCCCGAAACTAAGGGTCAAACAACTCGGGATGACTATCCCGCATACTCTCTTCGGTTTCCCAAGTGGCCTCTTCGACTCCGTGTCTGGACCACTGAATCTTGACCAAAGGGATCGTCTTGTTCCTCAACTGTTTGATTCGCCACTCCAACACTCGTGACAGACGCTCCTCGTACGAATGATCATCTGCGATCTCGATTTCGTCAAACTGAAGTATGTGGCTCGGGTCGGCAACATACTTCCGCAACTGAGAGACGTGAAACACATTATGAATTCGGCTCAATGCCGGAGGTAAAGCCAATCGATAAGCCAACTCGCCTACTCGATCCAAAATTTCAAACGGTCCAATGAATCTCGGACTCAACTTCCCCCGTTTTCCGAAACGGAAAATACCTCGACTCGGGGATACTTTGACCAAAACGTGGTCACCCGTCTCGAACTCTAGTGGTCGACGACGATTATCTGCATAGGATTTCAGCCGACTGAAAGTCGACATACGACTCCTGATTAAAGCTACCTTCTCCCGGGCGGCTATAAGCATATCGGGCTCAGTGCCGATTGATTCTGACAAGTCATCCCAACACAAAGGAGATCGACAACGACGACCGTATAAGGCCTCGTAAGGTGTCATCTTAATAGAAGCATGCCAGCTATTATTGTATGTGAACTCGATCAATGGTAGTTGGGCTTCCCAATCGTCCTTCCAATCGAGGACGCATGCCCTCAACATGTCCTCTAATGTCTGAATAGTCCTCTCTGATTGTCCGTCGGACTGAGGATGAAAGGCGGTACTGAGATTGAGCTGAGTTCCCATAGCACGATGAACTGATTTCCAAAAATGAGACACAAATCGTCCGTCACGATCGGAAACGATACTCTTAGGAGTACCGTGCAGTCTCACTATTTCCTTGATGAACAACTGAGCCAGTCTCTCAGGACCCCACGTATCTTTGATCTCAAGGAAATGAGCTGATTTTGTTAAGCGGTCCACAATCACCCAGATCGTATTCATGCCACGACGACTAGTCGGCAAACTCGTGATGAAATCCATAGAAATGTCTTCCCACTTCCACTCGGGAATAGGAAGAGGTTTCAGCATACCCGCCGGCCGCTGATGTTCAATCTTAACTTGTTGACAGGTTAAGCATCTCGAAACAAATTCTGCGACTTCTCGCTTCATATTACTCCACCAGTAATTTTGTCTCAAGTCCTTGTACATCTTGCTGGACCCCGGATGAACAGAATAAGGGGTAGCATGAGCTTCCTTCAAAATCGAGTTTTTCAACTCGTCATTTGTCGGTACGCACAACCGATTCTTAAATCTCAAAAGTCCATCCTCGTGGACCACGAATCCAGGGGCTTTCCCCTGAGTCACATCCTCACGGATGCGCATCAATGAAGGGTCTGAACTCTGATTCTCTCGGATTGCCTCCTCGAGTGACGATGAAATCTCTAGCATACAAAGTTGTCCCTGAACTCGCTGAAGCCAGACCTCGATCTCGGGTCTAAGGAATTCCTGCTGAAGCTCCTTCTGAACTGTTAGACGAGCAAGCATCTGCTCCTGAACGGACTTGCGACTCAAGGCATCGGCGACAACGTTCGCCTTGCCCGGGTGGTAAAGGATCTCGATATCATAATCTTTGATTAATTCCAACCACCATCTCTGTCGCATATTTAACTCCTTCTGAGTAAATATATACTTTAAACTCTTATGGTCGGTGAATATCTGACAGGTAACGCCATAAAGATAATGACGCCAAATCTTCAAAGCGAACACCACTACCGCTAGTTCCGTGTCGTGTGTCGGATAATTAACCTCGTAAGGTCTCAATTGCCGTGAAGCATAGGCAATAACCTTTCCATTCTGCATGAGCACACATCCGAGACCCCGTCCGACGCATCACTATAAACCACAAATCCCTCCGTCCCCTGCGGCAAGGAAAGTACAGTGCCGACATTAACCGGCTCTTGAGTTCCTCAAAACTCACGACACGCGTCGGACCACGTGTATTTCTTATCCTTTCGCAAAGGTTCGTCAATGGTTGAGCAATTTTGGAAAATCCTTCCACAAATCGCCGATAATAACCCGCTAATCCGAGGAAACTCCGGATTTCCTTAACATTCTTCGGAGGTAACCGGTCTCGGATAGCCTCCGTTTTCGAGGGTCGACTCGAACTCCGTCAGCGAAATTACATGTCCGAGAAAAGTCACTGACATCGTAACTCGCACTTGGAAAACTTTCCAAAAGTTGCTCTCGTCTCAACACGTCGAGAACCTCGATGAAGATGAACCTCGTGATCCTCTCGGCTACGAGAATAGATCAAAATATCGTCGATGAAGACAACAACAAACTGATCCAAAAGTCGATGAAAACCCGATTCATCAATTCCATGAATACCGCAGTGCATTAGTTAGCCCGAACGGCATAACTACGAACTCATAATGACCATATCGTGTTCGAACGCCGTCTCGCGATATCCGACTCTCGAATCCGCATCGGTGATATCCAGATCTTAAGTCGATCTTGGAAAATCTGAAGCTCCTGAAGTTGATCTAAAAGATCATCAATACGGGGTAAGGGATACTTATTCTTGATTGTCACTCTGTTCAACTCCCGATAATCGATACACAAACGAAATGAACCATCCTTCTTCTTGACAAACAACACGGGTGCTCCCACGGACGCACTCGGTCGGATATAACCCTTCTCGAACAACTCCTCAAGTTGGTTCTTTAATTCTGCATTTCGGTCGGGGCCATCCGTGCGGTGCCTTTGATATCGGAGACGTACGTGCTCCAACTCAATCGTGAATTCCACATCTCTCTGTGGAGGCAACCTGTAACTCGTCTGGAAAACGTCGGCATACTCCTCACTACCGGAATATCCGTCGGCATTACGATGACTTCTCGGTTTTGGTCATATAGCACCAATAACCAACACACCCCGATCGAGTAATCGTCTCGCTTTAATCAAATTAATGACCTTACGAGCAGTAGGGATTACCTCCACGAAACACATTCAACCCCATCGTCGCAATGATAGTGATCATACGCTTACGGACACTAATGGTGGCATCATGACGATCCATCCAATCAATACCCAAGATGACGTCGTCCCTCGGAAATCTACTACGATTAGGTCCGCCGCCATACACGACCATGAAATCAGATCGAACAATTGAATCTCACGATTACCGATAATTCGTCTACCGTCGAGTAAACCAATGACATAAGGCTCACAACTAGTAGCACTACCCGCACGTAGTCTACTCAAACATGACTCGGAAATGAATGAATGCGATGCACCGGTATCAAAAGGGTACACACAGTGCAGGATAGAATATCGAGTGTACACGAGATCATTCGGGCCTCTGGATCATCGGTCTTTTTCATCTCGTAAATTCGGGGCTTGCGGCCCGAACGGATGCTCCGTCGATAGCTCTTGGCTCCGCCCTTGCTAGCTCCGTCGTCTTAAACGACGCAGACCGAGTGGCTCGATTATGCATCTTTGAATGTCACGGGGCACGAGATGACGCCGGAGTGGGTTTAGAGTCCCTTCGCAAAAACGGGCCCGATGCCCGGCAATTCCACGATTATGGCACGTGTGATGCGCCGGACATTTGGTGCTGAAATGACCTGTTCTTCACGGTTGAAGCAGTGGCGGCGAATCGCCGCCGAGACCGAGATCCCGCGGGTTTGGATGCCGGGAGGTCGCTCGAAAAAGTAGAGCCCGCACGTGGTTTCTTGAAAGTGGCATGACTCCGTCCGACCGATTACGGTTCTTAGACTTCTTGCCAGCAGATGAAGGCCGCCGCTTAGCAATTTCCTTAGCGAAGCTCGTAAGTAAGAGCTTTCTCAATGAATTCGCCAACGTGGGTACGCTTATGATTAAGCGATTGCGGGCGCATACGAGGTTTCACCTCTTCTTTGAAATACTTAATCTTATCCGCCTCGGAATGAATGATAGATGAGGCGACGGAAGAAGTTCTGAAACTTCTCGGCAATGGCGAGAACATCCTCGTCGATGAGGGGTCGGGAGTGAGTAACTCACGGCTTGGCCTCTCGAGTGGGGCCGAATAGTACCTCTCCATCATGAGAGTTTTGAACCGATCCCATGTACATGATCCTTCGGTGGGCTTCAACGACAACCACCAAGAATGAGCGCTCTTACCCTGTAGTAAGCCGCAACAGAAACTTTGTGTCCTTCCGGACACTCCACCATAGCAAACAACTTCTCGAAATGTTCGAGCCAATGAATAATATCTGCCGGCTCAGACGAGCCCTCGAAAGTCAGTGGCTTCTGGCGAGAGATGTCGCCGATGATATTGCTCACATTCCTCTCTTGCCTCTGAGGTGGCGGCGGAGGAGCCTGTTGATTTTGAGTAGTGGAGTTATGCATCGTCTCCATCAGTTGTGCCATCTGGGTCATTTGGGCCATCATGCCCTGCATAAAAGCAAGTGGGTCCACCCGAACACCTTCGGACTGGGCCGTGTCCCGGGTACGACTCCCCGATAGTGAATGATCACGCCCCGGTGAATGAGTGGCAGCATCGCTGCTCGATGAATTGGCATTGTTTCTCGCATTTGCACGTGTGTTCACACGAGCTCTCGGGATTCGGCCCGCACCACGGCCTCGTCCTCCTCGTCCTCTGCCAGCTCTTTCCATACTGAAGTGGAAAGTTACATGATGATTATATCTCTCGCATGAATATCACATTATGTCTATGACATGAGGTGATGAAAATGAGCATACTCTCTAACACAGTGATTACATGAACGATTAATCGAGGTGACATGATTTCTGATGAAATTATTGAAATGATTATCTTGAACAAGTTAACAAGATTTATTATATGATCTTCCAGATTAACAACCGAGTAATGAAATGAATTGAGTGATTAATGAGTTAAAATGACCGTTACGGTCAAAATGAAAATGATGTTTGAGGATTGTTAATCGATAAATTATGAATGAATGAAAATTGCAGAAATTATACCATGGCGATAGAAGTCTTACGCTTCTTCGGTCTGATTGGCTCGGCATCTGCACAGGTCACACGTGACGCGAAAGTCCAATGATACTAGCCCGATGACGACGATTTCAAATGAGACATGACTCGGAAGGTAGTATTCAAAACCACGCTCTGATACCAACTCTGTAACACCCCAAACTAGGCGGATATTACAGTGCCGTGGACCCCCGATTGGGACCCACCAGGCGAATGAAAACGGATGAATTACACAGGGTAAATGTAGTACCAAACCACATTTCAACATCAATTACTCCGATTAGGAGTTTCATACAACACACCCAGGATAAAATAGAATACATGTGTATTTTATGTGACGATAAAATACACAACACTAAATGAAATGAGTATTCAAACGGAATGTCTGCAGCGGAATAAATAAAGGAAACATAAATGACTGAATAAATAACTGAACAGACTGGGGCCCCTTTCTAGTATCATTGGGACTCCTCGCCGTCAACGTGCTCACCCTGCGCCTTTGCCTTGCCATGACCTGAGAAACAATATCCCCAAACGGGGTCAATTATACAGAACAACAATCCTCCAGAGTTGAATAAACATAATCATATAAATATGTAGTATAAACCACAAGTTTGATTAAAATGAAGCGGTTAGATTATAACCCAAACTTGTTGAAAACATACGCAATCAAACATGTTGTATGAATCAACTAACGGTACGGCTCAAAGGGTGGCGCCACACTACGCCCGGGATGGAAATGTGTCCGTGCACAAGCCACCAACGAGTATCGATCAAATACCGCGTGGTCTTGTACCTAATCAGTCTCACGAGCAATCGACTCGTGTGCACAGTCCAATGCGAGGCCAACAACCAACACACGACATAAATGTGCCCGACATGAAAATCCTACACATACCAACCGGCACGCCAGTATGACCCGGAATGCCACGATATAACAAAAGTGACATCGGAAACGAATAATGACTCACCGAGATAAAATGATGGTGAAATGAATGATAGCACGACAAAATGATTTGGAACCGCTGCTCCTTGTGACTGAAGTGATTAATTGACAATGACAAGTTTTAATACGGTTATCACAATGATGAATGAGTTACGATTATGAATGAACAACAACAAAAGGAAATGAGTATCCTTATAACTGAGTAAGAATCAACTTACACAATACCGGTGATAATTATCCTTCCACGAACAACGTCCTAATTGAGATATCGGTCGCTCGAACAACCTTGAATTGTACAATATCCAACAACTCGTTCAATATACGAATCAAACACGAATATAAAGAACTCAAGACGTCGATACGATTAAACCAAGTTCATTGGGGCATTATATCGAACACTTTGAGGCCAACTACGATTGATTACAACTAAACCTCAACAATACCAACCTCAAATCCCCAAGAAGTGTTTCAAATCAACAAAACATCTCCAATACGATCAATAATCCATTATGAATATCCAAAAACGTGATTATAACAACAATTAAACGAAAACCCTCAATTTCAACTCGATAATCAAAGTGTTCTTGAATAATCCCTCAATAATCCAATGAATCCTTATACAAACTCATAATCATATACATATCCCTTCATATAACATGATTATAACGTCCAAAACATCATATCTCAACACAAAATCGAAATCCAAGGTGTTGAAGAAATTACCTCTTGAAGATCCAACCACTTCGATCCGATGAACACGAGTTAAAACGAGTATCCGAGCTATATGATTGAATGGAATTGAAGAAACTCAAGTACTCAAGTGTTTGATTAAGGAAGAATCCCTTTCCCAAGCTCTCTCTCGGACAAAAGGAAGAAGGAAGTGAAAATGAAGAAAATGAGGAAAAAGTGTCGGCCAAACTATATATATCGCCGGAAGTTACGGCCAGTAACTCGGCCCTCTTACGGCCGTAACTTTACAAGTCAACGGCCTTACGGCCGTAATCGCCAACTCAGACGGCCGTAACTCGCTTCGTCAAAGCACGACAGACTTACGGCCGTAAGTTCCTTAGTTACGGCGTAACTCGCCTTAAATCAAAACACCCGCCGGCAATTTTACGGCCAGCACCGCACACCTTACGGCCGTAACTCGGATGATACGGCCGTATCCGGCCAACCTTACGGGCGTAACCCGCCTTCGTCAAAAATGGCCGGACATCCTTCCTGCAGCGTACGGCCATATCCGGCCAAGCCTTACGGCCGTACCTGCCTCGACTTACGGCCGTATGCCGCAACCCTTACGGCCGCAAGTCACCGTGGTCGGCAACACCCGAAATTTACGAACACCACTTACGGCCGTATCTCACCTTCCTTACGTCCGTAACTCACCTTCGGCCAAAATGCCTGGGCAGCCTGCTGGACCACTTACGGCCGTAACCGGCCAGCCTTACGGCCGTACCCGCTGACTTACGGCCGTATCCCAGAACCTTACGGCCGTAACTCGATACTGGCCAAGGTGAATCAATCCGGTAATTCCGATTCCTTTCTACGACTGATGAATGATCCGACATATCATACGAATGTGAAAGTGAACAAGTCTAACACGAGCCAAAGATGATACTCTCAGTACAAGGCTATCAATCACAATGAAAATGATAATACTCCCGTCTCGATCTAAAAACGGAGATAAAATGACGATCGGTAACTAATATACGATTACAACATGCCAACATTGAACGCAAATGAGTGATTCATGAATGATGAGTGATTATTAATGAGTGAGAATTACTGAGTGACAATTACAGACTGATAATTACTGAATGAAAATGAATGAATTACAACCGGGTATTACAGCAGCTCTAGTGGTTGTTTTCCCACCCTCCTGGATCCTGAACATAAAACAAATGTCCACCCCTTAAGGGGTTAACACAACGATGCTAGTACAAATACGATAATTATATAACAATAATTTATTCAGCAATCCTTGAATAATAACGTTAATAATATCAACAAGAATCACAACAAGTCTCTCCAACGAGAAAAAGTAATAGTGCACAACACATCATATAAATCTCAACATACTCGTGGTATTCCAACGATCCAGCGCACACAACTATAGATTCCCATGATGATCATGTCAGACCAACGCATGGTGGAAATATCTATCCAACGATCCAGCGCACATATCTATAGATTCCCATAATGATCCCACCGGACCAACGCTTAGTGGACAAAACAATCACAACACATATGTACGACACACAACAACATAACCGACAACAATACGAATAAATATAATTAAGGTACTTGCCTTAGAAAGGTGGCAAGAAATATATACTTCAATGATTTCAACAAACTCGAAGGCCGCCTCCTTCGATCAACTCTTCGCACCGCTTGAACCTTTAAACAATAGGAAAATAATGACAACTCAACTTTTGTAACAATTTTAACGGACGAACATCTAACATATACTACAGTCGGGTTATCACTCTAAGTTAGCCGGTTCATGGATCAACCCATTCGACGAACGCTCGGTCGAACTAATGACATACTTCATGCGAATCAAATGACCATAACGGAGATGAAAGTCGACGTCTACGAGTTCAAGGATATTCAGATCATCATAAATTCACACTTCAATCCCTGATTATCCATTCCAATACTTGGTTCGGTTATTTAACACATTTCGACCGAATTCTAGATTAATTCATCCCGACAATTTCGTTCTTCCACATGCAATCCTTCTTGCCAAAGTTTTGTAAGTTCATAACAATTGTTACCCATCAACACACTTCGTTCCAATCATCAACATGAAGATCATCATGTCCAGAAATCATTACAAGTCATGAATTACGTTTGAAGAACACCTCATACTACACATGGATTATTTTCAGTGATGACCCTAAGAATTCATCTTTTTGAATATCCCCATTCTAGGAGATGATATTAACATATATTGATATACAAGTGATTCAGAATCGACATCCAAAATGTGCAAAAAATCTCAGAAACTATATTCTAGGTTCAACTCAATAAGGCTCGGTATAATTTTCTTACTCAAAGAAGTTTTAGCATGATTACCTCAGATTTTCTAAGGTATGGTGTTCAACTTAATAAGTTATCAATAACATTAATAGTTCCAGGAGAAATGCTCATAATCTGAATAAGAACACGAATTCTAAGCTCGGGCAGCATTACATACCTTATACGAAAAGAAAAGATGAAAACACTTGATGAACTCAACGTCGAACGTTCGAACACCAATCCCCAAAGCTCCTTACCTTCAATGAGTATAATCAAAGGTTGATATGAAGGTTTAAGGTCGAGAGGGTAACTCTCTAAGTCTTGGAAATCGGGCATAGGGCAAAGTGTAATCTAAGAATGAAATCAGGTACTGTCCTATTTATAGAAAATGACTATTAGCGCGCGCTATTGCTCCTTTTAGCGTGTGCTAATGGGCTCCCATCCCACTGCCTCTTTCTGTCCTTGGCCTTACGTACGCTAAATAGCCTTTACGTACGCTAAATACAACAGTTAGCATACACTACTGACCTCACTGTACTAGACTTAGCGTGCGCTAGCATTTCTCTCATAGCGTGCGCTAAGCACCGTTGACTCAACTTTTCCAAAAGCCGTCCAGGTTCATTCCAACATATCCTTATCCAAGATCCATGATCCAATCTCACCTACCAAACTATCTCAGTCATGCTGACCATACCTAGCGTGCGCTAAGCCTCAACTTTAGCGTGCGCTAGTTCACATATTTAGCATGCGCTATACTTCAATGTTAGCGTGCGCTAAATATACATAAATACATGTATGAATCTAAATATACGAAATCATACACTCAACAATACTGGGTTATGAGATATAGAGAATTATACTCAGATCAATAATACAACATATGCAATGTCACAATGTTCAAGTACAGATAAAATACACATCAGATATTCGGGTATTACATACTCTCCCTCTAAAAAGAAGTTTCGTCCCGAAACTTAAGATAAAAATAATTTCGGATATCTAGCCTTCATACAATCCTCCATCTCCCAAGTGGCTTCTTCGACTCCGTATCACGACCATTGAACTTTAACAAAGGATATTGGTTTATTTCTCAATTGCTTGACCCGACTCTCGAGTATCTTGATTGGTTTCTATGCGAACGTGCCATCCTTAGCGACTTCGATTTCACCGAAATCAATGACATGACAGGGATCTGATATGTACTTCCGTAACTGGGATACGTGAAACACATTATGAACATGACTCAGCGATGGCGGCAAGGCCAACCTATACGCCAATTCCCCAACTCTTTCAATAATCTCGAATGATCCAATATATCTCGGACTCAGCTTTCCTTTCCTCCCGAAACGAAAAATCCCCCGAGTAGGAGAAACCTTTAGAAGTACGTGATCTCCAATCTCAAATTCTAATAGGCGGCGGCGTACGTCTGTATAAGTCTTTTATCGACTTTGGGCAGTCAGTAGCCTTTCACGAATCAGAGCTACCTTCTCTTGAGTCTGTACTATCAACTCCGGTTCCATCCCGATCAAGTCATACGAATCATCCCAACACAGAGGTGATCTGCATCTTCTCCCGTATAACGCTTCGAAAGGTGCCATCTTAATGGAAGCATGCCAACTATTGTTATAAGTGAATTCTATCAACAACATATGAACTTCCCAATCAGTTGACCAATCTAAGGCACAAGCTCTCAGCATATCTTCTACTGTCTGAATAGTCCTCTCGGACTGTCCGTCAGTCTGAGGATGATAAACTGTGCTAAAGTTCAGCTCGGTTCCCAAAGCTCTATGAACCGCCTTCCAAAAGTGTGACACGAACCGACCATCTCGATCTTAAATAATGGTCCTCGACGTACCATACAATCGGACTATCTCCGTAATAAACACTCGTGCAAACTTCTCTGGTCCCCAAGTATCCTTAATGCCTAGAAAATGAGCCGGCTTGGTTAGACGATCAACTATCACCCAAATCATATTCATCCTGTTCTGGTCCTTGGCATATTAGTGATAAAGTCCATCGATATATCTTCATACTTCCATTCAGGGATCGGCAGTGGCTTCAACATTCTGGCAGGTCGCTGATGTTCAATCTTAACATGTTGACAAGTTAGACACTTTGAGATGTATTCCGCTACGTCCTTCTTCATATTTCCCCACCAGAAATTTTGCTTTAGATCCTTATATATCTTACTGGTGCCCGAGTGAATAGAATAGGGCACACTGTGAGCTTCCTTCATGATTGTCTATCTCAAAATATCTATATAGGGAACACAAAGTCGACTTTGGAATCTCAGAACTCCATCTTCATATATTACAAATCCTGGGGCCTTTCCCTTGCTCACTTCATCACGTAATCGAATCATCGGAGGATCATCTAATTGCTTAGATTTGATCTCTTAGGTTAGCCATGAAGTTAATTCCATCACACACAGTTGTCCTTGGACTCTTTGCAACCATACTTCAATTCCTTCACGAATCAATTCTCGTTGAATGCTGGACTGTGATGTGAGCGTTTCCAGCATCCTAATAGAAATGGGTTTGCGGCTCAGTGCGTCAACAACTATGTTCGCTTTATCTGGGTGATAAAGGATTTCCAAATCATAGTACTTAATCAATTCCAGCCATCTTCTTTGTCGCATGTTCAACTCTTTCTGACTGAAGATGTATTTGAGGCTCTTATGATCTGTGAAGATCTGACAGTGAGTCCTCAACAAATAATGTCTCCATATCTTCAAGGCAAAAACCACAACTGCCAGTTCCAAATCGTGCATTGGATAATTTACTTCATATGGATTCAACTATCGTGAAGCATAGGCGATCACCTTCTCATTCTGCATCAGTACACACCCGAGACCTTGATTTGAAGCGTCACTGTAAACTATAAATCCTTTAATTCCCTGTGGTAGTGCTAAAATTGGTGCCGCCGTCAATCTCTTCTTCAATTCATCAAAACTAGCCTGACACATATCGTTCCATTCAAACTTTTAGGTTTTCTGTAGTAATCGAGTAAGTGGAAGGGTAATTTTAGAAAATCTTTCCATGAACCGACGATAATACCCTGTTGTTACCCAAAATATTATCCGAAGATAGTATTGCTGGAATGATCGAGTAACCAACAAGTGCGGGAGCACGTCCGTGAGAAATTAAATGACACAAGATTTGCCGGGGTTGTTAATCCCGGGCTTGAATGCTCTCGCGAGATTTTATTAATAAGTATGCTGTTGAGTACAAATATTAATGTTAGAATCTATCACAAAGAGTGTAAAGATTTCTAGTTTTCTAAGCTGTGGAGCGTATAGACTGCCGGAAGAATCAGATATGGAGTTCTGTGAATTCTTGCTATGGGTGTTCTGTGTAGGAGAATGTCTTTCTCTTTTTCTCTCTTGTATTCTGTATTTTCGAAGCCCTTATTCTGTGTTATGGACCTCCTATTTATAGCAGACAAAGTTCCTGGGGGCCCTCCCGCGATCGCAGGCGATCGTCGTTATTTATATTATAATAAGACGGCCGATCGTTCCCGTCACGTGGGGCTTTTCCCTTAAAGTCCGCGGTTGTTACTGACATCCGGTATGCAGTCGGCGACGGGAACTCGCATGCGTCTGAGTCCGCTCACCCACCTTTTCGCGGCCTGTTGGTAGGTGAGGTAGGTGACAGACTGTGATCACAGGTCTTGTCTGTCAGCACCTTTTGCAGGTCTGCGGCCCTGTTGGTAGGTGAGGTAGGTGACAGGCTGTGGGCACAGATCTTGTCTGTCAGCACCTTTTGAGATCTGCACGTGGGTCCCAGCCCGAGATTTGGGCTTTGATGACTTTTGACGGATGTTGGATTAATACGTGGCACGAGACGATCGCCAATCAGCAAAAGACGATCGCCAGTCAACAAAAGACGATCGCCGTGGGCGCTGACTTCTGGGTGTTTGCCCAGAGTATATTTCTTATGGTAGACTCCCCGACTGCTATGATGATCACCTTCGAGGCGTGTTTAATCGCCGCACAACAATTGCCCCCAGCCCGGCTCGGTGTTGAAAACACGGGGTGAGGTGGCACTGTTTCGCGATCGCCAATGTTTTAGACGACCGGGCGATTTGATTTCAAATTTGGACGATCTCCTTTTGCGCTGGGAGCGGCGGGAAAAGAAAGGCGGGCTCTCGAAACAATGCAAGGACACGCGTCGCGTTTCTATTGAGGGAGCCCGACGGTTCGTCTGACTTTGTCGTTTGGCGTGCCCTATAAAAGACGTGTACGCGGGATTCGAGGGCCGCATCTATTGCGTTCCCCAGCTGTCGGTTGTATCCCAGCCCTCGGACTTTCGCCTATTTGCACAGAGACCCCCGCCTCCATCTATAAAAGGGGCTAGAGCTACTCCATTTTCATTTTTCACGCGTCCTTGCCTTCCTGCTGAAACTCTGCAGAAATTTCCGAAGCTTGCGGTGCCGACCGTCTTCCTTTCTTTAGGTAAGAAACCCAATTTCTCTTTCTCCCTTAATTTTTAAGAATATGTCGGGAGGATCTAAGACTTTCGAGGCCGGAAGCACTTCTGCCACCGCGGCTTCGCCGGACCGGGAGGGAATTCCTGTGGGAATCCCTGTGGAAACGGCCGTAGAGGCTATCTGTTCGGGGATTGCACCCGCAGAGCTTGAGGAGCTTTTCAACGAGGCCGTTGTGGCGGGATCTGCGGCGGCGGAGGAGCGAGATGCGTCGCCGGTGGAAGAAGACGAACTGATGCGTTTGTCTTGGGAAAAAGATAGCGTCTTCGGCCCCGTCTATACGGCTTTCGCTAAACTTATGGAGGGGATTGTTGGGCCCTGTCCGGAGTTTGATTTCGAGGCTTACTCCGCCGCTCATCCCTACGAACACGTGAAGCGGAAAGAGTTCCGGGCTGCTGACCCGTCTCAATGGACTCTTGGTCAGATTCGGAGTTCGGCGACCTGGAAGGACATGACCCGCTGGAGGGTCAAATACCATATCCCCTCTGATGTGTCATTGCACGTGCCCTCCGAGAACGAACGTGCTGACTAGCCTCCCGAGGGTATGGTCGCCATCAACGAAATGACCCTGGCTGCCGGACTGCGGTTTCCCTTGCCGTTCGCCGTCTCGTATCTGCTGATCGCCTGGAATTTGGCGCCCCTTCAGTTGACGCAGAATGCCTGGCTGCAGATTATCAGCACATTGACATTGTTTGGCGGTCACAGGCTGTTTCGCTTGCCTTCTGCGCTGGAGATGAATTATCTTTTTAAGCTGACTGTGCAGAAGGGATCGATCGGCGGTTACCATATCCAAGGTCGCCTGGGTAGGGTGGTCATTGGGGTGCCAAACAAGGCTCGGGACGACCTGACCAAGTGGTGCTGGGTTGGTGGTGCATGGAGGTCGGCATCGAGCGAATCGCCGGAGGAGGAGTTGGATATCCCCACCAATTTTCGGGAGAGGAATCCAAGTAAGGGTTTCCACTCTCCCTTTATTTGGATACTCCTTGGACTGATCTAATTTATTTCCCTTTTTGCAGGATCCCTTGTTCCATCGATCGACGATCTCCCCTTTGATTTCTCGATCGTCTGGGAGCGGATTCGCGCATTGCCGGATTCCTATAAAGACGTTCAATCAGTCAGCCACGAATCCCATCGGTTGGGAGCTCGACTGTTTCGCTTCCCTCTCCACTTGAAGGCCCCTGGTATGACTTTTCCTCTACTCTCTTCTGCGTGGCGATCGTCTCCAAGAGGTCGCCATGTCTCCAAAAGTAAGTGTCTAACTTGTTTGAGTTTCTTCTTTGGCAGAGATTCATTTTCCCCGTTTCGCCGAGCCACCGCAGGAGATCGCCATATCTAATCCCGGTTTTATCGGTCGCCTTCATCTGGGAAAGAAAACGGGTCGCGTTGCTGCGACGTCGTCTCGCCCTGCCCCTGTGATGAGGCCCACTGCGGTGCCGGTCGCCGAACCGGAATCTCAAGGTGAGGAACAACTTCAGCGCAACCGCAAGAGGCGGAGGCCGGAGGGGTCCCTTCCGTCGGCTGAGGCGGATTTAGCTGTTTTGGAGCCACCGATCGCCGCTCCCCCTGTTTCTTTCGTTCCGATGGCGGGGGGGGGTCTGGTCCCAGGCCATCGGCATCCAGCTCCAGGACACCTGCCGGCTACTTGAAAAGGACGGCGATCGCTGAAGCCGAGACTTTTCGGGGAAAGCCCTATTTCGGCCGTGATCCAGAGCTGGTCAACAGGTGAGATTGGTTTGAACTTTCCGAGTTAGGCATTCTGAGTAAGGTATAGGCTAAGTCGTTGGTTTCTTTGGTTTGTGCTGCAGGGTTCGTCTCGCCGATCCGGACGTCTCTCCCATGGTGCTGGACTTTTTGTCGAGCAAGGCTCCGCAAACATCTCTCGACGTCCCAACTTACATCCAGCAGGCTATCTCCTCTCTGCCCAAGGCCTGGAGGACCGATCTTGATGCGATCACTCGTCGTCGATCTGGAGATGCCATGCAGGCGACCCTTGCCCTGGCTCTCCAGACGGCGACGATGGCCGTCCAAGCCGTTAAGGATTTTGAGGGGCGACCCTCCACTGCTCGTCTCCATAGCGACCTCGAGGCCGCCCGGAACAAAAATATTGAGGCTGCCAACCGGATCCAGTCTATGGAGAAGGAGTATGAGGAGACGGCCAAGAGGGTTAAACAAGATGTTGACCGATTGAAGCAGGAGCTGAGCCGCTCTAAGGAGGCTGCCGACCGGTCCCGTGATAAGGAGAAGGAAACCCGCCAGAAGTACGCGGCTTCGCAGGAGGAGGCGGCCGGGCTGAAGGCGATGGTGGATCGGCTCAGCGGTGAGCTGGATGCGGCGAAGAAGGAGCTAGAGACGGCCAAGGGTGAGAATGCCGCCAAGGTGGTCGAGCTGGCGGAGGCTGAGAAGACGGCCGTGGAGTTGAAGGGGCAACTGAAGGCGATCGAGACCGATCCCTACCAAAATGTGGCGCTCGCCGGCGAGTTCGCCTATTACTTGGCCTATGCTGACGCTGTTCGAGCCGCTAAAAAGGCAGGGATCGAGATCAGTCCCTTTATGGAGAGCTTCAAATCTTATGCCCTCGAGAATCCTCTGCACCCGGAGTTCTCCTTGCCGATCCTTGACTTAGTCGACTTCGGGATCGACTTGAGTTGGTATACTGGTAAACTCATTCATCCCGAGGCCGATGGGGGGGCCCAAGCCGATCCGCAACCTGAGGGCGATGGCCAGCCGGCGGGGCCTTGAGAGACATTTTGTTTTCCTCTGTAACTTGTACTTTTTGTTTTCCTTTTGTAGTGCCTTCGGGCCCCGTAATGTACGAAACTTGCATTATGAATAAAATGTTCTTCTATTCATACGATCACCTTTGAATGTTTGCGTGCAATTTTTACAAGTACGTGTATGATTGCTTTCGACGTTTTGTTCATCCGATCGATTGTCTGAGTGTTGAAAGCATTGATATGTTTAGAATCGGAATTCTTACTTGTAATTTTTGTCGGACGACTCCGATCGTCCTGCGTGTGTTTGAGCAAATGTTTTTGAGTGAAACCGATCGTGCGTGGTTCCTTTTGTTCGATCGTATTTGGGATTAGCTCGACCCATCTCTGCCCCCTTGTTTTTGTTTACTTATTGTAAGTAAGGAAACAAAAACTAGGTTGTCCGGCGGGCTATCTTCTGTTTTGTCGGTTCTGAAGAATTATGTACGGTTGGGGTGTTCGATGGACCGACCTCCCTTATCGTGTCTTTGTGTGCGAGGGATGTTGTGTATTCCGCGACTCACTTTTTGTGAGGGTCCTCCGTTAGGCTACGCCTGCCTTGTGTTAAAACGAAAGGTGGGCGATCTTGGTCTGGAGGAGTCCTTGCGCGGGGCGTCGTCGGTTTATTCGACTCCACGTCCGCGGCTTGTCAGCTCTGCTTCCACCTCGGCCCGCCATGAAGATGGCGACCCTCGACGGTGTACGTTGAGATGGGGGTAGTGGCACGTTGCATTGTCCGGGTTCACCATGTTAGATGATGAACCATTGAGGGAGGGCGATCGTGTCCACTGATAAGTTTTTGGAGGGTCCTTCGGCTACGCCGGCCTCGTATTTAAACGAAGGGCGGGCGATCTAAGCCCAAAGGAACATTGCATTGGCGAAGCTGTCGGTTCCATCGACCTCCAGGGCCATGGCTATATTGTTTCCTACCTCGGATTGTCATTCTTGAACGACGATCCTCGACGGTATGTAATATGCTAGTGGGGCGATCGCCAGAATAGATGGGATAGAGAACAAAAATATTTCATTATATTCTTTGTACATTTGGCAGTTGAAAATGAATACAAAGTTATCATTGATAGTATTTCTTCAGATGTACGGCGTTCCAGGGATATCGGTCCGGAGTACCGTCAGGGTGTTCCAGCTCGTAGGCTCCCTTAGTTAGCCATTTCGATATCCTGAAGGGGCCTTCCCAACTTGGTCCAAAGACACCTGTGTGGGTTTGGATCTTCTTGAGGACGAGATCGCCCACTTGAAACCTCCTTTCCCTGACCTTCGAATTGAAGAATTTTTCGGATCTCCTTTTGTGGATAGTGTTCTTCATTTCCGAGGTCAGTCGTTCTTCGAGCATGTCGAGGTCGATCCGCCGGGCCACATCATTATCGATCGTCATCTCTTGCTCGGTTCGATGGCTGAGGACGGCGATCTCCGAGGGAATCACCGCTTCTGTTCCGAAGGCGAGGGCGAATGGGGGGGTTTCGCCCGTTGAATTGCGGGTCGTTGTTCGGTAAGACCACAAAACTTCTGGGAGCTCGCTCGCCCATCATCCTAGCCTGGATTCGAGTCGCGCTTTAATTGTGTGTTTGAGGATCTTGTTCACTGCCTCTACCTGCCCGTTCATCTGAGGGTGATAGGGAGCCGAGAACAACCTTTTGATTCCCCACTTCTCACAGAATTACATGACTTCTAAGCCGTCGAACTGCTTTCCATTGTCGGAGATGATGGTCTGGGGTAGACCGAACCGGCATATGATGTTTCTCCAGATAAACTTGATCACTTGCTCTTGGCCGATCTTGTTTAGCGGTTCGGCCTCTGCCCATTTGGTGAAATAGTCGACCCCTACGATGGCGAACTTACAGCCTCCTGGAGCCGTCGGTAAGGGACCTATAAGGTCGATGCCCCATTGCGCGAATGGCCATGGGCTGTACATTGAGGTGAGATGCTCGGGGGAGAGTTTAATACTTGGTCCCATTACTTGACACCTATGACACGACCTGGCATAGGCGATCGCATCCTTCTGAAGTGATGGCCAGAAAAAACCTTGCCTGGTTGTCTTATGGATGAGAGCTCGTCCGCCAGTGTGGTTTCCACAGATTGCGTCGTGGATCTCGGCTAAAACGAGCTGTCCTTCCTCCGGTGTAATACACTTGAGGAGGGGAAGGCTGAAAGCTCGCTTGTAAAGCCGATCGTCCAATAGGGTGTATTTGGTCGCTCGGAGCTGGAGTTGGCGAGCTTTGATACGGTCGTCAGGGACCGTCCTGTCCTTCAAGTATTTGATGAACGGAGTCATCCAGCTCTCTTCGGCAACGGCAACTGTGGCAACTAGGTTTCTTTCGATTGCCGGCCTTGCTGACTTTGTAATTTGGATATTAGAGAAATCGGCTGCCCCATCCGACGACGCTAGCTTGGATAGGGCATCGGCCTGAGAGTTGTGCTCTCTCGGAACTTGTTCGATTTGTACTTCTTCAAATTTCGTGCACATTTCGGCGACCAGCTCTTGGTATTTGATCATCTGTTCGCCGCGTGCCTCATATTCTCCCTTGACTTGGTTTACGACCAAGAGGGAGTCCATGAAGATATGGAGGCGACGAACATCCAGGGCGAGGGCTAAATCGAGCCTGCCTACCAAGGCTTCGTATTCGGCTTCATTGTTGGTCGCTCAAAAACCGAATCGCACGGCATTTGTGAAGCTTTGTCCGTTGGGGCTAATGAGGACAATCCCTGCCCCTGCTCGCGAGTTGGTCGCCGAACCATCAACGTACAGCTTCCAGGCAGGGCGACCGACCTGGGTCGGACTGTGAGGGAATGTTAACTCCACCACGAAGTCCGCCAGAGCTTGGCCCTTGATCGCCGTGCGAGGAGCGTATGTGATGCCGTATTGGGCGATCTCTAGTGACCATTTGAGGAGTCGCCCGTTGGTGTCCGGTCGATGTAGAACTTGCCTTAGAGGGAGAGTTGTCAGAACCTCCACTTGATGCTCGAAAAAATAGGCTCTTAGCTTACGGACACTCATGATTAGAGCGTAGGCGATCTTCTCCAAAGGTGTATAGCGTGTTTCAGCATCGTGGAGCACTTGACTAACATAGTAGATCGGCAAATGGACTAGTCCCTCCGCTCGCACCAAGACCGCACTCAGCGCGACCTCCGAGGCCGCTAGGTAAAGGAATAATTTCTCACCGGGGATCGGCTTTGCCAGGATCTGGGGGTTGGATAAATATTCCTTTATTTTGGCGAAAGCTATCTGACTCTCCTTCGTCCATGCGAACTTCTTGTTCTTGATGGTCGCGAAGAAAGGCTTGCTTTTATCGCCGAGCCGAGATATGAAGCGGTTGAGGGCGGCCAGACAACCTGTGAGGCGTTGTACCTGCTTGACGTTCCGAGGTTCCTGCATGTCAAGGATCGCCAGTATTTTGGTGGGATTCGCCTCGATCCCCCTCTGGCTCACAATGTGCCCCAGGAATTTCCCGGAGCCCACCCCGAAGTTGCATTTCTTGGGGTTTAGCTTCATGTTAGAATTTTTTGAGGATGGCGAACGTCTCGGCGAGATCATTGAGGTGATCTTCCTTCTTGAGGCTTTTGACCACGATGTCGTCGATGTAGACCTCCACGGTTTTTCCGATCTGATTAGCGAACATCCTGTTGACCAGTCGCTGGTAGGTTGCCCCTGCATTCTTCAAGCCGAACGGCATTCGAACCAAAAAGTAGATGTCTTTTTCCGTGTGGAAAGATGTGTGTTTTATGTCTTTCTCCGCCATTGGGATTTGATGATATCCGGCGAAGGCATCCATAAATGACATCATTTTGTAGCCTGCAGTACTATCGACCAAGTGATCAATATGAGGCATCGGAAAGTGATCTTTCGGACAAGCCGCGTTAAGGTCGGTGAAGTCGATGCATAACCTCCAGGAACCAGTTGGCTTCTTGACGAGTACCGCGTTGGCGACCCATTGTGGGTCGTCTGTAGCTACCCCGATTAATTTGTTGTCGAGTAACTTTTGGACTTTTATGTCGAGCGCCACGTATTTTTCGGGACCGAATTTCCTACGTTTTTGGTGAATAGGTTTCATCGCCGGGTCGATCTTTAGATAGTGGCAAGCGTGCTCGGGACTTATGCCAACCATATCTTGATGCGACCAGGCGAAGACTCCGATGTTCTTACGTAGCAAATTGATCAGATCTCCTTTTAGTGCGCGGTCGATGCTAGCACCGATCTGTACTTCCCGTTCTGGACGATCAGGATCTATCGTTATACTCTCCAACTCTTCGACGGGAATGGTCGCTTCTTGCTTGGAACGATTTCCGGACTCGATCCTTGGATCGACGTCGAGGCTCGGCTCGAAACCGATCCTTGGCTCGATGTCGTCCGTTAACCGATCCGAGATGGCGTCCTCTGAGTTGGGTTGATACGATGTGTTTGGTTCGTCGATCTCCATGGGTCGATCGTCGATCGTTTCAACGTTACACATATCGGGGGAAGTATTGAAAACAGTAACGACATAGGAATAATTCAAACATCTTTTTGCCATTAGCTGATCCCCCTTTACAGTACCGACCGTCCCATCGGCAGTGGGGAATTTGATACAATAAAAGAAAGACGAAGCGACCGCCTCAAAGGTTTCTAAGAATGGGCGACCTAGGAACCCATTATAGATGCTGGGTCTATCTATGATTACAAAATTTAGGTTCCTAGTAATCCTAACCTTGGGATCGTAAAAGCATATCAGCTCGACGGAGAGCTTGATCCTCCCGTAGGCTTGGACTGTGCTGTCGCCGAATCCTTGGAGCACGGTGTCGAATGGCTTGATGAATTTGGTTAAGTTTCCGAGCTGGTCCAGAGCAGATTTGAATATGATATTGCAGAAGCTCCCGTTGTCAACCAGTACGCGGTCGACCGCCTTCCCAAGGATACAAGCAGAGATCACCAATGCATCCTCTTTGGGGCATTGTACTCCCTCCCTGTCCTTGTTGGAGAAGATGATGAGCGCGTCTCTAGAGATGGTCGGCTCTGGAGGTACCACGATATGGACCCCGGCGAATGCCCTTAGTTCGGCCTTCCGCTTCCTGTTTGACGCGGTGGAAACCGGGGAGAGGCCCCCGAGGTTCCCACCTCCTGCTTGAAGCATATTAATCCGACCGCCAGGGTTGATTGGAGGAATAGATTCATCTGAATGCTCTGGCTCGTGCTCGATCCTGGCGACCGGATTGGGAGGCGTCCTTTTGTTTTGTCGGCGCTCGCGCCCTCCGGTCCTCTCTGTTCGAGGTTCTGGCTTGGTGACCAAGTTGTCTAATTTGCCTTCTTCGAACAGTCGCCAGAGTTGCCTGAGGAGGTCGCGGCATTGGCTGGTGTTGTGGCCGGGACTTTTGTGGTAGGCACAGAATTTGCTACGGTCTAGATGACCGTGGTCCCTTATTGGCTTTGGTTTGGAAAGCCACTCGCACCCCTTAATTGCGTTGAAGATGTGGGCTGGAGATAAGTTGAGGTTGTGGAGGAGATGAACCTCTACATCCCCGAAGGCTTTGAATTCGCCAGGCGGCTTTGCGACCGCCTTTCTGGGCTTGGCGACCGCCTTCTTCTGGACATGGGATAGCGTATTCCCCTCTCCGGTGGGTTCCTCATCTAAGCGGAGGGAGAGCATCCTCTGCCTGGCCAGGAAATCGGCGGCTCTGATGCGGAAGACCGAGTAGGTTGGGGGGATATCCTTTGTGAGATGCCTGAACATGGGTGAGTGGCCGTAGAATCCCCCCAGGACTGAATAGAGGGCGAGCTCGTCGCTAATGGGCTCGCCGGTGAGGACTATCTCGTCAACCCGGTCGATGTAATCTTCATCTGGCTCGTCCTTCCCCTGCTTGATTTTCATCATGCGGTGGGGGCCTTCAGGGCGAGCGACTTTGGCGGCGAAGTACGACGTAAAGTCGTTCGCCAACTTCTCGAAGCAATTGATTGAGCGAGGTGGCAGTGAGATGTACCACCTGTGGGCGAGGTCGCCCAGAGTTAGCGGGAACATTCGACACTTCGTCGCATCTGATGCTCCACATCCGGTCATGTAGATCCGGAATTTGCTCAAGTGGGTCTCCGGATCCGATCTTCCCTCATATAGAGGTGTCTGTGGGGGAGCGATCGTTGGTTGAACCGGGGCGAGCTCGATCTGGACCGCGAGTGGTTCACTTGGTCCAGAGATCGATCTCCGGCGCCGCCATGTTGTCTAGTAGCGCCTTCATTTCGTCGAGCTGGCGCTGCATTGCGGCCATCGCCGTGGCCTGACTGCTCACTGATTGGCTACCGGAGCGCGAGCCGAGGCGATCATGTACCGATCCCCTGCCCCCATGGTGGATGACGAGTTCTCTGCCCGCGGATTCATTTCTTGGGCGAGTGGGGGCCTGTCGACCGGCCTGTCTTCTGGGAGTCGGATATGCCGAACTCCTGGTGATGGATTCGGACTCCGATGCCTCCCGACTCGGGCCCGACTGCCCGGGTCGCCACGAGGGATCACTCCCTAGGCGGCTGAAGACGGAGTGTCCCGCCTTACGAGAGCCTTTGCCTGCGGCTCAGGGTTTTCTGTTGATTTCTCAACATATATCCCTTTGAGCTTCCGCTTGCCAGCTCGGCGGATGGTTGACGGAGTGATGGTGGGCGAGTCGCATGCAATCCGTCGCTCCCTGAGGACGGCTATGGCCTCCTCAATCTGTTCCGCGGTCTGTAACTGATCGAGTGAGAGACTAGGGCCGTCCCTTGGGGGCGGGAGTGAGGACCTAGCGTCGCAGCGGTCACCCTCCGCCGTGGGTTGGGATTCTGTCCGGGTTGGAATGATATTTCCGGCAGATCTCAGGGTGGCTCTCTTGGAAGTTGTTGCAGACGTCATTTTTCTGAAGATTTATTTCTTTTGAAGAACAGTGAGTGTTTCTTCAAGTGTGTGTCCGGAGAACAATGAGTGTTCTTCGAGACCGTCGGAATAAAAGTGAAGGTAGGGGCCCTTCTTCTAGCCCCAATTGTTCTTACCCAAAATATTATCCGAAGATAGTATTGCTGGAATGATCGAGTAACCAACAAGTGCGGGAGCACGTATGTGAGAAATTAAATGACACAAGATTTTTCGGGGTTGTTAATCCCGGGCTTGAATGCTCTCGCGATATTTTATTAATAAGTATACTGTTGAGTACAAATATTAATGTTAGAATCTATCACAAAGAGTGTAAAGATTTCTAGTTTTCTAAGCTGTGGAGCATATAGAATGCCGGAAGAATCAGATATGGAGTTTTGTGAATTCTTGCTATGGGTGTTCTGTGTAGGAGAATGTCTTTCTCTATTTCTCTCTTGTATTCTATATTTTCGAAGCCCTTATTCTGTGTTATGGACCTCCTATTTATAGCAGACAAAGTTCCTGGGGGCCCTCCCGCGATCGCAGGCGATCGTCGTTATTTATATAATAATAAGACGGACGATCGTTCGCGTCACGTGGGGCTTTTCCCTTAAAGTCCGCAATTGTTACTGACATCCGGCCGTACGGTCTGACGGGGAACTCGTATGCGTCCTGAGTCGCTGTCACCCACCTTTTCGGCGGCCCTGTTGGTAGGTGAGGTAGGTGACAGACTGTGATCACAGGTCTTGTCTGTCAGCACCTTTTGCAGGTCTGCGGCCCTGTTGGTAGGTGAGGTAGGTGACAGGCTGTGGGCACAGATCTTGTCTGTCAGCACCTTTTGAGATCTGCACGTGGGTCCCAGCCCGAGATTTGGGCTTTGATGACTTTTGACGGATGTTGGATTAATACGTGGCACGAGACGATCGCCAATCAGCAAAAGACGATCGCCAGTCAACAAAAGACGATCGCCGTGGGCGCCGACTTCTGGGTATTTGCCTAGAGTATATTTCTTATGGTAGACTCCCCGACTGCTATGACGATCGCCTTCGAGGCGTGTTTAATCGCCGCACAACATACCCAGCAAGTCCCAAGAAACTTCTGCCTTCTTTTACATTCTTAGGCGACTTCTAATCCAAAATTACTTCGACTTTTTGGGGATCTACTCGGACTCCTTCCGCTGATACTACGTGACCAAGGAACATCACTTCCTTTAGCCATAATTCACACTTAGAAAGTTTTTCATATAAATGTTCGCTTCTCAAGAGGTTCAAAACAATCCGTAAATACTGTGTTGGAATATTTATTCCACATATTAATAAATAGTGTTTTGACGATTAAGTTGCTAAACAAAGCAAAACAATATCGAGGCGAAGCAAAACATTGAAGCAGATGAAGACGCAAAAAGCTAGACAAAATACAAAGCTAGCGCACGCTAGACATATAAATTAGCGCACGCTAACGAGTCCCGGCTGCAGATCAGACGAGTTTGAAGTAACCTGAAGTGAAGTCACCTGATGAGGATAGCGCACGCTACACCATGTTTACTAACGCACGCTATCGAGTCCATATTACCGTTGTGAAGGGATTCAAACACAGAATGACGTATGTAGTGAAGTCAGCTTAGCGCACGCAACAAGTGATATTTAGCGCACGCTAAATATAAGTTTGAATCAAGTCAATCAATCCATTGGGGAGAATCTGCTGCAAGTCAAAAAGTATAAACGGATATATGACGCATGTAATGATGCAAGATTAGCGCATGCTATGGAAGAAGTATTAGCGCACGCTAACAGTCAGAGACAGTAGCCACTGGACTAAAACTGGAAGATGCTAACGTACGTAACATGCAGTACATAACGAAGTTAAGGCAAATATACACAATAGCGCATGCTAAGGAATAAAGCCTAGCGCACTCTAATAACAACTGGCAGTAACGGCTAGTTTGTGGAAGAAGGCTATAAATACCAAATGAGTTGGTATCAATCCAGACAACAACATTGAGCAATTCATATACACTTGAGATATCATTGTAAACATTATAGTTGTTGTTCTTGAACTTAAATCAGAGTGATTGAATGTTATACACAAAATCATACACGAGTGAGAAAAAGAAAAGATACGATTGGATTCGGTATTATTAGGATCAAGGATCCGACATTGTTAGAATCGCAATCGCTATCTTAGTGAGGTTTATCTAGTACCGATAGAAAAGGAAAACGGTTCTACTCGGGCCGATAGAAGACGAGCTTGTAACGGTAATCCCTCGACTGATAGAAGAGAGGTGCAGAGGTTTTGATCTTTAACCTATTGAACAAGATACATCGAGAGAGGCCGAACCTCTATAAATCCGTGTGTCATTTATTTTCCGCTCTTTATATTTACGCTTCCGCACAAATGGCGCAAATACCGATCTTACTTCAACAATTGGTATCAGAGTGGTACCTCCAATACACGGCTTAACATCCGAGGAGTTGATCCAAACAATTGGTATTTTTGATGGCTCGAACTTTATGACGTGGAAGAAAAAGATGTCGATATTCATCCAAGCATATGTCATCGAGCTTTGGAAGGTGATTTGTCTTGGTCTGAAAATTCCGACGAATTCCAACGGTACGCTTAAAACTTTCGAAGAATATGACAAGTCCGATTGGAAAAATGACCACTACAATTGTAAGGCAACTCAACTTCTTTAGTGGGCCTTAAATCCGGAAGAACACAAACCGGATATCATCGTGTGATAGTGCCAAAGAAATTTGGAAAATACTTGAGGTAACACACGAAGGTACGTCTCAAATCAAGGAGACGAAAACTAACATGCTCCTTCACGAGTACGAATTATTCCAAATGAAGGACGACGAATCCATCACTATAATTCTCGACCGATTTTCGGTCATAACAAATGGATTAGCATGTTTCGGGAAACCACTTTCGAGTAGTGAGAAAGTAAAGAAAATTCTCCGATCACTACCTCGAGAATGAGACGGTACGGTGACGGCAATAATAGAGTCTAAAGATTTAAATACTCTTGATTTTAGTGCTCTCGTTGGTTCTCTTATCAACTACGAGATTGTTCTGAAATCTCGGAATGCTAAACCAAAACCGAAGGTAAGATCAATAGCTATGAAGGCTAAGATGTCGAGAAAGAAAGAAGAAATCCCGGTTGTTGAAAGCGACGAAGAATCGGCATATTATGCCAAAAATATTAATAAGTTCCAACACTTATTAAACCAGAGAAAGAAGGACATCCAAGCGGGCGAATCTAAGAAATTCGACAACACCTGTCGATTATGTGGAAAACCAGGCCACCTTGCGAAGAATTGCCGAGTTAAACCCAGGGAGGTTTTAATTGCAACATGGAGTGACGAAGATATCGAAGATGACGATTTTCTAAATCAAAATAATCTCGCTCTCATGGCCCGGAGTTCATTCGACGATAGCGACATCGAAAGCCAAGTAAGTAATTCCTACGATGAACTTTTTGAAGCATTCGAGTTATTACATACCGACTATCAAAATGCCTTAAGTGAAATCAAATCCCTTAGATCTAAATATAAATCTTTGGAAAATGAAAATTCCAAAATTCTTGAGAAGGGAAAATTTGTTGAGATAGATCATTCAAAATGCGTTGAAAACGATAATATTTTAAAGAATGATCTTGTTAAAGCAAACCGAGCTCAAAAATTTAACGAAGAAATTTTCTCTCGGAAATGAGAAATTTGAAAATATGATCTCGGTTCAAAAATATACTTTGAATAAAGAGGGGCTAGGATTCAAACCATGTTTTAAAAACGAATCCTTAAATTTTAAAATACCCCATTATGAAAAATGTTTAAAAATTGGGCATCACATTTCGAATTGCAAAAGCCCAAGATGGACGATTAAAGTTAATAAAATTTGGGTTCCTAAAGGAACAATTGTTTCAAATATCATCTATGTCTCGAAAGAAAAACCGACTTTCGGTTGGATCCCCAAAAATTAATTTTTGATATCTTACAAAGGGGGAGATAATATTTTTAGGGGGAGATATTCCCTATTATTGCATATTTTTTAAATATTCATGCATTCTTTTTATATACTCAAATTGGTATGTTCTATATTTTTTACACTTTTTGTTGAATACAAAAAGGGGGAGAAGAAATTGAATCAGATAAAAGCGTCATGAAAGACATGACGATAAAAATAAAAAGTGAAAAGGAGGAGTGAGTAATAAAAATCGAAGAAGTCGAAAAGGAGAAGAAAGCATACAAAAAGGGGGATAAATGAAGGAGTTGAAAAATGAAAAACGAAGAAGTCGAAAATGACAGAAAAAAAAGGATTGGAGAAACTAACGAAACGATCAAAGTAGAAAACTTTGAAACGTACATACATATATATATATATATATATATATATATATATATATATATCCAAATTCAAGGGTTGTTTTGTAATCATCAAAAAGAGGGAGATTGTTGGAATATTTATTCCACATATTAATAAATAGTGTTTTGATGATTAAGTTGCTAAACAAAGCAAAACAACATCGAGGCGAAGCAAAACATCGAAGCAGATGAAGATGCAAAAAGCTGGACAAAATACAAAGCTAGCGCACGCCAGACATATAAGTTAGCGCACGCTAACGGGTCCCGGCTGCAGATCAGACGAGTTCGAAGTAACCTGAAGTGAAGTCACCTGATGAGGATAGCGCACGCGACACAGTGTTTACTAATGCACGCTATCGAGTCCATATTACCGTTGTGAAGAGATTCAAGCACAGAATGACATATGCAGTGAAGTCAGCTTAGCGCACGCAACAAGTGATATTTAGCGCACGCTAAATATCAGTTTGAATCAAGTCAATCAATCCGTTGGGGAGAATCTGTTGCAAGTCAAAAAGTATAAATGGATATATGATGCATGCAATGGTGCAAGATTAGCGCACGCTAAGGAAGAAGTATTAGCGCACGCTAACAGTCAGAGACAGTAGCCACTGGACTAAAACTGGAAGATGCTAACATACGTAACTTGCAGTACATAACGAATGTTAAGGCAAATATACGCGATAGCACACGCTAAAGAAGAAAGCTTAGCGCACGCTAATAACAACTGGCAGTAACGGCTAGTTTGTGGAAGAAGGCTATAAATATCAAATGAGTTGGTATCAATCTACACAACAACATTGAGCAATTCATATACACTTGTGATATCATTGTAAACTATAGTTGTTGTTCTTGAGCTTAAATTAGATTGATTGAGTGTTATACACAAAATCATACACGAGTGAGAAAAAGAAAAGATACGATTGGATTCGGTGTTATTAAGATCAAGGATCCGGCTTTGTTAGAATAGCAATCACTATCTTAGTGAGGTTTATGTAGTACCGATAGAAAGCTAGAGTGGTTGATTTCTTATCCAATATAAAAGGAAAACGGTTTTACTCGGACCGATAGAAGACGAGCTTGTAACGGTAATCCCTCGACCGATAGAAGAGAGGTGCAGAGGTTTTTTATCTTTATCCTATTGAAAAAGATACATCGAGAGAGGACGTAGGCACGTTTGGACGAACCTCTATAAATCCGTGTGTCATTTATTTTTCGCTCTTTATATTTACGCTTCCGCACAAACGGCGCAAATACCGATCTTGCTTCAACATACTGTGCATGCTCTTCTGGAATCTTGCAATAGACCAAAATATCATCGATAAACACAACTTTAAATTTGTCCAAGTACTCTATGAACACTCGATTCATCAACTGCATAAACACATCAGGAGTATTAGTGATACCAAACGGCATCACCACAAACTCATAATGCACGTAGCGAGTTCTGAGTGCTGACTTCGGGACATTGGATTCCTTAATCCTCAACAGATGATATCCCGATCTCAAATCAATTTTGGAAAATACTTTCGCTCCTTGCAACTGGTCGAACAAATCATCAATCCGTGGCAACATGTACTTGTTCTTGATTGTCATCTTGTTCAGCTCCCGATAGTCGATACACAATCTAAGCGATCCATATTTCTTTCGAACAAAAAGAACTGGTGCATCACAGGGTGAAACACTTGGCTGAATATAACCTTTGTCCAATAACTCTTCCAGTTTTTTCTTCAATTCATACATCTCGTTAGGTGCCATACGATATGGCGCCTTAGAAATCAGTGTAGCTCCTGGTTCTAGCTCGATGGTAAATTCTACATCTAGCTCGATGGTAAATTCTACATCTCATCAGCAAACATGTCCAGAAATTCACTCACAACAGGAATGGATGAAAGCTCTACTTTTCCATCTTCTTTCTTCATCACGTAACACCAGTATCCAGTACAGCCCTATTTTAGCAGTTTGACGGCTTTCATAGCTTTGATCACTTTTACCGAGCTTCCTGGTCTCCATCCCTCGAATAATAATTCGGAACCATATGCGG
This sequence comes from Orobanche coerulescens, assembly GCA_033398695.1. Taxonomy (NCBI): domain Eukaryota; kingdom Viridiplantae; phylum Streptophyta; class Magnoliopsida; order Lamiales; family Orobanchaceae; genus Orobanche; species Orobanche coerulescens. The sequence goes on from CM065819.1 coordinate 11,690,642, forward strand.
CTATCATCGAGATATTCCTCTTCTGGTAATTCACAATAGCTCCATATCGATTAAGCCAATCATCTTCGAGAATCATATCATCTCCTTGTATCTCTATCACAATCAGATTTGACGGCCACTCTTTGCCTCCAATTGATAAAGGAAAATTTCTAGTTTCTAAGTTCCCCACAATTCTATCCCCACTCGGTAAACCCACAACATAAGGCTCACATTGATGAAAACAAGAAATGTTCAAATGGTTAACATAAGACAATGATATAAACGAGTGTGTAGCCCCTGTATCGAACAAAACATTAACTGGTTGTTAATGGATCTGAATGGTACCTGATGCGACAGCAGCATCCTGATCGTCTGCCCTCCCCATCTCATAAAGGCGTGGAGGAACGGATCCAGCACTCGATGTTCTCTTTCGGTCAAACTATCCTCTGCCTCATCCTCGACCGAAACTCTGGGGTAGCTGGACACTCTGTTGCGTCTGCGGGACACTTACCTCCTTCGGAGCTGGCTATGAAGTACGAGCTCCAACAAACTTAGCGGCATCCTTGCAGAACATCGCATGATGCCCTTCCTATCCTCATTTGTAGCATGTCACTGGAGAATGGAAACAGTCACGCCAAAGGTGTCCTGGGCGACCACAATTAAATAGTTATTGACCACATCTGTCGGTGTTGATACTGATCAGAAGTTCTTTCCACCTTTGGATGGATGCGGGGGCTCTTAAATGAATGTAAGGATGACTGGGCTTTGCGGGGCCCACTACTCATGTGCTCTGCGAAACAACCAGATACATTCTGCTTTTTAGACTCCGAGATCTTTTCCATAGCTACTTATTTCAGTTCATACGCTAGAGCTTTGTCTTGATACTGGCGGAGAGTGGTGCATTCGAAACCTGACATGTACCTCTGTATCTCCGGTTTCATTTTCATATCAAAGTGAATAATCATTTCTGCATCGGTTCTGACCAGATGTCGAACAAATGGCAGCTGCTGATTAAACGTCTTAATCGCCTGAGCCACAGGCACATCCAAAGGCTGCGCAGAGAAAAATTCTCGAACTTTAGATTCCCTTACTGGACGAGGGCAGTACTATGATTCCATCATCAATTTGAATTCTCCCCAGTCGGCATCAAGATCTATAAGTCGGATGGCTTCCCACCACTCGGACGCTTTTCCTGTCAGAAAGTACTAGGCAATGGGGTCTCTCTGGTCATCTGGGCAGTTAATCCCCGCGATTACTTTTTCCAGCTCTCTCAACCAGTAATCCCATGCTGGTGTCTCAGAAAAACCATCGAATATTGGCGGGTGTATCTTCGCCACCTCATGTAGCCATTTGTCTCCTCGATTTCCCAAGTCTGGGATGCCTTGCTGTCTTTCCCCTGGCTGCAATCCTACCGCCACTTGCATCCTGTCCACAGCTTAAGCAAATTGAGTCATCTAGTTGACCACCTAACGAAGGATGTCGGGAACAGCAGGTTCGGCATTGGTCTCCACCGTCTGCTCTCGCTCGTTGTTAACAAATTCTTGTTGCTCACCTGAGTTGTAGCTAGACTGATTTGACAGTGAGTCAGGGATGGAGGGTGAAGCTTCTCTCTCAGCATTCCTACGTCCGCGACCACGTCCACGTCCTCCTCTCAACATACTCTAAGTATAAACACTCAATATACAGGGAATAATATTGTCCTAATGTTTCAAGTATAAAAAGGTATAAGGTAAAAAGGACAAGTTAGAGTTTAGGAAACTTACAACCACCGCTCACACAAAGACGTAGGCAGTACAATGATGTTATTCGCGGCCGGTTGACTAAAAATAATACATTTGGACCCTAATTTAACCCAATAGCCAAGATATCCATAATCTTAGCTCTGATACCATATTCTGTAATACCCCGACATATTCAGGATTATTACAGCACCGTAAATCCTCGATATAAGGATTTACAAGGCTAAGAATTTAAAAAATAATATTTATTAAATACCAATTATAGAAATAATTATTACATCACCAATCCAAATCAAACAAATCAATCCATATACGAATACAAACTTCAAAGACGACAAACCAACAGCGTACTCGAGTACTTTATTAAAACAAAACAAACATCTGACAAATTATTCCGGCCGTAACATCACTCTGCACCCTCATCATCATGCAGCTCTAGTGGTTGTTTTCCCGCCCTCCTGGATCCTGAACATAAAACAAATGTCCACCCCAGAAGAGGTTAGCACAACGATACTAGTACAAGTACGATAATTATATAACAATGATTTATTCAGCAATCCTTGAATAATAACGTTAATAATATCAACAAGAATCACAACAAGTCTCTCCAAAAAGAAATAGTAACAGTACACAATACATCATATCAATCTCAACATACTCGTGGTATTCCAACAATCGAGCGCACACAGCTATAGATTCCCATGATGATCTCGTCGGACCAACACATGGTGGAAATACCTATCCAACGATCCAGCGCACACAGCTATAGATTCCCATGATGATCCCGTCGGACCAACGCATGGTGGATAAAACAATCACAACACATATGCACGACACACAACAACATAACCGACATCAATACGAATATATATAATTGAGGTACTTGCCTTAGAAAGGTGGCAAGAAATATATACTTCAACGATTTGAACAAACTCGAAGGCTGCCTCCTTCGATCAACTGTTTGCAACGCTCGAACCTTTAAACAATAGGAAAATAACGATAACTCAACTTTCATAACAATTTTAACATATGAACATCTAACGTATACTACAGCCGGGTTATCACTCTAAGTTAGCCGGTTCACGGATCAACCCATTCGACGAACGCTCTGTCGAACTAATGACATACTTCATGCGAATCAAATTGTAATACCCGGTTGTAATTCAGTCACTATCATTCAGTAATTTCATTCGGTGATTGTCACTCAGTGGATTTTCACTCATTTATAATCATTCATCAATCATATTCATTCACCGTGTTCACCATTCGGAAAAACTTCGAGTTGTGTATCGTTATTGTTCATTGTTTCAACTTTCCTCATATGAGTTCGACTTTGTTAGATCACCATTAATTTTTGGTAACTCCAAAAATTCTAAATCTTTGCAATATTATAGAGCATCGAGTTAGCTTTCCAATGGTTCAAATGGCCGGGTGTGGCTGTGTGGAATTTTTAGTTGGGCACACGATGGTCATGTATTGGGTTCACCGATACATCGGACCGTGCACACGGTAACGCTTACCTCCGTGAGACTAATTAGGTACAAGGATGGGTGTATCCGGTCATTCGTCTTGTACACTTGCACAGAACATTACGGGCGTACTATGATACTCCTCTTCAGCAAAATTCATAATTAAGAATATTTCATAACTTCAGTTAATCATGATTGTGTATTTTCAACCCTTGAGGATTGTTGTTCTTTGTAACTGACCCCGTTTGGGGATTTTGTTTTTCAGGTCATGGCAAGGCAAACGCACGGGAATAGCATGTTGATGTCGAGGAGTCCTAGTGATACTAGTAGGGGGCCCCAAATCCTTTCAGTCATTCCTATTGTTGTCATTTATTTTACGCTGCAGATTTTCATTTGAATACTCCGTTTCATTCAGTGTTGTGTATTTTATCTTCATATAAAATACACTAGTATTCGGTATTGTCCTGGTGTGTTGTAACTAAACTCCTCATCGGAGTAATTATCGTTGTAATGTAGTTCGGTACTACATTTATCTTGTGTAATTCATTCATTTTCATTTGCCCAGTGGGTCCCAATTGGGGATCTACAAGACCGTAATATCCGCCTAGTTTGGGGTGTTACAGAGTTGGTATCGGAGCGTGGTTTTGAATACTACCCTCCAAGTCATGTCTTATTTGAAATCATCGTCATCAGACTAGTATCATTGGACTTTCGCGTCACGTGTGACCTGTGCAAATTCCGAGCCAATCAGACCGGAAGAACTGTAAGGTTTCTAACGCCATGGTATAATTTCTGGCAATAGTCATTCATTCATCATTCATCAATTAACAATCCTCAAACATCATCATTCATTGTGATTAGGACGATCATGTTAACTCATTAATCACTTAATTCATTTCATTACGCAGTTAATAATCAGGACGATCACGTTAACTCATTAATTACTCAATTCATTTCATTACTCAGTTGTCAATCTGGAAGATCATATTATTAATCTTGTTAAGTTATTCAAGATAGTCATTTTAAGAATTTCATCAGATAATCATGTAACTTCAGTAAATCATTCATATAATCACTAAGTTAGAGCATGTATACTCATTTTCATCATCTCATGACATAATCATAACGTGTTAATCATGCGGGAAATATAATCATTATGCGACCTTTCTACTTCAGTATGGAGAGAACTGTCAGGAGATGCACGGGGAGAGGCCGCGGTGCGAACCGAAACCCGAGAAATAATCACTCGCTGCCGAGAAATCATGCCCAGGACTCGGCTCGATCAGAAGATGTTCGGGTTGATCCACTCACTTTTATGCAGGCCATGATGACATATGTGCAGTTGCTCAATCATCATTGCGCCACTCTGACCGGATTAATCGAGAGAACCCTCCCGTATGAGCCAGCTGCTAAGGAAAGTGCTGAACAACAACCTTCATTTGTCAGCAAGAAATCAACGAAGCGTAATCAATCCGAAGGCGGTCAGTCAACCTTCAAGAAGCCTCGTGTGAGTCCTATCATTTCTGAGCGACCTCCTACGGTGCATAGTTGCGGGATCTCGGATCTCGGCGATTCAGCCGTCACTGTTTCAACCGTGAAGAACAGTGGTCATTTCAGCACCAAATGTCCAAGCGGACTGTCACATGCCATAATCATGGAATTGCTGGGCATAGGGCCCGTTTTGCCGAAGGACTCCAAGTCGGCTCCGCGGCATCTCGTGCCCCAAGCAACCAGCTTTGAATCGATCGCTTTGTCATTGTCGTTTAAGATAATGGAAGCAAATAGAGTTGGAGCTCGTATTTATCAGACGGAGCGTCTGGTTCGGGACCGGCAAGTCCTGCATTCATATGATGAGGAGGATCGACGATCCAAAGGGCCCGAATGATTTCGTATACTGTAATTTTATTTCAACTTGTGTGTACCTTTGATTCTCGTACACCGCATTCATTCATTTTCGAATCATGCTTGAATAGACTTATTTCGGGATAGTCCTATTGCTTGTGGACCTCATACCATCGGTCTACCCGACGATGGAAGAATTTTCTAATCATACCGAATTAAGCTTAATGACCGCGATTGGTTGATAGATCTAATCGTGGTGAACCTATCTTAGGACGATGTAATTTTCGGTATTAGTTGGTTTAACCGCCTTGATACTATCCTCGCGATTGTTAGCGTTTGGTCGCTATCTTTCCGCCGCTTGTTGTCGAATGTATGCTTCAGGGAAGTAATCCCCGTTGTTCCAATAGAATTTCTATTATGGCGGAAGCATAGAAATTCCGCAATCGAACTATTCAATCATTCATTGTATCATTTCCACCGATTGGCCTTTCTAAGACAATCGAGTCATTCAATCATTCATTGTATCATTTTCATCGATTGGCCTTTCTAGGGCAATCGAGTTATTCAATCATTCCTAGTATCATTTTCATCGATTGACCTTTCTAGGGCAATCGAGTTATTCAATCATTCATTTCATCATTTCCATCGATGGCCTTTCTAAAGCAATCGAGTTGTTCAATCATTATTGGTATCTCTTTTATCGATTGACCATTCTAAGACAATCGAAATGTTCAATCATTCGTGGTATCATTGTCATCGATTGACGATGTATTTCCGCACGAGTTATCCGGTTGCCTTCACATAGAGTAGGGAATTCGGGAGTGAGTTGGAGCCGGTCGTCCCATTTATCGAAGGCACCGTATCGGATGGCCCCGACTGTAATGCAGGAGTTGAAGACTCAACTTGAGGAGTAGTTCGAGAAAGGTTATCTTCGACCGATTGCGCCCCATGAGGAACACCGGTGTGATCTGTCAAGGAGAAGGATGGCTGCCTCGTGTGTGTATTAATTACTGTGAGTTGATTAGGGTGATGATCAAGAGTAGTATCCCTTACCCCGTATTGATGATCTTTTAGATCAACTTCGTGGAGCTTCAAGATTTTCCAGATCGACTTAAGATCCGGATATCACCAGCCATGGATTCGAGAGTCGGATATCGCGAGGACAGCGATTCATACACGCTATGGTCATTATGAGTTCGTAGTTATGCCGTTCGGGCTAACTATTACACCTGTGGTATTCATGGGGTTAATGAATCGGGTTTTCATCGACTTTTTGGATCAGTTTGTTGTTGTCTTCATCGCCGACATTTTGATTTATTCTCATAGCCGAGAGGAACACGAGGTTCATCTTCATCAGGTTCTCGACGTGTTGAGACGAGAACAACTATATGGAAAGTTTTCCAAATGTGAGTTCTGGAGGTCCGAAGTGACTTTCTCGGGCATGTAATTTCATCTGACAGAGTTCGTGTCGACCCTCAGGAGACGGAGACTATCCGAGATTAGCAACCTCCGAAAGATATTAATTAAATCCGATGTTTCCTCGGATTAGCTGGTTAATTATCCAACCCACGACCTGGAACTAGCAGCCGTGGTGTTCGCTTTGAAAATTTGGCGTCGTTACCTTTATGGCGTCACCTTTCAGTTATTCACCAATCACAAGAGTTGAAGAATATATTTACTCACAAGGAGTTAAATATGCGACAGAGGCGGTGGTTGGATCTAATCAAAGATTTTGATATCGAGATCCTTTACCACCGGACAAGGCGAACGTTGTCGCCGACGCTTTGAGTCGTAAGTCCGTTCAAGAGCAAATGCTTGCTCGTTTAACAGTCGAAGGAGCTTCACAGGAATTCCTTAGACCCGAGATCGAAGTCGGCTTCAGCGAATTCAGGGACAGCTTTGTATGTTAGAGATTTCATCGTCACTTGAGGAGGTAATCAGAGAGAATCAGAGTTCATACCCTTCATTGTTGCGCATACGTGAAGATGTGGCTCAGGGGAAAGCCCCTGGATTCGTGATCCACGAGGGTGGACTTTTGAGATTTAAGAATCGGATGTGTGTACCGGAGAATGATGAGTTGAAAACTCGATTTTGAGAGAAGCTCATGCTACCCTTATTCTGTTCATCCGGTCCAAAGAAGATGTACAAGGACTTGAAACAAAATTACCGTGGAGTAATATGAAGCGAGAAGTCGCGGAATTTGTTTCGAGATGCTTAACTTGCCAACAAGTCAAGATTGAACATCAGCGATCAAGCGGGTATGTCAAAACCTCTCCCTAATCCAGAGTGGAAGTGGGAAGACATTTCCATGGATTTCATTACGAGTTTGCCGACGAGTCGTCGTGGCATGAAAACGATCTCGGGGATTGTGGACCGCTTAACTAAATCAGCTCAATTCCTTGAGATCAAGGATACGTGGGGTCCCGAGAGATCGCCCATTATTCATCAAGGAGATAGTAAGACTGCACGGTACTCCTAAGAGTATCATTTCCGATCGTGACGGTCAATTTGTGTCTCATTTTTGGAAATCAGTTCATCGTGCTATGGGAACTCAGCTTAATCTCAGTACTGCCTTTCATCCTCAGTCCGACGGACAATCAGAGAGGACTATTCAGACATTAGAAGACATGTTGAGAGCTTGCGTCCTCGATTAGAAGGACGATTGGGAAGCCCAATTACCGTTGATCGAGTTCACGTATAATAATAGTTGGCATGCTTCCATTCAGATGGCACCTTACGAGGCCTTGTACGGTCGTCGTTGTCGCTCTCCTTTGTGTTGAGATGACTTGTCAGAATCAATTGGCACCGAGCCCAATATACTTATAGCCGTCCGGGAGAAGGTAGCTATGATCAAGAGTAGTATGTTGACAGCTCAGAGTCGACAGAAATCGTATGCGGACAATCGTCGTCGACCACTAGAGTTCGAGACGGGTGACCATGTTTTGGTCAAGGTATCCCCGAGTCGAAGTATTTTTTTTGTTTCGGAAAACGGGGGAAGTTGAGCCCAAGATTCATTGGACCGTTTGAAATTTTGGATCGAGTAGGCGAGTTAGCTTATCGATTGGCTTTACCTACGGCTTTGAGCAGGATTCATAATGTGTTTCACGTCTCTCGCCTGAAGTATGTTGCCGACCGAGTCACATACTTCGGCCGACGAAATCGAGATCGCGGATGATCATTCGTACGAGGAGCGCCCTGCATAAGTGTTAGAGCGGCGAATCAAACAGCTTGAAGAATAAGTCGATTCCTTTGGTCAAGATTCAAAGGGTCTAGACACGGAGTCGAAGAGGCTACTTGGGAAACCGAGGATAGTATGCGGAGAGTTATCCCGAGTTGTTTGACCCTTAGTTTCGGGGACGAAACTCTTTTAAGGGGGTGTATGTAATACCGGTTGTAATTCATCACTATCATTCAAGAATTTCATTCGGTGATTGTCACTCAAAGGATTTTAACTAATTTATAATAATTCATCAATCATATTCATTAACCTTGTTCACAGTTCGTAAAAACTTATATTTGTTTATCATTATTGTTCATTGATTTAACTTTCCTCATATGAGTTCGACTTTGTTAGATCACCATTAATTTTTGGTAACTCCAAAATTCTAAATCTATGCAATATTATAGAGCATCGAGTTAGCTTTCCAATGGTTCAAACGGTGAGTCAATCGAGTCCGGACGAGAGAGTTATGGTCGCTTTAGCTCACCCGCTCATTTTTCGATTTTGGCGATCACGGCCGACCGGACGGCCGTGTCGTCCGACACGGCCCGCGGCCGTACTCGTCCGGATAATGCCGGGTGTTCGCCTCGAGACCCGACCGTCGCTGCAGCACGGCCGAGTCGCACCCTTCCTAAGCAGCCGTAACTGCTCGACCAGAGGCCCGACCGTGTGCCGTGACACGGCCGAGTCAATGCCGGCCAACAGCGCCGCGACCGTGTCAGCGGGCACGGCCGAGTCCGGCCGCGAGTCAACCCCTATAAATTCATTTTTGAGCATTTTGAGCTCATTTCTTCCATATTTTTCCATCTTCTTCACTCGCAACCGAGAGAGAATAACTTGAGGGAGAGATTTCTTCATCAATTATCATTTGAGTGTGTATTTTCATCACCTTCAATCATTCGGGAAGCTTGGATAGTCGCTTTTACGCGCTTTCATCGGATCGAATTGGTTGGATCTTCAAGAGGTAAATTCTTCAACACTTTGGACTTCGATTTTGTGTTGAGATATGATGTTTTGGACGTTATAATCATGTTATATGAAGGGATATGTATATGATTATGAGTTTGTATAAGGATTCATTCGATTATTGAGGAATTATTCAAGAACACGTTGAAAATCGAGTTGGAATTGGGGATTTTCGACTAATTGTTGTTATAATCACATTTTTGGATATTCATAACGGATTATTGATCGTATTGGAGATGTTTTGTTGGTTTGAAACACTTCTTGGGGAATTTTGATATTGGTATATCGAAGTTTGTTTGTAAACAATCGGAGTTGGATACAACGTGTTTGATTTAATGTCTCTATGGACTTGGTTTAGTCGTATCGACGTTTGGAATTCGTTATATTCGTGTATTGATCGGATTGTTGGTAATTGTATTGAATTAAGGTTGTTCGAGCGACCGATATCTCAATTAGGACGTTGTTCGTGGAAGGATAATTGTCATCGGTATTGTGTAAGTTAATTCTTACTCGGTTAAAAAGGATATTCATACCTTTTGTTGTTGATCGTTCATAATCATAACTCATTCATCATTGTATTAATCATATTAAAACTTGTTATTGTCAATTAATCACTTCAGTCATAAGGAACGACGGTTCCAATCTTTTTATTGAGCTATCATTCATTTCATTATTACCCTCATCTCGGTGAGTCACTCTTGACTTTGTCAGATTATTATTTATCCATTGATATTCATTACGGTCATTTTCGTTCATATGACCTTCTGGGTTCATATTGCGTGGCCGGGTGTGGCTGTGTGGAATTTTTAGTTGGGCACACGATGGTCATGTATTGGGTTCACCGATACATCGGACCGTGCACACGGTAACGCTTACCTCCGTGAGACTAATTAGGTACAAGGACGGGTGTATCCGGTCATTCGTCTTGTACACTTGCACAGAACATTACGGGCGTACTATGATACTCCTCTTCAGCGAAATTCATAATTAAGAATATTTCATAACTTCAGTTAATCATGATTGTGTATTTTCAACCCTTGAGGATTGTTGTTCTTTGTAACTGACCCCGTTTGGGGATTTTGTTTTTCAGGTCATGGCAAGGCAAACGCACGGGAATAGCATGTTGATGTCGAGGAGTCCTAGTGATACTAGTAGGGGGCCCCAAATCCTTTCAGTCATTCCTATTGTTGTCATTTATTTTCCGCTGCAGATTTTCATTTGAATACTCCGTTTCATTCAGTGTTGTGTATTTTATCTTCATATAAAATACACTAGTATTCGGTATTGTCCTGGTGTGTTGTAACTAAACTCCTCATCGGAGTAATTATCGTTGTAATGTAGTTCGGTACTACATTTATCTTGTGTAATTCATTCATTTTCATTTGCCTGGTGGGTCCCAGTTGGGGATCTACGGCACTGTAATATCCGCCTAGTTTGGGGTGTTACACAAATGACCATAACGGAGATGAAAGTCGACGTATACAAGTTCAAGGATATTCAAATCATCATAAATTCACACTTCGATTCCTGATTATCCATTCCAATACTTGGTTTGGTTATTTATCACATTTCAACCGAGTCCTAGATTAATTCATCCCTACAATTTCGTTCTTCCACATGAGATCCTTCTTGCCAAAGTTTTTAAGTTCATAACAATTGTTACCCATCAACACACTTCGTTCCAATCATCAACATGAAGATCATCATGTTTAGAAATCATTACAAGTCATGAATTACATTTGAAGAACACCTCATACTACACACGGATTATTTTTAGTGAATACCCTTAGAATTCATATTCTTGAATATCCCCATTCTAGGTGATGATATTAACAATACATTGGTATACAAGTGATTCAGAATTCACATCCAAAATGTGCAACAAATCTTAGAAACTATATCCTATGTTCAACTCAATAAGGCTCGGTTATAATCTTCTTACTCAAAGAGGTTTTAGCATGATTACCTCAGATTTTCTAAGGTATGGTGTTCAAAATAAGTTATCAATAACCTTAATAGTTCCAGGAGAAACATTCATAATCCGAATAAGAACACGAATTCTATGCTCGGGCAGCATTACATACCTTATTCTAAGCACCGTTGACTCGACTTTTCCAAATGCCATCCAGGTTCATCCCTACATATCCTTATCCAAGATCCGTGATCCGATCTCACCTACCAACCTGTCTCAGTCATGCTGACTGATGAGTCAATTTTTTATCGTCTCATTCTGTTCTATTGAGTCGTGCTTTCATTTGTTTTTAAGTGTTTTTGCTCTTTTTACGCGTGGTATATTAATTTTTTGTTTTGTAGGTAGATGGACGAATATTGTGGTGAAATATGCACTTTTATGGACAATATTGGAGTTTATGACGATCAATAGCAAGTCGGAAGCAAAAACATAGCTTGGGCGATGAAAAACGAAGCAACATCGGTCGTATTTTCTAAATTCCAGAATTATCACTCTAAATTTGGATGTGTTCTCTATTGATATATATCCGCATAAAATTAGCTTCGAAACGGTATATCATACGCTAAATTCCGAGGTGTATTGATGCAAAAACGAAAGATCAAGCGAAGAAGACCAAAAATTGGATTCAAAACAAGAAGAAACGACCTGGGCCGCGTCAGGCAACTCGACCGTGTCGTACGACACGGCTGGGTCATCAAGGCAGTGAGAATTCACTTTTTGAGCAGTTCAACACGGGCCGTGTCACAGGACACGGCCGGATCACGCATCCAGTGAGATTTTCGTTTCTAGAGCAGTACAACACGGGCCGTGTCACAGGACACAGCCGGGGCCATTGGACAGTGAGATTTTCATTTCCAGGACATCACGGGCCGTGTCACTTTTCGATGCATGACCTTTTCATTGACATTTTTACACGATTTGGAGGGATTTTCTTCGCTTTTTGGCTTATAAATGGTCTTGGGGACCTAAAGAGATGGATATTCTGATCTTGTGAGATATATTGTATGGAAAAACACAAGATTTATGGAGAAAACACCAAAAAGGGGAGGAAAAGAGAGATTTTTATTTCATCATCTTCCTTGTATGTTCATCATTTTTTAAAATATATTTGTGAGTGATTATAATTCCTTGTATCATTTGTTATGAGTTCTTAAAGGAAGAACATCAAACCTTCATCGGGAATTCGATTTAGGCTTTTACAAGGGAAGTTTCTACCATGTTTTGTTTTATGATTTTCACTATTATTGTTGAAATAATCATGTGTATCTAATATTTTCATATGGGTTTTTAGATTGAGCCACACATATGTTGTCGATTGTTAGTTTCAATTGATTTTCCGGGTAGAGTTTGGGATTGTTCCTCTTTGTTTGTTCTTCACATAAAAACTTTTGATTTATATCATCAAACCTATTTCATAGTTGTTGTTACTATCAAAACGAGGGTTTTTGTCGGTGTCCGCCATCAAACGACCCGATAAAAGCGATTGTTAATATTCTATACTTTTTTTACGCGATCTTTTAGCGATTTACCTCATCTAAAGTAGTCGGTTAATCGATTGTTAGTTAGGGATTCATCCCCATCAAAGGAGTGTCTTTTACTTTCGAAAAGAACAATTGTGATTTTTAGAATTATCGCCATCAAACAGATTTCTTTTAATCGTGAGCAATCGATAATTCCAAACCTTATTTCTTTAAGTATCGGAACTAATAATTGATTACTTGTGTGTCGGTGATTCTAAACTCCCATATCAATCTCATAATTGCAATCTCTTAATTATCCAACCATTAGTTCGGTGTTGTTAATGTTTCATTTATTTTAATTTTCTGCGTTTGTGATTGTAATCCTATCAAATTATTGGTGTATTTTACTTTACTTTACTTTTGTTAATTCGACTATTTATCGAACATTATTGAATTTCAAACCGATGTCGCTACCTACAAAAGCGATTCGTACACTTGCGAGTACTAATTTGTTCATCACTAACCATACCTAGCGTGCGCTAAGCCTCAACTTTAGCGTGCGCTAGTTCACATATTTAGCGTGCTCTGTACTTCAATGTTAGCGTGCGTTAAATATACATAAATACATGTATGAATTTACATCTATGAAATCATACACTCAACAATACTGGGTTATGAGATACGGATAATTATACTCAGATAAATAATACAACATATGCAATGTCACAAGGTTCAAGTACAGATAAAATACACATCAGATATTCGGGTATTACAGTTCGAGTACCACCCCACATATTTATAAAGTCAAAGAAAACAAAGTTTCTTATGAGGTCGATCTTCTGTAATACCCGTACTTTCCATTTATATAATTTTTGGATTCTAGTGACTTTTTTGTGTTCATTGACACATTTTGGACATGTTTTATTTCAGCATATTTCGTCATTCGAGCAAGTTTTTATATTGTTTTGGATTAATCGATGTATTATTTCGACTTTTTCATGTATAAGTTCGACTTTATAAAATCACCATCAATTCTTGGACACTCTAAAAGTTCTGAATCTTTTTAATATGATAGAGAATCAAGTTAGCTTTCCAATAGTTCAAATGGTGAGTCAATTGGAGTCTGGACGACGGAGTTATGGTCGAAATAGCAAAGACTACACAGTGTATAATTAGCGCACGCTAAACACATCCATTAGTGTGCGCTAGCGGAGTCTGGAAGAAGTTTTTGGACCGCATTTTTCAGACAATAGTGCACGCTAACTGTTGACAGTATATATAGGACTGTATAGGTCAACTTTCGTCATTTCTTCCGCCCCTTTCTTCCTTCCGGCGATCTGGACGATCTTGAGGGTGTTTAAGCGTGGATTTTGGCCTGATATCATCACCCATCAACATCTTTTACTTCCTAGTATGGATTTAACAACATCCCAACATCTTTCACCGTTTTGATCAAGGTAAAATTCTTAGAACCCTAATTTTGGGTATTTTGGAGGTTTTGTTCTTGACTTTGATTTCAATCCATTTTTGATAAATCGATTAGTGTTAAATGATGTTGTTAAATATGTTCTATGGGTTGTATATTTATTTCCTTGATTCTTTCAACCCAATTGATGATTTGAGTGTTCTTGAGGAACCGTGAACATTTATTGTTCGATTAAATGTTCATATGAGTTTTCCTTCGTTGATTTCAGGCGTTTCGCATTGGTTTTGGTCTTGCTACTCGTTGTAATCGTATTTCCATTATTTATTACAAAAGTTGTAGGTTCCGAGGTGTAATACCCGAGATTCTGTTATGTAATTGGAACTTGTGATATTGTAATAATTGTACTTTTGTATGAGTACTATTCTCCGTATTTCATAATCCGATGCCTTCGAGCATATAATTTCGTGTATGTGATTCAAAGGATGAAATTCTGTGCATGTAGCGCACGCTACAGGCTAAGGGTAGCGTACGCTAACATGGTTTTATAGCGCACGCTACCGAGTGTAAGTAGCGCACGCTATGCGTGGTCAGACAGATTGAGACGTGCGGTAGGTGAGATCTGGCCGGGGGACCCCTGTCGGATCCTGTCGGATGTACCTGGACGGCTTTCGGGAAAAGCCGGGTCAACGCCTTAGCGCACGCTACAGGAATATGCGTAGCGTACGCTAAGTGCCGAGTACAGTTTAGACTGTGAGCCGTTAGCGCACGCTACGAACAGGGTGTAGCGCGCGCTAATAACCATTTATTATAAATAGGACAGCATCCTATTCGTGATTTCAGTCCTTTCTTCCCCATAACCCGAACTCTTGCACTTGTAACATAACTCCATTCGTCTCAAACACTCCATATCAACCTCCTAGTTCGAGATTGAAGATCATATATCATTGGAGATTGGTGTTCAAGCCTTGGGTGTTGGATTGCTTCATTTTTTGTTCTTCACTACTTTGAGGTAGGTGATTCTTCACCAATGATTAGTAATGTTCATGAGGAAGTTTGAATCATGTTTGGATAGCTAGTATCTCATTTCTATCGGTCATCACATGTTAGAAGGATACTTTTGACGTATCGGTACTAGATGACGAATGAACCTTTGAACCATCTTATTATAAGGACTCCTAAGCATGTTTAAATCGATTTATGATCAAGTAATCGGATATTACCCAGTTGATACGTTGTATACGTTGGAATCATGTGTTTTGGAACGTAAGACGATGGAATTTAGATTATTTCTTGAAGATCGTAGAGGAATTGTGATATCAAGATAACTATCTGTATATTTGTATCTCATGATCATATAAATCCTCCAGAAACCTTATTAGCATGATATGCCCGAGGATAACTTGTAATATCACCATAGGATTCATGAGTCCTTCATCATTTCAACCCAGTTGTCGGTTTGCAGTCTTCTGCCATGCAAGAGTAGCGCACGCTAACATGTGTGAGTTAACGTGCGCTATCGAGGTTCGGCTTACGTAACGCACGTAGCGCACGTTATGAGGCAATGAGTCGATCGCGCCAGGCTAGCGCACGCTAGTCTTATACGATAGCGTACGCTAATAGCAGCCTTAGCGCACGTTACGTATAGTACGTAGCGCGCTAAGCAATCCAGCACTTGTTTAGTTTGAGCTTTTCGGCCGTAGGTCGAATTGTTAGCCATTTGTTCGACTCGAGATGATTTGTATATCGTTCCTTTTGTTAAGGTTCGAGCTTGTTACGTTGATCGGAGGGGGCGGCCTTCGAGTGCGTCGAGAGCATTGAAGTATATCATTCTTGCCATCTTCGAGGCAAGTATCGTGATATGTTAATATCGGTATTTTTGGAATATACGTATGATTATGCATGTTGTTGAACATGATATTTACTTCGTTGATTTGTCATGATATTCGTTGTATATTGTTTATATGTTCATGTTGATGAACATATTGATTTGGCATATGTGTATGCATGAGTTGTGTTTGTATACGTTGTACGATCTATGCTGAGGGCGCTGGATCGGATGTCCACCTCGTGTTGATCCGACGGGATCATCTTGGGATCTAGGCTGAGGGCGCTGGATCATTGGACGGGTTATTTCCACCTCGTGTTGGTCCGACGGGATCATCTTGGGATCTATGCTGAGGGCGCTGGATCATTGGAATACCCATGCTGTGTAATGGAATCTTGTAGATTCGCATTGTCGGGTTCCGGTAGCGGAAGCCCGTGTGATATGTCTTGTTGTGTATTGTTGATGCATATTCGAATTGTTTAAATACGATACTTGCACTAGCGTTGTTTTGCTAACCCCTTCGGGGGTGGACATTTGTTTTGATGTCCAGGTAGCCAAGGAGCAGGGAAACAACCACAGTACCGACGTGACGACGAAGGGGTTCAGTGATGTTTATTGTTATTGGAGATTTGTTGTCTTGGTTTGGTTTCTGTACTCGTGTACGTGTGTCCTTTGATATTAATTCGATATGGTTGTATTAATTACCGTTGAATCGGTTATGCGTTTTCATAAACTCGAATTTTCGCAGATTGACGTCTTATATTCACTTTCCTTTTTAATTAGCCTTGTAAATCCTTATTTAAAGGGTTTACGGCGTAATTATTCCGAATATCTCGGGTGTTACGAATATGGTATCGGAGCTAAGATTTATGGATATCTTGGCAATGGGTTTTGTTTGGAGTGCATTAACGTTATTTGATTTACGGGTCGTTTGTAACATCACCGTTCACCAAGTCGTCATGTGGACCGTGGTTGTAAGTCTCTTAATCTCTTATACTACCGTTTTACTTAATTACTGTTTTGTGAGTATTGACGGACTTTATTTCAAAAATTTTGTTCTGTATATTGAGAAATTTCGTTTACAGTATGTTGAGAGGAGGTCGTGGACGCGGACGCGGTCGTGGACGCGGACGTGGTAACGTGAGACATGAGGATTCCGCAACTACCCCAGAAATATCGGCTAGTCGAACCGATTCCCATCCTGGAGGGCAGCAAGGATCAGCGAATGATGACGCAAATCCGAACATGCCGGGAGTGCTTCAACAGGTGGTGGCGCAGATAAACCAGTTCGCCCAGGTCGTTGATCGCATGCAGACAGCGATGGGACAGCAGCACCATGAGGATAACCGGGGAGACAGATGGCTTGCTGAGGTGGTTAAATTGCACCCGCCAAAATTTGACGGATCTACTGAGGCACTTACTTGGGATCACTGGCTCAAGGAGTTGGAGAAGATATTCGCGGGTCTTAATTGTCCCGAGGACCGGAAGGTTCCCATTGCCCAGTATTTCCTGACTGGGGAGGCCTTTGACTGGTGGGAGGCCATTCGACCCGAGAACCATAATGCGGATTGGACGGAATTCAAACAAATGATGGAAGCACGATTGTCCTCGTCCGGTTAGAGGCGAAGATCCGAGAGTTTTTCTCACCACGAGTTCGGAGGCATCTGATGGATGTAATTAAAACTTTTAATCATCACCGACTTGTGTGCGACACTTGGTCGAACGGAGGCGTAAAAGATTTTTCATTTTGATATGCGGATGAAGCGGAGATTGAGCACATGTCCGGTTCGAGTGAACTACGATGCGACAGTACCAAGACAAAGCGCAGGCCAACGACATGAAAGAGGCGGCGGTGGAGAAATCGGTAGAGGCAAAGAAGCAGAAGGTGACCGGCAGCTTTGCAGAAAACAAGAGTGGTGGGGCCCGCAAGGGCCAGTCTTCCTTTTATTCGGCTAGGAAACCTCCACATCCTTCTAAAGGCGGAAAGAAGTTCCGGACAGCATCAGCGGTTTCGGACGCATCAAGGAAATGCTACAATTGTGGTCGAGCAGGGCATATTCGACGAGATTGCCCCGCATCTTCTGTGACTTGTTACGATTGTGGGCAAGAAGGGCACCGTGCGGCCTTCTGTGGAGCCGCTACTAGATCTGTTGGCACCCGCACTCCAGCACCGGTTCCTAAGGAGATGAGTGTGAACCAGACACAACAGAGTGGATTTCAGCAGCAGAACGCTGGGAAGAGAGAGACATCCAGTGCTGGGTCCGTTCCTCCGCGCCTGTACGAAATGAGGAGATCTGACGATCAGAACACTGCTGTTGCATCTGTTACGATTCAGATCCTTTTGCAACGAGTTAGTGTCTTGTTCGATTCGGGAGCTACGCATTCTTTTATATCTTTGAACTGTATTAATCGTTTGAACATCTCGTGCTTGTATAATTGTGAACCTTATGTTGTGGGGTTACCGAGCGGAGAGAAAATTGTGGGAACACTAGAAGCTAGGGGTTTCCCAGTATCTATAGAAGGGAGAGATTGGCCATCGAATCTTATTGTAGTTGACATATGCGGTGACGATTTAATTCTCGGAGATGATTGGCTCAACCGCTATGGAGCTGTGTTGAATTACCGAGAGAGAGTCATTTCCATTATTGCCGATGACGGATCTCGAACACTTATTCCGAGGATGGAGACCGAAGCTCGGGAAATTGATCAAGGCAATGAAAGTCAGAAATTATCAAGCGGGGATGTCACGGACTTTGGTGCTATGCCATGAGGAAAGAGGAAGGAATAGAGCTCTCGTCTATTTCGATTGTGAATGAGTTCTCGGATGTATTTCTGACGAGCTACCCGGGTTACCCCGCAAAGAGAAGTGGAATTCACCATCGAATTAGAGCACCTGGAGCAACCCCTATTTCCAGGCACCATACCGCATGGCGCCAACCGAGATGTATGAACTCAAGAAGCAACTGGAGGAATTGTTACAGAAGGGCTATATTCAACCGAGTGTTTCCCCTTGGGGAGCGCCTGTTCTCTTTGTCCTAAGAAAGACGGATCCCTCCGACTGTGTATTGATTACAGGAGCTTAACAAGATGACGATCAAGAATAAGTATCCTATACCTCGGATCGACGACTTGTTTGATCAACTGCAAGGGGCGAGGTATTCTCGAAGATTGACTTGCGATCGTGATACCACCAATTGAGAATTAAGGAATCGGACATACCGAAATCGCTTTCGAGATCCCTATGACGGCATTATGAATTTGTGGTGATGCCATTCGACTTACCAATGCTCCTGTGGTATTCATGCAATTGATGAATCGGGTATTCTTGGAATACTTGGATAGATTTGTGGTCGTTTTCATTGACGACATTTTGATTTATTCGAGGGACGCAGAGGAGCATGCTGATCATTTACGTGTGGTTTTGAGCATCTTGAGAAAGGAACACTATATGCGAAATTTGCTAAATGCGAGTTCGCTTAAGGAAGTAACCTTCCTTGGGCATGTGATATCCGCCGATGGAGTTCAGGTGGACCCGAAGAAAGTCGAAGCAATCTTGGAATGGGAAGCTCCTAAGAACGTGAAGGAAGTCCGAAGCTTCTTAGGACTAGCAGGATATTATCGCCGCTTTGTAGAGGGATTTTCCAAAATTGCTCGTCCGCTCACTCACCAAGTTCTGTAAAACTCAAAAGTTCACGTGGAATGAGAAATGCCAGTGGTTTTGATGAACTTAAAAAGAGTCTGACGACAGCACCTATTTTAGCGCTGCCAGAAGGAACTGATGGATTCATGGTATACAACGACGCTTCAAATCAGGGTTTGGGTTGTGTGTTGATGCAGAAGGATAAAGTAATTGCTTATGCTTCTCGGCAATTGAAACCGTCTGAAGTTAATTATCCGACGCATGATCTGGAGCTAGCAGCTGTGGTCTTTGCCTTGAAAATTTGGAGGCATTATCTGTACGGGACTCACTGTCAGATCTTTACGGATCATAAGAGTCTCAAATACATTTTCAAATTCGAAGGAATTAAACATGAGGCGAGAAGGTGGTGGAATTGATCAAGGATTACGACTTAGAGATTCTCTATCATCCAGGGAAAGCAAATGTAGTAGCCGATGCATTGAGCCGTAAACCTGTTTCTCTTCGAGTGTTGGAAGCACTTACATCCCAAACCAGTATTCAACGGGAACTGATCCGCGAAGGGATTGAAGTATGGGCACCAGGAATCCAAGGGCGACTTTATGTGATGGAACTGACTTCATCACTAGTCGAGAAGATCAAGTCCAAGCAGTTGGACGATTCTCTGATCCTTCGATTATGTGATGAAGTAAAGAAAGGAAAAGCCCCAGGATTCGTGATACAAGATGATGGAGTTCTGAGATTTCAGAATCGACTTTGCGTTCCCGAAGATGATGATTTGAGACGGACTATTCTGAAAGAAGCTCATAGCGCGCCCTATTCTATTCACCCGGGCAGCAGTAAGATGTATAAGGATCTTAAACAAAACTTCTGGTGGGGGAATATGAAGAAGGACGTAGCAGAGTACGTTTCGAAGTGTTTGACTTGTCAACAGGTTAAGATTGAACATCAGCGACCTGCCGGGATGTTAAAGCCGCTTCCGATCCCTGAATGGAAGTGGGAGGACATTTCGATGGATTTCATCACCAGTATGCCAAGGACTAGATCGGGAATGAACATGATTTGGGTTATAGTTGATCGACTAACCAAGTCAGCTCATTTCCTAGGGATCAAAGATACTTGGGGACCCGAAGGATTGGCGCGAGTATTTATTGCGGAGGTAGTCAGATTGCATGGGACGCCAAAGACCATTGTTTCGGATCGAGATGGTCGTTTCGTGTCGCACTTCTGGAAAGTAGTTCACAAGGCTTTGGGGACTGAGCTCAATTTTAGCACAACTTATCATCCCCAAACAGACGGTCAGTCCGAAAGGACTATCCAAACTGTGGAAGACATGCTTAGAGCCTGTGCGTTGGATTGGTCAACTGATTGGGAAGTTCACTTGCCCTTGATCGAATTCACTTACAATAATAGTTGGCATGCTTCTATTAGAATGGCACCATTTGAAGCTTTGTACGGGAGGAGATGCCGATCACCCCTGTGTTGGGATGATTCTTCGGATTTGATCGGGACGGAACCAGAATTGATTGTTCAGACTCAAGAGAAGATAGCTGTGATTCGAGAGAGACCGCTGACCGCAGTCGAGAAGTCTTATGCGGATGTACGTCGTCGCCCTCTAGAGTTCGACTGGGGACCACGTACTATTGAAGGTGTCTCCTACACGAGGGATTTTCCGTTTGGAGAAGAGGTAAGCTTAGTCAAGATATATCGGACCATTTGAGATCCTAGAGAGAGTTGGGGATTTAGCGTACAGGTTGGCCTTACCGCCATCGCTAAGTCATGTTCACAATGTGTTTCACGTATCCCAACTACGGAAGTATATACCGGACCCCAAATACGTTATTGATTTCGACGAGATCGAGATAGCTAATGATGGCACCTTCAAGAAAGACCAATCAAGATACTTGAAAGCCGGATCAAACAATTGAGGAATAAACCAATACATTTGGTTAAAGTACAATGGTCACGACATGGAGTCGAAGAGGCCACTTGGGAAACGGAGGACGGTATGAAGGCTAAATATCCTGAGTTGTTTTCATCCTAAGTTTCGGACGAAACTTCTTTTTAGGGAGGAAGGATGTAATACCCGAGATTACATTATGTAATTGGAACTTGTGATATTGTAATAATTGTACTTTTGTATGAGTACTATTCTCCGTATTTCATAATCCGATGCCTTCGAGCATATAATTTCGTGTATGTGATTCAAAGGATGAAATTCTGTGCATGTAGCGCACGCTACAAGCTAAGGGTAGCGTACGCTAACATGGTTTTATAGCGCACGCTACCGAGTGTAAGTAGCGCACGCTATGCGTGGTCGGGCATTGAGACGTGCGGTAGGTGAGATCTCGGCCGGGGACCCTGCCGGATCCGTCGGATGTACCTGGACGGCTTTCGGGAAAAGCCGGGTCAACGCCTTAGCGCACGCTACAGAATATGCGTAGCGTACGCTAAGTGCCGAGTACGCTTAGATCGTGAGCCGTTAGCGCACGCTACGAACAGGTGTAGCGCGCGCTAATAACCATTTATTATAAATAGACAAAGATCCTATTCATGATTTCAGTCCTTTCTTCCCCCATAACCCGAACTCTTGCACTTGTAACATAACTCCATTCGTCTCAAACACTCCATATCAACCTCCTAGTTCGAGATTGAAGATCATATATCATTGGAGATTGGTGTTCAAGCCTTGGGTGTTGGATTGCTTCATTTTTGTTCTTCACTACTTTGAGGTAGGTGATTCTTCACCAATGATTAGTAATGTTCATGAGGAAGTTTGAATCATGTTTGGATAGCTAGTATCTCGTTTCTATCGGTCATCACATGTTAGAAGGATACTTTTGACGTATCGGTACTAGATGACGAATGAACCTTTGAACCATCTTATTATAAGGACTCCTAAGCATGTTTAAATCGATTTATGATCAAGTAATCGGATATTACCCAGTTGATACGTTGTATACGTTGGAATCATGTGTTTTGGAACGTAAGACGATGGAATTTAGATTATTTCTTGAAGATCGTAGAGGAATTGTGATATCAAGATAACTATCCGTATATTTGTATCTCATGATCATAGAAATCCTCCAGAAACCTTATTAGCATGATATGCCCGAGGATAACTTGTAATATCACCATAGGATTCATGAGTCCTTCATCATTTCAACCCGATTGTCGGTTTGCGCCTTACGCCATGCAAGAGTAGCGCACGCTAACATGTGTGAGTTAACGTGCGCTATCGAGGTTCGGTTCGCCGCGAACGTCGTAGCGTCGTTATGAGGCGCCGAGTCGATCGCCGGTTGTGGCTAGCGCACGCTAGTCTTATACGATAGCGTCGCTAACAGCTTCGGCTTAAGCGCCGCGTTACGTATAGTACGTGGCGCGCTAAGCAATCCAGCAGCTTGTTTAGTTTGAGCTTTTCGGCCGTAGGTCGAATTGTTAAACCATTTGTTCGACTCGAGATGATTTGTATATCGTTCCTTTTGTTAAGGTTCGAGCTTGTTACGTTGATCGGAGGCGGCCTTCGAGTGCGTCGAGAGCATTGAAGTATATCATTCTTGCCATCTTCGAGGCAAGTATCGTGATATGTTAATATCGGTATTTTTGGAATATACGTATGATTATGCATGTTGTTGAACATGATATTTACTTCGTTGATTTGTCATGATATTCGTTGTATATTGTTTATATGTTCATGTTGATGAACATATTGATTTGGCATATGTGTATGCATGAGTTGTGTTGTATACGTTGTACGATCTATGCTGAGGGCGCCTGGATCGGATGTCCACCTCGTGTTGATCCGACGGATCATCTTGGGATCTAGGCTGAGGGCGCTGGATCATTGGACGGGTTATTTCCACCTCGTGTTGGTCCGACGGGATCATCTTGGGATCTATGCTGAGGGCGCTGGATCATTGGAATACCCATGCTGTGTAATGGAATCTTGTAGATTCGCATTGTCGGGTTCCGGTAGCGGAAGCCCGTGTGATATGTCTTGTTGTGTATTGTTGATGCATATTCGAATTGTTTAAATACGATACTTGCACTAGCGTTGTTTTGCTAACCCCTTCGGGGGTGGACATTTGTTTTGATGTCCAGGTAGCCAAGGAGCAGGGAAACAACCACAGTACCGACGTGACGACGAAGGGGTTCAGTGATGTTTATTGTTATTGGAGATTTGTTGTCTTGGTTTGGTTTCTGTACTCGTGTACGTGTGTCCTTTGATATTAATTCGATATGGTTGTATTAATTACCGTTGAATCAGTTGTACGTTTTCATAAACTCGAATTTTCGCAGTATTGACGTCTTATATTCACTTTCCTTTTTAATTAGCCTTGTAAATCCTTATTTAAAGGGTTTACGGCGCTGTAATTATTCCGAATATCTCGGGGTGTTACACGAGGCACTTCGACCGAGCCGTGTTCGTCGGAGTATTTGCATGCCAATTTCGAGGCAAGTATCTTGCCTATACATTTCGTGTTTCATAAATACAATAATTGATAATCGAATATGTGTGTTTACTTGGAGTACTCATAATGAACTTTCAAGAGGATTAGTACAATCCCATTAATGATTTTTTTTCAAAACGCCCTAGTGCTTTGCAAATAAATGAGTTGTACGGATATGTGTATTGTAGTTGCGAATTAGAAATACTCCCTTCGTGTTACGTGATTATAAAAGCCCTTTTTCTCTTGTTGAGGGTTGTATGATCGAATGTGTATTCGTTTGATGAGTGCCCATATGTTGTGTTGTATTGCTTGTCGACTCCCTTGTGAGGAGGTGGTACTATTCTATGTTGTTGGGGATTATATCTCCTCGTGGTTGTGATCATATCCATATATTCGCTCTGGGATGGACTGACGAGTCCTCAGAGGGTTCCGTTGCCTTTGGTGCGGTTCCGCGAATATTTTGGGTTACCCACTTTGGGAGGGTTCGACGGGGCATCAGAGGGTTCCGTTGCCTCTAGTGCGGTTCCATGGTTAATCACGCATATAAATAAAATGTGATGTACAATGAGACTTAGTTACTCCGAAATACTATTCTTGAATTCGATTGGTTGTATATATATTCACTCTGGGACGGACCGACGAGTCCTCTTAGGGTTCCGTTGCCTTTTGTGCGGTTCGAGAATATTTTGGCTTAACCACTCTAGGAGGGTCCGACGGGGCCTCTGAGGGTTCCGTTGCCTTTGGTGCGGTTCCATGGTTAATCACATATGTATTGGAATGAAGTGCTATGAGATTTAGTTATTTCCGGAATACTGATCTTGAATTATACGATTACATTTATTCATTATCGATTACATGTGACCCTCAGTTATTTACCATTGTTTAGTCCAGATTATTATACTCTTGGAATATGTTGCGTGTGGCTCGTATTTGTACTTTGTACTTACACTAGCAAAATAGTGGAATTTTACTAACCCCCGAGTCATCGGGGGGTAGTTGTCTGTATTGCATTCAGGTCAGGTTCCTGAGGAGCATGACACAGGATCATTATGGATGAGGATGGAAGGTGAATGATACTAATCACATGAGGGCCAGCATTGGGATTTGTTGGTCGAATTATATTATTCTTTTTTGTTGTAGTGTTTTCCCGTCGTATGGGAGCGTCGTAGTTTGACCCTTGCATGGGTACGAGTCGGGAAAGAGATGTATATGAAGTTTAAGTTGTATGTTATTAATGAAAGGCCAAATCGGTCTACTGATTCGTATTTATCCATGTTGGCAAATACCCCCAAACTTGAGCCTTTGCTTGTCCTCAAGCAAAAAACAATTTTCAAATAAAAAGTATCGTGAATGATTGTGCAAATCTATAGTGCTCAACTTAATCAATACTACCCTGAAAATCTCAAAGAATAATACGAGTATCGTAATAGTGAGTCACATCAAGGACACTGATTCCACAAAGTAACCATTTTTAGTGCTAATCAATCGTTTATGAGGAAAATCAAGCTCAAAGATTAAGAAGCGTGAATTTAAACGACCGCCAATATGAAGGGTTAGAATAAACAAGCCAAGTCGCCCAGTCCCACAGTCTAATGGCAAAAATTTAAGAGTTTCATCGTCAAAATTACTCATCGGACAGCATTCCCTTATATATGATCATAATAAAGATTCGAGTTAACCACTAGGTTAGGATCTCGGGATGTTTCATCGGGATAATCCTAGGGTGGATTTCCATTCTCATGTATTGGGGAACCGTTTGACGTAAAAGACACTCATGGGGCACATGGATGCTTCTAGTTACTAAGTCCCCCTCTACAGCGGAGAAAAAACTCGAATAGCAATTCCCGCATGTCAAGGTTTCCGTTTTACGTGAGAGTAAACAACGGGTCACGTGAATACCCCCGGTTACTAGGCTTCCCATCATCGGTAATGCGATATTTATAAATCATTAGTCTATTCAGGGTTGTCGTTTTACGCGAGAGTAAACAACGGGTCACGTGAATACCCCCGGTTACTAGACTTCCCATCATAGAACAAATATAATTTCTCGACTTTTTGGGAGAAACTATCCGACTCTAAACTCAATTTAAGTGCCAACAAGACTCATGTTACTGGACGACTAGCTACGCGAAAAGTGTAACCAAACGTATAGACGGTGATTTGAAAACACGTATGTCTCCTTTCTTATCTGCTAAGATTTCTACAAAAACGAAAAAATTTCGGACCTAAATGAATACTTAACAGAAACAGATATCGCTGACTGCAACTCGACCAAAAGTCAACCGTTTCTTCAAAAAGAAATCAGTATCGTAACATCAGTTTTACACACGGAAGCACGAAAAATTCACGAAAAAAATTCACGCTTTTAACAAAAACCATCAACAGCATGCAAGGACAATAAAGCAATGATGAAATCGCAATTTATAACCAAGAAAATTAAGAAAATTTCGCATGCTTCAATTTATTCCACTACACATAAAATCATCAACAATAGAACTCATGTGAAAATAAAAGAGATAAGGAAAAGTGAATCTTATTCCAAATGTCTTCTTGAACGCCAGCACATGTCTGAGTGGAATCATCTGTCAGTCCATACTTCAAATAATGCTCAACATCACCAGGGACCCCAAACTTAGTCTCTAGTCATGAAATAACTATAGACATTAGGTCGCGAAAGACTAGAATGTGAAGGATGATAACTCATTGGGGTTATATAAAGAAAATATTAGAGAAATAAGGGCCACAAGAATACACGAATCCAAACGAAATAACAAAACAAAAAGGAAAAAAGAAAATTATTAACGAAAAATCAAATAAAAACAACTAACTAGAAAGCAAGTAAAAATGATGGGTTGCCTCCCATCAAGCGCTCTATTTTACGTCTTGAGCACGACGTGGCAAATAAAAAAAATTAATGTGGCTTCTTTCTAGGGAGATTGCCAAATACCCCATTCTTGCACTCTATAAGCCTCTTATTCCACAAGGGAGGCTTTGGTTCATGCCTGGTTGCCAAAAATAATGAATAAGAATAATTATACGGACAACCAAAAAATAATGGAAGAATATAATAATTGTAAGGTATGAAAAAATAAGCAGAGTTCGAATGGATAGATATTAAAGACATATCATGAATAACCTCATTAGAACTCAAAGAATCAGCCTCAACAAAATCATAAGTAATGGGGTCAATCTCTCCCAATATGGATTTAGCAAAAAATATGCGTGACACCGTTAATAAGATTTTAGGCATAAAAGTGTTCACCTTATTATTCGAAGTTTGAAAACATCATCAATGGTAACTTCTTCTACAAGCTCATCACACTTTATGTAATTATCAGGTGCTGGGGGATCGACCCTAAAACTCAGCATGTCTTTCTTTTCAACCTCCCCCTCAACTTCACTACTAAATCTATGAGGTGAAAAATAACCATAGTGAATTTCAAGACCAGGACGTGCACATTCTCGCTCAAGAGGGGTACTATCAGGATTTTTGAGAGCGTCTACACATTGTTCAAGCATGGTCTTTTGTTTCGGGGGAGGGGGCTGACTGACCCTATTAGGCAAATTATTGAGATCATCGAAATTTATGAAATACCAAGCGTTACGATAATCAAAGGAAAACATAATGAAAAAAAAATATAGAGGCTAAAGAAAAGAAACTTCAAATTAAAATTAGAGTCGCTTGGTAATGATATTAGCGAAAAATCAGTCCCCGGCAACGGCGCCAAAAACTTGTTGCGAGGAAATCCCTCACACTATGCCGCAAGTGCACGATGTCAACAAGTAATAAAGTGATAAGTAAGATATCGTTCCCTCGAGGACTGATTTCACTAAGTACCAAAATATAGTCAACTCGTAATTTTATTTGAAGAACAATTATATAGAATTTATTACTAAACTAATTGCAGAAAAATAAATAGAAAATAATAATAGTAAAAATAAAAATACTAATAATAAGGGCGTAGGATGATGATTTTCACCTCAAACAATCAGAAATGATTTTTATTTAATTTAATTCACTTTTATTCAATCGATTGTAAGCCAGGAATTCCTAAATTATTCTAAAGTCTTTCCCAAGATCGATAGAAAATACTAAGAATTATTATCTCGATATATCCCTATTCGAATTAGATAATTAATAGCTAAAACAGTTCATGAATTCCCACAATAAACAGGCTTCACAATTCCCATGAGTATATCCCTATCTCACGAAAATCATGATTTTTCTCACAAGAACTATGCCTAAATTTCATCTCCCGAATCCATAAAGACATTCAAATCAATTCAACCATTGGCCAGACAATTGAAAGCATTGAGAACAGTAAGAAGAATCCAATTCAATACGAATAACGAGTGAAATGAAATAAAAATAAATAAATCAAACCGTCATGTAATCGGCTACAATCACAATCCTACTCAAACAGATCTAGAAAATAAGATGCGGAAAAATTAAGGAAAACCGTAAGGGATCCGTGGTCTTGTCGTCGCCCACAAATCTCCTATTCTTGTGTTCTTCTCCCTCCTATGATGTCTCCGATCCGATCCCGATGATCCTCTTTTTCTGACCTTCAATGCTTATTTATAGTTGTCCTTAGCCTCCAAAACGCGTCCGGGAATTAGGTTGGGAACAGGCTCCAAAAACAGCCCAGAACCGCGGCCAACACATCAAAACCGCCCCGTGGGTCGCGACTCACTTAATATGTGCCGCAGCCCCTATCCTTCAGCGCCGGATGCCTGGGCGCATGTTTTCTTCATGGTCCGCGGCTCACTATCCTTGTGCCGCGGCCCCCGGTATAGTCCACTCGGGGCTTCTGTGTGCCGTGCGTGTGCCGCGGCCCGCTTTTCTCGTGCCGCGGCTCATGACCAGAAATCCCCATTTTCGCCCATTTTTCGTCGTTCGAGCTTCTGGACTCCAATTTCCTACAAAACATATAAGAATAATGCATTAAAAGCTCATTTATTGTAGATTTAGGCTCAAAATGGATATAAAATAATGATAAATAAGCGCATAAAAATACGCCTAACAAATACCCCCAAACTTGAGCCTTTGCTTGTCCTCAAGCAAAAAAACAATTTTCAAATAAAAAGTATCGTGAATGATTGTGCAAATCCATAGTGCTCAACTTAATCAATACTACCCCGAAAATCTCAAAGAATAATACGAGTATCGTAATAGTGAGTCACATCAAGGACACTGATTCCACAAAGTAACCATTTTTAGTGCTAATCAATCATTTATGAGGAAAATCAAGCTCAAAGATAAAGAAGCGTGAATTTAACCGACCGTCAATATGAAGGGTTAGAATAAACAAGCCAAGTGGCCCAGTCCCACAGTCTAGTGGCAAAAATTTAAGAGTTTCATTGTCAAAATTACTCCTCGGACAGCATTCCCTTATGTATGATCATAATAAAGATTCGAGTTAATCACTAGGTTAGGATCTCGGGATGTTTCATCGGGATAATCCTAGGGTGGATTTCCATTCTCATGTATTGGGGAACCGTTTGACGTAAAAGACACTCATGGGGCACATGGATGCTTCTAGTTACTAAGTCCCCCTCTACAGCGGAGAAAAAACTCGAATAGCAATTCCCGCATGTCAAGGTTGCCGTTTTACGCGAGAGTAAACAACGGGTCATGTGAATACCCCCGGTTATTAGGCTTCCCATCATCGTTAATGCGATATTTCTAAATCATTAGTCTATTCAGGGTTGTCGTTTTACGCGAGAGTAAACAACGGGTCACGTGAATACCCCCGGTTACTAGACTTCCCATCATTGAACAAATATAATTTCTCGACTTTTTGGGAGAAACTGTCCGACTCTAAACTCAATTTAAGTGCCAACAAGACTCATGTTACTGGACGACTAGCTACGCAAAAAGTGTAACCAAACGTATAGACGGTGATTTGAAAACACGTATGTCTCCTTTCTTATCTGCTAAGATTTCTACAAAAACGAAAAAATTTCGGACCTAAATGAATACTTAACGGAAACAGATATCGCTGACTGCAACTCGACCAAAAGTCAACCGTTTCTTCAAAAAGAAATCAGTATCATAACATCAGTTTTACACACGGAAGCACGAAAAATTCACGAAAAAAATTCACGCTTTTGACAAAAACCATCAACAGCATGCAAGGACAATAAAGCAATGATGAAATCGCAATTTATAACCAAGAAAATTAAGAAAATTTAGCATGCTTCAATATATTCCACTACACATAAAATCATCAACAATAAAACTCATGTGAAAATAAAAGAGATAAGGAAAAGTGAATCTTATTCCAAATGTCTTCTTGAACGCCAGCACATGTCTGAGTGGAATCATCTGTCAGTCCATACTTCAAATAATGCTTAACATCACCAGGGACCCCCAAACTTAGTCTCTAGTCCTGAAATAACTATAGACATTAGGTCGCGAAAGACTATAATGTGAAGGATGATAACTCATTGGGGTTATATAAAGAAAATATTAGAGAAATAAGGGCCACAAGAATACACGAATCCAAACGAAATAACAAAACAAGGAGAAAAAAAGAAAATTATTAACGAAAAATCAAATAAAAACAACTAACTAGAAAGCAAGTAAAAATGATGGGTTGTCTCCCATCAAGCGCTCTATTTTACGTCTTGAGCACGACGTGGCAAATAAAAAAAATTAACGTGGCTTCTTTCTAGGGAGATTGCCAAATACCCCCTTCTTGCAATCTATAAGCCTCTTATTCCACAAGGGAGTCTTTGGTTCATGCCTGGTTGCCAAAAATAATGAGTAAGAATAATTATGTGGACAACCAAAAAATAATGGAAGAATATAATAATTGTAAGGTATGAAAAAATAAGCAGAGTTCGAATGGGTAGATAATAAAGACATATCATGAACAACCTCATTAGAACTCAAAGAATCAGCCTCAACAAAATCACAAGTAATGGGGTCAATTAATTGGATTTAGGAAAAATTATGCGTGACACCGTTAATAAGATTTTAGGCACAAAAGTGTTCACCTTATTATTCGAAGTTTGATGACAAATTAATGAAATTTCTTTGGAAACATCATCAATGGTAACTTCTTCTACAAGCTCATCACACTTTATGTAATTATCAGGTGCTGGGATCGACCCTAAAACTCAGCATGTCTTTCTTTTCAACCTCTCCCTCAACTTCACTACTAAATCTATGAGCTGGAAAATAACCATAGTGAATCTCAAGACCACGACGTGCACATTCTCGCTCAAGAGGGGTACTATCAGGATTTTTGAGAGCGTCTACACATTGTTCAAGCATGGTCTTTTGTTTCGGGAGAGGGGGCTGACTGACCCTATTAGGCAAATTATTGAGATCATCGAAATTTATGAAATGCCAAGGGTTACGATAATCAAAGGAAAACATAATGAAAAAAAAAATATAGAGGCTAAAGAAAAGAAACTTCAAATTAAAATTAGAGTCGCTTGGTAATGATATTAGCGAAAAATCAGTCCCCGGCAACAGCGCCAAAAACTTGTTGCGAGGAAATCCTTCACACTATGCCGCAAGTGCACGGTGTCAACAAGTAATAAAGTGATAAGTAAGATATCGTTCCCTCGAGGACTTATTTCACTAAGTACCAAAATATAGTCAACTCGTAATTTTATTTGAAGAACAATTATATAGAATTTATTACTAAACTAATTGCAGAAAAATAAATAGAAAATAATA
Source organism: Orobanche coerulescens (assembly GCA_033398695.1). Taxonomy (NCBI): domain Eukaryota; kingdom Viridiplantae; phylum Streptophyta; class Magnoliopsida; order Lamiales; family Orobanchaceae; genus Orobanche; species Orobanche coerulescens. The sequence goes on from CM065819.1 coordinate 11,722,321, forward strand.
ATAGTAATAATAAAAATACTAATAATAAGGGCGTAGGATTATGATTTTTACCTCAAACAATCATGAATGATTTTTATTTAATTCAATTCACTTTTATTCAATCGATTGTAAGCCACGAATTCCTAAATTATTCTAAAGTCTTTCCCAAGATCGATAGAAAATACTAAGAATTATTAACTCGATATATCCCTATTCGAATTAGATAATTAATAGCTAAAACAGTTCATGAATTCCCACAATAAACAGGCTTCACATTTCCCATGAGTATATCCTTATCTCACGAAAATCATGATTTTTCTCACAAGAACTATGCCAAAATTTCATCTCCCGAATCCATAAAGACATTCAAATAAATTCAACCATTGGCCAGACAATTGAAAGCATTGAGAACAGTAAGAAGAATCCAATTCAATACGAATAACGAGTGAAATGAAATAAAAATAAATAAATCAAACCGTCATGTAATCGGCTACAATCACAATCCTACTCAAACAGATCTAGAAAATAAGATGCGGAAAAATTAAGGAAAACCGTAAGGGATCCGTGGTCTTGTCGTCGCCCACAAATCTCCTATTCTTGTGTTCTTCTCCCTCCTATGATGTCTCCGATCCGATCCCGATGATCCTCTTTTTCTGACCTTCAATGCTTATTTATAGTTGTCCTTAGCCTCCAAAACGCGTCCGGGAATTAGGTTGGGAACAGGCTCCAAAAACGGCCCAGAACCGCGGCCAACACATCAAAACCGCCCCGTGGGCCGCGGCTCACTTAATCTGTGCTGCGGCCCCTATCCTTCAGCGCCGGATGCTTGGGCGCATGTTTTCTTCATGGGCCGCGACTCACTATCCTTGTGCCGCGGCCCCCGGTACAGTCCACTCGGGGCTTTTGTGTGTCGTGCGTGTTCCGCGGCCCGCTTTTATTGTGCCATGGCTCATGACCAGAAATCCCCGTTTTCGCCCGTTTTTCATCGTTCGAGCTTCTGGACTCCTATTTCCTACATAACATATAAGAATAGTGCATTAAAAGCTCATTTATTATAGATTTAGGCTCAAAATGGATATAAAATAATGAAAAATAAGCGCATAAAAATACGCCTAACAGTTTTATTTTCAAAAAATTTGAGTACACGATTTTAAAAATATTTCGCACCATAAAATTTCTATATTCAAAATAAAATGTGATTTTTACTCTCAAAAATAAATACTGAAAGATGAAAAATCTTGCTCGGTTTAAACTATAAATTGAAACTTGAAATGTTTTGTGAGATGAGTTAGTTAGTGCATGCTAATTTAGTCATTAGCACACGGTAACGAACCTCAATAGCACATTCGATTATTTCAGCTCATTAACGCACGTTAATTTTGTGCTTAGCGCACGTAAAGTGCAGTATATGAGGGAGGAGGATTTTTGCTTAAGGTGACAGGCTAGAATCGAGGCGAGTGATGTCAAGCCGTTGTGATATATTTGTCATATTACCATTTTTGTTGAAGAATTTTAGGTATGTACCCAAGTATCGTGTTGCATTATTTGAACATGCCTCGTAGTTGTATGATGTTGTCCTGATATGACTGTTGATCGGTGGAAATGTTTAGTGCACGTATGAATGATTTGTCCACCCGGGAACGGTTTCGCAGAACTCTGGGGTTCGATGCGAGGGCATGGCCGCAAGCTACCTTGTGTATTGTTATTTGTGGCAGTGCTACGTGGTAATACGTGATTACCTTATGTGTTGATTAACGGTAAAGATGTTGTTTCCAAGGAATTTGATATTCTGGGATATTGTTTTGCAAATGATTTCAAAATGAGACGGTTAAGATCTTTTGTTTACAGTTTTGTTAAAACATCCCGAGGTACCAAGAGTACTTTCAAAATTTTATTTCGAAGAGACATACAGTTCAAAGATTTTCAAACGATATTATTTAAACGGATACCCCGTGGAGTTTTTTAAAAGGAATGTTAACAATGAGTGGCTACCATGTGTGGTATATTATGGTCGTGATTGTAACAATAATGGTCGTTAATTCTTTGTTGATGTGGTCATGTGATCCATGAGTTATGACCGTAAGTTTCAATTGTTACATTTGTAATTTTTGTATTCGTGCAGAGCGAATATTTGTACCGTGTTACCATTTGTCACCTTATGTGGATGCGTTGTGCTGGTTTGGCATTTTAGTATATTGTTTTGCAATGCCTTGTTCCGTTGTGCCTTATGGTTTGTATGATGTTTTCCGGCCTCGGAGTTAAATCACAATGTATATGATTTACTTTTGTTCTTGGTATAACTGGGAACGGAGCATACTAGGACAAGGATACAAGTTATCTACGGTGTTTGATATCATTCGGTCATTGGAGAATATGAGATATGAGATACGTTAAGGAGGTCTCGAGGTGAATGACCACGAGTGGGTACACTATAAGAATAAACGTCAAAGACTTCGGATAATATCCGAAGTAAAAATGTTATAATTACCGAAGTCTATGTTCGTGTAGTTAAAGGTATACTTTAGACTTCGCTTATTAGACGAAGTCTAATATCGTAATAACCGAAGTCTATCTCGGTTTTTAGAACCCGAATATGGGGGTTTGTGAAGTAAAAAAAGTCCTTCCACTTCACTTATTTTATAATCGCTGAAGTGTATATTTCCTATTCGCTTCTAATTATATATCTCTGACTTCGTTTTTTATCCGAAGTAAATAACCACATTGCATATTTCTTTTCAATTTGTAAATATAGAATCCCCGTTGTACAAAAACATGATCCATCCAATAAAAAACCTCAATTCACAAGATCTCAACAACACAACCTCAAATACATCAATCAACCTCATTAAAAATCCAACAAACTCAAATCACAAGATCCCAATTCAATAACACAAGATCATAAGCATTGATAATAGTAATAAACCACAATTTCATATATAAACGGACTGTCGTACAAAAATGCCAAATATTCAGATTCGCGTGATTCACAAGTTTGCATTGGGCATAACTATAATATGCCAACATCAAATAAACTTCCACAATGTCTACGAGACACATGCATAGGTCTAGCTAATGGACTGCACATTAACAAAACATTCACCATATTTACCCGATCAAACGACATGTTCTGATCTAACTATACCAACAGATATGCACCAGAGTACCAGTAGTGCTGCAACCAAGACCATACACATATAGTACTGATTTGAATCTAGACAAAGAACTTCCTGACAATGAAGCCAGCCTAAGCACCATCGACAAACGTGTAGACGAACTTGCTCCACTGCTCTCGACTTCATCATACCGCACCTAAGTGTAGTATTGGTCTTGATCGAACCAGATACCGAGCAAATCACATTGAAACAAAAAAATAGATTAAGTACATTCATAAAAGATGCATCAACATCACAAATTTTCGCACCAAAACATACTATATAATATAAAAGGATGACAATTAAAATTACATGATGTGTTATAACGGAGAATCAAATAAAGTTACTCGATACTAGTCTCGCCCGCCCGCCACAAGGAAAGAAGACACAAGCATTAGAGATGGACTTGAGAATCACTTCTTCCATCACAATGAATGATTAGGAAGTGGGAGGGGATGGGCGTTACGTAAAGAAGGTTCGCATAATCAATACACACTTAGTAAGTGATGCAACAAACAAAAAGGACAAACACAACGACGGTAATAATATCAAAGATTACTTATCAAATATTGATATCTAAGGAGCAACAAGGATCACACTAATTGAAAGATGCTTATTATGAGCGTAAGAATAAGAAAAACAGCTTGGTACGTAATAGAGAAAATAGAGAAGTCGACCATAAAAGAAATGATTTTTTTCAAATTCAAACCCCCAAAATATAACTAAATCATGCAAAAAAAAAAAAAACTCGACATTCCTTTAAAAGGACAACCACCTGACACATTAACAGATGCGCGTGTAAACGGTGAAAGAAACATGTCAACCAAGCTACCCAATGCACAAACCACACAATCAATCAAATATGATTCATAACAACATAAGCACAAATCATTAATCCTACTATGTTCTTGTCTGATATGACATAGGTGATTATCTAGTATCTTTTTTTCTTTTTTGTATATATCGATAATTCACTAGGAAATCAGAGGAACGTGTATTCACAAGCATCTTTTGGAAGTTTTTACCCTTTTTGTGTAATGTATCTGATACCCTGCAATGTAGAGATAATTAGTGAAACGGCTTCGAATATAAAAGATCACTATACCAAATCTGTAATCGATATGCTTTTGATTACGGCAAGTTCGAGTTAATCGAGAATTTCGGAAACCATCCAGGAGCATCTGTTCTTTGTCGCCGACGCCAGTGCCTTCGTATTTTCTCACAAAGGCATTAATATAGTAACTTTGCCATCAATTGAAGCCAAAACTTGTCTTTTTTACTGAGAGAGAAGAAAAGGTATAGTCATGAAAGAACTCGAATTACTGACCTTCCGTTGCCTTTCAAGAACAGGAATAACATCAGTTTCAAGAGACTTACCGACTGCAACCTCCCATTGAACTCCACCAGATGAAAATGTATTCTACCATCCAAAAAAGCAGAGAATGAATTCGGTGCAATCTACCAAAGGAGGAACTTGAGTAACAAAACATGTATACATACCACAATTTTTTGAATTCTTCAAAATTCGTGGCGAGGGTCTCCCATTTAGAGCAGTTGGTGGCACAAGACCCTTGCCTTTGACACCCTCATTTTCAAAGAACCGAACTTCCTTGTATAATCGATGACCGATAGTTTCATTCCCATCATACCCGTAACCAAGAGAATCAAACTTACCACCGTTGTTGACTTACTTTTAAAAAGGAAAAATCTTAAGATTTACGAAGGCAATTCCATTCCCATTGCCGGAAGCTTGTCCTTTCTGAAATTAGAGAGTTCACCATTTTCATAATAATGGCTCCATATGTGAAAAGGACATTTATCGTATACGAAAACCTATCCAGGTGTCCGTACAAGAAAATCCACTTCAAGAAGCTCCTCAAAAATCACGTTCGTGTTTCTTTAAGCTAGCCTAAATCGAAAAGCACAACATTAACAACGACATTAAGTAAACTAATGTGCTTTAGTCAACACAAGTTCCAAACAGCCCACAAACGCAATATGTCACCTCAATCCTTTTACTTTATATTACTTGTATCTCACCCTGGAGGTCTTTCAATGCCATACCCGAAATTACCACGACCAGAAGTTTTTCTCATATAGGGCTAGTCACAGATGCAACATAGCATGTTTAACTGCAATGACAAACATCCAACACGCTTAAATTACAACTTAAATATAAATGAATACTCGTGAGCTTTGTAATATTTCAAACGTGGCTCAGAATATTGGCGAATACTAAAACAAAAATAAAAATTCTACTTTTTCAAAATATTGCAATAATAAAGCATCGAGATGTAAGCCTCAAAAGCTTGAAGAACAAATATATGATGTAACTCGTTATTAGAAATAAACCTTACCCTTTTGGACCACCAGATTCATAATCTTTAGGGATACTAAGTTTTACAATCTCACCCCACTCCCCAAAGTGTCCCTCGAGAGTAGCCATAAGCTGCTGCAAGGTACCACCAAGGTATAATTTGTTAGCAAAATTATAAATAATTTATGCATAACTACAGAGTGTTGGTATAAAGAACTTACTATTTAGTTAAGACTGTCATTGCTAAATATACGTAACAAGTGATGCATCAATTAAAAGTCGAACTCTTAAATATATAAACAAAGTGCAAAAAATACATAAACAGAGTTTAAAGTTCATACCCGCCAGGAGTGTATGAACCTATTTCCCCTCTTTCCTTTGCTAAATCAATTTTCACATCACGACCAAGCAAATTTGATCCATTGAGTTCAAGGGTCTGAAAATAAATTACTAAATAATTAGGTCTTTATCGTGTTCAACAAAAATTTATTGGAAATAAAACTAAACAATGATTATACTTTTTGGTCTGCATCAGGGGTGGTGAATTCAACGTGTCCATAACCAGCAAAAAGGACATCAACAACCTCACCAACATCCTGGAAAAAGTTAACTGTGTAAAATTGTAACTAATTATAAGTAATACTAATATCACGCTAAATAAAGTAACAAAAATTGGTATGACAAGACACATACATATCATTTTCTTCAATGGAGTCGAGTAGCCTGAGAATTCTGTCGCAGATGTTGGAGAGTTCAGATTCAATCTTGGATCTGTAGGCTTTGATGGCGGACACGTGGCTCTCGTTGCCGCGGCTCTCCTCCTTCTGCTCGATCGAGGATATGATCCTCCAGGAAGCGCGGCGGGCGCTGATGACGTTCTTGTAGGCGACAGAGAAAAGGTTGCGCTCCTGTACACGTTCTCCTCGCGTGGGATGCCATTCAGATTTGGGATGAGGTATTCTGATATTTTCTTAGAGAGATGGAGACTAGAGAGAGGATTTCTCTTTTTAGAGAAAGGAAGAGGGCGAGGGAGGGTTGGGAAATAAGGTAGAGGATATTGGGCGTCGGGGTTAGGGTTGAAAATGGGGAGAGGTAGGAGATGCAGGAGAGAGAAAGAGAAATGGGAACAGCTGATTTTGCAGGGTTTTGACCGATTAATATTTTTATTCGGTTCAATGCCTTCTTGAACTCTAAATATTTTTAATCAAAAACAATTCAATTCTTTCTTGTTGTTATTTTGGTAATGTTTTGGATAAAATTGTTTGTTTTAGTAATTTTTTATCATGGAAATTGGAGTAAAAAATTTGAGGGAGGAATGGTGGAAACCAATATTTGCTAAGTATTATTTGGAGCCTAAATGAAAAAAAATTGAACATCAAAATATTAATTCCCGGTCTCAAAACATACACTTCGCTATTGTAAAAATTTTTGGTAAAAAATAAAATTTCACACTTTTTACTTCAGTAATTATCAAATTAGCGAAGTCTTTGTAACTTAAATTTTCTAACTAGCTCCTGCTTTTTTGTTTGGTACCATTTAGTGAAGTCTATGTGGGTTTTTTACTTCAGTAAATTGAAAAGCGAAGTTGTTTTTTGTTTTTACTTCGCTAATATACATTACCGAAGTGAGACGTACCGAAGTCTTTGACGTTTATTCTACTAGTGGTAAGGATATGACCGTGAGATTTTTTTATTTGTAATGTTGGAGTTTTTAAATATTTTGAAAATCTATGATTTGACATCATGTGGACAAATAGCCACGTACTTCAATGAAAAATAAACTTCCAATCAAATATTTTGGTAGAAGAGGAAAGACTCCGGTTTTTATACTTGGATTCCAAGTAACATTTTCTAACTGTATATGACGTCTTCGAAAATTTTAAATTTTTTCAAGTTTGACTTTCAAAGCCGAGATGCGAATATAAAATTCCCTCTTTTAGAAAAGGGACAGTGTTGATGAGTTTTAGGCGAAATATGATTTGCCTTCTTTTTTCAAAACTTTTGTTTACATGGAGTGTTCGCAGTGTTAATATTAATACTTATGGCGATAATGCCGATTTCTTAATTCGTGTGATGGTATGAATGCCTAGTCATATTGTTTATGTGCATAATATTCCCGTCCTTGTTCGGAGATGAGAATATGGTTATTGAAGTTAACGCTCTTCGAGTTTTAATGGTTTCGTGACCCATATAGTGTCGTTTTCATGTGAAGCGAGAGCGCTCAGACTCGTGTATGGTATGCATGCTCTATGGATTTTTATATCGGGGTTACCAACACTATTTTGGATTATTCAGAAATGATAGCTGCTTTTGTAATTAAGCAACATCATATGATAAATTACGATCGTCAGCTTTCTGAAGTTGGGAGTATCACTTCAGAGTTTTATATTATGCCTTGTGCGGATACGCGTGGTGTTAATATATCGCGAAGTCGCTTCTAAGGTGTTTGGAGAGCGAATTCCTGTTTCCACTACCAGGAGAGACAAATAGTAGTAAATGGATATTCTGAGAGTCGTTGGTCGGGATCGAGCTCATTGTACAGATTCAATAATCAATGTTATTCTCAGTTGAGCCATTTCCTTGTATCACGAATGAATGTTCATCGGAGTTGCGTAGCAGAAGGTATATTTCTTTCTACCCTCCTATTTTGGTGTAAATGTGATAGTCGTTCTAGAGTAATCCGGAGATGCTACAGTGTTGTCACGTGAAAATCGAACTCTGTTGATCTGGTCCGTAATGGTTGGTTGTTTCCACAAGTTCATTTAAACATGTTCAATCATGTTATAGACTTGCACGTTAAGTTTGGACGCAAATGCTTTTTTCAGACTTTCAGGCCATTTTGCAATTTTCCTAAACTTTGGAGCATTTACTTTCGGACTCATATGCTTCCTATTTGACTTGTTGTGTTTGCATGTATGTTTATCGCCTCGACTCATGTATCAAGTGCTTACTTAGTTAGTTTATTGTATTTCGAGGAATTTTGTATTTACAGATTTTTCGTGGCTTTTTGGAACTGATCAGAGTGTTTGTTTCATTTTGTTTGGATGCCACCCTTCATTTTAAGTTTCAGGACGAAACTTCTTTTTAGTGGGGTAAAATGTAATACACGTACTTTCCATTTCTATATTTTTCGATTCTAGTGACTTTCTTGTGTTCATTGACACATTTTGGACATGTTTTTCTCAGCATATTTCGTCATTCGAGCAAGTTTTTATATTGTTTCGGATTAATCGTTGTATTATTTCGACTTTTCCACGTATAAGTTCGACTTTGTAAAATCACCATCAATTCTTGGAAACTCCAAAAGTTGTGAATCTTTGTAGTATGATAGAGCATCAAGTTAGCTTTCAATGGTTCAAACGTTGAGTCAATCAGAGTCCGTACGACGGAGTTATGGTCAAAATAGCTACATAGTATATAATTAGCGCACGCTAAACGCATCTATTAGCGCGCACTAACGGAGTCTGGCAGAAGTTTCTGGACTGCATTTTGCAGCCGATATCGTACGCTACACATGCCGTAGTGCATGCTAACTGTTGACAGTATATATAGGACTGCATAAGTCAACTTTCGTCATTTCTTCCTCCCCTTTCTCCCTTCCGGCGATTTGGACGATTTTGAGGGTGTTTAAGCGTAGATTTTGGCCTGATATCATCACCCATCTACATTTTTGAGTTCTTAGTATGGATTTAACAACATCCTAACATCTTTCACTGTTTCAATCAAGGTAAAATCCTTAGAACCCTAATTTCGGGTATTTTGGGGGTTTTGTTCTTGAATTTGATTTCAATCCATTTTTGATAAATCGAGTAGTGTTAAATGATGTTGTTAAACATATTCTATGGATTGTATATCCATTTCCTTGATTCTTTCGACCCGATTGATAATTCGAGTGTTCTTGAGGAACCGTGAACATTTATTGTTTGATTAAATGTTCATATGAGTTTTCCTTCGTTGATTGGAGGCATTTCCCATTGGTTTTTCTCCTCGTTGTGATCGTATTTTCATTATTTCTTACGGAAGTTATAAGTTCCGAGGCATTTCGACCGAGCCGTGTTCGTTGGAGTATTTGCGTGCCAATTTCGAGGCAAGTATCTTGTCCATACATTTCGTGTTTCATAGATACAGTAATTAGTAATCGACTATGTGTGTTTACTTGGAGTACTCATAATGAACTTTCAAGAGGATTGATACAATCCCATTAATGGTTTTCTTTCAAAACGCCCGAGTGCCTCGCAAATAAATGAGTTCTACAGATATGTGTATTGTAGTTGCGAAATGGAATTTATTGCCTTCGTGCTACGTGATTATGAAATCACTTTTCCCGTGTTAAGGGTTGTATGCTCGAATGTGTATTCATTTGATGATTGCGCATATGTTGTGTTGTATTGCTTGTCGACTCCCTTGTGAGGAGGTGGTACTATTCGGTGCTATTGGGGATTATATCTCCATGTAGTTGTGATCATATCCATATATTCACTCTGGTACGGACTGACTGTAACACCCCCAATCCGCTCAGGGATATTACACGCCGTAGAACCTTTCCTCAAGGATCTACCAGGCTGGTAACGACATATAACAACTCAACCATGCCTTTAAGGCTAAAATAACTCAGTAGACCGATTTGGTCTTTCAACAAATACATACAACTCAAATGCAACTCATGCCCACGCAGGGGTCAAAATACAACCACACCCGTACAACGGGAAAATATAGCAGCGGAAAGAATAAAGTACAACTGAACCAATAAACAAAGTACGGTTCCTCATGTGATTAGTATCGATCATCTTTCATCATCCTTCGTGTCGACCCTGTGTTATGCTCCAAAACCTGAATGCAAAAACAGACATCCACCCCCCGAATTCTCGGGGGTTAGCAAAACTCCACTGTTTTGCTAGTGCAAGAACAAAGTGCAAATACGAGCCATACAATTCACATTCCACGAATAACAATAACCAGGATCCTCAAGGATCCAAACGAAACGAAAAAAAGCACTTCTCAAGGCAAGAATTTGAGAAAACGTTCCAAAATCGAAAGATCACAAATCAATGGAAAAATTTATAAAACAGTTTAGAATGCCATCGAGAGTTTTAATAGAAAACAATTTAGGATTATCAAATCCTACTTTTCAAAATCCAAAAGACAAAAGGGGTCACCGCCCCAAAGGTTTACTTTCCAAAAAATGACATTTACCAAACCGTTCGGATTTTAGCCCCAAATCCGTAAAACGACTTTTACAAAACCATTGGGATTTTAGCCCCAAATCTCATCAACTCACAGTACACAAGAACGACCACAAGGTTCATCTCCCAACATCAAAATCCACAAATAAAGGATTTAAAACAAATAACAAAATACTCTAGTGCCATCCTAGCTAAGTAGGCCAAACGAACAACTTACCTCTTACACACTTAGTCAATGCATGCAATTATGAAAACCGTTCAAAAGCACTCATTTCCGGAAATGCCATAGTCAAATCACATTTGTAAAATGCACCACAATTAACTGTGGATCCACCCCTCCGTGGACCTCTACCGAGACCCCGTCGGATCTAACCCATAGTGGTTAAAAGCAAGCTCGCGGATCCACCCTGTAATATCCGGTATTTTTCCTTCCCTTGTATTTTCATTTTTGGTATATTTCTCGGTCATAGTGACCCTCATGTATCTTTCAGTAAGTCCTTCCTGTCAATTGTTGAATTGTATTCTCGTTATTGTTCGTTGTTTCAACTTTCCTCACATGAGTTCAACTTTGTTAGATCACCATTAATTTTGGTGACTCCAAAAATTATAAATCTTTGCAATATTATAGATCATCGAGTTAGCTTTCCAATGGTTCAAACGGTGAGTCAATCGGAGTCCGGACGAGAGAGTTATGGTCGTTTCAGGTTTTGGCCGACCACTCCCACGAGCCGTTCGGCCGATAGGGGGCCGATAGACTACCGCCGGCATTCTCGTATGGGTATCGGTTGGGCCTATCGGCCGATAGGCCGGCCGATATGTAAATTTCTTCACCTTCGAACTTCCAGTAGCCTTTCGGCCGATAAGGGGGGTCGATAGACCCTACTGCCGGCATTCCGTATGGCTATCGGTTGGGCCTATCGGCCGATAGGCCGGCCGATAGGTTCTGCTGTGTTACACTATAAATGTGTTGTTTTGAGCGTGAGGCTCATTTTCCTTCTCCATTTTTACACAGCGCCGCGAGAGAGAAAATATAGAGGGGGAGAGTTCTTCATCAGGGGGGTCGATTTTCATCATTTCTTTTCGGTTGTGAGACTCGGATAATCCATCTAACGCGTGTTCTACGGATCTTAACACTTGAATCACTCAAGGTAATATCTCTTGAAACCCTACCTTTTTGGATAATTGGGGATTTTGGGGTTTTGTCTGATTCTTTCCGTTTCGTTGATGGATTCATGATGAATATGATTATTCTTGTTGGTATTCTTAGTTTCCCTACGGATTCATGGTATATTTCGTGATTTTTACGGAATCGAGAGGGTTCGGTTGTGGTCCGCCCTCGTTGTTGTTTGTATACGAATATACATGAATCGTAGGCGGGTTTCCGGAGTATTCCATTTCCATAATCGCTTAGAAGTGGTTGTGATTGTGCTATTCAAATCGTTAGGTTCATTTCCGCTCTTCCTTGCGTCGTGTTCAACTCTTCCGCTCCGCTCGTGTCATCGTCTATTTAATCGAGGCAAGTATTTTTGGAAACCTTTAAGCTTAACATGAAATGGTTATGTATATTACTTGTTGTAACTCACCTTGTGTTGGCCGACGGGTCAAGGAGGGAAATCTATGCCGCCGCCCGGATTTCGCGAGTTCGCACCGCTTAGCCAACTCGTTAGGGTCCTTGCAAGGCCCCGAGTGAGAATGTATGCCGCCGCCTGTTCTCACGGCATAGCGTGTGCGTGGTTTTGTTTTTCCGTAATTGTAGCCAACTCGTTAGGGTCCTGTGAGGCCCCGAGTGAGAATGTATGCCGCCGCCCTGTTCTCAAGGCTAATTGTTTGACTGCTTATTTTCCGGAAAAAGACATGTCTTGTTTTGGTTTTTGAAATGATATTGGTGCATGTACTATGGAATGTGTAAGCGATTGGTTTGCTCGATTACTTGTACTAGCGTAATTGCTAACTCCTCCGGGACCCGCTTTGGGGAAATTCTTGTTATGGATTTCAGTTATGACTACCGGACGAGCGAGCACCACAAGACGAGGATGTTGGCTGTGGTCGTTGACATGTGCATTTGGGTCTACTTATTTCCTTTGTCCATTTCGATATGGTTGTTCCCACGCTTTAAACTTATAGATTGTACTCGCGAGTACTTAGGCTTTCGCTTCAAACTCCGTATTGTATTACTTTAAATTGTCACGTTGTTGGTTGATGCTTATTCACGGTTGTTCGGGCGTATATTTATATGTCATATTATTTAATTATGTATCCTCGCTAACCAAGATGGTTAGTCGAGCGGAGTTTTCCTATTGTAGCACGGTAGGTCCCATGTAGGGGTCTACGGCGTCAGAACATATTTCCGAATATCTCGGGTGTTACAGAAAATGGTATCGAGCTCTAGGTTTATGGATACCTAGGCTTGTTGGTTATTTGGGTCTAGTCATGTTTTGTTTGCACATTGTCACACCGTCGCCAAAGATCTCGGTACTTCCAAAGGCTCGTAAGTTTTCCTACTCACCCTTTGTTTTCTTACATTGTATTTTTGCTTTTCGAGTTGAAGTTGCTTTTCCTCCCTTACTCATCATCAATGTACTTCGTTATCTCTTAACACCGCATGGACGCCGGAGGTAACCGTGGTCGTGGTCGTGGTCGTGGTCGTGGACGCGCCGAGGACGTGGGGCAGCCTGGGGCGGCCACGCCACATTCTTCGGGAGCCGGCAGACGGTGACCGTCACGGCCATGCTTCTTCTCAGAGCACGCCGATCTTGGTATTGCGGCCGTTATGCAGGCAAATGGTTAACCGATGGCGGCTATAGCCTGTGGTCCGTAACCCGATCGTGCCCATGCTAATCGGGCGGAGCGGACTGTTGGCTTCAGGATGTCATCAAGATGCATCCTCCCCGCCGGGGCTTCGGACCCGATCGGATGGGAAGGGTGGATCAAGGAGATATCCAAAGTATTCACTGCTACCAACTGCCCCGAGGACCGTAAGGTCCCTATTGCTCAATATTTTCTCACAGGAGATGCTACGGATTGGTGGGAGGCCGTCGGTCCCAAGGATCATGTTGCTTCGTGGGCGAGTTTCAGAGTTGATGGAGACCGAGTATTGTCCGTGGCCGGTCGATGTGCTCGAGTGCATGCTTTCTACGATGCTCAACCACGGGATATCCCCGTATCTCGTGCCATTGCCGACTTTAACAAAGAGTTGGGTTATGTGAAGACCCAAGTTGTCGCCGAGAGCGACAAAATTTTCCATTTTTCCAGAGGATGAAACTGCCCATTCGGGACTATATGTCTGGGCTCGTCTGTACTACCTTGAAGGATTATCGAGTCGAGCTCTTGCTTATGATATGTCGGTGACGGCTAGCGATTTGGCTCGTGAGATCAAGAAGCGAGTCGGTCGGAAATTTTTCTCGTCCCAAGAGTGGAGGCCAGAAATCTCAAGCTACAAATATTTCAACGGGCGGTTCGGCTCGTTTCTCTGGGAGCTTTCGGGTGCTGCCGGAACCTCCGCTCATGAACCCACATGTTTTAACTGTGGTGTGCGGGGCCATAGGAGCCGGCAGTGTTCTCGTCCAAGCTTACTTGTCATACTTGTGGGACAGCTAGGCCACAAGGCCCCTTTGTGAACAGATCAAAGCTCATGGTGCCGTTCTTCTCACCCAAAGACCTATGGAGCCGAGTGTGAACCAGTGGCTCGCTTGCTCGCCGCCTCCACCGAGTGCCGGCCGAGGTAGGGGTCGGGTCAGCCCGCTAGGGAGGAGCATCCAGTGTCGGCTCGCCACCGCGTATCTACGAGATGAGGAGGACCGATGATCCTAAGGCGGCTCCGTGGCGACAGTACCGCTCATATCAATTCTCATCCTGTCAGTGTGCTTTTGATTCGGTGCTACGCATTCATTCATTTCTCTAGAGTGTGTACGCCGTTTGAGTCTCGACCGCTTGTCACCTTGTGAGCCTTTCATCGTTAAACTTCCTAGCGGTGATAGAATTGTCGGTGATCGAGAAGTCCGGACTGCTGTGATTATTTGTGAGAGGGCTTGGCTCTCTAACCTTATTGTTGTGGGTATCGAGGGCGAGGATTTAATTCTCGGAATGATTGGCTCGAGCGGCATGGTGCAATCATGAACTACCGCACGAGGATCATTACCATGTTAGCCGAGGACGGCATCAACACTCTTTCGCGGGCGAAAGAGAAACCAAGTTTGTTATTAACGCCTTGAAGGCGGTGAAACTCTGCGAAAGGGGTGTATCGTTATTGGTGCTACGCCTTGAAGGCGGAGAATGGTGGAGTCGAGTTTTCATCGATTCCGGTCGTTAGTGAGTTCCCCGATGTATTTCGACGAGTTGCCGGATTGCCGCCGGATCGTGAGGTTGAGTTTACTATAGAGTTAGAGCCGGCGCGGCTCCGATTTCAAGGCGCCGTATCGCATGGCACCTTCAGAGATGGCCGAGTTGAAGAAACAGCTTGAGTGAACTTCTTGAGTCGGGGTATGTTCGACCGAGCGCCCGCCTTGGGGCGCACCGGTCTTGTTTGTGCGTAAGAAGGATGGTTCACTACGCTTGTGTATCGACTATCGTGAATCGAACAAGGTGACCATCAAGAACAAGTATCCTTTGCCGAGAATTGACGACTTGTTCGACCAGTGTGGAGCCGCGGTATTCTCGAAGATTGATTTAAAATCGGGTACTATCACCGGTGAGGGAGTTCGACGTGCCGAAAATGGCTTTTCTGACGAGATACGGACATTATGAGTTTGTAGTTATGCCTTTCGGGTTAACTAACGCGCCGCGGTGTTCATGCGCTTGATGAACAAAGTCTTTATCGAGTATTTGGATAAGTGTGTCGTCGTCTTCATTGACGATATTCTTATTTATTCGAGGAACGAGGAAGAGCATGCCCATCATTTGCGGATAGTGTTAGACATTTTGAGGGCCGAGCAACTCTATGCGAAGTTCTCGAAATGTGAGTTCGGCCGAAGGAAGTGATGTTTTTGGGTCACGTGATTTCACTGAGGGAGTTCGAGTAGATCCGCAAAATTGAGGCGGTGTTGGATTGGGCATCGCCACAAATGTGAAGGAGGTCCGTAGTTTCTTGGGTTTGGCCGGGCTACTACCGTAGGTTCGCCGAGGGTTTCTCAAAACTAGCTCGACCACTTACACGCTTGCTCCGTAAATCCGAGAAGTTCGTTTGGACCGATGAGGCGTCGAGTTTTGAGGAGTCAAGAAGCGGTTGACTTCAGCCCGGTTTTGGCATTGCCATGTGGCAACGAGGGTTTCGCCGTTTTAGCGATGCTTCGGTCGTGGTCTTGGGTGCGTATTGATGCAGCACGGCAAGACCATTGCCTATGCGTCGAGACAGTTGAGGCCGTATGAGCTTAACTACCCTACTCATGATTTGGAGTTGGCGGCGGTTGTCTTTGCACTCAAGATTTGGCGTCACTATCTTTTCGGCTCTGCATGTCAGATTTTTACCGATCATAAAAGTCTGAAATACATATTTACTCAGCGAGAGTTGAATATGAGGCAGAGGAGGTGGTTAGAGTTGATTAAGGATTATGACCTCGAAATCCTTTATCATCCGGGAAGGGCGAATGTCGTGGCCGACGCCTTGAGTCGGAAACCGATTGCGTTGCGAACACTTGAGATCCTTACGCCTCAGTCTGAGCTTCGGCGGGCTTTGATCGGGTTAGATGTTGAGGTTTTGCTGCCTGGATCTGTTGGGCAACTTTGTGCCTTAGAAATTTCGTCGTCCTTGATCGATGAAATTAAACTGAAGCAATTAGAGGATCCGATGATTACTCAAATCCGAGAGAACGTTCTTAAAGGAAAGTCTCCTGGGTTTGTGATTCACGAGGATGGCGTTTTGAGATTCCAGAGTCGGCTTTGCGTGCCGAACGACTCAGAGTTGAGGCAGAGTATTTTACGGGAGGCCCATGCTACACCTTATTCCGTTCATCCTGGTACGAGTAAGATGTACAAGGACCTGAGGAGGAACTTCTGGTGGAACGATATGAAGGAGGGAGTCGCACAGTTTGTGGCGAGATGTTTGACTTGCCAGCAGGTCAAAATCGAGCATCAGCGACCGGCTGGGTTATTGCAGTCACTTCCGCTCCGAATGGAAATGGGAAGATATATCGATGGATTTCGTTACGAGTTTGCCGAGATCGAGGTCGGGCATGAATATGGTATGGGTGATTGTTGATCGCCGACCAAGTCGGCACATTTTCTGGCATCAAGGACACATGGGGCCCGCAGAAATTAGCACGTGTGTTTATCGCGCAGATCGTGAAACTTCACGGTACTCAAGTCTATTGTTTCGGATCGTGACGGCCGCTTTGTATCGCACTTCGCAGCGGTGCATAAGGCGTTAGGTACCCGGTTGCGTTTGAGTACCTCTTTTCATCCCCAGTCAGATGGACAGTCGGAACGCACTATCCAGACATTCGAGGACATGTTGCGTGCTTGTGCCCTCGATTGGAGTAGTGACTGGGAGGAGCACTTGCCATTGATCGAATTCACGTACAACAATAGTTGGCACGCGTCGATTCGGATGGCACCGTATGAGGCACTTTATGGGCGACGATGTCGATCGCCGATTTGTTGGAATGAGGCGTCCGATTTAGTCGGGACCGAGCCGGATGTCGTTTTAGAGACGAGGCGGAAGATAGAGTTAATTCGAGAACGGATGTTGACTGCCCAGAGTCGGCAGAAGTCATATGCCGACGTCCGTCGTCGACCTTTGGAATTCGAGGTGGGAGACCACGTTTTGCTAAAGGTGTCGCCGACGAAGGGAGTTTTTCGTTTTGGGAAGAAAGGAAAGCTGAGCCCGAGATTTATTGGACCCTTTGAGATTCTCGAGCGAGTCGGTGAATTAGCGTACCGTTTGGCGTTACCTCCAGCCTTGAGTCATGTTCATAGCATTTTTCATGTTTCCCAGTTGAGGAAATATGTTCCGGATCCTAGTCACGTCATCGATTATGGCGAGATTGATATTGCTGAAGATATTACTTTTGAGGAGCGCCCTTTGAAGATTTTGGAGCATCGTGAGAAGCGACTGAGGCATAAGACCATCCCTTTGGTCAAAGTTCAGTGGTCGAAATACGGTGTCGAGGAGGCAACTTGGGAAACCGAGGATAGCATGCGTGCTAGGTACCCGGAGTTGTTTGTTTCTTAAGTTTCGGGACGAAACTTATTTTTAGAGGGGTAGAATGTAATATCCGGTATTTTTCCTTCCCTTGTATTTTCATTTTTGGTATATTTCTCGGTCATAGTGACCCTCATGTATCTTTCAGTAAGTCCTTCCTGTCAATTGTTGAATTGTATTCTCGTTATTGTTCGTTATTTCAACTTTCCTCACATGAGTTCGACTTTGTTAGATCACCATTAATTTTGGTGACTCCAAAAATTATAAATCTTTGCAATATTATAGATCATCGAGTTAGCTTTCCAATGGTTCAAACGGTGAGTCAATCGGAGTCCGGACGAGAGAGTTATGGTCGTTTCAGTTTTTGGCCGAGCACTCCCAGAGCCTTTCGGCCGATAGGGGGCCGATAGACTCTCTGCCGGCATTCGTATGGGTATCGGTTGGGCCTATCGGCCGATAGGCCGGCCGATATGTAAATTTCTTCACCTTCGAACTTCCAAGAGCCTTTCGGCCGATAAGGGGGTCGATAGACCCTACTGCCGGCATTCCGTATGGCTATCGGTTGGGCCTATCGGCCGATAGGCCTACGATAGTTCTCCGTGTTACACTATAAATGTGTTGTTTTGAGCGTGAGGCTCATTTTCCTTCTCCATTTTTACACAGCGCGAGAGAGAAAATATAGAGGGGAGAGTTCTTCATCCGGGGTCGATTTTCATCATTTCTTTTCGGTTGTGAGACTCGGATAATCCATCTAACGCGTGTTCTACGGATCTTAACACTTGAATCACTCAAGGTAATATCTCTTGAAACCCTACCTTTTTGGATAATTGGGGATTTTGGGGTTTTGTCCGATTCTTTCCGTTTCGTTGATGGATTCATGATGAATATGATTATTCTTGTTGGTATTCTTAGTTTCCCTACGGATTCATGGTATATTTCGTGATTTTTACGGAATCGAGAGGGTTCGGTTGTGGTCCGCCCTCGTTGTTGTTTGTATACGAATATACATGAATCGTAGGCGGGTTTCCGGGAGTATTCCATTTCCATAATCGTTTAGAAGTGGTTGTGATTGTGCTATTCAAATCGTTAGGTTCATTTCCGTCGGTTCCTTGCGGTCGTGTTCAACTCTTCCGTTCCGTTCGTGTCATCGTCTATTTAATCGAGGCAAGTATTTTTGGAAACCTTTAAGCTTAACATGAAATGGTTATGTATATTACTTGTTGTAACTCACCTTGTGTTGGCCCGACGGGGTCAAGGAGGGAAATCTATGCTGCCGCCCTGGATTTCGCGAGTTCGTACCGCTAGCCAACTCGTTAGGGTCCTTGCAAGGCCCCGAGTGAGAATGTATGCTGCCGCCCTGTTCTCACGGCATAGCGTGTGCGTGGTTTTGTTTTTCTGTAATTGTAGCCAACTCGTTAGGGTCCCTGTGAGGCCCCGAGTGAGAATGTATGCTGCCGCCCTGTTCTCAAGGCTAATTGTTTGACTGTTTATTTTCCGGAAAAGACATGTCTTGTTTTGGTTTTTGAAATGATATTGGTGCATGTACTATGGAATGTGTAAGCGATTGGTTTGCCTGGATTACTTGTACTAGCGTAATTGCTAACCCCTCTGGGGACCCGTTTTGGGGAAATTCTTGTTATGGATTTCAGGTTATGACTACCCGGACGAGCGAGCACCAGGACAGTACGAGGATGTTGGCCAGGGTCGTTGACATGTGCATTTGGGTCTACTTATTTCCTTTGTCCATTTCGATATGGTTGTTCCCACAGTTTTAAACTTATAGATTGTACTCGCGAGTACTTAGGCTTTTCGTTTCAAACTCCGTATTGTATTACTTTAAATTGTCACGTTGTTGGTTGATGCTTATTCTGCCGGTTGTTCGGGCGTATATTTATATGTCATATTATTTAATTATGTATCCTCGCTAACCAAGATGGTTAGTCGAGCGGAGTTTTCCTATTGTAGCCTGGTAGGTCCCATGTAGGGGTCTACGGCGCTGTAACATATTTCCGAATATCTCGGGGTGTTACACACCCCTCCGTGGACCCCTACCGAGACCCCGTCGGATCTAACCCATAGTGACCATACATACACACACGTTACTCATGCAATACTAATATGCTAAGAATGTAAGTTCATCAAGAATACTTACTAGAGATGGCCACTAATCCGACACCATTATCAAATTCTTCAAAACACAATAACAAGATTAAACACGGAATACACGATTCCATAACTTTTAAACAACAAGGATATCATCAAAGCCTCCAACGTTCAAAATAATCAAATCATAATCAATTCCCAAAACACAACGTTCACAAAACACACACGCGTTTTGAAAGAGAGCCTTTAACGAGGCCAAACCGAAATCTTTTGAAACTTCATTTCAAATAACCAAACAAACACATCAAGACGACCACCGATCATCATATCCATAAAACGAGAAAAGTATGGGCAAGGTACTTGCCTCGAATAACCACAACGCGGAGAATCGGCCGAAGTAGGTTGGCACGAACCGACTACGAACTCGCCGACTCCACTGAACGACAATCCACAACAATGAACTACGAACGAAAACAATAACAACGAAAATGAATTCCAAAGTACGACCCAAAGCCGCTGAATTCAAAGAACAAATGATGAAGGTTCAAGGATTTTCCCCAAAACGGCCAAGAACACGATTCGTCCCGTCAAAACCCGAAAACGGAATTCCAAGTTGAAATATGGATATACAATCCATAGAATATGTTTAACAACATCATTTAACCATAATTGATCCATCGAAAACGGATGAAAAACGAGATCGGGGACAAATCGCCCAAAAAGTCAATTCGAAGGAAATCAAGAAATATACTTCGATTCGACGAAGAACAATGGATTAAATGATGTTAAACACAAGAATACTACTAAGATTAATCATACCCATCATGAATTAATCAACAACACGGAACGAATCGAACAAAAATGCAAAAACCCCCAAATTCATGAAATTAGGGTTCTAAGGAAGATTACCTTGATTCGCAGGATCAAAGGATGATAACGGATGATTGGTTGATGTTATGAACTCAAGAACTTCATGGATTTGTTGTTAAACAACATGGCTTCGTCACCCATGAATCGCCAACCGCGGACGGAGAAGGAAGGAAATGAAAAACGAGATGAAATGTGACTGCTCTGTCACATTTATACTGGGCCGGACTAGCGCGCGCTAGGCTGCCGAGCTAGCGTGCGCTATAGGCCCAGGCCGCGATCCAGTGGCCTCACCGCCTCTACCGACTCGCCAGTAGCGTGCGCAGCCTTCCGGCCGTAGCGTGCGCCACCGCCGTAACGCACGCAGGTCCGGCAAGAGCGTGCGCTACCCGCCGAGCCCGACCGATTCCGTAACCCCGTGACTCCACTGCCTGCACTCGCGTGCGTTAGGCGGCCGATAGCGGCGCTACACTGCCGGTTAGCGCGCAGCCCGCCATAGCGTGCGCTACTCGTTCTCGCGCACTGGCCCGGCGGTGACCGCAATCGTCCGGCGATCCATAACCGTCCGGCCGCCCCATAACCGTCCGGCCAAGCACTCGACCACTGTGGCTCGACGACCCGATTTCCGAAAACGTACGGAACGAACACGACGAAAAGTTCGCGGACAACATCAACGACCCGAAATGAAAACATAATACCATAATTAATCATACACGACCAAGAAACGGGTCGAGACAACAATTACAGATACGGATACCCGTAACTTTCAAGAAATTACAAAATGGCCCAAAACGCCCGGAAATCACGATACGTGATCGAATAACCAAACCGAAGTTCCCAACACGTCTAACAAAGTTAAACGGACTTACGGGAAACTCGAAACATCAGTTTCGAACGAGATTCGCAATAATCGAACTCAAGTGCGGAAAAGTCGCTAAAAAGCACGGAACTCAACAAAACGACACCGAAACGAACTCGGATGTCAAAAAGTGTAGAATTAATCATTCTCAGAATGACGAAACGGTCATGAGCGAGTCGTCAAAACGGACGTCGGCCGAAAAAGAAATTTACCAAAAATCGAAAATTGCGGATATTACATTCTACCCTCCTTAAAAGAAGTTTCGTCCCGAAACTTAAAACAAGTAGGGGGAAGAAATATTCCGTGAGGAAAAACTCAACGAGATACAGAAGAATGCGTAACTAACGCCCAACGGCGAAATGTTACAAACAACGCAAAGGAATATACGGCGTGAAAACACGCTCCACGGCGACCAACACAACGTCGCCGTTAGGGATATAATAAAACCAACAAATGACAAGCGTCATCAAATGGATAATACAATCAAGTCAATTATCCGAACAATCGCAAAACACAACGAACGAAAATCAATATGATTGACCAACCTAACAGTACATTGATCAAAACGCGAGCCAATCGCTGAACAAATACGGAATTCCACCGCCCAAGGGTTGGAAGATCGAAAACGAGACTAATTTTCTGAACTTAAGGGAATTACGAAGGAGCCTCAATGCTCAACAATCACGAAACAAGAACAAAAACCGAACAAACAAACGATCGAGACAACAAAAATCGGACAATCATGTCCGAAACACGAAGGATAATAAAATTCAAACAACAACTCCCAGGATGATCTGGTGAGAACTACAAGACATGCATTCCCATAAGATGCACAGGAAAGGGGAATAGCGATTGAAAAGTCACAACGACAAACGAGTTATTCCGAAACGATACCACACTCGTTCGATAAACAAAAACAAGGGGGAGGACAAGCTCAGAAATGTCAACGAACATAAATGAGTCGACAAAGTAGAATATACAGAAGTTCAAAATCTGATCCACTTCGAATAAAAGAACTAGTAGAACCAAATGATGTTACTTCCGAACAAGGTTCACAAGAATTGAACCGAACTCGAAAAAGTTACAACGATAACCAGATCGACTCAAAACAAGATCACAGCTCGTTCGGACGATGAAACTGAAATACCGAACAAGTTCATAAAGTATCAACGAACATGAGCGAATCCATAGACTGGAGAAAGAGAAAATACCGAAGTCAAAATAGTACGGGTATTACCTCCGACCTCGTCCACAAAATTCACAAAAACAGGAGCAAGGTAACAAGACATTAAACAACCGACACATAACGGAACAATCACCGATGCACACGGTCATACCAAACCAAGCTCTAACGGCTCGCACATGAGCGACAACGCAGAAATCACCACGAGGCGACAACATTCAACACCAACATCCCGCCTCTCACAGGGGGCTAACACAACAAATGTGTGGAAAGTGACTCAATGCTCACACCGCCAATTCGATCATACTCGGGAGCAAATATCAAAATGACAACGCGAACATCATACATACTGTTGGTCACTTAAGTATACTGGATACAGTTTGGAAAATAGTTTAAACAACAAACTGTACGGAATCAAAATCTGAGTGCGTAGCGGAAGTCTTGGATACAGTAGGTTGCTGTGGATACAGCAACTAAGTGTATAGTGTATACTTAATATATCACAGTAATTTAAAACAGTAAAAGCTGAAGGTAAATAACACAGTAATTAAAGTGGTTCGAGGTAAACCCCTCTACGTCCACTGGTCCTCCACACAGGAGTAAAAAGTTTATTATAATTACTGCGTACACAACTACGTAATTATAAACAAACCTATCCTTGTATCGTTCACACAGATTGATACAAAGAATATCGCTTTCAACCGCTCACGATTGGTTAAAGCTTCCTTCTTGACTAGCTTCTTCACACACAGTTCCAAAGCTTCATCCTTATTCGTCCCACACAGGTCAGAATAACTTGTTGAGTTCACACAGAGCTCAGTTTTTACACAGAGGTAAAAGGTAGGTAACCAGATAAGAACAGCAGCTTTGAAGTTCTTGAGCTGATGATGGATGTTCTTGATGTTGAGCACTATATATCTCTTTTGTTCTTAATTGCAGTATGCTTTGGAGATATGTTTGCTCTGATGATAACTTTTGATAGCTTGAGAGTTAGGTTACTTGGGTAACTGATCTTCAATGTCTTCATAGGATATATATAGTCTCTGAAGAAAGTATCCGTTGAGATGTATCCGTTTGAATAAGATTTCCTTCAATGGGAATATGACATGATCCGATTTCGCGGGATTCTGAAGATCTGAAGACTGGCAGTATTTAAATACTTTATCCTTGAGTATTTAAATACTTCTTTGTTCAACGGGACTTGACTTCTGTTCCTTCTTTGTCCTGTTGTGAACTGTATGGAAGATAACTGTATTTTGAGCATCGAGACAGTTTCCATACTTGGTCTTTTACAAGTCTTCTTCTTTGTCTTGACGAAGCTTCACTTTATGCTGATTCGAGGCAGGTCTTCGATACAGGATAAAGCCTTAAAGCCTCGATACAGTTTCCTTTACTGTATTTGGCATATATGTCAAAACCTCTAAATAACATTCGATACAGGGATTCGAGTATCCCGGCTGTTTCGATATAGGGTCTTTGTTTTCCCAACAATTTCCCCCTTTTTGACAATTTGCCAAGACTAACTTACTTAACTCTTCGAGTCTTCTTGATGATGCCAAAACCTTCTTCATGAAGCATTCTTCTTTGATGACTTCTGGCAGATTTCTTGGTCTTTCGCCAAAAGGTCTGACTTAGTCTACAATAATGAACTGCTCGCAGGTAAGTTCGATACAGTTTACAATTTAAGCTTATGATTGGCGCGCAGGCACAACCTTACAATGTATTCTAAGTTTACAACTGAAATTATGAACTGTTCGTAGACTAGTTCGTACAGCTTATTTTTCAATCAAGTTTATCTAACTTGAGATTCCTATCAAACAATTTAAGTAATCATACATTAACACAGTAGATTACGAGTTGTAATCTTTCAAGACAAACAAACGTTTTTATTGATATTCAAAATGATTGAGTACAAAGTTTGCTGTTTCGAATAGAAATTACAAAAAAAAAATACATAGATTTCATCTCCTTATCTATAATCCGCATGCCTCCATGGTCTTTTTCCTTGTTCATTCTCAGTTCCACGCCACCAGTTTTGAAGAGAATCATTGCCTCGATCCTGTTATATCGCTCTTCCTTCATATGAACGATCAAAGGCAAGTATCCAATCTTCTGGATGGGTGACCCGATCTCCTCTTCTATGTTTGGATTTCATTTCGATTTGGAGAGGGAGTTTACCTTCTTCTAGCATCTTTGTAAATTTATCTGCCGCCTCCGCTAACGTCTTATAGTTTTTGAAGATGGCGGATTCCATGATGAGTCTGACAAAGTATCTCATCAGTTCATTCTTCCTCCAGTGCTTCACTTCGTCGGCAGTTGGGTTGCGGTTGGTCGGGAGACGAATTTCCGAAGGTCTCTGAATAAGAGTTTGCCAAGGGACATTGGGATCATGAAATTCCGGTCTGGAGACTGAAATTTTAAAACTTTGGGATGGAGGTGCTAGCTTGTTCAATTCGGCAGTGATACTGTTCTGAGCAGCCTCAAATTCCCTTTCTTGTTGCAGCCTTATTCTCCTAGCAGCTTCTCGTGCCTCTTCCCCCTTTTTGGCTTCATCAAGACTTTGCAGGATTTCAAGAGCAGCGTCCTGTTTGGTCTCGATGCTGGTCATTCTTTCAACAAGGGAGTAAAGAGTCTGCGACATTTCCTGAATGCATTTGTCGTGAGCACGCAGTTGAGAGCTGTTCTCAATCATTGCACAAGCGGTCTTGGCTTCAGCTATCCTAGTCTTTGTAGCTTCCTCCTTCAGCAGTTGCTCCTGCTTATCTTCCATGATCTTCAAGGCTTGCTTGAAAACTTCTGGCAAAAGAATGAATGCGTCGACAACACGAGATACTTCATGTTGAAGAGTGGTCATTTCTTCAACGGCAGAGGTGTGCATCCAATTCAGTGCTTTTTCAACGGAAGATAGAGCGCCATCGCATCTTGGATAAATATACCAAGGCCAAGAGCACGCAGCGCTCTTTTCGTGCGGCAGATCGGAGAATCAGTTCGGCAAGGTCTCAGCTTCGTTTCAACCTTCTTACATTCACGGATGGGCGTGAAGTAAGTTGGACATCCTCAGGTTCGGTACCGTCCTCGGATTCCATGGTTGAAGGGGCGGGAGCAGCTTCCTGTGGTTCGACGACAGTGGGTTGAGAAGCGTCCTGTTGCGAAGGTTCTTCAGCAATCATGGATTCAGGAGGGACTGAATCCTCCTGTTGGCTTTCAGGAACGGCTTCTTCTTCGGTCGTAGCAGGCTCAGGTGCCTGTTCCAAAATTTCTTGAACTTTCTCGACTGGAGGGACTGATTCCTCTTGGTCGGGAATGTTCTCGGGCTGTGGCGAAGGGGGATTGGCTTGGGTAGAAGGCCCTTCATCATTTCTGGGTGGAGAGGCGTCTCGAGCTTCAGCCTCTTCACGACTCATTCTCAGACCTGCTTGTAAAGCGTCGTCGTCGTATGAGTCATGATCTTCGTCATCTTTTGGATTGGTGGAAGAATCCTCTGACTTATTCTTTCCTTTCTTCCTGGCGTCAGATTTGTGCAGAAGATGGCTTTCAATTAGATCCTTGCAAGAGGCGTTGTCCCATCGAAGCAGGGCCTCAATTTCAGTTGAGTCTGTTACTTCGGAGACAAATCTCTCTTCGTGGCTCCAATCGCTCTAGTTGTACAGAGTATCGTACGGAGCTAGCCTGTAGCCTTTCCATTGCAGAAATCTTTCGTACACGTGTTCAATTTGAACCGAAAGAAGTGTCTGATTAATGATCGAGTCAGGGGAGGGACTTCGAATAACGTCTGGAGAGGCTGTTTCGAGGGATTCCTGTACAGGTATGGGATCCTGTACGGAAGAGGGACTCCTTACAGGGGATGGTGCCCTGAAGGATGATGGATCCTGCACGGGTGTGGGATCCCGCAGAGGAGAAGTAGCTTTTGGCTCCGAATGGGCAGCCGACTCGCTAAAGTCTTGAACGTTGGCAGATGTCTCTATATCCGTCGTAGCCGCCAAAGGCTCGGGATCTACTGTCGATACAGTAGGAGACACCTCTTCCACAGGGGTTGGGCCCTGGGGTTCTTCATCAGTGGGTTGCGCCACGGGGGAGACATCCTTGGAGTGCTTGGCAGATTTTGAAAGCCTCCTGAGTCTCTTCTTTGACTTCTCACCAGCAGAGTGTTTCTTGCTGTGAGATCGCTTTCGCTTCTTTGAAGATTCCATTTCTGGGACCTTCACGGATTCATCTCTTGGGTTGGTAGAAATTGGCATGTGCCTGTTCTTGGATGGTTGCAATGCATGGTGCTCTGGTTATACGCAGTAGGCTTGACGCCTCCTAAGTATATCCTCGAGCTATTTTTCTTCGCGTCGGCGGATTGCGTCAGTCCGCACTTCGTCAGGATGTAATTCAGCATTAAACCAAAGGATTTCTTTTGGGTGGCAGGTTTGCACACCTCTTCTTGAAGACGTTTCAGAATTATTTGGCACCAATTGACCTTTTCACAGGTCAAAATAGCTACCATCATTCTGAACCTTAAGTTCGTGCACATCTCGAACGCACCGGTTCGGTTTTCAATGATCCTGGAGCAAAAGTCATGAAGATACACAAAATGAAGAAGAAAATTTTTCTTGTGACAAGTAGTTGTCACCATATCAACCACTTTGGACCCTGTACTCTGTAACACCCCAAACTAGGCGGATATTACAGTGCCGTGGACCCCCGACCGGGACCCACCAGGCGAATGAAAATGAATGAATTATACAGGTAAATGTAGTACCGAACCACATTACAACATCAATTACTCCGATGAGGAGTTTTATACAACACACCTGTGATAATATCAATACCAAGATATTTTATATGGAGATAAAATATACAACAATGAGTGAGATGAATATTCAAACGGAATGTCTGCAGCGGAATAAAATAAAAGAAACATAATGACCGAAAAGACTGGGCCCCTACTAGTATCACTGACTCCTCGCCGTCACCGTGCTCTCCCGTGCCTTAGCCTTGCCATGACCTAAAAGCAGATCCCCAACGGGCCGGCCATACGTAACAACAATCCTCAAGGGTTGAAAATACACAATCATGATATGTCTGAATTATGAATTATTCTCCGAAACATACGCAATCAAACATGCTATATAAATCGACTATCAAGACGGCTCAAAGGAATGGCGCCACACAACGTCCGGATGGAAATGTGTCCGTACACAAGCCACCATCACACGTGGTCTTGTGCCTAATCGCCTCACGAAGCAATCGACTCGTGTGCACACCCAATGTGAGGCCAACAACCACCACACGACATAATTGTGCCCGACATGAAAATCCTACACATTCCAACCGGCACGCCAGTATGACCCGGAATGTCACAATATGGCAAAAGTGACAACGAAAATGAATAATGACTCACCAAGGTTAAATGATGGTGAAATGAATGATAGCTCAATGGAATGATCGGAACCGTCGTTCCTTATGACTGAGGTGATTAATTGACAATGACAAGTTTTGATACGGTTAATACAATGATGAATGAGTTACGATTATGAATAAACAACAACAAAAGGAATGAATATCCTTTTAACCGAGTAAGAATTAACTTACACAATACCGATGAAGAATGTCCTTCCACGAACAACGTCCTAAATGAAAAGTCGGTCGCTCGAACAACCTTGAACATCAATAGTTACCAACAACCGATCAATACACGACTCAAATACGATCATAACCGACCCAAACGTCGATACAACAATATCCGAACTCGTAGATGAACTCTAACGAAAACGTTGAGATACCCGTTGGTTAAAACCATACCCAAATAATCGAACCAACTCCAACATGATTGATTCAAACCAGCAAAACATTATCAATGATATCAATAATCTCATAGAAATCCACAATCCAAGTTTATAATAACGACAATCGGAAATCCCCAAAATAACCGAAGTCAACCCCAAGGGTTCTTGGAATAATTCCGAAAATAACCATTAAATCCGTAGGAATATATTTATCCAAGTTAGATAATCCATAACTAACATATTCCAATGATAATCCAAGCTTACACGAAGAAATCGGAAGGAAAACCCAAAAATCCGAAACTCTAGATCCAAGAGATTAATACCTTTGATTCGATGTGATGAAGATGATGAAATGATGATCAATCCGAAAGATGACCTTGAAGATGATGATTGATGATTACGCCTCGAAGAATCCTCTCCGAATCGCTCGAAATCGCCCAAAATTACCGAAGGAATGAAATGAGATGAATAAATGACGAACTCTGACTAAACTGTCCAATTTATAGTCACCCGTGTTAGCGTGCGCTAGCCCTTGTGCGTAGCGTGCGCTAACGAGTAATTTGGGTAGTCCAGTACCCATTGTCCGAACACGGTAGCGCGCGCTACGTACCTTCTTGTAGCGTGCGCTACGGCCATACTACTAGCGTGCGGTAAGATCCATTATTAGCGTGCGCTATCGAAATATTGATGCCCGATCGAGTCCGTAAAACTGTCTGACCTCTGACCTGACCCCGATAGCGTGCGCTACAACCATTGTTTAGCGTGCGCTAATATATCGGTTGCGTACGCTAACAACAATACATAGCGTGCGCTATGAATAAATCGGTAAACAAGAGTCGCCGGACTTAACTCGATCCGCCTAGCGCGCTACTCCACACATATAGCGTGCGCTACTACAACCCGTTAGCGCGCGCTACTTACCACTCGTAGCGTGCGCTAAAGCTGAGTGGTAGCGTGCGCTACTCCTCATGCACAACTCGCAACGAAAATGACAATGACGATAAACACGGCACGAAACTCCAATCCGATTAGTGATGAATGACGATTGATACACGATACGATTACTCTGAATGATGAATACCAAGACTGAATATGAGTGACAAATGATCAATAATGAATGAAATTACTGAGTATCACCATCAATGATAAATACTGAATGATAATTACTGAATTACAACTGGGTATTACATACACCCCCCTTAAAAGAGTTTCGTCCCCGAAACTAAGGGTCGAACAACTCGGGATAACTCTCCCGCATACTATCCTCGGTTTCCCAAGTAGCATCTTCGACTCCGTGTCTAGACCACTGAATTTTAACCAAAGGAATCGTCTTATTCCTCAACTGTTTGATCCGCCGCTCTAAAACTCGTGTAGGACGTTCCTCATATGAATGATCGTCGGCGATCTCGATTTCGTCAAACTGAAGTATGTGACTCGGGTCGGCAACATACTTCCGCAACTGAGAGACGTGAAATACATTATGAATTCGGCTCAACGCCGGAGGTAAAGCCAATCGATAGGCTAACTCGCCTACTCGATCCAAAATCTCAAACGGCCCAATGAATCTCGGACTCAACTTTCCCCTCTTCCCAAAACGGAAGATACCACGACTCGGGGATACCTTGACCAACACGTGGTCACCTGCCTCGAACTCTAATGGTCGACGACGGTTATCCGCATACGATTTCTGTCGACTCTGAGTCGCCAACAAACGACTCGATCAAAGCTACCTTCTCACGGGCGGCTATAAGCATATCGGGCTCGGTTTCCAATGATTCGATAGGTCGTCCCAACACAACGGAGATCGACAACGACGACCATACAAGGCCTCGTAAGGTGCCATCTTGATCGAAGCATGCCAATCTGTTATTATACGTGAACTCGATTAATGGTAGTTGGGCTTCCCAATTGTCTTTCCAATCGAGGACGCATGCCCTCAACATGTCCTCTAAGGTCCGAATAGTCCTCTCGATTGTCCGTCTGACCGAGGATGAAAAGCGGCATCGAGATTAGCCGAGTTCCCATAGCACGATGAATCGATTTCCAAAATGCGACACAAACCGTCCGTCACGATCGGAAACGATACTTTTAGAGTACCGTGCGATCGACTATCTCTTTGATGAACAGTTGAGCAAGTCTCTCAGACCCCACGTTTCCTTGATCTCAAGGAAATGAGCTGATTTAGTTAAGCGGTCCACGATCACCCAGATCGTATTCATGCCACGACGACTCGTCGGCAAACTCGTGATGAAATCCATAGAAATGTCTTCCCACTTCCACTCGGGAATAGGAAGGGGTTTCCGCATACCCGCCGGTCGCTGATGTTCAATCTTAACTTGTTGACAGGTTAAGCATCTCGAAACAAATTCTGCGACTTCTCGCTTCATATTACTCCACCAGTAATTTTGTTTCAAGTCCTTGTACATCTTGCTAGACCCCGGATGCACAGAATAAGGGGTAGCATGAGCTTCTTTCAAAATCGAGTCTTTCAACTCGTCATTTGCTGGTACGCACAACCGATTCTTAAACCTCAAAAGTCCATCCTCGTGGACCACAAATCCAGGGGCTTTCCCCTGAGCCACATCCTCTCGGATGCGCAACAATGATGGGTCCGAACCCTGATTCTCTCGGATTTCCTCCTCGAGTGACGATGAAAACTCCAACCGACCAAGCCGCCCCGGACCTCGCCGGAGCCCGACCTCGATCACGGATCTAAGGAATTCCGGCCGAAGCCCCTTCTGAACTGTGACACGGGCAAGCATATGCTCCTGCACGGACTTACGACTCAAGGCGTCGGCGACAACGTTCGCCTTGCCCGGTGGTAGAGGATCTCGATATCATAATCTTTGATTAATTCCAACCACCGTCTCGACGCATATTTAACTCCTTCGAGTAAATATATACTTTAAGCTCTTATGATCGGTGAATATCCGATGTAACACCATAAAGATAATGACGCCAAATTTTCAAAGCGAACACCACTACCGCTAGCTCCAGTGTCGGGTCGGATAATTAACCTCGTAAGGTCTCAATTGCCGTGAAGCATAGGCAATAACCTTCCCGTTCTGCATGAGTACACATCCGAGACCCTGTCCGGATGCATCACTATAAACCACAAATCCTTCCGTCCCCTGCGGCAAGGAGAGTACAGGTGCTGACATTAAGCGGCTCTTGAGTTCCTCAAAACTCCGTTGACACGCGTCGGACCACGTGTATTTCTTATCCTTCCGCAAAAGGTTCGTTAAGGGTTGAGCGATTCTAGAAAATCCTTCCACAAACCGCCGATAATAACCCGCTAATCCGAGAAAACTTCGGATTTCTTTAACGTTCTTCGGAGGTAGCCAATCCCGAATAGACCCCATCTTCTGAGGATCGACACGAACTCCGTCTGATGAAATTACATGTCCGAGAAAAGTCACTTCGGACATCCAGAACTCACATTTGGAAAACTTCCCAAAAAGTTGTTCTCGTCTCAACACGTCGAGCACTTGATGAAGGTGAAACTCGTGTTCCTCCCGGTCCCGAGAATAAATCAAAATGTCATCGATGAAGACAACAATAACCCGATCCAAAAAGTCGATGAAGACCCGATTCATTAACTCCATAAATACCGCAGGTGCATTAGTCAAACCGAACGGCATAACCACAAACTCATAATGACCATAGCGTGTTCGAAACGCCGTCCTCGCGATATCCGACTCGAATCCGCAATCGATGATATCCAGATCTTAAGTCGATCTTGGAAAATACCAAGCTCCTCAAGTTGATCTAAGAGATCATCAATACGGGTAAGGGATACTTATTCTTGATTGTTACCTGCTCAACTCCCGATAATCAATACATAAGCGGAATGAACCATCCTTCTTCTTGACAAACAACACGGTGCTCCCCACGGGACGCACTTGGTCGGATATAACCTTTCTCGAACAACTCCTCAAGTTGGTTCTTTAATTCCCGCATTTCGGCGGGGCCATCCGCACGGTGCCTTCGATATCGGGGACGCAGTGCTCCAACTCAATCGTGAATTCCACATCCTCTGTGGAGGCAAACCGTAACTCGTGCGGAAAAACATCGGCATATTCCCTCACCACCGGAATATCCGTTAACATTATCGATGATTTCGGTTTTGGCCATATAGCACCAATAACCGACACATCCTCGATTGAGTAATCTTACCGCTTTCATCAAATTAATGACTTTACTGCAGTACCGGATTACCTCCTCGAAACACACATTCGACTCCATCGATCAAATGATAGTGACCAAACGCTTTGGACACTAATGATGGCAACATGACGATCCATCCAATCAATACCCAAGATGACGCCGTCCCTCGGCAAATCTACTACGATTAGGTCTCACGCCATACACGACCATGAAACCGAATCGACAATTACGAATCTCACGGTTACCGATAATTCGTCTACCATCGTAGGCCAATGACATAAGGCTCGCAACTAGTAGCACTACCTGCACGTAGTCTACTCAAACATGACTCGGAAATGAATGAATGAGATGCACCAAGATCAAAAAGGGTACACACAAAGTTGAGATAGGATATCGAGTGTACACGAGATCATCCGGCCTCCGGATCGTCGGCCTTCTTCATCTCATAAATTCGGGGCTTTCCGCCCCGAACCGGACGCCCTGCCTCGATAGCTCTGCTCCGCCTTTAGCTCCCTGGCGTCTTGAACGACGCTGACCGAGTGGCCCGATTACGCACCGAATGACTGGGCTTGAGATGACGCCGAGTGGGTTTAGAGTCCCTACGGCAAAAACGGGCCCTATGCCCAGCAATCCTACGCTTATGGCACGTGATACCGCTTTGACATTTTGTGCTGAAATGACCCTGTTCTTCACAGTTGAAACAGGTGACGGCTGAACTGGCCGCTCGAGATTGAGATTCCGCGGGTTTCGACGCCAGGGGAGGTCGCTCAGAAAAAGTAGAGCCTGCCCGCGGTTTCTTGAAGGTGGCCTGACTTCCGTCTGACTGATCACGGTTCTTAGACTTCTTGCCAGCAGATGAAGGTTGCTGCTTAGAAATCTCCTTAACAGTAAGCTCGTAAGTGAGAGCTTTCTCAATGAACTCGGCCAGAGTGGTACAGTTATGATTAAGCAACTGAAGCCTCATACGGGGTTTCAGCCTCTGTCAAAATACTTGATCTTGTCCGCTTCTGAGTGAATGATAGATGAGGCGAACGGAAGAAGTTCCTGAAATTTCTCGGCACTGGCGAGAACATCCGCGTCTGACGAAGGGTCGGGAGTGATTAACTCTGACAGCTTGGCCTCTCTGAGCGGGGCCGGATAATACCTCTCCATCATGAGAGTCTTGAACTGATCCCAAGTACATGATCCGTCTGTGGGCTTCAATGATAACCACCATGAATGAGCGCTCTTACCGAGATAGTAAGCCGCAACTGAAACTTTATGCCCTTCAGGGCAATCCACCATAGCAAATAACTTCTCAAAATGCTCAAGCCAATGAACAATATCCGCCGGCTCAGATGAGCCCTCAAAGGTAGGTGGTTGCTGGCGAGAGATATCGCTAATGATATTGCTTACACCCCTCTCTTGCCTCTGAGGCGGCGGCGGAGGAGCCTGTTGATTTTGAGTAGTGGAGTTATGCATCGCCTCCATTAGTTGTGCCATCTGAGTCATTTGGGCCATCATGCCCTGCATAAATGCGAGTGGGTCCACCCGGACACTCTCCGACTGAGCCGTGTCCCGGGTACGACTCCCCGACAGTGAATGATCGCATCCAGGTGAATGAGTGGCAGCGTCACTGCTCGATGAGTTAGCATTATTCCTGGCATTTGCACGTGTATTCGCACGAGTTCTCGGGATTCGGCCCGCTCCACGGCCTCGTCCTCCACGTCCTCTGCCAGCCCTTTCCTTTATGAATTGGAAAGTCTTATGATGTTTATATATCTCGCTTGAGTATCACATTATGATTATATTTTGTAATTTTGATTATGAGCATACTCGCTCAAATAGAGCGTTTGCTTGAATGATTAGTTGACGTGACATGATTTTCTGATGAAGGTTCTGTAATTATTCTCTTGTATGAGTTAACAAGATTAATGATTCGATCTTCCCGATCAACAATCAACAATGAAATGAATTGACCGATTAATGAGTTAACTCGACCGGCCCCGGCCAAAATGACAATGATGATTGAGGATTGTTAATCGATGAATTATGAATGAATGATTAATGCCGTAAATTATACCATGGCATTAGAAATCTTACGATTCTTGGTCCGATTGGCTCGGCATTTGCACAGTCACACGTGACGCGAAAGTCCAATGATACTAGTCCGATGACGATGATTTCAAATGAGACATGACTTGGAGGGTAGTATTCAAAACCACTCTCCGATACCAACTCGTAACACCCCAAACTAGGCGGATATTACAAAGGCCGTGGACCCCGACGACCCACCAAAGTAATGAAAATGAATGAATTATACAGTAAATGTAGTATCAACCACATTACAACATCAATTACTCCGATGAGGAGTTTTATACAACACACCTAGATAATATCAATACCAAGATATTTTATATGGAGATAAAATATACAACAATGAGTGAGATGAATATTCAAACGGAATGTCTGCTGAATAAAATAAAAGAAACATAATGACCGAAAAGACTGGGCCCCCTACTAGTATCACTGACTCTCGCCGTCACCGTGCTCTCCCGTGCCTTAGCCTTGCCATGACTAAAAATGATCCCCAACGGCCGGGCCATACGTAACAACAATCCTCAAGGGTTGAAAATACACAATCATGATATGTCCGGAATTATGAATTATTCATTAAACATACGCAATCAAACATGCTATATAAATCGACTATCAGTACGTCTCAAAGGAATGGCGCCACACAACGTCCGGGATGGAAATGTGTCCGTACACAAGCCACCATCACACGTGGTCTTGTGCCTAATCAGTCTCACGAAGCAATCGACTCGTGTGCACAGTCCAATGTGAGGCCAACAACCACCACACGACATAATTGTGCCCGACATGAAAATCCTACACATTCCAACCGGCACGCCAGTATGACCCGGAATGTCACAATATGGCAAAAGTGACAACGAAAATGAATAATGACTCACCAAGGTTAAATGATGGTGAAATGAATGATAACTCAATGGAATGATCGGAACCGTCGTTCCTTATGACTGAGATGATTAATTGACAATGACAAGTTTTGATACGGTTAATACAATGATGAATGAGTTATGATTATGAATGAACAACAACAAAAGGAATGAATATCCTTTTAACCGAGTAAGAATTAACTTACACAATACCGATGAAGAATGTCCTTCCACGAACAACGTCCTAAATGAAAAGTCGGTCGCTCGAACAACCTTGAACATCAATAGTTACCAACAACCGATCAATACACGACTCAAATACGATCATAACCGACCCAAACGTCGATACAACAATATCCGAACTCGTAGATGAACTCTAACGAAAACGTTGAGATACCCGTTGGTTAAAACCAAACCCAAATAATCGAACCAACTCCAACATGATTGATTCAAACCAGCAAAACATTATCAATGATATCAATAATCTCATAGAAATCCACAATCCAAGTTTATAATAACGACAATCAGAAATCCCCAAAATAACCGAAGTCAACCCCAAGGGTTCTTGGAATAATTCCGAAAATAACCATTAAATCCGTAGGAATATATTTATCCAAGTTAGATAATCCATAACTAACATATTCCAATGATAATCCAAGCTTACACGAAGAAATCGGAAGGAAAACCCAAAAATCCGAAACTCTAGATCCAAGAGATTAATACCTTTGATTCGATGTGATGAAGATGATGAAATGATGATCAATCCGAAAGATGAGCTTGAAGATGATGATTGATGATTACGCCTCGAAGAATCCTCTCCGAATCGCTCGAAATCGCCCAAAATTACCGAAGGAATGAAATGAGATGAATAAATGACGAACTCTGACTAAACTGTCCAATTTATAGTCAGTCCAGGTTAGCGTGCGCTAGCCCTTATGCATAGCGTGCGCTAACGAGTAATTTGGGTAGTCCAGTACCCACTGTCCGAACACGGTAGCGCGCGCTACGTACCTTCTTGTAGCGTGCGCTACGGCCATACTACTAGCGTGCGCTAAGATCCATTATTAGCGTGCGCTATCGAAATATTGATGCCCAGTACTGGAGTCCAGAAAACTGTCTGACCTCTGACCTGACCCCGATAGCGTGCGCTACAACCATTGTTTAGCGTGCGCTAATATATCGGTTGCGTACGCTAACAACAATACATAGCGTGCGCTATGAATAAATCCAGTGCAGTCCAGTAGCCACTGGACTTAACCTGATCCGCCCCTAGCGCGCGCTACTCCACACATATAGCGTGCGCTACTACAACCCGTTAGCGCGCGCTACTTACCACTCGTAGCGTGCGCTACCTATAACTCACCTGCAGTCCAGTACCTTCTGGACTGCAGCCGAGGTAACCTTAGCGTGCGCTAAAGCTGAGTGGTAGCGTGCGCTACTCCTCATGCACAGCTCGCAACGAAAATGACAATGACGATAAACACGGCACGAAACTCCAATCCGATTAGTGATGAATGACGATTGATACACGATACGATTACTCTGAATGATGAATACCAAGACTGAATATGAGTGACAAATGATCAATAATGAATGAAATTACTGAGTATCAATTACTGAATGATAAATACTGAATGATAATTACTGAATTACAACTGGGTATTACATAAATAGTCCATAAAACTTAGTAATGAGCTCTTGAGACCCGAACGTCTCAAGTTGGTCCATGGTCAGGCCATCGGCGGGCAGCCTGTAGATTCTCTGGAGCAGATCGCAATTGATACAGATCTCCACTCCTTGGACTGTTGCAGTGATGTTAGCAACATGACCTCCCTGGGCCAGTGATGGAAAACGGACGGCGGCGTTGAGGTAGAATTCCTCAACCAGATGGGCGTCGTATTTGTCGGCGGTTTTGCTCCCAAGGCGATAGAGGCCTTGTTGTTGAAGACGAGTAATGATATATTCCATCGGTTCAGTGCCGTTGGTTTCCGAGATAATACGCTCCATGATGACAGGTTTGGAGAAGATCCGGCCATCAATGATGTTGGAGGATTTCTTCAGAACAGGGGAAGAAGATTGACCAGCCATTGATGTTTTCTTAAGAGAAAGGATGGAAGAAAACAATCGAAATATGCAGTGAATACGCAGAAAAATATGTAGGATGTTTGCTTGAGAACTCTTGTAATTGCAGAAAGCGTAAAGAGTCTCTAATGGCAGATTCAGTCCTTTTATACTTGGGCGGCGAAATAGGGTTTTGCAGAGTACGAATGGTCAGATTTTAAGGGATGGGAACCGGTTTTGAAATCAACGGTCAAGATGGATTGAGTGTAACTGGTACGCTAATCCATTAAAAGGTTTAAAAATAGAGAGGGTCCCACTTCTGACATAAGTTGATACCCTAAATGCCTAAAACGGCGGTTTAAAAATAATAAACAATTTAAAAACATCGCGGCTTTTGAGATTCAGTTGTCCAGATGTCGTGTAAGACATTTAATGAACATGACGTTTGACATAAAAACAGGGCACGTGGACAAAAATTATTTTAAAAGGAAATAATATTATATTATATACTAAATCGAAATCCTATAGCATGTGCTGTTCTCCGCGTCGATACAGATTTCCCCCTTAAAAAGGTACTAATAGGTTTTGAATTCCATACAGCAATATTTGGATTAATGCTGTATTCATGGGTCCTACAGTATTCCCCCTTAATTATTGCACACACCACCGTAGGATTCATATGCGTTTGCTCGCCACAAGATCAGTATTGATGATTCCGAGTGTACGGATAATTAATGTTGATATCAGTATTCACGGGTCTTACAAAGATTCCCCTCAATTGTTGAGTAAAAACAATAAATTACTTACAGGAGTCCGGGCCGTAGCATTCCCAATTCTTGTCCGAGCATGTTGAATCTTGCCGTGTCGAGAGGCTTGGTGAAGATGTCGGCCACCAACGTCTCGTATGAACTTTTTCCGTGCGAACATCCTTGTTCTCGACATGATTCCCGATAAAATGATGCTTCATGTTGATATGCTTGCGCGAGTGCGTAATGTGATTGTGCGTGATTGCATTGCACTCGTGCTATCACACATGATTGGAGTCTCTCTAGCATCGATTCCATAATCTGACAGCTTGTTGCCGCATCCAAAGGATTCGCATGCACAGCCTACCAAAGAGATAGTACTGATTCAGCCGTGGAAAGAGAGTTAGCCAATTGCTTCTTACTGAACCAAGAAACGAGTCTAGGTCCGAGAAAGTGACAAGTTCCACTTGTACTCTTTCTATCTAGCTTGCAGCCTCCAAGATCCGAGTCGCTGTATCCAACTAAATCGAATCCGCCTTCCTTAGGATACCACAGTCCTGCATCGACTGTTCCTTTAATATACTTCAGGATTCGTTTAGCTGTATTGAAGTGTGATTCCTTAGGTGCAACTTGGTATCTCGCACACTCCAACAAAGAACCGGATATCGGCTCGCTAGCCGTTAGGTACAGGAGCGAACCAATGAGCTTCCTTTAGAGTGATTGGTCAAACGGATTTCCGGCTTCATCAGCACTAATTTGCACGGAAGTGCTCATGGGGGTTGGCGAGGATTTGGAATTGTTCATTCCAAATTTGTTGAGAAGTTCCTTGTTGTATTTCTCCTGGTTGATGAATATACCTGTAGGCAACTGCTTTACCTGCAAACATAGGAAATAACTAAGTTCCCCCATCATACTCATTTCAAATTAACTTTGCATGAGATGAGAGAACCTTTGACATAGAGAAAGGTTAGTTGAACCAAAAATAATATCATCGACATAGATTTGTACCATTAGAAGGTCATCACCTTCCTGTATCTTGAACAAGGTTTTGTCCACAGCACCTTTCTCAAATCCGTTGTTGGTGAGATATTGGGACAGAGTTTCGTACCAGGCTCTAGGGGCTTGTTTAAGTCCGTACAGCGCTTTCCTTAGCCTGTAAACTAGATCGATACCGTCTGTGTTGGCAAACCCTGGTGGTTGTTTAACATAAACTTCTTCTGCAAGTTCTCCATTTAGGAAAGCACTCTTGACGTCCATTTGGTATACGATAAAACTCTTATGGGCGGCAAAGGCTTAAAATATCCTAATGGCTTCTAGTCTCGCTACAGGGGCGAAGGTTTCATCATAGTCGATTCCTTCTTCCTGACAATAGCCTTGTGATACTAGTTTGGATTTGTTCCTTATGATAAGTCCATTTCGATCCTTTTTGTTTCGAAATACCCATTTGGTTCCTATAACCGATTGGTGTGTCGGTCTGGGTACAACATACCATACATTGTTTCTTTCGAAACCGTTAAGCTCTTCTTCCATAGATGTTATCCAATGAGAATTGTTAAGAGCCTCTATGGTCGAAATAGGTTCGGACTGGGCTAAGAATACAGCGATAGTGCACATATTGAGTCTCCTAAGTTCGGATTGAGATTTCCATTCAGGAAACTGTGAAACTTCAGCATTAGATTCTTCTTGTGCACAAAGTACATTTCCTTGTGTACTCTGTATTCTCCTATGAGTAGAAACACCGGCATTGATGTTTCCAATGATCAGCTCTTGCGGGTGATCTCTCAACCATCTTCGGTCGGGTTCTAGTTCAGGATCCCGTGCTGTATCTAAAGTTTCTGTGGATACAGCCTTGTACAACAGTCGCCTTCATCCACATTGATTCTTACACTGCGGGGTTGATTTCTAAATCAACGATGTGTTCTATGGGTGTAGGTGGATCCAAGATAGATAGATGGTGAATGTCCCGAGTGATATCATCTACTCCCGTAGGGTCATGGTGTGGTTCGTCGAACACTACATGAACTCGATTCTCGATCGTCGCCTTCCTTTTATTAAAGATTCTGAAAGCTTTGCTGATGGAGGAGTATCCTACGAATATTCCTTCATCTGATTTTTCATCAAAGGTTCTAAGTTGGTCCTTCCCATTGTTCAATACATAACACCTGCATCCAAAAATGTGAAAATACGAAACTAATGGAGTTTTGTTATTCCATACCTCATAAGTCGCTTTGGTGTGGTGCTTGTTGACGATACAGCGGTTTTGAGTGTAGCACGCTGTATTGGTTGCTTCACCCCAGAAACGCTGTGGCAATTTGCTTGCGGCAATCATTGTCCTTGTTTCTTCTTTCAACGTCCTATTCTTTCGCTCCGCAACACCATTTTGTTGAGGTGTGCGGGCAGCTGAGTATTCGTGCTGTATTCCATTCTCCGAACAGTATTGCTCTATAAAGCGGTTAGTAAATTCAGTACCTCTTTCGGAACGAATGCACACGATACTCGATGCTTTTTCATTTTGCAACTTTCTCAGGAGCTCGGGCAACCTTGATGTTGTTTCCTTCTTCTTGCTAAGAAAGATCGTCCAAGCATACCTGGAATAATCATCAACAACAACCATGCAATATTTCTTACCTCCCAAACTTACTGGGTCTACAGGACCGTAGAGATCCATGTGTAGCATTTCCAACACTCTTTGGGTTGAAAGGTAGGATTTGCTTTTCAGGGTTGACTTGATTTGCTTGCCTTTCTGGCATGGTCCGCAGACGCCCTTCTTGAATGACACATCCGGCAAACCTCTAACCATACCCCGTCTTGAAAGCTTGTTGATCGCCTTGAAGTTGACGTGAGACATCCTCTTGTGCCATAACCACTAATATCTGCAGTGCCTTTGGCAACAAAACATGGAATTGAGGAGCTCATAGGCTTCCAACAAGAATGTACATATTACCCGATCTCGCTTCGTAAGCACAACTTCCTTGGTTTGAGTGTTCTTGACTCTACGATCTATATAGAACTTCACCGAGAACTGTTTATCACGTAATCAAGCTAATACTAAGTAGATTATACCGTAAGCCTTCAACATATGCAACATCGGTAACCTTGAATTTCCCAACAAGTAGGTTTCCTTTCCTCTTGTTCTTCCTTTAGACTTATCACCGAAGCGAACTTTTGGACCGCGACCTTCTACAAAATCGATAGCTTGCTCCTATCTCCTGGTCATGTGACGAGAGCATCCACTATCGAAGTACCTGTATCCTCCTCTAGAATGTCCCGTAACAAAGAAATTAGGTAGATTTAGGTCCCCTTGATTTTTGGGTCCATATATGTTAGTTCCTTTAGGTACCCAGACTTTCCCGACAAAGAATTGGTTTACTATAGGATGTACTGACAGTTGTTGTGATATCTACGGGGCATATCCGTAGTTGTTATAATCATGATAATTACTATGCATGTAAAATTCGTGGTTATTATTATTATTCCAAGACGAGTGCCGTCTAGGAGGTGGAGCCATTTTCTTAGGCCTAATAGCCTTGTCTTCTCGGGTCTCCACTGGATTCCCAATGCCGTTGTTGATACCGAATCGGCATCTGCCGTCTTGAGGGATAACGAGGCTCCCGTATCCAATACCTAGGCGCATACCGAGGGTACCGCTGCGGGCCTTTGGTGGTTGGATACCGCCTTCTTTCGAATGATCACGGCGTTGATGATATGCTTGTGGAGCATGCTGTTGAGTACGCCTTCTGAGTGGCTGTTGGTTCCACTGTCTCGAATAGTAGGGTTGCGGGGGCGGAATTGCAGCCTTCGGTTTTCTCGGTACAGCAGGTTCCTTTATGGGACTAGGAGTATCTTCCGATTCTGGAATGTGTTCCACACTCTTGATGAACACAGTACTAGTTTTTCCTCTGTTCGAACATGAGCTGTATCCTAAGCCACTTTTATCATGAGCATGTTGCCCAGTGCTCAGGATTTCTTCCATTCTTTTGGACGATTTTTCAAAAGACTTCAGAATGGTCTCAAGTTCAGTTTCTCGCTTTTCGAGAGTTGTGATTTTGGTTTGTAGTAGAGCCAAATCATTTGTCTTGCTCTCATTGTGGGTTTTAACCTCATTTAGTTCATGAGCAAGTTGATGATTGCTCTCCATGAGTTTTTCAAAATCGACCTTGCTGGTTTCACAATCAAGAGACATATTTTCATAATTTATTTTCAAAGAAGTCATTTTCATCTTTCACTCTAGATTTGTTAATTGAAGTCAGATATTCTCGCTTTTAGAGTCTCATGGGCTTTTTGAATGTTTTTAAATTCATTCATCATATTTTCGAAAGTATGAGATGCATTAGATGGAATAACTGAGGTTGAACTTACCTCATCGTCGCTGTCTTCACCTTCTGGAACATCTTTGGCCATAAAGCACATGTATGCTTTATCATCGAACTCATCGTCAGATGAATCACTTTCAGTGACCACCTGAAGACATTCTGCAGATTTGGATGGTGTGGAGGAGGCTTCTGATTCTCCAATCAGGGCCTTGAGCTTGTCTTTCCAAGCACGTCTTCTTTCATATCTCTCTTGTTGCTCGGCCTCAGGCAATCTTTGGACTTTGGGATGAGGACATTTGTTTACATAATGGCCTGGTTTCCTGCAGTTATAGCACAGGTTAGCATCACCGGATGATGTTTCGGTACTTACCTTGTTGACGATGTGTTTGGGCATGTAGGAGTCTTTCCAGATCGCTTGATGAACTTTTTGAAT
This sequence comes from Orobanche coerulescens, assembly GCA_033398695.1. Lineage (NCBI taxonomy): Eukaryota > Viridiplantae > Streptophyta > Magnoliopsida > Lamiales > Orobanchaceae > Orobanche > Orobanche coerulescens. Next base: position 11,765,528 of record CM065819.1, read on the forward strand.
TTATGCATTAGAAGCGCCATTTCATCTTGGGATGTGATGTCGTCACATCGCTGCCGTTCTTTTGACCGGCTTCATGAGCTAGGCATGTTGTGTCGATTGCTCGATACAAAGAATGAGAGTCGTGACCTTTGAAGGAGATTCTTCACTTTCTCTTCTCACAATGTCATACTCAAAAGCTTTAAGGTCGAGAAGAGATCAAAAGTGGATATTTCATTAAGATTACAGGATACACGCATAGCTGTGGTCTTAATGTCCCATCGGGCTGGGAGAGATCTGAAAATTTTTAAGTTCATCTCCTTTTGGGTGTAAATCTTGCCCAACGCTTCAAGTTCACCAACAATACCAGTAAATCTAAGGTCAAGTTCCTCAAGTGTTTCCGTTGGTTTCATTTCAAAAGATTCAAATTGCTGAGTGAGTTTTGAAATCTTGTTTTCTTTTGAGAGCTCAGTTCCCTCACAAATTAGCTTGAGTTTATCTCAGATTTCTTTGTCGCTTTTGCGCCTTCTTTACCTTTGAGAACGTGCCTTTGTCAAGAGTGACAAATAACACGTTCTTAGCCACGTTGTCGAGATTGGCTCGCTTCCTTTCATCTGTTGTCCATTGCTCGCGTTCCTTCTCGAGCATTTCAGCATGGGCTTGGCCCTCAATCCTTGCGGTCGGATTGACCTTCATGATCTTGATAGGACCATCCTGTATAACAAAAATCATCTCTTCGTGCATTGCTGCAAGATGAGCTTCCATTCTAATTCTCCAGTCGTCAAATTCGTTAATAGAGAACATAGGGACTTTGTTAATCATAGAAGTATCTATACTGATAATATAGGAATGAAAGAGACTGTTTTGAAAATAAGTGATTTGAATCTGATTCGGTTAAAAAGAAGTACGGCTGATTCTTTTTAGAATCAACCGCTCCGAATAAGGGTTATGGGCGTCGGAATCGGTCGAAAGAGAGGGGGGAGGTTACCAACGGAAAGAATTCGATCAAGGCGAGTGAACATTGACCCTCAATTAACATTGAGCCTCTCTTCGAAACCAGGCTAATTCCCATTATTCAACTAGACTAGTCAATGAAACTAGCTACCCCATGTTCTAAGAAGGAGTAGAAGGCTCGATGAAATTGAGCTCGAGTCACTTGCCTCAGCTTGAACCACTCAACTCAACAGGGTAGGGCGGAGACCAATTGAAGAGTTTGCCGGATTCAGCAACCTCGGCGATACATACGTATCCAATTCATTACCCGCCTTATTGCGGACTCCATTTTAACAAAAAAAAACTGGGGGGAGAGACTTGTATATGCTATAACCTAGAAAAACCTTTCCTCTGTCTTACGTAAAAGCGTAAAGGCGGGGTCTAAAACTAGGTCTTGAAGAGCCTTCCTTGCTGTTTGTCCCAACATTCAGCCGAGGTAGGCTACTAACTTGCTCGTTAGAAGTAGTTAACGAACAGAAATTGTTGATGTGCTATGTTAATAACCCGTCGGAACGTGCTGAGTGAAATTGAACTAGGTTGTAGACGTCGTCTCATCGTGCCTAAAAAGGGGCGGGAAAAGAGATTCTTTGAGAAAAGTCACCACATTCTTATGTGTGGAAATAGAGAAGCTGCGCCTGCACGATACGTGGTTATCTTCCACCATCTTTGTCCGCTGATGTAATGGGCATGCTCCTAAATCCCTGCATTCCTGTTTCTCCCCATGCCTACAACTGAACTTCCAATGAATGTAGCAGAGCTCGCATGGTCGAGAACTCAAACCCCAAGGACAGCGTTCGAGTATCTTCACTTACTCTCTGCTTTGCGCTATACCACTTGTTGGTCACTTAAGTATACTAGATACAGTTTGGAAAATAGTTTAAACAACAAACTGTACGGAATCTAAATCTGAGTGCGTAGCGGAAGTCTTGGATACAGTAGGTTGCTGTGGATACAGCAACTAAGTGTATACTGTATACTTAATATATCACAGTAATTTAAAACAGTAAAAGCTGAAGGTAAATAACACAGTAATTAAAGTGGTTCGAGGTAAACCCCTCTACGTCCACTGGTCCTCCACACAGGAGTAAAAAGTTTATTATAATTACTGCGTACACAACTACGTAATTATAAACAAACCTATCCTTGTATCGTTCACACAGATTGATACAAAGAATATCGCTTTCAACCGTTCACACAGATTGGTTAAAGCTTCCTTCTTGACTAGCTTCTTCACATACAGTTCCAAAGCTTCATCCTTATTCGTCCCACACAGGTCAGAATAACTTGTTGAGTTCACACAGAGCTCAGTTTTTACACAGAGGTAAAAGGTAGGTAACCAGATAAGAACAGCAGCTTTGAAGTTCTTGAGCTGATGATGGCTGTTCTTGATGTTGAGCACTGTATATCTCTTTTGTTCTTAATTGCAGTATGCTTTGGAGATATGTTTGCTCTGATGATAACTTTTGATAGCTTGAGAGTTAGGTTACTTGGGTAACTGATCTTCAATGTCTTCATAGGATATATATAGTCTCTGAAGAAAGTATCCGTTGAGATGTATCCGTTTGAATAAGATTTCCTTCAACGGGAATATGACATGATCCGGATTTCGCGAGATTCTGAAGATCTGAAGACTGGCAGAATTTAAATACTTTATCCTTGAGTATTTAAATACTTCTTTGTTCAACGGGACTTGACTTCTGTTCCTTCTTTGTCCTGTTGTGAATTGTATGGAAGATAACTGTATTTTGAGCATCGAGACAGTTTCCATACTTGGTCTTTTACAAGTCTTCTTGCTGTACTGACGAGCTTCACTTTATGCTGATTCGAGGCAGGTCTTCGATACAGGATAAAGCCTTAAAGCCTCGATACAATTTCCTTTACTGTATTTGGCATATATGTCAAAACCTCTAAATAACATTCGATACAGGGATTCGAGTATCCCGGCTGTTTCGATACAGGGTCTTTGTTTTCCCAACACATACATACCCAGCCCTCAAACGGGAATGGATAGGTTTTAAAAACGAAAACCTCATTTTGAAAATAATTTAGAAGAACACCGATTGATCTTGAGTATCACCTTTCAAAAAGTACAAACGTGAAACATCGTTAGCGAGACTTTGGAGAACCATTTCGCATTTGATAAAAATGAGGGCACTTTCTCTTAGTGAAAACTTTCAGAATATTCGACCCTCGGGTCTAAATAAAAGTGTTTCTAAAACATTGAAAATATCTCAAAGCATTTTGGTCCTCGAGGTAGAAAATTTTTGAAATATATTGTGGCACCTAGGATGTACCACAAGAAAATAACTCATTTGAAAAGTATGTCTCGAAATTTATTTTTCTAAGATACTCAAGGTTTTCAAAAATCCAATAGGCCAGAATGCCCAAAACTCACACATATCGACGTTCATTAAAACAACTCCTAGTACACGCATCAAAACGTTTAAAATCAAGACAATACATGTCTTTAAACGGAAATAAACGATAAAATACCACATTCAGAACAAAACCACTGACCCCATTCGAGGCCTCTAAAGACCCTCCCGCACTAGCTAGTGAACAAGTCGAACGTGTATAAGCACAAAGCTTCCACAAGAGAACTTGTAAAGCGTGCAAATCGATTCGAAAATCATCAGCAACGGACAACAACAACAATAAAAAGACATCACAAGCGACGACACTCCTCGTATAAATCAAATACGAGAGTCGACTAAATACATATCGTGAAATCAAAATTCACATAAGGATTCCATTACTTAACAAATAATCATAAAATAGCTCGTGTCACACGAGGCACAATACAAAGAAGGGAGACTTACTTCCACAGGTCGCACGGAGATGATGATCGCCCCACGATACTAATCATGGCCAACAAACTCAGACGACGCGTCGCGACACGACTCAGTCAGATAAAATGCGACGAAACAAGACTCAAACAACACGACTTGACCCGACAGCCTAGGTTTCCTCAACCTAAGCTCCGATACCATTTATGTAACACCCCCAATCCGCTCAGGGATATTACACGCCGTAGAACCTTTCCTCAAGGATCTACCAGGCTGGTAACGACATATAACAACTCAATCATGCCTTTAAGGCTAAAATGACTCAGTAGACCGATTTGGTCTTTCAACAAATACATACAACTCAAATGCAACTCATGCCCACGCAGGGGTCAAAATACAACCACACCCGTACAACGGGAAAATATAGCAGCGGAAAGAATAAAGTACAACTGAACCAATAAACAAAGTATGATTCCTCATGTGATTAGTATCGATAATCTTTCATCATCCTTCGTGCCGACCCTGTGTTATGCTCCAAAACCTGAATGCAAAAACAGACATCCACCCCCCGAATTCTCGGGGGTTAGCAAAACTCCACTGTTTTGCTAGTGCAAGAACAAAGTGCAAATACGAGCCATACAATTCACATTCCACAAATAACAATAACCAGGATCCTTAAGGATCCAAACGAAACGAAAAAAAGGCACTTCTCGAGGCAAGAATTTGAGAAAACGTTCCAAAATCGAAAGATCACAAATCAATGGAAAAATTTATAAAACAGTTTAGAATGCCATCGAGAGTTTTAATAGAAAACAATTTAGGATTATCAAATCCTACTTTTCAAAATCCAAAAGACAAAAGGGGTCACCGCCCCAAAGGTTTACTTTCCAAAAAATGACATTTACCAAATCGTTGGGATTTTTGCCCCAAATCCGTAAAACGACTTTTACAAAACCATTGGGATTTTAGCCCCAAATCTCATCAACTCACAGTACACAAGAACGACCACAAGGTTCGTCTCCCAACATCAAAATCCACAAATAAAGGATTTAAAACAAACAACAAAATACTCTATTGCCATCCTAGCTAAGTAGGCCAAACGAACAACTTACCTCTTACACACTTAGTCAATGCATGCAATTATGAAAACCGTTCAAAAGCACTCATTTCCGGAAATGCCATAGTCAAATCACATTTGTAAAATGCACCACAATTAACCGTGGATCCACCCCTCCGTGGACCCCTACCGAGACCCCATCCGATCTAACCCATAGTGGTTAAAAGCAAGCTCGCGGATCCACCCCTCCGTGGACCCCTACCGAGACCCTGTTGGATCTAATCCATAGTGAGCATACACACACACACGTTACTCATGCAATACTAATATGCTAAGAATGTAAGTTCATCAAGAATACTTACTAGAGATGGCCACTAATCCGACACCATTATCAAATTCTTCAAAACACAATAACAAGATTAAACACAGAATACACGATTCCATAACTTTTAAACAACAAGGATATCATCAAAGCCTCCAACGTTCAAAATAATCAAATCATAATCAATTCCCAAAACACAATGTTCACAAAACACACACGCGTTTTGAAAGAGAGCCTTTAACGAGGCCAAACCGAAATCTTTTGAAACTTCATTTCAAATAACCAAACAAACACATCAAGACGACCACCGATCATCATATCCATAAAACGAGAAAAGTATGGGCAAGGTACTTGCCTCGAATAACCACAACGCGGAGAATCGGCCGAAGTAGGTTGGCACGAACCGACTACGAACTCGCCGACTCCACCGAACCACAATCCACAACAATGAACTACGAACGAAAACAATAACAATGAAAATGAATTCCAAAGTACGACCCAAAGCCGCTGAATTCAAAGAACAAATGACGAAGGTTCAAGGATTTTCCCCAAAACGGCCAAGAACACGATTCGTCCCGTCAAAACCCGAAAACGGAATTCCAAGTTGAAATATGGATATACAATCCATAGAAAATGTTTAACAACATCATTTAACCATAATCGATCCATCGAAAATGGATGAAAAATGAGATCGGGGACAAATCCCCCAAAATGTCAATTCGAAGGAAATCAAGAAATATACTTCGATTCGACGAAGAACAATGGATTAAATGATGTTAAACACAAGAATACTACCAAGATTAATCATACCCATCATGAATTAATCAACAACACGGAACGAATCGGACAAAAATGCAAAAAACCCCAAATTCACGAAATTAGGGTTCTAAGGAAGATTACCTTGATTCGCTGGATCAAAGGATGATAACGGATGATTGGTTGATGTTATGAACTCAAGAACTTCATGGATTTGTTGTTAAACAACATGGCTTCGTCACCCATGAATCGCCAGCCGCGGACGGAGAAGGAAGGAAATGAAAAACGAGATGAAATGTGACTGCTCTGTCACATTTATACTGGGCCGGACTAGCGCGCGCTAGGCTGCCGAGCTAGCGTGCGCTATCGGCCCAGGCCGCGATCCAGTGGCCTCACTGCCCTACTGACTCGGCCAGGTAGCGTGCGCAGCCTTCCGGCCGTAGCGTGTGCTACCTGCCGGCCGTAGCGTACGCAGCGTCCGACAGTAGCGTGCGCTACTTGCCGAGCCTGACCGATTCCAGAACCCCCAGGACTCCACTGTCTGCACCGCTAGCGTCGTTAGGCGGCCCGATAGCGTCGCTACACTGCCGGTTAAGCGCAGCTGCTCCGGCCAGTAGCGTCGCTACTCCGGTTCTGCCGCACCCGTCCGGCGGTGCCCGCAATCGTCCGGCCATCCTGCAACCGTCGGCGATCCATAACCGTCCTGGCCAAGATTCACCACCAGGGCTCGACGACCAGATTTCCGAAAACGTACGGAACGAACACGACGAAAAGTTCGCGGACAACATCAACGACCCAAAATGAAAACATAATACCATAATTAATCATACGCGACCAATAAACGGGTCGAGACAACAATTACAGATACGGATACCCGTAACTTTCACGAAATTACAAAATGGCCCAAAATGCCCGGAAATCACGATACGTGATCGAATAACCAAACCGAAGTTCCCAACACGTCTAACAAAGTTAAACGGACTTACAGGAAACTCGAAACATCAGTTTCGAACGAGATTCGCAAGAATCGAACTCAAATGCGGAAAAGTCGCTAAAAAGCACGGAACTCAACAAAACGACACCGAAACGAACTCGGATGTCAAAAAGTGTAGAATTAATCATTCTCAGAATGATGAAATGGTCATGAGCGAGTCGCCAAAACGGACCTCGGCCGAAAAAGAAATTTACCGAAAATCGAAAATTGCGGATATTACACTGACGAGTCCTCAGAGGGTTTCTTTGCCTTTGGTACGGTTCCGCGAATATTTTGGGTTAACCACTCTATGAGGGTCCGACGGGGCCTCAGAGGGTTCTGTTGCCTCTGGTGCAGTTCTGTGGTTAATCATCATATAAATGAAATGTGACGTACAATGAGACTTAGTTACTCCGGAATACTAGTCTTGAATTCGATTGTTGTATATATATTCACTCTGAGATGGACCGACGACCTCTGAGGGTTCTGTTGCCTTTGGTGCGGTTCCGCGAATATTTTGGGTTAACCACTCTGGGAGGGTCCGATGGGGCCTCAGAGGGTTCCGTGGCCTTTGGTACGGTTCCATGGTTAATCACGTATGGAATGAAGTGCTATGAGATTTAGTTATTTCCGAAATACTGATCTTGAATTGTACGATTACATTTATTCATTATCGATTACATGTGACCCTCAGTGATTTACCACTGTTTAGTCCAGATTATTATACTCTTGGAATGTGTTGTATATGGCTCGTATTTGCACTAGCAAAGAAGTGAAATTTTTCTAACCCCCGATTCATCGGGGGGTGGATGTCTATATTGCATTCAGGTACGTGCAGGTTCCTGAGGAGCATGACACGGGATCAGTAAGAAGGATGATGGAAGGCAAATGATACTAATCACATGAGGGCCAGTATTGGGATTTGTTGGTCACATTATATTATTCTTTTTCGCTGTGGTGTTTTCCCGTCGTAAGGAAGCGTCATTGTATTTTGACCCTTGCATGGGTACGAGTCGGGATAGAGATGTATATGAAGTTTAAGTTGTATGTCATTGATGAAAGGCCAAATCGGTCTACTAATTTGTATTTAGCCGTGTTGGCATTTGTTTTGATGTCTTGTTTTGGTATCTAGCCTGGTAGATTCTCACTCAGAGGTTTTGGGATGCTGTAATATTCCCGAGTGGATTGGGGGTGTTTCATCTTCAAACCTGGACATGTTATTGTCGGGATTTTGATTTGGATCAAATTCTATGTCGTCATGTTGTTTCCGCTATAAGACAATTGTTTTACTCTAATTTGCACATCATTCAATGTTTTGTCCATGTGCGTGACATAATTGCTTATTGTAATAGGCGCGTTGGTAATAGTTTGTTTGTGTATGCTTTTGTTAGTCGTTATTTCAAGAAACAAGTCCTTATAGCGATTTATAAGGAGCATATTAATCCTCTCCCACATCCTGATGACTAGAATGTCCTACCGAAGATCACATCCATCGTTTACTTACCGCCAGATGGATACGACAAGCCAGCCGACCAAGCATGAGTCGTGCACAGTCCGCTGTTGAAAATTTGACCACAGGTAGACGGCCTCAGGTGTGCGGTAGGTGTAAGGGAAACAGCTACAATAGAAAATATTTCAAAGCATTCATTCCCGTAGGTGTGTTGGCGAAGGATTCGGTATACGCGCTATTATGTGAAAGCGTATTTAAAGTGCGAAAAGATAGATCGACATAGGATTTATAGAGGTTTGGCCAAACGAGCCTACATCCTCTCTTCGATATCTTTTTCTATAGGTTAAAGATAAACCTCTGCACCTCTCTTCTATCAATCGAGGGATTACCATTACAAACTCATCTTCTATCTGTCCGAGTAAACCGTTCACACATTTGTCTTTTTGTCGGTCCAAGTTAAACCGTTTTCCTTTTTTATCGGATAAGAAATCAACCTATCTAGATTTCTATGGGTACTAGACAAACCTCACGTAGATATTGATTGCGATTCTAACAATGCCGGATCCTTGATCCTAATAACACCAAATCTAATCTTATCATTTCTTTTTCCTCTCTTGTATGATTTCGTGTATAACACTCAATCACTTATCAATATAATCTCAATTACAATAATGATAACAATATCATATCAATTTATCAATTGCTTGGAGTTATTGTATGCTCAATACCATAGGAAGTGGTATTTATAGGCTCCAAAGCCTCAACTAGCCGTTAGCAACTTTAGCCTTCATTACGTACGTTATTGCCCATCCATTACGTACGTTAACACCATTTGGTTACGTATGTTAAGCTCTTCATAAATCAGTCCAGTAGCTTCATTTCTTCCATTACGTACGTTATCAATTTGTCCATTACGTACGTTATGATAAGTCTTCATATCCATTCCATGCTGACCTATTCCATGACATCATCTTCAACCGCTCCTTGTTTGAATTCATAAACACTTCATTACATACGTTAACATGTTTGTGTTACGTACGTTATGCTCCTTCGGTGGCATGCGTTATTCTTGTAACTTAGCGTGTGTTCATACCATCAGGTAACTTCAGTGAGACATTAGGTGGCTTTCACATTACATACGTTATCTGCTTTGAGTTACGTACGTTTAGCTTGATCAGGTAACTTTGCTCTCGTCTGATCAGGTAACTTTGCTCTCGTCTGATCAGGTAACTTTTTCATCTTGGCTGATCAGATGACTTTGTCATCCTGGCTGATCAAATACTTTTGCCCAGCTTAATTGTCTTTGGTGTTTTGTTTTGCTTCCTTGTTGTTTTTCTTTGTTTAACAACTAATCATCAAAACTCGATAATGAATATTTGGAATAAAATATTCCAACAATCTCCCCATTTTTGATGATTACAAAACAACACCTTGAATGGATAAAACCTGCAAAATAAAATATATATATATATATATATTTGCACGAATCAAAGTTTTGATCGTTTCATTAGTTTCTTCTCTCATCTTTTCTTTCTGTCCTTTTCCTTTTTGACTACTTCTTATCATTTCTCAACTTCGTCTTCTCATTCTCAACTTCTTTGATTCTTTTTGATTTTTCTCCTCCTTATATCATTCTTCTTTTTATCCCATTCAAATATTTTCTCCCCCTTTTTGTTATCAATAAAAAGTGTAAATAACGGTAATAAAATCGATAATTAGATGAATGCATAAAAGGGTAAACTACCCTTACAAAAATCTCCCATTAAAAAATAATACTCCCCTGAGTAAAATACTAATTGATGAAAATGAATTTTTGGGGATCCAACCGAAAGTCGGTTGTTTTTCATTTAAATAGACGATATTCGGAATAGTGGTTCCTTTTGGAATCTAAATTTTTTTACTTATAATCGTCCGTCGTGGGATTTTACAATTTGAAATATGGTGCCTAATTTTTAAATATTTTTCGCAACGGGATATTTTCAAATTTAAGGATTCGGTTTTAATTTGAATCCTAACCCCTGTTTATTCAAATGATATTTTTGAACCGAAAGCATTTGTTCAAATTTATCATTACTATATGAAAATTTCTTTGTCAAAACTTTAAGTTCGTCTTGAACTTTCAAAAGATCATTCTTTAAATTATTTTTATTTTCAAGATATTTTGAATGATCGATTTCGATAAACATCCCTTTTTCAAGAATTTTGGAAATTTCAATTTCCAATAGTTTATTTTTTGATTGGAGGGATTTAATTTCAGATAAAGCATTTTGAAATCGGTATGCAATAATCAAATGCTTCAAATAATTCGTCTTGAGACGATGTACTAACCTGGCTTTCGACGTCGCTTTCGTCGAATGAACTTCTTGCCATAAGTGCGATGTTATTTTGATTGATGAAATCTTCATCCTCATCTTCGTCACTCCACGTGGCAATTAAGACTTCCTTCTTTAGATTTGCTCGGCAATTCTTTGCAAAGTGGCCTGGTTTACCACAGATTCGACAGTTGTTGTCGAATTTCTTAGATTTGACCATCTTGATGTCTTTCTTTCTCCGGTTTAATAAGTTTTAAAACTTATTAATATTCTTGGCATAATATGTTGATTCTTCATCACTATCATCGACCGGTATTTCTTCTTTTCTTGACATCTTCGTTCTCATGACTATCGTTCTTTCCTTCGTCTTCGGCTTGGTGTTCCATGATTTTCGAACTATCTCATAATTTATTAGCATACCAACGAGGGTGCTAAAATCGAGCGTATTGAGATCTTTAGATTCCATGATTACCGTCACGGTGTCGTTCCATTCACTAGGTAGTGATCGTAAGATTTTCTTGACTTTCTCACTACTTGATAACGGTTTCCCGAACGAAGCTAGTCCATTGGTGATGACCGGAAATCGGTCGAGCATGTTAATGATCGACTCGTCACCCTTCATCATAAATAACTCATAGTCATGGAGAAGCATATTAATCTTCGTCTCCTTGACTTAAGTTGTCCCCTCGTGTGTGATTTCAAGAATTTTTCATATCTCTTTAGCACTTTCACACGATGAGATATGGTTGACCTCTTCTGGATTTAAGGCACAATATAAAAGTTGAGTGGCCTCACAATTTAGATGATCGTTCTTCCAATCCTCATCATTGTATTCTTCGAAACTCTTAAGAGATCCGTCAGATCTGATTGGAACTTTCGGGCCAAGACAAATGATCTTCCAGTTTTCTATATCATAGGCACGAATGAAGATCGACATCTTTTTCTTCCAAGTCATATAATTTGATCCATGAAGAATGGTGGTCGGTTCAAGGCAAGACCTTCTACCGGTGCAAATTGAAATGCCATTTGGATTGACTTCTCCTTGGATGTTAATCCGCTTCTAGGAGGTACCGCTCCGATACCAATTGTTGGCACAGGATTCGGTATACGCGTTATTGTATGAAAGCGTATTTAAAGTGCGAAAAGATAAATCGACACAGGATTTATAGAGGTTCGGCCAAATGAGCCTACGTCCTCTCTTCGGTATCTTTTTCTATAGGTTAAAGATGAACCTCTGCACCTCTCTTCTATCGGTCGAGGGATACCGTTACAAACTCATCTTCTATCGGTCCGAGTAAACCGTTCACACACTTGTCTTTTTGTTGGTCCAAGTTAAATCGTTTTCCTTTTCTATCGGAAATGGAATCAACCTATCTAGCTTTCTATAGATACTGGACAAACCTCACGTGGATATTGATTGTGATTCTAACAATGCCGAATCCTTGATCCTAATTACACCGAATCCAATCTTATCCTTTCTTTTTCCTCTATTGTATGATTTTATGTATAACACTCAATCACTTATCAATATAAGCTCAATTACAACAACGATAACAATATCAGATCAATATACAATTGCTTGGAGTTGTTGTATATTCAATACCATAGGAAGTGGTATTTATAGGCTCCAAAGCCTCAACTAGCCGTTAGACACTTTAGCCTTCATTACGTACGTTATTGCCCATCCATTACGTATGTTAGATGCATTACGTACGTTAACACCATTTGGTTACATACGTTAAGCTCTTCACAAATCAGTCCAGTAGCTTTGTTTCTTCCATTATGTACGTTATCAATTTGTCCATTATGTACGTTATGATAAGTCTTCATATTTATTGCATGCTGACCTATGCCATGACGTCATCTTCAAAGGCTCCTTTTTTTAATTCATAAACACTTCATTACGTACGTTAACATGTTTGTGATATGTACATTATGCACCTTCGATGGCGTGCGTTATTCTTGTAACTTAGCGTGCATTAATACCATCAGGTAACTTCGGTGAGACATCAGGTGGCTTTCACATTACATATGTTATCTGCTTTGAGTTACGTACGTTAAGCTTGATCAGGTAACTTTGCTCTCGCCTGATCAGGTAACTTTGTCATCTTGGCTGATTAGATGACTTTTGCGCAGCTTAATTGTCTTTGTTGTTTTGTTTTGCTTCCTCGTTGTTTTTCTTTGTTTAACAATTAATCATCAAAGCTCGATAATTAATATTTGGAATAAAATATTCTAACAAGGTGGTGTGGATATGAATATTCCTCCAGAAGAAACTCAAGAAATAGATGGAGAACAAACGAGGAAAATATGCCGGCAGAAGAAGAGATGTATCATTTATCATAATCATGACCATGACATAAGGGGATGACCCTACCGTGAAACTTAAATTGCTTATGTATTTTGATATTTGTGACTATCTAGCAACAATCATGTGCTGATATTTTGGTCCTCGATGGGTTATCTAGGTATTTATTAATTATTTTGATTATAAGTTGTGTTTGTGAATTAAAAAAATGATTTTATTTGAAATTTGATGCTTCTTCTGTAGTGCACACGATGGCAGCGATCGTGTGATCCCATCGTGTGCCCACGATGGCAACTACGTGTCACCGTGTCCATGGTGTCTATATCATCCCCCAAGATATTTGGAGTATGTCACAGCGCCGTGAATCCCGTCTAGGAACTCACAAGGCTAAAATATACGACATCCACAAAAAAAACATCAAACTCACCAGACATTCATCCATAAATTCCAAGAACCCAAATCAAAACACAAAGACGACAAGTTCGACGTGATCAACCACAAAAGAAATAACTCCTAAAGTACTCGAGTACCGACTATCAGTTTAGATAAAATATAAAGTTTTATATCCAGACTCAAAGAAAAATAAGACATCTAGACATTTCACAGTATCACGCCTGCCCGTCATCATCGTACTGCCCCGGTGCTCGTCCGATCATATTCTTTGAACCTGAAATACATAACACATATTTCCCCCGAATGGGGTTAGCCGTGGAATAGCTAGTACAAGTAACAAAGACGAACTCTAACATCTTGCAATATCAAAACATATGCATCAATAATTTCAAAACACATAAGATAATGATTTTCGGAAATGCAAAATCCCCAATGTACCACAAAACACAGTCCTCCCGATTAACCATGGACCCGACCATGCGCAAATCCCTCCGAGGCCCCGATAGACCCTCCCAGAGTGGTTAACCCAAAAGTTCGTGAACCCAACCATGCGTGGATTCCTTTGAGGAGTGAACATAACTCTCTCAACACTCCAATACACTACTTTGCACATTCAAGATATTAAGTTCGTAAGAGTTACTTGCCTTTGGGACATGACGGATTGTTTCGAGAAGGCAAAAGACCACCGACAAAGGGATTCGGAGACTTCGAACCTAAACGATTCGTAAAACGACTATCAACAATAGTACGACTGGAATTCTAATAGAAATACGCCCAAAAACCCCACCTATAATACATGTGATCCAATAATATACTCGACGAGGGCGGATTACATCCAAAACCCTCTCGAATCTCAACAAGTTCAAGTATAACCCATAATCTCATAGGAAAAACATATATTGGTGGTAGGTAATTTATACTCAACTCATTATTCCCAATTTATGACTAAAATTTAAGGATTACGAAAAAACTCCCAAATTTCCAAAATCTAGGGTTCTAGTGATTTACCTCGGATCGAAGAGAAAGAGGATGATTTGGTATTGTTAAACTGCTCCACAACTCCAAGGAAGACGATAGCTAAATAGTTGAAGGCTCGAAATCGCACCAAAATCGTCCAATAATTGCCCAAGTCACGCAGGAGAAGAAGAAGGAAGAAATGGCGAAATCGGTCCGCTCCTGGGTATTTATACCCAGGTCAGCTTACGTATGTAATCCATAAGGATTAGCGTACGTAAGTTTCATAACGTACGTAAAGCCTTCCACGCTTACGTATGTAACGAAACTGCAGAACCCACTGTCCAGAAATATGAAGGTTGTTACGTGCATTAAAGATAAGGCCTTAACATACGTAATAGTCTTAACGTACGTAAATCTCTGAGAGTTACGTACGTAAGACAGTCCCAGTACATTTACTAGGAGCAGTTTGACAACAAACAATGCGACGGAATCACAAGACGATGAAATTACGAAACAAGAGCAAACTTTCAAAAGATTCGAGACAATGAACTTAATCACTAAAAGGAAACACGATCCCAATTACCCGATGGTTAGGAAAACGACCATAAAAGTAAATTCCCCAAACTTTAAGGAAATTACAAAATGACCCGAAATAGCCGAAAACCACGATACGGAAACGAACAAACTTACTGAAACTTACAACATGTCTAACAAAATTAAACGAACTCACACAAAACCTGAAACAACAATGTCGCACCACAATCGCACCAAACGAGTCAACGAGCAGAGAGTATCATAACTAAATGAAAAAAATCGCGTACAAAAATCTCGAAACACGCTCGGATACCAAAATACGCAAAATTAAATATTCTCAAAATGTTGAAACGGTTACAAGCGAGTTGCGAAAAATGGAAAATGCTCCAAAAATGGAAATTACCAAAAATATGAAAAGTACGGATATTACATTCTCCCCCTCTAGAAATAAGTTTCGTCCCGAAACTTAAGAAGTAAAAAGTTCTGGGTATTTAGCGTGCATGCTGTCTTCGGTCTCCCAAGTCGCCTCCTCAACTCCATGCCTCGACCACTGAACCTTAACCAGCAGAATGGTCTTATTTCGGAGTTGCTTGACACGATGCTCAAGGATCTTCACCAGCCTTTCTTCAAACGTGACATCCTCCACTACTTCGATATCCCCATAATCGATGATGTGACTCGGGTCCGAAACGTACTTTCTCAACTGAGAAACATGGAACACACTGTGAACGTGACTAAGGGCTGGAGGTAATGCCAACCGATAAGCCAGCTCACCGACTCTGTCTAGAATATCAAACGGCCCAATATATCTCGAGCTTAGCTTCCCCTTCTTCCTGAAATGGTAAACCCCTCTTGTCGGCGATACTTTGAGTAAAACATGATCCCCCACTTCAAACTCCAAAGGTCAACGACGAACATCAGCATAGGATTTTTGGCGACTCTGAGCAGTCAACAGTCTGTCTCAAATAACAAAGATCTTCTCTCTAGTTTCCATCAACCTGTTCGGCTCCGTTCCTACCAATTCCGAGGCCTCATCCCAACAAAATGGATACCTACACCGTCTACCATATAATGCTTCGTAATGCGCCATTTTGATTGATGCGCGCCAACTATTATTGTAAGTAAACTCGATCAACGGCAGATGCAACTCCCACTCACTACTCCAGTCTAAGGCACAAGCCCGCAGCATATCCTCCAATGTCTAAATCGTTCGCTCTGTCCGACTGTGGATGAAAAGATGTACTCAATCTCAATTCGGTACCCAAAGCCTGATGGACCGACTGCCAAAAATGCAAGTCGAAACGACCATCCCGATCAGATATGATAGTCTTAGGCGTACCGTGTAGCCGTACTATCTCTGTTATGAATACCCGAGCCAACCTCTCCGGTTCCCAAGTATCCTTAATACCAAGAAAATGCGCCGATTTCATCAATCGGTCGATAATCACCCTAATCATATTCATTTCGGTCTTTGTCCTCGGCATCCCGATGATGAAATCCATGGAAATGTCTTCCCACTTCCACTCGGGAATAGGAAGCAGCTTCAACAGCCCGGCTGGCCTCTGATGCTCAATCTTGACTTATTGGCATGTCAAACACCGTGTAACAAACTCCGTAACATCCTTTTTCATATTACTCCACCAAAAACTCTTTTTAAGGTCTTTATACATCTTACTCGTTCCGGGGTGGATAGAGTAAGGAGCAGCATGAGCTTCTCGAAGTATTTTCTGTCTCAAGCCTAAATCATTCGGAACGCAGAGTCTCCCTTGAAACCTCAAACTGCCATCCTCGTGAATCATAAAGCCGGGGGCTTTCCCTTTTTCTGTATCCGCCTTCAGTTGACTGATCATTGGGTCATTATTCTACCCCCCTTTGATATCATCAACCAAAGACGAAGTAATCTTGAGGGCACGTAACTGGCCCTACACTTGCTGAATCCATACTTCAATTCCCTATTTAATAAACTCCTGTCGAATCCTCACTTATGGTGTGAGAACCTCAAGCATCTAGAGTGATACTGGTTTCCAACTCAATGCGTCTGCCACAACACGGGCTTTTCCTCGATGATAAAGGATCTCTAAATCGTAGTCCTTTATTAGTTCTAATCAACGACGCTATCTCATGTTCAGTTCCTTCTGGCTGAAGATGTATTTCAAACTCTTATGATCGGTATAAATTCGGCATGGAGAACTGTATAGATAGTGGCACCATATCTTCAGTGCAAACATCACTGCAGCCAACTACAGACCGTGAGTAGGGTAATTCATTTCATACGGTTTCAACTGTCGCGACGCAAAAGCTATAGTCCTCTCGTGCTGCATTAGAACACACCCGAGTCCCTGGCTTGAAGCATCACTATAAACCGAAAACCCATCGTTCCCTTGAGGCAAGGCTAACCCCAGTGTCATAGTCAAACGCCTTTTCAGTTCCTCTAAACTCTGTTGCCCCACGTCATTCCATTCGAACCTCTCGGACTTTTAGAGTAACTGAGTAAGTGGTCGAGCAAGTTTAGAAAACCCCTCGATGAACCGTCTATAACACCCAGCAAGTCCAAAAAAGCTACGAACCTCCTTCACATTCTTAGGGGGTGCCCAATCTAACACTACCTCGATTTTCTAGGGATCTACACAAACCCCTTCATCTGAAACCACATGTCCTAGAAACATAACCTCCTTCAGCCAAAACTCACACTTCGAGAACTTCGCATACACACGTTGAGCTCTCAAAATCTCCAGCACTAGTCGCAAATGCTGAGCGTGTTCCTCGTCATCACGAGAATAAACTTGGATATCATCTATAAAAATGATTACACACTTATCGAGATGCTCGATAAATATCTTATTCATTAGCTGCATAAAAACTGCTAGCGCATTGGTTAGCCCGAACGGCATAACCACTAACTCGTAATGTCCGTACCTCATATGAAAAGCGATCTTAGGGATATCGGACTCCCTCACTCGAAGCTGGTAGTACCCAGATCTCAAATCGATTTTTGAAAGTACCGTAGCTCCCTATAACTGGTCGAACAAATCATCGATACGAGGCAAAGGATATTAATTTTTAATGGTCACCTTGTTCAGTTCCTGATAATCGATGCATAAACGCAGTGAACCATCTTTCTTCCTCACAAACAAGACCGGTGCACCACAAGGTGAGGCGCTAGGTCTGATATATCCTTTCTATAACAACTCCCCTAACTGACTCTTCATTCCTGCATTTCTGAAGGTGCCATATGGTACGGCGCCTTAGAGATCGGGGCTGCACTCGGTTCTAAATCAACCGTGAACTCGATCTCCCGCTCCGGTGGTAATCCTGGCAAGTCATCTGGAAAAATATCTGGAAACTCGTTTACCACTGGAATTGAAGAAAATTCAACCTTCTCGTTCTCTACTCTCGTAGCATAACACTAATATCCCATGCAACCATCCCTAATGAGTTTCGTCACCTTCATAGCACTGATTAATATTTTCTGACCCATCCTCCGGTGTCCCACAAATGAGTGTTCGGTACCATCCTCGGCCAACATTGATATACCTTTCATGCAATAATTCATCACTGCGCCATGTCTATCAATCCAGTCGTCCCCGAGGATCAAATCCTCATCGACGATATCAATCACTATTAAATTCGAAAGCCACACTCTATCCGTGATCATCACTGGGCAATCTTTAAC
Source organism: Orobanche coerulescens (assembly GCA_033398695.1). Taxonomy (NCBI): domain Eukaryota; kingdom Viridiplantae; phylum Streptophyta; class Magnoliopsida; order Lamiales; family Orobanchaceae; genus Orobanche; species Orobanche coerulescens. The sequence goes on from CM065819.1 coordinate 11,784,018, forward strand.
CTCTCTATTCCCCACAATTCTATCCCCACTAGGTAATTTAACCACAAACGGTTCGCAAGCAGACAAACATACAATATTCAATCGATGCACACAATCCAAAGAGATGAATGAATGAGAAGCACCAGAATCGAAAAGCACTCTAACTGGATGAGAGATGACATGAACGGTACCCTTAGCTACAGTAGCCTTTGGATCGTCCGCTCTCCTCATCTCATAGACACGTGGCTGAACTGAACCAGCACTGGAGGCTCCCCCTCTAACGGAATGACCCCGTCCTCATCCCCGACCGAAACCCTGAGACGGCTGACCGGCTGACGACTTCTGATTGACACTTGGTTCTCCAGGCATAGGAACAGATGTTGGAGCTCCAAGAGTCTTCTCTCCCTCGGTACAATACGCAGCTTTGTGGCCCATCTGGCCGCATCTATAGCACTTCAAGTGAGGTTGGTCACAATCACGACTGATATGGCCCTGCTGGCCACAATTAAAACATGTCACACTCCGGCTGGATACACTAGGACCAGTTCTGAAATTTCGGTTGCCTCCAGATGCACGGTGAGACTTCCCAGATGGGTAGTTCGCCGACTGAGACTTCTGCTGGTTGTTATTCTTGATACCCGAAAAATTCCCTGAGGTCTTCTGTTTCTTTCCCTCACTAGCCATCTCCATAGCCGCGAAGGACATATCATAGGCCAATGCTTTACCCTGATTCTCCTTCAGTGTAGTACAAGCAAACCCAGCCATGTAGTGTCGAACTCTGGGTTTCATCCGCATATCAAATTTCGGATCTTATCTCTCTCTTCCCTCACTTGCCCCTTGACATGATTAAGTTGTTGGTTATACTCAATGATCGCCTGAAATACTGGGATATCATGGGGTTTAGCCTCATAAAAGGCTCGGATTCTGGCCACCTGAACGGGCCACGGGCAATACTCGGCCTCCATTAGTTATTTAAACTCATCCTATGAAACCTCACAGTCCTGAGGCGCAACCGCCTGCCACCAGCTAGAAGCGTCCCTCGTCAAAATGTACTGCACAATCGGCACCTTCCGTGCCTCTGGACAATTTAACGCCACAAACACCTTATTCATATCGTTGATCCAAGCTTCCCAGCCTATCGGATCCGTAGCACCAATGAACTGAGGAGGGAGCATACGGATCACATCCTGTAGCCATCTCTCTGCCCCAGCATTCTCCACAGGAGGTGGATTATTAAACTGGACTGCTTGGGTCAGGAGTGCCATTTCGTTAGCCACTTGATGTAGTATAATGGCCACACCAACCCCCGCATTATTCCCTGCGGAATCTCCCAGACTGTCCGTCGGGTCCTGCTGACCATCGGTACTAGGGTGAACTGAATTCGACAAAGTGGGAGTAGTCGATCCAGCATCCGAACCGAGAGACATGGCAACCCCACCGGTTGCGCCACTTCCTCGACCGCGTCCACGACCGCGTCCGCGTCCTCTACCGGCTGACATTCTAAGGAATAGAAAAAGAGGAAAACATAAGTACAGTTCAGGAGATAACTGGCATGGTGACCGGTTCCCCATATTATGAAATCGAAAGACAAGAAAGTAAAGACAATAATATAAGAGATCTTACGAGTACCGGTCGTACTAATATGATGGCAGCGCGATGATACTGTGCTTACAACAACGTGACTAGACCCAAGAGACCAACAACCTAGGTATCCATAAACCCAGGCTCCGATACCATATTCTGTAACATCCCCCAAGATATTTGGAGTATGTCACAGCGTCGTGAATCCCGTCTAGGAACTCACAAGGCTAAAATATACGACATCCACAAAAAAACATCAAACTCACCATACATTCATCCATAAATTCCAAGAACCCAAATCAAAACACAAAGACGACAAGTTCGACGTGATCAACGACAAAAGAAATAACTCCTACAGTACTCGAGTACCGACTATCAGTTTAGGCAAAATATAAAGTTTTACATCCAGACTCAAAGAAAAATAAAACATCCAGACATTTCACAGTATCACGTCTGCCCGTCATCATCGTACTGCCCCGGTGCTCGTCCGATCATATTCTTTGAACCTGAAATACATAACACATATTTCCCCCGAATGGGGTTAGCCGTGGAATAGCTAGTACAAGTAACACAGACGAACTCTAACATCTTACAATATCAAAGCACATGCATCAATAATTTCAAAACGCATAAGATAATGATTTCCAGAAATACAAAATCCATAATGTACCACAAAACACAGTCCTCCCGATTAACTATGGACCCGACCATGCGCGAATCCCTCCGAGGTCCTGATAGACACTCACGGAGTGGTCAACCCAAAAGTTCATGAATCCAACCATGCGTGGATTCCTCCGAGGCCCCGTTGGACCGCCCCGGAGCGAACATAACTCTCTCAACACTCAAATACACTACTTTGCACATTCAAGATATTAAGTTCGTAAGAGTTACTTGCCTTTGAGACATGACGGATTGTTTCGAGAAGGCAAAAGACCACCGACGAAGGGATTCGGAGACTTCGGACCTAAATGATTCGTAAAACAACTATCAATAATAGTACGACTGGAATTCTAATAGAAATACGCCCGAAAACCCCGCCTATAATACATGTAATCCAACAATATACTCGACGAGGTTGGATCGCATCCAAAACCCTCTCGAATCTCAACAAGTTCAAGTATAACCCATAATCTCGTAGGGGAAACATATATTGGTGGTAGGTAATTTATACTCAACTCATTTATTCCCAATTTACGATTAAAATTGAAAGATTACGAAGAAACTTCCAAATTCCCAAAATCTTGGGTTCTAGTACTTTACCTCGGATCGAAGACAAAAAAGATGATCTGGTGTTGATAATCTACTCCACAACTCCAAGGAAGACGATAGATAAATAGTTGAAGGCTCGAAATTGCACCGGAATCGTCCAATAATCGTCCAAGTCGCGCAGGAGAAGAAGAAGGAAGAAATGGCGAAATCGGTCCGCTCCTGGGTATTTATACCAAGGTCAGCTTACGTACGTAATCCATAAGGATTAGCGTACGTAAGTTTCATAACGTACGTAAAGCCGCCCACGCTTACGTACGTAACGAAACTGCAGAACCCACTGTCCAGAAATACGAAGGTTGTTACATGCGTTAAAGATAAGGCCTTAACGTACGTAATAGTCTTTATGTACGTAAAGCTCTGAGAGTTACGTACGTAAGACAGTCCCAGTACATTTAATAGGAGCCGTTTGACAACAAACAATGCGACGGAATCACGAGACGATGAAATTACGAAACAAGAGCAAACTTGCGAAAGATTCGAGACAACGAACTTAAGCACTAAAAGGAAACACGATCCCAATTACCCAATGGTTAGAAAAACGACCATAAAAGTAAATTGCCCAAACTTTTAGAAAATTACAAAATAACCCGAAATGGTCGAAAACCACGATACGGAAACGAACAATTGTACCGAAACTTACAACATGTCTAACAACATTAAACAAACTCACACAAAGCCTGAAACAACAGTTTCGCACCACAATCGCACCAAACGAGTCAACGAGCGGAGAGTATCATAATTAAATGAAAAAAAAATCGCGTACAACAATCTCGAAACACGCTCGGATAGCAAAATACGCAGAATTAAATATTCTCAAAATGTTGAAATGGTTACAACCGAGTCGCTAAAAATGGAAAATGCTCCAAAATGGAAATTACCAAAAATAGGAAAGGTGTGGATATTACAGTGTCACCATGTCACTGTATCTACATCTGCACACGATGGTGTTAGGAATATGCCCTCGAATGCCACTCAGGGGATGAGAGAGTAAGGGCATTGTACTTGTAATTATGGAATAATTAATAAAAAAGGCAATACGATTCATTCACTGTTTATTGTATTTCAATTGCATTCTTGACTTGGTAAATATTGAAGTGAAGTCCATGTAAATAAATCGAACATTCCATTCTCGTTATGGGATAAGAGAAAATGCACTGGAAGTGTTTAAAATTTATTTACGTAAATTGTTCGCAAGTCAATAAACTTAAAATGGGCATTAAGTTTTAATACGACTTGTATAACTGATGCTAGGATGTGTGCACGTCTTGATAGCATAGTTATAAGTATATTGGTGGGGCCAGTATACTCGAACACGACTCATACTCGATTCAGTCACACGGTATTCACTCTCGGAGAGTCGATGACGAATCGAAAGGTTGTGATAGTATACGTGGACCTTTGACTTGAGGGTTCAGTAGAAGATGTGCCTGTGACGTTTAGTTTGTCATTAGAGTAGTTAGACTCATTTGCTTATTTACTGAGTCGACCTCGAAGTGCGGACTATACGGGCAGGTAGCATTCTTTACTGTACGCCAAGAAAGGATTCCATCTCCTGTTAGTGAGCAGGCGAATGTCCTATACGGTTAATGGCAAATAAGATCATAAGTCTTTGGCCAAAGCATTCTGATATAGTCGTATTAGATACACTATTAATCAGTCGGTCTTGATTTGCATTAACACATGTATAGAGTTTAGTCAACAGTAGGGTTTGACTTTACCGTGACCTGAAGACTTGACCGGGACATCTGATGAAGGGTCTATACGTATATAGTATTCACGACAAAATGGTGCTGGAATGATCCCTTCATTCGTTCTCAGTCGGGGTTTACAGTGCGGCCCGCTAGGCTGGCTAAGTGCGGCCCGCACTCATTGGTTCCTCTCAATGCCGGCTGAGACGGACCTACGGAGTCGCGCATCAGGAGCGTTGACGGATAAATGTGAATTTATTATCTCTCTATTAATATTAGATATTGGATATCTAATTAGATTTATTGGATAAATCAAATAGCGGTCTTATGAATTAAAATTAAGGTACCGGGTAATTAATTTAATTCATAAATTATATTTCTTAGAGAAATATATATGTATTTGATATAATTAATTAATTAGATTAATTAATTAATATAAATACATTGGTGATTAAACGGAATGTATTTAATGGAGTCGTTTGACGAACGTCCGGTACACGAGCCGAGTGGCTCGGCGCGTTTCTAGGAAAATTACAATGGGCCACCCTCACATGTCTCATCACATTTGCATATTATTGTGTTGTGTTGTCTTATGAAATGATTAGGTTGAGATTCTTTCTCAACTAATTATGACATAAAATGAGTTATTATATATCTATATAATAACTTAATCATTTGATGAGAAAGTTGACTAGAAACACAAACATACAAGCCTTTAAAAGGTGATCTCTTCTTCACCGTGAGTGCATTTTTTTGAGGGAGAGAAATATTTATTTTCTTGAGTGTTATCATCTTAGAGGTGAAAATAAATAAGAAAAGAGAGATATAAATTCCTATAGTAATTCCTAGCCGTGTTCTTGGAGAACGGATTGCTATCGAATTTATCCGGACAACTTCCGACGCGTGTGAAGTAGAGGCTTCGTACCTTTCGATGCTTGGAACGAAGGGATTTCGTGTTCGGGACGGGGTTCGTGATCATCATCATTTTTACGCAGATTTATTTCAAAGGCTTCAAGGGTATGATCTTTATTTTCGTATTTATATTTTCGTATATACGTTACTTGATCGATCCTGTTTGGGATTCGTATTTATTTCCGCTGCGTATTTCGTTTTATTTTCTGAATCCCAACAGTGGTATCGGAGCGAGGTCAATGTTTCCGTATATACGATTTTTTTTGTGCATTTTGAATGCTTTTGGATGATGATTATGATTTAGAATCATGTTTGGAATAATCGTAGATTTTAAATTGTTCGTTGTAGCATCACGTTTCTGGAAACGAGCCGAAAAACGAAGAAACGGGGCTGCCGGCAGTGGTGCCGGCGACCTTTGCTGGCCGCCTTTGCCAGTGCCGATCATGCTCGGCCATGCTCGGACATATCTCGGCCGACCGCCGAGAGGCGCCGATGCTTCCGATCGGGACTCGCCAGTTGCCGAGCATGGCTCGGCCAGCAACTCGAGTTTTTGGCCCGATTTTGAATCGGGCCGCGGGTGGGCCTAAAACCGGATTGTCCGGACTCCGTTTTAAGTTTATATTTTGTTGTAATTATTTCCCAACATTTAAATTGGATTTTAATTTGACTAAATTAATATTTGGAATATTTTTTTTAGTTAAGGGAAATAAATTAAACGAAAATATTATTTTGGCCGGATTACTTCGAATGAATTTAAATGACGATTATTAGTATTAATTGGATTAATACCATTAAAATTGAATAGATTAATTTTATATTGATTGGATTAATATATTAATTGATTATTTAATTTTAATGCCACTTTATATTAATTGGATTAATATAGTAGAAATTGAATAGATTAATTTATAGATTAATTAGATTAATTTATATTAAAATTAATTGTTTAATTTCGTTGCCATTACATGTTGTATGGAATCCTTATGTGATGGTGATATAGCTCGTGGACTTAGTTTTTGATTTGTTCGATTCGATTGGGTTGTAAAGGCCGTTTTAAGCCTATTTATATTTACTAGAAAAATTTGTATAGGATGCAATTTTTCAATGATGTAATTATTATTTTGGGTATGACGAAGACCGAAGACAACCGACCGAGAAGACGAAGATTCAAGACTGTATTTTTATTTATTGGGTCATTCGCTTGGCCCAAGATTTAGAATTAGGTCCATGAGCTATATGTTGGTAGTAACTAGGTTCTTGTTTTCATTTTCATTTTGAATGATTGACAAACCAACAAACGCGCGTATAAATGAATTAATGTGCAAAGTGTAACATTAATCGCGAAATTCTCCCGACTACAAACACACTAAGTTATAAAGGTTACGAGGTTTCCTACCCTCCGTCAAACTCATGGAAAATTGAAATCTAAACCGGAATATTATTCTTCCGAGTATGTCGGGGTAATATTTTTGGGGAAAGTTGATAAATTCCTAGAGTGCATTAGATGCCTTTGGTTGTGACAAATCAAACCCCTATAAACCGTATGAGTTGCCGGGTAAGATTCAATTGTCAGACTAATAGGAGTTGACGGTTTAAACTTAGATAGTTCAGCGAGCCATAGAAACCGAATGGGTTGAGGGCAAGTGAACTATGGGTAAAAGAAGATCGAATCATCTATTAGATGGGTTGGTATTAGACACCACTTTATAAAGAATAATAGAATAGAAGCCGTATGGGTTGCCCTCTATTAAACTTTGTAAAGAAATAGATCACCACTATGAAGTCACCCAAGACTTCCGGATTTAACATGGGAGTGTGTAAATGCCGATAAAATAGTGGGAGCCGAGTTATGAATAAAGAAAGTCCTTAAACTCTTTACTCGGATCATAATTAAACAAGTCACTAATTGAATCTTGTCTAAATCTTTGCGTAAAACGAAATCAATCTCTCTAAAATTGGCTAAAAACCCACTTGCAATACTACTTGAAAAGAATCTCCTAACTGGACCCAATTTTGTTGGTAGTTGCGAATCGATGTTTGTACTCGATGGAGTCTCGGGATACGTCTTGGAGGCGGACATTTCACCGACTCCAACCGAACCAGGGTAATCGTGAAGATATTAACGTCCATGAAAATGGGTCAAGGATGACGTGCTAGTCCGTGGCTTTATGATGGGCTCAATGACAAATGAGTTGCGAGAGCGCACGAGAAAATAACTTCGCTGGCGATTCTCGCACACTTGATCGAACTTTATGGAGCGCACGGTGGGACTGCTAGATATGAGATATCAAAGCGCTTGTTCAAGGCTAGGATGAAAGAAGGAGAAAAAGTGGGAGACCACGTCCTCAAGATGATCTCTATGATTGAGAGGCTCGAGGTGCTCAACTTTAATATGGATTTATCCCTTCAAATTGATCTCATCCTTCAATCTCTCCCGACTCTTTCACGCAGCTTGTAATGAATTTCAACCGTAATAAAATTTCATGCACATTAGTCGGGCTAATGAATAAACTGGTGACGTCGCAGTCTAACATGAAGACTAAATCGAGAGAGGCTGCTCTTGTGATTTCTTCTGGGCCTCGGAGGTCCAAGAACAAGAAGAAAAAGACCTACGAGCAGTACAAACCCAAGAAAGAGGTACAGAAAGGAAAGGGCAAGGCCCAAAAGGTTCAAAAGATAGGCGGTCCAAAACCTACGGACAAATGCCTTGAATGCGGTGAGCTGGGCCACCGCGAAGGACTTGTCCTAAGATTAATGGCGCATCAAGTACGGAACTTTTTGTTTTTGAAACAAATTGTTCCGCTACTGTATATTCTGCTTCATGGATTCTGGATTCAGGTGCCACTTCTCACATTTGTACTATGAATCAGGATCTGAAAACTTGAAGTCGGGAAATAATGATCACCGTCGGAAGCGGACAAAGTGTCGAGGCAACCGATATTGGTTCAATCCTACCGGGTTTAGAATCCAGTTTATTTTGACATTAGATGAAGTACTTGTTTTGCCCAAGGGGCATAAAAACATTGTATCCATTCCAGTCTTGGACCGGAAAGGATTTTGTTTTTTCATTGGAAATGGTAGTTGTAAAATTTATTTTCGAAATAAATTGGTTGGCACAGCTACATTGTTGAATGGTTTATATCATCTGAACATGCAAAATAAAACAGCAATGAACACTATAACTAGGAAACGTGGTAGGCAAGATACTAATCAAGCTCTTAAAAGGCACCTTAGATTTGGTCATGTTGGTCAGACCAAGGTTCAGAAAATGGATAAAGATGGACTTTTAAGTCCATTGGGTGTAGAACCCTATCCAACTTGTGAATCTTGCCTTAGAGGCAAAATGACTAAGTCCCCCTTCACAGGGACTTTTGAAAGGGTCACGATAAACTTGGATTGGTACATACCGATGTTTGTGGTGCTTTAGAAGTAGCCCGAGACGGATATCAATATTTCATAACGTTCACAGATGATCATACTAGGTATGGGATTGTGTACTTAATGAAACATAAATCCGAAGCCTTTACTAAATTCAAAGAATTTAAGGCCCTAGTTGAAAAACAGACTGGATGTCATATCAAAGCACTTCGATCGGACCGAGGTGGCGAATATATGAGCACATAGTTTGATGAGTTCCTTAAGGAACATGGAATAGTTTCACAAATGACGCCGCCAGGAACCCCACAGTTAAATGGTGATTCGAAAGGAGAAATCGAACTTTGTTGGACATGGTTCGCTCTATGTTAAATTACACCGATTTACCTATTTACCCGTGGGGTATGCCTTACTAACCATTGCCTATATCCTTAATAGATGTCCTTCCAAATCCGTTCCTATCACTCCGCATGAGATGTGGAATGGTAAGAAACCAAGCCTTAATCACATAAGGATTTGGGGATGTCCAGCCTATGTCAAGAAGGCTAAGGTGGACAAATTGGAAGCGAGGTCCATCAAAGGACGTTTCATTGGATACCCAGAGGACTCGATGGGTTATCTATTCTACATGCCAGAAGACCATAGGGTCGTTGTGGTATTACAAGCGCACTTCCTTGAGGATGAATTCATTCAGGAAGGTGGCTCGGGTAGAAATATCTCTTTGGAAGAGCATAATGAAGGTCCTAAGGAGACATAGATCAGGGATAAGGAACCGAACCTATTGTAACACAACCTCCACTTCGAAGGTTTGATAAGGTGTGTAAGCTGCAACGAGCCATTTATGGTCCAAGCAAGCTTCTCGGAGTTGGAACCTTCGATTTGACGGCGATCAAGGACTTTGACTTCGCATTTAAATGAGGAGGAACCGTGTGTTTACAAAAGGTCAGTGGGAGCAACATTGCGTTCTTAGTACTATATGTAGATGATATTATACTTATAGGAAATAACGTAGCGATGCTCAGCACTGTGAAAGCTTGGCTTTCTAAAATGTTCTCTATGAAAGACTTGGGAGAAGCTTCCTATATTATAGGGATCCGTCTTTACAAAGATAGACCGCGAAGAATGATAGGACTTTCCCAAGCCCTCTATATAGATAAAATCCTGATAAAATTCAAGATGGATGAATCTAAAAAAGGGTTCCTTCCCATGCGACATGGAATTCGTCTCACCACGAAAATGTGTCCTCAAAGTGAGGAATACAGGAGAGATGAGTAAGGTACCCTATGCCTAGACTGTGGGTAGCCTCATGTACGCTATATTGTGAACGAGACCGGACTTAGCCTATGCTGTGAGTATGGTAAGCCGATTTCAAGCAAACCCGGGTAGGGAACACTGGACTGCCGTAAAGAACATTTTTAAGTACTTAAGAAGAACTAGAGATTTGGTTCTTTCTTACGGTGGTGGAGAACTGAGGGTGATTGGATTCACCGATTATGATTTTCAAGGAGACAATGACGACTCTAAGTCGACATCTGGGTATTTGTTTACTCTCAATGGAGGAGCAGTATCTTGGAGAAGCTCCAAGGAAACTGCTACTGGAGATTCCACCAGCCAAGCAGAGTATCTAGCTACCTCAGAGGCTAGCAAAGAAGCATTTTGGATGCAGAAGTTTATGCAAGAACTTCAAGTGGTGCCTAATGCGGAGCTGCCTATATCACTATTCTGTGATAATGATGGAGTCGCCGCCCAAGCCAAGGAGCCTAAGGCTTACCATAACACCAAGCATATAGAGAGAAAATACCACATCGTTTGAGAGATGGTAAAAATGGATATGTTTCATTGCAAAGAGTAGACTCGGAAGACAATGTCTCGACCCATTGACTAAGCCATTATCTCGGGCCGTCTTAGAAAGACATCTCAAGAACATGGGTATTGGATACCATGATGTGTGGCATTGAGTGCAAGTGGGAGATTGTTAGGAATATGCCCTCGAATGCCACTCGGGGATGAGAGAGTAAGGGCATTGTACTTGTAATTATGGAATAATTAATAAAAAAGGCAATACGATTCATTCACTGTTTATTGTATTTCAATTGCATTCTTGACTTGGTAAATATTGAAGTGAAGTCCATGTAAATAAATCGAACATTCCATTCTCGTTATGGGATAAGAGAAAATGCACTGGAAGTGTTTAAAATTTATTTACGTAAATTGTTCGCAAGTCAATAAACTTAAAATGGGCATTAAGTTTTAATACGACTTGTATAAGCGATGCTAGGATGTGTGCACGTCTTGATAGCATAGTTATAAGTATATTGGTGGGGCAGATACTCGAACACGACTCATACTCGATTCACCACACGGTATTCACTCTCGGAGAGTCGATGACGAATCGAAAGGTTGTGATAGTATACGTGGACCTTTGACTTGAGGGTTCGGTAGAAGATGTGCCTGTGACGTTTAGTTTGTCATTAGAGTAGTTAGACTCATTTGCTTATTTACCGAGTCGACCTCAAGTGCGGACTATACGGGCAGTAGCATTCTTTACCGTACGCCAAGAAAGGATTCCATCTCTGTTAGTGAGCAAAGCGAATGTCTATACGGTTAATGGCAAATAAGATCATAAGTCTTTGGCCAAAGCATTCGATATAGTCGTATTAGATACACTATTAATCAGTCGGTCTTGATTTGCATTAACACATGTATAGAGTTTAGTCAACAGTAGGGTTTGACTTTACCGTGACTCAAGACTTGACCGACATCGATGAAGGGTCTATACGTATATAGTATTCACGACATAATGGTTCTGGAATGATCCCTTCATTCGTTCTCAGTCGGGGTTTACAGTGCGGCCCGCTAGGCTGGCTAAGTGCTGCCCGCACTCATTGGTTCCTCCCAATGCTGGTTGAGACGGACCTACGGAGTCGCGCATCAGGAGCGTTAACGGATAAATGTGAATTTATTATCTCTCTATTAATATTAGATATTGGATATCTAATTAGATTTATTGGATAAATCAAATAGCGGTCTTATGAATTAAAATTAAGTTACCGGGTAATTAATTTAATTCATAAATTATATTTCTTAGAGAAATATATATGTATTTGATATAATTAATTAATTAGATTAATTAATTAATATAAATACATTGGTGATTAATCGGAATGTATTTAATGGAGTCGTTTGATAACGTCCATACCGAGCCGAGTGGCTCGGCTGCTTCTAGGAAATTTCCAATGGGCCACCCTCACATGTCTCATAACATTTGCATATTAGTGAGTTGTGTTGTCTTATGAAATGATTAGGTTGAGATTCTTTCTCAACTAATTATGACATAAAATGAGTTATTATATATCTATATAATAACTTACTCATTTGATGAGAAAGTTGACTAGAAACACAAACATACAAGCCTTTAAAAGGCTGATCTCTTCTTCAGCCGTGAGTGCATTTTTTTGAGGGAGAGAAATATTTATTTCTTGAGTGTTATCATCTTAGAGGTGAAAATAAATAAGAAAAAGAGAGATATAAATTCCTATAGTAATTCCTAGCCGTGTTCTTGGAGAACGGATTGCTATCGAATTTATCCGGACAACTTCCGACGCGTGTGAAGTAGAGGCTTCGTACCTTTCGATGCTTGGAACGAAGGGATTTCGTGTTCGGGACGGGGTTCGTGATCATCATCATTTTTACGAAGATTTATTTCAAAGGCTTCAAGGGTATGATCTTTATTTTCGTATTTATATTTTCGTATATACGTTACTTGATCGATCCTGTTTGGGATTCGTATTTATTTCCGCTGCGTATTTCGTTTTATTTTCTGAATCCCAACAGATGGAGCACACGATCGTGCCCACGATGGGACTAGCCATCGTATGCATAAGAACATATACATTTTTCACCAATTTCTAAATTAACTGGCCAATTTATGTGTTGTTGCTTATATATTGACAAGTATTTGTTAATAATATACTTATTTATAAAGTTATAGACTGAATTAACATAATCTATTGCATATCATGTGTAGTCTATATGTTCTCACTGTATAAGTTCGTACATATAAGTTCATCATCTATATGAAATGGCTCATATACTAATGAATTACACGAAATAACAAATACGAGTTTGCAAAAGATGTTATGTAGTTTTTAATGTTTGAACAAGCAATTCCAGAATCATGAAATATCCATATGGATAACACATTAAATCAAATTGGCCAACAAATCCCAAAGTTCATGTGCACACGATGGAGCACACGATCCTGCCCACGATGGGACTAGCCATCGTGTGCACAAGAACATGCATATTTTTCACTAATTTCTAAATTAACTCGTCAATTTACGTGTTGTTACTCATATATTTACAAGTATTTGTTAACAATATACTTATTTATAAGGTTATAGACTGTATTAACATAATCTATTGCATATCATGTGTAGTCTATATGTTCTCAATGTATAAATTCATACACATTAAATCAAATTGGCCAAAAAACCTAAAGTTGACGTGCACAAGATGGAGCACACGATCATGCCCACGATGGGACTAGCTATCATGTGCACACGGTCATGACAGCCATTGTGTGCGCACACGATGGCAGTCCATGACCGTGCCCATAATGGGAGTGACCATCGTGTGCACACGGTCACGGCAGCCATCGTGGGCACACGACAACAGCAGCCCATGACATGGGCAGGATGCACACGATGGCTGCCATCGTGTGCAGCACAGAGAAGTTCTCGATTTACCAACTGCACCACAAGCCTGTTTTTTTCAGATTTACCAACACAACACATCAATCTTGCCAAAATATATCTGAATTAAAATTAAAATAGATACTCATCAATATCAAAAATACATTATCCGACACTATGTCAATTGACAACATAAAGATCTTAGCAGCTAAACCATATCGTATTTCTTAATATATTTTTCAGTCATTTCCCTGATTTGATGCATTCGTGCTGGGTTTGTAGAGATGAGTCGATCCAAATACATTCATGGGAAGGGGACACAACCGTGATTTTCAATTTGCATGAATTGCAGTTCATATGGCATAATTTTGAAACTCATCTCCGTGTCATACTTTTTCTTTGAAGCAAACTTGCAAACTACAGAAACAAAACAATTTTCATTTGCACAAATCAAATACTCGATGATAAGAAATTAAGAATTTACCTTAGCGGCTCAACTCAAGCACAACAATAGTTTTTCGGCACAAACACATGAACTAGAGTTCAGAGTTTTTGTGTGATGAGCGAATCGAATTGAAATAAAAAATTAAGATTTATTCCTATTTTTTACTCAAGAATTCAATCTTAATTGATTTACCATCCTTCTCCAAATAATATCAAAAAAGTATGATTCTTATGGACCTTATTGTAACACCCCCAAGACGATCAGGGCATATTACAGTGTCGTGGACCCCACCCCTTGGAATCCACCAGGCTAACATACGAACTTGACATGACAATAGTGATATACACCATCAACGTACAGATAATTTCTCAATCCAAGACATATTAAATAAGTAGAGCAGAATCCACAGTGCAATACAACATTAACCAAAACTCAAATCGGATACACAACATTCATAATGTTCCAAAGGAAAGAAGTACTCGAGTACTGAAGCAAACGACATGATAAATAAAAATTTAAAGACATAACATCAATGAACGACCATTTGAACAGATTCACTCTTGCCCATCATCCTCGTACCGCCCGCATGCTTGTTCGCCTCCGAGACCTGAACCTGAAATACAAAAGTATTTCCCCCATTTAAGGGGTTAGCGACAACTGCTGGTGCAAGTACAATCCATTTGAACTACCATTCTAATCAGATGAAATATGCACCACAAATCATTTTAAAAAACATTTATATTCCGGAATATTACGGTGCACAAGCACAAAACATATTTCTCCAACAAAACATTTCAAAGGTTAACCGTTGGTACGAGACTCACGGCCACCGCACCGCGCAGAGGCCCCGTCGGACCATCCCTGGGTGGTTAACCCCAGTTCATGATACGCATACATACGGCACTACGTATCCCAGAGGCCCCGTCAGACCGTCTCTGGGTGAACCTACCCATACACATCCACAACATACACGGAAAGCCTAATCCAAATCCTAGAATATGCAAACAAACGTAAAGTACTTGCCTTTGAGACATCTTCGATGAAATGGGAACGAACAATGACTAGGAATGACCTAGAGGGAACACGACCGTTCCTAAATGAAGGATTAACACAACTCAGTGCTACACGATAACAATACTCGAATGGAATACGACCACAACCTCGACTAATAATCATAATCATACAGGACGACGAATACGGGAGATGGTTTTCACATAAACTCCCCAAATCAACAATCCACGGATTAAACACGACGGAAACGGATTGGGAATCACCCAACAAAAATAATCGACAAGAACTATCAAAACATAAATGAAAAATTCGAGTTCAATCTAGACAAATCCCGAAAAACCCCCAAAATGGATAAAAGTAGGGTTCTAGGCCAAATACCTTGGATTCGGAAGGAGGAAGAGGATTGCGATGATGATAAACTTTACTAGAAATACAATACTCGATCTCCCAAGAATTTCCACAGACAAAACTTGAAGAATCCCTCAAATCACTCTAAAAACTCTCGCTGCGGACGGAAGAGGAAAAGTGAAGAATGACGAGATTGCAGGGTCAACTCGGGTCTATAAAGCCTGATTTCACATTACGTGCATTAACATGCTGATGTTAACATACGTTACGCTCATTACGTACGTAAAACTCAGGTGTTAGCGTACATAATGTCTCGGCAGAACAATCTGCCCAATTCGCTGAGGCCGATAGCGTACGCTACATGAGACAGTTAGCGTACGTTACAAGGGGGCTTACGTACGTAACACCAGCGAGTTTACGTACGTAAGGACTTGGTAAAACTGGGCAGAACTCACTGTACAAAACACTGAGGGCCATAACATACGTTAGCACTAGGGTATAACGCACGTTATGCAGGTACCGATAGCGCACGCTAGAAAGCATGTATAACTGCATTCAGCAGTTCAACACTACTGAAAGCAGTTAACTGCATCGGGCGGTACGAAGTCGAGACGCAACACAAGGACAGAACCCAAAAACGTAGATATAAAATATCCACGACGAAGCTAAGTGCTGAAAGAAAATACAATTCCGACTACTGGGGAATCCGAAATACGAAAAATTGGATTAACAAACCGAAACTCACAACATGAACAACTCAACCATATGAACTCATGTAAACAAAGAAACAACGAAATCGGACGAGTTTTACGAGAATCGAACATACATGCGACAAAACATATCATAAAGTGAAATTACGTAAAAACACCTCCGAAACACGTCCAAATGGAAAAACTCCAAGAACAAAACAGATTCAAAATGTCGAAATAGTTACAAGAGAGTCCATAAAAATAGACATGCGCCAAACGTGGAAACTGCTAGAAATGGAAAGGTGCGGATATTACATTCTCCCCCTCTAAAAAGAAGTTTCATCCTGAAATTTAAGAATCAAAAAGCTCGGGGTGTCTCGCATGCATATCCTCTTCCATTTCCCATGTTGCTTCCTCCACTCCATGCCTTGACCATTGCACTTTAACCAAGGGAATGGTTTTGTGCCTTAACTGTTTATCTCGACGTTCCAAAATTCTAATGGGCCTCTCCTCAAACGTAACGTCCTTCTTCATCTCCACCCCTTGAAGTTAATAACGTGAGTCGGGTCTGGAACATACTTCCTCAACTGAGAAACGTGAAATGCACTATGCACATAGCTCAACGATGGAGGTAACGCCAATCGGCAAGCTAACTCGCCGACTCTCTCCAATATCTCGAAAGGTCCAATATACCTTGGACTAAGCTTCCACTTTTTCCCAAAATAGAAAACTCCCTTCGACGGGGACACTCTCAACAAGACATGATCTCCTACCTCAAACTCCAAGGGTCGACGCCTCACATCCGCATAAGACTTTTGTCGGCTCTGAGCCGCCAACATCCTCTCTCTAATCAACTCGACTTTCTTCCTCGTCTCCAACACAAGATACGGCTTGGTGCCAACTAAATCGGACAGCTCATCCCAACATATCGGTGATCGACACCATCGGCCATAAAGCGCCTCATACGGTGCCATCTTAATCGATGCATGCCAGCTACTATTATAAGTAAACTCGATCAGGGCCAGATGTTCCTCCCAATCACTACTCCAGTCTAGCGCACACACGCGCAACATATCCTCAAACGTCTGAATGGTACGCTCGGACTGTCCATCGGTATGAGGATGGTAAGATGTACTCAAACGCAAATGTGTCCCCAATGCTTTATGTACCGCCTGCCAGAAATGCGATACAAATTGGCCATCTCTGTCCGAAATAATATTTTTCGGCGTACCATGAAGTCTCACGATCTGTGCGATAAAAATACGAGATAATTTTTCTGGACCTAAAGTGTCCTCGATCCACGACCACCCACACCATATTCATTCCATTCTTCGTCCTAGGAAACTTCGTGACAAAATCTATAGAGATGTCCTCCCACTTCCATTCCGGGATAGGAAGTGGTTTCAGCAACCCGGCAAGCCGCTGATGCTCGATTTTGACTTGCCGACAAGTCAAACACTTAGCCATAAACTGTACTACCTCGTTCTTCATGTCATTCCACCAGAAATTCTTCCTCAAATCCTTACATTTTACTCGAGCCCGGATGGACTGAGTAAGGTGACGCATGAGCCTCTCGCATAATATCCTGCCTCAATTCCAAGTTGTTCAGAACACACAGCCGATCTTGGAATCTCAACCCACCATCCTCATGAATCATGAATATCGGGGACTTCCCCTTCACCACACACTCACGGAGTTGAATACATATCGGATCTTCTAACTGTATCGATTTAATGTTGTCGACTAGGGATGAAGAGATCTCAAGAGTGCACAATTGCCCGGCAATCCCTGGTAGCACCACCCCAACACTCAACCCCATCAACTCCCGCTAGAGCCATGGCTGGGCCGTGAGTAACTCAAGTACCCGAAGTGATATTGATTTCCGACTCAAGGCATCTGCCACCACATTTGATTTGCCCGGATCATAAAGGATTTCAAGATCGTAATCCTTAATTAACTCCAGCCACCTTCTCTGTCTCATATTCAGTTATTTCTGTGTGAAAATATACTTCAGGCTCTTGTGATCGGTGAAAATCTGACACGAGGAGCCATACAAGTAATGACACCAAATCTTCAACGCAAACACAACTGTGGCTAACTCAAGATCGTGGGTAGGATAATTCAACTCCTATGGTTTCAACTGGAGGGAAGCATAAGAAATCGTCTTCCCGTGCTGCATGAGCACACACCCAAGTCATTGGCCCGAGGCATCACTGTAAACTGAAAAACCCTAATTACCGCTCGGTAAAGCCAAGACGGGAGTGGTAGTCAACCGCTTCTTCAACTCCTCGAAGCTCTTCTGCCTCTCGTCGGTCCACACAAACTTCTCTGACTTCTGCAACAACTCAGTAAGCGGTCGAGCGAGTTTATAGAACCCCTCGACAAACCTACGATAATACCCAGCCAAACCTAGAAAACTACGGACCTCATTTACGTTCTTGGGTGGCGCCCAATCCAACACTGCCTCTATCTTGTGTGGGTCCACACAAACACCCTCGGCCGAGATCACGTGGCCGAGAAATAGAACCTACCGCAACCAAAACTCACATTTTGAGAACTTCGCATAAAGACGTTGAGTTCTCAAGATTCCCAACACAATATGCAAATGACGTACATTCTCCACCTCACTCCTCGAGTAAATCAAGATATCGTCGATGAAGATGACTACACACTTATCGAGATAATCGATAAAGACCTTGTTCATTAACTGCATGAACATGGCTGGGGCATTGATTAACCCAAAAGGCATAACCATAAACTCGTAGTGGTCGTATCTCGTCCGAAAGGCCATCTTCGGAATATCAGAATCCTTCACTCAGAGCTAGTAATACCCCGATCTCAAATCAATCTTCGAAAACATAGTTGCTCCCTGCAATTGGTCAAACAAATCGTCAATCCTCGGGAGTGGATACTTGTTTTTGATGGTCACCTTGTTCAACTCTCGATAGTCGATACATAGGAGAAGTTACCCGTCTTTCTTCTTCACAAACAAGACCGGTGCGCCCCAAGGCGAAGTGCTCAGTCGAATGTAGCCCGTGTCTAGCAACTCTCCCAACTGTTTCTTCAACTCAAGCATCTCAGCAGGTGCCGATCCTGTGTCTTGCTCCCGAAAACCTGCATGTACCTGGACACAATACAGATATCCACCCCCCGATTACTCGGGGGTTAGCAAAACTCCACTGTTTCGCTAGTGCAAGTATAAAGTGCAAATACGAGCCATACACAACACATTCCGAGAATATAATGAAGGACTTCCCGAGATATATTTAGTTAAAAATAGTTCAAGTCTTGAAAGCAGAAACAAAGCAAGTAAGCATTTTGAAAACATTTCCAAATCTCGGGAGTTTTGAAAACATCAAAAATTGAAAATGTTCTTAATTCCTCGAAAGCCATTTAGGGTCACAGCCCCAAAGTTCATTTTTCAAAATACAAATCCGTTTAACAAAACACGGGGTCCACGAACCAACCATTCCGGTCACAAAACACAGGGTCCACGACCCGATCATCCACTTCAATTCACTTACAAGGACACATTACACATAACACATTAATCTTATGCCATTCTAGGCAAGCACCAAGACTCGATATATAATGTCTCTCGACCCCGAGCACAAAGCATTGTGATACTCCGGACAATATCACAATCAACGAAAACATCAACATCATCCTAAAGATGAAAACCACAACTGGTAACCCGCGGCCGTACCCCTTAGTATCGACCCCCAGACATCCCGTCGGACACTCCGGGTGGGAAACCACTTCCGCGGCCGTACCCCTTAGTATCGACCCCGGACATCCCGTCGGACACTCCGCTTGTAAGTTCATCCACAGACGCACGCAAGTCGACTTCCGTGGCCGTACCCCTTAGTATCGACCCCCAGACATCCCGTCGGACACTCCTGGTGGAAGGAACAACACACACACGTTCCAAAATCACAGTACCAAACAACAACCCTCGAAGGTCAAACACAGTATATATAGTCGAGGTACCTTACTAGAATGGCAGTTCATCCAACATATACTCACGACCAAGTAATGATACGATTCACAAGGAAGCACAAGATTTCAACAAAGACCGAACGACACAACTAATATCACTCAAACTCACATATTCATCCATAAACACGTGACTCCAAGTACATAATTTGACAAAAGAATTACACTTTACATTTACCAACGACATAATCATACGCAATGACACCACAAGAAAGTAAGGTGATTCTATACTCGACACTAGCTCGCATATTCAACTAAGCACATTAATTCCCGACACACACGGGTCACCTTTACAAAAAGCATGATGGTAAATATTCCGATTCTTTTGAAAAATGGTTATTAATATTTATTTAGCACATATCGACGATTAACAACCATAATATCCACAAAACACGTAATGTATGGGCAAGATACTTGCCTCGACAATCGATACCGGACACTCCTACAATCACGGCTCAGTCGGGACACCTCGAACACCTACGATTCCCCGGCGAAGGAAAAGAATACACACACGATCGAGAAGCTTGAAGAAAATGACGAACGGAAGGGTTCCGACTCGAGTTCTTCACAAGAATTCGACCCTAACAACATATAATCAATAAATCATCGATCATACGAGGAAGAATAATCGTAGAACGCCCGAAAACCCCTCTATGACATTTTACCGGACACCTTCAAGGCATCGATCAAGAACTCGACCAAATCGACGAATCGATATGATCCGACCATGGAATAATAAAGGAAATGATATAATATATCTAAATTATCATCAATCCATCAAAATCCTAAGTTAAATCGGATTAAACGGACGAAAACGAACAAAATACCCAAAATCCCAAAAATTAGATTTCTAGAAAATCTGACCTGATTCGGTAGATCGGAGGATGTTATAGAATGGATGATTGATGATATGAACTCCAAAACTTCATGGATTGATTGTCCAACAACATCTCTCCATGATTAACCAAGCTACAAACATGAAGGGAAGAAAACGAGTGAGAAAAATGGCCAAAACCCGTCTGCGGGGCCATAAATAGCCGCGCAGTTGTGCCGCGGCCCAGTGTGGTGTGCGCGGCACGTGCCCAAAAATGGCTCCCGGTGGTCGGCGGTGTCCCGCACTCGGCCGGAGTGTGCCGCGGCACCCAGATACGGTTTGGCCGAAAATGCCACAGAGTGCGCCGCGGCTCCGGAGTGTGCCGCGGCACCAGATCTTGCTCGGCCGGAAGCCGCTGAGCACCGCCGGCCGTGACTCGCCGTGGCCGCCGAGCACTACCGGCCGTGACTCGCTGCCGGCCAGCTGGTTCGGCCATGACTCGGCCGGCTAACTCCGACGGCCCGAACGACCCAAACCCGAACTCGAATACGAATCGATGATACGATTCTGACGTACTCGCAAAGACGAATCTAAGAGCTAAGAGAACACACAATTCCGACCACCCAAGGCTCGGAATTCAACAACGAAGTAATTACCCACAACTTTGGGAAATTACGAAAAGGGCCCAAAACGTCCGAAAATCACGATACGCGATCGAAACACCAAACCAAAGCTCGAAACATGAATAATAACATTAAATGAACTTACTAGAAACTCGAAACGACAGTTTCGGACGAGATTCGCAAGAATCGCACTCAAGTGCGGAAAAGTCGCTAAAAAGCTCGGAACTCAACAAAACGGTACCGAAACGAACTCGGATGACAAAAAGTGCAGAATTAATCATTCTCGAAATAACGAAACGGTCATGAGCGAGTCGTCAAAACGGACTCCGGCTGAAAAAGAAATTTACCGAAAAATCGGAAATTGCGGATATTACACACCCGACTTTAGATCCACAGTAAACTCAACCTCACGGTCTGGTGGCAAACCCGACAACTCGTCTGGAAATACATCAGGATACTCACTCACTACCGGAATAGACGAGAACTCAACTCCCCCTTCTTCCGATCTCAAGGCATAACACCAGTAACCAATGCAACCTACTCAAGTCTCACCGCTTTCATAGCGCTGATCAGAAATCACTGACTACTCCACTTACGTCCCACAAAAGAATGCTCAGTACCGTCAGAAGCTAACATCGAAATGGTTCTTGCTCTATAATTCATGATTGCCCCATGTCGATCGAGCCAATCCTCACCAAAAATCAAATCTTCATCCTTAATGTCTACCTCAATCAGATTAGTAGACCAATCCCTCCCCGCGATACTCACCGGAAAATCTCTAATCTCATGATCCCCCACAATACTATCCCCACTAGGCAGTTTAACAACAAAATATTCACACACAACTAGGCAATCAGAATGCAGACGACGCACACAATCCATAGAGATGAAATAATGCGTAGCACCAGAATCGAATAACATGGAAACAGGATGGTCAAGGATGTGAACGATACTTGTAGCCATCGTCGCGTCGGGATCTCCCGCTCGTCTCATCTCATATACACGGGGCGGAATAGACCCCGCACTAGAATCTCCCCCTCTGGAAGGTTGTCCACGTCCTCGACCTCTGCCAAAACTCTGCTAAGGTTGATTAGTTGTCGGCGCCTGATTCACACTCGGTTCTCTCGTAGCCGGGGCTGACATCTGAGTAACTGGTGTCCGACTCGCGTCTTCACAATATTTAACACGATGCCCCATCCAACCGCAAGTATGACACTATAACGGTGGCCTGTCACACTCACTCATCATGTGTCGGGGACGACCATAGTTAAAACAGGTAGGACCACGAACAGAAACAGCCGGAGCAGACTTGGAACCATTTCCTCGCCCAAATGACGAGGACTGATTCCCGAAGACTCGCAAACCAAAACTGAGCCTTCTGATACCCGCCAGACTTACCTTCCGAAAACTGACCGGAGGTCTTCTGTTTCTTACTCTCGGTTGCCGCCTCTATCGCATAAAACGACATCTCTTAAGCCATCGCTTTGTTCTGATAATCCTTCAAAGTTGTACACCCAAGACCAGACATGTAGTGACGAACCCTCGGCTTCATTCGCATGTCGATTATCTAGCTCATCTCGGACCTGATTTCTCACATAATTAAGCTGCTGATTGTAGTCTTTGATCGCCTGTGAAATAGGAACATCCTGGGGTTTTGCTTCAAAGAAGGCTCCAATCCTCCCCTCTTTTACCAGCCACGAACAATATTCGTCCTCCATCAGCTCTTGGAACTCGTCCCACGTGGCTACCCGGTCACGCGGTTTCACCGTTTGCCACCATGTTGCCGCCTCATTGGCGAGGAAGTACTGAGCGATTGGAATCTTCCTCTCCTCGGAGCAGTTAGCCACCTCGAACACCTTCTCCATCTCAAACAACCAACTCTCCCAACTAGAAGGGTCAGAAGTACCAGCGAACTATGGGGGACGCATACGGATCACGTCTTGAAGTAGCTTGTCGGTGCCAGAACCAGTAGGCGGAACCGGGTTAGCATTAGCTTGGTTGACCAAAACAGCCCGAGTCAGTAGCGTCATCTGGTTCGCTACTTGTGAGAGAATGTTCACTACTCCAACGTTATCATGAGCATTGTCGACTGATCCTGCTGGCCCTCGGCACTAAGTGGGACACTGTTCGACAAAGAAGGCGTTGCCGAACCATCCCTGAGCTATCGGACATAGCCGCCCCACCGGCTGCACCACGTCCCCTACCGCGTCCGCGGCCATGTCCGCGTCCTCTACCGGCAGGCATTCTGAAGAAGTACCGGGTAAGTACAATTCAACGCAAAACACAACACGATACTAAGAAATGAACAGAACAGGATAACGTAACGAGTCAGGTTAGGAAAAACTTACGAGCATCGGCGTACCGAGATGATGGCGTAGTAGTGATACTGTTCAAAAACGACACTTAACTAGACCCAAATAACTGATAGCGTAGGCTCCGATACCATATTTTGTAACACCCCCAAGACGATCAGGGCATATTACAGTGCTGTGGACCCCACCCCTTGGAATCCACCAGGCTAACACACAAACTCGACATGACAGTAGTGATATACACCATCAACATACAGACAATTTCTCAATCCAAGACATATTAAATAAGTAGAGTGGACTCCACAATGCAATACAACATTAACCAAAACTCAAATCGGATACACAACATTCACAATGTTCCAAAAGAAGTACTCGAGTACTGAAGCAAATGACATGATAAATAAAAATTTAAAGACATAACATCAACGAACGACCATTTGAACAGATCCACTCTTTCCCATCATCCTCGTACCGCCTGCATGCCCGTTCACCTCCGAGACCTGAACCTGAAATACAAAAGTATTTCCCCCATTTAAAGGGTTAGCGACAACTGCTATTGCAAGTACAAGTCATTTGAACTACCATTCTAATCAGATGAACTATGCGCCACAAATCATTTTAGAAAATATTTATATTCCGGAATATTACGGAGCACGAGCACAAAATACATTTCTCCAACAAAACATTTCAAAGGTTAACCATTGGTACAAGACTCACGGTCACCGCACCCCGCAGAGGCCCCATCGGACCATCCCTGGGTGATTAACCCCAGTTCGTGATACGCATACACATGGCACTACGTATCCCCAGAGGCCCCGTCAGATCATCCCTGGGTAAATCTACACATACACATCCACAACATACACGGAAAGCCATAATCCAAATACTAGAATATGCAAACAAACGTAAAGTACTTGCCTTTGAGATATCTTCGACGAAATGGGAACGAACAACGACTAGGAATGACACGGAGGGAACATGACTATTTCTAAACGAAGGATTAACACAACTCAGTCCTACACAATAACAATAATAGAATGGAATATGCCCACAACCCCGACTAATAATCATAAGCATACACGGACGATGAATACGGGCGAGGGTTTTTACAAAACCTCCCAAATCAACAATCCATGGATTAAACATGACGGAAACGGATTGAGAATCACCCAACAACAATAATCGACAAGAACTATCACAACATAAATGAACAATTCGAGTTCAATCTAGACAAATCCCGAAAACCCCCAAAATGGATAAATGTAGGGTTCTAGGCCAAATTCCTTGGATTCGGACGGAGGAAGAAGATTACGATGATGATAAACTTCACTAGGAACACAATAATCGATCTCCCAAGAATTTCCACGGACAAAACTTGAAGAATTGCTCAAATCTCTCTAAAAAATCTCGCTGCGAACGAAAGGGAAAAAGTGAAGAATGACGCGATTGCAGGGTCAACTCAGGTCTATAAAACCTGACCTCTCATTACGTACGTTAACATGCTGATGTTAACGTACGTTATGCTCATTACGTACGTAACACTCAGGTGTTAGCGTACATAATGGCTCGGCAGAACAATCTGCCCAATTCGTTGAGGCCGATAGCGTACGCTACATTAGACAGTTAGCGTATGTTACAAGGGGGCTTACGTACGTAACACCAGCGAGTTTACGTACGTAAGGACTTGGCAAAACTGGGCATAACTAACTGTCCAAAACACTGAGGGCCATAACGTAGGTTAACAGTAGGGTATAACATATGTTATGTAGGTACCGATAGCGCACGCTAGAAAGTATGCATAACGTACGTTATGCATGCAGTAGTTCAACACTGCTAAATGCAGTTTACTGCATCGGGCGGTACGAAGTCGAGACGCAACACAAGGACAGAACCCAAAAAGGTAGATACGAAATATCCACGACGAAGAAGTAAGTACTGAAAGAAAATACAATTCTGACTACCGGAGAATCCAAAATACGACAAAGAAGGTCAAATTCTCTAAGCTTATAGGAAATTACAAAATGGCCCAAACGTCCGAAAATCATGATACAACGTCGGATTAACAAACCAAAACTCACAACATGAACAACTCAACCATACGAACTCAGGTAAACAAATAAACAATGAAATCGAACGAGTTTTACTAGAGTCGAACATACATGCGACAAAACATATCATAAACTAAAATTACGTAAAAACACCTCCGAAACTCGTCCAAATGGAGAAACTCCAAGAACAAAACAGATTCAAAACGTCGAAATTGTTACAAGCGAGTCGATAAAAACAGACATGCGTCAAAAATGAAAACTACTAGAAATGAAAAGGTACGGATATTATATTTATCATCTAAAAAGGAGAGATCCGAATCTAGAACCTGAATCAGAAAAATGGGATCTTAAAACATATTTTTATATTAAGAACCGAAACCAAAGCATTTTTGTGATTCCATTCCACTAGTTTCTTGGATATTAATCACATTTTTAATTTTTTAAGCGAAATCATATAAATTAATATATTTGAGCGGATATGATTTGGAACTTTAGAATCACCTTTATTGGAAAAGATTTTGGTACCAACTCATTTAAAATGAGTAGGTAAATAGAAAAGTGCAATATTTACGATGAGATTATATGTATCTTTTTAAATATATCTCAAATGAAAAACTTTACAACACAAAACCATATATTAGAGCAAAAATTAAGATTGTAACTGAATCTAGGCATCTAGTTGGCCGCACCACGTGCGCTCAATCAACTTCTAAATCATGGGTTCGAATCCCATTTTCTCCGCCTGGCAACCTGGTATATAAGGAAGCACAGTTTACCTAAGCAGGGTAGAATCATGACCAAGGTTTGGGAGTAAAAAAAATGAGCTTGGATTGAGCTCGGATCGAGCTCGACCAAGCCTATAAATCTTGGCATGAGCTCGATAGATAGAATTTTATACTAGGCTCGAGCTCGAGCTTTTGGATTTGAACTCGAGTTCAAATTGGGGCTCGAACTACTTATTCAAATTTATATTTAAAAGATAAAAGATATTATACATATAAAAACAAATAGATTATAAAAATGGTACTTCATCCTATTTTAGATAAATATCATTTTAGATTTTTTTTCCGTTCGCAATATAGATATTATTCTATCATTTTTCCTTTCACAATTCAATTATTATCTTTAATTAATCACCTCGAACTCATATACTCTTCCACTCTTTATTAATTTTAATTTATTATATATTAGGGATAGCTTTCGATATAAATCATCTTTTGTAATTTGTATGTATGAATATACATCTATATGAAGGATTATGTTGAAAATTCTTGACCTATTAACTCATACATATAAACAACATGCAAAGAGTATAGAGAGAATTTGCTAGATGAAGAACCTAGTTTAAACCTTTACTGGGAAGGAGTGTATATATATGGGTGTAGTACAATCCTTATAACAATCCTTGCACACACGTGTCAAATTATAAATGTACTAACATGGTGAGTCATCACCCTAATTTGAGAATTATAAATACATCCCTTGAAGTTCTATACATTATTATAGAATTACCCATACATATTATATTTACAACACTCCCCCTTGGGGATTTCTATTTTTATATCCCGCATGTTGCCTCATTAAAAATCTTCCGAGTAAGAAAACCATGTGGGAAAAATAATCTCGAAGGAAAAGAGTACAACCAAAACATAAAGATAAGCCTAAGCTCCAACACACAATATTTTCTATCAACACTCATTGCCTCGTTAAAACCTTGGCGGGCAACAAAACCCAGTGGAAAAAATAACCTCGCTCGAAGGAAAAAGAGTATAATGGAATTTACGTATCTCCTAGATACTCCCCCTAAAATTTACAAGCATCTTCAGGATACCCCCCTGAAATTTACAGGGGTGGAAGCTCTGACAATCTACGTAAGCCAATCGCTTTTACATGTTTCTCAAAAGTGGCTTTCGGTAATGACTTTGTGAATAAGTCAACGCAGTTGTCTTGACTTCTGATCTGCTGGATCATTATCTGTTTGAGCTCTTGTTGTTGCTGATTGAAGAAAAACTTTGGTGATATGTGCTTGGTTTTGTCGCCTTTAATAAAACCCATTTTCATCTGTTCAATGCATGCTGCATTATCCTCAAATATAACAGTAGGGTCTTCTGTGGTATTCAATCCACTGGAACTTCGTATATGTTTAATCACGGCTCTAAGCCATGTGCATTCATGAATTGCTTCATGGAGTGCTAAAATCTCAGCATGGTTCGAAGAGGTGGCAACCAAGGTCTGTTTCGTAGACCTCCAAGACACAGCTGTGTTTCCAATGGTAAACACATATCCGCTCTGGGACCGAGCTTTATGCAGATCTGATAAGTAACCAGCATCTGCATATCCAATTAAAGTTGCTTCATTTATAGAAGCATAGGGATAAAATAAACCCATGTCCGTTGTCCCACGGAGATAACGAAATATCTCTTTTATACCATTCCAATGGCGGCGTGTTGGTTCAGAACTAAATCTAGCCAGTAAATTTACTGCAAACGAGATATCAGGTCTGGTGTATTGAGCTAAGTACAATAATGCGCCTACTGCACTCAGATATGGCACTTCTGGTGGCAACACTTCTTCATCCTCTTCCAGAGGGCGGAATGGGTCTTTAGATTTATCTAATGACCTGACTACCATTGGAGTGACCGATAGATTTGCCTTATCCTCATTGAACCTTCTCAACATCTTCTGGATGTAATTCGACTGGTGGACCATTATTCCATCTATAAAGTGAACTATTTCCGGTCCAAGGCAAAAAATGGTTCTTCCAAGGTCTTTCATCTTGAACTCTGTTTTCAGGAGCTGGGTAGCTTCCTTGACTTCTTTTGGAGTCCCTATCAAGTTCATGTCATCGACATACACAACAATGATAGCAAACCCAGTCATTGTTCTTTTGATGAACACACACGGACATATATCATTGTTCACATATCCCCTTCCAAACAAGTATTGACTGAGACGGTTATACCACATTCTTCCGGATTGTTTTAAACCGTACAATGAACGCCTCAAGCTAACTGAGAGCGTGTTCCGTGGTCTAGAACTACTTTCCTCGGGTATCGCAAGTCCTTCTGGGACTTTCATATAAATACTCGTATCAAGATCCCCATAAAGATACGCTGTGACCACATCCATAAGCTGCATTGTCAGTTTTTCCGACACCACTAAACTGACCAAATATCTGAATGTAATAACATCCATAACGGGAGAGTATGTCTCATCAAAATCAATTCAAGGTCTTTGAGAGAAGACTTGTGCAACAAGGCGAGCTTTATATCTCGTAATTTCATTTCTCTCATTCCTTTTTCTAGTAAAGACCCATTTGTAGCCCACTGGTACAACTCCAAGAGGTGTAGGAACTACTGGTCCAAACACTCCTGTTTTCTTTAAGGAATCAAACTCGACTTGGATTGCTTTCTCCTATTTAGGCCAATCAACTCTTTGCTTGCACTCATTTACGGAGCGAGGTTCAATATCATCACTAGATATGATCTCAGTGGCTACCGTAAAAGCAAAGACATCGTTGATAATCGTTTCATCCCGATGCCATATCTCATTTATGCATGCATGACTAACTGATATTTCTCTATTCTCATAAATGGATGTACCTCTCGAGGCGTCCCCCGACTTCATTTCCAAAATGAATCCATAATCTGGAATGATTTCATGAGATAGATCAGATGATGTCCCAATTTTACTATTGCTAACGGGATTCGATTTTTGTGCACTCACCCGTTTTCGGGGATGAGAATCCTTAGATCCAACTGGCCTCCCTCTCTTCTGGGCAGGGGTATGTATTTCGTTAGCTGGGATTACTGGCCTTCCATTCAATGCTCCTTCTAGGAGATCTATCATTGCAGGTACATTTGCAGCTGGTATATGGGATCTTGTCACTTTTGCTAGATCTGAGAATGAGTCTGGCATACTGTTTGCTACTTTTTGCAGATCTAGTATTCTATGCACTTCAGTTTCTCTAATTGCTGTAGGGGGATCATGATGAGACACGGTGGGGTCGTGCCATACCAATTCACGCCGTTCTTCAGGAACGTTGGTATGAATGTTCTTTCCTCCCCCTAACGGCGGGAAGACAGTCTCATCAAAGTGACAATCTGCAAATCGTGTAGTAAAAAGATCTCCTGTAAAGGGTTCCAAGTACTGTATTATAGATGGTGATACGTATCCCACCTATATTCCCAACCTTCACTGAGGTCCCATCTTTGTTCGCCGTGGTGGAGCGATCGGTACATAAACTGCACACCCAAATGTACGTAGATGCGAAATATTTTGTTCAGATCCCGAAACCATTTGTATCGCAGAATAGGGTTGAGTTGCATTTGGTCTCAGACGTACGAGCATAGCTGCATGCAAAATTGCATAGCCCCAAGCAGTGATAGGGAGTTTGGTGCGCATAACCAAAGTTCGAGCTATCCTCTGCAAATTTTTAATGAGTGCTTCAGCGAGGCCATTTTGGATAGGAACATAAGCCACCGGATGTTCTATATCAATACCCATAGATATGCAATAATCATCGAATGATCGAGATGTAAACTCCGCAGCATTATCTAACCTGATGGATTTAATATGATAATCCGGATAATGCGCTCTCAGATGTATAATCTGAGTCAGGAGTTTCACATAAGCAGCATTCCTTGTGGACAATAGGTCAACTTGTGACCATTTAGTGGAGGCATCAATCATCACCATGAAATATTTAAATGGTCCACATGGTGGTGTTATAGGTCCACATATATCTTCTTGGATCCTTTCCAAGAAAGCAAGGGATTCTTTACCACTCTGTGTATAAGCTGGCAGTGAATCAAGTTTTCCCATAGAACAAGGTAAACATAATCTGTCACAATAGACCAGATCCTTGTTCTTAAGTGGATGCCCATGATATGTATTAATTATTCGGCGCATCATACTTTGACCAGGATGCCCCAACCGGTCATGCCAGAGAATATATTTACTCTAATTACTCGGGTTAGAACTATCCACAAGGTTAGCTTCTGGTACCCTTATTATAGTTTTATATAGCCCAGTACTTTGGCCCTCTAATTTCTCAAGGTTACGCTTCAGGCCATACTTATTAGAGGTGATACACAGGTGTTCAATCCCATTCGCTTCAGTGGTTTCTACATGAAAACCATTTGCTCGTATGTCTTTAAATCTTAACAATGTTCTTCCGGAACATGGGGAATAAAGCGCCTCAGAAATGGTCAATATAGTACCATTAGACAGCATTAGATATGCTTTCCCATAGCCATCTATCAAATCAAAAGTTCCTGATATTGTTGTCATAGAGGTTTTAGTCGGCTTTAATTCCTCAAAATAAGCTTTATCCCGAAGAATCGTGTGCATGGTCGCACTATCTACCAGACATTCTTACCCACTTGTCATTCTACAAACATTAAGTACATATATCTATTAAGTAGCAATAAATATGATTTCTAAAGTACTTACAATACTAAATAGATAACTGGAATTAGAAAACAAACTATATACATCTCTTTTATTTATGTACGATCACACAACTTACAGTACACAAGAGTGATCTAGGGATATTAGCAAAAGATGGACACATATATACAAAGGAGATCCGTGAGATGACTACCCAAGCTACATTTCAGTTTGTGTCATATGGTCAAAAGTTCCCAAATTGTGAAACTTGGGTGTGTGGTCTATCTCAAGAGCATTAGTTTCTGCTGCGTGTGCCTCCCCCGGTTGTGCTCCTCCCCTAACAATCTTCGAACGACAGGTTCGAGACCAATGACCATATCCTCCACATCTGTGGCAAGTATCTCTGTCTTGATTCTGATTCCAATCTTGGTTTCGGGCCCTATTATTGTTCAACTGGCCCTGTCTACCATTTCTTCCCCCTCTATGACCACTAAAACCTCCCCTTGAGGTGTTTCTTTTCCATTGGTTCTTTCGTGGTACGTTTCTCCTTTTATTCCATTTTCCTCTCTTCTGGTGGCTTGACCCTTCACCAGTTTCATTTGCCCGGTTGCGTTTAGAAACCATATTGACTTCAGGCAATGGTTTGGTCCCAACCGGACGAGCTTCATTGTTTTTATAAGAAGATCACAGTTTTCTCCGCAAGAAGTAATACCGTGATCAACTCGGAAAATTTAGTATAATTTTTTGCTCGATATTGCTGAGAGAGGATAACATGGGAGGCGGGGAATGTGGAGTACGTTTTTTCTAGGATTTCCTCCTCCGTCAATTTCACACCACAAAATTCAAGTGTCGATTTTATATGACACACTTCCGAGTTATATTCATTGACGGTTTTGAAATCCATGAAACGGAGATGAGTCCATCTGTTCCTAGCTTCTGGTAGGAGAATGGTCTTCTGGTGGTCAAACCTACTTGCCAACTCATCCCAAAGCTCTTGGGGTTTTTGAATGGGTGTGTAATCCATTCTGAGGACATCATCTAAATGCCTCCGAATCAGAATCATTGCATCTGCATTTTGATCATCTGTGAGTTCGTTATTTGGTTCAATAGCAGAGCTAAGCTTCCGGCTTGTAAGATGGAGTTTAACATCTATCGTCCAACTCACATAATTTTCACCCGAAACACTTAATGCAGGAAAGTCCAATTTGTTGAGTAGTGCCATCTAAAACAAGAATATATGAAATTAGTCAAAAACCACTACGCCATAGATGACCTACGACAACGGATTTTGTTAGTGTTGCGCTCAAAAATGTTGTAGTAGCTCTAAAAATTTTACCTGCTGCAACATTGCTTTTTTGATGTTGTTGTATATGTTTACAAAGTGTTGCCTTAGTAGCAAAGTGTTACATGCTATAACATTTTATGACACAGTGTTGCCGTAGATGTACTATTTAAAAAAAACTTCATATTTTTTATGTAAAATTAAAATTAAATAATCTTTTACTTGAAAACTAATTAATTTTGATCGAAGTGGAGTATGACATTTATTCAGAAGTAATACTTTTTAATCAGATTTGATATGAACAAATTAAAAAACTATAATATTTATAAAATTAAAAATAATAATTTAAAATAATTATCTGGATATAATAAAATGTGTCAATAATTATGTGTAATATCCTGGAATTTTTAAATTGAAATTTTGATGGTATTAATTTTTTTACTGATTTATTTCATT
The DNA here is from genome assembly GCA_033398695.1 of Orobanche coerulescens. NCBI lineage: Eukaryota > Viridiplantae > Streptophyta > Magnoliopsida > Lamiales > Orobanchaceae > Orobanche > Orobanche coerulescens. Next base: position 11,816,931 of record CM065819.1, read on the forward strand.
TCACTAGTAGAATAAACATCAAAGAGTTCGGTACAATTTACTTCAGTTATGTATATTAGTGAAGTAAAAAACAAAAAACAACTTCACTTTTCAATTTGATGAAGTAAAGCACCCACGTAGACTTCAGTAAATGGTATCATACTAAAACCAGAAACTAGTTGAGAATTTTAAGATACAAAGAGTTCACTAATTTGATAATTAATGAAGTTAACAGTGTGAAATTTTATTTTTTATCAGAATATTTTTACAAAAGCGAAGTATATGTGTTTTGACCGGTAATAAATATTTTCAACTTCAGAAACCAATGTGAATTTTATTTTGATTTTTCGGGTTTTACATCGGTTTTCTTTGTAACCGGTGTGAATATATTTTTCTTTTTTTTATACTATCTCGAAGGATTTGGTATTTTCGTCTTTTGGAAGTCGTCTCTCTCCCATCTCATCTACCTCTCTCAACTCGTCTTTCTAACACTCCTCTCTCTTTCACCCTTTCTCTCTCCCTCTTTCTTCTTCCCATCCGCCTCTCCATCCATCCGTCTTCTTTTTCTCTGCAATTCCTCTCAAAATCACACACACAAAACAAATTTGCTAGCCCCTCCCTTTCCCCTTCTATTCTCCCGAAAATGCCCACACACCAACGCGGCGGTTCGAAGCACTGCACAAGATTTCAATGTGGAGTTCGGAATTAGGATGGAATCGAGATTCGGAATCGGAGTTTAGGGTGATATTTCCGGCCAAACGGAGGTTAGAGAATGTTCTGGTGTCAAATTTATGGTGAGATTTGCTAATTAAAGCCGATTGAGGAGGTGGGTTTTTATCTCGATTGAATTTCAGTTCTTATCGTGCAAGGTTAAAAGGAGTCCCACTGGATTTCTGGTTTTATAGATGGTTTTCAGTTAGAGATGGTCTTACTGAAATTTTGAAAAGAAATTTGTGATGGTTCGACTCCATTTTTGCTATTCGTGTTTGGGATTTTGGTGATTTTGGTCATATTTGTTGATATTTGAACATAATGGATAGTAAAACGCATCTGGAGGGGAAAAAAAGAATTCTGGATTTACCTGTCTTCGATTGCTTTGCAGAAGAGGGAAATCTGTTTAAGGTTTACTATTCATATTTCTTTTTTTTCGTGTTTGAACTGGAATGGGTGAACTCGTGTGATTGTTATTGAAATATTACTGAATGTTTCAATTCTAGGAACTTTTGGATGAGATTGTACATTATAGCAAGTTTTGTACCATTTTCATGATCACGAGCTCGTGTAGTTGGTGTTGATCTTAACAACGAGCCTTAATTATTCCATGGATCTTGGTTAGTTCTGATTTGAAGAACGCGTTGTTTAGTTCTTAGTCGTAGACGATTTTGGTTATGCTTCTTTGTATTGGTATACTGATTTAGTTTGTGCCATTGTTCCTGTGTAACCCATGGCGGGCACGGGATGAGGTTAGCTATTATTGAGCCGAGATATTGCCATCATCTGGTTTCTGTAGAGTTCTAACGGATCTGCATAATTTTCTGTACATTGTCTTTATTATCAGGAAATGGAGGAAGAGAAGAAGAAGAGGACTGCTGAGGAGATGGGAGATGTCATAAAGTCACTGGAGAATAAAACTGAGGACTCAAAGAGAGAAATGGATATCCTTGCCTCTTTGAGTGAAGTGAAATCCTTGAAGGTGATTATTCATTTTCTTGGTATACTTACTGTATTCAGTTCGTCAACAGTTGACGGTACTTAATTGTTTCTTGAAATCCTCTTTGAGTTATCTATTTCTTGTTTACAAGTGCATTTGGATTGGGATAATCGATTTTATGCGGTCATTTCATGTCTGTTTTGGCTTAATAGCATATGACCATCTATAATTCAGTTCCAATTCTTGAGTATTGCAGTAAGCCCTCTGTATTAAATCTAATTTTGTCATATAAAAGTTGTTCAAGACTTGGTCTACTTTTCAGCAGCATTAGTGCTACGATCTATTTTTAAAATGAGTACTTTGTTGACAAGTAATTTCGGTTGGGCGTATGTGAATTTAAGTAAAACTTTTTGTTCTGTGTTGTGTTTCAAAAGCTTAATGATTTCTACACATTTTGCTGATATCTGTTCTCATTTTCTTGGATCTTTTGTATGAAGTGTGTCAGTTTTTGAGGAATGATCAAATTTAATGACATATTAAGTTATTACTAGTAGTTTTGGCAAAGAGATATGGCATAAAGCCATGGTTGTCCTTACACATGCTCAGCTCTCTCCTCAGGATGGATTGAGTTATGAAGAATTCTTTTCCAAAAGATCCGAATCTCTTTTGAAATGCGTCCGAGCAGGAGCTGGGATAAGCAACAAGGAACTTCGGGTACATCCCACTGTATACCCCTTTATTTTTTATGCTCTTTGTTAAGGCAAATCCAGTTAACAGTTTTAATATAATTATAGGATAACTACAAAAACTATACTTTGAAGTTTGATCGGAAAAAAACAGCCTGAAAATTACAAAATACCAACCTTGAGGTTTTATATGTTTTACATTTTGCACTTGCCATTAATGGAGTTGATTATTGCTGACATCGAGTATTCTCTCTACAGTTACATCACTCAACCTTTCAAAATATTACAAATAACCCCATATTTTCGTATTTTGTTTTACGTGTACATCCCTCACTTTTCTCAGGTATTGCAAATAGCTCAACTGTAAAGTTGGAGCTATTTGTAATATTTTGAAAAGTTCAGGGTGTCATTGTAAAATGAAGTCAGCAAATCTTGTTTGTTTGGGGCAAAATGTAAGCCGAATCAACCTTCAAGAGTGTTTCATCATAATTTCTAAAGTTGGTTGTTCTTTTTTCCTGTAAATATACCACGTACCTCGGGTAGCTTTGTAATCATCCCTTAATACTTTTCTTCTATCAACGTTTGCTCTGAATTGGACATGGAGTACTCTTACTTTTCCATTGCTGTCAGCTCTTAAGTATTATATGTTCTCCTAAGTTGCTGTTCTTAGAATTTTGCTCTTCCGGTGGCTTTGGTTGAGAACAGTGGGAGGTGTCACAAGAATGAAAATGATGAGAAGGTGCCCTGTTTTTCCTTCTTTTTGTTCTTAGATATCTCGTATGTGTTACTGTTATGAGTTTACATTTTATTTGGCTAATTTGCAGATACTTCCAATTGGTACTCCTTGGATTCCGGACTTGGTTCGCACAATTACTGATGTTAACTTAAATGACATGATAATATTGACAAGAGAGTTTTTGCGAAAGTATTGATTGCAGGAACAGAGTCCTATTTTGGGTGACCGGAGAAGGAAATGTGTGGTTTAGTGTACATTTAGACTGGTATACATTTAGGACAGATGAAGTATAATAAAATTCCTTCAATTGGCAAGAACTTAAATGTTTGTTTGTTTTTCCTTCTTTGGTTGGAGTGTTGGAGGGAGGGAATATAATCATGGAATGGAAAGCCTATATTCGGGAAAATTTCTTCTCCATAACTTGGTTACATATTTCCTTTTCCCTATTTTGCATCTTTTTTTAATTACTCCGTTGAGGACCATATTGATCCTCTCACATTTCTTCTTAAAATACAATATACACGGTTTTTGAAGGTTGATTTGTCATAAGTACACTTTTTTCAGGGATTGCCCTCTGGACCTGAAAGAAGCTATTTAGAGTGTATGCTTTGCTGCACCAAGGTGTGCTGATCTTCCAGAGTTGCAACGGGTGCAAATGCTGTTTGATAGTAAATACGGTAAAGAGTTTGTCACTGCTGCAACTGAGCTTATGCCCGAATGTGGTGTCAATCGGAAGGTCATACAAATTGTTCCCTCACGTCATTTTTTACCGATACTATGACAGTCTTTTGTTTATTTTATCTGTTTTTTACATTGATTCTAAAACTTGAAAATATTGAAATTGCAGTTGATCGAGCTTCTGTCCGTTCGGGCTCCTGCCACTGATGTTAAGCTGAAACTACTAAAGGAAATCGCTGAAGAGCTTGAACTTGATTGGGATCCGAGTGCTTCTGAAAACAAACTTCTGAAACCATATGAAGACTTGCCCGTAAATATATATATATATATATATATATATATATATATATATATACACACACACACACATACATACATATTTGTGCGTCTTAGTTGCATTTGCTATCTGTCTTACCTGATATTTTCACTCAGGTATAACTGCTTGACCCTTCGCTATTTCCTGTTTTATTGTTCCTGCTGGCCGCAGCTTTTTCTTTGTGATTGTCATTGTTATTTATTCGTTGATTGTTGAGTTGTGTCATCGTTTATTGATCCGCTTGCCGCGGAATACTGGTTGTGCTTGTTGATCTGCAGAGTAGAGTTGATCTTGTTCTATTCTTGTGGACTAATAAAAATCAATTTGATTTGAGGTTTTTGTGGTAATAATCTTGTTGTGTACTTAAGATAATGTAATTAATGTGATAGCTTGACTTAAAGTAATTAATGTAATTAATCCGAGTTTTCTTTTTGGACCGTAGTTTTGTTTGTTTGAGCCCTAGTCTTGACATTATTATACGTTATGTTTGTAATTTTGCATTCAGGCCAAAGAATTAGATGTGTAAAGTCTGACAAATGCTCCACTTCTAGCACGACAAACTCGCAGATCAGTAACTTGATTGACGAAATGGAAGAAAAGCTGGAGAAGAAGGTCCAAGAAGAAGTAGACAGGTGAATAAGAAAGTGCAGGAGAACCTAACTTGGGTGCTTAAGAAATTAGGAGAAGTAAACCCAAGCATGAACATCAATTTGGTGGAACTTTGTCCCACAATATCAACTGATAACGACAACGGCACTCCTGTTACCGGAGGAGATGCTACATCTTAGATTTTTTATTTTTTAAGTATTGTATTTCATGGCTTTTGGTCGTTGTATTTAAGTTGTTTTTTAAGTACTCCTATTTCATGGATGGTATGGTTGTAGTTTGAAAGGATGGTTTCTGAATTGTAATGGATTGGTAATTAATATAAACAAATATTTCATATCAATTTTTTTGTGAAAGTGTTGCAGTAAGTGGTACATGTGTTGCAGTTGCTTATTAAAAAGGTGTTGCAGAAACTTAAAAAGTGTTGCAAAAAGTGTTGCAACAGGGTCCCTAACAGGTATGGGGCCCACAGTTGGGGACCACATCGGACCCCACATATGGGCCCATAGATGGGCCCCATAGATGGACCCCACATGTGGGCCCATTTGTGGGCCACAGCTTTTACAGAAAATTGACCTCTGCTGCAACACTTGTTTAATGTTGCTGTAGACTATATTTAACGATGCCTTGCAGTCTTACGGTAACAAAAGGAGTGGTATTGCAGTAGGTGACATAAGTGTTACTATAGGGACCTACGGCAGCGGTGAAAAGTGCAACACCAAAAAAGTGTTGGTGTTTTGATTTTCTTGTCTACAGCAATATTTTTTTTGCTTCTTGCAACACTTTGTAGGAGTTGCCGTAGGCCATCTATGGCGTAGTGAACTACAAGTTTTTGATTTCTTGCTTTTGTAATTTTTCTTATCCGAAGGAACTTCTAGTTCCATTATCCGTGAATCTTCAGGTTCACGAGCATTTATGAGCATAAAATAAAGTAAGCAAACATTTATGAAAAATAAATGACAACCATACACTATTACTTACTGTAACACCCCCAAGATATTCGAGGTGTATTACAGCGCCGTGGACCCCTACATGGGATCCACCAGGCTAACACAAGAAAACACCTCTCGACTAACCGTCTCGGTTAGCAAGGAAACAATCGTTAACAACAAGAATATAAATCAACACGCCCGGTACAACCGGCATAATAAACATAAACCGACAAATGCAATAACTCCAACGAACACCAATCACAATCCGAAAGGAAAAAGCCTAAGTACTCGCGAGTACAATCTATAAGTTTACAATTTGGAAAACATCCACATCAAAAGAGACAGTAGGAAATAACAAGACTCAATTGCACATGTCAACAACCTTGGCCAACATCCTCGTACCATCCCAGCGCCCGCTCGTCCGGCTGAACATAACCTGAAATCCATAACAAGAATTTCCCCGACAACGGGTCCCCAAAGGGGTTAGCAATTACGCTAGTACAAGTATTCAAGGCAAACCAATCGCTTACACATTTCATAGTACATGCACCAATATCATTTCGAAAACCAAAACAAGACATGTCTTTTCCGGAAACAAATAGTCACATAATTTGCCTTGGGAACAGAGTAATATCATAGATTCCCGCACGAGGCCTCTAAGGACCCTCCCGCACTGGCTACATTATAAAACAAAACACGCACATGCATCGCCTTGGGAACAGAGTAATATCATAGATTCCCGCACGAGGCCTCTAAGGACCCTCCCGCACTGGCTAGCTAAACAAACTCGTGAAATCCAGGGCGGCAGCATAGATTTCCCTCCTTGACCCCGTCGGGCCAACACTAGGTGAGTTACACACAAGTAATATACATCACCATTTCATGTTAAGCTTAAAGTTTTCCAAAAATACTTGCCTTGAATTATTGACGACGCAACGAACGGAAAGGAAGTCACCGACGAACGCTAGGAACCAATGAAACCGAACCTAACGATTCGAAGAATACAATCACAACCATTTCTAAATGAATACGGAATTGGAATACACCCGAAAACCCGCCTACGATTCATGTATATTCGTATATAAACAACAACGAGGGCGGACCACAACCAAACCCTCTCGATTCCGTAAAAATCACGAAATATACCATGAATCCGTAGGGAAACTAAGAATACCAACAAGATTAATCATATTCATCATGAATTAATCGACAAAACGGAACGAATCGGACAAAAACGCGAAAATCCCCAAATCTACCCAAAAGTAGGGTTCTAAAGATCTAACCTTTTTTCTATGGATCGAAGGATGTTATAGGATTATTGATCAAAGATATAACCACAAGAAATTCTTGGATTTGTTGTTCTACAAAATTGTTTAGTTTCCTCCGAAACCTCACCATGGACCAAGAGAAATGAAATGAAAAATGACGGAGAAAGTCGGAGTCATCATTTATATATCGGGCCGGAACTAGCGTGCGCTAGCCTTTCCTGCCTAGAGTGCGCTTATCGGCCAAGACGGCCGAGCACACTCGGCCATGGCCCGCACAACCCGCACCACCGACCAATTACGCCGACCGTGACTCGACCGCCGACTCCGCTAGCGTGCGCTACGGCCAAGCTGCGCGCTAGCCGACTGGCCCAAAGAGCCACTGGACTAACAACTCATCCCGGTAGCGTACGCTAGTCGGCCGGCAGCGTGCGCTACCCCTGCCGGTTAGCGCGCGCTACGACCGACAGTAGCGTGCGCTACCCGCCGATCCTGACCGAGTCCAGAACCTCAGAATACCTCTGTCCAGGCCCGATAGCGTACGCTGGCTGACTCGACAGCGTGCGCTACACTGCTGAGCAAGTGTAACACCCCCGAGATATTCGAAGTATATTACAGCGCCGTGGACCCCTACATGGGACCCACCAGGCTACAACTAGAAAACACCCCTCGACTAACCATCTCGGTTAGAGAGAACACCCATTTAAATAATATAACATATAAAGGTACGCCCGGAGTAACCAGCGAAATAAGCAACATTCGACAATGTAGCAATCTAAAATAATACAACACGGGGTTTGAATTGAAAAGCCTAAGTACTCGCGAGTACGGTCTATCAGTTCATAAATATAGTAAACAACCATGTCGAAGTGGACAAGTGAAATAAGTAGACTCGAGTGCACATGTCAACGACCCCGGCCAACATCCTCGTATTGTCCCTGCGCTCGCTCGTCCGGATGATCATAACCTGAAATTCATAATAAGAATTTCCCCGAAACGGGTCCCCAGAGGGGTTAGCAATTACGCTAGTACAAGTAATCAAGGCAAACCAATCGCTTACACATTTCATAGTATATGCACCAATATCAATTTCAAAAGTCCAAAACCAGACATGTCTTTTCCGGGAACAAATAGTCAAACAATTTGCCTAGGACCGGGACGAAGCCACGAATCCCACCCGAGGCCTCTAAGGACCCTCCCGAGCTGGCCATTTCATAAAACAAATCACGCACAGGCATCGCCTAGGACCGGGACGAAGCCACGAATCCCACCCGAGGCCTCTGAGGACCCTCCCGAGCTGGCTAGCGAAACAAACTCATGAATCCAGAGTGAAGTCATAGATTCCCCCGAGGCCCCGTCGGACCCTCACGAGGTGAGTAAAGCACACACAATATACATTACCATTTCACGTTAAGCATAAGGGTTTCCAAGAATACTTGCCTTGAATAATAAACGACGCAACGAACGGAAGGAAAAACACCGGTGACCGATAGGAGCCGATAATCACGAACCTAACGATACGAAGAACACAATCACGACCAATCCTAAATGAATACGGAATTGGAATACACCCGAAAACCCGCCTACGATTCATGTATATTCGTATAGAAACAACGACGAGGGCGGACCACAACCAAACCCTCTCGATTACAAAATTACTACGAAATATACCATGAATCCGTAGGGTAACCAACGAAATCGACAAGATTAATCATGTACATCATGAATTAATCTAACATACGGAACGAATCGGACGAAACATGAAAACCCCCTTCAATTACTCAAAACAAGGTTTTAGGAGATTACCTTGAATAATGACGAAGAACACGATTAGAGGTTGATACTATGATCCAATAACTCGAAGAAGATGATGGCTCGGAGTTATCAAGCTTCAAATCGCCGGAAATACCAAGGAGATCGCCTAGGAGTCGGATGGGGAGGAGAAGGAGTGAAAATGGCCGAAATCGGTCAACCCCTGGGTTTATAAACCTGAGCTCGCATGCACGTTAGCCACCACATGCTAACGTCGTAAGCCGTATTACGTCACGTAAGCCATAAGGGCCTTACGACGTAACCAAAAAGGCGTAATCGTCTGACCGATATACACGGGCATTACGTGCGTAACCAAAAAGGGTGTTACGTACGTAACCAAAAAGGCATAATCGCTGCATCAATTACACTAGGACGTTACGACGTAACCAAAAAGGGTGTTACGTACGTAACATTCCTTTTGTGGAGCACAGCGAAATGAAAGAGGGGGTACCAAAAGAATCGAAATACAACGGTGAACAATTCACGATGGTACGAACGTAAGGGGCACAAACGACGAACTTAAGTGCCAAGGAAAACATATTCCCGACTACTCAAAGGTTCGAAAAACAACATCAGCGTAAATTTCCCAAAAGTTTGGGAAATTTACAAAACCCAAACATGCGAAATGTACGAAACATGGTCGAAACACCAACAAAAGCTCACAACGCCCACAATAACATGAGATCGATCTTCGCAACCCAAACGGCGGTTCCGAACGACGATTACGATAATATGCGAAATAACAACATGAAACATCAAATCGAGTAAAACGAGTCCGAATCAAGCTCGAACGACAATAAGTTCAATATCAAATGTCCTCAAAATGACAATACGATTACAAGCGAGCTGTTAAAAACGAAAATGCACTAAAATGAGAATAATAAGAGAAGGGAAAAATGCGGATATTACATTCTACCCCTCTAAAAACAAGTTTCGTCCCGAAACTTAAGAAATAAACAACTCGGGATACTTAGCGCGCATGCTATCCTCGGTTTCCCAAGTCGCCTCCTCGACACCATGTCTCGACCACTGCACTTTGACCAAAGGAATGGTCTTATGCCTCAGTCGCTTCTCACGGTGTTCCAAAATCTTTAAGGGACGCTCCTCGAAGGTAAAATCTTCGGCAATCTCGACCTCGCCAAAGTCGATGATGTGACTAGGATCCGAACATATTTCCTCACCGGGAAACATGAAAACGCTATGAACATGACTCAAGGCCGGGGTAACGCCAAACGGTATGCCAACTCACCGACTCGCCGAGAATCTCAAAGGGTCCAATAAATCTCGGACTCAACTTCCCTTTCTTCCCGAAACGAAAACTCCCTTCGTCGGCGACACCTTTAGCAAAACGTGGTCTCCCACCTCGAATTCCAAAGGTCGACGACGGACGCCGCATACGACTTACGCCGACTCTGGCGCCAACATCCGTTCCCGAATCAAATCCACCTTCCGCCTCGTCTCAAGGACAATATCCGGTTCGGTCCCGACCAAATCGGACGCTTCATTCCAACAAATCGGCGATCGACAGCGCCGCCCGTAGAGCGCCTCATACGGTGCCATCCGGTCGACGCGTGCCAACTATTGTTGTACGTGAATTCGATCAATGGCAACTGCTCCTCCTCCACTACTCGATCGAGAGCACAAGCACGCAACATGTCCTCGAATGTCCGGATAGTGCGTCCGACCGCCCATCCGATCGGGATGAAAAGAGGTACTCAACCGCAAACGGTACCCAACGCCTTATGTACCGCCCGCCAAAAGTGCGATACAAAACGGCCATCACGATCCGAAACAATAGACTTGAGTACCGTGAAGTCTCACAATCTGCGCGATAAACACACGAGCCAACTTCTCCGGGCCCCAAGTGTCCTTGATGCCCGGAAAATGTGCCGACTTGGTCGACGATCAACAACCACCCACACCATATTCATGCCCGACCTCGATCTCGGCGGACTCGTAACAAAATCCATCGATATATCTTCCCATTTCCATTCCGAATGGGAAGTGGCCGCAATAACCCAGCGGTCGCCGATGCTCAATTTTGACCTGCGACAAGTCAAACATTTTGCTACAAATTGCGCGACCTCCTCCTTCATATCATTCCACCGAAGTTCCTCCTCGTGTCCTTGTACATCTTACTCGAACCAGATGAACGGAATAGGGTGTAGAATGGGCCTCACGCAAAATACTGTCGTAGTCGATCGCTCGGCACACAAAGCCGACTGAATCTCAAAACACCATCCTCGTGAATCACAAACCCGTGAGACTTTCCCTTAAGAACGTTCTCTCGGATTTGAATAATCATCGGATCCTCTAATCGCTTGACTTAATTTCATCGATCAAAGACGACGAAATCTCTAAAGCACGAAGTTGCCCGACGGCCCCAGGCAACAAAACTTCAACATCTAACTCGATCACAGCCCGCCGAAGCTCAGACTGAGACGTAAGGATCTCAAGCGTTCGCAACGCAACTGGTTTCCGACTCAAGGCGTCGGCCACGACGTTCGCCTTGCCCGGATGATAAAGGATTTCGAGGTCATAATCCTTAATCAACTCTAACCACCTCCTCTGCCTCATATTCAACTCCCGCTGAGTAAATATGTATTTCAGACTTTTATGATCGGTAAAAATCTGACATGCAGAGCCGAAAAGATAGTGACGCCAAATCTTTAGCGCCAAAACAACTGCCGCTAACTCCAAATCATGAGTAGGGTAGTTCAGCTCATACGGCCTCAACTGTCTCGACGCATAGGCAATGGTCTTGCCGTGCTGCATCAATACACACCCAAGACCCTGACCCGAAGCATCGCTATAAACGGCAAAACCCTCGTTGCCACATGGCAATGCCAAAACCGGGGCTGAAGTCAACCGCTTCTTCAATTCCTCAAAACTCAACTGCCTCTCGTCACTCCAGACGAACTTCTCGGATTTCTGGAGCAACTGCGTGAGTGGCCGAGCTAGTTACGAGAAACCCTCGACGAACCTACGGTAGTAGCCAGCCAAACCCAAGAAACTACGGAGCTCCTTCACATTCCTGGGCGGTGCCCAATCCAACACTGCCTCAATCTTCTGCAGATCCACACGAACCCCCTCGGCTGAAATCACGTGACCTAAAAACATCACTTCCTTCAGCCAGAATTCACATTTCGAGAACTTTGCATAGAGTTGCTCGGTCCTCAAAATGTCTAATACTACCCGCAAATGATGGGCATGCTCTTCTTCATTCCTTGAATAAATAAGAATATCGTCAATAAAGACGACGACACACTTATCCAAATACTCGATAAAAACTTTGTTCATCAACTGCATGAACACCGCCGGTGCATTCGTTAACCCGAAAGGCATAACCACGAACTCATAATGTCCGTATCTCGTCCGAAAAGCTGTTTTCGGCACATCGGATTCTTTCACCCGGAGCTGATAGTACCCCGATTTCAAATCAATATTCGAGAATACCGTAGCTCCCTGCAACTGGTCGAACAAGTCATCAATTCTCGGCAAAGGATACTTGTTCTTGATGGTCACCTTGTTTAGTTCGCGATAGTCGATACACAAACGTAGTGAGCCATCCTTCTTCCGCACGAACAGGACCGGTGCGCCCCAAGGCGAGGCGCTCGGTCGAACATACCCCGACTCAAGAAGCTCACTCAATTGCTTCTTCAACTCGGACATCTCTGAAGGTGCCATGCGATAGGGCGCCTTCGAAATAGGAGCCGCGCCCGGCTCTAACTCTATAGTAAACTCGACCTCACGATCCGGTGGCAATCCTGAACTCGTCAGAAATACATCAGAAACTCGCTAACGATTGGAATCGACGAAAGCTCGACTCCACCACTCTCCGCCCGCAAGGCGTAGCACCAATAGCCGCACACCCCTTACGCAGAGTCTCATCGCCTTCAAGGCGTTAATAACGAACTGGTTCCCCTCTTTCGCCCCGCGAAAGAGTGCTCGGTGCCGTCCTCGGCTAACATAGTGATGATTCTCGTGCGGTAGTTCATGATAGCACCATGCCGCTCGAGCCAATCATCCCCAAGAATCAAATCCTCACCCTCGATACTCACAACAATAAGATTAGAGGGCCAAGTCCTCTCACAAATAAGTACAGAACAGTCTCGAACCTCCTGATCACCAACGATCCTATCACCGCTAGGAAGCTTAACGACGAAGGGTTCACAAGGCATCAAACGGTCGAGACTCAAACGGCGCGCACAATCCAAAGATATGAACGAATGCGTAGCACCGGAATCGAAAAGCACACTGACAGGGTGAGAAAGAATATAAACGGTACCTGTCGCCACGGTAGCCGCTGGGTCATCGGCTCTCCACATCTCATAAACACGCGGCTGGGCAGAGCCGACACTGGAAGCTCCTCCCCTAGCGGGCTGACCCCGACCCCTACCTCGACCGGCACTCGGAGGTGGCGGCGGAGCAAATGAGCCCTGGTTCACACTCGGCTCCAAAGGTGCTGGAAAAGAAGCCTGAGCACCAAGAAGCTTTCTTACCCGCTCACAAAGAAGGCCTTGTGGCCCGACCGACCACAAGTGTGACAAGTTAGGGGCGGACGAGGACACTCCTGCCTGGCGATGGCCGCCGCCGCAGCTAAAACATTTGGCATCCCGAACGGAGGCACCGGCGGTACCCCGATAGCCCCCAGAGAAACGAGCCGAATTACCTCCAGAATATTCACAGACCGAGACTTCGCCGACCTCCACCTTTGTGACCCGAAAATTTCCTAGGATTTCGCTTCTTACTCTCCCGAACCACCGCCCGGCCGTCACCGACATGTCATAGGTAAGGGCTCGACTCGATAATCCTTCGTGGTTGTATGCATTTGAGTCCGTACATATAGTCCCGAATGGACAGTTTCATCCTCCTGGAAAAATGGAAAATTTTGTCGCTCGGCGACAACTTGGGTTTTCACATAACCCAACTCCTTGTTAAATTCGGCAATAGCTTGGGATACGGAATATCCCGTGGTTGAGCATCATAGAAAGCATGCACTCGAGCCTGTCTCGACCGCCACGGACAATATTCGGTTTCCATCAATTCTTGAAATTCGCCCACGAAGCAACATGATCTTTGGGACCAACGGCCTCCCACCAATCCGTAGCATCTCCCGTGAGAAAGTATTGAGCAATAGGGACCTTACGGTCCTCGGGCGCTTAGTAGCAAGAAGACTTTGGATATCTCCTTGATCCACCCTTCCCACCCGATCGGGTCCGAAGCTCCCGAACCGAGGAGGATGCATCTTGATGACATCCTCGGCTGCCGATCCGCTCCGCCCCGATTAGCATGGGCCTGATCGGGGTTCTGACCACCCGAGCTATAGCCGCCATCTGGTTAACCATTTGCCGCATAACGGCCGCAATACCAAGGTCGGCGCGCTCCCGGGAAGAAGCATGACTGTGACGGTCACCGCATCGCGGCCTCGAAGAATGCGACGTGGCCGCCCCACCGGCTGCCCCACGTCCTCGGCCGCGTCCACGACCACGACCACGACCACGGTTTCCTCCGGCATCCATACTGGTGTTAAGAGATAACAGAAGTATATTGATGATGAGTAAGGGAGGAAAAGGTAATCACGATTCGAAAAGCGGAAGTACTATGCAAGAAAACAAAAGACCGAATAAGAAAACTTACGAGCGCTGAAGTACCGAGATGCCGGCGGCGGTGTGACAATGTGCAAAACAAAACACGACTAGACCCAAATAACCAACAAGCCTAGGTATCCATAAACCTAGAGCTCCGATACCATTTCTGTAACACCCCCGAGATATTCGAAGTATATTACAGCGCCGTGGACCCCTACATGGGACCCACCAGGCTACAACTAGAAAACACCCCTCGACTAACCATCTCGGTTAGAGAGAACACCCATTTAAATAATATAACATATAAAGGTACGCCCGGAGTAACCAGCGAAATAAGCAACATTCGACAATGTAGCAATCTAAAATAATACAACACGGGGTTTGAATTGAAAAGCCTAAGTACTCGCGAGTACGGTCTATCAGTTCATAAATATAGTAAACAACCATGTCGAAGTGGACAAGTGAAATAAGTAGACTCGAGTGCACATGTCAACGACCCCGGCCAACATCCTCGTATTGTCCCAGTGCTCGCTCGTCCGGATGATCATAACCTGAAATTCATAATAAGAATTTCCCCGAAACGGGTCCCTAGAGGGGTTAGCAATTACGCTAGTACAAGTAATCAAGGCAAACCAATCGCTTACACATTTCATAGTATATGCACCAATATCAATTTCAAAAGTCCAAAACCAGACATGTCTTTTTCGGGAACAAATAGTCAAACAATTTGCCTAGGACCGGGACGAAGCCACGAATCCCACCCGAGGCCTCTAAGGACCCTCCCGAGCTGGCCATTTCATAAAACAAATCACGTACAGGCATCGCCTAGGACCGGGACGAAGCCACGAATCCCACCCGAGGCCTCTGAGGACCCTCCCGAGCTGGCTAGCGAAACAAACTCATGAATCCAGAGTGAAGTCATAGATTCCCCCGAGGCCCCGTCGGACCCTCCCGAGGTGAGTAAAGCACACACAATATACATTACCATTTCACGTTAAGCATAAGGGTTTCCAAGAATACTTGCCTTGAATAATAAACGACGCAACGAACGGAAGGAAAAACACCGGTGACCGATAGGAGCCGATAATCACGAACCTAACGATACGAAGAACACAATCACGACCAATCCTAAATGAATACGGAATTGGAATACACCCGAAAACCCGCCTACGATTCATGTATATTCGTATAGAAACAACGACAAGGGCGGACCACAACCAAACCCTCTCGATTACAAAATTACTACGAAATATACCATGAATCCGTAGGGTAACCAACGAAATCGACAAGATTAATCATGTACATCATGAATTAATCTAACATACGGAACGAATCGGATGAAACATGAAAACCCCCTTCAATTACTCGAAACAAGGTTTTAGGAGATTACCTTGAATAATGACGAAGAACACGATTAGAGGTTGATACTATGCTCCAATAACTCGAAGAAGATGATGGCTCGGAGTTATCAAGCTTCAAATCGCCGGAAATACCAAGGAGATCGCCTAGGAGTCGGATGGGGAGGAGAAGGAGTGAAAATGGCCGAAATCGGTCAACCCCTGGGTTTATAAACCCAGGGCTCGTTACGTACGTTAGCCACCACATGCTAACGTACGTAAGCCGTATTACGTACGTAAGCCATAAGGGCCTTACGTACGTAACCAAAAAGGCAGAATCGTCTGTACTGATATACACTGGGGCATTACGTACGTAACCAAAAAGGGTGTTACGTACGTAACCAAAAAGGCATAATCGCCTGTACTGAATTACACTAGGACGTTACGTACGTAACCAAAAAGGGTGTTACGTACGTAACATTCCTTTTTGTGGAGCACAGGCCAGAAATGAAAGAGGGGGGTACCGAAAAAAGAATCGAAATACAACGGTGAACAATTCACGATGGTACGAACGTAAGGGGCCTGAAACGACGAACTTAAGTGCCGAAGGAAAACATATTCCCGACTACTCAAAGGTTCAGAAAAACAACATCAAGCGTAAATTTCCCAAAAGTTTGGGAAATTTACAAAACAGTCCAAACATGCGAAATGTACGAAACATGGTCGAAACACCAACAAAAGCTCACAACGCCCACAATAACATGAGATCGATCTTCGGCTTGGGGGAAACGGCGGTTCCGAACGACGATTACGATAATATGCGAAATAACAACATGAAACATCAAATCGAGTAAAACGAGTCCGAATCAAGCTCGAACGACAATAAGTTCAATATCAAATGTCCTCAAAATGACAATACGATTACAAGCGAGCTGTTAAAAACGAAAATGCACTAAAATGAGAATAATAAGAGAAGGGAAAAATGCGGATATTACAATGAAGCGCGAAGGCCCCGGCCGTGGCGTGCGCTTACGCCGGTTCTCGCCGTGCTGCTCGGCCAGGTCCGAACTCGTCCGGCCGCCCCCGCACCCGTCCGGCCACCGCCACCGCCACGACCCGACGCCGATTTCCAAACGCACGCAACGGACACGACGAAAAGTTCGCGGACGACGTCAACGACTCGAGATGAAAACGTAATGCAATAATTAATCATACGCGACCAAGAAAAGGGTCAAGACGACAAATACAGATATGGATACCCGTAATTTTCAAGAAATTACAAAATGGCCCAAAACGTCCTAAATCACGATACGTGATCGAATAACCAAACCGAAGTTCACAACACGTCTAACAAAGTTAAACGGACTTGCGGAAACTCAAACAATAGCTGGACGAGATTCGCAAGAATCGAACTCAAGTGCGGAAAAGTCGCTAAAACCACGTAACTCAACAAAACAACACCGAAACGAACTCGGATGACAAAAAGTGTAGAATTAATCATTCTCGGAATGACGAAACGGTCATGAGCGAGCCAAAACGGACTCGCCGAAAAAGAAATTTACCAAAAATCGAAAATTGCGGATATTACATTCTACCCTCCTTAAAAGAAGTTTCGTCCCGAAACTTAGAATAAGTAGGGAGAAGCAATATCCCTTTCCAGGAAACTCGATGAGATACACAAAAACCGAAGACTCGCGCCCGACGGCGAAACGCTGCAAGGAACGCAAGGAGACATACGGCGAGAAAATACACTCTAGGGCGACTAACACAACGTCACCGGTAGAGACATAATAAAATCAACGAGTGACAAGCGTCATTAAACGGATAATACAATCAAGTCAATTATCCGAACAATCACAAAACACAACGAACGAAAATCAATATGATTGACCAACCCAACAGTTCATCAATCAAAATACGAGCCAAACGCTGAACAAATACGGAATTCCACCGCCTAAAGATTGGAAGATCGAAAACGAGACAAATTTCCCGAACTTAAGGGAATTACGAAGGAGCCTGAACGCTCAACAATCACGAAACGAGAACAAAAACCGAACAAACAAACGATTGAGACAACAAAAATCGAACAATCATGTCCGAAACACGTAGGATAATAAAATTCAAACAACAACTCCCAGGATGACCTGGTGAGATCCGCTTGACGTGCTGTCCCACAATATCCACAGGATAGGGAATAGCGATTGGAATGCCACATCGACAATCGAGTTATTCTGTAACAATAACCCCCTCGTTCGATCTACAAAAGCAAGGGATAGGGAAAGTTCGAAATGTTAACGAGCATAAACGAGTTGATAGAGCTAAAAATACGAAGTTCGAATCCGATCCACTTTGAATAACAGAACTATTAGAACCAAAGATGTTACTTCCGAACAAGATTCACAATAGTCGAACCGAATTCGAAAAAGTCACAACGATAACCAGATCGACTCAAACCAGACATTACTGCTCGAATGATGAAACCAAGGTATAGATCAAGTTCAAGGTATCAATGAACACGAGCGAATCGATAGACTGGAGAAAGAGAAGATATAGAAGTCAAAATAGTACGGGTATTACTTTTGACCTCGCCCCCGAAACTCACAACAACGGAACCAAGGTAACAATATAACAAGCAATCGATACAACGCGGAACAATCACCGATGCACACAATCATACCAACCCGATCTCTAACAGCTCGCATATATGCGATAACGCATAAACCGCTACGAGGCGATAACATCCAATACCAATCTCACACCCCTCGCAGAGGCTACCACGACAACGGTGTGGCGAACGACTCAACGCTCACACCACCAATTCAACAACAACTCGGGGTTAACACCCTAACGAGAGCACGAACATCACACATATATTCCCGGACCACAATTAGGAATGATAGGTTTTGAAAACAAAACCATCTTTTGAAAATATCTTGCAAGCACCAGTTGATCTTGAGTATCAAATATCAAAAGTAGTACAAACATCGTCATCGAGATAAAAAAAATCATCTTGCGTTTGAAAAAAAAAAGAAATGAAGACACCTTTCGTTAAATTAAAACTTGTCAGCTATATTCGACCTTCGGGTCTAAGCGAATGCATTTCTAAATCATTAGAAATATTTCAAAATATTTTGATCCTCAAAGTAGAATAATTTTGAAACATAGCGTGACACTAGTAGGCATCTTGAGAGCACTGTGAGAAAATAATTTATTTTAAAAGTACGTCTCGAGGTTTATTTTCTAAGATACTCAAGGTTTTTCTGAAGTACAATAGGCCAAAATGCCCAAAATTCGCATGTATCAACATTTACTTAAACACATCATATCACACGCATCAAATCGCTCAAAATCACGACAGTGATATACAATCCTCAGGATATGTTTAACAACATCGTTAAAACAACAATCGGTTTATCAAAACTGGATGGAAAACGATATCAAGAACAAAACTCCAAAAAGTCAACTCTACGGATTCAAGAAAATACCTAGATTCGGCGAAGAACAATGGATTAGATGATGTTAAAAATCATCTAGGATACTCCAAAACACCTTTGGATGGAAGAAAAATCAGCCCAGATGCGAAACCGAGTCGCTACGTCTCAAACTCATGGAGGAAGGAGAAGAAATGAAGAAAAAATGCAACTTAGATCGGTGTCCAAGATTTATATCGACACAATTAGCGTGCGCTAATCATTAAGGTTAGCGTGCGCTATCACGGCACCAAACAAAACTCCTGACCAAAAATACACTGTTAGCGTGCGCTAACCCCAAGTGTTAGCGTGCGCTAACGAGAACTTCAGGCCCAGTCCAGTAGCTCCTGGTGTAACACCCCAAACTAGGCGGATATTACAGTGCCGTGGACCCCCGACTGGGACCCACCAGGCGAATGAAAAAGGATGATTTACACAGGGTAAATGTAGTACCGAACCACATTACAACATCAATTACTCCGATTAGGAGTTTCATACAACACACCCAGGATAAAATAGAATACATGTGTATCTTATGTGACGATAAAATACACAACACTGAATGAAACGAGTATTCAAACGGAATGTCTGCAGCGGAATAAATAAAGGAAACATAAATGACTGAATAAGTGACTGAACAGACTGGGGCCCCTTTCTAGTATCACTGGGACTCCTCGACGTCAGCATGTTCTCCCCGTGCCTTTGCCTTGCCAAGACCTGAAAAACAAAATCCCCAAACGGGGTCAGTTATACAGAACAACAATCCTCAAGAGTTGAAAATACACAATCATGATTATATCTCAATTATGAAATATCCTGTCGAAACTTTCGCAATCAAAAATGCTATATGAATCAACTAACAAGACGGCTCAAAGGGTGGCGCCACACTACGCCGGGATGGAAATTTGTCCGTGCACAAGCCACCAACTAGTATCGATCTAATACACTTGTGGTCTTGTACCTAATCGATCTCACGAAACAATCAATCTCGTGTGCACACCCAATGTGAGGCCATCAACCAACACACGACTATAATGTGCCCGACATGAAAACCCTACACATACCAACCGGCACGCCAAGATGACCCGGAATGCCACGATAACAAAAGTGACATCGAAAATGAATAATGACTCACCGAGGTGGAATGGTAATGAAATAAATGACAATAATGAAAAGGTTGGAACCGCTGTTCCTTATGATCGAAATGATTAATTGATAACAACAAGTTTTGATACGGTTAATATAATTATGAATGAGTTATGATTATGAATGAACAACAACAAGAGGGATGAATATCCTTTTAACCGAGTAAGAATTAACTTACACAACACCGATGAAGAATGTCCGTCCACGAACAACGCCCTAAATGAAGTGTCGGTCGCACGAACAACCTTAATTCAATACAATTACCGACAATCCGATCAATATACGAATTAAACACGAATATAACGAACTCAAAACGTCGATACGATTAAACTAAGTTCATTGGGGCATTATATCGAATACGTTGTATCCAAACTCCGATTGTTTACAATCAAACCTCGATATCCCAATATCAAAATCCCCAAGAAGTGTTTCAAACCAACAAAACATCTCCAATACGATCAATAATCCGTTATGAATATCCAAAAATGTGATTATAACAACAATTAGTCGAAAATCCCCAATTCCAACTCGATATTCAAAGTGTTCTTGAATAAACCCTCAATAATCCAATGAATCCTTATACAAACTCATAATCATATACATATCCCTTCATATATCATGATTATAACGTCCAAAACATCCTATTTCAACACAAAATCGAAGTCCAAAGTGTTGAAGGAATTACCTCTTGATGATCCAAGTGCTTTAATCCGAAGAACACGCGTTAGATTGATTATCCGGGCTTCACGATCGAAAGGAGATGTTAAAAATCAAACACCCATATGATTTGTTAAGGAAAAACCCTCCCTCAAGCCTTAACTCTCGGTTGAAGGTGAAGAAAAGGAAGAAAATGGGTGAAATGCTGAAAAAATGAATTTATAGGAGTTGATCGTCACGGACACGGCTCAGGCCGATCGGGCACGGGCCGTGTCGCACACCGGCCGACAGTTGGCCGACAGTGACTCGACCATGTCCTCGCCGACACGGTCGCGGCGGAGGGCCTCCCGACGATGACCCGTCCGAAATGACTCGGCATGACTCGACCGTGCGAGCGACACGGTCGGGCGTCTTCGGGCGATGGTTACGCTTATCCGGAAGGGTGCGACTGCCGCGCTGCACGACACGGTCGGGTCCTGAGGCACACTTCGGCACTTTCCGGACGAGTACGGCACGGCCGCGGTCGGACGACACGGCCGAGTTCATTCGGCGATGATCGCCAATGAGCGGTTGAGCTAAAACGACCATAACTCTCTCGTCCGACTCGATTGACTCACCGTTTGAACCATTGGAAAGCTAACTCGATGCTCTATAATATTGCAAGATTTAGAATTTTGGAGTTACCAAAAATTAATGGTGATCTAACAAAGTCGAACTCATATGAGGAAAGTTGAAACAATGAACAATAACGATACACCACTCAAGTTTTTTCGAGCGGTGAACACGGTGAATGAATATGATTGGTGAATGATTATAATCGAGTGAATATACACGGGTGACAATCACCGAATGAAATTACTGAATGATAATGATCAATTACAACCGGTATTACATACACCCCTTAAAAGAGTTTCGTCCCGAAACTAAGGGTCAAACAACTCGGGATAACACTCCCGCATATTCTCCTCGGTTTCCCAAGTGGCCTCTTCGACTCCGTGTCTAGACCACCGAATCTTGACCAAAGGGATCGTCTTGTTCCTCAACTGTTTGATTCGCCGCTCTAACACTCGTACAGACGCTCCTCGTACGAATGATCATCCGCGATCTCGATTTCGTCGAATCAAGTATGTGACTCGGTCGGCAACATACTTCCGCAACGAGAGACGTGAAACACATTATGAATCCCGCTCAAAGCCGAGGTAACGCCAATCGATAAGCTAACT
The DNA here is from genome assembly GCA_033398695.1 of Orobanche coerulescens. NCBI lineage: Eukaryota > Viridiplantae > Streptophyta > Magnoliopsida > Lamiales > Orobanchaceae > Orobanche > Orobanche coerulescens. The sequence continues at coordinate 11,839,016 of CM065819.1, forward strand.
CGCCTACTCGATCCAAAATTTCAAACGGTCCAATGAATCTTGGGCTCAACTTCCCCGTTTTCCGAAACGGAAAAATACCTCGACTGGGATATCTTGACCAAAACATGGTCACCCGTCTCGAACTCTAGTGGTCGACGACGATTATCCGCATACGATTTACGCCGACTCGAGCCATCAACATACGACTCTTGATCAAAGCTACCTTCTCCGGACGGCTATAAGCATATCGGGCTCGGTGCCGATTGATTCTAACAAGTCATCCTAACACAAAGGAGATCGACAAAGACGACCGCACAAGGCCTCGTAAGGTGCCATCTTAATGGAGGCATGCCAACTATACCGTACGTGGACTTAAACAACAAGAATTGGGCTTCCCATCGTCTACTAATCGAGGACGCATGCCCTCAACATGTCCTCTAATGTCCGAATAGTCCTCTCCGATTGTCCGTCTGACCGAGGATGAAAGGCGATCGAGATTAAGCCGAGTTCCCATAGACGATGAACTGATTTCCAAAAATGGGAAACAATTCGTCACACGATCGGAAACGATACTCTTAGGAGTACCGTGCGTCTCACTATCTCCTTGATGAACAATCGATCCAGTCTCTCGGGACCCCACGTATCCTTGATCTCAAGGAAATGAGCTGATTTAGTTGAGCGGTCCACAATCACCAGATCGCATTCATGCCACGACGACTCGTCGGCAAACTCGTGATGAAATCCATAGAAATGTCTTCCCACTTCCATTCCTAATAGGAGCGGTATCGACATACTCGCGGCCGAGGTTCCATCTTGACTTGTTGACAGTTAAGCATCTCGAAACAAATTCTGCGACTTCTCGCTTCATATTACTCCACCGGTAATTTTGTTTCAAGTCTTTGTAAATCTTGCTGGACCCCGGATGAACGAGAATAAGGGGTAGCATGAGCTTCTCTCAAAATAGAATTTTTCAACTCGTCATTCGCCGGCACGCACAACCGGTTCTTAAACCTCAAAAGTCCATCCTCGTGGACCACGAATCCGTGGGCTTTCCCCGAGCCACATCTTCACGAATGCGCAACAATGCCGGGTCCGAACCACGATTCTCCCCGATTGCATCCTCGTGAGATGATGAAATCTCTAACATACAAAGTCGTCCCGAACTCACGGGCTGCACTCGATCTCGGGTCTAAGGAATTCTGTTGAAGCTCCTTCCGAATCGTTAAACGAGCATGCATCTGCTCCCGAACGGACTTACGACTCAAGGCGCCGCGACAACGTCGCCTTGCCCGTGGTAAAGGATCTCTATATCAAAATCTTTGATTAGTTCCAACCACCATCCTCGCATATTTAACTCCTTGTGAGTAAATATATAGTTCAACTCTTGTGATTGGTGAAGATCGACAAGTGATTCCATAAAGGTAACGACGCCAAAATTCCAACGCGAAAACCACGGTTACTAGCTCCGGCCGTGGGTTGGATAATTAACCACTAATCCGAGGAAACATCGGATTTACTTAATATCTTACGGAGGTTGCAAATCTCGGATAGCCTCCGTCTTCGAGGGTCGACAAGAACTCGCAGATGAAATTACATGCCCGAGAAAGTCATTTCGACCTCCGTAACTCACATTTGGAAAACTTTCCATAAAGTTGCTCTCGTCTCAACACGCCGAGAACTTGAAGAAAATGAACCTCGTGTTCCTCTCGGCTAAGAGAATAAATCAAAATGTCGTCGATGAAGACAACAACAACCGATCTAAAAAGTCGATGAAAACCCGATTCATTAACTCCATGAATACCACAGTGCAATAGTTAGCCCGAACGGCATAACTACGAGCTCACAATGACCATAGCGTGTATGAACGCTGTCCTCGCGATATCCGACTCTCGAATCCGCAACTTGTGATATCCAGATCTTAAGTCGATCTTGGAAAATACCGAAGCTCCTCAAGTTGATCTAAAAGATCATCAATACGAGGTAAAGGGTACTACTCTTGATCATCGCCTGCTCAACTCTTGGTAATTAATACACACACGAGACGAGCCATCCTTCTCCTTGACAGATCACACTGGTGCTCCTCACGGGGACGCAATCGGTCGGAGATGACCTTTCTCGAACTACTCCTCAAGTTGAATCTTCAACTCCCGCATTCTCAGTCGGGGCCATCCGATACGGTGCCTTCGATAAAGGGGACGACTGCTCCAACTCACTCCGAATTCCTTACTCTATGTGAAGGCAACTAGATAACTCGCTTGAAATACATCGTCAATCGATGACAATGATACCACGAATGATTGAACATTTCGATTGCCCTAGAATGGTCAATTGATAAAAAGAGATACCAATAATGATTGAACAACTCGATTGCCTTAGAAAGGCCAATCGATGAAGATGATACAATGAATGTTTGAATAACTCGATTGCCTTTGAAAGGACAATCGACGAAAATAATACAATGAATGATTGAATAACTCGATTGCCTTAGAAAGGCCAATCGATGAAAATGATACAATGAATGATTGAATGACTCGATTGTCTTAGAAAAGCCAATCGATGGAAATGATATAAGGAATGATCAATAACTCGATTGCCTTAGAAAGGCCAATCGATGAAAATGATATAATGAATGATTGAATAGTTCGATTGCGAATTTCTTCGCTCCGCCATAATAAAAATTCTACTGGAACAACGGGATTACTTCCTGAAGCACACATTCGACAACCAACGACGGAAAGATAGCGACTAAACGCTAACAAACACCGAGGATAGTATCGAGACGATCAAACCAACTAATACCGAAAATTACATCGCCCTAAGATAAATTCACCACGATTAGATCCATCAACCAATCGCGGTCATTAAGTAGGACTATACCGAAATAAGTCTATTCAAGCATGATTCGAAAATGAATGAATGCGGTGTACCAAAGATCAAAAGGTACACACAAGTTGAAATAAAATTACGAGTATACCCGAAATCGTTCGGACCACCGGATCGTCGATCCTCCTCATCATATGAATCGGGACTTGCCGGTCCCCGAACCGTACGCTCCCGTCGATAAATACGAGCTCCAACTCTATTTGCTTCCATTGTCTTAAACGACGATGACAAGGCGCCTGATTCAAACGCTGGTTGCTTCGGGGCCTGAGATGCCGCCGAGCCGACTTGGAGTCCTTTCGCAAAACGGGCCTTATGCCCGTAATTCCCACAATTATAACATGTGATAGACGGCGTCGTACACCTAGTCTTGAAATGGCCCGCGCCCCACGCTGAAACAGATGATGGCCGAAGGCCGCCGGGATCGAGATCCCGTAGGATTAGGCGCCGTAGAGATCGCTCGAAACGATAAGACTCACACGAGGCTTCTTGAAGGTTGATCGACCGCCTTCGGATAGATTACGCCGTTGATTTCCTGTTGACATATGCGAGGTTCTTTGCCGCCAATTTCCTTTGCAATCGCTCGTGACGGAGAGTTCGCTCGATTAATCCGCCGAGTGGCGCAATGATGATTGAGCAACCGCACATGGGTCATCATGGCTCGCATAAAAGTGAGTGGATCAACCCGTACATCTTCGATCGAACCGAGTCCAGGCACGATTTCCGAATGAGTGATTATTTCTCGGGTTTCGGTTCGCACCGCGGCCTCTCCCCATGCATCCTTGACAGTTCTCTCCATACCGGAGTAGGAAGGTCGCATAATGATTATATTTCCCGCATGATTAGCACGTTATGATTATGTCATGAGATGATGAAAATGAGTATACATGCTCTAACTTAGTGATTATATGAATGATTTATCAAGTTACATGATTATCGATGAAATTCTTGAAATGATTATCTTGAATAACTTAACAAGATTGATAATATGATCATCCAGTTGACAAATGGATAATGAAATGAATTGAGTAATTAATGAGTTAACATGATCTTCCCGATTATTAATCGAGTAATGAAATGAATTAAGTGATTAATGAGTTAACATGATCGTTCTAATCACAATGAATGATGATGTTTGAGGATTGTTAATTGATGAATGATGAATGAATGACTATTGCCGAAATTATACCATGGCGTTAGAAATCTTACGCTTCTTCCGGCCTCGATTGGCTCGGCATTTGCACAGTCACACGTGACGCGAAAGTCCAATGATACTAGTCGATGACGATGATTTCAAATGAGACATGACTCGGAAGGTAGTATTCAAAACCACGCTCCGATACCAACTCGTAACACCCCAAACTAGGCGGATATTACGGTCTTGTGGACCCCGTGGGACCCACTGTGCGAATGAAAAGGATGATTTACACAGGTAAATGTAGTACCGAACCACATTACAACATCAATTACTCCGATTAGGAGTTTCATACAACACACCGTGATAAAATAGAATACATGTGTATCTTATGTGACGATAAAATACACAACACCGAATGAAACGAGTATTCAAACGGAATGTCTCGCAATGGAATAAATAAAGGAAACATAAATGATCGAATAAGTGATCAATGCATCGGGGCCCCTTTCTAGTATCACTGACTCTCGACGTCGCATGTTCTCCCGTGCCTTTGCCTTGCCAAGACACGAAAAACAAAATCCCCAAACGGGCCGATTATACGTAACAACAATCCTCAAGAGTTGAAAATACACAATCATGATTATATCCGAAATTATGAAATATCCTGTCGAAACATACGCAATCAAACATGCTATATGAATCAACTAACAAGACGGCTCAAAGGGTGGCGCCACACTACGCCCGGATGGAAATGTGTCCGTGCACAAGCCACCAACGAGTATCGATCGAATACACGTGTGGTCTTGTACCTAATCGATCTCACGAAACAATCAATCTCGTGTGCACACCCAATGTGAGGCCATCAACCAACACACGACTATAATGTGCCCGACATGAAAACCCTACACATACCAACTGGCACGCCAAGATGACCCTAATGCCACGATAACAAAAGTGACATCGAAAATGAATAATGACTCACCGAGGTGGAATGGTAATGAAATAAATGACAACTCAATGAAAAGGTTGGAACCGCTGCTCCTTATGACCGAAATGATTAATTGATAACAACAAGTTTTGATACGGTTAATATAATTATGAATGAGTTATGATTATGAATGAACAACAACAAGAGGGATGAATATCCTTTTAACCGAGTAAGAATTAACTTACACAACACCGATGAAGAATGTCCGTCCACGAACAACGCCCTAAATGAAGTGTCGGTCGCACGAACAACCTTAATTCAATACAATTACCGACAATCCGATCAATATACGAATTAAACACGAATATAACGAACTCAAAACGTCGATACGATTAAACTAAGTTCATTGGGGCATTATATCGAATACGTTGTATCCAAACTCCGATTGTTTACAATCAAACCTCGATATCCCAATATCAAAATCCCCAAGAAGTGTTTCAAACCAACAAAACATCTCCAATACGATCAATAATCCGTTATGAATATCCAAAATGTGATTATAACAACAATTAGTCGAAAATCCCCAATTCCAACTCGATATTCAAAGTGTTCTTGAATAAACCCTCAATAATCCAATGAATCCTTATACAAACTCATAATCATATACATATCCCTTCATATATCATGATTATAACGTCCAAAACATCCTATTTCAACACAAAATCGAAGTCCAAAGTGTTGAAGGAATTACCTCTTGATGATCCAAGTGCTTTAATCCAAGAACACGCGTTAGATTGATTATCCGGCTTCACGATCGAAAGGAGATGAAAAAATCAAACACCCAAATGATTTGTGAAGGAAAACCCTCCCTCAAGCCTTAACTCTCGGTTGAAGGTGAAGAAAAGGAAGAAAAATGGGCTGAAATGTCAAAATGAATTTATAGGAGTTGACTCCCTGGACACGGCCCGTGCCGATCGGCACGGCCGTGTCGCATACCGGCCGACAGCTTGGCCGACAGTGACTCGGCCGTGTCCTCGCCGATACGGTCGCGGCGGAGGGCCTCCCGACGATGACCCGTCCGACAATGACTGGCATGACTCGACCGTGCGAGCGACACGGTCGGGCGTCTTTGGCGATCGGTTACGCTTATCCGGAAGGGTGCGACTGCCGCGCTGCATTTGACACGGTCGGGTCCTGAGGCAGACACTTCGGCACTTTCCGTACGAGTTCGTTCGGCAGTGATCGGCCAATGAGCGGTTGAGCTAAAACGACCATAACTCTCTCGTCCGGACTCTGATTGACTCACCGTTTGAACCATTGGAAAGCTAACTCGATGCTCTATAATATTGCAAAGATTTAGAATTTTTGGAGTTACCAAAAATTAATGGTGATCTAACAAAGTCGAACTCATATGAGGAAAGTTGAAACAATGAACAATAACGATACACCACTCGAAGTTTTTTCGAACGGTGAACACGGTGAATGAATATGATTGGTGAATGATTATAATCGAGTGAATATACACTGGGTGACAATCACCGAATGAAATTACTGAATGATAATGACTGAATTACAACCGGGTATTACACCTGGACTGCCCTGAACTACCAGGTAGCGTGCGCTATCCTCCCCTTAGCGTGCTACCAACGCACTCTTGCGCGCGCTAGCTGCAAAGCATAGCGTGCGCTAACGACCCACAGAGACAACAACAGAACACACCAGAAAAATTACATGCCGTAAACCTTTCTCACAAGGATTTACCAGGCTAAGCACAATTTCCCATGTCATTTCGAAAATGCTAAAAAGACCAATGACGGTAATATTTTTCCAAAGCTCACAAAATCATTTGTCAAACCATCATGAAATATTCAAGGCCAAAATGCCAAAACTTGATTCAAGGAATCGGTTTTACGAAATAAAACTCAGTTTGCAAAATACCGAAAGCCGTTTGAAAGAACTCACGCAGCGGATAAAATACGGTACGAAAATACATCAAGAAGGATTTACACTCCTCGTATAAACCAAATACGAGAGTTTAATAAACACATATCGTGAAATCAAAATCCACAGAAGGATTCCATCATTTAACGACTAATCATACAAATAACTCGTGTCACACGAGGCACAACACAAGGAATGGAGTTTTACATCCATAGATCGCACGTAAGTGACGACCACCCCTCGATACTAATCACGACCAATGATCTCAAACGACGCGTCGCGATGCGACTAAGTCAGACAAAATCCGACGAGACAAAACTCAACAAACACAACTTGACTCGACAGCCTAGGTTTCCCCAGGCTAATCTGATTTTAAAATCGTATACTTTAGTTATTCGAAAATAAAACCGATAAGTTAAAAATCGTTTTCAAGACCCTTTCAAATACGACAAGGGCTTAACAGCGGTGGCATTTTATAAAATGTCCTAAAACACTTTTAAACACGACCTTTAAATACCGACTCAAGGTTTTATTTGAAAATACAAGGCTGGCTCGCCCAAATTCATGTCACTTTCAAAAACCCATAATACGATCAAGTCTGAGAAATTTTCAAGCATGCACGCCGCATGTATTATTATTAATAGAAACACATTGGTTGTAAATAACAATAATTAGCCAAGTACCAACAATTTCCGAACACACGCATATACGGCATTCAAAAATCACCCGATTGATAAGCGCAACTCGGGAATACTAATTCCAAGCATATGTCAAACTATCTCTTCAAGTTTGACAACAGAACTAAAGATCACCGATTGGACGTATGTCGAAACCACTATGTGAGTTTCTCAACAAACTCGCCATCAATACCTATACCGAACATATCAATGTTCAAAACTTCTACATCATACCGCACCCTTCGGTGTCCAACCCATCAAGACATTCGGCTCAACATACATTTAGTATATCGCAATTACCAAACACAGATTCCATCATACAACAAAAGACTAGAGAGTCAAGCCCTCTCACAATATACCAAGGAGCAAAATTTGGATCTTTCGATCACCAACGATCCCACCAGTGCTAGGAAATTTAGCGATGGAAGGCTCGTAAAACGACAAACGGTCAAGCCCAGAACGGCGCACATACTCCAGAGAGATAAAGGATCGCGCAATACTAGAATCAAAAGTACACAACCGGATGGATCGAGAAACAACTCGACAATAAGTACGAGAGAGGCAATCACGCTCAAGAAGTGGAATTTCAATACGAGAAAACAAGAGAATCGAGTAAGGAAAACTTACGAGCACCGGATGTACCGAGATGCCGGCGGTGTGACAATGTGCAAAACAAAACACAACTAGACCCGAATAACCAACAAGCCTAGGTATCCATAAACCTAGAGCTCCGATACCATTTTCTCGTAACACCCCAAGATATTCGAGGTGTATTACACGCCGTGGACCCCTACATGGGATCCACCAGCTAACACAAGAAAACACCTCTCGACTAACCATCTCTAGCAAGGAAACAATCGTTAACAACAAGAATATAAATCAACACGCCGGTACAACCGGCATAATAAACATAAACCGACAAATGCAATAACTCCAACGAACACCAATCACAATCCGAAAGGAAAAGCCTAAGTACTGCGAGTACAATCTATAAGTTTACAATTTGGAAAACATCCACATCAAAAGAGACAAGAGGGAAATAACAAGACTCAATTGCACATGTCAACAACCTTGGCCAACATCCTCGTACCATCCCAGCGCCCGCTCGTCCGGCTGAACATAACCTGAAATCCATAACAAGAATTTCCCCGACAACGGGTCCCCAAAGGGGTTAGCAATTACGCTAGTACAAGTATTCAAGGCAAACCAATCGCTTACACATTTCATAGTACATGCACCAATATCATTTCGAAAACCAAAACAAGACATGTCTTTTCCGGAAACAAACAGTCACATAATTTGCCTTGGGAACAGAGTAATATCATAGATTCCCGCACGAGGCCTCTAAGGACCCTCCCGCACTGGCTACATTATAAAACAAAACACGCACATGCATCGCCTTGGGAACAGAGTAATATCATAGATTCCCGCACGAGGCCTCTAAGGACCCTCCCGCATCAAGCTAGCTAAACAAACTCGTGAAATCCAGGGCGGCAGCATAGATTTCCCTCCTTGACCCCGTCGGGCCAACACGAGGTGAGTTACACACAAGTAATATACATCACCATTTCATGTTAAGCTTAAAGTTTTCCAAAAATACTTGCCTTGAATTATTGACGACGCAACGAACGGAAAGGAAGTCACCGACGAACGCTAGGAACCAATGAAACCGAACCTAACGATTCGAAGAATACAATCACAACCATTTCTAAATGAATACGGAATTGGAATACACCCGAAAACCCGCCTACGATTCATGTATATTCGTATATAAACAACAACGAGGGCGGACCACAACCAAACCCTCTCGATTCCGTAAAAATCACGAAATATACCATGAATCCGTAGGGAAACTAAGAATACCAACAAGATTAATCATATTCATCATGAATTAATCGACAAAACGGAACGAATCGGACAAAAACGCGAAAATCCCCAAATCTACCCAAAAGTAGGGTTCTAAAGATCTAACCTTGATTCACTGGATCGAAGGATGTTATAGGATGATTGATCAACGATATAACCTCAAGAACTTCATGGATTTGTTGTTCAACAACATGGTTTCGTCTCCTCCGAAACCCCACCATGGACCGAAGAGAAATGAAATGAAAAATGACGGAGAAAGTCGCCGTCTGGTCATTTATATATCGGGCCGAACTAGCGTGCGCTAGCCTTCCGGCTTAGCGTGCGCTTATCGCCAAGACGGCCGAGCACACTCGGCCATGGCCCGCACGACCCGCACCACCGACCACCCCGCCGACCGTGACTCGACCGCCGACTCCCGCTAGCGTGCGCTACGGCCGGAAGCTGCGCTTAGCCGACTGGCCCAAAGAGCCACCGGACTAACAACTCATCCCGCAGCGTCGCTAGTCGGCCGGCGTCGCTACCCCCGCCGTTAGCGCGCTACGACCGACAAGAGCGTGCGCTACCCGCCGATCTCGACCGAGTCCGTAACCTCGTAATACCACTGCCTGTGCCCGATAGCGTCTGGCCGACTCGACAATGCGCTTACATCGCTGAAGCTAGCACGCGCAAGATCCCGGCCAGAGCGCGGCGCTTACGCCGGTTCTGCCGTGCTCGCCGGCCAAGGTCGAACTCGTCCGGCCGATCCGCACTCCGTCCGGCCACCGCCACCGCCACGACCCGACGCCGATTTCCGAAAACGCACGAACGGACACGGCGAAAAGTTCATGACGACGTCAACGACTCGAGATGAAAACGTAATGCAATAATTAATCATACGCGACCAAGAAAAGGGTCAAGACGACAAATACAGATATGGATACCCGTAATTTTCAAGAAATTACAAAATGGCCCAAAACGTCCGGAAATCGCGATACGTGATCGAATAACCAAACCGAAGTTCACAACACGTCTAACAAAGTTAAACGGACTTGCGGAAACTCAAAAACAATAGCTTTGACGAGATTCGCAAGAATCGAACTCAAGTGCGGAAAAGTCGCTAAAAACCACAGAACTCAACAAAACAACACCGAAACGAACTCGGATGACAAAAAGTGTAGAATTAATCATTCTCAGAATGACGAAACGGTCATGAGCGAGCCATCAAAACGGACTCCGGCCGAAAAATTTTTTTTACCAAAAATCGAAAATTGCGGATATTACACTTACAACTTGGAAGCCTTATGCCCCGCTCATTATACATGCCATGACTTAAAGTATAATTTGGTAGCTAATGCCCCGAAAATTTAGATATTCCAAATATGAAGCATGCAATCAAAATATAATGAGCAAACAAATGTTTTTTTTTCTTTTTTTTTCACCCCAAAAAATTTGGTAGTCAAAATCATTAATCTCGATCAGGATTACCAAAAAAAAAAAATTTGATCCAGCCCAAGATAAAAAAAAACAATGGGCGAGATGAGATCCATGTATACCAAAATAAATCTGCAAGTCTTTAATATGTAAATCAATATATGTACGGTTCCGCCACCGCCATTATTAATAAGGAAATAAATTTTCAATTTCCTATATTGTCTTTAATATTAATTTCTAGTTACTAGAATACCCGTTTGTTTTTCATTTAAAGAAAACCAATTGTCATCCATTCATTTCTTCTCCGACGACGGTAACAGAAGGGGGCTAGTCGGCGAAACCGACTGAGGTCAAAACGGGCTCGATTTTGAAAATTAGAAATATGCTCTTGATCAGGTTTTCACGAATATCATGGATCCAGAATAAATTTAAAGTTTTAAGAAACTTTGAACATGGATAACTTTGCAGATTATATAGGGGGTTCAAAGTAAGCATATCTTAATTTGATCGGTTTACGAAACCATAAGAAATTTGAGATTTTAAAATGATTTTATCATGACTAATTTTTTTCTGAACAAGTCATATTTTCTTCAAAGTTGTCCGCAGGCATAATTTACGGGGTAAGGAGCATATAAAATTTAAAACTCAACTAAGTTATTAATAATCCATAAAATAGAATTCAATGGAAGCATAAGCAACGGCCATATAACTTTCATAAAAAAAAGGAAGAAATCATACCTACAAGATTTCGTGGATTAATGTCTGTTAAGATGAAGAACTTGTAACCCAAACTCAGCAAGTTCGTGCTGATAACGTGTTGAAAATTCTTGACCTATTAGCTCATACATATAAACAACATGCAAAGAGTATAGAGATAATTTGCTAGATGAAGAACCCAGTTTAAACCTTTACTGGGAAGGAGTGTATATATGGGTGTAGTACAATCCTTGTAACAATCCTTGCACACACGTGTCAAATTATAAATGCACTAACATGGTGAGTCATCACCCTAATTTGAGAATTATAAATACATCCCTTGAAGTTCTATACATTGTTATAGAAATACCCATACATATTATATTTACAACAGATTATAATTTATCCATCCCCAAATTTTATCTATGAGAATCTTAAGCATGAGTTTTAATAAAAAAAAAACCCCGCATAATATAGTGTAATATGTGTGGGGAATGGTTCATGTATTCGCATAGCGTTAGCTTATTTAGAATCGATAAATAATATAAAATTAAATTTAAAGAACGTATAAAATAAAAAAATATAAATAAATTTGAGGGAGGAGCGAGACAGTATATAACCTACAGTTAAATCTTAATAAATGAATATTCGATAAACGAATAATCTCGTTAAATTAATAATTTTTTCCGGTCCCAACTCTTTATAACATGTTCAAATTTTCTCTCGATAAATGAATAATTTTACTAAATAAATATTTTTCCCTAATCCCGATCATATTCATTTATCGAGGTTTTAGTATAATTAGATTGGCTTAACTAACCATCTGAGTAGAGAATAAAAGCGCGCTCAACTAATTAACTAGCGAAAATGGGCTACGGCGTTCTTCCAATGACACTTCCTGTCCCAACATTCCCATCATATTTCGCCTCTTTCCCCGCTCTCTTTCTCTGTCATGGAACGCCAACTACCATCCCCCGACCAGCACCCTCACTCTTATTTTCTTTCTCTCTCTCTCTCTCTCTCTCTCTCTCTCTCTCTCATCCCATTATTGACTTCTTCTTTCTTACCTCCAACGATCCCTCTCCTTCTCATGTTCTCGTCTACAATGACCATATTCCCTTCTTTCCTCTCTTTCCGTCTGTAGCTTCGAAGGAAAAAAAATCACCCATACCAGAAAATGGACGAACGTTTAAAAGAAGCAGACAGAACAGTCCTGGCGGGGATGCCCCAATCTCCGCCGCGTCGGAAAGCCTATTCCTACAGCGGGCAGCTAACAAGCACCACCGGACACCTCAAGCGCCAACAGAACCACCCGCGCAACCACAGCCTCGACGAGATCAACATCTTGACAGATCTTTCCGGAGAAAAAAAGAACGCGTACTATGAGGGCAACGTCAATTCATCCGACGACGACGATTTTTATCGTTATGCTAATACAACTAGCGGCGGGGTGAGCAATCACCTCGTGGATTATCATCATTTGAGCCAGGAGATGGGAGACGGCGGCACGTTGGACGAATCTAAACGGCTTCCGCGTCAGCCTTTGCCGGAGTTTATGGGGACCGGCGGAGGAGTTGGGGTGTATAAGGTTCCCGCGAGGGCGGCGGTGCACCCAAGCCGGCCGCCGTGTCTTGAGCTCAGACCTCACCCTCTCAGAGAAACTCAGGTACGATTTGATGGATTTTTTTTTTTCAAAACAAAATTAATTTATCCATTCATCAATGGAAACATATCGTGTTTATCGGAGATTGTGATGTTTTTTAATGTTTATTTGCTTCTTACAGGGTGGTAAATTTGTAAGGACAATTGCCAGCACAGAAACACAACTGTGGGCCGGGCAAGAATCAGGTGTAAGAGTATGGAACTATTCAGATGCATATGAATCCGGGATTGGGACAGGATCTGGGAGAAAAGTACCGAGAGGGGATGAGGATGCTGCTCCATTTTACGAATCAGCACACACATCGCCCACAATGTGTTTGATGATTGACCAAGGAAGTAAATTGGTTTGGAGTGGGCACAAAGATGGCAGAATAAGATCTTGGAAGATAGACCAGAGTTTCTCGGACGGGACTGCTTTCAAGGAAGGTTTTTCTTGGCAGGCACATCGAGGTCCAGTTCTTTCCATGACGATTTCCTTTTATGGTGAGTTCTTTTTCTTTTGGATGACAGTTTCTTTTTCTTTATTTATTTTCTCTAAGACCGGAAGATGTTGATTGTGTCATTATATTGAAAGTGAAGTGGATGGAAATTTTGCTTTCCTGGGATCGATTCTGCTTTTCTTCATTGGAGGTTACCATGTTTCTGTTCGTATCTCCCATTCGCTACCATGTTTCATCCGGTGTATTCACTACACATATAATAATGACATCATTTTTTACACTTGGCATCACAAATGAAATATCTTTTGGAATAGGAGATTGGGATATGTTTTGTTTGTATTCAGAAATCTGCGTAAGAAGATAGTGTCTTGTCTGCCTGTGCTTTTTGAGTGTTCAAATAGGAGTTTCTTTATGATAATCCTATATTCTTGTGTTGTATAATTCCGTAATTGCACATTTCTACAATTGGACCGTCGAACTCTTTTTTTTTTTTTTGTGTTATATATATGTTTGGTTTTTTAATATGAAATTGGAGCTTATTTAACAGCAGAGTTGTGAAAAATCGGTCAGTGCACTAGGTCGCAGCGATTACGCCAGATCGGTTGAAAAATTGCTTTAGCCGGAGATCTAGCCTAGGTGGCCATAAATTAGCCAAAAGCATGATAACATAACGGGATATTTACAACAAGTTCCCTTGAGGTTGACCTAATTGCAGAACCTCCCAGCTAAGTCAAAATTACCCAAAACAGCCGTGATGTTTGATTCAGTGTTAAAATTTAGAGGCTAATTGTAATATTCTTTATAAATGTGAATGCGAGTTTGAAATGTTTAAGGGGGTAAATGTTGAACAAAATTAAATCTCAGGGTATTTCATAATTTTGAAAGTTATTTTTTTTTTTTTTGGAATTAGGTCAAACCTCAAAGGTATTTTTTCTAATTAACCCTAAATTAAATTAAATACTAAAAAAAAGAGGTAATGTTCCTAGTTTTCGTGGTTGTTAGGCGCCGAGCTGCCATCCGATTAGTTGTCAAACTAGGAAGCAACCACACGGGAGTAAATACGAGACACGACATGAAGTATCCGTGCTTTATAGATGTCGTGGTAACAGCTTAATTTCACCTTAAAACCAAAATATATACAATTTAACATTGAAAATAATTGCTAACTGAGCTTAGTTAAGTAATTATGCTAAGACACAAATCATAGCTGTGTACTTTAGAATATCTTCTAGATCATGGAGTTTGACATTTTTTATTTTTTATTTTGTTTATATAAATCCATGGCTTGGATCCAGGTGATGTATGGTCTGGTTCTGAGGGTGGTGTCATAAGGGTCTGGCCATGGGAGTCAGTTGAGAAATCTCTCTCCCTATCATGCGAGGAAAGACGTATGGCTGCTGTGTTGGTGGAAAGATCAGCTATTGACCTGAGAACCCAAGTTACAATTAATGGAGTATGTAATATATCCTCTTCGGATGTGAAATGTTTGTTATCTGACAATGTTAGAGCCAAAGTCTGGGCAGTTGGGTCTCTATCCTTCTCCTTATGGTACGTTATCGCACATATTCTTTGTACTTTAATATGCTAGAAATCGTGGTGGAGCTAAATATTTGGGACAATTTACAAAAACTACCCATGAAGTCCAGTCTAACTAAAAAAAAAAAAACATTTATTTATTTAAAACTACAAATATCTCCTTAAGGTGTTCAGCAAATTTCATGAGGTTTGTGTTTGTTCTATGTTACCCCCCCCCCCCCCCCCAACCCCGTCAATTTGTGCAATTTGTACAAAAAGACATGTCATTTATTTTCTTTTGTTTTTGCAATGCTGAAAGATAGTTGGGTTATTTTTATATTTTGTAAAAAAGCTATATAGAAGGTAGTTATTGTGATTTCCCCTAAATTTTATAATGAGGATTGCTAAAAAATAACGGATAATTCCAAAAAAAGCCCTGATATTTGGGCTAGTTACAAAAATATCCAGACAGTTTTGAAAAATTACAAAAAAATACCTTGAGGTTTGATTCAATATTTTAACAGGCTCGAGGCGCGTTTGAGACGTTTTGCACCAATGAGGCGAGGCGTAAGCCTCGAGGCGCATTGTGCCATAAGCCTTGTTTTTTTTATTTCCCCCCTTATTTGTCTCACAAAAATAGATATAGATCAGATCATCTTTTATTAAAAATTTCATTTATTATATTGCACTATATACTAACATTTTTCTAAATTATTTTTCTAATTTCCTTTGTTGGTATAATAATTTCAATGTATTAAGATTTTTTTTTTAATTGTTGAATGAAAGAATTATTGAACAATACGACTCACATAGATGTTATTTAGTTGTTTCTTTCCTAAATTATAGAGAACTAATATTTTATAGAATATATGTGAAATATAAAACTTTGGGAACGCCTCAAGGGCCTCAAGGCTTAAGCCTCAAGCATTCATAAAAAATTAGCGCCTCGAAGCGTTTTCCTTCGGCCTCGCCTCGTGAGCCTCTAAGGCGTAAGGCTGGACAGCCTTTTAAAATATTGGCTTGATTTTGCACACTTTATACCTTTCATAGACCTTTCAAACAACCCCCTTACATTTGCAAAGACATCACCGTTACCCCCTTACATATAATACAGATCAACCCTCCAGAGTTCTTTTTTTTTTTTTTTTTTTTTTTTTGTAATTCTCACACACCTCTGCATTTTCTTGTGAATACCCCAAACCTTGGGGGTCTTTCTTATTATCCCAAAAGATAATGCTGTCTTCTATTTATATACTGAGGGAGCTATATTCGTTATGAATAATATTTAATTGTCGCAATTATTGGTTAAAAAATAAAATAAAATCAGGAATGCCCGCACTAGAGAACTCATAAAAGTATTCAACATAGAGGGACAACTCGAAAACCGCGTCGACATGCCTTCATCCCAAGACCAAGTAATCGAAGACGAAATGAACGTAAAATTCGTGTCCAAGTCCAAAAAGGAAAAAAGCCAAGGCTTTTTGCAGAGATCCCGTAATGCCATTATAGGCGCCGCCGACGCCGTTCGCCGAGTAGCAAAAGGCGCGGGAGCTTTTGTTGAAGACAATAAAAAAACAGAAGCCGTAGTTCTTGCATCTGACGGTATTATTTGGACAGGTTGTTCAAACGGCTTGTTAGTTCAATGGGACGGAAATGGAAACCGTTTGCAGGATTTCACATGCCATCCGAGCCCTGTTCAGTGCCTTGTCACTTACGGGTCGAGAGTATGGGTCGGGTATGCGAGCGGCATGATACAAATACTGGATCTTGAAGGGAATTTAATTGCGGGATGGGTCGCGCATAACGAGCCCGTTATAAAATTAGTTGTTGGGAATAGTTATGTTTTTAGCTTGGCGACTCATGGTGGTATACGTGGGTGGAATATTTCTTCGCCCGCGCCTATTGATAATATTTTGCGGATGGAATTATCGGAGAGATATGACATGTATACAAGGAAAAAGAATGTTGGTATTTTAATCGGCACATGGAACGTCGGTCAGGGAAGGGCATCTCACAATGCTCTTATGTCGTGGTTAGGTTCTGCTGTATCGGATGTTGATATTGTAGTTGTTGGACTACAAGAAGTTGAGATGGGTGCGGGGTTTCTTGCAATGTCAGCAGCAAAAGAAACCGTAAGTCCATTGATACCCTTTTTTTGTTTGTCTATAACATAACATATATTTTAGGGATGATTATAAATACTATCCTTGAGGTTTGGGGGTAATTACCAAAAAGTTTTTAAAATGAAAAACCCTTTATAAATACTATCCTTTAGGTTTGGGGGTAATTACAAAAAAGTTTTTAAAATAAAAAACCCTTTAAAAAAGTAAGATTCTCCCTTGAGTTTGAGGAAAATTATACCGTGCAACATGATGCACCGAGTACCGTGCATGGTACATCAGTTGTGATTATGTTATACACCCGTCGTTATTATGTCGTTGCGTCATCTTTCATTAGTTGTGATTATGCTAATAATCACAACTGGTATTTATCTTGCACCGTGCATCATGTTGTAGGATATACCAACTTGAGTTTGGGGGTGGTAACCATGATATTTTAATGTATGCAAGGAGGGTTTTCAAAAGCTTGGTAACCATGATTCTCCCTTGAGTCTGAAACTCCCTTGTTTCTTTTGTTGATACTCCAAATTTTTGGGGTGGATAAGTACAAAAACTACCCGAGTTTCAGGTTAACTTAAAAAAATCCATTAATGTTTTAAAATTGCAAATATCCTCCTGAAACGTTACGAATATCCCCTGGGATTTGTATTTGTTCGACAAAAAAGTGAAACATGTAAAATAGAAACATATATCAAGGATAGTATTCGTAATTATCCCTAACAAATAGCAATCGAGCACTAACATTGAAAAATGTACTTTCTTTTTTATGTACTTTAATATGTCATTCATGTTTCTTTTTTTTAGTTCTATGCTTTAATATAATAATTTTTCAATGATTTGGATTACAAACACATAATAAGTATTTCAAAAAGTTTCTCTCTCCTATCATATGGTGTGCATTCTTGTATTTTTTTCTATTAAAATCTACTTTTTATTTTAGGTAGGACTCGAAGGAAGTTCTGTTGGGCAGTGGTGGCAGGATCACATTGGCAAGGCTTTGGACGAAGGATCTAATTTCGAGCGCGTAGGGTCTAGGCAGCTGGCAGCCTTGCTTATAGCAATTTGGTATGGCATCGCCATTATTTTATCTGCTTTTACATAGTCATAAGGGCAACCAAAAACAATACGACTTTCCATGCCTCTAACAAATCTAGTTTTGCAACTTATTTTCTTGAAAATTATTAAATCTTGTATTCTGTTTCATTCTTAAAGTGGTTATTGGTTGTTATCCTTAACTTTCAGGGTGAGAAAAAATATTAGGAAACATGTTGGAGATTTGGATGTTGCAGCAGTTGCATGTGGTTTAGGCCGAGCAATTGGTAATAAGGTAACTATGTGCCGAGTCATCATCATCGACTGCACCTTAATCCCAACTATGTCGGGGTTAATGACATGAAAATTATAGTGTCAATTAATTGTCTAAAATTAATTAAAATAAAAAAACATGCAAAAATAAAAACAAAGGGCAAAGTTTTACGCCTTCATACAAAGGAAAAATGAGTTGAAATTCCAAAATTGTCAACATAATAGGTGTTCCAGTACATGGAAAACATCATGAGACGGCGATGAGTTGAGATTATTGCTATAGTCATGTCACATTATATTGTAAAATCAACACGTACATCATGGAAAATGACTTAAATTTAGTTTATTTCTATAAATTTACAACATAGTGGCCTTGAGGTTTAGCCTAATTACGAAAAAAAGTACAGGTTTTTTGTTTTACAATCAACTCTCCTCAATAGTTGCTATCTGTAAAATACAAGTATATATGTCAATGGCTATATGTAATTTTGGAAAATTACTATTATTTTTAATTTTATTTTGTAAATAGGCTAAGCCTCAAGAGTAGCATCTGTCATTATATTGATATTTACATCTAAATCTAATTAAGCCATGGGCTTGATTCTATTAATGGGGTAGTCATCTTTTAGATATGATCATGATGTAACTATTGGCGTCATTTAATTTGCAGGGAGGTGTAGGTTTAAGGTTGCGAGTATATGACCGGATTATGTGTTTCGCAAATTGCCATTTTGCTGCACACTTAGAGGCAGTTAACCGTCGGAATGCTGATTTCGAACATATATTTCGGACGATGACTTTCACTCGGTCATCGAATTTGTTTAACAATGCCGCTGGTATGCTGCTAATAATTTATTTGATATGCTCATTTTGAATGCTCAATTCATTTGGCTTGCCATTTATATATTCTTTTGCAGCTGGTGCTTCGTCGGCCAATCAGATGCTTCGTGGCACAAATGTATGATATCAGAAATTCAAGTGAATCTGTCATTTTTTCCTCGGCAAATTACAAAAACTACACTTGAGGTTCAGGCCTAGTTACAAAGAGTAAAGTTAAGATGAATTTGGAGGGGGAGTGAAATAAAATGCATACATAGTTCAGGGGGTAAATTGCAACAAATAAAGTTTAATATACAAAGTACAAAAAAGCTAAGTTATCTTTACAAATTACAAATGTCGAGGAGATATTTTGTAATATTAAAGATAACAGCACATTTTTTTGGTAAATAGGCTAAACTTTAGAGGTAAATTTTGTAATTTACCGATTTTTTATTCTCCCAGTTAAGGCCAGAGTAATGGTTTTTCATTTAATCTAAATAGGCTTCATCAGCTAATCCTGATGAGGGGAGGCCTGACCTTGCCGAATCGGATTTGGTCGTTTTCACCGGTGATTTTAACTATCGTCTGTTTGGCATAACGTACGATGAATCGAGGGACTTGGTTTCACAAAGAAGTTTCGATTGGCTCCGAGAGAAAGATCAGTTGAGAGCAGAAATGAAAGCTGGTAAAGTTTTCCAAGGAATGCGTGAGGCGCTCATTAGATTCCCTCCCACTTACAAGTTCGAAAAAGGAAAACCAGGTTTAGGAGGTAATATATCATGTCCTCAAACAATAATGTTTTTTGGTTCCACTGATTTCAGAATGCACGAACAATCGAATTCCTGTACGGTTTTTCCTTTGTGACTACTAACTAATTGTTCTATTGGTTGTTCTACATGCTTATTAATGAATTGTTTTGAATCATCTATGGATTTTTTTTTTTCGTTTGTTAAAGGTTATGATTCGGGTGAGAAGAAACGAATTCCTGCTTGGTGTGACAGAGTCCTATATCGAGATAATAGGACATGCCCAACAAATGAATGCAGTTTGGAATGCCCCGTCGTCGCCTCCATTTTCCAGTATGTTAATTAATTTTGGTAAATTTTGGCGTACTAAAAAGTATCCTTAAGGTTCAGATTTATTACCAAATTCCCAGTTATCGCTTAGAATTCTTAGTTGCCCTTGGGCCTTGACATTTGTTTGTGTTATATAAGTTTGAAACATAACTACTTGGGCTTTTATTTGTTTGTCTCAAACATTTCTCCCTTTTTTTTTTAAATCTCTATAAAGTTACGAGGCTTGCATGGACGTGACGGAAAGTGATCATAAACCAGTACGTTGCAAGTTGAATGTTGACATTGCTCATGTCGATAAATCCGTAAGAAGACAGGAGTTTGGAAAAATACTTCAGACCAACGATGCGATCAGATCGAGTCTTGAAGCACTACGCTTTGTGCCAGAAACAAGTGTTAGCACGAATAGAATATCGCTTCAAAACCAAGACACATTCAACTTGAAAATAACCAACCGGAGTGGAGAAGAGATGGTCTTTTTCCAAATTATATGCGAAGGTCAATCCACCATCAAAGAGGACGAAGCAGAACCCGATTACCGACCAAGAGCTTCACATGGTTTCCCACGTTGGCTTGAGGTACTTTTTTTTTTTAAAAGTTAACTTCTCCATATGATTTGGTGCACTTGCAGGGATAGAGAATACTGACGAAACTGAATTACAAATGTCATTTAAGCTGCCGGTAGAATGTAACACTGTTCTAAAAAATGGCCAGGGTGGCCGCCTATGCACTAGGCGGTGCCCTGACGTCCCGATTATGGCCTAGACGTTTGTATGGTATGCTTTGGCAATTAATCGGCTGCCTAGGCGGGCTTGGCGGATGCCTAGGTAGCTACACACGTTTTTTTTTTTTAAGTTTTAACGAACTATGGATTGCTAAATTGAAACGTGATGGACATTATGCACTATTTTATACATATATGAATGTTCAAAATATTTAATATATAATTGACGATACGTCTATTTAAATGGTTTAGACATTAGTTATTTTAATATTAAAATAATAATAAAAACTTAAATCCGCCTAGTTGTATTATGTAGGCGCTAGGGCTCAGCAACTGGAATTTGCAAGTAATATGAATATACAAAATATATTATCAAAGAAACCGCCATCACAATAAAACTCACTATACCACGCCTAGTGTTTAGAACCTTGGGATAAAGTAAATGACATTTTGTATCTCGTTTTTTTTTTTTTTTTTTTTGTGTGTGTGTGGGGGGGTGTGGTGTGGGGTGGTGAGGGGTGGGGGTGTGGGTGGGTTCTATTTTTGGGTATTTCATATATATATATATATATTTTAGAATTTAGTTTTAGGGGACGGTATGATGGAGCAAGATCCATCAGACCATGGGATAGCAGCGAGGATAGGAGTGTGCCTCGACATAAAACACTATTTGAAATATAGAAGATCTTGATTATCTTTTTTCATACCGAACAAAATGTCAATATCTCGGAGCATGAAACCAGGTGACACCCGCAGCGGGCATGATCAGACCAGATCAAGTGGCGGACATATCCGTACACCACGAAGAGTCCCACAAGCTGGAGGAATTCGTGGAGGGAATTCCTCAGAGCTGGTGGTCCGAAGACACTCGAGACAAGGAACTCATCTTGTTGGTCATCGTGAGAGGAAGTTGTTCCACTGATTCCAAGACTCATCGGCTAAATGTTCGACACTGTTTCTCTGGAAACTCACTTCGCATCGACAACGCTTCTAGAAGGAACGAAGGCAGTTTACATCAGAGGTCGGCACACTTGAGATAGAGGTTTTGCTTAGACTAAATGTCTCATTTTCATGGTCCTGTTTATTTATTCTAGCTTTTTTTTAGATGGAGATGGTACATAAATACGGGACAAATTTTGTGAGTTTATTATTAATAGGAGATTCTTTCTATTCATGGTAGAAGATGTAATTTGAAGGGGCAAATTAATATGAAATTTGATACTAGTACATCATTGTTTCAAGACTATGGCTATATTGTTCGGCATAATAAATAGTATGTACTACATCCATCCCGTAAAGGAGTCAATTGTCTGAGGTACAATTTTTTTTATCGGAGTGAAGGTACAACACCAAATTCCCCCCCACCCCCCCCACCCCCCAATTTCTCTCGCTTACACTATTATTTATTGATAGTAAAATGTTCTGTCATCCATTAAATAAAAAATGTCATGTCTTTATTGATAACTATTTGGCTTCAAACCAAACCTCTCATTAGGAGGATAGATGGGGTGATTCTGGTGAGATCTGGATATAACTTTCAATTAGGAGGATACAACTTTCAATTAACTCATGGGATCCGGATGGTCCGGAGGGGACCACAAAGGATCCTCTCTTCTTGAGAATTCATACGTTCCTTATCAATGGGAGAAAAATGAAGGCTCCAGACTTGGAGTATGGACATCTATCTCTCGAGCTTTAGGTCCGGGCATAAAAGGAGTCAATCTTGTCGAAGGTTTAACTTTTTTATCGGTGTCAAGGTAAATAATTCTTTGTACCATTTCTTCACTTCCCCACCATTATTTAATTGATAGTGAAATGTTTTAAAATCATGTACCTATATTCCAAGAATATATAAGATAATAAAACCAAAAACGTACTCTTATACAGGAAAATAATTTGCGTAGCGTATAATCTATTAGTTGAAAGGTACCAACTCCATTGAATTGGGTGTAATAGAATTACACATGTTACATCCATCAATGCGTCCAATTTCCACATTTGGAGTTGATCATCAACTTGGTGATAGAAAGGCACTATGGAATTGTCAAAACGACCACTATTTTGTGATGAATTGCATTTTAAACACATCATATTTTTCAAGAAATGACCATAATTAGTTGCCATTTTCTTCGTCTTCTCCATTTTATTTTTCTTGGAATTACAAGCAATTATCCGGCATAATCACGCCGCCTGTAAATCCGTCGATGTTTTCGCAGAAGGACTTTGCCTTTCTTAGTTTCAAATAAGTGATTTTGATGTCACTCAATTTGATGTCAATGCATGGATTGGTAGGGCTGCACTCAAAAGCCATGGCAACTAATGTTGCTGATGTTCCTTCAATATTTTGGTATGTCACTTCACTAATCTTTATGCCAGAACTCTTGCCAAAATTTGAAGAGAAAAAAAACATAAAATAAATATAAATAAATTTATTCATCTTTAGCAGTACAAATAAATTAAATGAAACAATACTCCTCAAAATATGAGCAATTATTCCATCGGTTTTGTATTAATTATCGTTTTATTTATTTTAACTAAATTTTGTTCGTAAATTATTTCATAAAAGACAACCCAATAATAAAAAATATCGTAAAAAAAATATTATTCTTATTATTGTTTTATAATTTTATATATTTTTTGTCAAAATATTTTAAGAATTAATTTACGATTAAAGTTCAATCTGAAAAAATCTAAAACAACAAATATGATACCTGACGAGGACAATTTTGGTTGTTGGGGCAATAATTCTGGTCTATAATAATTGGATTCTCCACGTTCTTCATAACAATGTTTTGATACTTGATATTTCTCACAAACCCTCTGCTGGGCCTGGCCCATGTTTTAATCCGAAGCCCATTGTCTGACCCAGTGAAAACAGAATTTATCAGTGTCACATTTACTACACCATCCTCGTTGAAATCTCGGCCCAAACTCCCAATGCTGGCAAAACAAAATGAAGAAACGAAAAATAAATATACATATATAAAATGATAAAATTATGTGTCACTTGCTGTCCCATTCAAGGTTTTAGAAATTTTAATTGTTTTGTTACTCCCTCAGTTTTCAAAATAGTTAATGTTGGAATAGTTGTTAAAAAATGAGAATGGGGATTTTGTCCCATATTGGTTTTGCTATCAAAGTAGGTGTAGATTCTTAGACTATATAAGAAGTTCCAAGGTCTTTGATACAAATGCACCAATCACTATTTTTTAGTCTTGTGATTAATTGTAGTTTGAAATTCCTTACTCTTTATTTTAGAGGGGTGAGAGGTTTTCAAAAGCTTGTAATAGTGTAGGGGTTGGGAGTCGAGAGAGAGAAATACTGTGTGATTGTAGAAATTTGTCATATAGTGGAATTTTTCTCTCTAAAGGCCCGTGGTTTTTCTCCGGTTTTGGAGTTTCTACGTAAATTCTTGTGTTGTGGATTATTATTATTTTTCATGTTATTCTCGATTATTTCTGCTCATCCCTAGTCGATGAAGGTGAGATGTGATTTTTTCTCAACAGATAAGTGGTACCTTACTCCATGTCCAGGCCCACATTGTATTTTTTCCATCCACAAATTCCTCGTCCCTGGCCCAATTGATATACAGTCATCCCCTGTTTTGATGATGGCGTTTGTGATAGTGATCCCATTGGAGGATTGGACGTGAATGCCATCGGTGTTGGGACTCAAGTCTGGAGCTATGATCTTCACATTACTCACCTTCACATTCTTGCAGCTATTGATCACAAGGTGCATTAGCTGACTATTAATCGAGGTTAACCCACTAATTATAGCATCGTTAACCCAGTTGAACGTAATAGACTGCAAATAACAACATAATCCAAATTTAATATATGGAGGGACTAAATTAAAACCTAAAGGAAAGAAAGAGAAATATTTTACTCTAATTTGACGAAATTACCCTTGCTCCGATCGGGCAATTCTGGCCGGAAGTCTTGCATGCCCAAAATCCGGCCCCCTTAGCATCAAAAGATCCCCCGAGGAGAGTAAGCCGATTCACCTGAATGAACAGAATCCAATAATCGGGATTTCCAAAAGCACGATAATCCGACGGAGCTACAAGAGTGCCGTCTATTTGAACTTTGATTGCTTTGTTGCACGGACCTCTGAATTCCACCGACCTAATATAATATCGTCCTTTGGGCACATAAATTGTCGACGCTATCTTGGCCGCACAAGCTGATTCCCAAGCCCTTAGAAAAGGCTTAGTTGCATCACTTAGGCCATCTGGTTTTGCACCAAATTGGATCACATTGAATGTTAGTGCACCTTGTGCATTGCCAAACCATGATAGGATGAAATAAAGGAACAATGTGGAAACTAAGGAAGTCATTTTTTTTTTTTTTTTGGTTCTCTTTCTTTTTTTTACTTGGCTAAGTTTAACTTTGGAGAAAAGATGGGTTATGAACATATGCTGGGAAAGAGGGACAGTTGGGTTGTTATTTATATGGGGATTTGTGCTTTTTTCTTCAACTGCCATTTCAGTTAATTTCGTTTAAAGAATCGGTAGTTTGTATTAATTAATGAAATTAGGTTATGTTAATTTGGAATCAAGTCATGGCCTACTCACCCGTAAATGAAGTCAAATTGTTGCGACTCATCCATGTGATAATATGTACGTCCTCATCATGTGATTATTAAATTGTTGTGACTCACCCGCATATGTAGTCAAATTAATGGAATAGGTGAGCGAATGACTTAAATATCACAATTTCAATTCCTTCAGCCAATACTTTCTCTGTTGAGTCTGTCACACAAAGCTTGTCTAATATGGTTTAATTGATTGACACAATCTGCAGACTATTACGTTCATTCCAAAAATTTATTCAGTGCGCACTCGAAAAGTAGCGGCCGAAAGTTCCCAATTTAAAAAAAAAAGTTTGTTGTGACTGATTCATGGAAGAGAGTCTTCAGCATGACTCAAATGTAGGGGTGTCGAGTGGTTCGGTTCCGGTTAACCGAACCACAATTTTCGGTTAACCGGAATCATAAATGCCCCAAAAGTAGGAACCACTAACCGCACCACTTTAAATTTCGGTTAACCGGAACCACCCCGATTATATATGGTTCCGGTTCGGTTAACCTTAAAAACCGTTTACTTTTTTTTTATCCAAAAAAACTGAAATAATCAATTCTAAAATATCAAAATTAATCTTTTAAAACAAAAATAGTAGACAACAACACAATTAATCCATAAATCCAACAACTATAAGTCAAAATTAATCCATAATCCAACAATTAAAATGCAAAACAATCACAAACGGAGAATTAATGTGGGGTAATTAATTTACATATTTTTAGGATAAAAATATATAATTATAATTTATTAATTTATCATAATTTCGATTTGTGGTTCTGTGGTTCTGGAACCATTCGGTTCCGGTTAACCACTAACCATATTTTTTTCTGAAGTAGGAACCACAAACCGCACCCTAACCACAAATAGTGGTTCTCGGTTAACCGGAACCACGTTGGTTCGGTTCGGTTCCGATTAAAACCACCAATCACGAACCTTTTAGAGAGCCCTACTCAAATGTTTGAGTTCCAATGAAGTGAATGGACAATGTGATTAACTATATGATGAATGCATGATCATAATTTAGTGATACTAAATTCTAAGACGACGGATGAACTATTATTTCCACCTGTTCATATTATAACCCGTTTATTCTTTTCAATGGGATTGTTATTAGAAATATTTTCGTAACATTTATTGTTTGGTAATTGTGCATAATATAAGTTATTTATGTTAAATGTTTCTTCTCAAAAAGCGGTTTATATTATGAATCGAGTAATAAAAGATGTTAATGAATCACAGAGTCAAATTACGCATAAGGAATCAAACGAACGCTACATGCACATGCATCATGAATTACAATAAAATTTAATATTATGGTATATAATAAATTCAAATAAAGAAGTTGTAGCATCCACACGACCTAATGGGGATTTTTTGAGTCATGCAAGTTAGACCAAGTCCAGAAAAAGTCTAGTATCTCGCTAAATATCAATTTTGGTCTTCTATACTATGCTACGAGATTAGTTCTAATTTTAGGATATTTTTTCTTGGAATATCATAACCCACATGACAAAGGCATGTTGTTCATTAAATATTTTACTATCAGTAAATGTAGGGTATATATGTAGGCCAAATCCGTGTTGGCTCTTTGTATAATTTTCTCTTTATCTCTAATCTACTTCTTACACTTCTCCTCCTTTTATTCAAGGCAAAAACTCCCTAAGATGGAAATTGACATCATTGCAATAAATCAGGACACTGGAAGAGAAATTGCAAGGTTTACATGAAAAAGCTAAAGCGTACCAAGGGTAGTGAGATTTCCACAGGTATATTTGTTATAAAAGTTAGCTTATCTACTTTTAACTCCTGGGTATTGGATACTGGATGTGGATGTCGCATTTGTATAAATGTGCAGGGATTGAGAAGCAGTAAAGAGCTGAAGAAAGATAAAGTGGATCTAAGAGTCAGCAATAGAGCAAGAGTTGTTGCACTAGCCGTTGGAACTATGATCTAGTTTTACTCAATTGGCTTTTGTTAGTTTTGAACAATTGCTATTATGTTCCGGATGAATAGGAATATTATTTCAGTTTCTACATTAGATTGTGAAGGTTACAATTTTCTTATTAAGAATAAGAATATTCATATTTTCTTTGATGACTTGACTTATGGTACTGCAAAGTTATATAATGGCCTTTATAATATTGATCTAGATGAGTCCAATACTTAGGAAGTCTATAATATTGCAACCAAGAAACCTAAGCTCAATGATTTTAATCGACTTATTTATGACACTATCGACTTGACCACATAACCGAGAAATGCATTAATAAACTCCATCACGATGGACTTTTAGACTCTTTTGACTATGAGTCGTATGGGACATGCGAATCTTGTTTATTGAGCAAGATAATGAAGAATCCTTTCACTGGTCATGGAATAAGGGCTAGTGATCTATTAGGCCTAGTACATACTGATATATGTGGACCTCTTAGCACTCATGTCAGAAGCGGTACCAATACTTCATCACTTTTACCGATGATTTTAGTCTGTATGGATATGTTTATCTTATGAAGCATAAACATGAATCTTTTAAAATGTTCAAAATATTCCGGAGTTAAGTACAGAATCAACTTGGCAAGACAATTAAAGCTCTTCGATCGAATCGAGGCGGCGAATACTTGAGCCAATAATTCGATAATCATCTTAGGACTTGTGGAATTATTTCACAACTTACTCCTCCTGGAACATCTCAACATATGGCGTGTCCGAGAGGAGGAATCGAACTTTATTAGATACGGTTCGATCCATGCTGAGTCGAATGGAGCTTCTATTATTATTTTGGGGCCACACCTTAGAAACAGCAGCATTAACCCTTAACCGTGTTCCATCTAAAGTAGTTGAAAAGACATCATTTGAGAAATGGACATGTAAGAGACCAAACTTGTCTTTTCTAAAGATCTGCGATTGCAAAGCGTCGTAAGACGCCAAGTGTTTGACAAATTGTCTGCTAAATTTTAAAGATGTTTATTTGTGGGACATCCTAAGGAAACTAAAGGATACTACTTTTATAAACCCGCAGAAAACAAAGTGTTTTTTCCAAAAGAGACAGTGAAAGAAAAGTAATTCTCGAGGAAACTCGAGAAAAGGAATTTATTTCTAAAAGAGAGAGTGAGAGAAAAGTAATTCTCGAGGAAACTCGTTGATCTTTCAGGTCCTATAAATCTTCACTGCGAAAATAATGGTGCTATTGCACGAGCTAAAGATTCAAAGTCCAGTTAGAGATCTAATGCTGCTGGAAGTTGCTGTATGCAGATTTTCTGGATGCAACAGCAGTTACAAGATTACGGGATCAATGCAAGAGAGACACCAATCATGTGCTATAGCACGAGTGCAATTGCAATCATGCACAATCCTATATTGCACTCGCGAACTAAGCATATTGATATGAAGCATCATTTCATCAAGAATCATGTTGAGAATAAATATGTTCGGATCGATAAGATTCATGCAGACGTCCAGTTAGCCGATATCTTTACAAAACCTCTCAGCACCACCAGATTCTGCATGCTTCGCCAAGCATTGAATGCTATAACCCGACTCCCTGTAAGTTTTTACGTTTTACTCATCAATTGAGGGGGAATGCTGTAAGACCCATGAATACAGTATCCCCTTTAATTAATCGTACACTCAGAACTCCAAGTTATATCCTTACCGTAGGAAGAAGGGATTATTACCTTCCTATAGATAACGTGTACATTAATTAAGGGGGAATACATTATGACCCAAAAATACAATATTAATCCAAAATTACTGTAAGAATTGAATCCTGTATGTACCTTTTAAGGGGAACACTGTATTTTTGTGGATACAGCACATACACGGTAGGATATCAATTAATATTTTAATTAATATATGGATTATATATATATATACATATATATATTGTATAATGACTTTCTTGAATCCTAAATATGTATTTATAGCCCTACCATGAGGTCCTAATATCAAAATTCACGTATTGACCAAGTCAGCACCACTAATCGAGATAGGCCATATCAAATGACACTGGCCATATCATACTATTTAAATAAGTCTGTGAGCACTTCCTGGTGACACGATCACTGACACTGGCTGTAATATTCGGATATAATTTTTTTTTGTTCTTATATTGATGTATTGTTGATATTCGTATATATGGTGACTGTATCGGATTGTATTGTTCTTGCTCAGTTTCGTGTTTTCGAGGTGTTTGAGAGTCTAATGTAATGAGTTTTGTAATGCACTCCAGAAGCTGAATCTTTAGCTTGATCAAACGATTGTTTTTTTTTTTTTACATATGCACACGAGGAGGATCGTCCCCGGTCCTGAGTACCCCCTCAAGAGACTCAACCTCACCCCCGATCTAGAGGTAAGTTTTCCAGCATGACCTGTTCGCCTCATTGTCCGCCGTTTGGGTTACAGGTCCATGCTTACTGGGCCCAGTTATGGGTTAATGGTTTCATCCCCGGACATTGTCTTAAGAGTTCCGGCCGTTCCCCGATCAAACGATTGAGTTCCAATGGAGTGAATGAACAATTTGATTCATTATATGATGATGGCATGATTATGAATTAGTGATACTAAATTTTACGACGACAGATCAACGATTATTCCTTTGATTCATAATATTAGCCGTTTAACCTTTTCAAGATATATAATATGGGATTTGTTTTTTAAAATATTTTCATAATATTTACTTTTGGTAATCTTGCATAATAAGTTATTTATATTTTTTGGTGACTGAGAACCCGAAGCCGCTTCTCTTTGAGTGTGCACTAGATAAATCTTCAGACCGAACGTAATAGCTTGCAAACTACGACAATCAGCTAAACAATATTAGGTAAGCTCTGTGTGACCGACTCAACCAAAAAAATATTGGTAGAAAAAATCAAACTCGTGATCTTTATTTTTTATTCTCGAAAAGCAACTTATACATGAACTCAGTAATAGAAATTATTTTAATGATAATCACAAAGTCAAATTACGTAAAAATTACTCACCCAAAAAAAATTACGTATAAATTTAGAAGGAATCAAATGAACGCTACATGCACATGCATCATGGAAATTTAATAAAATTTAATATTATGGTATAATAGAATCAAATAAAGAAGTTGTAGCATCAACATTGATTTAATGGGGAAAATTCCTTTTTTAGTCATGCAATTTAGAGAAAGTCAGCTATAAAAAATAACACTTTAGTCGACGACTAGCCGGAGAACGGCCGGGGGCCGCCGGCCGCCGGAAGTCGTCGGCTAAAGGCCGAAGGTTTAGCCGACGGCGGTTTAGTTGTCGGTCAAAGGTGTTTAGCCGACGACTTTGTTTTTGGTCGCCGGCTAAAGTCATGTACCGTTTTACACTTGATGTCGTATGAGAGCACTTGAATTTTGATCTTGTATATTTGGAGAGTATATATAATCTGAGGATATTTTTTTATGGAATTTCCAAACCCCACAAGAAAAAAGGTAATATTTTATTACTCGTAAGTGTACAGTGTAGATTTAAGTAGATGTAACCTTTATATTAATTTTTTGATATTTTCCAGCCAAATTTACCTATTTTTATTTTGTTTCTTTAAAAGAATAATATATTTAAGCACATAATAATCAAAAAGTACCAAAATGAGATAAATAAAATGTAATTATTTACATAACTCTTTTGGTTAAAATGTCTGGAATTCACAAAAAAGTACATAAAATCTCATAATCTATCGACTGGTCATATAAACAACCGTCTGAACTCGATGACGGACGAGGAAAGGGGAACTATCCCTACTACAATAGATCCCGCATCATTTGAGACACGATCTGCCAGACCTACGCCAGCCCCTGCATCTGAGACTGCATCTGAGAGACAGTCTGCTGAAATTGCTCTCTCATCTCCATCTGCGACTGCTGAAGTTGCTCTACCCGCTGCCAACACTCCAGCAGCTACTACAACTAGCCGATTTTGCCAACTAATGATCACTTTTTCTACCGGATATCACCACTTCCCTGTATGGGAGCCTACATATGAATTACGTAGACTTGCCATGTGTACGATAGCTGTATTTTTAGCTCAATATGAACCTAATTCCACTAATAAAGCTCTCAATAATTCTCACTGGATTTAACCTCTATGGAAAAATAGCTTAATGAAATAAGGAGTTATTTTATTGTATACTAAATTGTGACAATTTAACTTTATTTAAGCAATCAAAAATTGGATGACAATTAAATCAAACTAATTACGAGAACAAAAGAAATAAAGTGATAAGCGAGTGAAAATCAAGAGATAGGGATTATAAGATAATGATTTCAATTTTATTCAATTAAACTGCTACCGATAGTTCTTAATCATCAAGACGATCGTAAAATTCCTTATTAACTCTGTTGTGGTCGACTAAATTTGCAGATTAAATAGCATATATTATCATCTCCACTTAACATATGTAATTTAACTCCTAAAAGCATATAAGATCAAATATCCTCACAAAAAGCTATTGATTTTCTCAAACCTAATAGATAATTTGTCTTAAGTACCTTAGACCTTATATTGAGCTCATATCTCAAATTATGAATAATATTATCTAACACGTAATATCATTGACCACATGACAAAAATATTAAAACCAAGATACTTGAGATATATGAACAAGGTATAAAAAGAAAACAAACAAAATAATTAATAATTCAAAAATTATCATAAAAATATAATCCCATGTCTTGAAATCTAAGGATCTAGCCGGACATGTTAAAAATAATACATAAACATAACATGTTGAACAATAAATAAAATAGATAATAAGATGAGATGGAGAAAGAAAACTCATGAGGGAAGAATCTCTCGACCCATGTGAGCTTTTTGTAGAATTTCCTCTCGTTACTAATATCCTCCTACTTGCGCTTCTCCTCTTCTCTTAGATGATATATGGCTCATATATATTGAATAAAGGCTTTTTTGGACCCTAAATATGTATTTATAGTCCTTAGAGAGGTTTCAATATCAAAATTCCCGTATTGACCAAGACAGGACCACCCATCGACACGTGCCATGTCAAATAACACTGACCATGTCGTACTATTTCAAATAAGTCTGTAGAACTACCTACAAAAATCACTGACATTGGCCCTGTCAAATCACACTGGCCGTGTCATACTACTTCAAATAAGCCTATTTAATCCATTTTATCTTCTTTCATCTTTTCTCGCACATCTATATTGATTCTTCAATGTTTGGGGTTACACTTGCTAATGGCCACCAAATGCTCCAGTAATTCCATAAATAAAATCATATAGAAGAAGGAAGCATAATTAAGTCCACATAAATCAAGAATTAATGCACAACACTTAAATTATAACACTAAAAATCACCCAAAATATGCATAATTACATAACAAACAAACATCGCCAAACTTACACATTTACAATCCTGATCAATGCACTTCAAATTTTATCGTTCAAGACAACCCAGATCTCAACATACCTCAAAGACAGTCACAAATTTTCAATATAAATGAAATAATGAATAATCAAGTTCTTAAATTCATCAAATTTCAAGGATGTTTTCTTAGAATCATGGCCAATACCTCAAAAGTATGAACCTCTCTAATCAAGTGTATTCACTTGATCTGGAAAGTGTATAACAGGGTGTACATGATATAATCTTATTCAATGAAGTAAGAATTACCATAGGCTTGCCAATCCTCTAATATCTCTATCACTGGTTGTACATGTAATTTCGTGAATAGAAAATATCCTTTATTTGATTGTGATGTAGGCTCTTTGATCGAGGTATGATAAATATGGATAAAGTTGCTCAACTTGAGTAATCTAGAACTGAAAGCATACAATCGTTCCATTACCAATAAGTACTTTAGAAGCTCAAATATGATGGCGCTTCTTATAAACTCCTTCTCGAGTCAATAAAAATTGCAAGATTACTTTCTCAATTGAATCAATAACCATAAATACTTGTTTTTTCCTCATATTCAAGGTTATGGTTTTACGAGAATGTAAATTATGGACCGCGTGATATATCTAGTTACTAAGTTGCCAAAAATAGGAGTACTCTATTCAATCTATTTAGAAGCTCAAATATGATAACGCTTCTTACAGACCCCTTCTCAAGTCAATGAAATTGCAAGATCACTTTCTTAGTTGAATCAACAACCATAAATTAATGCTTGTTTTTTCCTCATATTCAAGATTATCATTTTACGAAAATGTAAATTGTGGACCACGTGATATATCCAATTACTAAGTTGCCAAAAATAAGAGCACACTATTCAATCTATTTAGAAGTTCAAATATGACGATGCTTCCTCTAAACCCTTTCTCAAGTCAATGAAATTTGCAAGATCAAATTCTCAATTGAATCAACAACCACAAATGCTTGTTTTTTCAACCACATTCAACCTATTTATTTTGTTCTAACTCATAGACGGACTTCCTGAATAAGTTTCATAAGTTCCAAAAAGGCTTGAAGGGATATATCAAAAATCGCCTATGATTATTTTCACTAATTGCATCATATGTGGTTTCAATAAATATACCAATGCAAGTTCCCGAGTCTTATAGCATGAATAGTACATTCAAGAATAAAACTTGCATATAGAATGACAAAACAAAGTTTCAAAAGCTCACAGGTAAAATTTGTTCACAATTTCAAGATATAAAACTGCTTATTCAATTCCACAACTATCCGTTATCTAAAACTATTCTCTTAGCAAATCCATTCTCAATTTTTTCATCAAAATAGTCATAAAAATTTCGAAGTGTGCATAAGACAAGAGTCCATTCTCACTTTTGATTTCCACAAAAACAAATAAAAGAAAAATCTAAACACTAATAATGAAAGAAATAAAGATGCTAAAATAATAAACATATACTACAATTATCATATATATTGAAAGATTAGGTCCTAAAAATTGATTGTGGAGTATTAATGACACCGTTTTTGAAGTGAAAATATATGGAGATTAATGTAGAGTAGCGTCAATCGTTTACCAAAAAATATTAAGTTATTGAGGCACTAATTGATTGGAGTATTAATGACTTCAATTTTAAAGTGAAAACTCATTCATATCAAATATCTTTTACAAGAATTGCAACTGTATGTATTGTTAATTCCTTTCATATTGTGTTGAGGCAAATATTAATTGCCTAAAGTTATCAAATTCTTTTCAAGCCTTCTTCATTTAATCATTCCTTTCATTTGCCTTCAAATAAATGCACAAGCCCTTCAACCACCATCACTTGATACTATAAATAACACTATTTGAAGAGCAAAAAGTACAAACTGTTCGAATGGTCAAAACTAGAACGTAGCAAAGTATTTGGAGAATTCACCCAAGACATGGTTTTACAAATCTGTATTATGGGTGGATGTGATTATTTACATATCCCAGAAGTTGGCGTATCACGAGCCATCCGTGCTATGAGGGATTGTAAAGGTGTTATGAGAGAGGAGTATGACTATCTCAATGTACATTTATGATCTCGCATGTGATTTTCTCCTTTTCATACTTTTAAAAGATTCTAAGTATTTACACCATGTTACAGGTTATTAAGGATGCGGGTGCGATCGATGCAACTCCCAAAAACATCAACGGGTATACAACCCCGATAACAAAATTATAGTCCATCTTACAAATATGGCTTCCGAAAGAGAAGAAGATTATTTGTACGTAGGGTAACCCATAGCACAAGGATTTGCTGAGGATATAGCAATTGTGGATTTAGATCCTGCTACTAAAGAAAATATGCAGGTGTGTGTTTGTATTCGTGTAATTGTTGTGTCCTAAATAGGATTGAGTATTGGATGTGAAATGCGCTTCAAAGTCGTGGATGTGATCAATATTTGAGTAAAATAAGTTAGTTGAACATTGATCAACTTACGTGTTCAATAGTCATCGATGAATGAGGCTAGATATATGTGTGCTTTGAATGCTAACCAATTGGCATGTCTATGTGATAAATATTTATGGATGAAAAGAAGTTTGAATTTGAGTTTAGAAACTCAGAAAGGTACTTGCGGATTAGCGATTAATCATTGAGATGCTATTGATGTGTTTGGGGGAAGATTTTAAAAAGAAGTTTGAATATGAGTTTAGAAACTCAGAAGGGTACTTGTGGATTAACAATTAATCCCCACTCGAAAATATGGAATGAAGCTTTTTAGTTGATTATTAATGGTGGAATTGTGGGGAAAAAAATTCTGGGATATAAAGGAAGGGGTTGACACTCTACTAAAAGTGATAATACGATTCAAGTAACATTTTAATGATGTTCTGTAAATATACATGAGTACCGAATTTGTTATCCTCATGAGAGGCTAAAAAAGAGTATTTTTATTTGCTTGATATGTAGTCAAATCAACGAAAGAAAATGTCACATGTTTTGGTGAAAAATCTAACCCATTATCTAAAGTGTACACTACAAATATTTTAAAAATAAAAAAACACCAAGACAACAACAAGAAATAAACTATAAACTCAACAAAATGGTTACATTTACGTAAACATTAACGAAATACTTAAAACAATCAACAAAGATCTCCCGCGGCAGCCTTAATTATAGATCGTTGTATATTCGGCAATTTACACAAACATTACGCGATAAACACTTAGATATAACATTTGTGCATCGCACTGATCAGTGAGTTTTAGTACATCTGATTTGAACAGATAAACTAAACAGTTTGCTAAAATTACAAAATTCGACATATTAAAAATATCACCTTGAATAATGAATAGAAAGGAAAAAGTATATAATTTTGTCTCGAAGTCATTTGTAAATTATGATAACCAAATAAAAAAAAGTTGACTTTTAGGCATAAGAAGAATGTGGAAGAAAACCCCGATTTACCACTCCAGTTAAGCACAAGAAAATTAAGACAAGCGTGTTTCAAAGCAACTCACAACAAGAAAAAAACAATGAGGTTGATACTATCACTACTTGATTCGACAACATCAAATGTTACTACACATTTGCCATCATCATCTTCTAACAATGATCCAGATTGTTAGGTGATGAAAGATGATTACGGCAGTCATTACGAAGGCCAAGAGTAGTTAAATTTGCAGATTTACCTTTTGCAACATTAGAAAGATGTTACTTAACTACAATAACAAGTTATGGAGAGTGTAGTTTTGTATCATTTATGATATATGAAATGCATATTAAGATGGAAATATTATACATAAGTATTATATTGATCGATCTTAATATTGGTCGAAATTATAACTGCGGGATTTCGTTAAAATATATAAACTAACACAATTGATATCCAAAAACTTGGGAGAAATAAATGAACAATGGGCCACATCACATAACAAAGCTCAATTACTTTGTATTGAATATGGGCCATATAAGACCAATACTCTACTATAAAACATCAAGCACATATCAACTAAAATAATCCTAATACATTACATTTAACTAATTGTATAAAACTTATATTACAAACATTAAAAAAAAGGCTATAATCTTCTCAAAAAGCAACAAACACAATCCGACGCAATCTTGATAACAAGTATTCAACCATCCACACCAACATCACGTCCAAACCACGTACATATTCAACCAAAATTACAGTCGGTGCATCGCACGGGTTCGTAATGTAACACCCCCAAATCTTATTGGGTTATTACAGTGCCGTGGACCCACGTCAGGAGATCCACCAGGCGAACATGACTAAAATACACCAAATTAACTAACAAGGGAGATCACAATCCCTACTATGACATCTAACACAATATTCCGATAAGGAATTTCAACGAAAAAAGTGCGCCTACATGGCCAAAATGAAATACAATGACATCTATGAGCCTTACTCAGATAATACAACATGACACTGACTGACACAACTGGAGTACACTCCAACTGACTGATCAACATGAACAACTCGGACTAGTATCGCTCGAATGCCTCGTCGCCATCATCCTGCCCATGTGTCTCAACTCTCTCCTCACAAGCACCTAAAACATGAAAACATGTTCCGCCCCCACGGGGTCAGTCATCCAGATAATGAACATCAAATACATGTATAACATGATATGCATTCAAAGGCAGAATGAAACGGTATAATGATAATAATAATACGAAATGCTCACAACCCAAGGTAAGAACCGAGTATTCGTGAAACACTATGCCCATGGCATATGATCAATACTTGCTCAACAGGTTAAAGTATACGTGCCCAACGGCAAATCAGCGATACAGAACACCACAATGAATTACACGAAGATGAACCAAACCAGAACTGAATTAAATATGAATCACAATGAATTACATGAAGATGAACCAAACCAAAACTGAATTAAATATGAATCACAATGAATTATAGGAAGATGAACCAAACCATCCCGAAGCTGTAACAATGAAGGCCGAAGCCACGACACGAAGCCGTATCAAAATGAAACCATCTAATGATCGTTGACCTACTAATCTGTAGGTGTTGGGGGAAACAACCGCGAAGGTTCAGTCCCCACCAAACTTACCCCATAATGAAACCATCCAATGACCGTTGACCTACTGAGCTGTAGGTGTTGGGGGAAACAACCGCGAAGGTTCAGGCCCTACCAAACTTACCCCATAATGAAACCATCCAATGGCCGTTGACCTACTGAGCTGTAGGTGTTGGGGGAAACAACCGCGAAGGTTCAGGCCCCACCAAACTTACCCCATAATGAAATCTAGCCGAGACTAGACTCCAAAACATAATTAATCACAAATGGCAACGTTCCCAAAATTACCGAATTTTACAAGAATGATACTGTGATGCCTTGAGTCGGCCAACACGAGAACAATAACTCATGGATGGGCATCGTTCTCGGTGATCCCAATTCAATACCTCGATTGTCTCAGAACGACCAATCGATAACGACTCAACGGATAGGAAATGTCCTCGACAGTCCCAATTCAATACCTCGACTACCTTAGAATGACCAGTCGATAACAATAATACAATGAATGATTCAATAACTCGATTGCCTTAGAATAGCCAAATGATAACGATGATACAATGAATGATTCGATAACTCGATTGCCTTAGAGCGTCCAAATGATAGCAATGATACAATGAATGATTCAATAACTCGATTGCCTTAGAACGACCAAATGAGAGCAATGATACAATAAATGATACAATAACTCGATTGCCTTAGAACGGCCAAATGATAACAATGATACAATGAATGCCTCGGCACCTTTAATAGGTTACCGATGACGGTGATGAGGAACGAATACGTCAATGCCTTCAATCGGCCAATACGACATCAATGACAAAAAACCAACATCAATAACGATGATTACAATAATGTCTTAGATCGACATCAATATCAACAACAACAATCGATACATCGATACCGCGAACCGGCTATCGACAATAACATTAACAACAAGTATCTCAATGCCTTGAACTGGCCATTAATGAACAACAATAATCATTTGACATAAATGCCGAAGAGTATCGTATCAAACGATCCCTTAATATCAATGAACTCATGAAGAGACTAAGTCTCGGAATGATAACACATTCATATACATATATGATAACATTAATCTCATTGACTAGTACAAGTATAAAACTTGCCTCAAACCGACAGCGACAAAGTCCTTCCATGAGCAACGTCCTTAAAGTGATTATCGGTCCTCGAAACAACCTTGAATAACACAATTACCAACGATTCTCTTAATATACGAATCAAGCATGATCACAACCAACTCAAAAGTTGATACAACAATACCCAGACTCATTGAAGCAATTCAACAAACACGTTGTAGACAACCTCCAATTGTTTACAACCAATCTCGATTATATCGATACCAAACCTCCAATGAATGATTTAATCTAACAAAACATCTTATATACAATTAATATTCTCATAGGAATACACAATTCGAGATTCCGACAACATCTAATCGAAACCCCCAATTCCAAAATCAACACCCAACATGTTCTTGACTAATCCTCCAACAATCCAATGATAATTCATAAAAACTCATAATCATATGTATATCCATTCACATATCATGATTACAACATCCAAATCATCATATTCCCATTGAAAAATCGAAATCTAGGGTTGAAGAAATTACCTTGAATTAGGATGAAGAATCCAAAAAGATGTAGTTAATCCACACCAAGAACTCAAGGAAGATGAAATTGTAACACCCCCAGAATACGACCGGGAATGTCACACGCCGTAGAACCTTATCACAAGAATCTACCAGGCTAAACTCCAAAAGACTACTCAATGATTGACCGACCGGGGTCAAAATTAAATACAAAGCAGACCGACAAGGTCATTAACCAATTCAGAAACTAAAGACATTCACATTACAATGACAATAATAAACTTAAACACAAAAGAGAATAACAACTCAATTTAATAAATGAAAACTACACCCATGCAAGGGTGAAAACTCGAACGACAGAGAAATACCGACCAAAATGAAACAAAAGAAAAGACTCTGACTCTGGCGTGATTAGTATCATTGTCCTCCATCTCCTTCCAATCCAATCCTGTGACTGCTCCCGAGCTGCCAAAACCTGAGCGCATAACAGGCACCCACCCCCGAAAACTCGGGGGTTAGCAAACTGGAATTTTGCTAGTGCAAGTACATAATATACAAGATATACGAATAATAACAACACAAAACTCAACAGTTGTGAAGCCTTAACACAAACCACACATTCCCATAGTCCACACAGAATAGCATCACATACACAAGGTGAAAGATAATCACATCGTCATATTCTCTGTACGGAACATAACACCAATGAAACTTTAAACGAACCCAAGGAATCAGAAAAATCCCTTTTTATAGAAGGAAAAGTATTTTGATAAGAAAGTTTAAAAATATTATTATTGACTCAGGCCATCTTGGGGTTTTGAAAATCAAATCGGAATACTTTTATAAAATACTTCAAAAGCTCTCGGATCCTCGACCCAACATGTGGAAAATAATTTGCAAGAAAACCATTACAACGTTATTCGGGGTCCTCGACCCAATGCACAGAATAATCATCACAGTACAATCAAAGGCACAGCCTCTCATTCGACAATTCCTGCTCAAGACCCCTGATTAATTAACCCTCGGAAATTTCGTCAAACATCCTTGGTTAATTAACCCTGATACCAACGTTTGAAAATCAAGTTGAACAAACTTTTAGAAATACGAATCACAGTCTATATCGAGACCAGTATTTGAAAAGAGTTGAAAGAACTTTGAAATACGAGGATTGTTCGGTAACGGGGTCTTAGCTATCACTTGAATATCCGTTACCAATAAGCCTGCCAGGCGCCTCCCTTGCACACCTGTGCACCGGCGTTCACTCCACTATGTTGGCCGCCCCTTGAACATGTCACCGCGCCGGCGATCACTCCCAAATGAGCCGCCCCTTGCACGCGCATTAGGTAACACCGGTGTTCACCAAACATATGGAGCCGCACATTGCAGCGTACACCAGGACGGAGTACACACCCCGCCCTCAGAGGTTCCCGGATACGACGTCTCTCACAACAGGTATTCACATTATTACAAACATCAAGTACACAATCAACCATTGCAACAATTATCAAATCAATACACCAATTCACACAATTTATCCGCCAGTCCATAACCACACAATAAACAATAACATGAACGTTATCAATCAAGACCCAACACAATAAGCCTTCGGCACAACCAACCAACGCTACACATATATCCTTATATTGCGACTCAACCGAATATATATATATATATATATAACCTTACTATATTATATGAATAACTATAGTTCATCCATCAATCCAAGTTGAGTACGTCAACTAGTGTTAGTATTCATCACTCGTCGTTCACCAACATAGGCATATATATCAATATACGTATATACATACATATATTTAACATATAAATATATATAAATCTATATATATATATATACATATATACATCCGTATAAATTCATACACTTCGACAACAATGATTTCATGCAGTTACAATTCATATATCAAGGTACTTGCCTTGGTAATGTCTCGCAGATACTCCGAAAATACGGTCGATTGGAAAAATCCGGAACTTCAATGAAAACAACGATCGGAAGGGATCAACACCAGATTTTTTGTAGGGAAATCGTCCCTAATATCCTATCATCGAATAAACAATAAATTACACGAGGAAAAACATCACCAAACGACCAAATTTCTCTCTGCGGCATTTCCCCAGACACCTTGAAGGCGTCAAACATAAGTTCATATAAAGGACGAATCGGAAATGGTAAATCCGTGGAAAGATGATGAAAATGATAGAATA
This sequence comes from Orobanche coerulescens, assembly GCA_033398695.1. Classification (NCBI taxonomy): domain Eukaryota; kingdom Viridiplantae; phylum Streptophyta; class Magnoliopsida; order Lamiales; family Orobanchaceae; genus Orobanche; species Orobanche coerulescens. The sequence goes on from CM065819.1 coordinate 11,881,035, forward strand.
CAACTTAATCTACAATTATCCATCAGTAATTTAAGTTCATATGGCTCGAACGGACGAAATCTACCAAGATCCCCAATTTCCCAAAGTTTGGATTTTAGGAAAACCTAACCTTGATTCGATCGATTGAAGGATGTTATGGAATGATAGATCAATGATATGAACTCAGGATCTTTGTGAATTTGTTGTTCAATAACACGCCTCCTTGCTCTCAAAAGCTCCAGCCGCGGACATGAAGGAAGAGAAGTGAAACATGGGTGAAAACAGGGCTGCTCGGTCATATATATACTGATAACTGACTAGCGTGCGCTAGGTTGTCCGGGTAGCGTGCGCTATCGGCCGGCCCTGGTCCAGAATCTTCGGCCAGGGTCCGATAGCGTGCGCAAGACATCGGCAGCAGCGTGCGCAATCGGCCCGTCCAGGACCTACTGGACTAATCTGCCCGGCCAGGTAGCGTGCGCCGGCCGAGCCTGTAGCGTGCGCTAGCCTGCCGAGTTAGCGCGCGCAGCTGTCCGGCCGTAGCGTGCGCTACCTGCTGGTCTGGCCAAAGTCCAGACCCTACTGCCTAGACTACCCGGCCGATTAGCGCGCGTTACCTCCAGGCAGTGGCGTGCGCTACTCCTGCGGGTTAGCGCGCGCAGCTGTCCGGCCGTAGCGTACGCTGGGCCGGTTCCTGCCGCACCTGTCCGGCAGTGCCCAACATCCGTGCCGGTTCCTCCCGCAACCGTCTGGCCAGCGCCCGGCTGTCGTGGCCTGACGACTCGATTCCTAAAAACGCACAGAACGAACACGATGAAACGCTCGCGGACAACAACATCGATCCGAAATGAAATTAATATACAACAAATCACCACACATGGCCATAAACACAAAATAGATTGTCGATAAAAATAATACCAATGCTCGGAAATCGAGAAATTTCCGGTCTAAAAAAGTAAAATTCGAATAAATCAGAATAAAAATCTCGGATATTACATTATACCCCCTTAAAATAAGTTTCGTCCCGAAACTTAAAATAGAGAGCGGCGGAACAATCAAGGAAATAACTACTTGCTCAGCCCCAAATCATCACGAGCAAAGCGCGAATGCAAGGTTCCAGAAATACGATGAACTGACCTAGCAAGTACAAGGCAGTTTAAAATGGTCAAAAGGTTCACAGATGAATTACCAACAACGAAAGTCATCCCATACCGAAAATACTAAGAAGAGTACGGGTAATACATTCCCCCATACTAAGAGGACATTATGATCCCGAAACTTAGAACTACAAGAGTTGGAAACGTAAAGCATTGAAACGAAATACGATCGAAGTCACGATTGTTGAAAAAGACATAGCGTAAAATCTTCATCCTGCTGTGCTAGGCTCTCTAGAAGGAGACATAGGGTTTTGGGGCACTCCCCGGTCATTCGCTCTACTTGCCGAAAGGGCAGCATTCCTTGCCAATTCGGAAACTCTCTCGCAGTGTTTCTCCCGATGACCTTCACACCCGCACCGGTAACAAGTCAAGAGTGGAGAGGGACAATTTGCACGATCATGTCCCAGACGATTGCAGTTGAAGCACCTTCTATTCTTACCGAGAGTCACCGATGCTGGCTTGGGATTCCCAGCGTTCACTCTCGACCGCGAAGACGATACATTCGAACGATATGGGGGTTTGGGAGCCTTAAACTCTTCACCGCCCAAAAATTTTCCCGATGTCCTCGGTCTCTTTGCTTCGCTCGTGGGCTCGATCACTGAGGAGATTTCATAGGATATCGTTTGATCTTGATACTCCTTCACTGTAGCATGAATAGTTGTCGTACGAACCACCTTGTCGCTTCCACTTCCGTCATCACACTTACGTCCGTCAAGGCTCGACATACTAATACAGATAGTACCGTTCAGCGTTATCAAATAATCAGTTGTACAGTATACCACAATTATCAACACAAGGTTTAGTTAACATCTATAGAATAACGTAAAGCGTAAAGTTTTCTGAAGTCAATCCCGAGTCCTTCGACGAGGACGATCATTATATGCATGCACTTAATGAAAACAAATTTTTGAAAAAGAGGGATAGTCATGTTACACCCAAGACTTGTAAATACCGTCCTTTATTTCGGAAGAGGAAGTTTATACAACGACTCTAAAATTCATTTTCGAGTAATGTATAAAAGAAAAATTGAAAATTGAATTGTAACTAATTTGAAATATTTCAAAAGTGTTGAGTCCCAAATACCACAATTTTGAAAATCTTTCATCTTCTACCAAAATATTTATTCGAAAGAATTTCCCACCGAGATACGTGACCATTTGACATGACGACATTAAATCATGGCTTTTCACAATGTTAGAAAATTTCAAAGCACCACTTTAAAAATATTCGTGATATTACAGCGCCGTGGGCCCCGCGCCGGAACCCATCAGGCTAAAAATCATTTTTAAAAATGTTCAAAATGCCGAAAAGGCTGATGTCGGTAATATTTTCAAATACTCATAAAAGTCATTTATAAAATATCTAATACCGTCAAAACGTGCAAGATCAAAATATCAAGACTCGGTTTAGGGAATCGGTTTTTGGAAATAAAACTCACTTGGCAAGATACCAAAAGTCATCTCAAAATACTCACGCAGCGGATAAAATTAACACCCTAAGATTTACTCTAATGAAATGTAGAAACTGATAAATAGGCTCGACTTCCGAAGCATACTACATAACCATTTTTACCCGGACCGTATACGCATGCTATATCCTAAAACAATAATATCACTAACAAGTTACATTCCCTAGTTCACATTAAACACATTAGCACAATATAATCAAATACGTATATAAAGGGACTTACGATCGGGAGACTTACCATCACGGATTGCCTGAAGATGATGTCGGAACCACGATACTAATCACAACTCTGATGCGCGCGACTTACACAAGACATGGACTTGAACCAACATCCTAGGTTTTTCGCAAACCTAAGCTCCGATACCATATATGTAACACCCCCAGAATACGACCGGGAATGTCACACGCCGTAGACCCTTATCACAAGAATCTACCAGGCTAAACTCCAAAAGACTACTCAATGATTGACCGACCGGGGTCAAAATTAAATACAAAGCAGACCGACAAGGTCATTAACCAATTCAGAAACTAACGACATTCACATTACAATGACAATAATAAACTTAAACACAGAAGAGAATGACAACTCAATTTAATAAATGAAAACTACACCCATGCAAGGGTGAAAACTTGAACGACAGAGAAATACCGACCAAAATGAAACAAAAGAAAAGACTCTGACTCTGGCGTGATTAGTATCATTGTCCTCCATCTCCTTCCAATCCAATCCTGTGACTGCTCCCGAGCTGCAAAAACCTGAGCGCATAACAGGTACCCACCCCCCGAAAACTCGGGGGTTAGCAAACTGGAATTTTGCTAGTGCAAGCACATAATATACAAGATATATGAATAATAACAACAAAAAACTCAACAGTTGTGAAGCCTTAACACAAACCACACATTCCCATAGTCCACACAGAATAGCATCACATACACAAGGTGAAAGATAATCACATTGTCATATTCTCTGTACGGAACATAACACCAATGAAACTTTAAACGAACCCAAGGAGTCAGAAAAATCCCTTTTATAAAAGGAAAAGTATTTTGATAAGAAAGTTTGAAAACATTATTATTGACTCGGGCCATCTTGGGGTTTTGAAAATCAAATGGGAATACTTTTAGAAAATACTTCAAAAGCTCTCGGATCCTCGACCCAACATGTGGAAAATAATTTGCAAGAAAACCATTACAACGTTATTCGGGGTCCTCGACCCAATGCACAGAATAATCATCACAGTACAATCAAAGGCATAGCCTCTCATTCGACAATTCCCGTTCAAGACCCCTGATTAATTAACCCTCGGAAATTTCGTCAAACATCATTGGTTAATTAACCCTGATACCAACGTTTGAAAATCAAGTTGAACAAACTTTCAGAAATACGAATCACAGTCTATATCGAGACCAGTATTTGAAAAGAGTTGAAAGAACTTTGAAATATGAGGATTGTTCGGTAACGGGGTCTTAGCTATCACTTGAATATCCGTTACCAATAAGCCTGCCAGGCGCCTCCCTTGCACACCTGTGCACCGGCGTTCACTCCACTATGTTGGCCGCCCCTTGAACATGTCACCGCGCCGGCGATCAGTCCCAAACGAGCCGCCCCTTGCACGCGCATTAGGTAACACCGGTGTTCACCAAACATATGGAGCCGCACATTGCAGCGTACACCAAGCCGGAGTACACACCCCACCCTCAGAGGTTCCCGGATACGACGTCTCTCACAACAAGTATTCACATTATTACAAACATCAAGTACACAATCAATCATTGCAACAATTATCAAATCAATACACCAATTCACACAATTTATCCGCCAGTCCATAATCACACAATAAACAATAACACGCACGTTATCAATCAAGACCCAACACAATAAGCCTTCGGCACAACCAACCAACACTACACATATATCCTTATATTGCGACTCAACTATATATATATATATATAACCTTACTATATTATATGAATAACTATAGTTCATCCATCAATCCAAGTTGAGTACGTCAACTAGTGTTAGCATTCATCACTCGTCGTTCACCGACATAGGCATATATATCAATATACGTATCTACATACATATATTTAACATATATATATAAATCTATATATATATACACACACATATATATACACATATATACATCCGTATAAATTCATATACTTCGACAACAATGATTTCACGCAGTTACAATTCATATATCAAGGTACTTGCCTTGGTAATCTCTCGCGGATACTCCGAAAATACGGTCGATTGGCAAAATTCGGAACTCCAATGAAAACAACGATCGGAAGGGATCAACATTAGATTTTTTGTAGGGAAATCATCCCTAATATCCTATCATTGAATAAACAATCAATTACACGAGGAAAAACATCACAAAACGACCAAATTTCTCTCTGCGGCATTTCCTCGGACACCTTGAAGGCGTCAAACGTAAGTTCATATAAAGGACGAATCGGAAATGGTAAAACCGTGGAAAGATGATGAAAATAATAGAATACAACTTAATCTACAATTATCCATCAGTAATTTAAGTTTATATGGCTCGAACGGACGAAATCTACCAAGATCCCCAATTTCCCAAAGTTTGGATTTTAGGAAAAACTAACCTTGATTCGATCGATTGAAGGATGTTATGGAATGATCGATCAATGATATGAACTCAGGATCTTTGTGAATTTGTTGTTCAATAACACGCCTCCTTGCTCTCAAAAGCTCCAGCCGCGGACATGAAGGAAGAGAAGTGAAAAATGGGTGAAAACAGGGCTGCTCGGTCATATATACTGATAACTGACTAGCGTGCACTAGGTTGTCCGGGTAGCGTGCGCTATCGGCCGGCCATGGTCCACAATATTCGGCCAGGGTCCGATAGCGTGCGCAAGACATCGGCAGCAGCATGCGCAATCGGCCCGTCCAGGACCTACTGGACTAATCTGCCCGGCCAGGTAGCGTGCGTCGGCCGAGCCTGTAGCGTGCGCTAGCCTGCCGAGTTAGCGTGCGCAGCTGTCTGGCCGTAGCGTGCGCTACCTGCTGGTCTGGCCGAAGTCCAGACCCTACTGCCTAGACTACCCGGCCGATTAGCATGCGTTACCTCCAGGCAGTGGCGTGCGCTACTCCTGCGGGTTAGCGCGCGCAGCTGTCCGGCCGTAGCGTACGCTAGGCCGGTTCCTGCCGCACCTATCCGGCAGTGCCCAGATCCGTGCCGGTTCCTCCCGCAACCGACTGGCCAGCGCCCGGCTATCCTAGCCTGATGACTCGATTCCTAAAAACGCACGGAACGAACACGACGAAACGCTCGCGGACAATAACATCGATCCGAAATGAAATTAATATACAACAAATCACCACATATGGCCATAAACACAAAATATATTGTCCATAAAAATAATACCAATGCTCGGAAACCGAGAAATTTCCGGTCCAAAAAAGAAAAATTCGATAAATCAGAATAAAAATCTCGAATATTACATTCTACCCCCCTTAAAATAAGTTTCATCCCGAAACTTAAAATAGAGAGCGGCGGAACAATCAAGGAAATAACTACTTGCTCAGCCCCAAATCATCACGAGAAAAGCGCGAATGCAAGGTTCCAGAAATACGATGAACTGACCTAGCAAGTACAAGGCAGTTTAAAATGGTCAAAAGGTTCACAGATGAATTACCAACAACGAAAGTCATCCCATACCGAAAATACTAAGAAGAGTACGGGTAATACATTCCCCCATACTAAGAGGACATTATGATCCCGAAACTTAGAACTACAAGAGTTGGAAACGTAAAACATTGAAACAAAATACGATCGAAGTCACGATTGTTGAAAAAGACATAGCGTAAACTCTTCATCCTGCTGTGCTAGGCTCTCCAGAAGGAGACATAGGGTTTTGGGGCACTCCCCGGTCGTTTGCTCTACTTGCCGAAAGGGCAGCATTCCTTGCCAATTCGGAAACTCTCTCGTAGTGTTTCTCCCGATGACCTTCACACCCGCACCGGTAACAAGTCAAGAGTGGAGAGGGACAATTTGCACGATCATGTCCCTGACGATTGCAGTTGAAGCACCTTCTCTTCTTACCGAGAGTCACCGATGCTGGCTTGGGATTCCCAGCGCTCACTCTCGACCGCGAAGACGATACATTCGAACGACATGGGGGTTTGGGAGCCTTAAACTCTTCACCGCCAAAAATTTTCCCGATGTCCTCGGTCTCTTTGCTTCGCTCGTGGGCTCGATCACTGAGGAGATTTCATAGGATATCGTTTGATCTTGATACTCCTTCACTGTAGCATGAATAGTTGTCGTACGAACCACCTTGTCGCTTCCACTTCCGTCATCACACTTACGTCCGTCAAGGCTCGACATACTAATACAGATAGTACCGTTCAGCGTTATCAAATAATCAGTTGTACAGTATACCACAATTGTCAACACAAGGTTTAGTTAACATCTATAGAATAACGTAAAGCTTAAAGTTTTCTGAAGTCAATCCCGAGTCCTTCGACGAGGACGATCATTATATTTTCAAAACACACATTTTGCAAACTCAGTTCAACTCGAGAACACAACGCAGTTCTATCTGAAGAAACACGTTAGCACCATTTGGAAAAGTTTGCAACACCCCAGTACTACACTGGTAAATCACATAACACACAAGCCTGAGCGAACAACAAAAACTCATGGCTCTAATATTTGTCAATCGACAACTCGAATGACACGACAAAAGCACGACCTAACTCGTCCCAACCGCCTAGGTTTTCACAACTTAAGCTTTGATACTATATTCTGTAACACCCCCAGAGCCATCCAGAAATATTACAGCGCTGTGGGCCCCGAGATGGAACCCACAAGGCTGAAGGAAATTTTCGCAAACATTTACAAACGCCTAAGAGGCGAACGACGGTACTATCTTTTAAAAACATTCGAAGACTTTATAAAACTCGAATACAACCTATAATCCCAAATCCCCTGTGATTACGGTTATAAACATTGCATACAATGAGTTACATACGCAATGCCCATGCAATAGCGTACGTAATCTTCTCTATTTAGCGTACGCAAGCCTTCAACCGTAGCGTGCGCTACTCATAGTTGACTTCCTACAGTCCGCACCTACCCCTGTGTCCCCACATGCCGAAAGCACTGATGAGGATAAGATTCGCTTTGTACAGATCTGATGTTAGCGTGCGCTAATCAACATGCATTAGCATGCGCTAACATTTCCCAACAAACATCCGTTGACCTCGTCGGCACATACGCCGAAAGTGACCGGGTCAACACATAGATTCGCTCTGAGATGTTCTGCACTAGTACCTGCATGATAGCGTGCGCTATACATGAGTATTAGCGTGCGCTAACAAGCCTATATTTAGCCATTTTCAGCTACTCTTGTCCAACGCCTCGACATGCAGAATACGAACATACGGCATACTGAATGCATATACTCAACACATTATATCCTGAAATGCAATTGTCGACCAAATATAACAATTATACCAATACTGACATCTCAGTCCTTAATTTATTTTATCCATACTGTACAGATTCCACGCTGTAAAATATAACTCGGACAAAATAAGATTAAAGAACAGTAGTAGAAATTCCGGATATTACATACTACACCACTTAAAATAAGTTTCGTCCTCGAAACTTGCAATCCGTCATAGAAAAATCAACAAACCATTCAACCAAAATATTCCGAAACCATCACGAAAATGATCAATCATCATTATTAACGAATAACCAACACAGTATACTTACAAATGTGCGAAGTCGACGATCTCCTGAGATACTAGCAAGTGACTTCACTGTAAAGCTTTAACACGCTTACGATCACAATTCCATGAGTCTCAACAAAATATATCATCTTCGGATGAAATAATCTATCTGTGTCAAAACCTGTCTGCCTGATCGCACACTTAAGTCCTAATTCTGATACAATCAATAATATACGATACAGTGAGAAATAACCGCCAAAAACAACGACATAAATCCCGAAACATCGACACAAAATCTGAACGCTTAGATGATCACCAGCAATGATCAACCCATAAATTAACCGAGAATATCATCGACATGGTAAACTCTAATACGACCAATCCAAAGGTCAAAACGCAACCGAGAATACCAGCAACATGATAAACTCCAACATGACCAACCACAGGTCACAACACAATCGAGAATATCATCATGATAAACTCCAATATGATCAACGAACGATCAGCGATAATCAAGAATACCTTCACACGGTAAGCTCCAACATGATCAACACAGAACCACAGAAATAGATATCCGAAAGAATAACATTCTCAAAACGACACACCAATCACATATAATGGATCTCAATAAACATACCCAACTGGTGAACATATCCCTCGGCATACGAACAACCAATCACAAACCGACGAACATATCCAATCATACATGGAGTGGGAACAACCACTCGAAAAACAACCAGCATGGGGTCACCATCCCCAAATTTACACTTACAAAGAAAACATTCAAAATCCATTATGGTAGAATCGCGCTACTACCATACCAATGGAATCACATAGCACATACGTCTCAGTTTCACAAAACCTGGAGTTCCAAAATTACATCCTGTGCATGAATTCTACATCACGCAGCATATTCTTCTTATCTGATCAATCAACCGATCATCCCTGGATAACCAACTACCCTACTGAAGTTCGAATCATTATTCATCGTTCCATACTGATGTCTCATCCAGTTTGTGAGTCACACTCATAACTTCATCATGATATGCATTATGCACTAAATGCGTATGTATATCCATCACATTCTCAAAACCAGTTCGAAATCATATAGTCTCGTCAAGAAGACAAATTTTCGAAAGTTCTTTCAAAAATTTCAAAACTCAAAACATAAATTTTCGTAAGATCACGAAATTAATTTTCAAAAAAATTAAATCGGCTCGCTGGTGCCAAATATTCGATAACGGTTTCCTTCGAATCCGCACGATTTCGAAGTTTAAAATGAAAACTAGGCAAATGCTGGACTACATCCATACTACTGTATACCAATTCAGTTCGTCACCAATATCCACTGATATTCCATCGGAAAACCACACGATAGAGTTCCAAAAAACTATGCTATGACAATGCATTGAAACAAATCAACACAGCGAAAGACTTCCCGAGAGGTTTCATTTGAACCAATAAATCAAAACCCCAAAAGGTAGTGATAAAGTTGATAAAGGATTGATAAAGTATTTTACAAATCTCGGGAGTTTTAAGGAAAACAGAAAAGCCTTTTGAAACATTAGGGTCTCAGTCCGTATCTCGTTCCGCATTACAAGAAGTTTAAAAAGTAGGAAACTCTTTTTCGGACCCCAAGTCCTGAGTTATAAAACTATTTCAAAAATCTATTGGGTCTCGGCCCAAAAATCATTTACGGTAAAATATCCGTAAAACATTCATTTTGAAAAGTATCATTTTCAAATGCTCAAAAACAGTTCATATATCTCAAAATAAATTAACATGACTACATGTTCTTCTCAACCATCCACAACATTTCTCTCAAATGCACAACTCCATTCCAAAACTTAATCGACGTATTGATTTCCAAAATCACAACTTCTCAAGATCATCAATATTATCCTAACTCTGTCACCTTAAACTGTAATGCATAATAGTCTGCTGAATCTCAAAGCATATCAACTTAGAATGGCAATAAATCTTAATGCAATTCAAAAATCCAAATACTTATAGATCGTGAAGCCGACGATTCCCCGTGATACTGGCACATGTCGCAACTCTAGAAATTACTCGACACAGATATTTTCAAAACACACATTTTGCAAACTCAGTTCAACTCGAGAACACAACACAGTTCTATCTGAAGAAACACGTTAGCACCATTTGGAAAAGTTTGCAACACCCCAGTACTACACTGCTAAATCACATAACACACAAGCCTGAGTGAACAACAAAAACTCACGGCTCTAATATTTGTCAATCGACAACTCGAATGACACGACAAAAGCACGACCCAACTCGACCCAACCGCCTAGGTTTTCACAACCTAAGCTCTGATACCATATTCTGTAACACCCCTAGAGCCATCCAGGAATATTACAGCGCTGTGGGCCCCGAGATGTCACCCACAAGGCTGAAGGAAATTTTCGCAAACATTTACAAATGCCTAAGAGGCGAACGTCGGTACTATCTTTTAAAAACATTCGAAGACTTTATAAAACTCGAATACAACCTATAATCCCAAATCCCCTGTGATTACGATTATAAACATTGCTATAAACGAATGAAATTGAAAACATTCATTAAATATTATAAACTGAGCAAGTAATAACTTGCCTTAATACCGATACGATGATGATGAAGCCGCTACCAATCTCATTGCCTTCGTATACGAGATCCTCGGCCCTGACCCATGCAATTCACGAACATACTCGAACACGACCGCAACATACAGTTATAATCACCGATCAATAATCTCAACTTATTACAATAATCTATAAACAACAAGTTCGACAACAATCAACAATCGATAAAACCAATTCACAAACCCAACGACTCAACAATATCTCGGTTAACCACAAGTCTGATCAAACCAACTTAAACGATCACGAATTCATAACCAAACCAGAATATACTACCCTGCCTGATGACTTAGCGCACGTTAATTACTTAACGTAGCGTGTGCTACGTTGCTCCCGTTAGCGTGCGCTAGCCAGTAGTCTTAGCGTGCGCTAATGACATGCAGTTGCGTGTATTTCAGATATCGATAAACATATAGCGATTATCAAGAACACTAAGTGATTCTGAACCATGTTCAAAGCTATCAAAACAACGAAATCCGATATCCTTTAACATACAAATAATCATTCAACTTATAATCCAAGTCCTATATCCATATATTATCTTCCTCAATATCAACATCATGAAACATTAAGAACGTAACAACACTTCCATAATCTATCATTACCAAGATTAATCATCAATAATGAGATCAACATCTGCAAAGGAGAAGGAGGATTAACCAACTTATCTCAAGAAAATGAACTACACAATTCAAATCACCCAAATCATATTAATATCATCATACTCCGGTAATCCATCTCATAATCATGCTTATCAACTTGTTTATGTAATAATCATCAACTCAAGAACATCAATCTTCATTCCAAAACGAAATCCAAAGGTGAAGAGTGATTACCTTTTTGAAGGAATGGATTGATTTCCAAGGTTGAATCCATTTCCAAGAATCGCCAATGATTTAAAGAACAAAGATTTAATCCATGATTTCCATCTTTAATCTTGTTAAAGAGGATCATCCCTTAGTGTTTAGGAACTCCAAATGTCCTCCCAAGGTTCTCTCTATCGGTTGAAAGAAGAGAATGGACGAAATGAGGCATGACACCCAACTACTCATATATATACATTGTACATTATTAACATACGCTAATATCTAAAATTAACATATGTTACACACTTAGCGTGCGCTAACTGTCTTTGTTAGCGTGCGCCATCGAAGTCCAGAGGCTACTGACTTGCTGCATACAATGAGTTACATACGCAATGCCCATGCAATAGCGTACGTAATCTTCTCTATTTAGCGTACGCAAGCCTTCAACCGTAGCGTGCGCTACTCATAGTTGACTTGCTACAGTCCGCACCTACCCCTGTGTCCCCACATGCCGAAAGCACTGACGAGGATAAGATTCGCTTTGTACAGATCTGATGTTAGCGTGCGCTAATCAACATGCATTAGCATGCGCTAACATTTCCCAACAAACATCCGTTGACCTCGTCGGCACATATGCCGAAAGTGACCGGGTCAACACATAGATTCCCTCTGAGTTGTTCTGCAAGAATTGAATCCATTTCCAAGAATCGCCAATGATTTAAAGAACAAAGATTTAATCCATGACTTCCATCTTTAATCTTGTTAAAGAGGATCATCCCTCAGTGTTTAGGAACTCCAAATGTCCTCCCAAGGTTCTCTCTATCGGTTGCAAGAAGAGAATGGATGAAATGAGGAATGATAGCCAACTACTCAATTATATATATATACACTGTACATTATTAACGTACGCTAACATCTAAAATTAACGTACGTTACACGTTTAGCGTGCGCTAACTGTCTTTGTTAGCGTGCGCTATCGAAGTCCAGAGCCTACTGACTTACTGCATACGATGAGTTTCGTACGCAATGCCCATGAAATAGCATACGTAATCTCCTCCATTTAGCGTACGCAAGCCTTCAACCGTAGCGTGCACTACTCATAGTTGACTTGCTACAGTCCGCACCTACCCCCGTGTCCCCACATTCCGAAAGCACTGACGAGGATAAGATTCCCTTTGGACAGATCTGATGTTGGCGTGCGCTAAACAACATGCATTAGCGTGCGCTAACACTTCCCAATAAACATCCGTTGACCTCGTCGGCACATGCGCCGAAAGTGACCGGGTCCACACATAGATTCCCTCTGAGATGTTCTGCACTAGCGTACGCTAACCTATGCCCGTAGCGTGCGCTATACCTGCATGATAGCGTGCGCTATACATGAGTATTAGCGTGCGCTAATAAGCCTATATTTAGCCATTTTCAGCTACTCTTGTCCAACGCCTCGACATGCAAAATACGAACATACGGCATACTGAATACATATACTCAACACATTATATCCTCAAATGCAATTGTCGACCAAATACGACAATTATACCAACACTAACATCTGTAAAATATAACTCAGATAAAATAAGATTAAACAACAGTAGTGGAAATTCCGGATATTACATGGTGCTTCCAAGAATTGATGGTGATTTTACAAATTCGAACTCATACGTGGAAAAGTCGCTTAAGAACACGGAATTCAACAAAACGACACCGAGACGAACTCGGATGACAAAAAGTGTAGAATTAATCATTTTCGGAATGATGAAATAGTCACAATAGAGTTTCTAAGATGGACTTCCGCCAAAAAGAATATTATCGGAAATCCAAATTGGGATATTACATACTACCCCCCTTAAAACAAATTTCGTCTCGAAACTTAAAACAAGTTGGGGGAAGCAATATCCCGCCAGGAAAACTCAATGAGATCACCAGAACTGAAAACTCGCTTCTCATCGGCATCGGATGCCCATACAAACACTGATTCACACCTCCAAAGAAAAACAGCAATGCACATATAGTCCTCGGGACCATATCTATCGCACGCGCAAGTCCCCATGACTTGACTCTCGAATCACAATGAACAATTACCCAGATTATCACAAAATCTCGGTACAACACCAAAAAGGAATGCATCAAACGATCTCAAAATATCAAGATTCTCAAATACGATCATTATAAAATAGATCAACAATAAATGACCCACAACCACGATACATTATTACGGATTGAGTTACACAGTCATCCGAAAAACAAGGCTACATCTCAAATGTACCCAACATCGATGTCCTCCATATCATTGATCTCCTCGGTCCCATCGATTCAAGGTAGACCCAAATCTGAACTCACCGCTCAATATGATCCCCGAAGGTCACAAGAACAAGAATGATCGCAATGAATGATAATGAATCGAAATCCAACAAGGATCAAGAATGACTCACCGAGGTGAAATAATAACACAATGAGTGATAGCTCAGATGAAATGATTGGAACCAGTGTTCCCCGTGAAGTGAATGATTAGTTGATAATTATACGTCTCAACATGATTGATATATGATGAATGAATTATACGAATAAATGAACGACAATGAAATGAATGATTATACTATTACCGAGAAAGAATTAACTTGTTCAAAACCGGTGATGAATGTCCTTACCTCTGGCTCTCGAAACCTGATAGGACCCTTGGATAATGCACGGGCGGGAGTGACAAAATCTATCAAGGTTTGCGATCTCTCTCAAGACCTACTAGCACTAGAACTCCTGCAGTATTTCTGAAGGTGTCCCTGCCTCCCACACAGAAAACAAACAATAGCGGGCACCATACAACGAGTGCTAACATGCCCCGCTGAATCACAGTTAAAGCAAACAACAGTCGAACTCGTCGCCTGAGAAGAAAAGGCTTTCCCAGTACGAAGACGACTAGAAAATGACCTCTTGGATGTCGGAGTCCGATGTCCCTCAGAACGAACCGACATCCTAGTCCTCTCACCAGAAGAAACAGAAGGGTACTTCCGAGCAAGCTCCTTAATCAAAGGTTCTGCTCCAAGAGCCTTCTCAATGAATTAACCAAGTAAATTACAATTATGATTGAACAACTGCATCCTCAAATGCGGGTTTAGCCTCTTTCTAAAATACTTGATCTTATCCACCTAAGTACGGATAACAGACGAAGCAGACTGAAGAAGTTCCTGAAACTTCTCAGCAATAAGAATAACACCCTCGTCCTTGACGGATTCGGGGTTCAAAACCTCTTACAACTTGGCTTCATGAAGTGGAGCTGGATAATACCTCTCTAACATGAGAGTCTTGAATTCGCTCCAAACACAATCACGATCGGTGGGTTTCACGGAAAGCCACCAAGAATAAGCACCCTTACTCAAGTAGTAAGCCGCTACTGCTACCTTACTCTCTTCCAGACACTGAACCATATCGAAGAGTTTATCAAAATGCTCAAGCCAATGAACAATATCAGCTGGTTCGGACGAAACCTCAAAGGTAGGCGGCCTCTGACGAGAGATATCGCTAATAATTTGATTCACTCCTCCAGTCTGCCCACGAAACAGCACCTGGAATCCCTGCTGTTGTGGACGATGAACCATCGAGGTTTGCGTGGTCTCCATCAGACGCATCATCTGAGTCATCCGGGACATCATGCCATGCATGCATATGAATGGGTCCACCCGAACACCTTCCGATTGAGATGCTTCT
This sequence comes from Orobanche coerulescens, assembly GCA_033398695.1. Taxonomy (NCBI): domain Eukaryota; kingdom Viridiplantae; phylum Streptophyta; class Magnoliopsida; order Lamiales; family Orobanchaceae; genus Orobanche; species Orobanche coerulescens. Next base: position 11,896,499 of record CM065819.1, read on the forward strand.
CGGGTACGACTCCCTGACAGTGAATGATTATCTGACAGTGAATGAGTAGCATAGCTAACTGATGAACACATGTTATCCCCCGCATTCGCGCGGGCATTCACACGAGATCCTGGGTTTAGTCCCGCACCGCAGCCTCTTCCCCTACGTCCTCTGACAGCTCTATCCATACTGAAGTAGGACGGTCACATGATAATTATAGATCCCGCATGAATATCGCATTATGGTTACGTTACGGAATGATAATAATGAGCATACACGCTTATCACAATGAATGCATTAATAATGCAATAAAATGTTCGTCGACATTACACCGGAATATGATAAGATCACATGAAAGATCAAGTGAGGTGACATGATTATCTGATGAAATTCCTGAAATGATTATCTTGAATGAGTTAACAGGATTGATAATTCGATCCACAAGATCAACAACTGAGCAATGAGATTGACTGAGTGATTAATGAATTAATATGATTGACAAGATCAAAATGATGATTGATGATTGTTGACTGATGAATGAGTTGATCCTTAGCACTTACACAGGTCACACGTCCTCCAACACAATTAGTCATGAATTAATCGTAACACTAATGTCACATATAGTTTTCAACAAAGTATGTATAATTAATGACATGATGAATGTATGAACATAAAGAGAATCAAGTCCTTACACAGGTCATACGAAGCTTCGAGGTCTCACGATACTAGTCTCAACTGACGACGACTCGATGAATGAATGACTCGTGCAGTCGTACAAATTTTATGACTCACAAAACCCAACTGTCATAACCTGACAGTCCCACTACTACCGCATTGGTAGAGCCACATAACTCACATATCAGGGTATCTCACAACCCAAGTCTCTAATACCATCTTCTGTAATACCCCCAAATCCTATTGGGTTATTACAGTATCGTGGACCCCACGCCAGGAGATCCACCTGGCGAACATGACTAAAATACACCAAATTAACTACCAAGGGAGATCACAATCCCTACTATGACATCTGACACAATATTCCGATAAGGAATTTCAACGACAAAAGTGGGCCTACATGGACAAAATGAAATACAATGACATCCACGAGCCTTACTTGGATAATACAACATGACACTGACAGACACAACTAGAGTACACTCCAACTGACTGACCAACATGAACAACTCGGACTAGTATCGCTCGAATGCCTCGTCGCCATCACCATGCCTCTGTGTCTCAACTCTCTCCTCGCAAGCACCTAAAACATGAAAACATGTTCCGCCCCCACGGGGTCAGTCATCCAGATAATGAACATCAAATACATATATAACATGATATGCATCCAAAGGCAGAATGAAACGGTACAATGATAATAATAGTAATACGAAATGCTCACAACCCAAGGTAAGAACCGAGCATTCGTGAAACACTATGCCCACGGCATATGATCAATACCTGCTCAACCGGTTAAAGTATACGTGCCCAATGGCAAATCAGCGATACAGAACACCACAATGAATTACACGAAGATGAACCAAACCAGAACTGAATTAAATATGAATCACAATGAATTACATGCAGATGAACCAAACTAGAACTGAATTAAATATGAATCACAATGAATTACATGAAGATGAACCAAACCAGCCCGAAGCTATAACAATGAAGGTCGGAGCCACATCACGAAGCCGTATCAAAATGAAACCATCCAATGGTCGTTGACCTACTGAGCTATAGGTGTTGGGGGAAACAACCGCGAAGGTTCAGGCCCCACCAAACTTACCCCATAATGAAACCATCCAATGGCCGTTGACCTACTGAGCTGTAGGTGTTGGGGGAAACAACCGCGAAGGTTCAGGCCCCACCAAACTTACCCCATAATGAATCCATCAAATGGTCGTTGACCTATTGAGTTGTAGGTGTTGGGGGAAACAACCGCGAAGGTTCAGGCCCCACCAAACTTACCCCATAATGAAATCTAGCCGAGACTAGACTCCAAAACACAATTAATCACAAACGGCAATGATCCCAAAATTACCGAATTTTACAAGTATGATACTGTGCTGCCTTGAGTCGGCCAACACAAAAATAATAACTCATGGATGGGCATCGTCCTCGGCGATCCCAATTCAATACCTCGATTGTTTCAGAATGACCAATCGATAACGACTCAACGGATGGGAAATGTCCTCGACAGTCCCAATTCAATACCTCGACTTCCTTAGAATGACCAATCGATAACAATAATATAATGAATGATTCAATAACTCGATTGCCTTAGAACGGCCAAATGATAACGATGATACAATGAATGATTCGATAACTCGATTGCCTTAGAGCGGCCATATGATAGCAATGATACAATGAATGATTCAATAACTCGATTGCCTTAGGACGGCCAAATGATAGCAATGATACAATGAATGATTCAATAACCCGATTGCCTTAGAACGGCCAAATGATAACAATGATACAATGAATGACTCGGCACCTTTAATCGGTTACCGACGACAGTGATGAGGAACGAATACGTCAATGCCTTCAATCGGCAATACGGCATCAATGACAAAACACCAACATCGATAACGATGATTACAACAATGTCTTAGATCGACATCAATATCAACAACAACAATCGATACATCGATACCGCGAACCGGCTATCGACAATTACATTAACAACAAGTATCTCAATGCCTTGAACCGGCCATTAACGAACAAAAATAATCATTTGACATAAATGCCAAAGAGTATCGTATCAAACGATCCCTTAATATCAATGAACTCATGAAGAGACTAAGTCTCGGAATGATACAACACATTAATACACATATATAATAACATTAATCTCATTGACTAGTACAAGTATAAAACTTGCCTCAAACCGACGGTGAGAAAGTCCTTCCACGAGCAATGCCCTTGAAGTGATTATCGGTCCTCGAAACAACCTTGAATAACACAATTACCAATGACTCGCTTAATATACGAATCAAGCATGATCACAACCAACTCAAAAGTCGATACAACAATACCCAAACTCATTGAAGCAATTCAACAAACATGTTGTAGACAACCTCCAATTTTTTACAACCAATCTCGATTATATCGATACCAAACCTCCAATGAATGATTCAATCCAACAAAACATCTTATATACAATCAATATTCTCATAGGAATACACAATTCGAGATTCCGACAACATCTAATCGAAACCCCCAATTCCAAAATCAATATCCAACATGTTCTTGAATAATCCTCCAAGAATCCAACGATAATTCATAAAAACTCATAATCATACGTATATCCCTTCACATATCATGATTACAACATCCAAATCATCATATTCCCATTGAAAAATCAAAATCTACGGTTGAAGAAATTACCTTGAATTAGGATGAAGAATCCAAAAAGATGTTGTTAATCCACACCTAGAACTCAAGGAGGATGAAATATCTGAGATTGATGATGATAAACGCCCAAAAATCGCCCACAAGATCGCCCAATGAGAGGAGAAGGAAGGAGAATGATGAAATGAGCATTCATCTCACAAAATCCGCTGAAATAAGCTAAACTGCACTGTGTGCCGCGGCACAGGCTGAGTGTGCCACGGCCCACGGCCAAAAAAAGCCCAGCAATCAGCTTAGTGCCGCGGCCCGGCCAACAGGGGCCGCGGCCCGCGGTAGATCCCGCTCCAGTTTGGCCGGGCCGCGGTACATCCCGCTCCAGCACCAAAAGGCACATGGTGCAGTCTTAACTATTTCGACCATAACTCCTTCGTCCGGACTCCGATTGACTCACCGTTTGAACCATTGGAAAGATAACTTGATGCTCTGTAATAGTGAAAGGATTCAGAACTTTTGGAGTTTCCAAGAATTGATGGTGATTTTACAAATTCGAACTCATACGTGGAAAAGTCGCTTAAGAACACGAAATTCAACAGAACGACACCGAGACGAACTCGGATGACAAAAAGTGTAGAATTAATCATTCTCGGAATGACGAAATAGTCACAATAGAGTTGCTAAGATGGACTTCCGCCAAAAAGAAAATTATCGAAAATCGAAATTGCGGATATTACACGTAAAGCCTCGTATTAATGCAAGATACAACTTATTAGCCATAAATTATCAAAAGAAATTATATCTCCCCACGAATTTAAACAAAATAATATGACTCACGAATGAAAAAAAATAGAATTTCGTTAAAATAAAGTAAGAGACTCGCAAGATATTACCGAGGAGACAATCAAGGCAAATGAAGTCATAAACAAAACTAAATAAACATAAGCAGATCAATAAACATAAATTACCTCTTACAAATGCTCCAGATGCCTGTTTTATTAATAAAACCTCCAAATAAATGATGAGACTTTCCCATACCAACAAATTGATACAGTTGAATCTTCGTTCGAGATTAAGCACTACATCAGATAAACAAACAACACAAGAGATAGCCATAAACAAAACAAAATAATAATACAAATATAAGTTAAATAGAACATGCTTATGTTAATATCAACATAAGTAATTTCTTAGTCTTCACAACGGTGCCAAAAACTTCTTCGCTATAGTTTATTACCTGAAGCATTCCTAAAATCCACCGAGAATATTACACGTCATAGACCCTTTTACAGACAAATGTTTGGCCGACAGGGGTCAAACTACATACTGACACTGACCGATAAGGTCAAATATTAAAATACACCGACCGATAGGGTCATACGACCAGAAATCAATCCGAATAAAAACTCATTACTGAACTTACACACACAGGGGTCAAGATACAATATAGCGGAATACTGAAGATAAGACAACAATACAATAACAGCATACTGAACTCTAACTCTTGATTAGTATCGCGGCTTGCCTTCTTCCATGCCATCACTATGATTGCTCCAACGAACTAAGTATACCTAAAATGCATGAAACGCATTTCTCCCATTTAAGGGGTTAGCATTTGAATGACTAGTATACAAGTATTCATGCCATACAACGTATACCACATAAATACCAGTTATATTAAAGTAACGACAAATCATGAAAGAAGTTCCCGAGAGGTTTTCAATGTTTAAAGTACAAACCAAGTGTTTAAAAGTAATATATATATATATATATCAACTCGGGAGTTTTAGAAAATGATGAAAAATCTTTTAGGACTTCATGTCCAAGACTATAAAACCTGTTTCGAAAACAATAGGGTCTCGAACCAAGTCATTTTCCGCAAAACGTCTTTTACACAATTGTTAGAATCTCACCCCAAACTTTCTTCAAACCATAATGCACGATAACAAGATCCATTATGCGACTCCAAAGCATTACAACCAAGAAACTAAACACGTACGACACATATTCTAGCGTCATTCTCGTCAAGTACCAAGATCCTATATAATGTATCTCAACATCGAGAACAAAATATTGTGATATTCCGGACATATCACAGTTATCGAAAACATCAACATAATCCTCATGATGGAAACCACACATGGTAACCCGAGGCCGTACCCATTAGTATCGGCCCCTAGAGGCCCCGTCGGACCCTCCCAAGGTAGGAAACCACTTCCGCGGCCGTACCCATTAATATCGGCCCCCAGAGACCACGTAGGATCCTCCCAGGGTGGAAGAACAACAACACACACACACATTCATAAAACTGCATGTCTCGATCGTTAGTCACAATATATATAATTAAGGCACTTGCTAGAGATGGCCATTTATTCGACACATAACTACGATCGACACAGCTTAGCAACAATCTAACCATTATAGACTCATCGCTATGCATTAACAGATATAACAACCAATCAAGCCATTACAACCATCCCAACTCTATAATACTCAACTCTATCCACACAACCCAGTGATCACCGAAACATCACAATACACGTCTAAATATACTAACTAACCGACACCACTTCTCTATTGACATGCCTCTACGACAAGCAACAAGGCGACTCTAACTTAACATAACATCTATAACAACCCATATAATGGAAGATCAACAAAAATGAATAATTATCACAAATTCATTATAGAACCTCAATTAACACAATATAAATTATATAGACAAGAATACTTGCTTCGAAACCACGAGCAATGGAACAATAAACGGACGCGGTTGAGAAGCCCCTAAACTTCCAAGAACAACCAAGAACCTGACAGCCCCATGACCACTACAAGAATAACATCACCACGAATCAACAACACTAAATGAAACCTAAATCGACACGAAAAACAACAAGGGACCAAGGGTTTCTCAAGGAAATCAAAATCATATTCCGGGTGATAGAATCGATAAATGAGTTTCTAATCTGTAGGTTACAACCAAAACATCAAGAATTACATAATTAATTCATCATTTCCGGATGAAATCAAGAAACCAAGGAAAAGCCCCCGAAATTACTCAACTAGGGTTATAAGAAGATAATACCTCGATCCGGAAGGAAAACAAGCTAGATGATGGGATAAACACGAAGAAGACTCATCAAGATGAAGCTTGATGATGAAGATCGCCCCAAATCGCCCTAGGATATGTTGGAATATTTTATTCCATACATTTATAATTAAGTTTTGATGATTAGTTGTTAATCAAAGAAAAACAACAAGGAAGCAAACCAAAACCACAAAGAATCGAACTCGCTCGAACCGGACTGAAAAGCAAAACTTTAACGAAGCTAACATACGTAACGTACATGGTATAACGTACGTAATGAGAAATCATCTAAAGTCAGACGGGTACAGCTGATATGGATAACGTACGCAATGAAGCAAAATAACATATGTAATGTTTCAAGCTTAACGTACGTAAAGAGGATGATATAACGTACGTAATGGAGTCTGAATTATGCACCGTTGGAAAAATTCAAATATACGAATCAACAAAAGATACGGAGAGAGGACGTAGGCACGTTTGGCCGAACCTCTATAAATCTTGTGTCATTTATATTCTGCACTTTAAATAGCTTACGCAAAGCAAAAGAGTTTCATAACTCTTATATACTCTGCGCTATTTCCAAACGGCGAAAGTACCGACAATTCTCCAACAATTGGTATCAGAGCGGGTATCCATAAAAAGCGGATTAATATCCGAGGAGAAAAGATCTGATGGCTTTTCAATTTACCCCGGTCGAAGGTCCTACTCTAAATCGACCTCCATTTTCGACGGATCAAATTACATGACTTGGAAGAAAAAGATGTCGATCTTCATTTGTCCCTATGATATCGAAATCTGGAAGATCATCTGTCTTAGCTCGAAAGTTCCAACCAAATCCGACGGGTCACTTAAGAGCTTCGAAGAATACAATGACGAGGATTGGAAGAACGATCATCTAAATTGTAAGGCTACTCAACTTTTATATTTTGCCTTAAATCCAGAAGAGGTCAACCGTATATCTCCGTGTGAAAGTGCTAAAGAAATCTGGAAAATTCTTAAAATCACACACGAGGGAACAACACAAGTCAAGGAGACGAATATTAATATGCTTCTCCATGACTACGAGTTATTCATGATGAAGGGTGACGAGTCCATCACCAACATGCTCAACCAATTTTCGGTCATTACTAATGGACTTGCTTTGTTCGGGAAACCACTATCGAGTAGTGAAAAAGTCAAGAAAATACTACAATCACTATCTCGGGAATAGGACGGAACGGTGACGGCAATTATGGAATCAAAAGATTTGAATAATCTTAATTTTAGCGCCCTTGTGGGTTCGTTAATTACTTACGATATTGTACTAAAATCTCGGAACGCAAAGACAAAACTGAAGCAAAAATCGATAGCCTTAAAAGCTAAGATGTCTCAAAAAGAAGAAATCCTGGTGGACGAAGTTGATGAAGAATCGGCATATTATGCCAAAAATATTAATAAGTTTCAAAACTTATTGAACCGGAGAAGGAAGGACATCAAATCGGGCGAATCTAAGAAATTCGAAAATAATTATTGAATATGCGGTAAACCAGGCCACTTTGCTAAAAATTACCGAGGCTCAAATTCTAAGAAGGAAGTTCTCATAGCAACATGGAGTGACGAAGAGGATGATGATGAATATGTTCAAAATAACCTCGCAATTGCAAGGAGTTCATTCGACGAAAGCGACGTCGAAAGCCAGATGAGTACATCATCTCACGATGAATTATTTGAAGCATTCGAAGTTTTACATACCGATTTTCAAAAGTGGGAATCAATTTTTTAATATCAAAGCATAAAATTGATAAGTTCTATATCCTCATTCATAAAACTATAAGTTTTTGGTACCATTTTGATTAAAAAGACTAAAATGTCATCTCTTTTGTTGTATTGTTGACTTCTCACTTTTTTTTTATTTTTTTAATTTAAACTACTTTTCTTCTCTTTTTTCTTTTTTACTTTCCTCCTCCGATCTATATTAATGTCCAACAATCAAAATTTAACTACAAACATATACATCAAAACAACACAACCATTTTATTTTTGACAAAGGGTCTCTCAAAAATCTTATAGAAATCACAAGATTGTTCGAAAATAAAAGTTGACGTTGAAATAGGACTTCATTTGTCGTGCTTCTGAGTTCATAAAGAAGGTATGCATCAGTATTTGAACAATGAAAAAAATTCTAGATCTGTTCTTACGGACACGATCGCTGCACACAATGAGAAGCCATCGTGTGCAACGATCGTGTGCAACGACCTTAACATCGTGCACAACACTAACGTGTACACGATCGTTTAACACGATCGTCTACAATCATGTGCAGCGATCGTGTTCATGGACATAAACTTACACACGATCACTGCACACGGTAGTATACGACCGTGTGCATCGGTCGTGTCCAAGGCAGACCGTTTTATAATATTGTTCGCTCATTTTTCTAAATAGTTATTCATCTTTTTGTAATCAGATGTCGTGGCAGCGTATTTTGATACATCACGGTGGTCATTGGGAGCGATCGACATATGTAGACGGGGACTCCTTTTTGTCTATATCGACACGAGCAAAGTTAGTCGTGCAAACCTCGTGGGGGTTATCAGAGAGGGTTTGGGTGGTCCAAATGAGTCCGATTACAAATTATGGTACTTGACACACATGGCCAAGGGAAACAAAGTAAAAGTCCTATTACGGGGCGATACCGAGATACTTCGATTACTAGTAGAATACAAGGAGTATTCTGAGGTCTATGTTGAGAACAGCAGCTCCTCCACTCCCGAGGTTAATATGGGATGTAGCAGCTCGAGAGTAGAGCCCGAAAACATAAATTATGACATGCCTTCCAAAGACTATCAATACGAGGAAGATGAGGAAGACGAGGAAGATGAGGAGGTGCATACATCCGAAGATGAAGATTGTTGTAAAGACTTACTTGAGTCACTATCTGCGGAATTTCTTGCTTGGGTTCGCCAACCGGCCCAAATGGATAGGATTATGAGTTGTCGGAACTTCTCATCCGACCATCAATCTGCGATCAAGCATGAGCATCTACAATCAATGCGTAACTGGATCATTCCATTTCCGGACCCCGGTAGTGCCAGGACTTTAGGTTGGGTCGAGCAGCCTCCACCGGTTACCTGTCAGCTAGAGATGGGGTCCACCTTTCGTTCGAAGACAGAGTTGAGGATAACTGTAGGAATGTATCATTTGGAAAACATGCTACAGTGTATCACTGATCGTTCCGCCGATAAACGTATAGTGTTTGTCTGTAAGAGTGGGCGGAAAAATTGTCACTTTAGGTTGTGTGCTATTGAGGGTGCAATTATTTGGAGAATTACTAAGTTGACATTGGAGCACAGCTGTCACCCTGATTTGAACCGTGCTGCCGCACGATCGGTCACTTCTGAGGTTGCCGCCCATTATTTTGCTAAAAGATTGACCGGTGAGGGGGTCACTTTGAGGCCAAAGGAGATGATTGCAGAGATGTGTATGGAGTACGGCATTGACATGCTATACAGGTTTGCTCTCCGGACGAGGAATATAGCGATAGAGAATACATATGGCGGCTTTGATGAGTCGTATCAGAGGCTCCCATCTTATCTGTATTTGTTAAAACAGCGTAATCCAGGGACAATTTATGATTTGCAGACGACTCGTGAGGGAGTGTTTTGCCACATGTTCGTTGCACTCGGATAGAGTATTAGGGCATTTGATACGTGCCTTCGACCGGTGATTATAGTTGATGGGACCCAGCTGAAGGAAAGGAATAAAGGAACTCAATCTGTGGCCGTCACACTTGACGGGAACGAGCAAGTATTTCCTCTTGTTGTTGGTCTTAGTCCGATAGAGAACGACGAGTCATGGACTTATTTTCTGTATAACCTGCGCAGATGCTACAATCCGATGGAAGATTTACTGATTGTGAGTGACCAACTTAAGAGCATTCAGAATGCTGTTCGAGCCGTCTATCCGAATGTATTCCACGGGTTGTGCTATCACCATCTTGCAAAAAATCTGACCTCCTACGGTGCGCATGCTATAGGACTCTTTAGAACTGCTGCCTACACGCATCGAGAAGAAGTTTTTGAAAACTACTTTTCGAAACTACATATCGAAAGCCCTAATGGGGCTCACAGGCGCCTTTCTGAAATTGGGCCAGAGAGGTGGGCTAGGTCGAAGTGTCCGGTACGACGCTATAACTTCTTGACATCCAATGCTGTTGAATGCTTTAATAATCGTATGTTGTGGGCGAGGCGTTTACCTGTTTGCTCGTTACTTGAGATATTTCGCCTAATTTTAGAGAATTGGTTTGATGAGAAGCGGGGAGAAGCTACATCAAGAGACCATGAGTTGACAATGCACACTTTTGAAAAGCTTTCTAACTCTGTGCAAGCCAGTCTGACTCTTACCGTTCGAGCTACCACCCCACTTGTTTATAAAGTCGAAGAAAACAAAGTTTCTTATGAGGTCGACCTTCGAACATGGACATGTTGTTGTCGTGAGTTTGATTTGGATCAGATTCCATGTCGTCATGTCGTTGCCGCTATAATGTAATTGTCTATGCTGTTGTGTGCACATGGTCATGACCATTCAATGTTTTTGTCTATGCTGTCGTGTGCACGGTCATGGCAGAATGCTTACGATCGTAACCCACGATGGGCACGATCGTAACCCAATGGGCACGATCGTAACCCACGATGGGCACAATCGTAACCCACGATGGGCACGATCGTAACCCAATGGGCACGATCATAACCCACGATGGGCACGATCGTAACCCACGATGGGAACGATTGTAACCCACGATGGGCATGATCGTAACCCCACGATGGGCACGATCGTAACCCCACGATCGCCATGATCGTAACCCACTATCGCCGTGATCGTAACCTACGATGGGACACGATCGGCATGATCGTAACCCACAATCGACACGATCGTAACACACGATCGGCACGATCGTGTTTTGCCATCGTGTGGAAAACAGGGCAGGTCTGGATTTATCCTACACCTCATCAATATCAAAAATACATTATCCTATACAACATCCTTGACATAATTGCTTATTGTAACAGGCGCGCCGGCAATAGTTTGTCCGTGTATGATTTTGTTAGTCGTTATTTCAAGCAACAAGGCCTTAGAGAGACTTATAAGGAGCATATTAGTCCCATCCCACATCCCGATGAGTGGAATGTCCCACCGGAGATCTCATCCATCATTTGCGTACCTCCAGAGGGGGTACGACAAGCCGGCCGACCAAGGATGAGTCGCGCACGGTCCGCTGTTGAAAATTTGCCCGCAGGTGGACGGCCTCAGGTGTGCAGTAGGTGTAAAGGAACCGGCCACAATAAAAAATCTTGCAAAGCATTCATTCCCATAGGTGGTGTGGATTTGAATATCCCTGAAGAAACTCAAGGAATCGATGAACAAACGAGGCAAAAGCGCCGGTAGAAGAAGAGGTGTAGCATTTGCCGTAATGATGACCATGACATAAGGGGATGTCCATACCGTGAATCTTAAATTGCTTATGTATTTTTATATTTTGTGACTTACTAGCAACAATCATGTGCTGATATTTTGATCCTCGATGGACCATGTATTGATTCAGTATTCTGATTATTAGTTGAAATGCATAATTTTGTGTCTATTTTCTTTACCTTTGAATTGAAATTTAAGTGTTCAGTTATGTAAAGCAAATAAAGGTGATTATGGAGCCAAACATTAACCATAACAAAGTAGCTCACTTCAAAGAGCAATAGTTTACAGCAAAGGGATATCCAAAGCATATAACTTTACAAAACAAAATTTAATCACCATCACACAAAAAATCTAATAATAACATAAAAAAAACAATCACTTGGATCCCTTTTCCCCCATCTGCTGTTGTATCTTTAGTCTTGTATCACCATCTTCATGAACTTCCTCTTCTAAAATAACTTCTTTGCTTTTCTTCTCAGAAATCTCCAAATCATTATCATCATCACCATCTAGTATGACTGGAGTGCTCGCAGTGTTTTTAAATAGGCCCTGTTTCATCGAACACATTAATTCGCAATGATAGTCACTACACATACAACAAAATCAAAAAACTTACTCTGAGTATTGAGTGTCTTCCTATCGGCCTAGTTCTGTATGGTGGGTTGGGGGGAGGTATTCTCCTTCTTCTTTTTGGTGGTGGTTCTTCGATTCCTCCTAAATCGCTTTCTCGTAATCGGCCGCTCATTTCGCGTATTTGATTTTAATAGATTTTAACTGGTGTTAATTGATTAGGGTTTGTAGTGAAAAGGGGGGCTACGGTACATGTATTATGGGCTTATATTGAAAAAGTGGGGGGGGACCGACCCACGATGGGATTTTATAATAAAATAATTTGATGTTGACCTTTGCAGTAAGCACGATTGTGCACACGATCGCCGCGATCATGTGTTCCAATCGTGTGACAAGTTGGCAACCAGGTGTCACGTTGTCTTTGGTGTCAAATTGGCACTGTATCCACATATGCACACGATCGTGTACACGGTCGTGTCCACGATGGAACACACGATCGTGTGCACAAGAACATCAAGAATTTTCACCAATTTCTCAAATTACTCGTCAATTTAGGTGTTGTTACTTATATATTAACAATTATTTGTTAACTATACACTTATTTAAAAAGTTATTGATTGAATTAACATAATATATTTCATATCATGTGTCATCTAGCTGTTCTCAGTGTATTAGTTCGTACGGATAAGTTCAATCATCTGGGTGAAATATCTCATATACTAATGAATTACAACGAAATGACAAATAGGAGTTTGTATAAGAAGCTATATAGTAATTAATGTTTGAACAAGCGATGTTTGAATCACAAAACATCATTCTAGATAACACAATAAATCAAATTTGCAAAAATACCAAAAGTTCATATGCACACGATCGTGTACACGGTCGTGTCCACGATGGAACACACGATCGTGTGCACAAGAACATCAAGAATTTTCACCAATTTCTCAAATTACTCGTCAATTTAGGTGTTGTTACTTATATATTAACAATTATTTGTTAATGATACACTTATTTAAAAAGTTATTAATTGAATTAACATAATATATTGCATATCATGTGTCGTCTATCTGTTCTCACTGTATTAGTTCGTACGGATAAGTTCAATCATCTGGGTGAAATATCTCATATACTAATGAATTACAACGAAATGACAAATAGGAGTTTGTATAAGAAGCTATATAGTAATTAATGTTTGAACAAGCGATGTTTGAATCACAAAACATCATTCTAGATAACACAATAAATCAAATTTTCAAAAATACCAAAAGTTCATATGCACACGACCGTGTGCACAAGAACATCAAAACATTTCACCAATTTCTCAAATTACTCGTCAATTTAGGTGTTGTTACTTATATATTAACAATTATTTGTTAATGATACACTTATTTAAAAAATTATTGATTGAATTAACATAATATATTGCATATCATGTGTCGTCTATCTGTTCTCAGTGTATTAGTTCGTACGGATAAGTTCAATCATCTGGATGAAATATCTCATATACTAATTTAGGTGTTGTTACTTATATATTAACAATTATTTGTTAATGATACACTTATTTAAAAAGTTATTTATTGAATTAACATAATATATTGCATATCATGTGTCATCTATCTGTTCTCAATGTATTAGTTCGTACGGATAAGTTCAATCATCTGGACCAAATATCTCATATACTAATGAATTACAACGAAATGACAAATAGGAGTTTGTATAAGAAGCTATATAGTAATTAATGTTTGAACAAGCGATGTTTGAATCACAAAACATCATTCTAGATAACACAATAAATCAAATTGGTAAAAATACCAAAAGTTCGTATGCACACGACCATGTACACGGTCGTGCCCACGATTAGTCACACGATCGTGTGCATGGCCGTGCCCACGATGGTACTCACGGTCGTGTGCACACGGTCATGCCAGCCATCGTGCGCACACGACAGCATCAACCGATGACCGTGGGTAGGTTGCACACGATCGTAACACACGATGGCCACGATCGTGTGCATCCATCGTGTGTAACACAGAGCTAAAACATAAAGATTTAACAACACAACACAATCGTGACCCACGATGGTCACGATCGTGTTCATCCATCGTGTGTAACACAGAGCCAAAACATAAAGATTTATCAACACTGACACATTCATATTGCCAAAACTGTCTAAATACAATATAAATATTTAACAACACACCATAAACCATTCTACATGTCTAAAGACAACATAAAGATTTTAGCAGACAAACCATATCGATATTTCTTAATATATTTTTCATTAAGTTCCTTGATTTGGTGCCTTGCTCCTGGGTTTGCAGAGACGAGTCGATCCAAGTACATGCACGCGAAGGGGCCACAACTGTGATTGTCGTTTTGTATGAACTGTAGATCTCGTGGCATAATTTTAAAACTCATCTCCGTGTCATACTTCTTCTTCGATTGGTTGTTCAGCCAATACCCAGATTGAGCTAGCACACGAGGCATTAGACGCATAATCGGTCGCAGTTGGTTGAATCGGTATCGACCATCTTCGTGGTGGTGTGACAAGGAATCGTACAACTCCACGGTCCATGTTATGATATCAATCTTGATAGTCACCCAGTGGCTCTGGTCGAGGCAACAAATGTCAATGATCTGTTGAAACAAAATATGTAAATAAGATCATCACATCAAACATAGTGAATCATTTATAAATAGCGAATCATTTATAAATATAAATTTCAAATGGCAACAAATCGTCAATTATTTATAAATATAAATTTCAAACTTACTTCGTTGCAATTTAACCATGGAACCGCATGTGGTGTATCAAGACCTTTCATGTAGTCCTCGATGCATTTAGGAATTTTCCAATCCTTGTAAACCGGCTTCCCCGTCACCTTGATACCAAGTGGATCATCCTGATGGAGTCTTGCAAACTCGTTGGCCAAAACTAACTACAAAAAGCCAAACCACAAAATTAAAAAAAATCCATATCACACCAATGATAGACAAGCGAGTAGGTTATAGAACTTACGTAAAATAGGGAGCCGGCAAGTACAGTGCCAACTCTACCGACACCAACACTACGGAGTCCCCTCCGAAGCCTCACTCGAGCCGCAAGCACATAACAGTCTATCACCTCGGCATCAAAGTCTTCACGGCTAGACTCTATCCGGTCAAATAACGCCTGGGTGAGAGCATGCCCAGTCTCCAAACACCAGACAATAGCATCACGTGGCTGCTCCCTCCTAAACTGTAGGTACAACTTCTTCAGAGCCTCGCTATCTCTTGGAGGCGCAACCACAAAAGGCTCCCGAAGAGCAGCAGATGGTCGACTCACTCGCGGTGGAAGACTACGCTCACCCAAATGCTGTGTTCCGGCACTCTCACCATCTTCATCACCCTCAGCATCCCTCTCACAACTATAATGATCAGAGAGCTGTACAGCCGGCTGCTCGATCTCAAAAACTGGCTGCTCGATCTGAAATAGAGGCTGCTGCTCAGGACCACCACCCTCACTTCGAAACATCGCACTATAATGATGCTTGTCCTGAAACCAGTCGAACATCGTCCCATACTGCTGAAACGGCGCCTCAAATGGCTCATACTGATGCTCGTAATCAAGGGGCTGCTGAGTCCGCTCAACAGAATGATGAATCTGAGAATGGTGACTGTGCTGGACCTCAGAATGGTGGGTAGGCGGACGCTGAGAATGGTAACTCGGCTGACGCTGAGAATGGTGACTCGGCTGACGCTGAGAATGATGACTAGGCTGACGCTGAAAATGGTGACTGTGGGCTGCGCTAGAGACTGAGTGACGTGGAGGGTCAGTAATCCTCCGCTGGGCGCTGCTAACAGATGCAGAATGACGAGGCCTATCATGGCTCCCAGCTGAGTAGTGCACTGGGCTCCTAGAACGTCTATGCGTAGGTCCGAAGAAATCCACGATCCCAGAAAGCACTCGGCGAGAAACTCGAGCAATAAATCCGGACTCAGAATCGTCGTACAAGATCGCCTTCAAACGGCGATCGAAGTACTCATCCCTGCTCGTGTCCTGGGTGTGGTCCGGACAAGGAAGTCCGTGGACACAACACACCCTCTCTGACTGCCTCTCCCGGTCCGATGTCTCTACACCATCTACTGGTGGGGTACTCTGCCGGCGTCGCTTCAACACTTTATGTGCCGACTCATATGTAATCAATTTTCCAGCAGCCTTCTTCAACCTATCCATAACTTTCTTCCTCGGGATCGGTGCAGGATCATCCTCCTTATTCTTCACAGCTATTCTTACAGGCTTAATGAACTTAACGTCATATGGCGAGCCATTCTCAAAGCTCAGGTAGTAGTACTCAGCCTCATCCTCCTCCAAATGCGGTAAAGAGGGAAGTACTCTGTGCTGCAAAATTAGTCATTAAATCATACTATTAGATGGGCAATCACATAACGTTTAAGAGATGAAGTCAGGAGAAAATACGTTTACAAATTTATGTACCTTATCGTCGAAGAAAAGAGTGAAATCACAAAACATCTTCCTCATAGTCCACATCAAACGCCGGGGGACTTCGACAGTTTTATCTCGAATACCACACAATGCTCTCAATGAAGGAATCATCTCATACGACCATATTTGTAAAGCCCAAACAGGACCATAGAAGTGATAGTCCTTGTGCTCTTGTCCCTCCTTCATGGCAACGTTGCCTATGTAGTAAGATAAAACCCCAAAGGCATAAAAACCCCAAGGAAACATATCCCACTGCTCGAAATCCTCCACTAATGTCCATGCCCATGTCTCGACCATCATGTCGTCACGGCATAAGATAAAGTAGTAGTATATAAGCAAATTGGCAACCTTCACATAATCTCTTATGTCTCTACCAAAATCTCGAGCATTGAACCTCTTCCGTAGAACACTAACCTTAATATTTTTGCCATGGAGTATTCTGTGGAAAATACCGTCAGACGGAAGGAGATGGTCGTCCTGGGGATGGAAGGTAGAGTTTCCAAAATGGAGTCCAGTGATCATGGCAAAATCACGGGCCGTAAAACGAATGGTCCTCCCGCAAACCTGGAACCACGACTCATCCGGGGGGATTTGATCACCCTCCAATTGACGGGCAATCAAGTGATGTAGGGCAGTATTTGAACTCCCATTCCTCCTAACTTTAATCAAGCGCCCCAGGACCCCCTCGGTCAAGCTCTCGATAGCTCGATCAGCAACTGCGGAATTGCGGCCCATACTTCTTAGTGTCTCAATGATCTCTTTAAATACCGCCTCCCGTATGTAAAGATTCACTTGACGTGTAACAAAACGCAATGTAGGTCTCTTCCATACGCAACCAGTCTGCAATATGGACATACAACTCATAAGAATATGATAGAATGCTTAAGAGAACGAAAAAAAATTCTGCCTTGCACACGATCGCAGGCACACGATCGATGCCCGCCGTGTGAAGACCTTTGTGTGCCACACGACGGTTCACACGACGGGCAATGATCGTGTGCCTGCGACCGTGTGCAAGGCAGGAGCTTTAGGTCTTCTAGCACACACGATCGACGACCGTTGTGTGTAACCATCGTGCCCACGAAAGACCATCGTGTACACGATGGTCTCATCTTCTTCAGCACGATCGTGGGAAGATGAACAACCGTCGTGGCACGATCGTGTGTGAATGAAAATACACTAACCGGCGGCTCATTGACGAATTTCTCTTCAGATGGAGTGTCACTAGCGGAACTTCTGGCGTCTTCAGATTCTCTGTGGTAGTCGGAGGTCGACATTTTCTGGCCGGCGAAGGGTTTCACGACGGGAGAGTTTTTTTGTGGGGAGGAGGAGAGTTTTTTTGCAGAGGAAAATATTGAGTTGTGGGACCATTTTTTTATTGTTGTTTCGTTTTAATAATCTTCTTTTTTTATGTTTTTTTATCTTTTAGTGGTAGACTTTAAGGGTAATAAAGTTTTTTAACACATTTTGGTATCAAAAACTTATAGTTTTATGAATGAGGATATATAACTTGTTACTTTTATGCTTTGGTACTAAAAAAGAGAGATCCCTTTTCAAAATGCTTTAATTGAAATTAAATCCCTTCAATCGAAAAATAAATTATTAGAAATCGAAATCTCCAAATTAAAAGAAAAAGAGAAATTTATTGAAACCGATCATTCTCTATGTATTGAGAAAGAATAAATTGAAATATGATTTTTTGAAAGTTCAAAACGAACTTAAAATTTTAACGAATAAATTTTCTTGTGGAATAACAAATTCGAACAAATGGTTTCCGTTAAAAAATATTAATTAAACAAACAAGGGTTAGGATTCAAACCGTATAATAAAACTGAATCCTTAAATTATAAAATACCTCATTGCGATAAACGTTTAATACTTGGGCATCACATTTTGAATTGCAAAATCCCAAGACGGACGATAAGAATTAAGAAAACTTGGATTCCGAAAGGAACCACTATACCGAACACCGTCTATGTTTCAAATGAAAAACCAACTATCGGTTGGGTCCCTAAAAATCAAAATTAATTTTATTTGAATTAGTATTTAACTCAGGGGGAGTTTTTATATTTTTTTAAAAAAAGAGAGAGATTTTTGTCGGGGGAGTTTACCCATTGCATAGAGCTTAACGTACGCAACAGGATGATGATAACGTACGTAATAAACTTAACGTACATAAAGAGAGATCTATAACGTATGTAATGAGGGCAGCGTGAGCAACGGCTAGTTGAGGCTTTGAGCCGATAAATGTAATATCCGCATTTTCTATTTTTTTGGTAATTTCTATTTTCGGTGTATATTCGTTTCGGACAACTCGCTTGGCACTGTATTGGAATTCTGAATCTATTTTGTTCTTGGAGTTTCTCCATTTGGACGAGTCTCAATGATGTTTTTACGTAATTTCATCTTGAGTTATATTTTATCGCATGTGTATTCGATTCTCGTTAAACTCTTTCGATTTCGTCATTTTCCTATTTCCATGAGTTCGTATGGTTGAGTAGAGAATGTTGTGAGTTTCGGATTGTTAATCCGACGTTGTATCGTGATTGTCGGATGTTTGGGCCGTTTTTGTAATTTCCTATAAGTTTAGGGAATTTGTTCCTTGTTCGATTTTGTTTGTGTACCTTGGACCGTTTCTGGTTATTGGATATTGTTTTTTGCTGCATGTAATTTCCTCGGACTGTCGGGTCGGCATATCGTGTTTTGGATATCATCTTTTTCGATTATGGTAGCGTCGTCTTATGTCCAGAGCTGTCTGTCAGGACCTGTGCAAAACGGCGCAAGACCCGCGGCATTTTGCGCCGTGTCTGTGCGTCGTGTCGCACAGGGGTCGCCCGCTGACCCGCAATACGGCGCTGAACACGGCGCTATTTGGACCGTTTCTTGCGCCGTGTTCTGTCCAGTATATAAAGGACAGACGGGGGTTTTAACCCCATTTTTCACCATTCCTCTCGGCTCTCCGCTCCCTCATCGCGATTTTGGGCGATTTCAACCAGATATTTCATTCTAACACCTTATAACTCGGAATTGGACTTTCTAACACGAATCAATCATCTTTCTTCCGCCATTCCATCGTTGAATTGAGGTAATTGGTCTTTATACCTAATTTTAGGGTTCTTGTCGATTATTCATTTTTCCTTTCATTTTTGCTTCGATTGATGATGAATATTAGTTGAGTAATCATGGTGTTATGTTTTCCTAGAACTTTAGCGGATTAATTCCAAGTGTTTCCCTTGATTGATCGAATTTGAACCTTATGCCTCCGTAGTGTTCGGCGTATTGTCCCTTAGGGTAGCACGTCGATTAATTCGTGATTTCTCAGTGGAATTGTAGTTGATTGAGTCTCTATTGTTGTTAGGATCATATTTGTGAAGATTGTTCGGACCGAAACCTTTCCGTTCACCATTTTTCCTTCATGTCGTGTTAATCAAGGCAAGTACATGTATTACATTTCGTTATGTATATTGCGTTTTCGAAGTGAATGATGAATTGTGGTTTCGGGTGCGTGAGTTGTGTTCCTTCCACCCAGAGCGTTCGACGGGATGTCTGGGGGTCGATACTAAGGGGTATGACCGCGGAAGTGGACTTGGGTGTGTGTGTGATTGAACTTCCACCCGGAGTGTCCGACGGGATGTCTGGGGGTCGATACTAAGGGGTACGGCCGTGGAAGTGGTATCCCACTCGGAGCGTTCGACGGGATGTCTGGGGGTCGATACTAAGGGGTATGGCCACGGGATACCAGTTGTGATTTTATGATATCGTGATGATTGAAACTGATTTGATTGCCAATGTAGTATTCCGGAATATTTATGGCAAATGATTTCTAATTGAGATGATTGTGTAAAAACCGTATTTGTATATAATGTTGTGTAATTGTGTATTTGCACTAGCTATTCGAATGTTAACCCCTTAAATGGGGGAAATGCGTCTTATGCATTTCAGGTACCGGGAGAGCTGAGGAGCAGGCACGGGACATGCACGCAAAGGATGGGCTGGCTTGATGATGTGGCTCGAGTCTGTATTTTTATGTTGTCATTGCATTTGTCGAGTACTGGAGTTAGACTGTTTAATTCTAAACTTGGTTTAAGTCCCCTGCGTGGGCAATGAATTGATATTTACATTATGTTTCATGTACTCCGTTGAAATGTTTTGGCCGAGGCAACGGCTTTATTTACTTTTGAGTGCATCTTTTGGGATTTCATTGTGGTTATGTGTCATGTGTTAGCCTTGTAGACCTCACGAGGGTTCTACGGCGTGTAATGTCCAATTTGTGAATTGGGGTATTATATTTATGGTATCGGAGCTTAGGTTTTGAATACCTAGGCTGTCGGTTAATTTTTGGGTCTGTCAGTTGCGTCACTAGAGTCAGTCGTTGAGCCTAATATCATCATGCTACCGTCTTTTCGTGCGACCCGTGGCTGTAAGTCTCCTCGAACTCTTATATTTATGTATTCGTTTTCTTACGTTGTTTGGGATTGTGAATTGTGGTACCAACCTTGTAAATTGTGAACCTTTATGATCTTGTTCGTTCTTATCTTTTCTTCAGTATGTTGAGAGGATGTGGTAGACCAGCTAGGGGACGCCGCCAAGGCCGCGGACGGGGTGCTATTAATGAGGAAGTTTTGCTTTCTCAGGCCTCTGCAGATTCGGCCTCTCAGTCAGTGCTGAGCACTCTACCTCTAAGCTCTGACGGGCAGCAGGATATGTCAGTCAGTCAGGAGCTATCGTCGGGTAATAATGCCGATGCCGGGGCTACTGACGTACTTCAGCAGTTAGTAGCCCAGCTTGCTTAGATAGCTCAGGGTAGACCCCAGAATCCGCCCCCGACACTTGAAGAGGAAGCTAGTAAGTGGCTTCATACGGTGACTAAGATGCACCCTCCTCGTTTCTCCGGATCTTCTGACTCCCTCGGTTGGGAGAATTGGCTCTTTCAGTTGTCCAGGACTTTTGATGCCGTAGCTTGTCCCGAAGACAGGAGGGTACATATTGCCCAGTACCTCCTGGATAAGGAAGCTGCGGAATGGTGGGAGGCCGTTGCGCCCAGAGACCGTCGGGCCACTTGGGAGGAGTTCAGGGCTGCTATGGAAGCAGAATATTGTCCACCGCCAGTTAAGGAGCGCAGAATTGTGGAGTTCTTCACCGCTACACCTCATGATGTGCCTATTTCTCAGGCCATCATTACTTACAATCAGCAGTTGGGTTTCGTGAGAGATCAAGTGAGGACAGAGGCTGATAAAATCCGTTACTTCAATATGTGCATGAAGCCGCATATCAGACAGAGTATGGCACCTCTCATGTGTTCCACTTTGAAGGAGTATCAGGATCGCGCTCTAGCGATCGAGATGGCCACACCGGAATCAGAGTTGGGTACCGAGGCCAAGAAACAGAAAACGGTTGGTAGCTTTTCAGCCGGCAAGAGTGGCCGATTTTCGAGAGCACGGTCTGCCCCTACACCTGAGAAGAGACCGTTTCATCAGGTTGAGGGATCTCAGGGTAATCGTTCAGTCCAGTCTGTTGCTTCTAGTGGCAGGGTTTGTTTTAACTGCAACCAATATGAGCATTTGATGAAGGATTGCCCTTCTCCTCCAGTTACTTGCTTTACTTGCGGGCAGACCGGGCATCGGGCAGCCCATTGTGAGAGGGCCACTAGGGCCGCTAGAGTTCCGACTACCACCGCCGATCAGAGGGAGCACAACATCCCAGCTACTCATGTTCCGCAGAGTTCGGGCCGTGGTAGGGGTCGGGGTCAGCCGGATCACCGTACAGCGTCGAGTTCAGGTTCAGTTCACCCCCGATTGTATCAAATTAGGCGCACAGAGGAGGCAGACATTCCGGTGGCGTCAGGTACCACTCAGATCCTTACTCATCCAGTTTCAGTGCTTTTTGATTCGGGTGCTACCCATTCCTCTATTGCTTTGGATTGTGTGAATCGTATTGACTTTGACTGCTTGTTTGAGTGTGAACCGTTTGTAGTGGGTACGCCTAGCGGGGATCGTATGATTGGGGACCGGGAGGTTAGAGATTGCCCAGTGAGGATCGGGAGCTGGGATTGGCCCTCGAATCTCATTGTTATAGACCTTAAGGGTGAGGATTTGATCCTTGGGGACGATTGGTTGGATTGTCACGGTGCTATCATGAACTATCGGACTCGTACCATCTCGATAGTGGCCGAGGACGGCACCGAGCATACTCTCGTCGGTTGTAAGCCGGGGAGATCGGGGAGTGTGATTAGAGCCTTAAAGGCGATGAAACTTCTGAACCAGGGTTGTATCGGCTATTGGTGTTACGCTCTGCAGGCGGAGGATGGTGGGGTTGACATGTCGTCGATTCCAGTTGTTAGTGAGTATCCTGACGTATTCCTGGATGACTTGCCGGGATTACCACCACAGCGATAGGTGGAGTTTCCTATTGATCTTGAGCCGAATGCGGCCCCTATTTCTCGAGCACCGTACCGTATGGCACCGTGGGATATGTTAGAGTTGAAGAAACAGTTAGGAGAGTTGTTGAAAAAAGGGTACATTCGACCGAGCGCATCGCCTTGGGGTGCGCCTGTACTTTTTGTTAAAAAGAAGGATGGGTCACTTCGTTTATCCATCGATTATCGAGAATTAAACAAGTTGACCATCAAAAATAAATACCCTTTGCCCCGGATCGACGACTTGTTTGATCAGCTTCAAGGGGCGATAGTCTTTTCGAAGATTGATTTGCGATCGGGCTACTACCAGTTGAGGATTCGGGACACCGATATACCGAAAGTTGCCTTTCGGACGAGATATGGCCATTACGAGTTTGTGGTTATGCCTTTCGGGCTAACCAATGCCCCAGCAGTGTTCATGCAGTTGATAAACAAAGTTTTTATTGAGTATCTGGACAAATTCGTAGTCGTCTTTATCGATGACATTCTTATCTATTCACGGAGTCGGGAGGAGCACGCCTTACATCTCCAGATTGTATTAGACATTTTGAGAGCTGAGCAGTTGTATGCGAAGTTCTCTAAGTGTGAGTTTTGGCTCGAGGAAGTGAAGTTCCTCGGGCATGTGATTTCAGCAGAGGGAGTTCGGGTAGATCCGCAGAAGATAGAGGCAGTGATGGCTTGGGAGCCGCCTAAGAATGTAAAGGCGGTGAGGAGTTTTCTGGGTCTTGCCGGCTATTACCGTCGATTTGTTGAGGGATTTTCTAAGATTGCTAAACCGCTCACTCAGTTGCTCCAGAAGACTCAGAAATTCGAGTGGACCGCAGACAGACAGGGTAGTTTTGACGAGTTGAAGAGACGACTAACTACCGCACCCGTGTTAGCGTTGCCTCAGGGGAACGAAGATTTTGTGGTATATAGTGATGCTTCGGGCCTCGGGCTCGGATGTGTTTTGATGCAGAGAGACAGGGTTATTGCCTATGCGTCCCGCCAGTTAAAACCTTATGAGGTGAATTACCCCATGCACAATTTGGAGTTAGCTGCGGTCGTTTTCACCTTAAAGATATGGAGGCATTATCTCTATGGGTCGTCGTGTAAGATTTTTACGGATCACAAGAGTCTGAAGTATATCTTCAGTCAGAAAGAGTTGAATATGAGACAGCGTAGGTGATTGGAGCTAATTAAAGATTACGACCTCGAGATACTTTACCATCCGGGTAAGGCTAACGTAGTGGCTGATGCATTGAGCCGGAAGCCGATGGCGTTACAGATGTTAGAGGTACTTACACCACAGAGTAGGATCCAGCGAGATTTTATTTGTCAGAATATCGAGGTTTGGGTTCAGAGAGTTCAAGGTCATTTATGTGCGTTGGAGATCACTTCATCCTTGACTGATGATATCAAGGCGAAACAGTATGATGATCCGTTTTTGGTCCAGTTGAGGGAGGATGTGAGGAAGGGGAAAGCCCCTGGATTTGTGGTCCAGGATGATGGAGTTTTGAGATTTCACGGCAGACTATGCGTACCAAGTGTTATTGAGCTGAGACAGAAGATCTTGAGTGAAGCTCATACCACACCTTACTCCATACATCCTGGTACGAGTAAAATGTACAAAGATGTGAGGAGTAACTACTGGTGGAGTAATTTGAAGTCAGACGTTAGCGAGTTTGTGTCGAGGTGTTTGACCTGTCAGCAGGTTAAGATCGAGCATCAGCGACCCGCGGGGCTTTTGCGACCACTTTCTATCCCGGAGTGGAAATGGGAGGATATTTCTATGGATTTCATTACCGGTATGCCTAAGACTCGGACCGTAATGAACATGATTTGGGTCATTGTCGATCGACTAACCAAATCGGCTCATTTTATGGGTATTAAGGATACTTGGGGGCCAGATATACTAGCACGAGTGTTTATTGCAGAGATCGTGAGGTTACATGGGACCCCTAAGAGTATTGTTTCGGATCGTGATGGCCGGTTTATATCACATTTTTGGCAGACCGTTCATAGAGCTTTGGGGACCGAGTTGAGACTCAGTACATCCTACCACCCTCAGACAGACGGACAGTCTGAGCGGACGATACAGACGCTGGAGGATATGTTGCGAGCCTGTGCTTTAGATTGGAAGGATGATTGGGAGTCGCACTTGCCATTGATCAAATTCACAATAGTTGGCACGCCTCGATCAACATGGCACCATTCGAGGCATTGTATGGGAGGAGGTGCAGATCGACGTTGTGTTGGGACGATGCATCCGAGATGATTGGTACCGAGCCTGATATGGTAGTTGAGACGAGAGAAAAGATTGCTCTAATTCGCGATAGGTTGATGACGGCCCAGAGCCGGCAGAAGTCTTATGCCGATACACGTCGCCGACCATTGGAGTTTGAGGTGGGAGACCATGTGTTGCTTAAGGTGTCGCCGACACGGGGAGTTTACCGCTTCGGTCGGAAGGGTAAACTTAGTCCGAGATTTATTGGGCCGTTTGAGATTCTAGAGAGAGTTGGAGAGCTTGCATATCGGTTAGGTTTGCCGCCGTCCCTGAGCCACGTGCATAACGTGTTTCATGTTTCCCAGCTTAGGAAGTACGTACCGGACCCTAGCCATATTATTGATTTTGGAGTGATCGAGTTGGGGCCCGACATTACCTTCGAGGAGAGGCTGATTCAGATCTTAGAGCGTCGGGTGAAGCAACTCAGGCACAAAACCATTCCTTTGGTTAAAGTGCAATGGTCGAGGCATGGGTCCGAGGAAGCCACATGGGAGATGGAAGAGAGTATGAAGTCGAAATACCCCGAGTTATTCGCGTTATAAGTTTCGGGACGAAACTTATTTTTAGGGGGAGATAATGTAATATCCGCGTTTTCTATTTTTTTGGTAATTTCTATTTTCGGTGTATATTCGTTTCGGACAACTCGCTTGGCATTGTTTTGGAATTCTGAATCTATTTTGTTCTTGGAGTTTCTCCATTTGGATGAGTCTCGATGATGTTTTTACTTAATTTCATCTTGAGTTATATTTTATCGCATGTGTATTCGATTCTCGTTAAACTCGTTCGATTTCGTCATTTTCCTATTTCCATGAGTTCGTATGGTTGAGTAGAGCATGTTGTGAGTTTCGGATTGTTAATCCGACGTTGTATCATGATTTTCGGATGTTTGGGCCGTTTTTCTAATTTCCTATAAGTTTAGGGAATTTGTTCCCTGTTCGATTTTGGTTGTGTATCTTGGGCCGTTTTTGGTTATTGAATATTGTTTTTCGTTGCATGTAATTTCCTCGGACTGTCGGGTCGGCATATCGTGTTTTGGATATCATCTTTTTCGATTATGGTAGCGTCGTCTTATGTCCAGCGCTGTCTGTCAGGACATGTGCAAAACGGCGCAAGACCCGCGGCATTTTGCGCCGTGTCTGTGCGCCGTGTCGCACAGGGGTCGCCCGCTGACCCGCAATACGGCGCTGAACACGGCGCTATTTGGACCGTTTCTTGCGCCGTGTTCTGTCCAGTATATAAAGGACAGAGGAGTGTTTTAACCCCATTTTTCACCATTCCTCTCGGCTCTCCGCTCCCTCATCGCGATTTTGGGCGATTTCAACCAGATATTTCATTCTAACACCTTATAACTCGGAATTGGACTTTCTAACACGAATCAATCATCTTCCTTCCGCCATTCCATCGTTGAATTGAGGTAATTGGTCTTTATACCTAATTTTAGGGTTCTTGTCGATTATTCATTTTTCCTTTCATTTTTGCTTCGATTGATGATGAATATTAGTTGGGTAATCAAGGTGTTATGTTTTCCTAGAACTTTAGCGGATTAATTCCAAGTGTTTCCCTTCGTTGATCGAATTTGAACCTTATGCCTCCGTAGTGTTCGGTGTATTGTCCCTTAGGGTAGGACGTCGATTAATTCGTGATTTCTCAGTGGAATTGTAGTTGATTGAGTCTCTATTGTTGTTAGGATCAGATTTGTGAAGATTGTTCGGACCGAAACCTTTCCGTTCACCGTTTTTCCTTCGCGTCGTGTTAATCAAGGCAAGTACATGTATTACATTTCGTTATGTATATTGCGTTTTCGAAGTGAATGATGAATTGTGGTTTCGGGTGCGTGAGTTGTGTTCCTTCCACCCGGAGCATTCGACGGGATGTCTGGGGGTCGATACTAAGGGGTACGACCGTGGAAGTGGACTAGGGTGTGTGTGATTGAACTTCCACCCGGAGTGTCCGACGGGATGTCTGGGGGTCAATACTAAGGGGTACGACCGCGGAAGTGGTATCCCACCCGGAGCGTTCGACGGGATGTCTGGGGGTCGATACTAGGGGGTACGACCACGGGATACCAGTTGTGATTTTGTGATATCGTGATGATTGAAACTGATTTGATTGCCAATGTAGTATTCCGGAATATTTATGGCAAATGATTTCTGATTGGGATGATTGTGTAAAAACCGTATTTGTATATAATATTGTGTAATTGTGTATTTGCACTAGCTATTCGAATGTTAACCCCGTAAATGGGGGAAATGCGTCTTATGCATTTCAGGTACCGGGAGAGCTGAGGAGCAGGCACGGGACATGCACGCAAATGATGGGCTGGCTTGATGATGTGGCTCGAGTCTGTATTTTTATGTTCTGTCATTGCATTTGTCGAGTACTGGAGTTAGGCTGTTTACTTCTAAACTTGGTTTAAGTCCCCTGCATGGGCAATGAATTGATATTTACATTATGTTTCATGTACTCCGTTGAAATGTTTTGGCCGAGGCCACGGCCTTATTTACTTTTGAGTGCATCTTTTGGGATTTCATTGTGGTTATGTGTCATGTGTTGTCTTGGTAGACCTCACGAGGGTTCTACGGCGTGTAATGTCCCATTTGTGAATTGGGGTGTTACAATAAATACCAAATCATTTGTTATCAATCGAGACGACAACTCTGAGCAAAAGATATATACGTCTGATATTTTTATACATATTCTTGTTGTTGTAATTATGCTTAAATTGATAAGAGTTTGAGTGTTTATACGTGAAAACCATACACGAGAGAAAAGATACGGATTGTAGATTGATTTGGTGTTATTAGGATCGTTGATCCAGCATTATTAGAATCATATCTAAATCCAAGTGAGGTTTGTCTAGTACCCATAGAAAGCTAGATAGGTTGATTTCTTGTCCAATAGAAAAGGAAAATGGTTTAACTTGGACCGATAAAAAGACAAGATTGCAACGGTATCCCTCGGATCGATAGAAGGTGAGGTGCAGAGGTTGATCTTTAACTTATAGAAAAATATATGGAGAGAGGACATAGGCATGTTTGGCCGAACCTCTATCAATCTTGTGTCGTTTACATTATGCCCTTTAAATCTGTTCCACAAAGCAAAAGAGTTTCATATCTCTTATATACTCTGCGCTATTTTATAACGGCGAAGGTACCGATAATTCTCTAACAATTGGTATCGGAGTGGGTATCCATAAGAGCAGATTAACATCCAAGGAGAAGACGATCCTATGGCGTTTCAATTTTCCCGGTCGAAGGTCTTGCTCTAAATCGACCTCCATTATTTGATAGATCGAACTTTATGACGTGGAAGAAGAAAATGTCGATATTCATCCGAGCCTACAACATCGAGCTATGGAAAGTCATATGTCTTGGTCCAAAAATTCCCACGAACTCCAATGGTATGCTTAAAAGTTTCGAAGAATATGATGATTCCGATTGGAAAATGACCATTATAATTGCAAAGCAATGCAATTATTATATTATGCCTTAAATTCGGAGGAACACAACCAGATATCATCTTGTGATAGTGCCAAAGAAATATGGAAGATGCTAGAAGTCACACACGAAGGCACAAACCAAGTCAAGGAGACGAATATTAACATGCTTCTCTACGACTACGAGCTATTCCAAATGAAAGACAAAGAATCCATTACAGTCATGCTCGACCGATTTTCGGAAAACCACTTACGAGTAGTGAAAAAGTAAAGAAAACCCTATGATCACTACCTTGGGAATGGGACGGAATGATGACGGCGATTATGGAATCAAAAGATTTGAATAATTTTGATTTTAGCGCCCTTGTGGGTTCGCTAATTAATTACGAGATTGTACTAAAATCTCGGAACACCAAGCCGAAATCGAAAGAAAGATCGATAGTTTTGAAAGCTAAGATGTCAAGAAAAGAAGAAATCCCAGTGGACGAAGATGATGAAGAATCGGCATATTATGACAAAAATATTAATAAGTTTCAAAACTTATTGAACCGGAGAAGGAGGGACATCAAATCGAGTGAATCTAAAAAATTCGACAACAACTGTCGAATCTGTGGTAAACCGGGCCACTTTGCAAAAAATTGGCGAGCATCGACTTCCAAGAAAATAGTCTTAATAACCACATGGAGTGACGAAGATGATGACGATGAATATATTTAGAATAATCTCGCACTCATGGCAAGGAGTTCATTCGACGAAAGCGACTTCGAAAGCCAGGTTGGTACATCATCTCAAGACGAACTTTTTGAAGCATTCGAACTTTTGCATACTGATTTTCAAAATACTTTAATTGAAATTAAATCCCTCCAATCTGAAAATAAATTATTGAAAATCGAAATTTCTAAATTAAATGAAAAAGGGGAATTCATTGAAATCGGTCATTCTCTATGTATTGAGAAAGAAAATAAATTGAAAGATGATTTTTTGAAAGTTCTAAGATGAACTCAAATTTTAACAAATAACTATCGGTTGGGTCCCCAAAAATCAAAATTAAATTTATTCAAATTAGTATTTAACTCAGGGGGAGTTTTATATTTTTAAGGAGAGATTATTGTCAGGGGGAGTTTACCCATTTTTGCATATATTTTATCATAATTTTATTATAGATTTTATAATCATATATGCACTTTTTGCGGATAACAAAAAGGGGAGAATAGGAGAATAGGAAAATGGGAGAAAGAGTCATGGACGAATGAGGAGAAAAAAATAAAAAAAAATATAGACGACGGAGAAAGTCGAAAAGATGAAAAAGAAAAGAAGAAGCTAAAAAATGAGAAGAAGTTGAAAATGAGAAAAGAAAAGATGGGAGACGGAAACTAGCGAAATGGACAAAGCCAAAAACTTTGATCTGTATATTTATTTTTATATTTTGCAGGTTTATGTAACACCCTCAGAATACAACCGGGAATATTACACACCGTGGACCCCACACCGGAGATCCACCAGGCTGAACACAAATATACGACCAAATGTTTGACCGACCGGGATCAAACAGCATAAAGACACGGACCGATAGGGTCAGACAATAGAATCAAATAGTAACAATTTGTTACAACTCATCCCCACACCGGGGTCCAAAATACAAAACAATACAACACAACAGAACTATGAAAAATAATACAACAACACAACTACAACTGCATTCCAAATCCCTTGATTAGTATCGCTGACCATCATCCTTCGCACTAATCCAGTGACTGCTCCATGCTCCGGCATGAACCTGGACACAAAACAGATATCCACTCGCCGATTACTCGGGGGTTAGTAAAACTCTACTGTTTTACTAGTGCAAGTATCAAACCATACAGAATGTGACAAGCAATTACCAATCATAAACCAGATAACCACACATTACCAATCACGATGAACAACCATTCATGTATCCCCTAGGAGTTTTATGAATTTAGAAACCAACACAAGTGGAGTCTTTGTAAAATGAAATACCATCTAGGGAATCTTCGAGAATGCAAATCTTTTAGGAACTCAAGTCCTACATTATCAAAAGCCTCTAGGAACTCACGTCTTAGGTTTGTCAAAAGCCTCTAGGAACTCACATCCTAGGTTTGTCAAAATCCTTTACATTAAAACATGCCCAACGATCAATCAAAATGTTTGTGAACTCTTGTCACATGAACCACATACAATAATCATAACACTAGTGATCCCTTGTCACACGGATCCGTATGTTCATCAACCGCACGGACTATGCCAAACATAATAACAAATACACCGTGAACTGATGTCACGTGCCAAACACAACAAACATAACATTCGTGATCCCTTGTCACATGGCTCCATAGGTTCATCGACCCACACTCACAACATCCAGTACCGACTCCGTGATCTCTTGCCACGAGTCACCGTAGGCCCTGTTGAACCTACACAGTTGGACGTACTGCATCCTGAACCCATGATCGACTGCCATGTGTCATCGTAGGCCTTGTCAGACCCACACGACTGGACCTCAGCACCACTTACTAAGTTTCGATTCCATGGACCCTTGTCATGAATCCTCGTAGGCCCCGTCAAACCCACACGAGTGAACTTAGCATCACCACACATATCTTCACAGTTACATTCACATTGCACCCAATCCATACACGGCAAATCAATCACATTGATCACCACAAAGTCACGCATCACGCGTACATAACACAATACCAACAATCACAACAACCGTCATAAATCA
The DNA here is from genome assembly GCA_033398695.1 of Orobanche coerulescens. Taxonomy (NCBI): domain Eukaryota; kingdom Viridiplantae; phylum Streptophyta; class Magnoliopsida; order Lamiales; family Orobanchaceae; genus Orobanche; species Orobanche coerulescens. The sequence continues at coordinate 11,928,281 of CM065819.1, forward strand.
ACGACACACAACCAACATAACTCACGATCAATACACAATATATTGCACAACCATGTGTACAACCAAGCCAACACGATTATCACAATCCTGCACACAAAACACGATGGACAATACATATATCCAAGTAACATAGTCATCACCAATCCCATATAACGGGGAACACATAACCAATTCACACGAAACACATTTCAAAGGTAAACAAACCATCAAAACACAACACACGATTTCTTATCACAAGTCACAAGTTGTATAACAAGATACTTGCCTTAATAACCGCTACCGAACACTCCGAAGAACATGGTTCAATCGGGAAACTCGGACCCCGAAGAAGACAATGAACGGGAGGGTTCCGACTCAAATTCTCCACAAGGATTTCGTTCCTAGGTCATATCAACAATAAATCAACGATCGCACGTGGGATAATAATCGCTTAACGCCCGGAATCCCCCTCTAAGACCTTTAATCGGACACCTTCAACGTGTCAATAAGGAATTCAACAAAATGACGAATCCTTAACAATACAACCATGGAATCACAAGGGAAATGATAGAATATAGCTCAATAATCGTCGATCCGTCACAAATCTAAGTTATTAAGGTTAAATCGGACAAAACCAAACAAATACCCCAATTTCCCAAAACTAGAATTTTCAAGAAATCTGACCTGATTCGCTTGATCAAAGGATGTTATAGAAGGATTAATCAATGATATGAACTCCATAACTTCGTGGATTCATCGCCTGACAATATATCTTCGACCTCTCCAAGCCTCCAGCCGCGGACAGAAAAGAAGAGAGATGAAAAACGAGTGAGAATATGACTGCTTAGTCATATTTGTACTGGTGCGTCCCTAGCGTGCGCTAGACTTCCAGACTAGCGTGCGCTATCGGCCAGTCTTGGCCTAGAACCTTCGTCCGGGGCCCACACGACCCGGTACTGTAGACCCAACCTGCCGATCGGAACTTGCCTGTCCGACCGCAATAGCGCGCGCAGCGCGAACGCTAGCGTGCGCTAGCCGATCTGTCCAGAACTATCTGGACTAAACTGCTCGGCCAGGTAACGTGCGCTAGTCGGCCGACATCGTACGCTACACCTACCAATTAGCGCGCGCCACGACCGGCCGTAGCGTGCGCTACATGCCGATCCTTCCTGAGTCCAGAACCTCAGAAACCCCTCTGCCAAGCCAGATAACGTGCGCTTGCCGACCGATAGCGTGCGCTATGCCTGCCGATTAGCGCACGCCGCCATCCGACAGTAGCGTGCGCTATGCCAGTCCCTTCCGGTCCCTGCCACAACTGTCCGGCTAGTGCCCAGCCACCCTGCCGGTTCCTGCCGCAACCGTCCGACCAGTGCCCAACCGCTATGACCCGGCAACACATTTTCCGAAAACGCACGGAACGAACACGACGAAACGCTCGAGGACAACATCCATGATCCGAAATGAAAACATCATGCAACAATTAATCACATGATACCATAAAAATACAACAAACAATCATCGATAAAAATGATACCGATACTCGGCAACCGAGAAATATCTGGAAAAATCCAAAATAACTGGAATGAAAATCTCGAGTAATACAATTTATCCCATTGAAGGGTGTTGTTTTGTAATCATCAAAACATGAGAGATTTTTGAAATATTTTTCCATACATTTATAATTGAGTTTTGATGATTAGTTGTTAATCAAAGAAAAACAACAAGGAAGCAAAACCAAAACAACAAAGAAATCGAAGACGCTCGATCCGGACAGAATAGCAAACAAATGATGATAACGTACGTAATACCCACAATATAACATACATAATGCATATCCATTTGAAGGCAGACGAGTATGTCAAGCAGTAATGTACGCAATGAAAACGAGAATAACATACGCTAAAATAAGAAGATAACATATGTAATAGAAAGTAGATAACGTACATAATAAGTGTTATGAATTCAAATATTGGAACCGTTGAACAGACAGATGACGTCATGGAGTACGTCAGCATGCAATGGATATTTTGACTGGAGATAACATACGTAATGGAGACATTATAAAGCATGTAATGGAAGAAATGAAGCTACTGGACTAATTTGCATAGAGCTTAACGTACGTAACAGGATGATGATAATGTACGTAATAAACTTAACGTACGTAAAGAGAGCTATAACGTACGTAATGAAGGCATCGTGAGCAACAACTAGTTGAGGCTTTGAGCCTATAAATACCAAACCATTTGGTATCAATCGACACGACAACTCTGAGCAAAAGATATATACGTCTGATATTGTTATACATGTTCTAGTTGTTGTAGTTTTGCTTAAATTGATAAGAGTTTGAGTGTTTATATACGAAAACCATACACGAGAGGAAAGATACGGATTGTAGATTGATTCGGTATTATTAGGATTGTTGATCCGGCAATATTAGAATCATATCTAAATCCAAGTGAGGTTTGTCTAGTACCCATAGAAAGCTAGATAGGTTGATTCCTTGTCCGACAGAAAAGGAAAACGGTTTAACTTGGACCGACAAAAAGACAAGTGTGTTACGGTTTATCTCGAATAGATAGAACACGAGATTGTACGGTTTATTGGACCGATAGAAGACAAGATTGTAATGGTATCTCTCGAACCGATAGAAGACGAGGTGCAGAGATTGATCTTTAAACTATAGAAAAAAAGATACGGAGAGAGGACGTAGGCACGTTTGGTCGAACCTCTATAAATCTTGTATCGTTTATATTCTGCACTTTAAATCGCTTCCGCAAAGCAAAAGAGTTTCATAACTCTTATATACTCCGTGCTATTTTATAACGACGAAGGTACCGATAATTCTCTAACAAAACTTTAATGAAGCTAACGTACGTAACATACATGGTATAACGTACATAATGAGAAATCATCTGAAGTCAGACGAGTACAACTGATAGGGATAATGTACGCAACGAAGCAAATTAACATACCTAATGTTTCAAGCTTAACGTACGTAAAGAGGATGATATAACGTATGTAATGGAGTCTGAATTATGCACCATTGGAAGAATTCAAAATATATAACCGTTATGATGTCATGGCATATGTCATCATATCAACGACTATCTGAGGAATATAACGTACGTAATGGTTAAATGAGGGAATAAACGAATGCTATTGGACTGATTTGCACATAGCTTAACATACGTAAAAATAGATATTAACGTACGTAATGAATTGGTAGTAACGTGCGTAATGAAGAGCCAGTGAGCAACGACTAGTTGAGTCTTTGGAGCCTATAAATACCACTTCTAATGGTATTCAACACACAACAACTTCAAGCAAAATATATATTAATCAGATATCTTTGTATACATCATTGTTGTTGTAATTGCGCTTAATGAATAGAGTTTGAGTATTTTATACATGAAAACCATACACGAGAGGATAGATATGGATTGTAGATTGATTCGGTGTTATTAGGATCGTTGATCCAGCATTGTTAGAATCACATCTAAATCCAAGTGAGGTTTGTCTAGTACCCATAGAAAGCTAGATAGGTTGATTCCTTGTCCGATAGAAAAGGAAAACGGTTTAGCTTGGACCGATAAAGACAAGTGTGTTACGGTTTATCTCAGACCGATAGAAGACGATATTGTAACGGTATTCCTCGGACCGATAGAACACGAGGCGCAGAGGTTGATCTTAATCCTAGAGAAAAAGATACGAAGAGAGGACGTAGGCACGATTGGCCGAACCTCTATAAATATAGTGTCGTTTATATTCGGCACTTTAAACCGCTTCCGCAAAGCAAAAGAGTTTCATAACTCTTATATATTACGCGCTATTTCCAAACGGCAAAGGTATTGATAATTCTCCAACAGGAGACTCGTCCCGATGGATAGAAACGGATGAAATGAAAAATGAATGGAAAAATGGGCTACTATCCAGTATTTATACTGGATAGCTATTAATGTGCGCTAACATGTCTTTAGCGCGCGCTAACGGGTCAACCTTATCTAGAATGTTCTGCCCAGCGCGCGCTAGCTGGTCTCCATCCCGTGCGCTAACGAGTCATGAATCCAGTCCAGTGGCTTTTGGACAGTTCTGCACCTTCCAGGTAACGTGCGCTAAGACAGATGATAGCGTACGCCAAGACAGACGATAGCGTGCGCTAACTATAAGCGTTAGCGTGCGCTAACTAGACCCCCAATCCTAGTCCAGTCGCTTCTGGACCGCCTCCAAACTACCAGTTAGCATGCGCTAACTGGAAGATAGCATGCGCTATCAATACACAAATAGCGCGTGCTATGAGGCAACTTAGTGTGCACTACACCTATTGCACAGGCGATAAAATCACAGCAAAATCCAATGCAACAATGGTCTGAAAGAAGACTAACAAATAATGAAGCATGAAATACGATATGAATGACTTACGAAATGACAAGTCGTACCCGACGAACACCACAACACGGTACATCATACCGTAACAAACATAGGGAAAATCTTGAATAATCACCAACGGAACAAAGTAACCGGCACAACCGACAAATAATTCAAAATAACCAGAAACAAAAATCTCGGGTATTACATACTACCCCACTAAAAATAAGTTTCATCCCGAAACTTAAAACAAGGTATCACCATACCATAAACAAAACACAACGCTCAACATCAGAATCCATTCTCCACACGAGATACAACCCGCAATACAAAACACAAAAATACTATCACTAGGCACCACTGGGTACTCCAAAAGTAGGAGCGAAACTCTGGTTCTCGTACATCTTGGCAACGGTCTCGCAATTCACCTCCTAGTGTCCCACTTGACCACATTTGAAACAGTTTACCTGTGGCGAGTGACAATTCTGCCGTGCATGGCCTACACGACTGCAGTTAAAGCATGTTTTTATACCGCTCACTTAACTCACTACAGGAGTAAGTTTCTTGGACTGATCAGACGAACGAGAAGTCCTCCCAAAAAAACGATTCAAATCATTAGGTTCATGGGACTCACTTCTCTGTCCCTGAGAGGAGTTACCCGTAATCTTCTGCCTCTTACTTTCTGGACCCACCTCCATTATAGGAATGGCCCTCTCAGTGGTCACGATTGATCTAGATACTTCATCACAATACTGCACCCGATGCCCCTCATGTCCACAATTACAGCAAGCTACCGGCGGCTTCTTACAATTCGCGCGCACATGACCCGTAACATTACAGTTAAAGCATCTAGGTAAGTTACCCACAGTCAACGATACCACCCTGGATCTCCTAGATTTTCCAGCTGGCCTAGAAGGTTATACAACTGATTGATATGGGGGTTGAGGTTTATGGACCCCCGTTCCCTTACTTATGTTAGGAGTATGCCCTCGAATGCCACTCAGAGGATCTTTAGTGAGGGCATTGTACTTGTTATTATGTAATTCATTAATATAAGTCAATGTATGTTTCTTTATTTACTAGTAGTTATTGACATTCCTAATTCGTAAATATACATATAGAAACTAGTCCGCGTATTTGAGAGCAAAACATTCCACTCCTTATTGGATAAGGGGGTCGGCACTGGAAAGGTTTATAGCTCAAATACTTAATCCTTCGCAAGCCGATGAAACTTGTCTGGGCATTAAGTTTATGTGAAGACTTGTATGACGTGTTCTTTGATATGTAGAGTGCCTGTCGAACACTAATGGTTAGTGGGAGCACACGTTATAGGTAATTGGATTAGTATACTCGAACCGACTCACCCTCGATTCGTCACATGGATTTCACTCCAGGACAGTCAATGACGAAATCAAAAGGTTGTGATAGGTATTCGTGAATCAACTTGAGGATTTAGTAGGGATGTGCTTGTGATGTCAAGATTTTCATTACAGTAGTTCGGCCCTGTAAACCGGAAGGCGGGGGTCAACCTCGACGTGCATCTTTACGGGCAAGTAGCAGGTCCTACTGAATACTAAGATAGAATTCTTTCTCCCATTAGTGAGCGGGTTATATGTCCTATGCGGTTATTGGCAGATCATAAGTCTTTGGCCAAAGCATTGGAGCTAGCTGTATTAGATACACGAGAGCTCGATGATCTCGATTTGCATTAACGCATGCATAGCGTCAAGTACATATAGGGTTTGACTGACCGTGACCCTATAACTTGATCGGGACATTTGAAAGAAGAGTTTATACGTATACTGGTATTCACGATAGAATGGTTCTTGAATGATCCCAATCATTCGTTCTCAGTTGGGGTACAGTGTATGCCGCCAGGCTGGCTATGTGGTGCTACTACTCTTTGGTTCCTACCATTGCTGACTGAGACGAACCTACCGAGTCATGCAATAGGATTAACGACGGAATGAATCAAGCTTGTTCTCTTATTATGAATATTAGATATTGGATATCTAATTTGGGACATTAGATGTCTAAATCGATTTATTGGATAGATTGATCTACGGCCTAATGAATTAAATAAATTACTGAGTGATTAATTTAATTCATAAATATAATTATTTCTTGGAGAAATTAATTATGTTATTTTGTATTTGATATAATTAATTAATTGATATAAATACATCGGAACGGAATCGAAGTTTATCTGTTTGGACTCACGGGAGTCCGAAACGAACCGAACTCGTCCGCTTTCTTCATGAGGGCTGCCCCATTCCCACCCACGTTCCTTTGGTCTTTGTCTTCATTTTTTAAATGGAAGACAAAGACTTAAGAGATATAGTATCTCTTATTATAATAGAAAGGTGTTGTCATTAGGTGGATTTGTAGTATAATTAGATGTGAAGACTTCATCTCTTCCCAACCTACCACTTGCATTCATATGGTTCAACAAGGAAGAGAGAAAGAGAGAAAATAGTTTTCTCTAAGTGTACACATTGTTCTTCATGTTCTTGAGTTTTTTCTTAGAGAAAAATTAAGACATAATTGAGAGTTTGTGAGTTATACACTTAGAGTGTAATATTCACATTTGATAGCTTCGTCATTCGATTCTAGCTGTAACCTTGGAGGTTAATTGGGTGATCGTTATTCCGTTCATTTTTCCAGCGCATGGCAAGTAGAGACGCGGTCCTTTCGGCGTTGGATCATCCAAGAGCTTGGAGCGGATTGGATTCGTAGAGATCAAGCAAAACTTGGGGAATAGCTCAGGAGAGGATACCATTTAATCAATGAACTACAAAGGTATGTTTTCTCGTATCTCTTGTGCTTCATTTAATATTCGTATATACGTAGCTCGATCGATCCTCGTAGGGATTCGGATCGAATTAATTTTCATTTTACCGCTTCCACTGGGCCTTCGTTTTAGGCACCGAATCCCAACAGTGGTATCAGAGCCAAGTTTTGCGATCGTATATACGATATTGGCATTTGGAATGCTTGATTAGATGGTGAATGATTTGGAATCATTTATAGTCATAATCGTGGTATATGTTTTTCGATCGTAATAGTTGTATTTTTCGTAACTTTATGTCTAAATATAAATCTTTAATTTCTAGGAAATATGATTTATATTGAAGATATGAATGTTGAAAAATATTGATATTAGATATCCGGTCGAAAATTGAGCTCTGAATCATTGTCGGACGACTTTTCGGACAACGGGCAGGAAGCTGCCGGGCTGACCTGACTGTGGCAAGCGACACGGGCCGTGCTAGCCCGCCAGCCCGCTGATACGGATGACGAGGCCGTGTCGAGCGACACGGGCCGTATCTGGCCGGTAGTCGCCGACGACCACCGTGTCATTTGACACGGCCGTGCTCTGTCGAGATAGTCTAGACATCGCCAGACAGACCCGACTGCCATTCGGGCCGTGTCTGGCTGCATCGTCCGGAAGTGTCTCGGCCGTGGAAGGCCAGTTTCGCCCCGACTCAATTTTTTTATGTATTCTTGAAAATTAATCTCCCGCATATTAAATTGGATTTAATATGATTAAAATGATTTATGGTATTTCATTTTATAGGGGAAATTTGATTAATTGGAATATTTATGGGTGACCGAATTATTTGAACATTTTTCATATTACCGGTTGTGTGAATCGATTGGATCGCTTCGTATTGTTGATTGGATCTATGTATCTCTACGCTTTCCATTTATATATTATTTGTTGGATGAATGCTTTTGAATGGGGATGTGGTTCGTGGACTTAGTTTTGAATCATTCGGTTTATTCGATTGGGTTGTAAAGGCCGTTTTGAGCCTATTTATTTTACTAGAAATTTTGTATCTAGGATGCAATTTCTAATGTAAAATTTATATGTAATGACGAAGACCGGAGGAAGATCCACTTCGAGAAGACGAAGATTCAAGATGAAGACTTGTAATTAGATTACGGAGTTTTTGTTTTCTAGGAACGGTCCATGAACCACATGTTGGTAGCAACTAGGTTGTGAATGGTTGTTCATATTGTATGAATGCCACAAACACGCTTAAATAGATTAATGTGCAAAGTGTAACGTTAATCGCGAAAATTCTCCCACGGTAAATTATTAAGTTTATAAGGTTTCAAGGTTTTCCTTCCCTCCATCGAGCTTTTGGGAAATTGAAATCCAAACCGGATGTGCTATGCTTCCGAGTTATCGGGGTAGTCGTTCGGGGAGAATGGATTAATTAACGGGAGCGAATTGGATGCCTTCGATTGGAGCAAATTTTATCCCTAGAAACATGATAGGTTGCCGGATAAGATTCAATTGTGAAACTGATTTTCGTCGATGGTATAAACTTAACTTGTTCACGAACCATAGAAATCGTATAGGTTGAGGGGAGTGAACAAGGGAAAAAAGAAGATCGAATCATCCATTAGATGGGTTGGTGTTGGACACCAAGTTATGAAAATTAATAGACTAGAAACATGTTCGGTTGCCCTCTATTAAGATTTATAAAGAACTCGATCGCCACTATGAAGTAGAGCGAACGATACTTCCGGATTTCACATGGGAGTGTGTTATTCCGATAAAAATAGTGGGAGCTGGGTAACAAGAATAGAAAAGACCTTAATTCTATACTGAGATCATAATTAAACGAGTCACTAATTAATCTGTCGTACTTAATGCGGACATAACTCTCAATATGACAATGAATCCACTCGCAATTCTACTCGAAAGAACACCTTGAATGGACCTAACTTTGTGGATTAGCTCCACAATCTGATGATAGTCCTCAGTATAGAGGCACTGAGATACGTCTTGGGGACGGATATTCCGGAATATCCAGTGCGGACAAGAGCCAATCAGGAAGAGATTGAAAACCACGAAAAGTGTGTTAAGGATGACGTAAAAGTCCGTGCTTACATGATGGCTTCTATGTCTAATGAGCTTCAGAGAGCTCATGAGAAAATGACTTCTGCTAGGCAGATTCTCTCTCACTTAACTGAGCTTTATAATGAGCACAGTCGAACTGCTAGATATGAGATATCTAAGCAACTGTTCGGTGCAAGGATGAAGGAAGGTGAGAAGGTCGGAAACACGTCCTCAAAATGATATCCATGATCGAGAGATTGGAGGCTCTTGATTTTAAAATGGATACTTCTCTTCAAACCGACCTTATCCTACAGCCTTGATTTGTTCTCATAGTTTGTTATGAACTTCAACTGCAATGAGATTGCATGTAACTTAGGTAGGCTAATGAACAAACTGGTGACCGCTCAGTCTCAGATGAAGACTCTGCGGATGAAGGAATCTGCCCTTGTGATTTCTTCTGGACCTTAGAGGTCTAAGAACAAGAAGAAAAAGGCCAAGAAGCAGACGGGACCACAAGTCAAGGACATCAACGGAAAGGGCAAGGCCCCGATGGTTCTGAAAAGCAATAAAAAGGACGAATGTCTCAAGTGCGGTGAGCTGGGCCACTGGGCAAGAGACTGTCCGATTCTTCATGGCGCTTCAGGTGCAGAAATTTTAGTTTTGGAAATAAATTGTTCTGCTACTGTATTTTATACTTCCTCGATACTGGATTCTGCTGCTAGTTCTCATAATTGTACCGTGAATCAGGATCTGGAACAAATCCGAGTTTAAAGTTTAAGCCGAGTAAGATTTTCCATCTTTTACTATTTATTTATTTTTGAAAATGAAAATCACATTTTTGTTTTAAAATACAAAAAATTTTATGGTGTAAAAGATTTTTAAAATCGTGCACTAACTGACTCCTCTCAGAAAATTTCTCCAAATCCGAGTTTAATGTTTAAGCCGAGTAAGATTTTCCATCTTTCACTATTTATTTATTTTTGAAAATGAAAACCACATATTTGTTTTAAAATACAAAAATTTTTATGGTGTAAAAGATTTTTAAAATCGTATACCCGAGTTATTTGAAGTTAAATATAAATTGTATAGACAAGAATACTTGCCTCGAAACCACAAGCAACGGAACAATGAACGGACGTGGTCGAGCAGCCCCTGAACTTCCAAGAACAACCAAGAACCCGACAGGCCCATGAACACTGCAAGAATAACATCTCCACGAATCAACAACACTAAACGAAACCCAAATCGACACGAAGAACAACAAGGGACCAAGGGTTTCTCAAGGAAATCAAAATCATGTTCTAGGTGAGATAGAATCAATAAACGAGTTTCTAATCCATAGGTTACAACCAAAACAGCAAGAATTACATAATCAATTCATCATTTCCGAAATTACTCAACTCGGGTACTAAGAAGAAAATACCTCGATCCGGAAGAAAAACAAGTTAGATGATGCTATAAAGACAAAGAAGACTCACCAAGATGAAGCTTGATGATGAAAATCGCCCAAGATCGCCCTAGGAGACTCGCCCCGATAGACAGAAATAGATGAAATGAAAAATGAAGGGAAAAATGGGCTGATGTCCAGTATTTATACTGGAGAGCTATTAGCGTGCGCTAACATGTCATTAGCGCACGCTAATGGGTCAACCTTATCCAGAATGTTCTGCCCAGCACGCGCTAGCCGGTCTCCGTAGCGTGCGCTAAGGAGTCACGAATCCAGTCCAGTGGCTTCTGGATAGTTCTGCACCTTCCAAGTAACGTGCGCTAAGACATATGATAGCGTACGCCAAGACAGACGATAGCGCGCGCTAACTATAAGCGTTAGCGTGTGCTAACTAGACCCCCAGTCCCAGTCCAGTAGCTTCTGGACTGCCTCCGAACTACCAGTTAGCGTGCGCTATCAATACACAAATAGCGCACGCTATGAGGCAACGTATCATGCGCTACACCTATTGCACAGGAGGTAAAATCGCACTAAAATCCAACTCAACAATCGTCGAAAGAAGACTAACAAATAATGAAGCACGACATACGATCTGCATGACTTACGAAATGACAAGTCTTACCCGACGAACACCACGACACTGTACATACCAAACACAGGGAAAATCTCGAATAATCACCAACGGAACAAAGTAACCGGCACAACCGACAAATAATTCAAAATAACCAGAAATGAAAATCTCGGGTATTACATTACCCACAAGTGTACAATGTAGATGTATGTAGTGGCGAGCATTGTCATATTCTAGAGGGACTAATAAGTCATTTTATTGATTACTAGATTGTAGCAATTCAACTTTACTTAGAAAATCTAAAATTAGACGCGGTTAAATTACACTAATTATGAAAATAGAAGGAACAAAGTGATAAAAGTGAAAATCGAGAGATACGAGTGTTTCCTAATGATTTTAATTAATATTTAAGTTTTCTTCATATAAATTACTAGTGATTGTTCTTAATCTAACCTATTGTGATCGTAAAACCCCTTTTGTTACATATTCCGAGGTCGACTAAATTTATAAATTGAAAAATATATATTAACGTCTCCACTTAATGTACGTAATTCTACTTCCAAAAACATATATGGTTAAATATCCTCATGAAAAGCTCTTGATTTTGTCAACCTAATAGATAATTTGTGTGAAGTACCTAATACATAATATTGAATATATCTCTCGAATTCTGAATAATATGATCTAATATTAAATATTGAATTTATCTCTCAAATTATGAGTAATATTATCTAACATAGAATTAAAATCAAAATATTTGAATAATGCATAAAAGGCAAACAAGCAAAAATTAAAAATTATCATAAAAGTATAATCATATGCATTATAATCTAAGGACCTACCTGGACATGTTAAAGAAATAATATATAAACATACTAATTCTAAATATATTCAATAATAAATGAAAGTGATTACAAGACGTGATAAAGAAATAAAACTCAACCTCTCAATCCTTCTTGACTCCTTATAGAATTTCCTCTTGTCTTGAATCTCCTCTTTCTTGTACTTATCTTTCTCTTCATGATATATGGCTAATATAAGTTTAATAATAGCTTTTTTGGACCCTAAACATGTATCTATATCCTTCAAAGGAGAGGTCCCAAGTTCAAAATATGCATATTAAACAAGTCAGTACCGGCAAGCGACACGAAACATGTCAAATGACACTGCCAAGTCGAACTATTTAAATCATTCTGTAAGCTGTCTGCTGACATGGCCACCGACACTGGTCGTGTCTTACTGTTTTAAATAAGCCTGTCTGGTCCATTTTGGATCTTTTCTTCTTTTCTCGGATATGTGCATCGATTCTTCAATCTTTGGGGGGTTTCAACATCTTCTGTACTTGCCAACAGACTGAAAATGCTCGAGTATTGCCATGAAACTATATATAAAACAAGCAAGCGTAACAAAGTCAAAATAAATCAAGAACTAATGCATAAAAATACAACTTGTTGGGTTGTTGGCCAAAATGATTAAAATATTATGATGGCCTAGTACAATATTTTCCTGCAGCCCACCATTTTAATTGGCCCAGCCCGGATCCAGGAAACTACCCTTTACTTATTGACCGGATTAATCCTGGCCGTTCATTTGGATCCCTTTAATCCCGACCGTTGGTTTTATATTAAACCTAATATAAAACCCCCCAGCAAACCCTACCCTTCATTTTTCTGTCTTCCGCCTCCACCCCCCTTATCTCTCCCGATTCTATTTCCTTTCTCCTCGGTCGACTCTGTTCTTCCGATATGGTAACCAAATCTGGTCCGATTTTCTCTCTTCGTTTGTTGTTTCGATTCTCCTATAAATATCATTTTCATGAGAGATAAACATACGACAACAAATTGAGAGCAAGTAATTTGTTTACTTCGATTCTTTTTCTCTGTGAAATAAATCGAGTACTTTGTGGGTGAGGCTTGTGAGATAAATCCAGGATCTGAGTTTTCTGGGTGTTTTTCGGTCGAATCCTGTTGTGTGCTACGATTCCTCTGGTGGTTTGCTTCCGGTCCGGTGTTGGGTCCCTTTTTCTGGTGTTGGTCGCGGGTTACTTGAGTCCTAGACGTGGTTACGGAGACGGAGGACTTAGTCGGGCTGTTCTCAATAGTGACATCACTTCCGAATCAGTTTCGGCCGTTTGGTTTGCGTTTTATTTACTCACATTTTAATTTCCAGTGTTTTAATTTAGTTTAATTTATTTAAATAGAAGCTGTGTAATCCCTAATCCCTATCCCGAGTAGATCTGTGTAATAGTTATATTCGTTATAATTATTGTAATAATTTGTCACCCGATTCGGACCAATACTCAACATTGGTACGGGAGCTTTGATTCGGATCTGTCTGAATCGGGTCAACCCGGATCGCTCAGGTATATCGGCTTTACGCTCTTCTTTACTGTTTTTATGCTCACTATTCTTTGTGATATTTTCGCTCGCTGCTCTTTGTGATATTTTTGGGTCTTACTGTCCTTCGTGATATTTTTCGGCCCACTGTTCTTCGTGATATTATTTTTGGGTTGACTGTCTCGTCCTGGTGTTATTGCTTCTGCTGCGTATGTTGTTCGACGCATTGTTGGTGATATTCTGTGTGATTATTACTGCGATATTACTTCGTGTTTATTTTGAATCTGGAAATTTTCATAAACGGGCATTAAAACCCTCCTGCCTGGACCACTTAAGCGTCCTCGGATCTTGTAGGGGCCTGGTATTGAATTTTTTGGATTCGTTTAATTTTATTTATCTGTGTGATTTTGTTGGTTACTTTGTGTTTCTGCGTTTTGATAAAATCAATTGTCTCCTTCTTATTTGTGTTTTTCACAAATTTTCAAAAACTCTGTTCATTTTGAAAATTAAAATGGGAACTATCTCTGCCTTCTCTGTGGCCCCATTTGATGGAAAAGGTGATTTTGCCATTTGGCAACAGAAAATGAAAAGCATACTCATTCAACAAAAATGTTTCAAAGCTATCGATAACTCTTTCGCTTCTAATGTGACTGCGGATAAAAGGGCTGAACTTGATGAGTTTGCTTACTCTGCGATTATCTTAAACCTATCTGACTCTGTGATAAGAAAATTAGGTAAACATGGTTCGGCTAAAGAATTATGGGAAAAATTAGAAGAAATGTATACTGAAACTTCGCTGCCCAATAAGCTGTTTCTTCTCGAAAAAATTTTCCGCGACAAGCTTGATCTAAACAAAGACATCGATGCTAATTTAGACGTGTTTACAAAACTGGTTCAAGATATAAAGTTAACGAGAGATAAAAACATCGATGATTACACTCCGATTGTTCTTTTGAATGTTATTCCTGATTCTTATAGTGATGTGAAATCTGCCATTAAATATGGTAGAGATCAAGTAACTTTGGATATTGTTGTTAACGGCTTGAAAAGCAAAGAATTAGATTTGAAAAACAATAAAGGCGCCGCTCTTAGAAATCTTGGCGAGGTTAATTTTGTCAAAGGAAGACCACAAAACCGTTTTCAAAATAAAAAGTCTTCCAACAGTCAAAATAACCAAGCCACCAAGAAAAAGGGCAATGAAAAATTTCGGTTGAAACCTAGACCAACTAATCGTAAATGTTACAATTGTGGTGAATATGGTCACTACATTCAAGACTGAACTAAACCTAAGAAGAACCAGCAATTTGAACAGGCGAACTTGGCTGTCAGTGAAAATCTAGGTGATGTTTTTATGATTTCTGATGCCATGCATGCTTCTATGAACTCTGTGTTATCTGACCTTGGTGAAAATGATTGGATGGTTGATTCTGCATGCACATTTCACATGACTCCATACAAACAACTTTTTTCTAGTTATCGCGATTTGCAAAATCGATATGTGTCTATGGCTGATCATGTAAAACGAGATGTTGCTGGAATAGGAACTGTGTGCCTTAAATTTGAATCTGGAAATTCAATAACTTTGGAAAATGTTAGGCACGTTCCTCACTTAGCTCATAATTTAATGTCTTGTGCTTGTCTTGAAGGTGATGGTTTTGAAGGTACTTGGGGTAAAGGTGCAATGAAAGTTACGAGAGGTCCCAAAACCTTTTTTGTTGCCATTCGTAAATTGAACTTATATATTTGCTCCACTGTTAGTAACTCTTCCGTAAATGCAGTCCATGGAGATAAAACTGAAATCTGGCATAAACGGTTAGGTCACATCAGTGGTAAAGGTCTTGAAATACTGCACAAAAATGGTTGTTTTGGGAATGATAAGATATCTGACTTGCCATTTTGTGATAACTGTGTGTATGGTAAGCAACATCGTGCAAACTTTCCTCATACACCTTCCCCAAACCCCCCTAAGAGTGCAAATGTGTTTGAATATCTTCATGCTGATGTGTGGGGGCCTGTCAGTGTTCCGACACATGGCGGAAACCGATATTTTTTGTCTGTGATTGATGATTATTCCAAAAAAGTTTTTGTGTTTCTTCTTAAGAATAAATCTGATGTGTTTGACACGTTCAAAACGTGGAAGATTTTAATTGAAAATCAAACCGGTAAGAAAATTAAAATTTTGAGAACTGACAATGGTTTGGAATTCTGCAATAATCTGTTTGATACTTTGTGTGCGGAAAGTGGTATTCAAAGGCATAGGACAGCACCCTACACCCCCCAACAAAACGGAATCGTTGAGCGCATGAACCGAACCCTCCTTGATAGGGTAAGGTCTATGCTCGTCAGCTCCGGATTGTCAAAATGTTTTTGGGGTGAGGCTTTATCTACGGCTGCCTATATTATAAATAGATCTCCATCTGTCCCTTTGAATGGAAACTATCGAGAATCTGTGTGGACTGGTAGTAATATTGATTTCTCAAATCTTCGTGTATTTGGGTGTGCTGCATATGTTCATCATAAACATGATAAACTAGAACCTAGATCGATAAGATGTGTGTTCTTAGGCTATCCGGAGGGAGTTAAAGGATTTAGGTTATGGCTTAAGGGCGAACCAGGGTTTAAGGTGCTAATTAGTAGGGATGTTATATTTAATGAAAATGAATTTCCTTGTCTTGAATATCCTGCACCCGCACCCGTGCACATATCTAATCCAGAATCTGTTTCTAACTACCCTACTTTGAGTGAGGTGGAGCGTGAAAATGATGAAACTTTGCGTGCTGAAAATGAAAATCCCTCTGAAATTCCATCTGAAAATTCTAGTGATGAAATAATTGAGAATGTTGATCTGTCCGGCTATCAATTAACCAGAGATAGGCCTAGAAGAGAGAATGTTAGGAGGCCTTATCACTTTGATGATTTTCATATGATGTCTCATGCTTGCAATGTGTTTGAATCATTAGATAATAACGAACCTAAAAGCTACAAAGATGCTTTAAAATCTGAAAATGCTTCTGATTGGTTAAATCCTATGAATGATGAAATGAACTCCCTGCATGTTAACCAAACTTGGACTCTTGTTCCAAAACCTGATCGTTGTTCTCTTGTGGACTGTAAGTGGTTATTCAAGGTTAAGAATGAAGTAGAGAATATCAGATTTAAAGCTAGGTTGGTTGCAAAAACTTTCACTCAAAAGGAAGGAATTGATTATACTGAAATATTTGCTCTTGTTGTGAAATTCATCACCGTGCGTGTCATGCTTGCTTTAGTTGCTCACTTCAATTGGGAATTAAAACAAATGGATGTTAAAACAACCTTTCTTTATGGTGAATTGAATGAGAAAATTTATATGAGGCAGCCAGAAGGTTTTGTCGACTCTAATAAACCTGATCATGTTTGCCTTCTTAAAAAGGCTCTTTATGGCCTGAAACAGTCTCCAAGGCAATGGAACAAGAAATTTGACTCTTATATGCTTTCTTTAAAATTCAAACGTAGTTTGTATGACCCTTGCCTCTATTTTAAAAAAAACTCCATTGTTCCTATCTTCTTGCTTATCTATGTGGATGACATGTTACTTGTGAGCCCGTGCATGAAGTTGATTGATCATGTTAGATCGTGTCTTAGTGAGCAATTCGACATGAAATACCTTGTAGATGCCCAGAAAATTTTAGGCATGAACATTGTTAGAGATAGAAAAAACTGTTCTTTGTTTCTAAATCAATCTTCCTACATTGAGAAAATACTTGAAAAATCTTCTATGACTGCTGCAAAACCTGCTTCTATGCCTCTTGCTGCTCATTTTCTATTATGCAAAGATCAATCTCCTAAAACAAGTGAAGAAGAAAAATCAATGGAAAAGGTTCCCTATGCTAATGCTATAGGATCAGTCATGTATCTCATGGTTAGTACTAGGCCCGATATAGCCTATTCTGTTAGTTGCTTGAGTAGATACATGTCTAATCCTGGTATGCCACATTGGGAAGCCTTGAAGTGGCTTCTTCGTTATTTGAAATCCTCTGTGGATGTTGGTATTAAGTTTTCTAAATCTGGTGATGGTGTTAAACTTGTTGGATATGTAGATTCTAACTTTGCTAATGATCGTGACAATCGAAAATCCACGACCTCTTATGTGTTTACCCTTTGTGGCTCTTGCATTAGTTGGAAATCTCAGTTACAGAATGTTGTTGCCTTATCTACGACTGAATCTGAATATGTTGCTGCAACTAAGGCGTTTAAAGAAGCCATATGGCTAAAGGGTCTTTTATCAGAAATCGGTTTTCTAAAAGAAAAAGTTGTGGTATTTTTGGATAGTCAATCTGGAATTCAGTTATGCAAAAATCCTGTCTTTCACGACCGCACTAAACATATTGATGTTAAATTTTATTTTATTCGTGATATTGTTGAAAAAGGTGAACTTGAGCTTGGAAAAATTCCTTCACAATTCAACCCTGCAGATATGGGCACCAAATGCCTACCTTTGGAGAAGTTCGTGTCCTGCACCGACCTGCTGAACTTGGGAACTCAAGACTAACTCTTAGTCTTTGCCTTCTTTGTGATGGCTTTGCATTCTTAGTGAATTACCTCGCTATCTTTGTGATGGCTCTGTTGTCTTAGTGATTGTTGTTATCTTTCTTTGTGATTACCTGTACTTACTTTATTTTTTGTGTGCAGGTGGTGTCCTACGGCGATGATGACCTCTGTCTCCTTTATGTACCCCGATGACTCATTTGGCCCAGGTGGAGAAATGTTGGGTTGTGGGCCAAAATGATTAAAATATTATGATGGCCCAGTACAATATTTTCCAGCAGCCCACCATTTTAATTGGCCCAGCCCGGATCCAGGAAGCTACCCTTTACTTATTGACCGGATTAATCCTGGCCATTCATTTGGCTCCCTTTAATCTCGGCCGTTGGTTTTTATATTAAACCTAATATAAAAACCCCCCAGCAAACCCTACCCTTCATTTTTCCGTCTTCCGCCTCCACCCCCCTTATCTCTCCCGATTCTGTTTCCTTTCTCCTCGGTCGACTCTGTTCTTCCGATATGGAAATCAAATCTGGTCCGATTTTCTCTCTTCGTTTGTTGTTCCGATTCTCCTATAAATATCATTTTCGTGAGAGATAAACATACAACAACAAATTGAGAGCAAGTAATTTGTTTACTTCGATTCTTTTTCTCTGTGAAATAAATCGAGTACTTTGTGGGTGAGGCTTGTGAGATAAATCCAGGATCTGAGTTTTCTGGGTGTTTTTCGGTTGAATCCTGCTGTGTGCTACGATTCCTCCGGTGGTTTGCTTCCGGTCCGGTGTTGGGTCCCTTTTTCTGGTGTTGGCCACGGGTTACTTGAGTCCTGGACGTGGTTACGGAGACGGAGGACTGAGCCGGGCTGTTCTCAACAGTGACATCACTTCCGAATCAGTTTCGGCCGTTTGGTTTGCGTTTTCTTTACTCATATTTTAATTTCCAGTGTTTTAATTTAGTTTAATTTATTTAAATAGAAGCTGTGTAATCCTTAATCCCTATCCCGAGTAGATCTGTGTAATAGTTATATTCGTTATAATTATTGTAATAATTCGTCACCCGATTCGGACCAATACTCAACACAACTATACACATTTGTATGCAATTATGCTCAGTAAAATCACGCAGAATGTCTGTAAAATTTCATGTTAACACACGCGTGGCACACATGTTCGTTAAAATTGAGGGGATTCAGTGGGATGCAAACATGGTAAGAATTAGTATTTTCGTGAAACTGATTATTCATTTTTTATGCTTACTTTAAAACTGTCTAGACGTCAGATTATTCTAAATTATTAGATAACAAGTGAAAATGAGAAATCTTATAATAAAAGAATAGATTCAAGTAAATGAAAAGATAATAGACTGTTGAAATTAAAAAGATTAATCTAAAAGCAAAATCTTCCACATTCTTCCCACAGCCTGCCACCCCCTTTCTTCTTCCCTCTTCTCCATGAGCAACTGCCTTCTTTTGTCAACTTCGTCTTCCATCAACTTCATCTTCTGAATGGTGCTTCTTCCCTAAACTTCAACTTCTTATTCCATGAACTTCATTTTCTTCTTACGTAAACTTTAACTTCTTCTTCCGTGAACTTTTAACTTCTTCTTCTTCTTCTTCTTCTTCTTC
The DNA here is from genome assembly GCA_033398695.1 of Orobanche coerulescens. Lineage (NCBI taxonomy): Eukaryota > Viridiplantae > Streptophyta > Magnoliopsida > Lamiales > Orobanchaceae > Orobanche > Orobanche coerulescens. Next base: position 11,947,976 of record CM065819.1, read on the forward strand.
TTCGTCTTTTTCTTCTTCTTCTTATTCTCCTTATTCCTCTTCCTCTTCCTCTTCCTCTTCCTCTTTCTCTCCTCCTCCTCCTCCTCCTCCTCCTCCGCTTTAGACAAGTGCACACGAGCAGGCATGGGAGCAGGTGCCTGTGCCTTGCTCGTGCACCAGAATAGAAGCCGGGCAATGAGCAACGCACGACCTCATGCATGGACAGAGGCACGAGCATTTTGGTCGTGCGCCCTCTGAGATGTTGTTGGAGCTAATCGTATGCATGAGTCATGCACGAGCAGTAGGTAGTGCATCTCTGCCGATATATATACTAGACAGACGTGTTTCACTTCATTTTACCTCAACATTCTTTTCTTCAGGAGGCTAGGTCGATTGGATCACGTAAATCATCGAAGAAATCACCATCCAACAATATTTTTGAGTTCATAACACAGATTAAACATCTCTTGATCTTCTTTTATCATCCGAATCAAGGTAAAACTCTGAGAACTCTAGTTTTGGGGATTTAGGTTTTTTTGGTTGATTATGTTCTTTTAATCCGATTTAGCTTAGATAAGTGACGGATTATCAATGATATAGTCGTAGTATGTCGATTCATTTGTTATTCCATGGTTTTGTTGTTGGTGTTTCTTTGATTTGTCGAGTTGGACCAAATTTATGCCTTCAAGATGTCCGTTAGAATGTCATAGTTGGGGATTCAGGTGTTCTATTATTATTTCCTCTAGTACAATTGTTGATCGAGCATTGATGTGATATTATGGTCGAATTCCTTGCAAAGGACTTGAGTTGAAACCCTTTCATTCGTCATTTACTTCGCGTGATAGCGAACAAGGCAAGTATTTAATTATATGTAATGTATTTTGTGCATTTATGATTGATGAATTGTGTGCATGAGTGGGAAAGGTTGTATTGTTCACCCATGGATGCCCGATGGGGCGTATGGGGATTCGTACCTTGAGGAACGAATCGTGAACATGAGGTTATCCACCTAGAGATGTCCGACGGGGCGTATAGAGTTCCATTCCTTGAGGGCCGAATTACGGATAATAATTGAGTGATGTGGAATTGTTTTGGGTTTATGAATCCCGAAGAACTATGTGATAAACTTGAACAATATTCTGGAATATTGAATTGCTTTGTGAAAATAATTTTTGGTAAATGACTTTATATATTTTATACGATTCCATACTTGCCCTAGTGATTCCAGCACTAACCCCTTAAATGGGAAAAATGCCTTTCATGCATTTCAGATAACTTCCAGATCGAGGAGCCGGCGTGGGGCGCGCATGGAACTGATGGGCAATATAGGTGTTAGGCTATCAAACAAAGAGTCTGTTGTTTGGTTTGTCTGATGTCGGAATGTGATTTTGTTTGTTATATGTTGTTTTATTTTATTGTGGAAGTCCCGTGTGTGGGTAGGTGAGATATTAATGACTTATAAAATGTGTTTCTTAAAAATATTTTGGCCGAGGCCACGACCCAACTGACTGTTTCATCTGTCGTCTGAAATGGTATTGTGTCATTTCGATTGAATGATGATAGCCTGGTACACCTTTTTGGAAGGTTCTACGACGTGTAACAGCCCTAACGAAGTTGGGTGTTATACTTATGGTATTAGAACTTAGGATTGTGAATACCTAGGTTGTTGGTGTATTGGGTCTGTCGGTTGAGTCATAAGAGTAGTTGTTTGAGCCAAATATCGTTGTGCTGGTGTCGTACCGTATGGCCCGTGACTGTAAGCCTTTTCAAATATTTGTAACTATTTATAACTTTTTGGCCTTGAGAGTGAATTGACCTATTACATTATACTATCTAAGGTTATATATCGCGTTGATCATCTATTGTTTCATTTTTCTTATTCTTCTGAATGATGCGAGGTAGAGGTAGACATGCTAGATGGCGCGTCAGAGGCCGTGGTCGTGGTGCCATTGTCGTGGAGGTCGTGCCTTCTCATCTGCTATGGATTTAGCATCTCATTCAGTGGCGTATACAGTTCATATGAGTTCTGATGGTCGTCGGGACCTTTCGGACAGTCAGAACCAACCTCGAGTAATAACCCGATATAGATGTGCCACCATTCTCTAACAGGTGGTAACTTAACTAGCTCAGGTTGTTCAGGGTGGACAGCAGAATCCACCTCCTACTGCTACTTTGAAGGCTAGTAAATGGCTCCACGAGGTGATAAAAATGCATCCTCCACGTTTCTGCAGTTCTTCCGGTTCTTTGGGATTGGAAAGTTAGCTTTACTAGATCGGCCGAACTTTTATGCTATCACTTGTCCAGAGGAGAGAAGTGTGCCTATTGCTAATTATCTCATCGACAAGGAAGCTGCGGATTGGTGGGAGGCCACCTGGCCTAAGGATCGAGTAGCTATTTGGGAGGAGTTCAAAACCACGATGGAAGCAGAATAATGTCCTTGGCTAGTGGGCGATCAGCGCATCACTAATTTCTTCAATGCTGATCATTAGGATGTGCCTATCTCTCAGGCCATCATCACATTTAACCAAAAGATGCCATATGTTCGAAACCAGGTGAGGACCGAAGAGGACAAGATCCGCTACTTTGATCGTCGCATAAAGTCGAAGACCCGCCAAGGTATGGCTGGATTGAGATGTACTACATTGAAACAATACTAGGACAGAGCTTGGCAATCAAGATGGTCCTGGAAACGACATGAGATTATCGAGAGTAAGAAACAGAGAACTGCAAGTGGCTTCTGCGGCAGCAAGGGCGGTGGATCCCACAGACCACATTTCTCTTATCGTGCTGTTGAAAGGTCATTTCAGCCAGCCAACGGATCCTGTGTGTTCAGACTGACCCAGAGTCTTCTAGGAAGTGATAGGAGTTGCCAAACTATGAACGGAGTATTTTGTGCAAAATTATCTGTATCCTCAGGTGGCTGTTTTGTTTGTGGATAGAAGGGTCATCGAGCATCTTATTGTGTGGTGGCCACGAGAGTCATTCGTAATAAGGGCAACGTTCTGGATCTAGAAGAACATAATATTAATCAGAGGGCTCCGTCTAACCAACCTCAAGATAGTGTTGGCCAAGGCAGAGGCAAAGATTAATCGGACCCTCATGGTGTGTCGAGTTCGAGGTCAGCGCACCTTTATCTTTATCAGATGAGATGAACAGATGAGGCAGATGCTCATATAGCAGCAGGTACCACTCCGATTCTTTCTCATCCAGTTTCGGTCTTGTTTGATTCAGGTGCCACCCATTCTTTTATTTCATTGGAGTGTATTCATCATCTTGGTATTGATTGCTTATTCGAGTGCGAGTCGTTTATTATGGGTATACCTAGTGGGGACCATATCATCAGGAACCAAGAGGTTAAAGATTGTCTAGTGAGGATTGGGAATCGCGATTGGCCTTTAAATCTTATTGTAGTGGATTCGAAGGGTGAGAATTTAATCCTCGGGGATGATTGTAATATCCGCACTTTCTATTTTTGGTAATTTCTATTTTGTTGTATGTTCATTTCAGACGACTCGCTTGTTACTGTTTTGAAATTCTGAATCTATTTTGTTCTTGGAGTATTTCCATTTGGACGAGTTTTGGAGATGTTTTTACGTATTTTTGTTTGGAGTTATGTTTTGTCGCATATACGTTCGATTCTCATAAAACTCGTTTGATTTCGCTATTTCTTTGTTTCCATGAGTTCGTATGGTTGAGTTGTTCATGTTGTAAGTTTCGGATTGTTACGTATCGTGATTTTCGGACGTTTGGACTGTTTTGTAATTTCCTATAAGTTTAGGGAATTTTATCTCCTTTGTTGTATTTCAAATCTCCCAGTAGTCGGAATCGTACTTTCTTTCAGCACTTAGTTTCGTCGTCGTGAATACCTCGTAATTCTGTCTTCGGATCCCATCTTGTGTTGCGTTTCGATTTTTATACCTCCTTGAACCTTGAGCTGCACTCTAGTACTGGACTGCTGCATGCATAACGTACGTTATGCATACTATGTTAGTACTGGTAACGTACGTAAACCCTTAAATATAGCGTACGTTATCGGCTTCAGCGATTTGGGCAGATTGTTCTGTCGAGCCCTTACGTACGCTAACACATGAGCGTTACGTACGTAAGAGGCATAACGTACGTTAACCTCAGTATGTTAACGTACGTAACGAGCCATCAGGTTTGAAAAACCTGAACAGACCTTAATTGCGTCATTTTCTTTCTTTCTCCTCCCTTGTGCGCGACGTGAGTTCTTCTGAGCGATTTCGAATGATTCTTCCAGAGCAATCCATGGAGTTCCTTGAGAGGCCGATTTCTGTGTTCCAAGTGAGGTTTATCATCATCGTAATCATCTTCCTCCACCTGAATCGAGGTATATTTCTTTAGAACCCTAGCTTTTGGGGATTTTGGGATTTTGTTTTGGTTTTCACCCTTCTAGTCCGATTTGCCTCATATGACTGTGAGATTATGATCGCGTAATCATCATCCCTTACTTCTCTTGTGGTTTTGCTGATTAAAATTTGATGTTTTTCTCCGTTAATAGACTGGAATCGGTTATGACCTTGTATTGTCCGATGAAATGTCCCAACAGGTAGAATTACGATGAATTCTTACGTTTCCGCAATATTGAGATTGTTTGCATATCGTTACTGTGTTAGGAACGGATTTGTGAAGATTGTTCGGACCGAAACCTTTTCTTTCGCCGTTTCCTTCGCGTCATTGTATTCAAGGCAAGTACATGTATTACATTTCATTATGTGTGTTACGGTTGTGATACGGATGTTGAATTATGATATTGTATATGTGAGTTGTTGCTCTTCCACCCGGAGCCTTCGACGTGGCGTCTGGGGGCCGATACTAAGGGGTACGGCCGCGGAAGTGGTTTCCCACCCGGAGCATTCGACGGGGCGTCTGGGGTTCGATACTAAGGGGTACGTCCACGGGTTATCAAGTGTGGATGGTTATGATATTGATATGAGATGAATTACCGTTTGATGTTAATAGAATATTCCGGAATATGGTTTTCAAATACTTTCTAAATGGGATGACTGTGTTAAATCGTATCTGTATATAATGTAGTGTAATTGTGTACTTGCACTATCTATTCGAATGATAATCCCTTAAATGGGGGAAATGTGTCTTATGCATTTCAGGTATTGGTCGAGCCAAGGAGCTGGCACGGGATATGCATGCAAAGGATAGCCCAGCATGATGATGAGGCTTGAGTCGTTGTTAAATGTTTTGTTATTGTATTTACTTAGATGTTGGAGTTAAACTGGTTGTTTTACAATTTGGTTAAAGTCCCCTGCGTGGGAAATGAACTCGTGTTGACCTATACTTTATGATGTCGGATTAAAATGTTTTGGCCGAGGCCACGGCCCTATCTTATTATTATTATTGTGTCATATGGGTTTTCATTGGTGGATTATGTGTCATGTAATAGCCTAGTAGACCTATTAAAGGTTCTACGGCGTGTAATGTCCCTTACGAGATTTGGGGTGTTACATTTATGGTATCGGAGCCTTAGGTTATGAATACCTAGTCTGTTGGTTAATTTTGGGTCTGTCAGTTGTGTCGTTAAGTCAGCCGTTGATCCTAATATCATCGTGTTACCATCTCTTCGTGCGACCCGTGGATGTAAGTCTCCTCGAACTCTTGTATTTATGTAATTCTTTTCCCTTGTGTAGATTGAAATTGTGAATTGTGGTACCAACCTTGTAAACTGTGAATTTTTTCTGATCTTGTTCCTTTCAATTCTTTTTTTCAGTATGTTGAGAGGTCGCGGTAGACCAGCTAGGGTGCGCGGCCGAGGCCGTGGTCGCGGTGCTAATAGTGAGGAAGTTCTGCTTTCTCAGTCCTCCGTAGATTCGGCCGCTCATTCAGTGCCGAGTACTCTACCTCTGAGTTCTGACGGGCAGCAGAATTTGTTAGTCAGTCAGGATCATCCTTAGGGTATTAATGCCGACATTGGAGCTACTACTGTGCTTCAGCAGTTGGTAGCCCAGCTTGCCCAGATAGCTCAGGGTGGACGTCAGAATCCGCCCCGACTCCAGAATATGAAGCTAGTAAATGGCTTCAGAAAGTAACCAAGATGCACCCCCCTCGCTTCGCTGGTTCTACCGACTCCCTGGGTTGGGAGAATTGGCTTTTTCAAATAGTTAGGACGTTCGATGTTGTGGCTTGTCCTGACGATAGGAGGGTACCTATTGCTCAGTACCTCCTGGATAAGGAAGCTGTGGAGTGGTGGGAAGCTGCGATGCCCAGGGACCATTTAGCTACCTGGGAGGAGTTTAAGACCGCTATGGAAGCGGAGTACTGCCCACCTCCGGTTTGAGAGCGTAGGATTGTGGAGTTCTTTACTGCTACACCTCAGGATGTACCGATCCCTCAGGCCATCATCACTTATAAGCAGCAGTTGGCATATGTGAAAGAGCATGTGAGGACCGAGGCTGATAAAATTTGCTACTTTAATATGCGCATGAAGCCGCATATCAGGAAGAGTATGGCACCGATCATGTGTGCCACCTTGAAGGAATACCAGGATCGCGCCCTAGCGATTGAGATGGCTGTCCTGGATTCAGAGTTAGGTTCCGAGGCCAAGAAGCAGAAAACAGCTGGCAGTTTTTCAGCCGGTAAGGGTGGTCGATTTTCGAAATCTCAGTCTGCTCCTACATCTGGGAAGAGGCCGTTTCATCAGGCCAGAGGATCTCAGAGTAACCGTTCAGTCCAGTCCATTGCATCTGGCGGCAGAGTTTGTTTTAACTGCCACCAATATGAGCATTTGGTGAAGGATTGTCCATTTCCTTTAGTTGCTTGCTTTACTTGCGGACAGACCGGGCACCAGGCAGCTCATTGCGAGAGAGCTACCAGAGCCGCTAGAGCTACGACTACCACTGCCGTTTAGAAGGAACTTAGCGTCGATCAGAAGACTCCAGTCACTCAGGTTTCTCAGAGTTCGGGCCGTGGTAGGGGTCGGGGTCATCCGGACCGCCGAGCTGCATCTAGTTCGGGCTTAGTCCACCCTCGTTTGTATTAGATGAGATGCACGGAGGAAGCATACGTTCTGGTGGCATCAAGTACCACTCAGATCCTTTCTCATCAAGTTTTGGTACTTTTTGATTCGAGTGCTACTCGCTCTTTTGTTTCTTCGGATTGTGTATGTTGTATCAGTATTGATTGCTTGTATGAATGTCAACCATTCGTAGTGGGTACGCCCAGTGGAGATCGTACGTGTAGGCCACTAAGTATACAGGATACGGCTTGGAAAGTGTATACTTAAAGATAATCACAAATATTAAAACAGTAAGTGCGGAAGGTAAAAGACACGGTAATTAAAGGGGTTCGAGGAAAACCCTTCTATGTCCACTGGTCCTCCACACAGGAGTGAAAATGTTTATTATAAATACTACATACACAACTACGTATTTATTCTCAAACCTAATCAATATATTGTTCCCATAGATTGATATAATGATCTTAGCCTTCAACCGTTCACACAGATTGGTTTAAGCTTTCACTTGACTGGCTTCTTCACACACAGTTCCGAAGCTTCATATCTTCAATGCAAGTCCGTCACACATAGTTCAGGAATAGCAAGGTTTCTGAGTCCACACAGGGCTGATGGGTTTTGTTCAAGGGTAGAAGAATGATTGAACAACAACTTTGACTTTCTGAGCTTTTAGCTGATGATGTGTTGTTCACAGTTTGAGCACTGGTATATCTATTCTTTCAGAATAGGAGTATGCTTTGCAAGATATGTTTGCTCAGATGTATATGATGATAACTTCGTAGATAATTTTCGTCAGTTGATTTCGTGTATGTCGATCTTCAAAGACTGGGGATATATATAGCCTTCTGAGATATATCCGCTGAGATAGATCCATTGAGAAGAAGTCTGTTCCAACAGGATGATGTGTTTGAATAAAACACGATCCGGATTTTGCGGTAGAAATAAGATCTCTGACGGCTTGATATTTAAATACTTTATCCTTCAGTATTTAAATATATCTTCTTAAATGGGACTTTGACTTTAGCGAATAACAAAGATTCCTTGTTGTCCTGTTTGGATACTGTATGGAATGATAGCTGTATTGTCGTTTCGAGATAGCTTCCATACTTAGTCTTTATGAGAATCATTTGCTGTATGATAGATTCACTGTATGCTGGGACTACAAGAAGTCTTCGATATAGGTTGACATCTTTTGATCAGCTTTTCAATACAGCTGATTGTTGTATGCTGGATTAGCATATTGTCAAAACATTCTGTCAACACTTTCGATACAGGGATTGATTGTCCCAACAGTTTCGATACCGGGTATTTGTTATCCCAACAATTTCCCCCTTTTTGATAATTTGCCAAGTCCTTCCAAGTATTCTTTTTAAAACCATATGATGTTATCCAAACATCCTTGATGATGCCAAAACTTTGACACTTAGCATCTTGAAGGAGGGCAGACTTCTTGGTCTTCTGTTCGAATGTTCTGGCCTTCAGCAATTTACCTAGCACTAAGAACTGCTCGCAGGCAAGTTCAGCTTTTATCAAAAGAGTGTTACATGATTAAACTTATGATTGGCATGCAGGCACAATCTTACATAGTTTTCTAGATACATACAACTTAAACTATGAACTGTTCGCAGACCAGTTCTTACAGCTTATGTATTAAAATAAGTTTCATAGTGAATACAGCAAGGATAAATTATGTGTTTGTAAACATACAATAACATAGTAGATTACGAGTTGTAAGCTTTCAAGACAAGTAAATATTTTATTGATATTGAAACAAAGAGTACAAAATTTTGCTGTTTTGAAAATAAAATTACAAAATTAATACAACAAAGGATTCAATTCCTATAATCTGAGTGTCTCCATGGCCTTTTAGGGTCATTCTTGGTACCCTTCCACCAGTTATGATGAGCGTACCTGTCTCGATTCAGATATAAGGCTCATTCGTTATATGACTTATCGAAGATTAGGATCCAATCTTCTGGATGGGTAACCAAGTCGCCTTGTCTATGCCTTGACTTCATCTGCTGCTGTAGCGGGAGCGTTCCTTGTTCCAACCTTTTATTAAACTCCTCTGCGGCTTCCTGTACCGTCCTGCATCTGTTGAATAATGAGGATTCCTTGATGAGAACAACAAAGTGTCTCAGGAGTTCATTTCTCCTCCAGTTTTTTATTTCTTCTGCAGTAGGCTGTCGGTTGGCTGGGAGGTTCATAGCTTGCGGTTTTTTTAACTAGGATCTTCCAAGGATACTTAGGGTCCTGGAATTCTGGTCGATCTCCCTGTATTCTAACATTTGGAGATGAGATACGGGCTATATCAGCAGTGATGGAGTCTTCAAAAGGAGCTAACATTTCCTTCTCTTGCTCCAGCCTTGTTCTTCTAGCAGCTTCCCTCGATTCTTCCCCCTTTTTGGCGTCATCAAGGTATGACACCTTCTCATCAAGGCGTTCCAGGATTTGCAAAGCAACATCTTGTTTCGTCTCAAAATTTGTCATTTTCTCAACAAGGGAGGAAAGCAGCTGCGACATATCTTGAATTTTCTTGTCGTGGGCTCGAAGCTGGGAACCGTTTTCAATCATAGCTGATGCTGTCTTAGTCTCGGACACGCGTAGGTTAGATTGTTCTTCTCTCAGGATTTGCTCCTATTTTTCTTGCAATTGGCTCAGGGCCTGCTTGAAGATGTGTGGCAAGATAGTGAAGGCTTCTTCCACTCGGGAGACTTCGTGCCTTAGACCTGTCATCTCTTCAACGGCAGATGAGTGTAGTCAATCAAGAGCTTTTTCCACAAAATATAGAGCGTTGACGGCGTCCTGGATGAAAACAGTTTGGAGGCTAAGATCATGTAATCGCTCTTTCCTTGTGGCAGTCCTAGGAGAATCTGGCTGGGCGAAATCTTCAACTCCGTTCAACCGTCTCAAGTTCACATTGGGACATGAATTGAGTTGGATATCCTCAGGTTTTATACCGTCGTCGGATTCCATGACAGTTGAGGGTGCGGGAGTATCAGATTCAGGCTCGGCGACAGCGGGTGTTGCATTCTCCTGTGCTGAAGTGGTGTTGGCCACTAAGTATACTGGATACAGCTTGGGAAGTAGTTTAAACAACAAGCTGTACTGATTTTAAATCTGAGTGCATAGCGGAAATCTTAAATACAGTAAGTTGATGTGGATACAGCAACTCGATGTGCAGTGTATACTTAAATAATCACAGTAATTAAAACAGGTAAGGCAGAAGGTAAATAACACAATATTTAAAGTGGTTCGAGGTAAATCCCTCTACGTCCACTGGTCCTCCACACAGGATTAAAAAGTTTATTATAATTACTACGTACACAACTACGTAATTATAACAACACACAATCAATATATCGTTCACACAGATTGATATAAAGATCTTAGCTTCAAACGTTCACACAGATTGGTTTGAGCTAATGTTTTGTCTTGCTTCTTCACACACAGTTATGAAGCTTCGTCTTCCTCGATGCAAATCCTTTACACACAGTTCTGGAGTAGCAACGATTACTCAGTCCACATAGGGCTGATCTGGGATTGTTCAAAGGATAGAACAGGGTATGAACAACAGCTTTGACTTTATGAGCTTCTAGCTGATGAAGTGTTGTTCAAGATGTTGAGCACTGTATATCTCTTAGATCTGAGTTGCAGTAAGCTTTGGAGATATGTTTTGCTCTGATGAATATATTAATAGCTTTGTTACTTGGGTAACTGATCTTCAACGCCTTGATGATATATATAGTTTTCTGGAAAATATATCCGTTGGGATAAATCCGTTGAGCAAGATTCTATTCTAACGGGATGAAAAGCACGATCCGGATTTAGCGGGATTTGAAGATCTTCTGACTGACAGTATTTAAATACTTTATCCTTTAGTAATTAAATACTTCTTTATCAACGGGACTTGACTTCTGAAGATTCCTTCTTTGTCCTGTTGAGAGATGTATGGAAGATCACTGTATTGACAAATCGAGACAGCTTCCATACTCAGTCTTTTATAAGACTTCTTTGCTGTACTGAAAGATTCCACTATATGCTGGATCTGTGACAGGCTTTCGATACAGGTTGACACTTCAACTTATCGATACAGTTTCCTTACTGTATTGAGGATTGGCGTATACGTCAAAATCTCTTATCAACACCATTCGATACAGGGATTGAATATCCTGGCTGTTTCGATACAGGGTATTTGTTATCCCAACAATTTCCCCCTTTTTAACAATTTGCCAAGACTTTTAAAAGCTTTCAAGCCTTCTTGATGATGCCAAAACCTTCTTCATGAAATAATCTTCATTGATGACTTCTGGCATATTTCTTGGTCTTCTGTCAAATGGTCTGTCTTTCAGCAACTTAGTCTAATTAATGAACTGCTCGTAGGCGAGTTCGATACAGCTAAGAATTTTTACAATTTAAGCTTATGATTGGCGCGCAGGCACAATCTTACAATGTATTATAAGCATACAACTGAAATTATGAACTGTTCGTAGACAAGTTCGTACAGCTTAATTTTCAAACAAGTTTCTATACTTGTGATTTTTATCTCAACAATTTAAGTTATGTAATCATACATCAACACAGTAGATTACGAGTTGTAATCTTTCAAGACAAACAAACACTTTTATTGATATTCAAAAATAGAATACAAGGTTTGCTGTTTCGAAAGAAAAATTACAAACAAAACTAATATACTAAGGATTTCAGCTCCTATAGTCCGCATGTCTCCATGGCTTTTTCCCTGGGTCATTCTCGGTTCCACGCTACCTGTGCTGTAGGGAGTCGTTGCCTCGATCTAGGTATATTGCTCTACCTTCGTAGGATCTGTCAAAGGCAAGAATCCAGTCTTCTGGATGGGTGATCCGATCTCCTCTTTTATGCTTGGATTTCATATCTAGCTGGAGAGGAAGAATTCCTTCTTCTAACATCTTCGTGAATTTGTCTGCAGCCTCCGCTAATATCTTATAACTTTTGAAGATGGCGGATTCCCTGATGAGTTTAACAAAATATCTCATCAGCTCATTCTTCCTCCATTGCTTCACCTCTTCGGCAGTTGGATGGCGGTTGGTTGGCAGACGAATTTCAGAAGGTCTTTGGATTAAGCTTTTCCACAGGACATTGGGATCATGAAACTTAGGTCGGGAGCCTGAAATCTTGAAACTCTGAGAGGGAGGGGCTAGCTTGTTCAATTCAGTGGTAATGCTGTCTTGAGCAGCATTAAATTCCTTTTCGTGCTGTAACCTTATTCTCTTAGCAGCTTCTCTTGCTTCTTCCCCCTTTTTGGCATCATCAAGATGTCCTAGGATCTCCAGTGCGGCATCCTGTTTCGTCTCAATGTTTGTCATTCTCTCGAAAAGGGTGGAAAGCACCTGCGACATATCCTTGACACTTTTGTCGTGGGATCTTAAGTGAGAAGTGGTTTCGATCATGGCTGCTGCGGCCTTAGCCTCAGAAATGCGCGTTTTGGATGCCTCTTCTCTCAGGAGTTGCTCTTGTTTCTCTTGCATGATCTTCAAGGCTTGCTTGAAGACTTCTGGCAATAAAGTGAAGGCTTCTACTACTCGAGAGACTTCATGCTGTAATCATCTCTTCGACAGCAGAAGTGTGCATCCAATTAAGAGCTTTTTCCACTGAGTACAGGGCATTAACTGCATCCTAGATGAAGACAGTTTGAAGACCAAGAGCACGCAGACGCTCTTTCCTAGCAGCAGTGCTTGGAGAATCCGGTTTGGCAAAATCTTCGGATCCATTCAACCTTCTCAGATTCACGGTAGGGCGTGAATTGAGTTGGACATCCTCAGGTACATTACCGTCCTCGGATTCCACGGTTGATGGGGTGGGAGCAGCATTTTCGGGTTCGGCGGCAGGGGGTGCTGTGTCCTCCTGTTGCGAATATGCGTCTGTAGACATGGATGCAAGAGGGATTGATTCCTCCTGTTGTCTCTCAGCAACAACTTCTTCTTCGGCAGCAGGCTCGGGTGCCTGTTCCAAAACAATTTCTTCTTCCTCGACTTGAGGGACTGATTCCTCGTCGTCAGGAATGTTCTCTTGCTGTGGAGAATGGGTCTCACTTCGACTTGATGGCCCTTTGTCATCCTTAGCTTGAGAGGCATCTCTGTCTTGAGCCTCTTCACGACTCATTCTCAGACCTGCTTGTAAAGCATCGTCGACGTCTGAGTCATCGTCATATTTTGGATCTTGGGGAGAGTCCTCGGACTTATCTTTTCCTTTTCTCTTGGCGTCAGATTTTTGCAATAGATGGCTTTCAATCAATTCCTTGCAGTAGAGATTGTCCCATTGGATCAGGGCTACAACATATGTTGAGTCCGTCACTTCCAATGCAAATCTCTCTTCATGGCTCCATTCGCTCCAATTGTATAAGGTGTCATACGGAGCTAGCCTGTAGCTTTTCCATTTAAGGAATCTATCATAAGCATGATCAATCTGCACAGAGAGAAGAGTTTTGTTGATAATGGTGTCCGGGGAGGGACTGCGTACAACATCTGAATCCGCTGTAGCGAGGGTTTCCTCTATAGGTGTGGGATCCTGTAGGGAAGTGGGATTCCTTACAGGGGATGGTGCCACGAAGGATGATTGATCCTGTACGGGTGTGGAATCCCGCATAGGAGAAGTAGCGTTTGGTTCCGCAGGGGCAGCCGACTCGCCAGAGTCTTCTAAGTTGGCAGATGTCCGATCATCCGTCTTAGCCGCCAAGGGCTCAGGATCTACTGTCGATACAGTAGTGGGCACCTCTTCCACAGGGGTTGGGCCCTGGGGTAGTTCTTAAGTGGGTTGCGCCACAGTGGAAACATCCTCAGAGGTTTTGGTGGTTTTAGCTTTAGAAAGCCTCCTTAGCTTCCTTTTCGGCTTCTCACCAGCAATAGGTGTCTTGCTGTGAGATCTTTTCCTCTTCCTTGAAGACTCTATATACTGGGACTTCAAAGAAACTTCCCTTGGATCTTCGGAAACTGGCATAGTTTGGATTTTAGGGTGGTTGCAGACCATAGTGCTCTGGTTATACGCTGTAGGCTTGACGCCTCCTAAGTATATCCGGGAACTATTTTTCTTCGCATCTGCGGATTGTGAAAGTCCGCATTTCGTCAAAATATGGTTTAAAATTAAACCAAACGACTTCTTTTGAGTGGCAGGCTTGGATACTTCCTCCTGCAAGCGCTTTAAGATAATCTGGCACCAGTTGACCTTTTCATAGGTCAAAATCGCAACCATCATCCTAAATCTCATATTCGTGCACATTTCAAATGCACCAGTGCGATTCTCGATGATCCTGCAACAAAAATCATGCAGATATACGTATGGCAGACAAAAGTTCTTCTTGTGACAGGTGGTGTGAACCATGTCAACAATAGTTGAGCCGGTGAACAGCCCATAGTACTTTGTTATCAGCTCTTGAGACCCAAAAGTCTCAAGTTCTTCCATTGTAAGGCCATCAGCGGGTAGCCTATAAATGTTCTGAATAAGATCTCGATTGATACAGATCTCCACACCTTGAATGGTAGCAGTGATATCAGCAACGTGACCTCCCTGGGCCAGCGACAAAAAGCGAATGGCGGCGTTGAGGTAAAAGTCCTCAACCAAGTGAACATCGTATTTCTCAGCGGTTTGACTCCCAAGGCGGTAGAGACCTTGCTGATGGAGTCGGGTGATGACGAACTCCATGGGTTCGACATGATTGGTTTCAGAGAGAATACGGTTGATGACGACAGATCTTGAGAAGATCCGTCCATCGATGATGTTCGAGGTTTTCTTGAATGCGGGAGAAGATGTCTGACCAGCCATTGATGTTTCTCAAGAAAAATATGGAAGAGAATAAACGAAATGCAGAAAACTATGTAGGCTGTATTTGCTTGAGTACTCTTAAATTTGCAGAAAGCGTAAAGAGTCTCTAATGGCAGTATCAGTCCTTTTATAGTGGGCGGCGAAGTAGGGTTTTCCATAGTACGAATGGTCAGATTTAAGGGATGGGAACCGGTTTTTGAAATCAACGGTCAAGATGGAGTGAGTGTAACTGGTACACTTATCCATTAAAATGTTAAAATATGAGCGGGTCCCACTTCTGACATTTGTTGTTACCCTAAATGCCTGAAACGGCGGTTTTAAAACATTAAACAATTTAAAACATCGCGGCTTTTGAGATTCAGTTGTCCAGATGTCGTGTAAGGCATTTAATGTAAATGACGTTTGACATGAAAACAGGGCATGTGGACAAAAATCATTTTAAAATGAAATATTATAATATATACTGAATCGAAATCCTATAGTATGTGTTGTATCCGCGACGATACAGCGTTCCCCCTTAAAAGTTACATATAGATTTTAACTCCATACAGCAAATTTTTGGATTAATGCTGTATTCATGGGTCATACTGTATTCCCCCTTAATTATTGCACATGTCAGCTGTAGGATAATTCACATGTCTTTGTTCACTACAGAGCTGTATTGACGGTTCTGAGTGTACATATAATTAATGGTGGATACTGTATTCTTGGGTCTTACAGCATTCCCCCTCAATTGTTGAGTAAAAACAATAAATTACTTACACGGAGTTGGGCTGTAGCATTCCCAATTCTTGTCTAAGCATGTTGAATCTTGCTGTGTCGAGAGGCTTGGTGAATATGTCGGCCAACTGAATGTCTGTATGAACCTTTTCGAGCCGAGCATCCTTGTTCTCGACATGATTCCTTATAAAATGATGCTTCATGTTGATATGCTTAGTGCGTGAGTGCAGGACAGGATTGTGCATTATTGCAATTGCACTCGTGCTATCACACATGATTGGCGTCTCTCTGGCTTCAATTCCATAATCTAACAACTGTTGCTGCATCCAAAGGATCTGCATACAGCAACTACCAGCAGCATAGTATTCTGATTCAGCCGTGGAAAGTGAGTTAGCCAATTGCTTCTTACTGAACCAAGAAATGAGTCTAGGTCCAAGAAAGTGACAAGTTCCACTTGTACTCTTCTTATCTAGCTTGCAGCCTCCGAGATCCGAGTCGCTGTATCTAACTAAATCGAATACGCCTTCTTTAGGATACCATAGTCCTACATCGACTGTTCCTTTAATGTACTTCAGGATTTGTTTAGCTGTATTGAAGTGTGATTCCTTAGGTGCTACTTGATACCTCGCACACACTCCAACAGCAAATTGGATATCGGTTCTGCTAGCCGTTAGGTACAGGAGTGAACCAATAAGCTTCCTGTAGAGTGATTGGTCAAACGGCTTTCCGGCTTCATCAGCACTAATTTGCATGGAAGTGCTCATGGGGGTTGACGATGATTTGGAAGTGTTCATTCTAAATTTGTTGAGAAGCTCCTTGCTCTATTTTTCCTGGTTGATGAAAATTCCTGTAGGCAACTGCTTTACCTGCAAACCTAGGAAATAACTAAGTTCCCCCATCATACTCATTTCAAATTTACTTTGCATGAGATGAGAGAACCTTTGACACAAGGCAAGGTTAGTTGAACCAAAAATTATATCATCTACATAAATTTGCACCATTAGAAGGTCATCACCTTCCTGTATTTTGAACAAGGTCTTGTCCACAGCACCTTTCTCAAATCCATTATCGGTTAGATACTGGGACAGGGTCTCATACCATGCTCTAGGGGCTTGTTTAAGTCTATACAGTGCTTTCCTTAGCCTGTATACTATGCCGATGCCGTCTGTGTTGGCAAACCCTGGTGGTTGTTCAACATAAACTTCTTCGGCAAGGTCTCCATTTAGGAATGCACTCTTGACGTCCATTTTGTATACAATAAAGCTTTTATGGGCGGCAAAGGCTAAGAATATCCTAATGGCTTCTAGTCTGGCTACAGGGGCGAAGGTTTCATCATAGTCTATGCCTTCTTCATGGCTATAGCATTGTGCGACTAGCCTTGATTTGTTTCTTATAATAAGTCCATTTCGATCCTTCTTGTTTCGAAACACCCATTCGGTTCCTATAACCGATTGATGTGTAGGTCTGGGTACAAGATACTATACATTGTTTCTTTCGAAATTGTTAAGCTCTTCTTCCATAGATGTTATCCAATGAGAATTATTAAGAGCGTATATGGTCGAAACAGGTTCGGACTGGGCTAAGAATATAGCGATAGTGCATATGTTGAGTCTTCTAAGCTCGGATTGAGATTTCCATTCAGGAAATGGTGATATCTCAGTATCTAGTTCTTCTTGTGCACAAAGTACATTTCCTTGTGTACTCTGTATTCTTCTACGGGTAGAAACACCAGCATCTATATTTCCAATTATCAGCTCTTGTGGGTGATCTCTCAACCATCTTCGGTTGGGTTTTAATTCGGGGTCCCGTACTGTATCGAGAGTTTCTGTAGATACAGCTTCAGCTTGTACAGCGTCGGCTTCATCTATGTCGATTCTTACAGCTACGGGGTTGATTTCTAGGTCAACAACAGGTTCTATGGGAGTTGGAGGATCTAAGATAGAGAGTTGTTAGATGTTCTGAGTAATATCATCTACTCCAGTAGGGTCATGGTGAGGTTCGTCGAACACTACACGAACTGATTCCTCGATCGTCAGCTTTCTTTTATTAAAGATCCTGTAAGCTTTGCTGACGGAGGAGTATCCTACAAATATTCCTTTATCTGATTTCTCATCAAAGGTTCTAAGTTGATCCTTCCCATTATTCAACACATAACACCTGCATCCAAAAATGTGAAAATATGAAACTAACGGAGTTTTGTTGTTCCATACCTCATATGCTGTTTTGTTGTGGTACTTGTTGACGATACAGCGGTTTTGAGTGTAGCATGCTGTATTGGTTGCTTCACCCCAGAAATGCTGTGGCAACTTGCTTGCGGCGATCATTGTCCTTGTTGCTTCTTTCAACGTCCTATTCTTTTGCTCGGCAACACCATTTTGTTGAGGTGTACGGGCAGCTGAGTATTCGTGTTGTATCCCATTTTCCATACTGCTCTATAAAGCGGTTAGTAAATTCTGTACCTCTGTCGGACCGAATGGACATGATACTCAATGCCTTTTCATTTTGAAGCTTTCTCAGGAGCTCGGGCAGCTTTGATGTTGTTTCTTTCTTCTTGCTTAGGAAAATTGTCCAAGCATACCTGGAGTAATTATCAACAACAACAAGACAGTATTTCTAACCTCCCAAACTTATTGGGTCTACAGGACCGTAGAGATCCATATGTAGCATTTCCAACACTCTTTGGGTTGAAAGGTAGGATTTGCTCTTCAGGGTTGACTTGATTTGCTTGCCTTTGTGACACGGTCCGCAGACGCTGTCCTTCTTGAATGATGCATTTGGCAATCCTCTTACCATTCCCTGTCTTGAGAGCTTGTTGATCGTCTTGAAGTTGACGTGAGACATCCTCTTATGCCATAACCAGCTGAGATCTGCAGTGCCTTTGGAAACAAAGCATGGAATTGAGGAGCTCATAGGCTTCCAGTCAGCAATATACATGTTACCTGATCTGCTTCCTGTAAGCACAACTTCTTTGGTCTGTATGTTCTTGACTCTACAACGATCTACATAGAATTTCACCGAGAACTATTTATCACAGAACTGGCTAATGCTAAGTAGATTGTACTGTAAGCCTTCAACATATGCAACATCGGTGACTTTGAATTTTCCTACAAGTAAGTTTCCTTTCCCTCTTGTTCTTCCTTTAGATTTATCACCGAAATGAACTTTTGCACTGCGACCTTCTACGAAATCTGATAGCTTGCCTCTATCTCCAGTCATGTGCCGAGAGCATCCACTATCGAAGTACCATGTATCCTCCTCTAGGATGTCCTGTATGCAAATAGATTAAGTAGATTTAGGTCCCCTTTGATTTCTGGGTCCATGATTGTTAGTTCCTCTAGGTACCCAAGTTTTCCTGACAGCAATTGGTTTACTGTAGGTCACACTCGGTACAGTGTTGCGATATCTACGTGGGGTATATCCGTAGTCGCTATAACCATGATAATTATTATGCATGGAAAATTCAGGGTTATTATTATTAATCCAGTACGAGTGCTGTCTTAGAGGTGGAGCCATTTTCTTTGGCCTAACAGCTTGCCTTCTGGGTCTCCAGTTGGATTCCCAACGTTGTTGTTGATACTGAGCGGACACCTGCTGTCTCGAGGAATAACGGGGCTCCTGTATCCAATACCTCGGCGTGCGTTACTGATAGTACTGCCGTGCGGGCCTTTGGTATTTGGATACAGCCTTCCTTCTGAACGGCTGTTGGCGCTGTTGATATGTTCTAGGAGCATGATGTTGAGTGCGCCTTTCCGGTCTGAATGGTTGGTGATTCCCCTGTCTGTAATAGGATTGCGGGGGCGGAATAGCAGCCTTTGTTGTTCGCTGTGCAACAGGTTCCTTCACTGGACTCGATGTTTCTTTCGAAACAGGAATGTGTTCCACACTCTTGACAAACACTGTACTAGTTTTCCCTTTGTTTGAACATGAGTTGTATCCTAAGCCACTTTTATCATGAGCATGTTGCCCAGTGCTCAGAATTTCTTCCATTCTTTTGGACGATTTCTCGAACGATTTCAGAGTGGTCTCAAGTTAAATTTCTCGTTTTTCGAGAGTTGTGACTTTGGCTTGAAGTAGAACCAAATCATTTGTCTTGCTCTCGTTGTGAGTTTTAACCTCACTTAGTTCATGAGCAATTTGATGATTGCTCTCCATGAGTTTTTCAAAATCGACTTTGCTGGTTTCACAGTCAATAGACATATTTTCATAATTTATTTTCAGCAAGTCATTTTCATCTTTCAGCTCTAGGTTAGACAGTTGGAGCTGTATATTCTCGTTTTTCAATGTCTCATGGGCCTTTTGAATGTTTTTAAACTCATTCATCATGTTTTCAAAAGTATGGGATGCATTTGATGGAATAGCTGAGGTTGAGCTTACCTCATCATCGCTATCTTCGCCTTCCGGAATGTCCTTGGCCATAAAGCACATATATGCTTTATCATCGAACTCATCGTCAGATGAATCACTTTCAGTGACCACCTGAAGATATTCTTCTGATTTAGATGGTGTGGGGGAGGCTTCTGATTCTCCAATCAGGGCCTTGATCTTGTTTTTCCAGGCACGTCTTCTTTCATCTCTCTCTTGTTGCTCGGCCTCCGGCAACCTTTGAACTTTGGGATGAGGACATTTATTTGCATAATGCCCTAGTTTCCTGCAATTATAGCACAGGTTAGCATCACCGGATGAAGTTTCGGTACTTACCTTGTGGACAGGTTTGGGCCTGTAGGGAGTCTTTCCAGACTGCTTGATGAACTTTTTGAATTTGTGCATGAGAAGTGCCATTTCATCTTGAGACAGGATGTCGTCGTCATTGTCAGTATTTTTGTGACTAGGCTTTGACGAGTTGGGCATACTGTGTCGACGATTCGATACAGCGGCTAGTGCTGTGACCTTTGAAGGAGATTCTTCAGCTTTCTCTCTTCTGTCAATATCATACTCAAAAGCTTTGAGGTCAGAGAAGAGATAAAAAGTAGATATTTCATTAAGATTGCAAGATACACGCATAGCTGTGGTCTTAATGTCCCATCGGGCAGGGAGAGATCTGAAAATTTTTAAGTTCTCCTTTTGGGCATAAATTTTGCCCAAAGCTTCAAGTTCACCAACAATACCAGTGAATCTGAGGTCAAGTTCCTCAAGTGTCTCAGTTGGTTTCATTTCGAAATATTCAAATTGCTGAGTCAATTTTGAAATTTTGTTTTCTTTTGAGAGCTCAGTTCCCTCACAAATCATCTTGAGTTTATCCCAGATTTCCTTGGCTGATTTACAGCTCTTTACCTTCGAGAATGTGCCTTTGTCAAGAGTGACAAATAACGCGTTCTTAGCCACATTGTCGAGGTTGGATCGCTTTCTTTCATCTGTGGTCCATTGCTCGCGTTCCTTCTCGAGCATCTCAGCATGGGCTTGGCCTTCAATCCTTGCGGCCGTGTTTACCTTCATGATCTTGATAGGGCCATCTTGTATAACAATAATTATCTCTTCGTGCATTGCTGCAAGATGACCCTCCATCCTAATTCTCCAATCATCAAATTTGTTAATAGAGAACATAGGCACTTTGTTGATCATAGATGTATCCATGTGAAAGTAAAGAAATGAAAGAGACTGTTTAAAAGGGTAACTGATTTTAGATCTGAATCGATTAAAAATACAACTGGTTCTTTTTAGAATCAACTGCTCCGATACCACTTGTTGGTCCCCAGAATGATGAAGACTGTCCTCACTGTACCAACACGAGTCTTTTCTAGCGCGCTTTGTCCTCACTCACGCGTACCCTGAGAAACTTCCCAGGGGCTCACCCATCCCATAACTACTCCAGGCCAAGCACGCTTAACTTTAGAGTTTCTATGAGATGGCTACCAGAAAATAAGATGCATCTTGTTGGTATGAGTAGTCATAATCAATTCATTTAACCACTTTCTAGTGCAGATCTCACAGGTCGAATCACAAGCCGCGCCTCGCGCATTTTTAAGCCTATGCAGGCAGGATGCTGAACCGAAGCCCAACAGCCTGTATCCTCTGTTAAGATTGTGTACTGGATATGCCTCATAAAATTGATGTGGGCCATTTCTAAATCTTGGTTGAGACCATTTATAAAATCTTTGGGGTCTCCACATCTGTTCATTTTGAAAATTTGGATAACCTTGAGGTTTCCATTTGCCCCTCCCATTTTGAAATCTGTTTTTGGGGAGTCTTTGATAATAATGGGCATGTTGTCTTGGCTGCTGCTTCTGCCTTGGCCATTCCCTAGTCTCATGTCTAGGTGGCTGCCTTGTATACCTTGGCTGCAGCCTAGACTTGTGACTTGGTTGCTGCCTATTTTGAAACACTGGTTTGTAATTAGGCTCAGAAGACGGGACAAGTGTTTCTCCCTTGATGAAAGTGGTTTTAGAACTAGAGGGAGTATTGGGGTCAAATCCAAGGCCTGATCTGGAATATAGTGGCCTTTTATTCATACACAATTCGTCCAAAGTTAGAGACGCTTTCAGGGAGGTTATTTCCTTCACCCGAGTTTTATTTAGCTGAGTCAGTTTAGTAAACTCAGCTTTGACATGAGCAAGTGCAGCTGATTTCTCACTATTCAAAACAGTTAATCGTTTTATCTCAGCTGTAGTGATATCAGCCTGATTTTTGAAGTTGTCGCCAGCCTGTTTTTCAAGATCAGATTTGGTTTTATTTAACTCTAGGCTGAGTTTTTCAAAATCGTTTTTCAGCTGCCTATTCTCATCTTGCAGTTGGGTCTTCTCGGCTAATACAGATAGGTGTGCAAATTTTAATTTCTCAAAATCTTTGAGAAGCGGATTTACAAATTCGTGCAAGTCCATATCTTGTGACATGTCTGAACTATTATTTGAATTAGAGGGTTTTGATGTTACCTCTTCATCAGCTAGGTTTGCCATCAGACAGTCATATTCCTCATCGTCATCAGAGAAGAATCAACTGCTTGATTCCACTTTCTCTTGGTCTTCTCCAATGAGGGCTTTCCTTCGATCTTCTTTTCTGCTCACCTCCTTCTTGCTCTCGTCCTTCTTAAGATCATGACAGTCGATTTGAATGTGTCCTGTCTTGTGACAATTATAGCATTCCACCTTCCAGCTTCCGGCTTTCAGGTTTCCCTTGGATTATCCTTATAATTCTTCTTATATTTGGAGTAATTCTTTCGTAAATTGCTGAATCTTTGCATTATAAACACAATCTCTTCTTCAAAATCGAGTGGATTTGGAGGTTTGACATCAGACAGGTTCTTGGCAGGGGACTCGGTAGCAAATGCTATTCCCTTCTCTGTAGGCTCGTTTGATGATGAACTTGGGAGTTCGAATTCATAAGCCTTCAGGTCAGAGAATAGTTCTTGAATTTTTATTTTATTGAGGTCTTTGGATTCCCTCATGGCCACCGCCTTCATGCTCCATTCGGGGCTAAGTGATCTTAACACCTTCAAGGCCATCTCCCTCTTGCCATAAGTTTTTCCAAGGGAGTTTATTTTGTTGATGATCTCTGTGAACCTTATGTCCACCTGATCTATTGATTCTCCAGTCTTCATCTTGAAGTTGTCAAACTTCTGGGTAGTGATTGACAACTTGTTTTCTTTTATCATCTCTGTACATTCACACATCACAGCAAGGGTATCCCAAATTTCTTTGGCATTTTGGCAATTTTTGATCTTGACCATGGATGACTTGTCAGGAGTTTGATATAGCACATCTCTGACCCGGTTGTCAAGGTTGGCCAGCTTTCTTTCTTCTAAGCTCATCTCTATTCTTTTATTGGGAATTTTTGTTAGTTTCCCTGCTGCAATCTCCTCAGGTGCGTTGTCCTTCTCAAAGATGAAAGGACCGTCTTCTATAATGCACCACATGTCGTCATGGATAGAAGATAAGTGTGCATGTATCATTATCTTCCAAAGATCATACTCGTCAACTGAAAACATGGGTAGTCTAGAGTGCATGTGTTCTATTCTAAATGAGAGATAAAAATATATGCAAGATATATGGATCTGGTTCTGGAAATGAATGAACCAACCTCTCTGATACCACTTGTAGGTCACAAGTCGTCAGAAATAAGTCTAGGGAGTGAATAGACTTATTGAAACTCTTTTTCCAAGTAGGAATTACGGAGTTTCTCAGCTGATGGTATAGATGACTTAGAGTCGTCTGTAGACAATATAAGTGCGGAATTCAGCTGATGACAAATACATAATATAAACAATGAAACACTAAGTATGAATGCAGCAGTTAAGTATGATGCTAAAACAATAAAGTACGCAGGCAATTTATAATGGTCTTGGAGGTGGGGTAATCCTCTACTAATCCACTTTCTCCAAACCAGTTGGAGATGAATCCACTATAATTTTCAACAAGTGATCAATATTATAGTGATTCTACAACTTAGCTGCAACAACTTCCAACCAGTGGAAATCCTGCCGTTGCAACTCCTTTCTGACTGCCTAGCACCACTCGATCTTCAAATCCTTGGATGTCTATCAGCCGTGTAACTTCAACCAGTGAAGTACCCCATACTCGGGTTTTAAGAAAAAAGTGTTTTGTCTTCTCCAACTAAGAGTTTTCTTTGTATATGAACTGAGAATACTGCTCTTCACAATGCTATAGATTTCTTGATCGCTTGATTGCTTTAATTGCTTGAGAGTATAGTTCGCATCGTACTTTGCTCTTTCAAATCTTCAGGTATTTATAACTTGTCAATCCTTAGAGCTTTTCTTCATAGCCATTGCAAATCTGTAACAAATCCGTCCGTTGGAGAAATAGACTTCTTTGTTTTTCTTTCTGAACGTTGCAAGGCTGGATTCCCTTATTTTAATCCATTTCCGACCATTGTGAAGACTTCCACGTGATGACGCCGAATCTTTTGATTTAAATATGTCTAAAGTCTTCAGAGGTGGGTCTGGATGATTTATTTAATTTATATCCTTCCGGGAATCTCTCCAATCTATCCCTTATCGCCCGCATGTGACTTTCCATAAATATTGACTATTCAACGCATGCTGACGTGGGCATTTTTACTTGGCTGGTGACTTATCTGATCTCTTTAAGTCAATTTGTCTGATGTACAGTCAAACTTCTCTGTCGTCATACTTCTCTGATCATGACTTCTCTGATGTCCTTAACGAGACTTCTCTGATCTGAAGTCTTCTGACCTGATGAACATGACTGATCTGATGGTCAGACTTCAGATGACTTGGGATCCGCCTGACTGTAGTCTGGTCAAACTTCTCTGATAAAAATTGTTGACCAGTACTTCTCTGATTTTCACTTGACTGTGATTCGGCTGTTGGTCAAACTTCTCTGATGTTACTTGTCTGACCGAAACACCTCTGATGTACTTATCTGTACTTTGTACTTAGCTGATTTTAAGCCTAACTTATCTGGCCTATAGAAGATACTCATTTGGTTCTTCTTTACATTTTGCCAAGTATCTAACTTAACACAATTTGGCCTATGGAAGATACTCATTTGGTTCTTCCTTACATTTGCCATATAATAAACATACATTTGAATAAACAAGTATAATGATGACATCATCAAAATCTAATCAAGTATTCCTAACAAGAAATAGGTTTTGGAGATTCCAAAATCTGGATAAAAAAATTCCAAAGGAAAGCATGTTAGCCGACATCTTCCTCATAAGTCGTCGGGTAAACTTTGTTTCTTTTTCTATAAAAATGGGTTATTGACGACGACGACTTATATAGAAGTGGTCGGCTAAAATGTACAAGTTTAGCCGACGAAATCTAGTTTTCGGCTAAAGTCCCGACACTTTAGCCGATGACTTCTAAGCTATCATCTAAAGTCCTCAATTTTTAGCTGAGGATTCAACTGTTGTCGCCTAAACTTAGAACAATAGTCAGCAATAGCTCCGAAATATCATCTGACGAATCTTAATCGACACACATCGACCGACGAGGCTTTGACCGACGGCCAGGATTTTTAGCCAACGACTTTATGGTTTAGCCGGTCACTTTTTGTCGTCAGCTAAACACTCGACATTGGTAGCGTATGTAACACCCCCAAATCCGCTCAGGGATATTACACGCCGTAGACCCTCTCCTCGAGGATCTACCAGGCTGATAACTAAAATCAAACATCTAAACCTCGCCTTTAAGGCTAAAATGACTCAGTAGACCGATTTGGTCTTTCAACAAATACATACAACTCAATTCCAAACACATACCCACGCAGGGGTCAAAATACAATAAACTCCCGTACAACGGGGAAAAGATACTGCAGCGGAAAAGAAAATACAACTAGACCAAAACGACGTCAACAGATCCTCGTGTGATTAGTATCGTTCATCTTTCATCATCCCTCGTGCCGACCCTGTGCTATGCTCCAAAACCTGAATGCAAAAATAGACATCCACCCCCCGAATACTCGGGGGTTAGCAAAACTCCATTGTTTTGCTAGTGCAAGTACAAGTGCAAAATACGAGCCATACAATAAAAATTTCAAGAACAATAATAATCAGAAAATCCTCAAGGTTCCAAACGTAACGAAAAGTACTTCCCGAGGCACGAGTTTGAGTAAAACTTTCCAAATCCGAAAGATCACAAATAATGAGAATGGTTTGCAAAATGGTTTAGAATACCCTCGGGAGTTTTAATAGAAATCAAATTAGGGATATCAAATCCATATCTTTCCAAAAATCAATAGGGTCATAGCCCAAATGTTTTGTTTTCGCAAATAGAAAACCAACAACAATTCACAGGGCCAGAGCCCAACATCACGTGTCCTCAACGGACATAAAATCAACACAACGTAATCATGCACAAGCATCGCCTTGGGAACAGAGTAATATCATAGATTCCCGCACGAGGCCTCGAAGGACCCTCCCGCACTGGCTAGCTAAACAAATCTCAACATAAGCATCGCCTTGGGAACAGAGTAATATCATAGATTCCCGCACGAGGCCTCGAAGGACCCTCCCGCACTGGCTAGCTAAACAAATCTCAACATAAGCATCGCCTTGGGAACAGAGTAATATCATAGATTCCCGCACGAGGCCTCGAAGGACCCTCCCGCATCAAGAAGCTAAACAAATCTCAACATAAGCATCGCCTTGGGAACAGAGTAATATCATAGATTCCCGCACGAGGCCTCGAAGGACCCTCCCGCATGGCTAGCTAAACAAACTCAAGCACGAGTAATATATCACACCGAGGATATCCAAACAATACACCCGAGGCATCAAACACTTAGTAAAACAACACGTCAACCACAATGCACCGAAATGAAACAACATACGTCCACACGCAATTACCAAGTGCATCATCAACACCAACATGTCCATAAGATTCACATACTGCTCGAGAAACACATCGATCACAAAACACACACGATTTTGAAAGAGGGCCTTTAACAAGGCTAACCAAATCTTTTGAAAACTCGTTTTAAACAATCAAACAAATATATAAAGACGATCACCAATTATCACATTCACAAAACAAGAATAGTATGGGCAAGGTACTTGCCTCGAATAAGAACAACGCGAGAATCGACCAAGTAGGTTGGCCCGAACCGACTACGAACCCGCCGACTCTACCGAACGCCAACTCACGTTCACAAACTACGAAGGACAAATAATAACAATGAAATGAATTCCATAACACGACTCAAAGCCGTTGAATTCAAAGAACGGATGACGAAAGTTCACTGATTTCGCCAAAACCAAGAACACGATTCGTTCCGAAACCCGAAAACGGAATTCCAAGTTGAAATATGGATATACAATCCATAGAATATGTTTAACAACATCATTTAACCATAATCGATCCATCGAAAACGGATGAAAACGAGATCGGGACAAATCCCTCAAAAAGTCAATTCGAAGGAAATCAAGAATTATACTTCGATTCGACGAAGAACAATGGATTAAATGATGTTAAACACAAGAATACTATCAATATTAATCATACCCATCATGAATTAATCAACAACACGGAACGAATCGGACGAAAATGCAAAAATCCCCAAATTCACGAAATTAGGGTTCTAAGGAAAATTACCTTGATTCGCTGGATCAAAGGTTGATAACGGACGATCGATTGATGTTATGAACTCAAGGACTTCATGGATTTGTTTTTAAACAACATGGCTTCGTCGCCCATTAATCGCCATTCGCGGACGGAGAAGGAAGGAAATGAAAAACGAAGTGAAATGTGACTGCTCAGCCATATTTATACTAGCCAGACTAGCGTGCGCTAGCCTTCCCGGACTAGCGTGCGCTATCGGCCGGTATCGGCCGAGCACCCTCGGCCAGGGCCCACACGACCCGGCATCACCGACCAACCCTGCCGACCGAACTCGCCGACCCAACTCCCGCTAGCGTGCGCTACGGCCGATGCTGCGCGCTTAGCCGACTGCCCAGAGCCATCGGATCGAATCGCCCGGCCAGTAACGACGCTAGCCGGCCGACGGCGCTACGCCGCCGACTAGCGCGCTACGCCGCGTAGCGTGCGCTACTCGCCGATCTGACCGAGTCCGTAACCTCGAAACCCCATCGCCCGTGCCCGAGCGCGTCGCTAGCCACCTGGCACAGGCGCTACACTGCCGGTTAGCGCGCAGCTTTTCCGGCCAGAAGGCGCTTACGCGGTTCTCGCGCACTGCCCGGCCGGTGCCCGCAATCGTCCGGCCTCCCGCAACTGTCGGCCGGCCCGCAACCGCTGTGGCTCGACGACCCGATTTCCAAAACGCATTTTAACGAACACGAAAAGTTCGCGGACAACATAAACGACTAAATGAAAGCGTAATACCATAATTAGTCATACGCGACCAAGAAACGGGTCGAGACGACAATTACAGATACGGATACCCGTAACTTTCAAGAAATTACAAAATGGCCCAAACGCCTCGAAATCACGATACGTGATCGAATAACCAAACCGAATTTCACAACACGCCTAACAAAGTTAAACGGACTTGCGGAAACTCAAACAACAGCTTCGACGAGATTCGCAAGAATCGAACTCAAGTGCGAAAAGTCGCTAAAGCACGAACTCAACGAACGACAAATGAACTCGGATGTCAAAAGTGTAGAATTAATCATTCTCGACGACGAAACGGACATGAGCGAGTCGTCAAAACAGACTTCCGCGAAAAAAAGAAATTACCGGAAATCGAAAATTGCGGATATTACACAGAGGCGGGATAGAGTGTAATATCCGCAATTTTGAATTTCGTAATTTTCTTTTTGGAGGAAGTTCGTTTTGACAACTCTATCATGACCGCTTCGTCATTCCGAGAATGATTAATTCGCACTTTTGTCATCCGAGTTCGCTTGTCGTTCGGTTGAGTTCCGTGTCCTTAATCGACTTTTTCACGTGGGAGTTCGACTTTGTACAGTCACCATTAATTCTTGGAACCTCCCAAAATTCTGAAGCTTTGCACCGTTATAGAGAGTAAAGGTAGCTGTCCAATGGTTCAAACGGTGGGTCAATCGGAGTCCGCATTTAAGGAGTTATGGTCGAAATAGCGAGATCGCACGGTGTGCCTTTTTGGTGTTGAAGGAGGTCACTGCAGCCGCGGCACACTCAGCGTGCCGCGGCACTAAGCCCAGTCCTGGGCATTTTTGGTGGCCCGGGGCCGCGGCACACTCATCCTGTGCCGCGGCACACGGGCTTTTTCTGCGTTTTTTAGCAGATTTGCGAGGAGAAAAACTTCATTTTTCTCCTCTCTTCTTCCTCCTTCATCTTAGGCGATTTGATGGCGATTTTGGGCGATTTGAGTGCTCCAAAACTTGTAGAGATCATCCTCCTCAAGTCTTGTTGAAGATTTTCGACCTCTACTTGAATCCTTCATCCAAATCAAGGTATTGTGGCTTGAACCCTTGTTTTTGTAGATTTGGGGATTTTCCTTTTTGATTTCGATTCCAATCCGTTTTTGATCAATTAGTTGTTGTATAAACATTGTTTTGAACTTGTTCTACGGATTGGATACTCGTATCTTTGGTCTGCTCGACCCGAGAGGTGATTTCTTTGTTCTTGAAGGGTCTTGAACATTTAATGTTCGATTAAATGTTCGAATGAGTTCCCTTTGATAGTTTGTTGGGATTTCCGTTGTTTTCGGCCTTGATTCTCGTCGTAATCATGTTTTATTATTCCTTACGGAGGATTATAGGTGCTCGATGATTCCGACGTTGAATTCCGTTGGTGATTGATGATTCATGTGGTGTTTTCCCGTAGTAATTTCGGTGTTATCGCGTTCTAGATAGTGTTCGGGGATTTGAGGGCTACCCGGCCGTATCCGTTCACTTTTCCATTGCTCGTGATATCGAGGCAAGTACCTTGCCCATACTTTTCTTAATTTGTGGATATGATGATCGGTGATCGTATTAGTGTGTTTGTTTGGTTGTTTGAAACGAAGTTTCAAAAGATTTCGGTTTGGCCTCGTTAAAGGCTTTCTTTCAAATGCATGTGTGTTTTGTGAATGGTGTGTTTTGGGAATTTATTATGATTTGATTATTTTGAACGTTGAAGGATTTGATGATGATACTCCTATTGTTTAAAGTTATGGAATCGTGTATTCCGTATTTAATCTTGTTATTGTGTTTTGAAGAGTTTGATAATGGTGTCGAGTTAATGGCCATCTCTAGTGAGTATTCTTAATGAACTTACATTCTTAGCATGTTAGTATTGCATGAGTAATGTGTGTGTGTGTATGCTCACTGCGGGTTAGATCCGACGGGGTCTCGGTAGGGCTCCACGAAGCTGTGGGACCGCGAGCTTGCTTTTAACCACTGTGGGTTAGATCCGACGGGGTCTCGGCAGGATCCACGAAGCCGTGGGTCCGCGGTTAATTGTGGTGAATTTTTACAAATGTGGTTTGATCATTGGCATTTCCGAAATGAGTGTTTTGGAACTGTGTTTTCATGATTGCATGCATCGACTAAGTGTGTAAGAGGTAAGTGTTCGTTTGGCTTACTTGGCTAGGATGGCACTAGAGTATTTTGTTGTTTGTTTTAAATCCTTTATTTGTGGATTTTGATGTTGGGAGACGAGCCTTGTGGTCGTTCTTGTGTACTGTGAGTTGATGAGATTTGGGGCTAAAATCCCAA
Source organism: Orobanche coerulescens (assembly GCA_033398695.1). NCBI lineage: Eukaryota > Viridiplantae > Streptophyta > Magnoliopsida > Lamiales > Orobanchaceae > Orobanche > Orobanche coerulescens. The sequence continues at coordinate 11,978,514 of CM065819.1, forward strand.
TGGTTTTGTAAAAGTCGTTTTATGGATTTGGGGCTAAAATCCCAACGGGTTGGTAAATGTCATTTTTCGGAAAGTAAAGATTTGGGGCGGTGACCCCTTTTGTCTTGTGGATTTTGAAAAGTAGGATTTGATAATCCTAAATGGTTTTCTATTAAAACTCTCGATGGCATTCTAAACCGTCTTATAAATTATTTCCATTGATTTATGGTATTTCGATTTTTTAAAGGTTTTTCTCAAACCCTTGCCTCGAGAAGTACTTTTCGTTTCGTTTGGATCTTATATTATTAATGGTTATTGTTATTCGTGTAATGTTACTTGTATCTCTCGTATATGCACTTTGTATATGAACTAGCAAAACAGAGGAGTTTGCTAACCCCGAGTATTCGGGGTGGATGTCTATTTTTGCATTCAGGTTTTGGAGCATAACACAGGGTCGGCACGAAGGATGATGAAAGATGAACGATACTAATCACACGAGGATCCGTTGATGTCGTATTGGTCTAGTTGTATTTTCTTTTCCGCTGCAGTATCTTTTCCCCGTTGTACGGGAGTTTATTGTATTTTGACCCATGCGTGGGCATGAATTGTATTTGAGTTGTATGTATTTGTTGAAAGACCAAATCGGTCTACTGAGTCATTTTAGCCTTAAAGGCATGGTTGAGTTGTTATATGTCGTTACCATCCTGGTAGATCCTTGAGGAAGGGTTCTACGGCGTGTAATATCCCTGAGCGGATTGGGGGTGTTACATAAATGGTATCAGAGCTTAGGTTGAGGAAACCTAGGCTGTCGGTTCAAGTCGTGTTGTTTGAGTCTTGTTTCGTCGAATTTTATCTGACTGAGTCGTGTCGCGACGCGTCGTTTGAGTTTGTTGGTCGTGATTAGTATCGTGGGGCGATCATCATCTTCGTGCGACCTGTGGAAGTAAGTCTCCCTTCTTCGTGTTGTACCTCGTGTGACACGAGCTATTTTTATGATTATTTGTTAAGTGATGGAATCTTTATGTGGATTTTGATTTCACGAAATGTATTTAATCGACTCTCGTATTTGATTTATACGAGGAGTGTCGTCGCTTGTGATGTCTTTTTATTATTGTTTTTGTCCGTTGCTGATGATTTTCGAATCGATTTGCACATTTTACAAGTTCTCTTGTGGAAGCTTTGTGCTTATACACATTCGACTTGTTCACTAGCCAGTGCGGTAGGGTCTTTAGAGGCCTCGAATGGGGCCAGTGGTTTTGTTCTGAATGTGGTTATTTGACTCTAATATTTTGTTCTTATGAGGAGTAGTGTTGCTGGATTGTGCGTGTTGAACTGTATTTCTTTTATCCGCTGCGTGAGTTCTTTTGTAATGACTTTCGGTATTTTACCGACCGAGTTTTATTTCGAAAACCAATTCCCTTAACCGAATTTTTGGCATTATGGCCTTGATCATTTTGGCGAAATTCTTATGACGGTATTTAGCATTTTGTAAATGGCTCGTGAATTTTGAAATATTACCGTCATCACCTTTTGGCATTTTTGTAAATGGTTTTTAGCACAGGGTTCCGACGCTGGAACCACAGCGCTATGATGTTCCGTGTGATTACCTGAAATTTTTGGGCATTCTAGCCTTTTTGGCATCGTCCTTTTTGGCATTGAATTATTTTCGAAAACTTGAGTATCCTAGAAATAAATTTCGAGACATATTTTTTTTCAAATGAGTTATTTTCTTGTGGTACATCCAGGTGCCACAATATATTTCAAAAATTTTCTGCCTCGAGGACCAAAATGTTTTGAGACATTTTCAATGTTTTAGAAACACTTTTATTTAGACCCGAGGGTCGAATATTCTGAAAGTTTTCACTAAGAGAAAGTGTCCTCATTTTTTTTATCAAATGCGAAACGGTTCTCCAAAGTCTCGATAACGATGTTTCACGTTTGTACTTTTTGAAAGGTGATACTCAAGATCAATCGGTATTCTTCTAAATTATTTTCAAAATGAGGTTTTCGTTTTTAAAACCTATCCATTCCCGTTTGAGGGCTGGGTATATATGTATGCTGTTCGCGTTGTCATTTTGATGTTTGCTCCCGACCGAATTGGCGGTGTGAGCGTTGAGTCGTTTTCCACACATTTGTTGTGTTAGCCCCTTGTGAGAGGTGGGATGTTGGTGTTGAATATTGTCGCCTCGTGGTGATTTCTGCGTTGTCGCGCATGTGCGAGCTGTTAGATCTTGGGTTGGTATGGCCGTGTGCATCGGTGATCGTTCCGTTATGTGTCGGTTGTTTAATGTCTTGTTACCTTGCTCCCGTTTTTGTGAATTTCGTGGACGGGGTCGGAGGTAATGCCCGTACTATTTTGACTTCTATATTTTCTCTTTCTCCATTCTTTCGATTCGCTCATGTTTGTTGATACTTTATGAACTTGTTCTGTATTTCGGTTTCATCGTCCGAACGAAATGCGATCTTGTTATGGGTCGATCTGATTATCGCCGTGACTTTTCAGGTTCGGTTCGATTCTTGTGAACCTTGTTCGGGAGTGACATCATCTGGTTCTATTAGTTCTTTTATTCAAGTGGGTCGGATTTGGAACTCTTGTGTTTCGACTTTGTCGACTCATTTATGTTCGTTGACATTTTCTCGAGCTTGTTCGCCCTTGCTTTTGTTGATCGAACGAGGTGGTATTGTTTCTAATAGCTCGTTTGTCGTTGTGACTTTTCAATTTCTATTCCCTCTCATGTGGATCTTATGTGAATGCATATGTTGTTGTTTTCACCGGATCATATATTGTCTCGAGTCGAGATGTGAACCTTGGAGTTGTTGTTTGAATTTTTATTGTTCTTCGTGATTCGAACATGATCGTTCGATTTTTGTTGTCTCGATCTTTGTGGTTCGATCGTTTGATTGTTCGGTTTTTGTCGATCTCGTTTCGCGATTGTTGAGCGTTTAGACTCCTTCCTAATTCCCTTAAGTTTGGGAAACTAGTCTCGTTTTCGATCTTCCAACCCTTGGGCGGTGGAATTCCGTATTTGTTCAGCGATTGGCTCGCGTTTTGATTGATGTACCGTTGGGTTGGTCAATCATATTGATTTTCGTTCGTTGCGTTTTGTGATTGTCGGATAATTGACTTGATTGTATTATCCATTTGATGACGCTTGTCATTTGTTGGTTTTATTATATCCCTAACGGCGACGTTGTGTTGGTCGTCGTGGAGCGTGTTTTCACGCCGTATGTCTCTTTGCGTTTCTTGCAGTGTTTCGCCGTTGGGCGCGAGTTTTCTGTTTTTGGTGTATCTCGTTGAGTTTTCCTGGCGGGATATTGCTTCTCCCTACTTGTTTTAAGTTTCGGGACGAAACTTCTTTTAAGGAGGGTAGAATGTAATATCCGCAATTTTGAATTTCGGTAATTTTCTTTTTTCGGAGGAAGTTCGTTTTGACAACTCTATCATGACCGTTTCGTCATTCCGAGAATGATTAATTCTGCACTTTTTGTCATCCGAGTTCGTTTCGTTGTCGTTCGGTTGAGTTCCGTGTCCTTAATCGACTTTTTCACGTGGGAGTTCGACTTTGTAAAGTCACCATTAATTCTTGGAAACTCCAAAAATTCTGAATCTTTGAAACGTTATAGAGAATCAAGTTAGCTTTCCAATGGTTCAAACGGTGAGTCAATCGGAGTCCAGACGAAGGAGTTATGGTCGAAATAGAGATCGCACGGTGTGCCTTTTTGGTGTTGAAGGAGGTCGTACCGTGTGCCGCGGCACACTCAGCCGTGCCGCGGCACTAAGCTAATTCTGGGCATTTTTGGTGGCCCCGGGCCGCGGCACACTCATCCTGTGCCGCGCACACGGGCTTTTTCTCGCGTTTTTAGCAGATTTGCGAGGAGAAAACTTCATTTTTCTCCTCTCTTCTTCCTCCTTCATCTTAGGCGATTTGATGGCGATTTTGGGCGATTTGAGTGCTCCAAAACTTGTAGAGATCATCCTCCTCAAGTCTTGTTGAAGATTTTCGACCTCTACTTGAATCCTTCATCCAAATCAAGGTATTGTGGCTTGAACCCTTGTTTTTGTAGATTTGGGGATTTTCCTTTTTGATTTCGATTCCAATCCGTTTTTGATCAATTAGTTGTTGTATAAACATTGTTTTGAACTTGTTCTACGGATTGGATACTCGTATCTTTGGTTCGTTCGACCCGAGAGGTGATTTCTTTGTTCTTGAAGGGTCTTGAACATTTAATGTTCGATTAAATGTTCGAATGAGTTCCCTTTGATAGTTTGTTGGGATTTCCGTTGTTTTCGGCCTTGAATCTCGTCGTAATCATGTTTTATTATTCCTTACGGAGGATTATAGGTGCTCGATGACTCCGACGTTAAATTCCGTTGGTGATTGATGATTCATGTGGTGTTTTCCCGTAGTAATTTCGGTGTTATCGCGTTCTAGATAGTGTTCGGGGATTTGAGGGCTACCCGGCCGTATCCGTTCACTTTTCCATTGCTCGTGATATCGAGGCAAGTACCTTGCCCATACTTTTCTTAATTTGTGGATATGATGATCGGTGATCGTATTAGTGTGTTTGTTTGGTTGTTTGAAACGAAGTTTCAAAAGATTTCGGTTTGGCCTCGTTAAAGGCTTTCTTTCAAATGCGTGTGTGTTTTGTGAATGGTGTGTTTTGGGAATTTATTATGATTTGATTATTTTGAACGTTGAAGGATTTGATGATGATACTCCTATTGTTTAAAGTTATGGAATCGTGTATTCCGTATTTAATCTTGTTATTGTGTTTTGAAGAGTTTGATAATGGTGTCGAGTTAATGGCCATCTCTAGTGAGTATTCTTAATGAACTTACATTCTTAGCATGTTAGTATTGCATGAGTAATGTGTGTGTGTGTATGCTCACTGCGGGTTAGATCCGACGGGGTCTCGGTAGGGCTCCACGAAGCTGTGGGACCGCGAGCTTGCTTTTAACCACTGTGGGTTAGATCCGACGGTCTCGGCAGGATCCACGAAGCCGTGGGTCCGCGGTTAATTGTGGTGAATTTTTACAAATGTGGTTTGATCATTGGCATTTCTAAATGAGTGTTTTGGAACGTGTTTTCATGATTGCATGCATCGACTAAGTGTGTAAGAGGTAAGTGTTCGTTTGGCTTACTTGGCTAGGATGGCACTAGAGTATTTTGTTGTTTGTTTTAAATCCTTTATTTGTGGATTTTGATGTTGGGAGACGAGCCTTGTGGTCGTTCTTGTGTACTGTGAGTTGATGAGATTTGGGGCTAAAATCCCAATGGTTTTGTAAAAGTCGTTTTATGGATTTGGGGCTAAAATCCCAACGGGTTGGTAAATGTCATTTTTCTAAAGTAAAGATTTGGGGCGGTGACCCCTTTTGTCTTGTGGATTTTGAAAAGTAGGATTTGATAATCCTAAATGGTTTTCTATTAAAACTCTCGATGGCATTCTAAACCGTCTTATAAATTATTTCCATTGATTTATGGTATTTCGATTTTTAAAGGTTTTTCTCAAACCCTTGCCTCGAGAAGTACTTTTCGTTTCGTTTGGATCTTTGAGGATTCCTGGTTATTGTTATTCGTGGAATGTGAATTGTATGGCTCGTATTTGCACTTTGTATTTGCACTAGCAAAACAGTGGAGTTTTGCTAACCCCCGAGTATTCGGGGGGTGGATGTCTATTTTTGCATTCAGGTTTTGGAGCATAACACAGGGTCGGCACGAAGGATGATGAAAGATGAACGATACTAATCACACGAGGATCCGTTGATGTCGTATTGGTCTAGTTGTATTTTCTTTTCCGCCGCAGATCTTTTCCCGTTATGACGGAGTTTATCAGATTTTGACCCATGCGTGCATGAATTGTATTTGAGTTGTATGTATTTGTTGAAAGACCAAATCGGTCATCGAGTCATTTTAAATTTTTAAAGGCATGGTTGAGTTGTTATATGTCGTTACCAGCCTGGTAGATCCTTGAGGAAGGGTTCTACGGCGTGTAATATCCCTGAGCGGATTGGGGGTGTTACAAGAGCAATATTCAACATAGGGAAATTTTTAAAAAATCTACGAAAATCCGTGAAGAGCCAAAAACTCCTTTAATAAGTTTTAGCCCATAGCCATAATTATGAAAAAATTTGGTCCACCTCTATCCACTTGTATACAAAATAATCAAACTTAGAGGATGTTTGGCAAGCGTATAAGCTCTTTTTAAAGAGCTTTTAAGTTGTTTAGGAGCTTATAAACTCCTTTGATTTGTTTGGTAATTTTTTAATAAGAGTTTATTTTCCTAAAATAAACTCTTTGAGAGATTATAAGCTCCAAAAATAGTAGCTATACCCCATATTTTTTCAAACGGGTTTTTAGCTTTTTAATTTTAACTGTATAAAGACAAAAACACCCTTACTATTTATCGTATATTACAACATCGTCCTCAAATCTTAAAATAAATAAAAATAAAAATAAAATTTGAAAAAAAAACTAAAAAAATAAAAAATCCAAATTTTGCTTCTTTTTAAAAAAAATAAAAACATAAAATTATGAAAAACTCAACAGAACCAAAACATACCGAAAAACTCTAAATGCTCAAGAAAAAAATTTAAAAAGATAAAATTCGGCCTCATTTCTTCACACAACCTGATACAAGTTTTGGACTTTACCAAAACAATCCAATTATGTTTTAAAATTATAACTTCCCCATAAAAGTATTACAAGTTCACAACAAATATCCGAAATTAATTAAACAGAAATAAAATATTAATGTAATAACTATCTATTGTTTGTGATTTTTATGCTAGGACATGGATTGATAATTTTATTCTTAATGACATGTATATTATGTGCACAAGAACATGGTTGGCAAAAATGAGATTTGAGAGTTACACTGAATAATTAACAAAATGGAATTAAATGAATTGAATTTATATAACTATGTAAGACATAAAATTAGTCTAATATCTAGAGAACATATATTAATTCTTTACCTTTTATATGAAAATTTGTAGACATTTATTTCAAGATATATTAAATTTGCAAGATATAATGAAAACTTTACATGGCCAGATAATTTTTAACATAGTCTAATGGTTTCATGTACTTTTTGGTTACTTTTGCTAAAAAAATACTTATTTTGTCAAACACAATAACAACATAGAAAAATTAGTAAACTGTTATAAAATCAGAATATTGTAGAGAGAGAATTTAGAGAGAGAATAGAGAATAATTCTCAAGTGTGTTTTTCATTAATAACTAAAGTTCTATTTATAGGAAAACTTCAGATAGCACAATTATAATTACATAATTACATCAGGGGCGTAATAGTCATTCATATATAATAAATTAAGTAACATGTCATTGTCACAGTAATAGTAATTCACTATTACTCTTATGACTATATCATAACACTCCCCCTTGAATGACTATTTACCTAAATATCTGTTGAACTAGTTTGAAAAAGAAACTCAATGGGAGAAAAACTTCAAACTGTTTGTATTAGAGCTTGTGGCAATCATGTTGCATCATAATATTGGTAGGAAATCTCTGTTGGATAAAAATTTCAGCAATCTGTAATCTCGTAAGTTTGCTCCCCCTTATCTCGATAGTTCATGTATGAGTATTCTCGTGCCGTCTCAGTAAAACCTCGTGGGATAAAAATTGAGTGAATATGTCATGAATATCATTCATTGTTGGAGTATCCACGTGTTGCCTCATTAAAACCATGTCAAGAAAACCCAGTGGGGAAAAACTTGATCGAAGGAAAAAGAGTACAACTACTCCTATTTTTAAGCTTTGAGAAATAATCTTGATCTTTGTAATGTTCCTCATTATGCCATGAATATGCCTCGTTAAAAACCTTATTAGGGAAAACCCAATGGAAAAAATACTAATGAAGGAAAAAGAGTACATTATTCATACTAATACGCCATTCCAGTTGCCTCGTTAAAAACGTTGCTAGGAAAACCCAATGGGACAAAACCTCAGTCAAGGGAAAAGGAGTGCAATGCGTATTTTATACAAATATGCCCCAGGCATTTCAATGATCCTCCATGGATTAGTATGAGTATCATCTGTTGTTACCCAAAATATTATCCGGAGATAGTATTGCTGGAACGATCGAGTAACAAACAAAATGCGAGAACACTTCCGTGGGAAAATGGATAACACAAGATTTGCCGGGGTTGTTAGTCCCGGGCTTGAATGCTCTCGCGAGATGTTATTAATAAATATACTGTCGAGTACAAATATTAATGTTAGAATCTAATACAATGAGTGTAAAAGCTTCTAGTTATCTGTGCTTTAGAGCGCCAGATTGCCTAAGAACCAGATGGATGAATCTGTGAGTTCTTGCTTGGAATTTATGATGAACGTGTGAATGTCACTATGAATATGTTAGTGCTTGCCAAAAGAGCCTTTTGTTCTCTCTTTGGTGTGTATTCTGCACTTAATTCGTAGTAGAATCCCTTCTTTGGCCGCAACAGTGAGTCCTCTATTTATAGGGGACAAAGTAGTTGGGATCCCTTAGGCGATCGCGGGTGATCGCCGTTTTCTATATTAAAATAAACGGCCGATCGTCCCGTCACGTGGGCCTGTTCCCTTGAGGTCCGAGGTTGCAGTTGGAGGCCAGCTGGGTGAACCAATGGAAAGCCAGCACGCGTCGCGAGTCGCCGTCCGAGGAGGGTCCACTTCGTACCTTTCGGCGGCCTTGTCGGTAGGTGTGGTAGGTGACAGTGGGGTCAATGATCCTTTTGTTGGTATCCTATGAAGATCCGCGGTGGGCCATCGTCCAAGATTCGGTCTTCGACGACTTTGACGGATCTTGGATCCCCACGTGGCATGAGATGATCGCCTCGATCCGTTAGACAAAGACGATCGCTGTGTATCAAAAGACGATCGCCGTTACCAAAAGACGATCGCTATATTATGCCGGACTTTAGGTGTTCGTCCGAGTTTGGCTTCTATGGTTGACTTTTCAGGAGGTCGCCGATCGCCTATCGTGGCGAATTAATCGTCGCACAACAATTGCCCCCCAGCTCGCCTCGATGTTGAAAACACGGGGTGAGGTGGCACTGTTGGCGATCGCCGATGTTTAGACGACCAGCCGATCTGAATTCAAATATGGACGACCTTCTTTCGCGTCGGGAGCAGCGGGAAAAGAAGGCGGGCCTTTCACAAGCGGCTGGGACACGCGTCGTGCCGCTGTTGGGAGAATCCGACGGTTTGTCAGACTTGTCGGCTGGCATGCCCTCGAAAAGACGCGTATGCGGGATTCGAGGGCCGCATTTAATGCGTCCCCACGTGACGGTTGCGCTTCAGCCCCCGAGGTTTCTCCTATTTGCACTTAGGCCCTCGTCTCCATCTATAAAAAGGGGAGGGCTTCTTCTCTTTCACTTTTTACGCGCCCTTAGCATCCATAGCCGAATTTCTGCAGAAATTTCTGGAGCTTTTGTGTGCCGATCTTCTTCTTTTTTCTAGGTAAGATTAAATTTAACCTTCTCCTTATCTTTCCTTTCCAATATGTCGGGAGGATCGAAAACCTTCGAGACCGGAAGTTCTTCTGCTGCCGCCGCGTTGCCTGAACGGGAGGAGGTTCCCGTTAGAGTAGATATGGAGACGGCCGCTGAAGCTATTCGAGCGGGGATTGCACCCGAAGAACTCGAAAAACTTTTCAACGAGGCCGAGGTGGCGAGGACGGCGGAGACGGCGGAGCAGGGGGGTTCGCCGGTGGATGAAGACGATCCGTGCGGGAGGCCACGGGAAAGAGAGAGCAGATTCGGCCCTCCTATGTGGCTTTTGCTCGGATGATGGAAACGATCACTGGACCTTGCCCGAATTCGATTTCGAGGCCTACTCCGCCGCTCACCCTTACAAACATGTGAATCGGACGGTCTTTCAGCCGCAGCCCCGTCTCGGTGGACTCTCGGCCGAGATCCGAGTACGGCGACCAAGAATGACCCGAGCCGCCGGAGGGCCAAATACCACATCCTCCGACGTTTCCCTTCACGTGCCTTTGGAGAATGAGCGCGCCGACCAACCGCCCTGTGATATGGTCGCCACAACGAGATGATTATGGAGGCGGGTCTGCGATTCCCGTTGCCACTGCCTCCTATTTGCCGATCGCTCGAATTTGGCGCCTCTTCAATCGACGCCAATGCTTGGCTGCAGATCATCTGCACGTTGACCTTGTTTGGCGGTCACCGTTATTTCACACCTTACCGCTACTGAGATGAATTATTTGTTTAAATTGCGTAAAGGGACGATCGGCGGTTATCATATCCAGTCCGACTCGGGAGAGTGGTTCTTGGCGTGCCGAATAAGACCGGGGCGACTGGCAAAATGGTGTTGGGTCGGCGGGGCATGGCGATCGGCGTTGAGTGAAGGGCTGAATGAAGAGTTGGAGATTCCCACTATTTTCCTAGAGAGGAATCCGAGTAAGGATTTAAACTCTCCCTTGATTGAGCTTGTCTGACTGATCTAATTTTGTTTTCTTTTGCAGACCTCTCGTACAATGACCGGTGACCTCCCATTTGATTTCTTGATCGTTTGGGAGCGTATTCGTGCGCTGCCGAACTCCTTTATTGACGTTCGATCGCTTGGCACCGAAGCTCATCGGTTGGGGGCTCGTTTGTTTTGCTACCCTCGTCACTTGAAAGTTCAAGGTATGAGTTTAAGTGGTGTTTCCTTTCTTTGACGATCGTCTCCAAGAGGTTGTTTTATTTTATCTAACTTGTTTGCACCTTTTCTTTGACAGAGGCTTATTTTCCCGAATCGCCGAACCTCCGCCAGAGATAGCTATGTCGGACTTGGGAGTTCTTGGTCGCCTTAATTTGGGCAAGCGGTGGTCGCGTTCTGCGACGACGTCTCACCCCGCCGGTGACGAGACCCGCCGAGGCACCGGTCGCCAAGCCGGTGGTCGAGGGAGAGGAACAGCTCAAACGCCGCAAGAGGCGGAGGTCGAGTCCCCGTCGATCTCGAGGCGGACGTATCGATTCTTGAGCCTCCGGTCGCTGCGGCTCCTATCTCCGCCATCCCGATGATGGAGCGATCGCGCCAAACCCACGGTCTCCGGACCCCGGTCGTCTGGTGGCTCGGCGAAGAAGATGGCGATCGCCGATGCGGAGACATCCCGGCAAGCCTTTTTTCTGACGCGACCCCGAGCCGGTCAATAGGTAAGAGTGGGTCAATAATTTTTCTGAGTTAGGCCTTCGAGCATGGTATGAGCTAACTCCTCGATTTCCTTGGTTTGCGCCGCAGGTTCGTCTCGCCGACTCCGGACGCCGCCCCATGGTGCCGATTTCTGTCGAGCAAGGCTCCACAAGGTTACGTCAAGTCCCCGCCACGTTCGCCAGTAATCACTTCCTTGCCCAAGGCTCGACGACCGACCTTGACGCGATCGCTCGTCGGCGATCTCGAGATGCCATGCAGCGACCGTGCCCGCTCTTCAGCGGCGACGATGGCCGCCCAAGCCGCCGGGATTTTGAGGGGCGACCTCCACCGCTCATCTCCATCGCGAGCTCGAGACCGCCCGAATGTAAATATCGAGGATGCCAACCGGATCCTGGCCGATGGAGAAAGAGTATGAGGAGACCGCCAAGCGGGCTAAGCGGGACGTGGATCGATTGAAGCAGAGCCGAGTCGCCCAAGGAAGCTGCCGATCGATCTGTAATAAGGAGAAGGAGACTCGCGAAGCTCGAGGCTTCGCAGAGGAGGCGACGGCCAAGGCTGCGGTGGATCGGCTCGGTGGTGAGCCGAGGCGCGAAGAGAGAGCCGAGAAGGCCAGGCGAGAATGTTGCCAAGGCGGCCGAATCAAGGAGGTCGAGAAGACGGCGGCGGATCTCGAAAGGGCGCTTGAAGGCGATCGAGGTCGATCCTACCTTAACGTCGGGCACGTCGGCGAAGTTCGCTTACTATTTGGCCTATGCCGACGCTGTCCGAGCCGCTAAAAAGGCAGGGGTCGAGACCGGTCCCCGATGGAAAGCTTCAGATCCTATGTCTCCAAGCATCCTCTCGCATCCGCACTTTCTCGCGATCCTTGACTTGGTCGACCTCGGATTGACTTGAGTTGGTATACCGGCAAACTCATTCATCCCGAGGCCGATGGGGTGCCCAAGCCGAGGCGAAGACCAAAGAAAGGGGCTTTGAGAGGCTTTTTGTTTTTCCTCCGTAACTTGTACTTTTTGTTGTAATGCCTTCAGCCTTGAAATGTATGAAGCTTGTGTTTATGAATAAAATACTCCTTTTCTCATTCGTAATGCATTATATGCGATCGCTTTGACTGCTTATGCAATTTTTACGAGTACGCGTATATTTGCTTTCGATTTTTTGTTCGTCCGGCCGATTGTCTGAGTGTTGAAAGTATTGACATGTTTTGAATTGGAATTCTTACTTGTAATTTTCGTCGGACGACCTCGATCGCCCTGCATGTTTTTGAGCGAAGCCGATCGAATATGGTTTCTCTTCGTTCGATCGTATTTGAGAGTAGCTACTTGTAATTTTCGTCGGACGACCTCGATCGCCCTGCATGTTTTTGAGCGAAGCCGATCGAATATGGTTTCTCTTCGTTCGATCGTATTTGAGAGTAGCTCGGCCTATCCCTGCCCCCTTGTTTTTGTTCACTTATTGTAAGTAAGGAAACAAAGACTAGTCTATCTGGCGAGCTATCTTCATTTTGCCGATTCTGAAGAGTCATGTGCGGTTGCGGTGTTCGATGGACCGATCTCCCCAATCGTGTCTTCGTGTGCGCGGGATATTTAGTATCCTGCGACTCACTTTTTGTGAGGGTCCTCCGTTAGGCTACGCCTGCCTTGTGTTAAAACGAAAGGCGGGCGATCTCGGTGTGGAGGAGTCCTTGTGCGGAGTGTTGTCGGCTTATTCGACACCACGTCCGCGGCTTGTCGGCTCTGCTTCCACCTCGGCCCGCCATGAAGATGGCGATCCTCGACGGTGTACGTTGAGACGGGGGTAACGGCACGTCGCATTGTTCGGGTTCACCATGTTAGATGATGTACCTTGAGAACGTGCGATCGCGCCTACTGACTATTTTGGAGGGTCCTTCGGCTACGTCGGCCTCGTATTTAAACGAAGGGCGGACGATCTCAGCCCAAAGGAACCTTGCATGGGCGAAGCCGCTTGGTTCCATCGACCTCCGTGACCATGGCTGCAATAATTTTACCTAGGATCGTCGTGATCGGCGATCGTCGGTGACATGCGATGCCCGGTGGGGCGATCGCCATAACAGATGGGATAACAAAAATCTCATTATATTCCTTGTACATCATTGAAATCGAATACAAATTTATCACCGATAGTATTTTTTCGGATGCACGGCGTTCGAGGTATTGGTCCGAGTACCGTCAGATGTTCCAACAGAGGCTCCTTTAGTTAACCATCTGGATACTCAAAGGTCCTTCCCATTTGGACCAAAGACGCCTGTATGGGTTTAGATTTTCTTGAGGACGAGATCGCCCACTTGAAATCTTCTCTCTCGACCTTTGAATTGAAGAACTTCTGGCTCTCCTTTTGTGGATTGTGTTCTTCATTTCGAGGTCACCGTCTTTCTTCAAGCATGTCTAGGTCGATTCGCCGGCTACATCGTTGTCGGCCGTCATCTCTGTTCGGTTCGATGGCCGAGGACGGCGATCTCCGAAGGAATCACCGCTTCATTCAAGGTAAGGGCGAACGGGTTTCGCGGTTGAATTGCGGGTCGCCGTCGGTAGGACCATAAACGCCCTGGGAGCTCGCCGCCCATCTTCCTTGCCCGGATTCGAGTCGTGCTTTGATCGTGTGCTTGAGGATCTTATTCACCGCCTCTACCTCGCCTGTTCGTCCGAGGGTGATAGGGCGCCGAGAATAACCTTTGACTCCCATTTTTCACAATTGCATGACTTCTAAGCCGTCGAACTGCTTTCCGTTGTCGGAGATGATGGCACAGGGCAAACCGAATCGGCATATTATGTTTTTCCATATAAACTAGATCACTTGCTCTTGGCCGATCTTGTTGAGCGTTTAGCCCTCAGCACATTAGGTCAAATAAACGACCCCAACGATGGCGAACTTACGTACTCGGAGCCGTCGGTAAGGGACCTATAAGGTCGATGCCCCATTGCGCAAATGGCCAAGGGCTATACATGGAGGTGAGCTGTTCGGGTGATAGTTTAATGTTGGGGCCCATTATCTGACATCTATGACAAGATCTGGCATAAGAGGTCGCATCTTTCCGAAGTGATGGCCAGAAAAATCCTTGTCTGGTCGTCTTATGGAGGAGGGCTCGCCCGCCCGCGTGGTTCCCACAAATCCCGTCATGGATTTCAGCTAAAATGAGCCGACCTTCCTCCGGTGTAATACACTTGAGGAGGGGAAGGCTGAAGGCTCGCTTGTAAAGCCGATCGTCCAATAGGGTATACCTGGTCGCACGAAGCTGGAGTTGGCGAGCTTTAACACGGTCGTCAGGGACCGTTCCGTCCTTTAAGTATTTGATGAACGGAGTCATCCAATTCTCTTCGGCGATGGCGACCGTGGTAACCAAATTCCTGTCGATCGCCGGCCTTGCTGACTTTGTGATTTGGATGTTGGAGAAGTCGGCTGCCCCATCCGATGATGCTAGTTTGGAAAGTGCATCGGCCTGGGAGTTGTGCTCTCTCGGGACTTGCTCGATTAGTACTTCTTCAAATTTTGTGCACATTTCGGCGACCAGCTCTTGGTATTTGACCATCTGTTCGCCGCGTGCCTCATATTCCCCCTTGACTTGGTTCACGACCAAAAGGGAGTCCATGAAGATATGGAGGCGTCGAACATCCGGGCGAGGCTAGATCAAGCCCGCCTACGAGCTTCGTATTCACTTCATTGTTGGTCGCACGAAAACCGAAACGCACGACATTTGTGAAACTCGACCGTCGGGGCTAATGAGGACAATCCACCTCGCTCTCTCGCATTGGTCGCTGAGCCATCCACGTATAATTTCCAGGCAGGTCGGCCGACCTGAGTCGGACTGTGAGGGAACGTTAATTCCACCACGAAGTCCGCCAGAGCTTGGCCTTTGATCGCCGTGCGAGGAGCGTAAGTGATTCCGTATTGGGCGATCTCCAGCGACCACTTGAGGAGTCGTCCGTTGGTGTCCGGTCGGTGAAGGACTTGTCTTAGAGGTAGAGTTGTTAGGACTTCCACTTGGTGATCGAAGAAGTAAGCTCTCAGCTTCCGTACACTCATGACAAGGGCGTAGGCGATCTTCTCCAATGGTGTATAACGTGTCTCAGCGTCGTGGAGCGCCTGGCTAACATAGTAGATCGGCAAGTGAGCTTGCCCATCTGCTCGCACAAGAACGGCACTCAGTGCGACCTCTGAAGCCGCCAAGTAAAGGAATAATTTTTCACCGGGGATCGGCTTTGCCGTGATCTCGGGGTTAGATAGATATTCCTTTATTTTGGCGAATGCTACTCGACTTTCTTTCGTCCACGCGAACTTCTTGTTCTTGATGGTCGCGAAGAAGGGCTTGCTTTTATCGCCGAGCCGTGATATGAAACGGTTGAGGGCGGCTAGACAACTGTGAGGCGTTGCACTGCTTGATATTTCGCGGTTCCCGCATGTCAAGGATCGCTGTATCTTGGTGGGGTTCGCCTCGATCCCCTTTGGCTCACTATGTGCCCCAGAACTTCCTGAGCCCACCCCGAAGTTGCATTTCTTGGGGTTCACTTCATGTTAAATTTTTCAAGGATGGCGAACGTCTCGGCGAGATCGTTGAGGTGATCTTCCTTCTTGAGGCTTTTGACTACGATATCGTCAATGTAGACCTCCATGGTTTTGCCGATCCGATCGGCGAACATCCCGTTGACTAATCGCCGGTAGGTCGCCCTGCGTTTTCAAGCCGAACGGCATTCGACCCAAAAGTATATGTCTTTTTCTCGTGTGGAAAGATGTGTGTTTTATGTCTTCCTCTCGCCATTGGGATTTGATGATATCCGCGAAGGCATCCATAAACGACATCATTTCGCAACTGCCGTGCTATCGACGGATGATCGATATGAGGCATTGGGAAGTGATCTTTTGGACATGCCGCTGAGGTCGGTGAAGTCTATGCATAATCTCCGGAGCAGCCGGTTTTTTGACGAGCACCGCGTTGGCGACCCACCGTGGTTCGCTGCTACTCGATCGACCGTTGTTGAGTAACTTCGGACTTCTATGTCGAGCGCCGCGTATTTCTGACCGAACTTCCTACGCTCGTGAACAGTTTCATCGCCGGCCGATCTTCAGATAATGGCAGGCGTGTTCGGGACTTATGCCAACCATATCTTGATGCGACCAGGCAAAGACACCGATGTTCTTACGTAGCAAGTTGATCAGATCTCCCTTTAATTCGCGGTCGATGCTTGCGCCGATCTGTACCTCCCGTTCTGGATGATCCGGATCCATCGTAATGCCTCTCGTTTGGTACGATCTCCGGACTCGGTCCTTGGATCGATGTCGAGACTTGGCTCGAAACCGATCCTTGGCTCGATGTCGTCCGTCGATCGATGAGAGATGGCGTCCCCTGAGTCGGGTTGGTACGCAGTCTCAAGCTCGTCGATCTCCATGGGTTGATCGTCGGTCGCTTCAATGTTACATACAGTACGGGAAGTATTGAAAGAATTAACAACATAGGAGTAACTCAAACATCTCTTTGCCATTAGCTGATCTCCTTTACAAGACCGACCGTCCCATCGGCGGTGGGGAATTTGATACAAGAAAGAAAGATGAGGCGACCGCCTCAAAAGTTTCTAAAAAGGGGCGACCTAGGAACCCATTATAGATGCTGGGCCTATCTATGATTACAAAGCTTAGGTTCCTAGTAATCCTAACCTTGGGATCATAAAAGCATATTAGCTCGACGGAGAGCTTGATCCTCCCGTAGGCTTGGACTGTGTTGTCGCCGAACCCTTGAAGCACGGTGTCGAAAGGCTTGATGAATTTGATCAGGTTGCCGAGTTGGTCTAGGGCGGATTTGAATATGATGTTGCAAAAACTCCCATTGTCGACCAACACGCGATCGACCGTCTTCCCAAGGATGCAAGCGGAGATCACTAGTGCATCCTCTTTGGGACATTGCACTCCTTCCCTGTCTTTGTTGGAAAAGGTGATGAGCGCGTCTCTAGAGATGGTCGGTTCCGGGGGTACAACGACGTGGACCCCGGCGAATGCCCTCAGCTCGGCTTTTCGTTTCCTGTTCGACTTGGTGGAAACCGGGGAAAGACCCCCGAGGTTTCCACCTCCCGCTTGAAGCATGTTGACCCGCCGCCGAGTTGATCGGTGGGACCGAATCATCGAGTATTCCGGCTCATGCTCGATTCTCGCGACCGGATTGGGAGGAGTTCTCTCGTGTTGCCGACGCCGCGCCTCCGGTCCTTTCCGTCCTTGGTTCCGGCTTGGTGACCAAGTTGTCCAGCTTGCCTTCCTCAAACAATCGCGAGTTGCTCGAGGAGATCGCGGCATTGGCTAGTGTTGTGGCGGGACTCTTATGATAGGCACAGAATTTGCTACGGTCTAGGTGACCGTGGTCCCTTATTGGCTTTGGGTTGGAAAGCCACTCGCGACCCTTGATCGCGTTGAAGATGTGGGCCGGAGATAAGTTGAGGTTGTGAAGAAGGTGGACCTCTACATCCTCGAAGGCTTTGAACTCGCCAGCGGCTTGGCGATCGCCTTTCTGGGCTTGGCGACCGCCTTCTTCCGGACATGGGAGGGTGCTTTTCCTTCTTCGGATGGTCCCTCTTCTAAGCGGAGTGAGAGCATCCTCTGTCTCGGCCAGAACCCGGCGGCTTTGTTGCGGAAGATCGAATAGGTCGGGGATATCTTTTGTGAGGTGCCTGAACATGGGCGAAGGCCCGTGGAATCCGCTCATAATCGAGTTGAGAGCGATCTCGCCGCCGACGGCTCACCGGTGAGGACTATCTCGTCTACCCGGCCGATGTAATCCTCATCCGATTCATCCTTCCCCTGCCCGATTTTCATCATGCGGTGAGGACCTTCCGGCGAGCGACTTTGGCGGCGAAGTATGACCTGAAGTCGTTCGCTAGCTTCTCAAAGCAATCGATTGAGCGAGATGGTAGTGAGGTGTACCATCTGTGGGCGAGGTCGCCCAGAGTTAACGGGAACATACGACATTTCGCCGCATCTCAAGCTCCGCACTGGTCATGTAGATCCGGAATTTGCTTAAGTGGGTTTCCGGATCCGATTTCCCCTCGTATAAAGGTGTTTGTGGGGGATTGATTGTTGGTTGGACTGGGGCGAGCTCGATCTGAGTCGTGAGTGGTTCGCTTGAACCAATGATCGATCTCCTGGCGCTTGCCCCATTTTCCATGAGCGCCCTCATCTCATCGAGCTGGCGTTGTATGGCGGCTATCGCTGCCGCCCGATCGCCGATTGACTCTCGAGCGTGAACCAAGGCGATCGTGTGCGATCCTGGCCCCATGGTGAACGACGATCTCCCCGCCGCAGGGTTCCCTTCTTGGGCGAGCAGGGCTCGTTGACCGTCTGTCTCTTGGGAGTCGGATACGCCGAACTCTGGTAAAGGATTCGATATCGATGTCTCACTGGGCCTCGAGTGCCCTGGCCGCCATGAGGGATCGCTCCTAGGCGGTCAAGACGGAATCGTCCCGCCTTACGAGAGCCTTGTCCAGTGCTCGGGCTTTCTGTCGATTTCTCAACATAGATCCCCTTGAGCTTCCGCTTGCTTGCCGGCGGTTAGCCGACGGGGTGATGGTGGGCGATCGTGGGCCCTCTGCCGTTCCTCGAGGATGGCTATAGCCTCCTCAACTGCTCCGATGTCCGAACCGATCGAGTGAGAGGCTAGAACCGTCCTCGGGGCGGGAGTGAGAGCCTAGCGTCGCCACGGCCGCCTTCCGCCGTGGGCCGGGATTCGGTCCTCGCCGGAATAAGATTTCCGGCAGATCTCGAGTGGCCCTCTTGGAGGTTGTTGCTGATGTCATTTTCTGATGGTTTTTCTATTGAAGAACAGTGAGTGTTTCTTCAAGTATATGTCCGGAGAACAGTGAGTGTTCTTCGAGACGGTAGGAAAAAATGAAGGTTTAGGCCCCTCCTTCTAGCGCCAATTGTTGTTACCCAAAATATTATCCGGAGATAGTATTGCTGGAACGATCGAGTAACAAACAAAATGCGAGAACACTTCCGTGGGAAAATGGATAACACAAGATTTGCCGGGGTTGTTAGTCTCGGGCTTGAATGCTCTCGCGAGATGTTATTAATAAATATACTGTCGAGTACAAATATTAATGTTATAATCTAATACAATGAGTGTAAAAGCTTCTAGTTATCTAGGCTTTAGAGCGCGTAGATTGCCGGAAGAACCAGATGGATGAATCTGTGAGTTCTTGCTTGGAATTTATGATGAACGTGTGAATGTCACTATGAATATGTTAGTGCTTGCCAAAAGAGCCTTTTGTTCTCTCTTTGGTGTGTATTCTGCACTTAATTCGTAGTAGAATCCCTTCTTTGGCCGCAACAGTGAGTCCTCTATTTATAGGGGACAAAGTAGTTGGGATCCCTTAGGCGATCGCGGGTGATCGCCGTTTTCTATATTAAAATAAACGGCCGATCGTCCCGTCACGTGGGCCTGTTCCCTTGAGGTCCGAGGTTGCAGTTGGAGGCCAGCTGGGTGAACCAATGGGAAGCCAGCACGCGTCGCGAGTCGCTGTCCGAGGAGGGTCCACTTCGTACCTTTCGGCGGCCTTGTCGGTAGGTGTGGTAGGTGACAGGCTGGGGTCAATGATCCTTTTTGTTGGTATCCTATGAAGATCCGCGGGTGGGCCATCGTCCAAGATTCGGTCTTCGACGACTTTGACGGATGCTGGATCCCCACGTGGCATGAGATGATCGCCTCTGATCCGTTAGACAAAGACGATCGCCAGGTATCAAAAGACGATCGCTGGTTACCAAAAGACGATCGCTATATTATGCCGGACTTTAGGTGTTCGTCCGGAGTTTGGCTTCTATGGTTGACTTTTCAGGGAGGTCGCCGATCGCCTATCGTGGCGAATTAATCGTCGCACAACATCATCTTCAGTGCAGTTTGTAATATCTGTAATATCCGCAATTTTCGATTTCCGGTAATTTCTTTTTTTTCGGCGGAAGTCTGTTTTGACGACTCGCTCATGTCCGTTTCGTCATTCTGAGAATGATTAATTCTACACTTTTTGACATCCGAGTTCGTTTCGGTGTCGTTTCGTTGAGTTCTGTACTTTTTAGCGACTTTTCCGCACTTGAGTTCGATTCTTGCGAATCTCGTCCGAAACTGTTGTTTCGAGTTTCCCGCAAGTCCGTTTAACTTTGTTAGACGTGTTGTGAACTTCGGTTTGGTTATTCGATCACGTGTCGTGATTTCCGGGCGTTTTGGGCCATTTTGTAATTTCTTGAAAGTTACGGGTATCCGTATCTGTAATTGTTGTCTCGACCCGTTTCTTGGTCGCGTATGACTAATTATGGTATTACGCTTTCATTTCGAGTCGTTTATGTTGTCCGCGAACTTTTCGTCGTGTTCGCCCGCACGCTTTCGAAATCGTCGCCGAGCTCGGTTGCGGGATCGCCGACGGTTATGGATCGCCGGACGATTGCGGGCACCGGCCGGACGGTGCGGTAGAACCGCGAGCGCACGCCACGGCCGGAAGGCCGCGCGCTAACCGGCAGTGTAGCGCACGCCGCCGGTGGCCAGCGACGCTTATCGGGCCCGGGCAGATGGGGTTTCGAGGTTCTCGACTCGGCCAGATCGGGAGTAGCGCACGCTACGCCGAGCGTAGCGCGCTAGTCGGCAGCGTAGCGCACGCCGGCCGGCCAGCGACGTTACTGGCCGGGCAGCCAGCCGGTGGCTTTGGGATAGCCGGCTAGCGCGCGCAGTATCCGGCCGTAGCGCACGCTAGCGGGAGTTGGGTCGGCAGTTTGGTCGGCAGGTTGGTCGTGATGCCGGGTCGTGTGGGCTCCGCCGAGGGTGCTCGGCCGATACCGGCCGATAGCGCACGCTAGTCCGGGAAGGCTAGCGCACGCTAGTGTGGCCAGTATAAATATGGCTGAGCAGTCACATTTCACTTCGTTTTTCATTTCCTTCCTTCTCCATCCGCGAGTGGCGATTCATGGGCGACGAAGCCATGTTGTTTAACAACAAATCCATGAAGTCCTTGAGTTCATAACATCAATCGATCGTCCGTTATCAACCTTTGATTCAGCGAATCAAGGTAATCTTCCTTAGAACCCTAATTTCGTGAATTTGGTGATTTTTGCATTTTCGTCCGATTCGTTCCGTGTTGTTTATTAATTCATGATGGGTATGATTAATCTTGATAGTATTCTTGTGTTTAACATCATTTAATCCATTGTTCTTCGTCGAATCGAAGTATATTTCTTGATTTCCTTCGAATTGACTTTTTGGGGGATTTGTCCACGATCTCTTTTTTCTTCAATTTTCGATGGATCGTTTATGTTTAAATTATGTTGTTAAACATTTTATATTGATTGTTTATCAATATTTAATCTTTGAATTACGTTTTGGGGTTTTGACGGAACGAATCGTGTTCTTGGCCGTTTTGGGAAATCCGTGAACTTTCGTCATTCGTTCTTTGAATTCAACGGCTTTGAGTCGTGTTATGGAATTCATTTCATTGTTATTATTTGTCCTTCGTAGTTTATGAACGTGAGTTGGCGTTCGGTGGAGTCGGCGGGTTCGTAGTCGGTTCGGGCCAACCTACTTGGTCGATTCTCCGCGTTGTTCTTATTCGAGGCAAGTACCTTGTCCATACATTTCTTGTTTCGCGGATATGATGATTGGTGATCGTCTTGGTTTGTTTGTTTGTTTGAAATGAGTTTTCAAAGATTTGGTTAGCCTCGTTAAAGGCCCCTTTCAAAACCGTGTGTGTTTTGTGATTGGTGTGGTTCGTGTATAAATATGTGAATTCTATGTATATGGTTGGTGTTCATGTTGCACTTGGTATTGGTTGTGGGCGTATATAATTTAATTTCGGTGCGTTGTTAATTGACGTGGTGTTATGATAAGTGTTTGATGCATCTGGCGAATTGTTTGAATATCCTTGATGTGATATGTTATTTGTGTGAATGTGTGGATATGGTTGAAGGTCTACGGTGGCACATTTAATGTGATCATGTGTCCATGATGCAACAAGTGATTGATCCAACCGTGAGAGCCTGAGATTATCTACGGTGGCACATGGCATGTGATCATGTGGCCAGGATTCAACAAGCGATTGATCCAACCGTGAGATGTGTGTGATTTGTTTCGCTAGCCATCTCGGGAGGGTCATTTGAGGCCTCTAGTGGGATGTCGGTGGTATCGTCCCGGTCCTAGGCGATGCGCGTGCGTGATTATGTTTCGTTGATTTTACGTCCGTTGAGGACACGTGATGTTGGGCTCTGACCCTGTAAATTGTTGGTGATTTCCTATTTGCGAAAACAAAACCTTTCAATGTGACCCTATTGATTTTTGGAAAGAGAAGGATTTTATAATCCTAAATTGTTTTCTATTAAAACTCTCGATGACATTTTAAACTGTTTTGTAAATTGTTTCCCTTATTTGCGATCTTTCGGTTTTGGAAATGTTTACCCAAACTCTTGACTCGGGAAGTACTTTTCTTTACGTTTGGATCTTTGAGGATTCCTGATTATCATTGTTCTTGGAACTTGTATTGTATGGCTCGTATTTTTGCACTTGTACTTGCACTAGCAAAACAGTGGAGTTTTGCTAACCCCCGAGTATTCGGGGTGGATGTCTATTTTTGCATTCGGGTTTTGGAGCATAACACGTGGTCGGCACGAAGGATGATGAAAGATGAACGATACTAATCACACGAGGATCCGTTGACGTCGTTTTGGTCTAGTTGTATTTTCTTTTCCGCTGCAAGATCTTTTCCCGTTGTACGGAGTTTATCAGATTTTGACCCCGCGTGGGTATGTGTTTGGAATTGAGTTGTATGTATTTGTTGAAAGACCAAATCGGTCCATCGAGTCATTTTAGCCTTAAAGGCGAGGTTTAGATGTTTGATTTTAGTTATCGGCTGGTAGATCCTCGAGGAGAGGGTCTACGGCGTGTAATATCCTCGAGCGGATTTGGGGTGTTACATAAATGGTATCGAGCTTAGGTTGTGGAAACCTAGCCGTTTGGGTCGATGGTGTCTATCGAGTTTTTGTCTCGTCGGATTTTATCTGATCGAGTCGTGTCGCGACGCGTCGTCCGAGTTTGTTGGTCGTGATTAGTATCGTGGGGCGATCATCATCTTCGTGCGACCTGTGGCTGTAAGTCTCCCTTCTTTGTGTTGTGCCTCGTGTGACACGAGCTATTTTTATGATTTATTTGCTAAGTGACGGAATCCTCTTATGGATTTTGATTTCTTGATACGTGACTATTTGACTCTCATATTTCTTTCATGTGAGGAGTAGTTCTTTGGATTGTGCATGTTGGACTCTATTTCTTTTTTCCGCCGCGTGAGTTCCTTTGTGATAGCTTTCGGTATCTTACCGATGAATTTTATTTCAAAATCGATTCCTTTAACCGAGTTGTTGGCCTTGACCGCTTTGACGGTAGTTGGGTGTTTTCAAATGATTTTGTGAGTTTTGATAAGTACTACCGTCATCGACCTTTTGGGCATTCTTGTAATTGGTTTTTAGCTGGTGGGTTCCTGCGGGACCCACGGCGCTATATTGTTCCTTGTAATTACCTGAAAATTTTGGGGCATTCTAACCCATTGAATTATTTTTAAAAACCTTGAGTATCTTAGAAAATTAAAATTCGAGACGTACTTTTAAAACGAATTATTTTCTTGCGGTGTTTTCAAGGTGTTTTCTAATGCCGCAATACATTTCAAAAAATTTTCGGTTGAGGACCAAAAAAAAAAAAAATATATTTTTGAGATATTTTCAAATGCAGTTGCTTAGACCCAAGGGTCGAATATTTTTGAAAGTTTTTCACTAAAGGAAAGGTGTCCTCATTTTTGTTCAAACGCAAGATGATTTTCAAAGTCTCGATAATGGTGTTTGCACTACTTTTTGTAAAATGATACTCAAGATCAACTGTTGTTTCCAAACTGTTTTCAAAAGGTGGTTCTCGTTTTTAAAACCTATCATTCATGTTTGCGGACCGGAAATGCGTGTATGGTTTTCGAACTTTCGTTACGGTGTCAACCCCGAATTGTGATTGAATTGGTGGCGTGAGTGTCGAGTCGTTCGCCACGCATATGTTTTGTTGGCCCTCTGTGAGAGGTGTGAACTGGTGTTTATCGTTTATCGCCTCGTGGCGATTTGCGTATTGTCGCACTAGTGTGGGTTGTTAAAGCCTGGATTTTTATGCGTTATACACATGGGTGATTGTTTCATGATGTTTGTGATTGTGTGATGGCCGTTCGGGATGTTGTAATCTTCGAATGATGCCGTTGTTGTTGTGATTTTTGTATGCGTTGATATGTTATCTTTGAGTTGGCATCTCCGGTATGTTGTTTTGCGGTGTTTTAATCCATTGTATCGAGCAGTTGTATTTTCGGTATGCCGAGCCGAGGTGTTTCAACCGTGGTGTGCCGGGGCATGCACGTACCAATTATCTTTCTCGTCACAGATCTAGTTTTGCGAGTTGGGTTCCGAGTCTTTCGGGCGCGAACTTCAGCACAGATATCGAATCGGCTTTGAGAGGCCTTTGAAGGATGTTTCGTCGGTTGCTTGTTGTATCGTCACCTTGATTTTGCTGTTGTGAGTTGCGGGCGACCTTCTTTTATAAGAGGTCGAATGTAGTACCCGTGTTGTTTTTAGACTTCGTATTTTCTCTTTCTCCATCTATCGATTCGCTCGTGTTCGTTGATACTGTCTGAACTTGTTTTGTATTTCGGGTTCATCATTCGAACGAGCTGTGATCTTGTTCTGGGTCAATCTGGTTATCACTGTCACTTTCCGAATTCGGTTCGATTCTTGTGAACCTTGTTCAAGTAACATCTTTTGGTTCTACTAGTTCTTTTATTCGAAGTGGACTGGATCTTGAACTTTTACATTTTCGACTTTGTCGACTCGCTTATGTTCGTTGACATTTCGAGCTTGTCCTGCTCCTTGCTTTTGTTGATCGAACGAGTGTGGTATTATTTCTAATAACTCGCTTGTCGCTGTGACTTTTCTATTGCTATTCCCTTTCATGTGGATCTTATGTGAATGCATACGTTGTTGTTTTCACCGGATCATATATTGTCTCGAGTCGAGATGTGAACCTTGGAGTTGTTGTTTGAACTTTATTGTTCTTTGTGATTCGAACATGATTCTTCGATCTTTGTTGTCTCGATCGTTGTGGTTTGATCGTTTGATTGTTCGGTTTATATTGACCTCGTTACGTGATTGGCGAACATTCAGGCTCCTTCGTAATTCCCTTCAGTTCGGGAAATTAGTTTCGTTTTCGATCTTCCAGCCCTTAGGCGGTGGGATTTCGTGTTTGTTCAGCGGTTGAATCGCGTTTTGATTGATGTACCGTTGGGTTGGTCAATCATATTGATTTTCGTTCGTTGTGTTTTGTGATTGTCGGATAATTGACTTGGCTATATTATCCGTTTGATGACGTTTGTCACTTGTTGGTTTTTATTATATCCCTAACGGCGACGTTGTGTTGGTCGCCGTGGAGCGTGTTTTCACGCCGTATACTCCTTTGCGTTGTTTGTAACATTTCGCCGTTGGGCGTTAGTTACGCATTCTTGTGTATCTCGTTGAGTTTTTCCTGGCGGGATATTTCTTCTCCCTACTTGTTTTAAGTTTCGGGACGAAACTTCTTTTAAGGAGGGTAGAATGTAATATCCGCAATTTTCGATTTCCGGTAATTTCTTTTTTTCGGCGGAAGTCTGTTTTGACGACTCGCTCATGTCCGTTTCGTCATTCTGAGAATGATTAATTCTACACTTTTTGACATCCGAGTTCGTTTCGGTGTCGTTTCGTTGAGTTCTGTGCTTTTTAGCGACTTTTCCGCACTTGAGTTCGATTCTTGCGAATCTCGTCCGAAACTGTTGTTTCGAGTTTCCCGCAAGTCCGTTTAACTTTGTTAGACGTGTTGTGAACTTCGGTTTGGTTATTCGATCACGTATCGTGATTTCCGGGCGTTTTGGTCCATTTTGTAATTTCTTGAAAGTTACGGGTATCCGTATCTGTAATTGTTGTCTCGACCCGTTTCTTGGTCGCGTATGACTAATTATGGTATTACGCTTTCATTTCGAGTCGTTTATGTTGTCCGCGAACTTTTCGCCGTGTTCGCCCGTGACGCTTTGGAAATCGGGTCGCCGAGCCACGGGCGGCGGATCGCCGGACGGCTATGGATCGCCGGGCGATTGCGGGCACCGCCGGACGGGTGCGGTAGAACCGGCGTAGCGCAGTTACGGCCGGAAGGCTGCGCGCTAACCGGGCAGTGTAGCGACGCCGCCGGTGGTCAGCGACGCTATCGCCCGGGCAGCGGGGTTTCGAGGTTCTCGACTCGGCCAGATCGGGCAGTAGCGCACGCTACGCCGAGCGTAGCGCGCGCTAGTCGGCAGCGTAGCGCACGCCGTCGGCCGGCTAGCGACGTTACTGCCGGGCGGTCATCCGGTGGCTATCGACAAAGCCGCTAGCGCAGTATCCGGCCGTAGCGCACGCCAGCGGGAGTTGGGTCGGCAGTTTGGTCGGCGGGGTTGGTCGGGTGATGCCGGTCGTGTGGGCCCTGCCGAGGGTGCTCGGCGTCTGGGCCGATAGCGCACGCTAGTCCGGGAAGGCTAGCGACGCTAGTCTCGGCCAAGATAAATATGGCCGAAACACATTTCACTTCGCTTTTCATTTCCTTCCTTCTCCATCCGCGAGTGGCGATTCATGGGCGAAAGCCATGTTGTTTAACAACAAATCCAAGAAGTCATTGAGTACATAACATCAATCGATCATCCGTTATCAACCTTTGATTCAAATAATCAAGGTAATCTTCCTTAGAACCCTAATTTCGTGAATTTGGTGATTTTTGCATTTTCGTCCGATTCGTTCCGTGTTGTTGATTAATTCATGATGGGTATGATTAATCTTGATAGTATTCTTGTGTTTAACATCATTTAATACTTTGTTCTTCGTCAATCAAGTATATTTCTTGATTTCCTTCAATTGACTTTTGGGGATTTGTCCCCGATCTCGCTTTTTCATCCGTTTTCGATGGATCGATTATGGTTAAATGATGTTGTTAAACATATTCTATGGATTGTATATCCATATTTCAACTTGGAATTCCGCTGGTTTTGACGGAACGAATCGTGTTCTTGGCCGCTTGGGGAAATCCGTGAACTTTCGTCATTCGTTCTTTGAATTCAACGGCTTTGAGTCGTGTTATGGAATTCATTTCATTGTTATTATTTGTCCTTCGTAGTTTATGAACGTGAGTTGGCGTTCGGTGGAGTCGGCGGGTTCGTAGTCGGTTCGGGCCAACCTACTTGGTCGATTCTCCGCGTTGTTCTTATTCGAGGCAAGTACCTTGTCCATACATTTCTTGTTTCGCGGATATGATGATTGGTGATCGTCTTGGTTTGTTTGTTTGTTTGAAATGAGTTTTCAAAAGATTTGGTTAGCCTCGTTAAAGGCCCCTTTCAAAACCGTGTGTGTTTTGTGATTGGTGTGGTTCGTGAATAACTATGTGAATTCTATGTATATGCTTGGTGTTCATGTTGCACTTGGTATTGTGTGTGGGCGTATATTATTTCATTTCGGTGCGTTGTGAATTGACGTGGTGTTTTGCTAAGTGTTTGATGCCTCTGGGCGAATTGTTTGAATATCCTTGATGTGATATGTTATTTGTGTGAATGTGTGGATATGGTTGAAGGTCTACGGTGGCACATGGCATGTGATCATGTGGCCAGGATGCAACAAGTGATTGATCCAACCGTGAGAGCCTGAGATAATCTACGGTGGCACATGGCATGTGATCATGTGGCCAGATGCAACAAGCGATTGATCCAACCGTGAGATGTGTGTGATTTGTTTCGCTAGCCACTCGGAGGGTCCTTCGAGGCCTCAAGTGGGATGTCGGTGGTATCGCCCCGGTCTAGGCGATGCGCGTGCGTGATTATGTTTCGTTGATTTTACGTCCGTTGAGGACACGTGATGTTGGGCTCGACCGTAAATTGTTGGTGATTTCCTATTTGCGAAAACAAAACCTTTGGGTGTGACCCTATTGATTTTGGAAAGAGAAGGATTTTATAATCCTAAATTGTTTTCTATTAAAACTCTCGATGGCATTTTAAAGCTTTTGTAAATTGTTTCCTTATTTGCGATCTTTCGGTTTTGGAAATGTTTACCCAAACTCTTGCCTCGGGAAGTACTTTTCTTTACGTTTGGATCTTTGAGGATTCCCGATTATCATTGTTCTTGGAACTTGTATTGTATGGCTCGTATTTTTGCACTTGTACTTGCACTAGCAAAACAAAGTGGAGTTTGCTAACCCCGAGTATTCGGGGTGGATGTCTATTTTGCATTCGTGTTTTGGAGCATAACACAGGTCGGCACGAAGGATGATGAAAGATGAACGATACTAATCACACGAGGATCTGTTGACGCTGTTTTGGTCTAGTTGTATTTTCTTTTCCGCCGCAAGATCTTTTCCCGTTGTACGGGAGTTTATTGTATTTTGACCCTGCGTGGGTATGTGTTTGGAATTGAGTTGTATGTATTTGTTGAAAGACCAAATCGGTCTACTGAGTCATTTTAGCCTTAAAGGCGAGGTTTAGATGTTTGATTTTAGTTATCAGCCTGGTAGATCCTCGAGGAGAGGGTCTACGGCGTGTAATATCCCTGAGCGGATTTGGGGGTGTTACAATATCGAACTCATTCTTTGCGATATATTCCAAATTTCTTTTGGAAATTTTCATATTGGTTGTGATTAAGCTGCCTCGTTAAAAACCTTGCTGGAAAAACCCAGTGGGATAAAATCTCAGTCAAGGAAAAGAGTACATCAGATAATTTTCTTTCATAATACCTTATTTTGAGTGACTGCACGGACTGATAATATGTTTAGCATCTCCTGAGGAGTCACTTCCAGTAAGCTCATATGTTATAATTTTATTATAAGGGCATATATTTCAATTTCGACAGATTTCAATTGTAATACCCGAGATCTTCATTCCGATTTCGTTGAAATTTTCTTCTGTCGAACGGACTGTTGTCCTTGCGTATTTGGAATCGCATGCTTGTATTGTGGTACGTTGAGTTTTGTAGCATGATCGTTATTGTTTTGGATCATAGTCGGTGCGTTAGCGTGATCGAGTCATTGTCGAGTATCGATCCGGATGGTCGGGTGTTGGCTGGGTCGAGTTACGGCCGTAAGGCCTGGCCAATTATGGCCGTAAGACTCCCACACACCTTGGACTGGGGACACTCGATTACGGCTGTAAGGTTCATCAGGTTACATCCGTAAGGTTTCGTTATGTCCGCTAAGCACTGGCCGGTTACGGCCGTAGTGATTCGGCGGATTTCAGTCAGTGGCCCTGGGAGCTCGGTTACGGCCGTAGGACTATGCCAATTGAGGTCGTAAGGTGTGATCGTTACGTACGCAAGGCTTCCGCCATTACGTACGCTACATGTGTTGACTAGGTTACGGTCGTAATGAGCTGTCGGTTACGGCCGTAACACTGTCGGCATATATAGGCCTGGTCTCGGCAAGACTTCATTTCATCTTCACTTTTTCCATTTTTGTGGCGGCTGGCGATGGTTGAGACATGGAGAAGAGGTCTTGGTCGATTCTAATCATTTCTAAGGCATTTTGGAAGATTCTTGTCGATTATATCATCACTGAATCCTTTTTCTTCGTCGAATCGAGGTATTTTTCTTCCTTAGAACCCTAGTTGTGTAATTTTTGGGGGTTTCTTTGTGATTCTTCGATTTAATCCGTGGGTGATGAATTGTTTATAGTGGTCTTGTTGTCTTGGTCATGATCTTCAGATTTTGTAACCCG
The DNA here is from genome assembly GCA_033398695.1 of Orobanche coerulescens. Taxonomy (NCBI): domain Eukaryota; kingdom Viridiplantae; phylum Streptophyta; class Magnoliopsida; order Lamiales; family Orobanchaceae; genus Orobanche; species Orobanche coerulescens. The sequence goes on from CM065819.1 coordinate 12,008,433, forward strand.
TTTATCGATTTTTATCACCCGAGATTTGATTCTTGATCGTCTTGAAGAAACCCTCGGATCCTTGTTGTTTTTCGAGTTGATTCGGATTCCGTTTAGCATTATTGATTCGTGGTGATATTATTTTCGTAGTTTTCGTGGAGTTAACGAGTTATTGGTTGTTCTTGGAAATTCGAGGGCTAACCGACCATATCCATTCGTTGTTCCGTTGCTCGTGGTATCGAGGCAAGTATCTTGCCATACGTTTCATGTTTTGTAGACGTAATTGTTGGTGAATAATTTTATGCGAAATCCGAATGTTTAATGAACGTTAAAATGGGATCGGTATGTTCTCGATAAATGTTGTCTTTCAACGATAACTCGTATGCTTCGTGAATAGATGTGTTTTCGGAATATGTGTGTTAGTTTTGTATGTGAAAGACGTTATGATCACATTTAGTGAATATAATAGACCGTAATCATTTGCCGAGGATTACGTGTTGTTATGTGTACTTGTTCGGTAAGAACGTGACGTTGTGTGATATTAGATATTCTTCTTTGTAAAGAATTTGTGGTCCTTAGTGTTGTTTGGTATTGGTATTGGATTATCGTTGTAAGTGATTGTTGTAAGTGATGTGCCTCCGGGAAAGATTGATGAATCTCCGGGATCCATACTTGCTAGTATGGGTCGGGCGTGACCATACGGTTATCTAATCGGGTATGTCTTGCGGGGACTCCGAGGTTCGTGGCTTGCTAGCCCGATACTGGGATAACTTGTGGGGTTATCCAATCCGGGTATGTCTTGAGGAGACTCCGAGGTTCGTGGCTTGCTAGCCCGATGCCGGGATAACTTATGGTTGTGGTTTGGTTGTGTGATGTATGTGTCATGGGTTGTCCAATCGGGTAAGTCTCGTGGAGGCTCCGAGGTTCGTAGCTTGCTAGTACAATGCTGGGATAACTATGAACGTATGTATGGTTATGGTTCTGTGAATGTTGTCACGAGGACATGTCATTTGGTATGGTTTCCTATTGCGTTATTCACTCGGGTATGTTCTGCGGGAGCATTTGAAGTTTGTGGCTTGTTAGCACGGGATGCGAATAATCCTTGGGAATATATTGTTTTGGATAATTTGGGTCGTGGACCCTGTGTTTTGTGATTTGGGTCGTGGACCCTGTGTTTCGTGAATTGGGTCGTGTGTAACACCCCCAGATTTAACCGGGAATATTACAGCGTCGTGGGCCCCGAGATGGAACCCACAAGGCTAAAGGAAATTTTCGCAAACATTTACAAATACCCAAGAGGCTGACGACGGTACTATCTTTAAAATATTTGAAGACTATATAAAATCTGTTTATCAAAACCGTCGTGAAATCTCGTTTTAAAAAGGGCAAGGCCAAACGACCGAAACTCAATAGTTTAGAAAATGATTTCCAAAGTAACTCAAATTATCAGAAACGAAAGGTCATTTAAAAATACTCACGCAGCAGAAAAGACAAACAATTAAAAATACTCTAGCAGCGGAATACAGCGACTGATCAGGAAAATCAAAACACAATTACATGCCCTAGCCAGTATCCTCCGGGAAGCTCATCTCTCCACGACCGCTACAAGCTCGATAATCCAAGAACCTAAAAAGAAAGCCCACGACGGGGTCAGCCATAATATCCAATAATGATAAACATCACATCACATCAATAATTACATACCAATGAGAATACAAAATAAGAGTACGACCAATGTAATCTTATCGTAGTAACTTTACTTACTCGAATAATTCTCATCAGAATAACCATTATCATAATTCGCATCTCGTACTCGATTAACCAATAAACTCGAACATATTATCTGTATTGTACCTCAAACAATACTCAAGATTCTCAAACTATCATAACCAACTCACGATACGGAAATATACCAGTTCTGACCAATACGATCTATCGGATAGTATCATCAAATCCCAAGACAATGATCGATTGTCCATCAAAAGACGAATACTAAAGGAAATACGGAACATACCTCAAGATGCACAATACCACGACAATCATGTCAGTCTAATCCGAGATCTGATCAATGCAATACGGACATGGTCCTAACACAAGACCTACAAATGCATATTCATATGACCATGTCAATATGCTCAAAACAATAACAACATTGTATACTCAATGGAAATCCCATGATCCAGCGCCCTCAGCATAGATCCCCTGATGATCCTACTAGATCAACATGACGTGAATAACCAATAATATACATATGCACAAAAACACATATAAAACCAACGATGCGAATCCACATGATTCCATCAACACAATACTGGGTAATCCAACGATCCAGCGCCCTCAACATAGATCCCCATGATGATCCCGTCGAACCAACGCATGGTGGAAAACCTGTCCAGCGATCCAGCGCCCTCAGCATAGATCCCCATGATAATCCCATCGAACCAACGCATGGTGGACACCCGATCCAGCTCCATCAGCATAGATCCTCATGATCCCATCGGATCATTTACAACATAAACAATACAATTATGCATACACATATGCAACTCAATATGTTCATCAACGTGAACAACATATGAATCAAAACATGAACGATACTATGATAAAACAACTAGGACGACTTCATGTTCAGCAACATGAATGACAACCTGCATGATCAACATCATTAACACTAAACCGAATCAAACTAAGATACTTGTCCCAGGTCCTTCAGGAGCAATCTCGATGTCAAATCATCACCGGCAATTATCCTCAATGCTCGGCGATCGAAACGTACAATGAACTATAGATACCCATATCCTCGTCTTTACCATAATGTAACCTCGATACCTGAATATGCCAATAACCAAAAAAAATCATATACAGTATGATTTAACTTCCAGAATCGGAAAGACAACATATAATCCTTGCTATATGCATTATAAACGAAATGAAACTGAAACCATTCATTAAACATTATAACTGAGCAAGTAATGACTTGCCTCGATACCGATACGACGATGATGAAGCCGTTACCAATCTCATTGCCTTCGTCTACGATCTCCCTGGCCCTGACCAAAACGATTCACAAACATACTCGAACACGACCGCAACATACGGTTATAAACACCGATCAATAAACTCAACCTATTGAAGTAATCAAATAGCAACAATTCAATAACAATCAATAACCGACATAGCCAACCAATCAAACTCAACATGTCAACAATACCTCGATCATATATAAAACCAAATAATATACTCAAACCATTTTACGAATTCATATCCACCATATGAACCGAAATTCGATGATTACTAATCAGTATAACCGATCGACAAACTCAACGATTTCACAATATCACGATTAAACACAATTCCAAACAATTACGAATTCATAACCAAAATACGATTACGGATACAAATGTAAAGGAAATCATATTCGGTGATCAATCGCAATCTTTCCGGATTCCAAATTGATATAATGATTCATATTTCATCAAGAACATACGAATTCTACCACTACAATCAACGAACATTCGATCTTCATATCTAAAGATACCGATAATTCAACCTACGATCATCTTGCTATGTTGAATTCATCAAGGAGTTCTTCAAGAACACTAAAAGATTCGAAACCTTGTTCATAGCCATCAAAACAACGAAATTCGATATCCTCTAACATCTAAATAATCCTCATTCATGATTCAAGGTGTATGTTATCATATTTTCCAATATATGATCCTCCTAACATCAAGAATCGAAACAATCCTACCAAGAACACCAAGAACACTATGAATCTATAATCATAACCGGCATAATCAAGACATAAACCATAATATCCTTCAACATATAATTCATATAACCTCAAGAACCGTAACAACAACATTATAATCATCTTTATATGAAGCAAATATGGATAGCAATACCAAAAATCCGAAATCAAGGTGTAGAGTTCATCAACATACCTCAAGAACATGAATAGCACAATCAAACTCTTCAAGAAACATTGATATCTTCACATCCAAGCCTTTAATCCATGCTTCAAGCTTATAATCAAGTTGGAAGAGGTTTATCCTCACTAACACACTCATAGGGATGAAGTTTGAAGGAGGAAATAGCTTTTCTCTCGTGGAGAAATGAGAAGACGATCTTCATTTTATAAACTGCATTGTTCATTACCTACGTTACCTATACTCTACGTACGTAAAAGGCTTAGCGTACGCTATACTCAAATCCTTAGCGTACGCTAATGTCTGGCCATAGCTCACTGACCTATTTTGTTCACTTGCTTACGTACGTAATGTTTCCTCCATAACGTATGTAATACATACGTTGACTTGCTACAATAAATATCCAGTTAGCGTGCGTTATACACTAATCGTAGCATACGCTAACTCAGCGTTGACTCACCCATGCACGTTCCTCGCTGAAAGTTTCCGACTGCAGGTCCCACATGTCGGCCATAGCCTGAGCTGTCTGATTCCTCTCGTTATGTACGTAATGCCTTATGCATAGCGTACGTAACACTTAGCAACTTAACGTACGTTAACTCTACTCATTAACGTACGTAATCCTTGTACCATAGCGTACGCTAAGTATACATCGTAGCGTGCGCTAATGTGGCTATACTTAGCCATTTTCAGCTACTCTTGTCCAACGTCTCGACATGAAGAATACGTAAATACGGCACACTGAATACGTATACTCAACACATAGTATCCTCAAATGTAATTGTCGACCAAATACGACAATTATACCAATACTGACATCTCAGTCCTTCATTTATTTTATCCATACTGTACAGATTCCACGCTGTACAACATGACTCGGATAAAATAATATTAAACAACCGTAGTAGAAATTTCAGATATTACATCGTGGACCCCGTGTTTTGTTATCGAAAGTTATATTTTGGAAAAATGATCTTTGGGCCGTGTCCCTAAGTGTTTTTCGAAAGACTTGAGAATTATTTAATCCCAAATGTTTTCAAAACTCCCGAGATCTTTAAATGTTTTGTAAGATGTATATCGGGTTTATTCCCACCTTTCATGATTTGAACAGTTTTGATCAAATAATTTATCTCGGGAAGTATGTTCACGATTATTATGTTCTTGGAGTATGTTGTGTATAGCTTGTATTCGTATTTTATACTTGCACTAGCAAAACAGTGGAGTTTTGCTAACCCCCGAGTATTCGGGGGTGGATGTCTGTATTGCGTCCAGGTTCTTGCAGGTTGCTGGGGAGTGAATCACAGAATCGGTACGAAGGGTGATGGAATATGACGATACTAATCACATGAAGACCAATCGTAGAGTATTTTGATAGAGTCTTGTTGGTTATCTCTCCGCTGTGTTATTTTCCCGACATATGAAAGCGTTAATGTATTCCAGCCCCTGCGTGTAACACCCCAAACTAGGAGGATAATACAGTGCCGTAGATCCCCAACTGGGACCCACCAGGCAATTGAAAATGAATGAATTATACAGGATAAATGTAGTACCAAACTACATTACAACAATAATTACTCCGATGAGGAGTTTAGTTACAACACACCAGGACAATACCGAATACTAGTGTATTTTATATGAAGATAAAATACACCACACTGGATGAAACGGAGTATTCAAATGAAAGTCTGCAGCGGAAAATAAAGGACAATAACATGAATAACTGAAAGATCGGGGCCCCCTACTAGTATCACTGGGACTCCTCGACATCAACCTGCTATTCCCGTGCGTTTGCCTTGCCACGACCTGAAAAACAAAATCCCCAGCCGGGGTCAGTTAAACAGAACAACAATCCTCAGGGGTTGAAATTACACAATCATGAATTAACTGAGTTATGAAATATCCTTAATTATGAATTACGCTGAAGAGGGGTACCATAGTACGCCCGTAGTGTTCTATGCAAGTGTACAAGACGGATGACCGGACACACCCGTCCTTGTACCTAATTAGTCTCACGGAGGTAAACGTTACCATGTGCACAGTCCAATGTATCACTCCCAATACATGGCCATCATGTGCCTGAATAAAAATTCCACACATCCGCACCCGGCCACGCAATATGAACCCAGAAGGTCATATGAACAAGAATGACCATAATGAATATCAATGAATAATAATAATTCGACAACGTCAAGAATGACTTACCGGGATGAAAGTGATAATGAAGTGATTGATAGTTTCAATGAATTGATGGGAATCGCCGTTCCTTATTAATGAAGTGATTATTCGACAATTACAAGTCTCAATATGATTAATACAATGATGAATGAGTTATGATTATGAATGATCAACAACAAAAGGTATGAATATCCTTTTAACCGAGTAAGAATTAACTTACTCAACACCGGTGACAATTATCCTTCCACGAACAATGTCCTAATTGAGATATCGGTCGCTCGAACAACCTTGAACAATTCAATAACCAACAATCCGATTAATATACGTACAAACATGAATATAACGAACTCAACACGTCGATACGACTAAACCAAGTCCATTGAGGCATTAAATCAAACACGTTGCGTCCAACTCCGATTGTTTACAATCAAACCTCAATATACCAATACCAAATCCCCCAAGAAGTGTTTCAAACCAACAAAACATCTTCAATACGATTAATTATCCACAACGAATATCCAAAAACGTGATTATAACAACAATTAGTCGAAAATCTCCAAATCCAACTCGATATTCAAAGTGTTCTTGAATAATCCCTCAATAATCCAATGAATCCTTATACAAACTCATAATCATACACATATCCCTTCATATAACATGATTATAACGTCCAAAACATCATATCTCAACACAAAATCGAAATCCAAGATGTTGAAGAAATTACCTCTAGAAGATCCAACCACTTCGATCCGAAGAACACGAGTTAAAACGAGTATCCGAGCTATATGATCGAATGGAAATGAAGAAACTCAAGTACACAAGTGTTTGATGAAGGAAGAATCCCTTTCCCCAACCTCTCTCTCGGACAAAAAGGAAGAAGAAAGTGAAAATGAAGAAAATGAGGAAAAAGTGTCCCGGCCAAACTATAAATACTGCCGGAAGTTACGGCCGTAACTTTCCAAGTCAACGGCCTTACGGCCGTAACCGGCCAACTCATACGGCCGTAACTCGGCTTCGTCCGAAAGCCTGCCGACAGACTTACGGCCGTAACCGCTCCTGAGTTACGGGCGTAACCCGCCTTCGTCAAAAACACCCGTCGACAGCCTTACGGCCGTACCGCACACCTTACGGCCGTATCTCGGATGATACAGCCGTATCCGGCCAACCTTACGGGCGTAACCCGCCTTCGTCAAAAATGGCCAGACATCCTTCACGCAGCGTCGGCCGTATCCGGCCAAGTCTTACGGCCGTACTGCCTCGACTTACGGCCGTATGCCGCAACCCTTACGGCCGTAAGTCACCCCAGTCGACAACACCGAAATATACGAACTCCAGTTACGGCGGTATCTCATCTTCCTTACGGCCGTAACTCACCTTCGGCCAAAATGCAGGTAGCTCTTTGGATCACTTACGGCCGTAATCGCCGACCTTACGGCCGTACCGTGACTTACGGCCGTAGCCCGAACCTTACGGCCGTAACTCGATCTTTGGCCAAGGTGAATCAATCCGACAATTCCGATTCCTCGCTACGACTGATGAATGATCCGACATATCATACGAATGTGGAAGTGAACAAGTCTAACACGATCCAAAGATGATACTCCCATCTCGATCTAAAAACGGAGATAAAATGACGATCGGTAACTGATATACGATTACAACATGCCAACATTGAACGCAAAAGAGTGATTCATGAATGATGAGTGATTATTAATGAGTGAAAATTACTGAGTGATAATTACAGACTGATAATTACTGAGTGGTACAGAATGAATTATAGCCGGGTATTACATACTCCCCCCCTTAAAAAGAGTTTCGTCCCCGAAACTAAGGGTCAAACAACTCGGGATAACTCCCCCGCATACTCTCCTCGGTTTCCCAAGTGGCCTCTTCGACTCCGTGTCTAGACCACTGAAACTTAACCAAAGGAATCGCCTTATTCCTCAACTGTTTGATTTGCCGCTCCAACACTCGTATGGGGCTCTTCTCATACGAATGATCATCTGCGATCTCGATTCCGTCGAACTGAAGTATGTGCGAGACGTGAAACACATTATGAATTCGGCCCAACAACAGAGATAGGGCCAAACGATAAGTTAACTCGCTTACTCGATTCAAAATCTCACACGGTCCAATGAATCTCGAACTCAACTTTCCCCGTTTTCCGAAACGGAGAATACCTCGACTCGGGGATACCTTGACCAAAACGGGATCACCCGTCTCGAACTCTAGTGGTCGATGACGATTACCTGCATATGATTTCTGTCGACTCTGAGCAGTTAACAGACGTCTCCTGATCAAAGCTACCTTCTCACGGGCGGCTAATAAGCATATCGGGCTCGGTGCTGATTGATTCTGATGGGCCGTCCCAACACAAGGGAGATCGACAACGACGACCGTACCAGGCCTCGTAAGGTGCTACCTTCATCGCAGCATGCTAACTAAACGTGCGTGGACACAAACAACGATGGTGGGCTTCCCAATCCTCTACTAATCGAGGACGCATGCCCTCAACATGTCCTCCAATGTCTGAAAAGTCCTCTCTGATTGTCCGTCGGACTGAGGATGAAAAAACGGTAATGAGATTCAGCTGAGTTCCCATAGCACGATGAACTGATTTCCAAAATGGGACACGAATCGTCCGTCACGATCAGAAACGATCTTTGTTAGGGGTACCGTGAAGTCTCATTATTTCCTTGATGAACAATCGCCGCCTCTCGGGACCCCACATATTCTTGATTTCAAGGAAATGAGCTAATTAGTAAAGTAGTCCGCGATCGCTCAGATCGTATTCATGCCACGACGACTCGTCGGCAACTCGTGATGAATTCCATAGAAATGTCTTCCCACTTCCATTCTGGAATAGGGAGCCGTATCAGCATACTCGCCGGTCGCTGATGTTCCATATTGACTTGCTGATAGGCTAAACATCTCGAAACAAATTCCGCGACTTCTCGCTTCATATTACTCCACCAGAAATTTCGTTTCAAGTCCTTGTACATCTTACTAGACCCCGGATGAACCGGATATGGGGTAGCATGAGCTTCTCTCAAGATCGAGTTTTTCAACTCATCATTCACCGGTACGCACAACCGATTCTCAAATCTCAAGAGTCCATCTTCGTGGACCACAAATCCGAGGGCTTTCCCTGTACCACATCCTCGCGGATGATCAACAAAATGAATCGAACCACGATTCTCCACGATTTCCTTCTCAAGAGATGATGAAATCTCTAACATACAAGCTGTTCTGAACTCGCCATTTGACCTCGATATCATAATCTTTGATTAGTTCCAACCACCGCCTGTCACATATTTAACTCCTTGTGAGTAAATATATTCTTGATATCTTGTGATTGGTGAATAAGCGACAGTGACGCCATAAAGGTAATGACGCCAAATTTCCAGCGAAAACCACGGTTGCTAGTTACGATCGTGGGTTGAATAATTAATCAACTAATCAGGAAACTTGGATTTACTTAACATCTTTCGGAGGTTGCCAATCTCGGGACCTCCGTCTTACGAGGGTCGACACGAACTCTGTCGGATGAAATTACATGCCCGAGAAAGTCATTTCGGACCTCCGTAACTCACACTTGGAAAACTTTCCATAAAGTTGCTCTCGTCTCATCACGTCGAGAAACCTGATGAAGATGAACCTCGTGTTCCTCTCGGCTACGAGAATAAATCCAAATGTCGTCGATGAAGACAACAACAAAGCCGATCAAAAAGTCGATGAAAACCCGATTCATTAACTCCATGAATAACGCAGTGCATTAGTTAGCCCGAACGACATAACTACGAACCCATAATGACCATAGCGTGTTCGAAACGCCGTCCTCGCGATATCCGACTCTCGAATCCGCAACTGGTGATATTCGGATCTTAAGTCGATCCTGGAAGATACCGAAGCTCCTCAAGTTGATCTAAAAGATTATCATTACGGGTAAGGGTACTAATCTTGATCATCACCCTATTCAACTCTTGATAATTTATACACACACGAGACAAGCCATCCTTCTCCTTGACAGATCACTGCGGTGCTCCTCACGGGACGCAAGCGGTCGGCGATAACCTTTCTCGAACTACTCCTCAAGTTGAGTCTTCCACTCCTGCATTGCAGTGGGGCCATCCGATACGGTGCCTTCGATTAAGGGGACGTACCGGCTCCAACTCACTCCTGAACTCCACTACTCTATGTGAAGACAACCAAATAACTCGTCTGGAAATACGTCGTCAATCGATGACAATGACACCACAAATGATCGAACATTTCGATTTCCCTAGAATGGTCAATCGATAAAAAGTGATACAATGAATGTTTGAATAATTCGATTGCCTTAGAAAGGCCAATCGATGAAAATGACACAATGAATGATTGAATAGCTCGATTGCCTTAGAAAGGTCAATCGATGAAAATGACGCAAATGAATGATTGAATAACTCGATTGCCTTAGAAAGGTCAATCGATGAAAATGATACAATGAATGATTGAATGACTCGATTGCCTTAGAAAGGCCAATCGATGAAAATGATATAATGAATGATGGAATAGATCGATTGCGGAATCTCTCTGCTTCCGCCCTAATAATAATTCTACTGGAACAACGGGGATTACTCCTGAAGTACACATTCGACAACCAACGACGGAAAGATAGCGACCAAACGCTAACAAACATAAAGGATAGTATCAAAGCGATCAACCCAACTAACACCGAAAATTACATCGTCTAAGATAAAATTCACCACGATTAGGTCCATCAATCAATCGCGGTCACTAAGCTTACTTGGTATGATTCCGAAAATTCTTCCATCGCAGTAGACCTATGTTATGAGGTACACACGCATTGGGACTATCCAAAAATAAGTCTATTAATACATGATTCGAAAATGAATGAATGCGGTGTACGAGAATCAAAAGGTACACACAAGTTGAAATAAAATTACGAGTATACACGAAATCATTCGGTCCACGGATCGTCGATCCTCCCCATCATATGAATCAGGACTTGCTGCCCCGAACCGGACGCTCCGTCGATAAATACGAGTTCCAACTCTATTTGCTTCCATTGTCTTAAGCAGCGTTGACAAAGTAGTCGATTCAAACGCCGATTGCTTCGGGCTGAGATGCGCGGGGCCGACTTGGAGTCCTTTCGGCAAAACGGGCCTTATGCCAAGAATTCCCACAATTATGACATGTGATAGACGGCGTCGTACACCTAGTCTTGAAATGGCCGGCGCCCCACGGTTGAAACAGATGATGGCCGAATCGACCGTCGGGCCGAGATCCGCGGGATTAGGTGCCGTAGGAGGTCGCTCGAAACGATAGGACCCGCACGAGGTTTCTTGGAGGTTGACCGACCGCTCTCGGACCGATTACGCCGTTGATTTCCTGGCGACAAATGAAGGTTGTTGTTCGGCACTTTCCTTAGCGGTGGCTCATACGGAGAGTTCTCTCGATTAATCCGGCAGTGGCGCAATGATGATTGAGCAAGCGCACATGGGTCATCATGGCTCGCATAAAAGTGAGTGGATCAACCCGAACATCTTCTCGATCGAGCCGAGTCACAGGCACGATTTCCGGCGGCCAGTGATTATTCCTCGGGTTTCGGCCCGCAGCGGCCTCTTCCGTGCATCCTCGACGGCTCTGTCCATACTGAAGTAGGAAGGTCACAAAATGATTATATTTCCCGCATGATTATCATGTTATGATTACGTCATGAGATGATGAAAATGAGTATACATGCTCTAACTTAGTGATTATATGAATGATTTACTGAAGTGACATGATTATCTGAGGAAATTCTTGAAATGATTATCCTGAATAACTTAACAAGATTAAAAATATGATCATCCAGATCGACAACTGAGTAATGAAATGAATTGAGTAATAAATGAATTAACAAGATCGTCCTGATCATTAACTGAGTAATGAAATGAATTAAGTGATTAATGAGTTAACATGATCGCCCTAATCACAATGAATGATGATGTTTGAGGATTGTTAAATGATGAATGATGAATGAATAACTATTGCCAGAAATTATACCATGGCGTTAGAAATCTTACAGTTCTTCCGGTCTGATTGGCTCGGCATTTGCACAGGTCACACGTGACGCGAAAGTCCAATGATACTAGTCTGATGACGATGATTTCAAATGAGACATGACTCGGAAGGTAGTATTCAAAACCACGCTCCGATACCAACTCTGTAACACCCCAAACTAGGAGGATAATACAGTGCCGTAGATCCCCAACTGGGACCCACCGGGCAATTGAAAATGAATGAATTATACGGGATAAATGTAGTACCGATCTTCATTTCAACAATATTTTCTGCGATGTGGAGTTTAGTTTCAACACACCAGACAATATCGAATACTAGTGTATTTTATATGAAGATAAAATACACCACCTTTAGATGAAACGGAGTATTCAAATGAAAGTCTGCGGGAAAATAAAGGACAATAACATGAATAATCGAAAGATCGGGGCCCCTACTAGTATCACTGGGACTCCTCGACATCAACTTCGCTATTCCGTGCGTTTGCCTTGCCACGACACGAAAAACAAAATCGGCGGAGTCGATTAAACAGAACAACAATCCTCAGGGGTTGAAATTACACAATCATGAATTAACCGAGTTATGAAATATCCTTAATTATGAATTACGCCAAGAGGGGTACCATAGTACGCCCGTAGTGTTCTGTGCAAGTGTACAAGACGGATGACCGGACACACCCGTCCTTGTACCTAATTAGTCTCACGGAGGTAAGCGTTACCGTGTGCACGGTCGATGTATCACTCCCAATACATGGCCATCATGTGCACGACTAAAAATTCCACACATCCGCACCCGGCCACGCAATATGAACCCGAGAAGGTCATATGAACAAGAATGACCATAATGAATATCAATGAATAATAATAATTCGACAACGTCAAGAATGACTTAGGGATGAAAGTGATAATGAAGTGATTGATAGTTTCAATGAATTGATGGGAATCGCCGTTCCTTATTAATGAAGTGATTATTCGACAATTACAAGTCTCAATATGATTAATACAATGATGAATGAGTTATGATTATGAATGATCAACAACAAAAGGTATGAATATCCTTTTAACCGAGTAAGAATTAACTTACTCAACACGGTGACAATTATCCTTCCACGAACAATGTCCTAATTGAGATATCGGTCGCTCGAACAACCTTGAACAATTCAATAACCAACAATCCGATTAATATACGTACAAACATGAATATAACGAACTCAACACGTCGATACGACTAAACCAAGTCCATTGAGGCATTAAATCAAACACGTTGCGTCAAACTCCGATTTTTACAATCAAACCTCAATATACCAATACCAAATCCCCAAGAAGTGTTTCAAACCAACAAAACATCTTCAATACGATTAATTATCCACAACGAATATCCAAAAACGTGATTATAACAACAATTAGTCGAAAATCTCCAAATCCAACTCGATATTCAAAGTGTTCTTGAATAATCCCTCAATAATCCAATGAATCCTTATACAAACTCATAATCATACACATATCCCTTCATATAACATGATTATAACGTCCAAAACATCATATCTCAACACAAAATCGAAATCCAAGATGTTGAAGAAATTACCTCTAGAAGATCCAACCACTTCGATCCGAAGAACACGAGTTAAAGCGAGTATCCGAGCTATATGATCGAATGGAAATGAAGAAACTCAAGTACACAAGTGTTTGATGAAGGAAGAATCCCTTTCCCCAAGCTCTCTCTCGGACAAAAAGGAAGAAGAAAGTGAAAATGAAGAAAATGAGGAAAAAGTGTCCTACCAAACTATAAATCTGCCGGAAGTTACACAGTAACTCGGCCCTCTTACGGCCGTAACTTTCCAAGTCAAGCGGCCTTACGGCCGTAACCAACTCATACGGCCGTAACTCGGCTTCGTCAAAGCTTCGCCGACAGACTTACGGCCGTAACCGCTCCTGAGTTACGGGCGTAACCCGCCTTCGTCAAAAACACCCGTCGACAGCCTTACGGCCGTACCGCACACCTTACGGCCGTATCTCGGATGATACGGCCGTATCCGGCCAACCTTACGGGCGTAACCCACCTTCGTCAAAAATGGCCAGACATCCTTCCTGCAACGTACGGCCGTATCCGGCCAAGTCTTACGGCCGTACCTGCCTCGACTTACGGCCGTATGCCGCAACCCTTACGGCCGTAAGTCACCCTGGTCGACAACACCCGAAATATACGAACACCACTTACGGCCGTATCTCATCTTCCTTACGGCCGTAACTCACCTTCGGCCAAAATGCAGGTAGCTCTTTGGATCACTTACGGCCGTAATCGCCGACCTTACGGCCGTACCCGCTGACTTACGGCCGTAGCCCAGAACCTTACGGCCGTAACTCGATGCTGGCCAAGGTGAATCAATCCGACAATTCCGATTCCTCGCTACGACTGATGAATGATCCGACATATCATACGAATGTGGAAGTGAACAAGTCTAACACGATCCAAAGATGATACTCCCATCTCGATCTAAAAACGGAGATAAAATGACGATCGGTAACTGATATACGATTACAACATGCCAACATTGAACGCAAAAGAGTGATTCATGAATGATGAGTGATTATTAATGAGTGAAAATTACTGAGTGATAATTACAGACTGATAATTACTGAGTGGTACAGAATGAATTATAGCCGGGTATTACACTGCGTGGGTATGAGTTTCGGGAAAGTGTCTTGTATGTAATGATGTGTGTGTTGTGATAAAGACCAAATCGGTCCAGTGGTTCGTTATTAGCCATGTTGGCATGTATTATTATGTTGTGTTTTCTGTATTTAGCCTGGTAGATCCTCGTGGAGAGGGTCTACGGCGCTGTAATATTCCCGAGTGGTTTGGGGGTGTTACATCAATATCCTCATTTTCACAAATCATGGATTTTAATATCCTCATTTCCAATATCCATATTTCACAATCATGGATATCCTCATATCATTCATAGCGCTATATTATGTCGACACATTTCAACATTTATTTCCCCATGGCAACATAACTTGCCGAGATATCTCATTATCAATCATTTATAGGTATGTCTATACACTTCAAAAGTATATGCCTCCTTTTATCATTTGCTTTGATTTATATTCGGGGAATTATTATGTATTTATCAAAGCAGCTGTAGTTGGTACCAAAGATTAATAATATGCCATGCATCTTTTCAGTTGTGAGGATATAGTGTGATGCATTTCACATATTTCCAACTACCAATACTCCCCCTCATGCTAAGAGATTTCTTGAGCACCAAACTCATATGCCAGTATCTCAGTATTCATCTTCAGTCATGGGAGTTTATATATTATGTTCTCGATATTGGCTGGAGGACTTCAAATAGTATGCCAATTGATATACCACTTGTATGTGCATATCTTCATCCTTTATGGGATCTATTCAAGTTTATTTGGGATATATTACTAGCTTAATCTGATCTGGAATATATGCTCGAATCGTGAGCAATTCTCGTAAATTTCTGATTACGAGTCATATAAACATGTGACTATCTAGTGGATCCATAATATCTAGTAGTTCACATGTAGAGGAAGTGGGCCCATACATCCCTTGATATATTCCAAATTTATTAGAGATTCATTCCCAATATTGGCTAGTAGTGGTATTAATCGAGAACAAATATTTGAGGACATGATGTGTCTGTATCACCATATGGATATTTTACCGGCACATCACATCATCTTTTGGTGCCATTATTGCACATCATTTTCAACATGGAGTTTCCGCTCCTACATGTCATATTATATTCATTATTCAAATATAGAGCCGTAGTTCATACGCTTCAGGACGCGGAGTCAAATCTCATACGCGTAATTCCACTCTATAAATAGATTATCATTGTATTCACAAAATTCACCCATATCGAGTGTATGAATATCATAATGGATTCAATACTTTTGGATCTTCATAAATATTACCCATCTCTTCCAGTGAATATCATAAAAAGAATTTATCGAGCTCGACTCGAAAGATTAAGGGTGCTAATGAGAAATGGCATCCCAGAAGATATTAGATGCTTGATCGAAGCACAAGTTCGACTATCTGGCGAATTTTCAAATTCATTTAAGTACACGCCAGGTACACGTAAAAGTAGTTTTGCAAAGAAACGGAGGGCAAAAAGATTAGATGGGTGCTATAAATGTGCTCAGTGGACATGTGACACACAATGCAAATATGTGGGGTTTTTATCTAAATATCGAGAAGATAAAATAGCATTTATCAAGGATGGGTTGAGTAAGGAATCTATAGATCATGATATCCAACAGATTCTTGATACACATCCCAGAGGAAACGTTCATCGTGAACTAGTGGCTTTGTGGATATAACTTAAGGATGAACGGGAACGTTATAGTCATGAAAAATTAGTCTCAAAAGATCCAGTTTGTATGTCCACTCTGCCAAAGTTGGTATAAGGTAATAGAAAAATAATGCAAGTTGATAAATATTGTTTTCCAATATTTAAATTTCTCAGCTGCCAATCGATAACGTCATTTTCATTGAAAAATATAATATCATATCTTTCGTTTTCTTTTGTAATTTTGTCAAAAAGAAAATAGTAAAAATAATGAATTATGTGTCGCTCCTTTTTCAATGAAAATAGTGATGTCATTTGTCGTTTAGTAAAAAGTTTGTTCTTTAAATTTGGGGTCCACAAATCATAAAATGTATATTTCATAAAAGTATTTTGAAAGTCTAGTGTAAAAAGATGGAGTTCTCAGAATCCTCATATAGATCTCATCCAATTAAAACTATATGTATTTTAGGTGGATCCAAACTGATAGGTCATATCCAGCATATAGATATGGCATATCAATTCGTAAAAGAATTGGGAAAGCACAAAATTGATATATTGTATGGTGGGAGTAATTATAGATTTTTGGGTTATCTTTTAGAGGCTGCACAAAATGGGAGAATAAGAGTAACAAGCGACTTACACTTTCCCACAGTTAGAACCAGTAGTATAGAGGGTTCAACTAGGTTGATGCTTCAAGCACAGTCTGTGCATGATAGTTTGATGTATGTGGTGAATAATAGTGATGCCTTTATTGTTCTTCCAGGTGGCTATGGCACACTCAATGAGATATTCAACATCATGTCATGGGCTGAGCGGGACTTCCATACCAAATCTATAGGTTTGTTGAATATTAATATTTTCTTCAGCGATTTGCTTGTCTTTCTGGATCAAGGAGTAGATCACAAGTTTATATCTCAGCCATCACGAGATATAATAATATATGCTGACAGTGTTGCTGATCTACTTATAAAGTTTCAGGCATATATTTCAGTTAAGAATTTGGCGTCAGCCACAGACTATTGGCGTCAAACGAAAAAGAAGTTTAGATCCTTTAGATCTTTCATTATAAACCCTGATGCCACGGGGTGGCAGAGTTACGGAGTTTTATACTCTCGAGATGCACCTCTTCTCTTTTTATGGGTTTCATTATGTATTTTCTTTTTCACGTTTCATATTGTACAGTGTTTACTGCCTTTCAGCTAGTTTTGATATTTTCACTTCGACTACTCTGTGCTTCTTCCAGAGCAATAATATGATCATTTTTGCCTTTATGCAAATACATTATTCTCACGAATATGTGATATATGCTTCTCCATAAATATTGTCATATCAATATGATTTCAATGATCCCACCATGTGATATATTCAACATGGGACTTATTGAGCAATTATTTTTCAGTGATAGCTCTTCGTATCAGTTGTCTGATGATCCCACCATGCTGTGTATTTGCATGGGATTTTCTTTAATTAATCGGTGATAGCATCTAGTATCAGTTGCTCAATTTTCCCCGTTCGTGTTTAATAATCATGGAGATCGGATATTATTTCCATCAACTACTTCTTGTTTGAGAGCATGATTTGAATCATTGATCAACTACTTTTTCAGAGTATGATTTATTTCTATCAACTGCTTCTTCGAGAGCAGAATTTAGATAATCGATCAACTACTTCTTCAGAGTAGGATTTATTCTTGTCAACTGCTTCTTCGAGAGCAGGATTTATTAGGGCTGGGACTTTTGAAACCGAGAACCGCGGAACCGCGGTTCGGTTCCGAGTCGGTTCGGACAAAAAAACTGGCAAAACCGAACCGCGAAAAAACTATGCGGTTCGGTTCCGGTTCCAGTATTTTCTCCCTGGAACCGAAAAGTTCCAGGCCTAGGATTTATGAACTATTCATGTGGTATAACCAACCACGATGGTGATATATAATATATAAATTGCATACATAAAACTACCTGTCTTGTGATAATTGGACTCATCACATGGGAGGTATTGTAATTACAGAAAGTAAGCTCAATAAACGTGTGGTTTGAAGCCACCACTTTGGGATAAGTAAGAGATAATTTAAACTGTAAAATAATTAACTGCTTCTACCAGAGCAGGATCGTCCAATCAGTTCCTCAAAATATAGTCATCGTCAAGATATAGATCGAAATATCGACTATCGTTAATAGCAAGTGTAAGAGTATGTATTCATAAATCTTGCAATCTCCAGAGTTGGGTATTATTCATACATTCTAATAAATTTTTGATAATAACATAAACGAAAAGACTTAACACTCATATCAATATTAGTGTCAAATTGGAACTCTCGTAAAATGGATCACAATGGTAGCAAGAGAAATTAATTCTGATAATATATGTATGTTATATTTGAGAAAAATGAATATGTGATTTAATGAGTTAAAAGAATATTTTATTCTTTTATATTTCATTTTTCTTTACTTTTACGTTTATTCCCGTGACTCTTGTTAACTTTTCTCTCTCTCTTTTTATTTTATTTGTTTGTTAGTTTACTATTCTTCTTCTCCAACGTTTTGCTTTTAATTTCTTTTTTTCATTTTCATCGTCAACAGCTTTGATATTCCTTCAGCTCCGTCGAACCGCAAAATTTCCACTATTAATATTATTATCAGTTTTACTTTTTCTCGGTTTGTACCTATCTGTCGGGATGGGTTTGGTGCAGGTAGTGTTGACTGGAGTTTTTGGCAACGGGTGCGGCACAGATCAGGGGCGTAAGGTTCGTTACGGGTTTAAACTTCCACTTCGGCTTGGTCAACGCTGCTGCTTCCGACGGTCAACACCGCTGCTTCTCGCAGCTTGCTGTTCTATTTTTTTTTTCTTCTTCTGATTTCGACTCAGAAGATGGTCCTCGGTACCAATACATCATAAATATCATCATCGTGATATATTACCAGGTTATCCCGTTTCTCTGGTCGTGATTTTCGAACCGATGGAATTTGAGGATCGTCAGAGATGTATGTGGGATTTCCAGCCTTGGAGGCACGATCGCGAGAGTTTGAGGTGAAAGCGACGGCCTTCTTGGGGCAATCCACGATGAGATCGGAGGTCCTCCTTTTTTTTAGGGTGGGATTGCAATTTGTAGATACGTCACTGTAATATGGAGCAAGTAGTAGGTTGCCTGCTTGAATGGTTATGGAGAATGAGAGACTGGTGGTGGGCTAATCGATGAATCAATCGAGGGTCGAAATAGAGAGAATAAGTCAATCGGGCCGCAGTAAATTGATTGAGTGTTGATGGAGGTTCTTGAGTGAGAGTTAGGGCAGAAGGTTGAGAGTCGGGTTCTTGGATTCCAGATGAGAGTCGAATGAAACTAGATTTGGATTTCTAGGACTCAAATATGGATTTTTTAGTTTCAAGGCTTCATCTCGACCATGTTCTTTTCAATTTATGTTTGTGTTCGTAATAATCTGATTTCTGATACAAAAGATCATCTACAAGATACAACTGTAGAGCATACTCTTGACATATTACTCAAATGGTTAGAGTCGTGCTGATAACGTGTTATAAAATCAGAATATTGTAGAGAGAAAATTTAGAGAGAGAATAGAGAATGATTCTCATGTGTGTTTTTCATTAATAACTGAAGTCCTATTTATAGGAAAACTTCAGATGGCACAATCGTAATTACATAATTACATCAGGGGCGTAATAGTCATTCATATACAATAAATTAAGTAACATGTCATTGTCACAGTAATAGTGATTCACTATTACTCTTATGACTATAACATAACATAAATAGCTTACAAGTTCAACAATCCAAACACTTTAGGAGCTTATTTTTAAAATAAGATCAAGAGCTTATCAGCATCTAAAACATGTTATCAGCTGTAGGAGTTTATCAGCTCTTTTAAATAATCTTAGCCAAACAGGCTCTTAGTTATAATTAGGCTAAACTTCAAGCATAGTATTTATAACTAATCCCTAAAATAAGAATAAGCCATATTCACCGTTTAAACAAAGCTCAAATGTATAATACTACAATTTCTTAACAGCCCTCGAAAGCATCATAAATCAAATGTTACAAGATCTCACTATATGAACCGTAGCTTTTTATTTCATCTAGTTTTCTCATAATGCACTGTAGTGAAAAAGTACATATACCCCCGACGGGACAACCGCTCTTTAATTAGTTCCATTTACAAATCATGTTGCCTCTAAAACAACAATATCATCTTGTGTCATTAAATACTACCTAAAAATACGAACCTTCGAACCAACAACAAGTAAACTTCATTAGCCAAAGCTTGGCTCATCTCTCGGAGAAGGCAAAAGTTGTTGAAATGCTAAAATCAACTCCATGTGTTATCATCCAAAATCAATCTTTTTGAATTCGAGGGAGTGGTTTTAATGGGAGCCCATATATCGGCACCATTGCTGCTCACAACTCCAACAGTTAATGAAATCGGGACAAGACATAAGCCTTTGGCTTTGAGGCTGCATGGTTCCCCAGCACCACCCTTGTATTAAAACATGTTTTAGAAGTATGATAATATTAAGTCGTTCACATATTATTATGCCCTATGAAAACAAAAACAAATATTGAAACATATGGCAAAAATGTTGTATGGGTCTCTAAAAATCAAATAACTAAATAAAGCAGTTAGTATCATTGAATGTGAACATAAAATATCCATAGAATATGAAAGTATTATTTGAAATGCATAACTGATTAATGCATACCTCTGTTTGTGTTGGCGTACTGTATAGGTACGGAGCACTCAAAACCTGAAAGAGCCCAACAACAAAAAAAACTGTTAAATTTCAGAAGGCTCTCGATTAATTGGGTTCGCATCACTTCATTTTCACACTAAATTTGTATGTTTACTGCATGTTTATGGCTCGAATAAAGACGTATACAATACAAGGCACACTCAAATGTTAAAATTAGTTAATGATAATGTCGTTGTTTAACGAGAAGCATGAGAATATATACCTTAACTTGTTCGTGAAGGAAACTTATGTACTCCATTGCCTCCAGAAGGACTGAAGCTGTATCTGTCTGTAGTGAAGAACAGAGGAGAAAATCATAGCATACGCCAATCAAAGTTGATTTGATACATACATGTTCATGTCCTTCCAGTTGATTTATATATTAAAAAAATACCCTCGAGTTCAGCCTAATTACAAACGAAGACAAAGTTATCTTTCAAATAGAAACAAATATCGAGAGGGTATTTCAAGTAGATTGGACCTCAAGTATCTTTTTTGTAGTTACTACACAGAGCTGTATGGATTCAGGAGCTACTTACTCTGCAGCAGTTATATTCATTTTTTTTATATATACCATATTCGTAGCAGATTGATTTTTTTTAAAGAAGTCTTGAAACTCACGTGCATCGAAGAATGATCATTCTATTTTTTTATTTTTCTTGATGATTTTTGTGAAGTAAATCAGAGTTATGTTATATAGTATGTATTTACCTACCTTCCCATATGGCGATACCAGCTGCTGAAGGGCAGAAATTCGTTCGCTGACCTTCTCTTTCTTCTCCTGTTTCCCCCCAGAAAATATAAATCAACACACATCATGTACATTGACAAAAGACATTGCTTGTCAAGAGTCGTTATTATGCAGTTTGGTCTAATTTCAATCAATAGAGTACGAATACGAGCAAAAATATTTTATCCAACTCACAAAGTTTGGTTAGAAATTAGAATGGAACAATATAAAACTTACTATTTTTTAGACATGTTGGCATAACTGACCTTGGAAGATAGAGGTACATCATCAGTCTTTACTCTTTTCGGCATCAAGTTAATATAGCTGCTTTGATCAGCAGAAACGGGGCTTCTTTTTTGCTGCATCATCTTCTCCTCTATCGGTTGGTTTAGAAGGTCCCTATCATATAAAACTGAACTAAACTAATATACAAAATGTATAAATACAGTTATTCTAACAACTTTCAACAGTGTATTATCAGATCACATCAAGGATATAAGAAACTCTTTCAAGTAACAGAGAAACTTACTGTATAGTAGTTGCATCATAAAAAAATTATTGGCACAAATAATTAATATTTGTAATACAAGTTTACTGTATTACGGAGCATATTCTATAAACAAATTTTGAATTCCATTATTACACCTTACTCATTAAATTCGAAAATCTTATTAAAAATAAACTTTTGACATATATCAGAAGAAAAAAAAAAAAAAACTAATTTAAGAATACAGGCTCAAAAACACACAAAGATTACCTTATACGAGTTAATTATAGCAGCCCGCTGGCTACTTAATCACACACACACACACAAAGAGAGAGAGAGAGAGAGTACATGAGATGAATTTTATATTGTCATCAACATATTATTCAAATTGGCCGTGAAGATGCTTCATCGGTCTCTCTATTTCACCTAACCAGACAACAATATCGATCAAACTTAATTCAATTATTTCCTCCCTATACTTTAATTCTTTATTCTCCTGAATACATATATTTTAAGATTAATGAAGAAACATTATCAACTGTTGTGGCCCCATAACGCAAGTAATTTATTGTCTTTGAGCATGAATGTATTGGTTTGGATACGAAAATATTCTAATATTCTTTTGACTAACCGATTCAACATACTATATTATTTAAAGGCTAACAATGTCGTAGCATAATAAGACTTTGCTCTCTCTCTCTCTCTCTCTCACCTAATCCGACAACAATATGGATCAAACAAGTATTTGAAAAACACTGTTACGAAATGGTGCTTTTTGATTTCTTCGTGTTTTACAATCTTAGATAAAACTAGGGATTTATTTATAGATTGTGAGAGGTTTCATACGAAGAAGCGCAAATGTACCGATTAACCTTTTCAATCCAAATGAATTGAACAAATCGACAAATAAGGTGATTCCGATTAAAACAACATAATTAATCATATACAAACTCCTCCATTCGAATAGTTTGAAACGAAAAAGTTACGACATCAAGCAATAATTTTAGTTCTACAAAAGTTATTGATTAATTCAAATAAGTTTTTCATCAAATACTAGACCAAAATTATCACTAGAAGATTATTCACAGCTTGTGGAGAGAGAGTTAGAGAGAGAGAATGAAGCTGTCATAAATTCATAATAACTCATAAATAGAGTTCAATCAAACATTAGTTACTCATAATGAGCATATGGATTTATTATACGAACAAAAATAAAAGTATGAACACTACATGAACAAGAGTGACAATCTCAAATAAATCAGGCTAAGAAGAGAATCATTTTCATGAGTTGACACAGAGGAACCGTAATTTAACTTTTGGACCTAAATTAAGATTTCGATAAAAACCAATACTGCGAGTGAACTTTTTTTTTTTAGTAAAAAGGAAAAATAAAATTGAAGGTTTTAAAGAAAATTGGCAGATGGAATTGAAGGATATTGATTGACTCACTCTAGAGAAAACCCGCATCAGAACTAATCGGCCAAAAAAAAAAAAAGGAACACTCGACATTAATACTTGATCTTCAAAACCCACTTCGAGAATCCGAAAATGGCAATAAAAATCTAAACTTTTGCAAAAGAACTCAGGACCCACGATATGATTTCCTCAAAACAGACATCAGAAGTCCCCTCCCTCTCTCTCTCTCTCTTTCTCTCTCTCGCCAACATGTATTTCTGCTTTATGATTAAAGGACCTCGTTATGTGAGCTAATATTAGCAAAAGGAGGAGCGCAAGAAAAGAGGGAAAAAAATAATCGACCTTTACTCTTCTGTCTCTGTATATCAGTGTTGCATTTTACATGCTTTCACACACAGTCCACACACTCAAAAAGCCAAAATCCAAAAAAAAAAGGGGGTTATTCCACAAGATGTTGCCAAGAACCAGCCTCAAAGCATCTGAAATAGCATACTCAAATGTTTTTGTCAAAAAATATTGTGAAGAAAGGAACAAAGAGAAGGGCTGAAGGGGGAAAATGTGAGAGGAGGGGGTTTGGAGGTTGTTTTCAAAAGTCATATTTTATAGTTATATTTTCTAAAGTATTGATATGAAAAGATAGTGATGTGGAAGAAAAAAAACAGAAACAAAATACCGAAAAGAAATATTGGATGTACAGATTATATGTGACAGCTAATATACAGCGACTAGAAGAAATTAATATTGGGTGCAAAAAATAGAGCAATTTAATGATTTTCAGATTTCGTTTTATATTTCCAGGAGTTGTAAATGTAGATTGTAGAACTTAGAAAAAGAGAATTACAAATAGAAGTATTTACATTATACGTTTTTTTTTTTTGGGAACGAAGTATTTACATTATACGTTTCATTCTCACATAGAAGATCGTTAATTATGATTCCAGAATATATTATATTAGTTTATTATATAACAATACAATTTATTTTATTATATCTTCCAAAAAGAAGATGTATTTGTAGATTTAGAAAATTTTATATGAAAAAAATAATTGCCGAAGTAAAAAGCAGTAAACAGAAAGTGGGAAAAATGCATCGATGTACCCTGTGTTCTCATAAATCTGCACGGATGTACCATGTGTTTTGTAAATTGCACAAGTGTACCTCGTGTTCTTTATAACCATGCACAGAAGTGCCAAACCGCCCAACATAATGGAGAGTGTTCTTCACTCGCCTGATGTTCGACTATGGAAGTAAATTTAGATATTTTATGACTGAATTGACCAAAATACTCTCTAAGTAGTGAAATAAATAACCTCTTTTAATCTCCTAAGTATCTCTTTTGTGCATATAAATATATTTTTTTTAAATGTTCAATTCTTATGAATTTACCTATTTATTATATGTATTATGGTGAAAATTTAAACTTCTCGAAATGGTAAAAAAAGGTATTGATATTATTTTCAGTGTTGTGCTGGTTGAAATATTAAATTACAATGATAAAAAATTATCATATTTTTGAACATTTAAAAAGAATATATTTTTATGCACAACCTGAAGAGATACTTAGGAGATTAAAAGAGGTTATATATTTCACTGCTTAGAGGGTATTTTGGTCGGTCGATAAAAAATCTAAATTTACTCTCATAGTCACACACCAGGCGAGTGAAGAACACTCTCTGTTATGTTGGACGGTTTGGCACTTCCGTGCATGGTTATAAAGAACACGAGGTACATATGTGCAATTTACAAAACACAGGGTACATCCATGTAGATTTATGAAAACACGGGGTACATCTGTGCATTTTTCCCAACAGAAAGTGAAGTTGTATGAACATTTGTTGCATTGATATCATTTATAGAACGAGCCATTGTAGAAGCATTACAAAAAGAATCTTTTCTATCTTAGGATTTCATATAAAATAGGCTACAATAGTGGCCCGTTTGGAAGCCATGTACCTACCGAAACATGCGTTTGGTAGGCGTGTTTAGTTAACTTATCGGCCCAGCTTTAAGCCAAAGCTCGTGTTAATTCACTGTTACAATTTGATTTTGTAACCCACCAAAATGGTTGGTTTAAATAACATGATTGAACAGTGCTCATGTTAATTCAATAATCCCAAAATTACCTCAAACCTTATTTTTTAAAAAAATCCAGAATATTAATATTAAAAATCGAAAATTTTTATTTAAAGTTTGAAAATAAAAACTAAAAAATAAAAATTGAATGTTTTTATTTAAATTTCGAAAATAAAAAATTAGTTCGAAAATAAAAATAAAAATCGGATGTTTTTATTTAAAGTTCGAAATAAAAAATAAAAAATTAGTTCGAAAATAAAAAATAAAACACGGATGTTTTTATTTAAAATTCAAAAATAAAAAATAAAAATCGGATGTTTTTATTTAACGTTCGAAATAAAAAATAATAAATTAGTTCGAAAATAAAAAATAAAAATTGGATGTTTTTATTTAAAATTCAAAAATAAAAAATAAAAATCGGATGTTTTTATTTAAAGTTTTTGAAAAAAAAAAGTGGAATATTATTTTCCATAAATAAATAAAAACCGAATTACTATATATATTTTTTTTTAATCCTGCTAGTATTCCAGATTTTTTTTACTATTCACAAGGATAAAAATATAATTTTACAATTTAATCTAAATAGTCTACCAAACACCAAACTATCATCCCTACTTTATCTAACTTGCTATAACTAACATGTCATATCCTAACCTGCCATATCCTGACATGGCTACCAAACGAGCCCTAGATGTATAGGTAAAAGACAAACATCATTCCACTAAAGCATATTAGTAGACCGGGCAAAATAGTTCCAGGTCTGGGGGCCGGGCCAGCCCGTCCATTTTTGGGCGGGCATCGGGCTTTATATTTTTGGCCCAAAAAAGGGCCTTCTTGGCCCGACCCAGATTTGGCCCGCCCGTGCAGGCCCGGCCCGCGGGCGGCCCGACCGGCCCAGTTTTTTTTATTTTTTATTTTTATTTATTTATGTTATATGTAATTATAATATTTAAAAAATTTCCCTATTTTTTAGATTATATTACATCTATATGTTAATTATTGATAGTATAGTGAATAATATAATAATTAATTATTGATGGTATAGTGAATAATATTATAATTAAGGATCGAAAATATTTGTATATTTATGTAGAAAAGGAGGAGACAATACAGATTTGAAGCAAAAGAAGGGACAGACTTTGCAGGGCTTTACCTACCTTCATGCATAGATAGATTTCTTATTCCACCCCGCTTTTTGAAAACATTAGAAAGTCTTCTTTCGGGCTCTCCAACCTTGAAGAACGTCGTTATTAAGATAACCGTCTTTTACTTATGGCATTTCACCTTGGGAGCAGGTGAGTCAGAAAAGTGCTTTAGCATTGCTTCAGTTCGTGAGTTCTCGAGCGGTGAAGAAGCTGAGCTTTGACCATGGCGCTTGGTCGACTGCTAAGCCAATGACAGGGTTTGAATATTTTAAAAAAAGTTGAGGTCTG
The DNA here is from genome assembly GCA_033398695.1 of Orobanche coerulescens. Taxonomy (NCBI): domain Eukaryota; kingdom Viridiplantae; phylum Streptophyta; class Magnoliopsida; order Lamiales; family Orobanchaceae; genus Orobanche; species Orobanche coerulescens. The sequence continues at coordinate 12,035,779 of CM065819.1, forward strand.
CGGGCCGGGTCAAGCCCGCTCAGGACGGGCCACGTGCCTAATAATTTTGGCCCAGAAAAAACAGGCCTTTTTGGCCGGTCCAAAAAAGGCCCGCCCAATTTTGGCGGGCCCGTTTGGGCCGAGCCGCCCGTTTGCCAGGTCTAGGTATTATTGAGCCTCAAGATGGTAGACCCAACCTAAAATTGAAGCAGTGTTATAAGATATAGTGAATGAGCTCAACCTTCAACAGTTCTCTCATAAAGATTTTAGAGGCGATCAAGGAGTACGCAAATCGAGTCCCTTTAATCAGATCAATGTGGTACAACCCAACATATGTCCTCGACTTAAAAGTAGAACTTGAAGACAGACCAAGCTCAAGGATGACCTGCCTAGTTAGCCCCAGACGGCACAATCCACTTGAGAGGCTCCACTTGACGGCAGACTAGGTCTACCCGAGCCGAGCCTCCACAATCCACGTGGTGAATGAATTTGCCCACTATTCCAAACACCCTTGTTGAGAGTAAATCTCCCATTGTACCTGGACCTCGAAAGAGCCAGTCTCGATCAACACGCACGTGCAGAAAAGGGAGACTAAGTCCACAATCTCTGAGATGTTGGAAATAAAACGCAGTAGAAGCGAAGTTGATAAAAGTTTGATAAAAACTTTTTACGCATCCACGAGCACAAAATTCAATATTCTAATCTAGATCAAAGATCATAGGATATTTACCTCTTGAAGCGTAATGGTTGCTTTCTTGATCTCTTCCTCAAAATCTTCTGGAGTATGATCCCGCCATAATCGGGACGTTTTGTGGGCAACGAGCTACGGATTCTTGTTTGGACTTCAACTGAGATTGGCCGTAACTTTATTGTTCTTATGAGACACTCGATTTTTCTTGCTTTCTAATATTATGTAAACACTCTTAGAAAATTGATGTGTTATCTAAATTGTAGAATCAAAGACACAAGTCAAGATCTACAATTAACACAAGAAAAACAATCGAATTCTCCCTCACACCAGATATGTCACGGCCGAACCCTCACATAAAGTCCTATTTATAGAATTTGGACTAATATAGGGATCTTAAGGAGGATTAGGGTTAAGACTCCTAGTGCAACTCAACTTTCCGTATTAAGCCCTTCTTAATATGGTTGAGTTCACTAATATCAATTCAGTCCACTAAAGAATTAATATTGCACTTCCACCCCAAATCTCAATTTACGAAATTGAACTCCTTATTTAAATATATTATTTCTCGTATTTAAGATATCAAATGTCCATTAATTAATTTAACCTACTGACAACTTTAATTAATTAATTTCTTATCCAAGAGTAGTACCACTCGAACCTTATCATTATATCAGAATTAAATCTACCTGTAGGGTTTAATATAATAATTATTATTGAGCTCCTCAAGGGTGTAATATTCGTACTTTTCTATTCTTAGTCATTTCTATTTTGGTGTATTTTCTGTTTTCAGCGACTCGCTTGTAACTGTTTTGATATTTTGAGAATGATTAACTCTGCATGTTTTGACATCCGAGCGTGTTTCGAAGTTGTTGTACTCCATTTTGTGTTTCCTAGCAACCTTTCCGCTTTTTGGTTCGTTCGACATAATCATGGTTCGAAATTATTGTTTTATGTTTCCCATAAGTTTGTTTAACATTGGGAGACGTGTTGTGAGCTTCGATTTGGTTGTTAGACCTCATATAGTATTTTTCGAATATTTTGAGTCATTTTGTAATTTGCAAAAAGTTTAGGATAATTACTTTCGTTACCGTTGCCGAACCTTCTGTTAGTCGGAATCGTATTTTCTTGTAGCGCTTAAGTTCGTCGTCTGGAACCCTTCTTAAGCGTGTCCTCAGACTTCTTCATTCGTCAGTGATATTCTTTTCCAGAATAATCAGCTCTCAACAGTCCTGGACTACTTGAGGCTTACGTACGTTATCAGTGATGTATGACGTACGTTAGTCTCGTCTTGATTACGTATGTAAGTGCTTCAGTAGCGTACGTTATGTCCTATAGAGGATCGGGCAGAGACTTCTGTCAGGCCATTCTTACGTAACAGATAGTACGTAGCGTACGTTAGGTGCATAACGTACGTTAAGTTTCTCTGACTTACGTACATTATCGCGGACAGATTTATATACCTGGTTCAGTATTTCTGTACGTTTTTTTTTCATTTTTCTCTTCTCCTTATCCGAACGACGATCGAGGCGATTCCATTGATGAGGGTTGGTTAGAATATCATCATCCAACATCATCACCGAGTTCCTAACGTGATTTAATCAACATTCAACCTTCCTTCTCCGTCGAATCGATGTAATCCTTCTCAGAACCCTAAAATTCGGTATTTTGGGGGGTTTTGATTTTTTCTTCGTTCCTTTCCGAATTACTCATGAAATCTTGAGGTGTATGATTTAATTACCCCATATTAATATTTTCCCGACGAAATCATGGTTTAGTTTGTGAGTTTTTGGGAAATCGACAGGGTTAGGTGATAATCATCCTATATGTATGTTGTTGGATTTCATGAATCGTAGGTGGGTTGATGGTCGTTTTACGTTTCAAAGGTGGTTGTTTACCATCTCGAACATCCCAATGTCTTAAAGGCAAGTAATTCTTACGAACTTATATTCTTAAATGTGCAAAGTGATGTATATGAGTGTTAGAGCGTATACATTCATTCCGGGAGGGTCATACGGGGACTCGAAGGGATCCACGTTTGGTTGGATCCACGAACATTGGGGTTAACCACTACGGGAGGGTCTAATGGGGCTTCGGAGGGATCCACGCATGGTTGGGTCCACTGTTAATCGGGAGGATTTATATTACTGTGGTACATTTATAGATATTGCATTTCCGGAAATTATTATCTTAATTACTTTTGAAAATTATTGATGCATGTACTTTGAAATCGCAAGGTGTAGGAGTTCGTTTGTATTACTTGTACTAGCTATTCTACAACTAACCCCAATTGGGGAAATACGTTTAGTGTATTTCACGTATGAAGAATGTGACTGGATGAGTACTGGGGCAGTACGACGATGATGGCCAGGCATGATACTGTGAAGAGTCATTGTGGTCTTTCTTTGAGTCTGGTCGTTGAGATTTTCATTTTGTCACAAATTGTTAGTTGGTACTCGAGTACTATAGGGGTTGTTTTCTTCTATCAGTTATATTAAACTTGTTGTTTATTGTGGATTAGAATATTGTCATTGGAATTTTGTCGGTTAATCCAATAAATGATTGGTGGTTTTTAATGTTCTTTTTATTATGTATTTTGTATGAACTTAGCCTTGTGAGTTCCAGAGGGAATTCATGGTGCTGTGACATGCCCTGAATATATCGGGGGTGTTACATAATATGGTATCAGACCCTAGGTGTATGGATACCTAGGTTGTTGGTCTTTTGGGTCTAGTCACGTTATTTGTAAACACAGTATCATTGCACTGCCATCATCTTAGTATGACCGGTACTCGTAAGTTCTCTTATCCTTCTTATCATCTTTACTGTCTTGTCTTTTGACTTTGTAATGTGGGAAACTTGTCACCATGGCGGTTATATTCTGAACTGTACGTATGTCTTGTACTCTTTTTCTATCCTTTAGAATGTCAGCTGGTAGAGGATGCGGATGCGGTCGCGGACGTGGTGCAGCTGGTGGGGCGTCCATGTCTCTTGGTTCGGATATCAGTTCGACTACTCTTACTTGTCTAATTCAGTTCATCCTAGTACCGATGGTCAGCAGGACCAGTCGGCCAGTCAGGGGAATTCCACAGGGAATATTGCGGGTATATTGGAGCAAGTGGCTAATCAGATGGCACTTTTGATGTAACACCCCAAACTAGGCGGATATTACAGTGCCGTGGACCCCCGACTGGGACCCACCAAGCGAATGAAAATTAATGAATTAAATAATATAATTGTAGCACCGAACCACATTATATCATTAATTACTCTGACGAGGAGTTTCATTACAACACACCCAAGATAATACAGAATACATGTATATTTTATATGAAGATAAAATATACAACACTGAATGAAATGAGTATCCAAACGGAAGTCTGCAGCGAAAATAAAATGAAGAAAACACAAGTGAATAAAAAGGACTGGGCCCCCTACTAGTATCACTGGGACTCCTCGTCGTCAACGTTCTCTTCCCGTGCCTTAGCCTTGCCATGACCTGAAAACAACATCCCCCAACGGGTCAGTTACACAGAACAACAATCCTCAAGAGTTGAATAAATACAATCATGATATATCTCAATTATGAAATTAAGCTGAAGAAGGGCATCATAGTACGCCCGTAATGGTATGTGCAAGTGCACAAGACGAGTGTCCGGACACACCCGTCCCTGTACCTAATTAGTCTCACAGAGGTACGTTACCGTGTTCACAGTCCAATGTGTCGGTGAACCCAATCACATGACTATCGCGTGCCCAACTAAAAATTCCACACATCCCCACCCGGCCACGCAATATGAACCCATAAGGTCATATGGAAAGAATGACCATGAAGAATAATAATGAATAACAATCCGACAAAGTCAAGAATGACTCACCGAGATGAAATGATAGTGAAATGAATGATAGCTCAATGAAATGATTGGAACCGTCGTTCCTCGTGAATGAAGTGATTAGTTGACAATTACAAGTCTCAATATGGTTAATACATTGTGAATGAATTATGATTATGAATGAACAACAACGAAAGGAATGAATATCCTTTTAACCGAGTAAGAATTAACTTACACAACACCGGTGAAGAATGTCCTTCCTCGAACAAACGTCCTACAATGAGATGTCGGTCGTTCGGACAACCTTAAATGACAATTACCAACAAACGCTCAATATACGTATCAAACGCGATTATAACCAATTCAAACGTCGATACAACAATATCCAAACTCATTGAGGTATTCTAACGAATACTTAGCAAACATACATCCTTCGATAATACCCAAATCCCGAATATATCAAAACCAACTCCAAAATGAGTATTTCAATCCAATAAGACACTTTCAATGATATCAATAATCCCATACGAATCCACAAAACGAGTTAACGACAACATCTAATCGAAAACCCCCAAATATCAAAGTCAACTCTAAAGTGTTCTTGAATCAAACCCTCAACAATTCATGAAATCCGAAATATATGCCATTAAATCCATAGAAATACATTTATCCAAGGTAGATAATCCATATCTAACATATTCCAACAACAATCCAAGCTTACATGAAGAAATCGGAAGGAAAAACCCAAAAATCCGAAATTCTAGATCCAAGAAGTTATTACCTTGATTTGATGTGATGGAGATGATGAAATGATGATTACTCCGAATTATAAGCTTGTAGATGTTGATATATGATTGCACCTCGAAGAACACTTGTCAAGAAGCTCCAAATCGCCCGGAACCGACAAGGGAATGAAAGGAAATGAAAAATGACGAAAAAAAGACTGAACTGTCCTATTTATAGCAACACCAGTTTAGCGTGCGCTAGCTCTTGTGCGTAGCGTGCGCTAATGGGTGTACTGGGTAGTCCAGTACCCCCTGTTCGCAACGGTAGCGTGCGCTACGTACCTTTTGTAGCGTGCGCTACAACCATATACATAGCGTGTGTTAACTCAAATTGTTAGCGTGCGCTAACAAATTATCTGTTGCCTAGTAGTGAACTCCAGAACCTCCTGTTCTCTGATCCGCTCGCGATAGCGTGCGTTACACACCAAATTCAGCGTGCGCTACTGACACTGATTAGCGTACGCTAATATCTACTCGTAGCGTACGCTAGGAATTAATCCAATTCAGTCCAGTAGCCACTGGACTCTGCCTGATCCGACCTTAGCGCGCGCTACACCGATTGCATAGCATGCGCTACTCTGACCTACTAGCGCGCGCTACTTACCCTTCGTAGCGTGCGCTACTTACAACCCAACTGCAGCCCAGTACCTTCTGGACTGCCTGCTTGAACTACATTAGCGTGCGCTAATGTTGAGAGGTTGCGTGCGCTACCCGAACTCAATTAGCACGCACTAAAGAGAGTTCGTAGCGTGCACTACTCCTCGCACACAACCCACGATGAAGATGACAATGATGATAAACACGACACGATTCTCAAACTAGATTGATGATGAATGACTATTGATACACGATACAATTACTCTGAACGGTGAATACAATGATTGAATATGAGTGACAAATGATCATCAATGAGTGAAAATTACTGAGTGACAAATACTGAACGATAATTACTGAATTACAACCGGGTATTACATACACCCCCCCTTAAAAGAGTTTCGTACCCGAAACTAAGGGTCAAACAACTCGGGATAACTCTCCCGCATACTATCCTCGGTTTCCCAAGTAGCCTCTTCGACTCCATGTCTAGACCACTGAATTTCGAGCAAAGGAATCGTTTGTTCCTCAACTGTTTGATTCGCCGCTCTAAGACTCGTATAGGATGCTCCTCATATGAATGATCATCAGCAATCTCGATTTCGTCGAACTGAAGTATGTGACTCAACTCGGAAACATACTTCCGCAACTGAGAGACGTGAAACATATTATGAATTCGGATCAACACCAGAGGTAAAGCCAATCGATAAGCTAGCTCGCCTACTCGATCCAAAATATCAAATAGTCCAATGAATCTCGGACTCAACTTCCCTCGTTTCCCGAAATGGAAGATACCTCGACTCGGGGATACCTTGACCAAAACGTGGTCACCTGTCTCAAACTCTAATGGTCGACGACGGTTATCGGTATATGATTTCTGTCGACTCTGAGCGGTCAACAAATGACTCCTGATCAAAGCTACCTTCTCAAGGGCGGCTATAAGCATATCGGGATCAGTGCCGATTGATTCTGATAAGTCATCCCAACACAAAGGAGATCGACAACGACGACCGTACAAGGCCTCGTAAGGTGCCATCTTAATCGAAGCATGCCAACTATTATTGTACGTGAACTCGATCAACGGTAGTTGGGCTTCCCAATCATCTTTCCAATCGAGAACGCATGCCCTCAACATGTCCTCCAAAGTCTGAATAGTCCTCTCTGATTGTCCATCGGACTGAGGATGAAAAGCTGTATTGAGATTAAGCTGAGTTCCCATAGCACGATGAATTGATTTCCAAAAATAAGACACGAATCGTCCGTCACGATCGGAAACGATACTTTTAGAAGTACCGTTCAGTCTCACTGTTTCTTTGATGAACAATTGGGCAAGTCTCTCGGGACCCCACGTATCCTTACTCTCAAGGAAATGAGATGACTTAGTTAGACGATCCACAATTACCCAAACTGTATTCATGCCACGACGACTTGTCGGCAAACTCGTGATGAAGTCCATTGAAATATCTTCCCACTTCCACTCTGGAATAGGGAGAGGTTTCGGCATACCCGCCAGTCGATGATGTTATATCTTGACTTGCTGACAGGTTAAGCATCTTGAAACGAATTCCGCGACTTCTCGCTTCATATTACTCCACCAGAAATTTTGTTTCAAGTATTTGTACATCTTGCTAGACCCCGGATGAACGGAATAAGGGGTAGCATGAGCTTCTCTCAAAATCGAGTTTTTCAACTCGTCATTCGCCGGTACGCACAACTGATTTTTAAATCGCAAAAGTCCATCCTCGTGGACCACAAATCCATGGGCTTTCGCCTGAGTCACATCATCTCGAATGCGTAACAAAAATGGGTCTGAACCCTGATTCTCCCTGATCGCCTCCTCAAGTGGCGATGAAATCTCCAACGTACAAAGTTGCCCTTGCACTCGCTGTAACTAGATCTCGATCTCGGGTCTCAGAAATTCCTGCTGAAGTTCCTTCTGAACTGTTAATCGAGCAACCATCTGCTCTTGAACGGACTTACGACTCAAGGCGTCGGCGACAACGTTCGCCTTGCCCGGATGGTAAAGTATCTCAATATCATAATCTTTGATTAGTTCCAACCAACGTCTCTATCTCATATTAAACTCCTTCTGAGTAAATATATACTTTAAACTCTTATGATCGGTGAATATCTGACAGGTAACGCCATAAAGATAATGACGCCAAATCTTCAATGCGAATACCACGGCTGCAAGATCCAGGTCGTGGGTCGGATAATTAACCTCGTAAGGCCTCAATTGCCGTGAAGCATAAGAAATAACTTTCCCGTTCTGTATTAGTACACATTCGAGACCCTGTCCGGACGCATCAATATAAACCACAAATCCTTCTGTCCCTTGCGGTAAAGAAATGACGGGTGCTGAAATTAACCGACTCTTGAGTTCCTCAAAACTCTGTTGACATGCGTTGGTCCACGTGTATTTCTTATCTTTCCTTAAAAAGTTCGTCATGGGTTGAGCGATTTTAGAAAATCCTTCCACAAATCGCCGATAATAACCAGCTAATCCGAGGAAACTTCGGATTTCCTGAACATTCTTCGGAGGTTGCTAATCTCAGATAGACTCCGTCTTCTAAGGGTCGACATGAACTCCATCTGATGAAATTACATGTCCGAGAAACGTCACTTCGGACATCCAGAACTCACGTTTGGAAAACTTTACATAAAGTTGCTCTCGTCTCAACACATCGAGCACTTGATGAAGGTGAAACTCATGCTCCACCCGGTCACGAGAATAAATTAAAATGTCATCAATAAAGACAACCACGAACTGATCCAAATAGTTGATGAAAATCTGATTCATTAATTCCATGAATACCGCAGGTGCATTAGTTAACCCAAACGGCATCACCACAAACTCATAATGACCATAGCGTGTTCGGAACGCCGTCCTTGCGATATCCGACTCTCAAATTCGCAACTGATGATATCCAGATATTAGGTCGATCTTGGAAAATACTGAAGCTCCCTGAAGTTGATGCAAAAGATCATCGATACGGGGTAGAGGATATTTATTCTTGATCGTCACCCGGTTCAATTCCTGCTAATCAATACACAAGCGGAACGAACCATCCTTCTTCTTGACAATAACACTGGTGCTCCCCACGGGGACGCACTCGGTCTAATATAACCCTTCTCGGTCAAATCCTCTAATTGATTCTTCAAATCCTGCATTTTGGTCGGGGCCATCCGGTACAGTGCCTTCGATATTGGATACATACCAGGCTCCAACTCAATCGTGAATTCCACATCTCTCTGTGGAGGCAAACCAGGTAACTCGTCCGGAAATACATCGGCATATTCTCTCACTATAGGAATATTCGTCAACATTCTCGGTCTTGGTCATATAGCACCAATAACCGACACACCCCTGACTGAGTAATTTCACTGCTTTCATCAAGTTGATGACTCTCCCAGAACAGCTGGGATTACCTCCCTGAAATACACATTCGACCCCATCGTCTGAAATGATAGTGACCATACGCTTACGGACACTAATGACGTCATCGTGACGATCCATCCAATCAATACCCAGGATGACATCGTCTATCGATAAATCTACCATGATTAGGTCTACTAACCAATCACGGCCATGAAGCTGAATCGGGCAATCCATAATCTCACGATTCCCGATAATTCTTCTACCATCAGGTAGACCAATGACATAAGGCTTACAACTAGTAGCACTACCCAGACGTAGTCTACTCAAACATGACTCGGAAATGAATGAATGCGATGCACCAGTATCAAAAAGGGTACACATAGGTTGAGATAGAATATCGAGTGTACTTGAGATCATCCGGGCCTCTGGATCGTCGGTCTTCTTCATCTCATAAATTCGGGGCTTGCCGGCCCCCGAACCGGACGCTCCCGTCTGATAGCTCTTGGCTCTGCCTTTATTTGCTCCTGTCATCTTGAACAACGTGGACTGAGTGGCTTGATTTTGTACCGCTGAATGTCTCGAGGCCTGAGATGATGCCGGAGTAGGTTTGAAGTCCCTTCGGAAAAATGGGCCTTATGCCCAGTAATCCCACAGTTATGGCACGTGATATTCTGCCTCGGGCACTTGGTGCTGAAATGACCCTGTTCTTCACAGTTGAAGCAGGTGATGGCCGAACTGGATGCTCGGGACTGTGATTCCACAGGTCTGGGCACCACAGGAGGTCGCTCAGAGAAAGTAGAGCCTGCACGAGGCTTCTTGAAAGTGGCCTGACTGCCTTCAGACTAATTACGATTCTTAGACTTCTTGCCAGCAGATGAAGGTTGTTGCTTAGCAATCTCCTTAGCAGTAAGATCATAGGTAAGAGCTTTCTCAATGAATTCAGCCAGAATGGTGCAATTGTGATTAAGCAACTGCATCCGCATACGAGGCTTCAACCTCTTGCTGAAATATTTGATCTTGTCCGCCTCAGAGTGAATAATGGACGAGGCGAAAGGAAGTAGCTCCTGAAATTTCTCGGCGATGGCTAGAACATCATCGTCCGCTGAGAGGTCGGGAGTGAGTAATTCTGACAACTTTCCCTCCCTGAGTTGGGCCGGATAATATCTCTCCATCAAAAGAGTCCTGAATTGATCCCAAGTACAAGATCCGTCGGTGGGCTTCAACGATAACCACCATGAATGTGCGCCCTTACCAAGATAGTAAGCCACAACAGAAACTTTGTGCCCTTCGGGACACTCCACCATAGCAAACAACTTCTCGAAATGCTCAAGCTAGTGAACAATATCCGCCGGCTCAGATGAGCCCTCAAAAGTAGGTGGCCTCTGGCGAGAGATGTCGCTAATGATACTGCTTACACCCCTCTCTTGCCCCTGAGGTGGCGGCGGAGGAGCCTGTTGATTCTGAGTAGCTGAGTTCTGCATCATCTCCATGAGGCATGCCATTTGAGTCATCTGGGCCATCATGCCCTGCATAAAAGCGAGTGGATCAACCCGAACACCTTCTGATTGAGCTGTGTCCCGGGTACGACTCCCTGATAGTGAGTGATCATTTCTAGGTGAATGAGTGGCAGCGTCGCTGCTCGATGAATTCGCATTATTCCTCGCATTCGTGCGTGTATTCACAAGAGCTCTAGGGTTTCGGCCCACACCACGGCCTCTTCCCCCGCGTCCTCTGCCAGCTCTTTCCATACTGAAGTGGAAAGTCATATGATAATTATATATCTCGCATGAATATCACATTATGATTACGTTATGAAATTATGAGAATGAGCATACGCGCTCAAACACAATGATTACATGAATGATCAACTGAAGTGACGTGATTATCTGACGAAATTCTTGAAATGATTATCTTGAACAAGTTAACAAGATTAATGATATGATCCTCAAGATCAACAACTGAACAATGAAATGAACTGAGTGATTAATGAATTAACATGATCGACTTGATCACAAATGAAAATAGTGAATGAGGATTGTTGACTATTGAATGATGAATGAGTGATTCTTATTGCCAGAAATTATACCATGGCGTCAGAAATCTTACTGTTCTTTGGTTTGAGGGGCTCGGCTCTTGCACAGGTCACACGTGACGCGAAAGTCCAATGATACTAGTCTGATGAATGATGATTTCAAATGAGACATGACTAGGAAGGTAGTATTCAAAACCACGCTCCGATACCAACTCTGTAACACCCCAAACTAGGCGGATATTACAGTGCCGTGGACCCCCGACTGGGACCCACCAGGCGAATGAAAATTAATGAATTAACTAATATAATTGTAGTACCGAAACACATTATATCATTAATTACTCCGACGAGGAGTTTCATTACAACACACCCAAGATAATACAAAATACATGTATATTTTATATGAAGATAAAATATACAACACTGAATGAAATGAGTATCCAAAGGGAAGTCTGCAGCGGAAATAAAATGAAGAAAACACGAGTGAATAAAAAGGACTGGGGCCCCCTACTAGTATCACGGGGACTCCTCGCCATCAACGTTCTCTTCCCGTGCCTTAGCCTTGCCATGACCTGAAAACAACATCCCCCAACGGGGTCAGTTACAAAGAACAACAATCCTCAAGAGTTGAATAAACACAATCATGATATATCTCAATTATGAAATTAAGCTGAAGAGGGGCATCATAGTACGCCCATAATGGTATGTGAAACTGCACAAGATGAGTGTCCAGACACACCCGCCCTTGTACCTAATTAGTCTCATGGAGGTACGCTACCGTGTGCACAGTCCAATGTGTTGGTGAACCCAATCACATGACTATCGCGTGCCCGACTAAAAATTCCACACATCCCCACCCGGCCACACAATATGAACCCATAAGGTCATATGGGCAAGAATGACCATGAACAATAATAATTAATAACAATCCGACAAAGTCAAGAATGACTCACCGAGATGAAATGATAGTGAAATGAATGATAGCTCAATGAAATGATTGGAACCGTCGTTCCTCGTGAATGAAGTGATTAATTGACAATTAAAAGTCTCAATACGGTTAATACATTGTGAATGAATTATGATTATGAATGAACAACAACGAAAGGAATGAATATCCTTTTAACCGAGTAAGAATTAACTTACACAACACTGGTGAAGAATGTCCTTCCTCGCACAAACATCCTACAATGAGATGTCGGTCGTTAGGACAACCTTGAATGACAATTACCAACAAACGCTCAATATACATATCAAACGCGATTATAACCAATTCAAACGTCGATACAACAATACTCAAACTCATTGAGGCATTCTAACGAATACTTAGCAAACATACATCCTTCGATAATACCCAAATCCCGAATATATCGAAACCAACTCCAAAATGAGTATTTCAATCCAACAAGACACCTTCAATGATATCAATAATCCCATAGGAATCCACAAAACAAGTTAATGACAACATCTAATCGAAAACCCCCAAATATCAAAGTCAACTCTAAAGTGTTCTTGAATCAAACCGTCAACAATTCATGAAATCCAAAAAATATGCCATTAAATCCGTAGGAATACATTTATCCAAGGTATATAATCCATATCTAACATATTCCAACAACAATTCAAGCTTACACGAAGAAATTGGAAGGAAAAGCCCAAAAATTCGAAATTCTAGATCCAAGAAGTTATTACCTTGATTTGATGTGATGGAGATGATGAAATGATGATTACTCCGAATTATAAGCTTGGAGATGTTGATATATGATTACACCTCGAAGAACACTTCTCAAGAAGCTCCAAATCGCCCGGAACCGACAAGGGAATGAAAGGAAATGAAGAATGACGAAGAAAAGACTGAATTGTCCTATTTATTGCAACACCAGTTTAGCGTGCACTAGCTCTTGTGCGTAGCGTGCGCTAACGGATGTACTGGGTAGTCCAGTAACCTCTGTTCGCAACGGTAGCATGCGCTACGTACCTTTTGTAGCGTGCGCTACAACCATATACTTAGCGTGCGTTAACTCAAATTGTTAGCATGCGCTAACAAATTATCTGCTGCCCAGTACTGAAGTCCAGAACCTCCTGTTCTCTGATCCGCTCGCGGTAGCGCGCGTTACACACCAAATTCAGCGTGCACTACTAACACCGATTAGCGTACGCTAATATCTACTCGTAGCGTACGCTAGGAATTAATCCAATTCAGTCCAGTAGCCACTGGACTCTGCCTGATCCGACCTTAGCGTGCGCTACACTGACTGCATAGCGTGCGCTACTCTGACCTACTAGCGCGCGCTACTTACCCTTCGTAGCGTGCGCTACTTACAACCCAACTGCAGTCCAGTGCCTTCTGGACTGCCTGCTTGAACTACATTAGCGTGCGCTAATGTTGAGAGGTAGTGTGCGCTACCCGAACTCAATTAGCGCACGCTAAAGAGAGTTCGTAGCGTGCGCTACTCCTCGCACACAGCCCACTATGAATATGACAATGATGATAAACACGGCACGATTCTCAAACTAGATTGATGATGAATGACGATTGATACATGATACAATTACTCTGAACAGTGAATACAATGATTGAATATAAGTGACAAATGATCATCAATGAGTGAAAATTACTGAGTGACAAATACTGAACGATAATTACTGAATGATAATGACTGAATTACAACCGGGTATTACATTTGACCCAGGCGGTTCAACTCAACAACCCTCCTCCTGTGGCGGATACCGGGGCAGAGAAATGGTTACAAGATGTGATCCGAATGCGCCCTCCTTAGTTCATTGGTGCTACAGACCCAGCTGGATGGGAAAGCTGGATTAACGAGATGAATAAGGTTTTTGTGGCGGTGAACTGTACAGAGGCACGTAAAGTGCCGAATGCTCAATATTTTCTGACGAGAGAGGCTGCTAGCTGGTGGCAGGCAGTCGAACCCCAAGACCATGAAGTTACTTGGAACGAATTTAAAGAATTGATTGCCCGTGGCCTGTCCAAGAGGCCAAAATCCGAGCCTTCTTTGAGGCTAAACACCAGGACATTCTCGTATCATAGACAATAATCGAGTACAATCAGCAGCTCAACCACGTGAAGGGTTAAGTGAGAGAAGAGAGAGATAAAGACACTTTGATATGCGGATGAAGCCAAAAGTTCGGCACTACATGGCAGGATTTGCTTGTACTACACTGAAGGATTATCAGGGCAAAGCCCTGTCCTATGATATGTCCTTCACGGCTACAGAGACGGCTAGTGAGGGTAAGAAGCAAAAGACCTCCGATAACTTTTATGGCATTAAGAGTCACAGCCAACAGAAATCTCAGTCGGCAATACCCATCTCGAAAGTCTTTTCGTACGTCTGGAGGCAATCGGAATTTCAGAACTAGAACTAGTGTTACCAACCGAGTCCTGACATGTTTTAACTGCGGCCAGCAGGGCCATATCAGTCGTGATTGCAACCTACCTCCTTTGAAATGTTATAATTGCGGCCAAGCGGGCCACAAAGCTGTGTTTTGTACCGAGGGAGAAAAGACACTTAGGGTTCAGGCATTCATTCCTACGCCTGGAGAACCAAGTGTTAATCAAAAGTCATCAATAGGTCAGCCGTCTCAGGGTTTCGGTAAGGGAAGAGGGCAGGGTCAGTCCGTTAGAGAGGGAGCCTCCAGTGCTGGTTCAGCACAACCGCATGTTTACGAGATGAGGAGAGGTGATGATCCAGAGGATACTGTGGCTACAGGTACCGTTATGTTCTCTCTCATCTAGTTAAAGTTCTTTTCGATTCCGGTGCTTCTCATTCTTTCATATCTTTGGATTGTGTGCGTCGATTGAGTATTGATTGCTTATCTGTTTGTGAGTCTTTTGTGGTTAAATTGCCTAGCGGAGATAGAATCGTGGGGGATAGGGAGGTTTTCCCGGTTTCCACCATGTCAAACAGGAAGCGAAAAGCCGAACTGAGGGCGTTCGCCGGGGTCCATGTCGTGGTACCTCTAGAGCCGACCATCTCTAAAGACGCGCTCATCACCTTCTCCAACAAGGACAGGAGGGAGTACAATGCCCCAAAGAGGATGCATTGGTGATCTCTGCTTGTATCCTTGGAAAGACGGTCGATCGCGTACTGGTCGACAACGGGAGCTTCTGCAACATCATATTCAAATTTGCCCTGGACCAGCTCGGCAACCTAACCAAGTTCATCAAGCCGTTCGACACCGTGCTTCAAGGGTTCGGAGACAGCACAGTCCAAGCCTACGGAAGGATCAAGCTCTCTGTCGAGCTAATATGCTTTTATGATCCCAAGGTTAGGATTACTAGGAACCTAAATTTTGTAATCATAGATAGGCCCAGCATCTATAATGGGTTCCTAGGTCGCCCCTTTCTAGAAACCTTTGAGGCGGTCGCCTCGTCTTTCTTTTACTGTATCAAATTCTCCACCGCCGATGGGACAGTCGGTACTGTAAAAGGAGATCAGCTAATGGCAAAGAAATGTTTGAACTACTCTTATGTCGTAACAGCTTTCAATACTTCCCATGATATGTGTAACATTGAAACGATCGTCGATCTGTGTAACATTGAAACGATCGACGATCAACCTATGGAGATCGACGAGCTAAGCACATCGTACCAACCCGACTCAGAGGATGCCATCTCGAATCGGTTAACGGACGACATCGAGCCAAGGATCGGTTTCGAGCCAAGTCTCGATATCGATCCTAGGATCGAGTCCGGAAATCATTCCAAACGAGAGGCGACCATCCCCGTCGAAGAGTTGGAAAGTATAACGATAGATCCGGCTCATCCAGAATGGGAAGTACAGATCGGCGCCAGCATCGACCGCGAATTAAAAAGGGATCTGACCAATTTGCTACGTAAGAACATCGCCGTCTTTGCCTGGTCGCATCAAGATATGGTCGGCATAAGTCCCGAGCACGCTTGCCACTATCTAAAGATCGACCCGGCAATGAAGTCTGTTCACCAAAAATGTAGGAAATTCGGTCCCGAGAAATACGCGGCGCTCGACATAGAAGTCCAAAAGTTATTCAACAACAAATTAATCGGAGTAAGTACAGACGAACCACAGTGGGTCGCCAACGCAGTGCTCGTCAAAATCCAACTGGCTCCTGGAGATTATGCATCGAATCCACCGACCTCAACGCGGCATGTCTAAAAGATCACTTTCCGATGCCTCATATCGATCACTTGGTCGATAGTACTCAGGCTGCGAAATGATGTCGTTCATGGATGCCTTCGCCGGATACCATCAAATCCCAATGGCGGAGAAAGACATAAAGCACACATCTTTCCACACGGAAAAGGACATATACTTTTGGGTCCGAATGCCGTTCGGCTTGAAGAATGCGGGGGCAACCTACCAGCGTCTAGTCAACAGAATGTTCGCTAATCAGATCGGCAAGACCATGGAGGTCTACATTGACGACATCGTAGTCAAAAGCCTCAAGAAGGAAGATCACCTCAACGTACAGTGATAATTGGAGATAGAGTGTGGCCTTCGAATTTGATCTTCGTTGATATCATTGATGAGGATTTGATCCTTGGTGATGACTGGCTTGATAGACATGGAACGGTAACGAATTATCGCATGAGGGTTATATTGATGTTGGTCGGGGATGGTACTGAGCATTCGTTTATGGGACACAAGAGGTGTAACACCCCCAGAACCATCTGGGGATATTACAGCGCCGTGGGCCCCGAAACGGAACCCACAAGGCTGAAAGATATTTTTACAAACATTTCAAATACGCCTAAGCGGCGATGACGGTAAATATCTTTTAAAATATTTAAAGACTCTATAAAATCCATTTAACAATATCGTTGTAAAATCTCTTTGAAAATACAAGGCCAAAATGTCAAACTCAACAGTTTCAAAAGTATACGTTAAGCCACCGCTTGTACGTATCGACAAAGTAGTTTAGAAAATGATTTTCCATAAAAAATCCAAATTCGCAAAATACTAGCAACCCATTTAAAAACACACTCGCAACGAATATAACAAATAACTAAGAATACTTTTGCAGCGAAAAAAAAAAATACAACTAGTACAAGTACTCAATTCATAAACACACGCCATAGCCAGTATCCTCCGGGAAGCTCATCTCTTCACGACCGCTACAAGCTCGATATCCCAAGAACCTAAAAATAAAGCCCACGAGGTGGTCATCCATAATACTCGGCAATAATAACGATCACATCACGTCAATAATACATACCAATGAAAATACTAAGTACGAATACTACCAATGTAATCTTACCGTCATAACCTTACCAATTCGTGATAATCCTTACCTAAGTAATCCTTACCAAAATTCACAGCTCGTATCCTCAACAACACAATAAACTCATACTCAAACCTCTGTACTGTACCCCAAGCAATACCCAAGGTTCTCAAAACATCATAACTCACTGATACGAAATATACCAACTCTGACCAATTCAATCCATCGGATATCATTATCAAATCTCAACATGAAAATCGATTGTCCATCAAAGACAAATACCAAAAAGGAAATATGGAACATACCTCAAGATACGCAATGCCACGATGAATCACGTCAGTCTAATCCGAGATCAGATCAATAGAACATACGGACATGGACCTAACACAAGACCTACAAATGCATACTCATATGATGACATTAATATGCCCACAATAATAACAACAATGTATACTCAATGGAAATCCGATGATCCAGCGCACACAGGATAGATCCCAAGATGACCCTGTTAGATCAACACGAGGTAGATAACTAATAATATACATATGCACAACAACACATGGTCATCCAACGATCCAGTGCACACAGCATAGATTCCCATGATGATCCCATTGGACCAGCGCATGGTGAAAAACCCGTCCAACGATCCAACGCACACAGCTATAGATTCCCATGATGATCCCGTCGGACCAACACATGGTGGACATACGACAACAATGCACAAATGCATATTAACAACAATACACAAATGTATGACAACAACAATATACGAATGTATCACAATATGATCGACACAAAATGACAAAAATGATTAGACGACTTGCCCCGAGTCCTTAGAGAGCAATATCGATGTCAAAACCATCACCAACAATATTCGACGATCCAAAAGTACCATAGACTATAGATAACTCATATCCTTGTCTTTACCATAATGTATCCTCGATACCCAAGTATACCAATAACAAATGGAAATCATATACATTATGATTTAATTTCCAAAATAAAAAAAACAATGTACAATCCCAAACCTCCTGAGTTAACAATTATAATCATTGCTACACGAGTCATAAACGAATGAAACTGAAACCATTCATTAAATATTACAAATTGTACAAGTTATAACTTGCCTCGATAATTGATGCCGAAAGTCCCGACGAACATGGCTCACCCGATTGATCCATTGAAATCCAAATCTTTAATATAAATACATAATAGAAAACTTAATATAAGGGTCCAATTTAATATTTTATAATTTCGAGGTAATTAGTCGGCTAATATATTACCTCAATTATGCCCCTTAATTAATTGATCGGATCAAACGACCAACGATAATCAACCGGGATCCACAACTCGATTATTGATCCGAACACAAACTCCACTCCGAACTCAGTCTCACTCCATAGGTCCAAATACACTCAAACGCTCGTAGACCAAATTATCAAAACCTTCATCTACGCCTAATGTTCTCCCCATCCATAATCCAACACGAACACATACACGCAACCATGACTATACCCTCCCCCCCCCCCCCCCACACACACATATATATATATATATATAATACATATATATGGCTCACGCACACGACACAAACATATATACAACACACACACGACACGGACCTACCCACACACACTCACAAACAAACATACACACATATATATATTTTACACACACAAACACACACACACACACACACACACATATATATATATATATATATATATATATATATATATATAAAAGAAACACACACTGTAAAAGTCTGAACACACACACACCTACACGGTACAAAACACCCACACACATCTTACACACACATATATAATTTATAATATATATATATATATATATGGGCGATTTACATCTGACTACCTTTTTAGATGGTCTAATTACAGTTTGGTCCCTATTGTTTCAGATATTACAATGAAGGACAAACTTTGCACTGTCCAGAAACTATATTTACAACGAAGGACAAAAGTCAAATTTTTAAATGATGTCACTGGAGAGAGAGTACTGATATTCCGAATTTGCCCTTTTATTTTTCCTTTTCTTGTTTACCCATTTATTTTTCGCTTCACGTGGGTGGCACATGCTGGACCTCATTGTAATATATAACACTTTTGGACTTCAGTGTAATAAATTTTCAAGCTTTCTAGAAAAAAAATATTTTTTCCAAAAAAGAAAGTATTTTCTGGAAAAAAAAATATTTTTTGAAAAAAATAAAAAAAAAAATATTTTCTGGGAAAAAAATTATCTTTTCGAAAAAATTTTTATTTTATGGAATTAAAAAATTATCTTTTCGAAAAAAAAAAATATTTTCTAGGAAAAAAATTATCTTTTTTGAAAAATTAAAAAATATTTTCTGGAGGAAAAATTATTTTTGGGCAAAATAATATTTTTTCAAAATAAAATTATTTTCTGGAAAAAATATTATTTTCTGAAAAAAATATTATTTTTTCGAAAAAATAAAACTATTTTCTGGAAAAAAATAAAAAAATATATTTTTTCGAAAAAATTAAAAAATTATTTTCTGGAGAAAAAGGTATTTTTTGGCAAAATAATATTTTTTCGAAATTAAATTATTTTTTGGAAAAAAATATTATTTTTTCGAAAAATAAAATTATTTTCTGGAAAAAAATAAAAAAATTATTTTTTCGAAAATATTAAAAAAAATATTTTCTGGAGGAAAAAATATTTTTTGGCAAAATAATACTTTTTCAAAATAAAATTATTTTCTTGAAAAAATATTATTTTTTCGAAAAAATAAAATTATTTTCTGAAAAAAAATAAAATAAAATATTTTTGAAAAAAAAATATTTTCTGGAAAAAAATTATATTTCGAAAAAAAAAATATTTTCTAAAAAAAGAATATTTTTTAAAAGAAATGTATTAACCAAACACTTTAATAACTTATAAACTATTTGTTTAATATGAAATGTATTTTAAAAGAAATGTTTTATTCAATTAAATAGAGGGGTATTTTAGTCTTTTTAATAGAAGTCAACACCAATTCAGATTTTTGTCCTTCGCTGTAATTTATGAAACAATAGGGACTAAAGTGTAAAGAGGTCATCTAATAGGATAGTTGGTTGTAATTTCCCCATATATATATATATATATATATATATATATATATATATATATATATACAAGACACAAACACTGGCACACACATACACACAGATACACACAGAGACGTACACACACGCACAGAAGAACACCAACACACACATAAACGCACACACAACACAGAAGCACACACACACACACACAACCGATGCGCACACCAGTAGTTGAGTCAAAAACTCGGCCACCAAACTTAGTCGCGAACGGCCAAAACCCAACTCATAGACACTAGCAGTCCGACCACAACTCGCACCTCAGTTAGTCATCGGAAATCAGACGTCATATTCTCCGCCACTCAACACTCCAGCTCGACCCACCCACAAGGCATCACAGGTAGCCGAAAAACCGCCATGGTCAACTACCGATCGAGCCATTGAAACCATTTCCGTCGGTCAACCCTCACCCCGAACCATCGTATCATTCTCTAGATCTAGAAGCGAAGGTCGCCAGAAATCTAAACCAAACTCCGACCACCTTACGTTGGAAAACCCATTGGCCGGACATCAACTCTCCACCTACCTGAGCATCCTTAGCCACGTAAAAATGCCTGGCATGAAGAACTCATGTTTTCCATCCAGTGCAAGAAGGAACGCAGCCGCGGATCGGTCGCCGCCAACTCATACCCGCCACACCTGCAATTTGCCCCAGGCGGGCAGTGATCTACTTGCCAACGCTCCGACCAAGATCGCGAGCCCATGAGTGTCGTCCACCACCTCGAGCTTCCTCCGTCCGTCGCTCCTCTCCTGATCGCAGATTATCGCCGAGGAAGAAGAAGAAGAAGAAGAGAAAGAGTGTTGGTGGAGTTTTCTTATCCGTGGGGGTAGGTGGGTATAAAGAGAGTGAGAGAGAGACAATTAACGTGAAGGAGAGAAGAGAGAGAAAGGAGAGTTGAAATAAAACTCAAGTTGGTGTTTAATAATAACTTAGTGATTATTTAAAATGGGTAGTGAGACATAATGTCAAATTATGTCCTATCCAATTAAAAAAAGATAAATTGCGGATACGTTCTGACTCGATTAACCGATTAATTCATACTACGTCCGATAAAACCAATAACTCACCAATATTCTAGTCTAATATCTCAAGAGTCTGCCCGACTTTTAATTAGTCAGCTAATAAATTAAAATAAAATTAAATTTATATCACCAAAATTTCAATTAAAATTCCTGGATATTACATACTACCCCATTTAAAATAAATTTCGTCCTCGAAACTTGCAATCTGGTCACAACCAATAGTTCAACCACAATATTCAGAATCATCACGAAACCGGTCAATCATCAGCATTAACAAATAACCAAAACAGTATACTTACGACTGCGTGAAGTCGATGATATCCTGCGATACTAGCAAATGACCCCACTCCAAAGCCTCAATACGCTTACAATCACAGTTTCACAAATTTCAACAAAATACATCGTTATAACTCAATTATGGAATAATCCATCCATGCCAAATCATGTCTGCCTGATCGCACAATCAAATCCCAATCCTGATAAAAACCAATAATACATGATACATCTGTATATCAGCTACCCCAAAACAATAACAACAAGTTCAGGAACATCGACACAAAATCTGAACGCTCATACGATCAATAACAATGATCAACCAATAGTTAAACCGATAATATCATCGATAAACTCCAATATGACCAACAAAATGTCAAAACTCAACCGAGAATATTATCAACATGATAAACTCCAATACTACAAATGAAGGATTAACAATAACAGAGAATACCATCACATGGTAAGCTCCAACACGATCAACACAGAACCACAGGGACAAATATACGAAAGAATAAAATTCTCAAAATGTTATACAAATCACATACGGTGGATTCTCAAAGAAACACGCCCAACTGTTGAACATATCCCTCGGCATATGAACAACCAATCGCAAACCGACGAACATACCCAATTATACATGGAGTATGAACGACTAATCAATATGGCTCAAAAGTAAAAAAATCATTATAGCAAAATCACGCTACTACCACACCAATAGAGCCACACAACACCTATGCCCCGATTTCACAAAATCCAAAGTTCCAAAATCATATTTTGTACTGAATCTACAACACGTGACATATTTCTCTTATCTGATCAACCAACCGGTCATCCCTAGATAACCAAACTACCATACTGAAGTTCGAACCTCTTTTCATCATACAATTGATGTGCTATCCATCTTACGAGTCTCACTAGGGACTTCACCATGATATGCATTATGCACTACATTTGTACGTATACCAATCACGTTTTCAAAAAAGCTTTGAAATCATATAATTTTGTCAATAAAAACCAATTTTTGAATGTTCTTTCAAGAATTCAAAACTCAAAACATATATTTTGTAAGACCACAAAATCAATTTTCGAAAAGTTAAACCGACTCGCTTATGTCAAGTACTTGATGACAATTCTTTTCGAATATACACGATTAAATAAAATAAAATTATGTAAATGATTGACCACATCCATACTTCTGTATACCAATTCGGCTAGTCACCAATTCTACTGACATTCGATCATAAAACCACATGATAGAATCCAAAATCATATTGTATAGACTTTGTTAAAATCATCTTTTCCACATATGACTTGATATATAGACCATTATTCCTCTCTGCAACACTTCAACTATGCCATGATGAAGCATGTTTTTAAAGACAACAATAATGTCTCTCAATTTTTTTTTAAGAAAATACATTTTCATGACAGCGAGCAAAATAGTTTATTCAAAATGTATCATATTGAAAAGTATCATTTTTCAAATGTTCAAAACAGTTTCATGTATCTAAACGCAGATCATAATCAAACGATTCACTAATCAATCTGTTTTACTTAATGCAGATAAACAAAATAACAACTCTTATAAAGACAATGAATCCACTCGCAATTCTACTCGCGAATAACAACCTAACCGGACCAAAATTTGTGGAATAGCTCCGCAATCTGATGATTATCCTCAGTATGGAGGCGTTGTGATACGTCTTGGAGGCGGACATTCCGGCACCTCCACTGCAGACCAGCGCCAGTCAGGAAGATGTTGAAAACCACGAAAAGTGGGTTAAGGATGACATTATAGTTCGTGGCTATATGATGAGCTCTATGTCTAATGAGCTTCATAGAGTTCATAAGAAAATGACTTATGCTAGGCAGATCTTATCTCACTTAACCAGGTTTTATGGTGAGCACAATCGAACTGCTAGGTATGAGATATCTAAGCAACTCTTCGGTGCGGGGATGAAGGAAGGTGATAAAGTTGGGGACCACATCCTCAAAATGATCTCTATGATGGAGAGATTGGAGGCTCTTGATTTTAAGATGCATGTTTCTCTCCAAACTGACCTTATCCTATAATTTCTTCTTAATTCCTTCTCTTAGTTTGTTATGAACTTCAACTGCAATGGAATTGCTTGTAATTTAGCTGGGTTGATGAACAAACTTGTAACTGCTCAGTCTGAGATGAAGACTTCGTGGGTGAAGGAATATGCCCTTGTGATTTCTTCTAGATCTCGGAAGTCCAAGAACAAGAAGAAAAAGACCAAGAAGCAGATGGGCACACAAGGTAAGGATTTTAAGAGTAAGGGCAAGGCCCCATTGGTTCCTAAGAGCAAAAAGGTCAAGAAGGACACATGTCTCAAATGCGGTGAGTTGGGCTACTGGGCAAGAGACTATCCGGTCCTTCATGGCACTTCAGGTACGGAACTTTTAGTTTTGGAAATGAATTGTTCTACTACCGTATTTTCTACTTCTTGGATACTGGATTCAGGTGCTATTTCTCACATTTGTATCATGAATCAGGATCTGGAACAAAATAGGAAGCTTGGAGCTGGGGAAGTGATGATTACTGTTGGAAGCGGGCATAGTGTCAAAGCAACTGACATAGGATCACTTCTTTTGGATTTGGAATCCGGCTTTGTTTTAACATTGGATGATGTACTTGTTTTGCCCAAGGGGCATAAAAATATTATATCCATTCTGGTCATGGATCGGAAAGGCTTTTCATGTTTCATTGGTGATAGTACTTGCAAAATTTATTTTAGAAATAAATTAGTAGGCATTGCTACATTGTTAAATATATTGTATCATCTAAACTTAAAAAACAAACTCGTTGTGAACGCTATGACTAGGAAGCGTGGTAGGGATGAAACTAATCAAATTTTGAAATGGCATCTTAGACTTGGTCATGTTGGTCAGACCAAGGTTTATAAAATGGAAAAGGATGGACTTATGGGTATATGGGGATCATATCCCTTTCCAACTTATGAATATTTCCTTAAAGGTAAGTCCCCCTTCACAGGGACTTTTGAAAGATCTGTTGATAAACTTGGATTAGTCCATACCGACGTATGTGGTGCTTTGGAAGCAGCACGTGATGGATATTAGTATTTCATTACATTTACGGATGATCATACTAGATATGGTTATGTATACTTAATGAAACATAAATCCGAGGCCTTTGAGAAATTTCAGGAATTTAAGGCCCTAGTCGAAAAACAAACTGGTAATCATATCAAAGTACTTCGGTCGAACTGAGGTGTCGAGTATATTAGTACAGAGTTTGACGAGTTCCTTAAGGAGCATGGAATAGTTTCACAAATCACATCTGTTACGTATTTCTGTGAACGCAAGTGCACGTTGTCGTAATCAAGTAATAAAGTGATGAGAAAAGTATCGTTCCCTCGAGAACCGATGTACTAAGTACCTATTTATTAGTATTTCTAATTTTATTTGAACGACTGAAATTTTGGGGTTGAATAATTATTACAAGCTAAACATTGTGATAAACTAAAAACAAACAATAGAATCGACAGTCCGATAAAAGAAGATTAAATAGGAGAAGAATCTAGGATCGAGAATTCGCCTCGATTAATCCAAATTAATCTTGATTAATATAATTTATGTAATTTCCCAATTTATTGAAAGCAAAGATTCTAAGTTAATCTAATGCATCTCCCGAGGTCAGTAGAATTTTTCAAAGCGAATAATTCACTCTATTCCTAGGTGAGTTATACTCACAAGACAAAACATATTTCTCCCAATTTTCACTACTTACTCTCCTCTCCCGATTCAAGTTACGTAGTTATAACAATTCAACCATAGGCCACACAATTGAAAGCATTAAGAACAATTGGGAAAAACTCAATAGAAAAGGGAAAGGTATCAATAACGTAAAATCAAGAATTAATCCATCATAATCTCGGTTTCATCTCAATTCTAGAATAAAGGGGTCTATCCCGACATGCTAGAAAACAATACACAAATATTTGAATTAAACATAAGGAAGAAATTCAAACACAATTGATGAACTTGTCTTCTTCCGTTCTCTGGCCTTGCTCTCTGCTGCTAGGTATTCTTCTCCTCTCCTTCGATGATTTCTTTTCTGACCTTCACTGCTCTTTTATAACCTTTTTTCCGTCTCCAAAATGCGTCCGAGGATTAGGTCTAGTCCACCTCCAGAATAGCTAAAATCGAGCACTGAAATCAGGGTTCCCGCACCGCGAGCCGCGGAATGTAGAGAGAGTGCTGCGGCCCCCGGTACAGTTTGTGCCGGTTTGCACTGTGTTGTGCCTGTGACGTGGCCCAGCTTCGGTGCGACGCGGCCCTTGACCAAAAAATGTTGTTTTTGGCCCATTTTTCCACGTTCGAGCTTCCGGACTCTAATTTCCTTCAAAATGTGCAAATGTCATGCATTAGGGACTCATTTTCACTGAATTAAACCAAAATAAAGATAGAATAATGACAATAAAGCTCAATATATGTATCGTAGACAATCGTGCAACCTATAGTGCTCAACTTAGTTATACTACCCTGAAAACTCAAAGAATAATACGCATAACGTACTGGTGAGTCACAATACGAGCAATGATTCCTCGAGCTACCCATATTTAGTGCCAATCTCCGCCCATAAAGGAAATCAAGGCTCAAAGATCAACAAACGTGAAATGAGCCGACCGACAATATGAATGTTGTGATTATAACAAGATAACTCGCCCAGTCCCACAGCCTCGTGGCAAAAACATAAGAATTTCCGCACAAGTGGCATTCCCGGACAACACTCCTTATTATTTAATGACTATTATGACTCGAGTTAACCACTAGGTTTTGACTCCCGGGCTGTTTCGTCGGAAGAACCCTAGGGTGGATTTCCATTCTCATGTATTGAAGGACCGTTTGACGTAAAAGACACTCATGGGGCTCATGAATGCTCCTAGTTACTAAGTGTCCCTCTACAGCGGAGAAGAAACTCTAGTATCTTCACCCGCACGTCCGATTCAAGGTTGCTGTTTTACGCGAATGTAAACGACGGGTCACGTGAATACATCCGGTTACTTGGCTTCCTATCATCGGGGATGCGAAAAAAAAATATGCCAAAAATCAATCACTTACACATATCTATTCAAGGTCGTCGTTTTACGCGAATGTAAACTACGGGTCACGTGAACACACCCGGTTACTAGACTGCCAATCCTAGAACATGCCAGGTTGTTCATATATTTTTAGGAATTAAGACTGTCTGAACCAATGTCTAAACTTAGGTACTTAGTTCCATGTTTAAAAGACCAATGTTACCCGGCGACTAGCTAGATGAATAGTGCAATCAAACATATATACGGGGGCTCGAGTAATGCAAACACTATAACACGTCTGTCTCATTTCTTGAATGCCAAGGTTACCATAATGACGCAAAAATCAGATCAAAATGAGTGCTCGAGTATAAAAATAACATAATGTGAACTCGGCTAGACTTATCCATTTCTTCCAATAGAATTCAGAATTATATAATCAATTTTACACATGGCAGCACGATATATACACGAAATGTAAACAATATCCAGAATACCGAAATTGACAAGCAAGGCAAACTAAATAAATAACAACTAAAAAATAATCCCCCCCCCAAACTTGAGAAGTACATTGACCCCAATGGACGATAAATAAGTATAAGTAAAGAACAGGTCAAGTACTCCCCTGAATGAAAGTAAGCTCAGGCACTGGCATCAACCTCATCAGGTGAAGTCGGTGGTGTAGGTGGCCTGGTCGGGGGGATGAATGGTCCGCCCTGGTGGAGCTCAACTTTCTCTTTCGGGCCATTGCGAATTCCTTCACACGAGAGACATGATGTGAAAATTTAACTCAAAGTAGGTATTGGGGCTGGGGGAATATACTCTTCAGATAATCGTGTTCGCTTCATAAGATTGATGATTTTTAGTTCAAGCAAGTTTCACTGGGGCATTTCATCAAACACTTGGTATGCATAAACTCAAATCGAGAGAGAGAATTATTTGTGAGTTCAATCGCCAACAACAATTAATTTCAAGGTAATGCATGACAACACACGAAACATAATCAGCATCAATCAATATTCTCAATACATTCCAATCAAAATCTTCATAGAACTTAGAAAAGAAAGACAAATTCATCAATGAACGAAATAAACATTACCCCACTTCTCAATCCTTGCTGCAAATAAACTTAAGGAATATGTATTATCTGGTGTTAGATCGAAAAAGATAAGAAGAAAAATTGATTTGAAGATGGTGACCTACGCCGCGGAAGAGGAAGGGTTTAGGGAGTGATACTTTTGTCTCGGCCGAATGATTTCTAAACCTTCCCGTGTGTTTAAAAACTTTCAGCAGGGACCGCGGCACATAGCAAGTGGGCTGCGGCCCGCAGTACAGGTTGTTTTGTGTTAGGGGTGTTTCGCAGCGCGCCGCGGCTCGAAGTACCGGTGCCGCGGCTTTCAGGTTAAGTGTGACGTGGCTCAGAACTTGCATGCCGCGGCACATAGTATAGCTAACTGGGCGAGATTCTGGGGCATTGGTGTGCCACGGCCTGTTCATTGCGTGCCGCAGCTCCTGGGCGATGTGTGCCGCGGCCCAGAACTAGCGCGTCGCGGACCTCAGTACAGGAGGTTGCGCCAAAATATGACTCTTTTGCGTGCCGCGTCCCACTCATAGTGTGCCGCGGCCCTAACTGAAAATTGGCCCTGGAGAGGTTCCTGCTGAGGTTTTTCAAGTGAAAACACATAAAACATGAGAGAGGCACAGAAAAACAAAATACCACAAAAATAGACTCCTAAAATGGGAAAACAACGAAAACTCGAATCTACTACTAATACTCGGGTTGCCTCCTGAGAAGCGCTAAGTTTATAGTCTTCAACCGAACCTTTTGAAAATCTTTGCTTTTCGCAAACACCATTTGGACTCCGCCAAGTCCATCGAACCGTTAATACGTGTTTTAAATTTTTGACCATTAGTTTTTAACCGTCCGATTTTTGGTTTGGACATCCAACGTTCTTTGCGAAAAGATTTGAACAATAGCAAGTTCCCAAAACACCCATATTGCAACTGACTTGGCACCCGTTTCACCTCCGGCTTGGTTTTCTTTTCCACAGACAAACTTATGACGGCATGAGAATTTTTTAATGGTGGGTGAACGGATGATGAAGACGACATGTCCAAATGCCTAAGATACGCGACTCGTTCTACATTTTTCTTAGATGTCGGAGCAACTAAAACAGATTCTAAACATTTCGACTGACAACTCTCCCGATGTGTGTCTTTCACAAAAAAATCTAAGCTTTCAATTTGAGAACACTTCTCGACATTGCTTGGATACAGGAGACATCGAAACACTTTGAATGTGACTTGTTCATCTTGAACCCGAAGCATCAATTCACCGTCCTGAACATCAATAAGGGTCCTACCAATGGCCAAAAACGGTCTACCCAAAATAATCAGAATCTCATGATCTTCTTCCATATAAAGCACAATAAAATCAGCGGGGAAAATGAATTTATCAACTTTGACTAGAACATTTTATATCACCCCTCTAGGGTACTTGATGGATCGATCTGCTAGTTGTAAATAGACCGTAGTAGGTTTGGCCTCCCCAATACCTAGTTTCTTGAAAATAGAGAGAGGCAGAAGATTAACACTGGATCCAAGGTCACACAAAGGTCTATCAAACGATGAGTTTCCAATAGTACACGGTATAGTGAAGCTTCCTGGATCCTTCAATTTAGGTGGGAGCTTTTTCTGCAGAATAGCGCTGCATTCTTCAGTCAGTGCCATCGTTTCATATTCTTCGAGCTTCCTTTTATTAGATAAAATCTCCTTCATAAATTTTACATAGCTCGACATTTGTTCCAAAGCGTCGGCAAAAGGGATATCAATATGCAATTTCTTAAAGACATCAAGAAACTTAGAAAACTGCTTGTCTAACTTTTGCTTTTGCAGACGCTGTGGAAACGGGACTGGTGGTACATAAGTAGGATGTGTGGCCGAGACTGCTTTTGATTGGGCTCTTAGTCATTCACTTTATCAACGAGCTGCTCTTTTCTTTGCTACTCTTGGGCTCCTCGTGTAGCTCCTTTCCACTTCGTATCTCAATAGCTTACACATATTCCTTGGGATTCGTTTCGGTAGCACTTGGTAAGACACCTTGGGATCTAGATGACAATAGATTTGCAATCTGCCCCATTTGAACCTCTAAGTTCCGAATGGAAGCGGAATGATTTTGTAGAGTAGTTTCCGTGCGAGTCATGAATTGACTCGTGTTAGCCGCCAATTGAGCAATTGCATCTTCTAACGAAACCTTCGGTGGTTGAGGGGGCTGAAGTGGTGGCTGAGTGACTTGAGCTTGTAGAGGATTGTTCAATGCTTGCTTGTTCCTCCATGAAAGATTTGGATGATTTCACCACCCTTGGTTGTAAGTGTTAGAATACGGATTATTTTGACGATTTCCATTCCCCACAAATTGAGCTTGTTCCATATGAGATTGCTCAAATGGATTTCCGACTTGACATTCAGCACTAGGATGAGACCCGTTGCACTAATTACATGTTTCCGTGGTAACAGTAGAAGGAGCGTGCGATAAAACTTGAAGTTGTTGAGTCAAGGCCGCAACTTGGGCTGATAGCGTAGATATTGGATCATTATCAGAAATTTCCATGACTCCTTTCGGATTCACACGCTCAGAAGGCCACTGATAATCATTTGCAGCCATAGCTTCTAATAATGAATAAGCTTCGGCCATAGTTTTTCCCATTAACGCGCCCCCAGCTGCTGCATCCACTAAAGTGCGTGTAGAAGCACTCAACCCATTATAAAATGTTTGAATCTGCAGCCAATCCGGCAAGCCATGATGAGGGCATATCCTTAACAAATCTTTATATTGTTCCTATGCCTCATGTAGCGACTTCATATCATATTGTCCGAAAGTGGTGATCTCATTTCTGAGTCATGCCGTCTTCGTCGGTGGGAAGAACTTAGCCAGAAAAGCTTGTGCTAACTCCGCCCAAGTTGTGATAGAGCCAGGTGGGAGTGAATTCAACCAGAACTTTGCCTTGTCCCTTAGATAGAATGGGAAAAGCCGTAGACGAATGGCATCATCGGTAACACCGTTGTTCTTGAATGTGTCACAAATCTCGAGAAATGAAGCAATATGCGCATTGGGGTCATCGTTCGCCAGTCCGCAAAATTGTCTCGCTTGCACCATTTGAATGATAGCTGGCTTGATTTCAAAATTATTTGCCTGAATGGTCGGGCGCCGAATCCCCGAGAAATTAGCATTGATTTGTGGAAGTGCATAATCACGGAGAGCCAATGCTGGTTGAACTTGCTGAATAGGGTTGTCAATCCCTTGATTTCCAGTGTTGTCTCCCATGATATCCGTAGTTAATAACTCACGTATTTCCTTCCTGTTTTTCCGTAAAGTGCGTTCGAGTTCGGTATCCAAATGGAATAAACCTTCGTTACCAAAATTTCTCATGCACTAAACGAACTCCTGAAAGGAAAACAAATTAAAACAAATTTACAAAAAAATAATGTTCAAAGTAAGACTAAAAATACTGAAATTGATATTAGTAAAAACAATCAGTCCCCGGCAACGGCGCCAAAAACTTGTTTCGTATTTCTGTGAACGCAAGTGCACGTTGCCGTAATCAAGTAATAAAGTGATGAGAAAAGTATCGTTCCCTCGAGGACTGATGTACTAAGTACCAATTTATTAGTATTTCTAATTTTATTTGAACGACCGAAATTTTGGGGTTGAATAATTATTACAAACTAAATATTGCGATAAACTAAAAACAAACAATAGAATCGACAGTCCGATAAAAGAAGATCAAATAGTAGAAGAATCTAGGATCGAGAATTCGCCTCGATTAATCCAAATTAATCTTGATTAATATAATTTATGTAATTTCCCAATTTATTGAAAGCGAAGATTCTAAGTTAATCTAATGCCTCTCCCGAGGTCAGTAGAATTTTCTAAAGCGAATAATTCACTCTATTCCTAGGTGAGTTAATTCGACATTAGCCAAAAAATTCTAAAATCTTCAAAACGAGCTTCGTAATTCTTATGAGTATATTCCTATCTCACAAGACAAAACGGCTTTCTCCCAATTTTCACTATTTACTCTCCTCTTCCGATTCAAGTTACGTAGTTATAACAATTCAATCATAGGCCACACAATTGAAAGCATTAAGAACAATTGGGGGAAACTCAATAGAAAAGGGAAAGGTATCAATAACGTAAAATCAAGAATTAATCCATCATAATCTCGGTTTCATCTCAATTCTAAAATAAAGGGGTCTAGCCCAACATGCTAGAAAACAATACACAAATATTTGAATTAAACATAAAGAAGAAATTCAAACACAATTGATGAACTTGTCTTCTTCCGTTCTCTAGCCTTGCTCTCTGCTGCTACGTATTCTTCTCCTCTCCTTCGATGATTTCTTTTCTGACCTTCACTGCTCTTTTATAACCTTTTTTTCCATCTCCAAACCGCGTCCAAGGATTATGTCTAGTCCGCCTCCAGAACAGCCAAAATTACGCGCTGAAATCAGGGTTCCCGCATCGCGGACCGTGGCCCGGAATAAGTGTGCCGCGGCCCTAGTCCTTGTGCTGCCCAGGCCTGGGCGGATTTCATTATGGGTCGCGGCACGTAGAGAGTGTGCCGCGGACCCCAGTACAGTTTGTGCCGGTTTGCATTGTGTTGTGCCTGTGACGCGGCCCAACTTCGGTGCGACGCGGCCCTTGACCAAAAAATGTTGTTGCCCGTTTTTCCACGTTCGAGCTTCTAGACTCTACTTTCCTTCAAAATGTGCAAATGTCATGCATTAGGGGCTCATTTTCACAGAATTAAACCAAAATAAAGATAGAATAATGACAATAAAGCACACAAAAATAACATGTAACAACATCTCCAAGAACTCCTCAGTTAAATGGTGTGTCGGAAAGAAGGAACCGAACCTTGTTGGACATGGTTCGTTCCATGCTTAGCTACACCGACTTACCGATTTACCTGTGGGGGTATGCACTCCTTACTGCTGCTTATATCTTAAACAATTGTCCTTCCAAGTCTATTCCTAAGACTCCACATGAGATGTGTGAGGGTAAGAACACCAAGTTTTAATCACATTAGGATTTGGGGATGTCTCGCCTATGTCAAGAAGACTAAGGTGGAGAAGTTGGAAGCCATGTTCATGAAGGGACGTCTAATTGGATTCCCATATGGTACGATGGGTTATCTATTCTACATGCCCGAATATCGAAAGATCATCATTGCTTTGCAAGCATACTTCCTGGAAGATGAGTGTATTCAGGAAGGCGGAGCAGGTAGAAGTATCTCTTTAGAAGAATACAATGAAAATCTTCAGGAGGCACTTGTACAAGAAGTTGGAACTAAACCTTCTGAAACACAAGTACAACCACGTCGTAGGTCTAGTAGGGTATCTCAATTACCTGAGAGGTATGGCTTTGTGCACTTGGAGGAACTGGGTCATGAGGTTCCAGGTGATAGATAAGAGACCGACCCCACGACCTATGACCAAGCAATGGTGGATGTAGACAAAACGAAATGGCGAGAAGCTATGGAAGATGAGATAAACTCTATGCATTATAATACCCAAGATTTCTATTTTCGGATACTTTATATTATTGGATGGTTGTGCCGGTTATTTTGTTGCGTTGACGATTATTTGAAATCCTTCCCTATGTTGTGTACGGTGTGATGTACCGTGTTGTGTTGAGTTTCCGGGACTGTCCTGCATACCTGTGTAGTAGGCATAGCGCATGTTAAGTATTGTAGTTAGTGCGCGCTAATACCTGGTGATAGCACACGCTAATATTCGTGATTAGCGCACACTACCTGAATAGGATGAGACAGTCCAGTAGTTACTGCTTTTGACTGGGAGTTCGATAGCGCATGCTATGCAGAATTATAGCGTGCGCTAAGGTGCAACAGTTGGCGCACGCTAAGGGATGGTGACGCACGCTAACTGGTAGTTCTTGGGCAGTCCAGAAACCACTGGACTGGCATTGGGACTCGTTAGCACATGCTAGTAATTAGCGATTAACGCACGCTAACTGTGCTATTGGGTAGAACATTGATTCGATAGCGCACGCTAATCTGGGGCGATTAGCGCACGCTAAGCTGTCTAGTATATAAACTGGACAGCAGATTACTTTTCTCATTTCTCACTTCTTTGTCTCCTCTTCGCGGGTGTGAGTCAAGGGCGACTTGGGTTCGTGGCCTTGGCAGATTTTGCTCTTTTCATAGGTGTTTTAGAGCATTCTAGGTGATTATAACATCATCTAATCCATTGTTGTTCGTCAGATCGAGGTATTGTTCTTAATTTCCCTAGAGTTGACTTTTTGGATATTTGTTCTTGATTTCGTATTCAACCCAATTTTTATGAATCGATTGGTGTTAAATGATGTTGTTAAACATATTCTATGGATTTCATATCTATATCTTCGATTCGTTCGGCCCGATTGATGATTTTAGTGTTCTTGAGGAGGAACCATGAACTTTTAATATTCGATTAAATGTTCATATGAGTTTTCCTTCGTGGGTTTGAGGTAATTTCTGTTGTTGTTGGTCTTACTCCTTGTTGTGATCATGATTCCGTTGTTTTTTGTGGAAGTTGTAGGTGTTCGAGGTTTTCGGTCGAGCTGTGTTCGTCGGAGTTGTCGGTATCGATTGTCGAGGCAAGTATCTTTCCCATACCCTTCGTATTTTGTAGATGTGATAATTGATAATGGACCATATGTGTTATTTGAGTAGTCATGACGAATATTCAAAAAGGATGGATATAATCCCTTTAATGACTTTCTTTCAAAAACGCTCAAGTACTTTGCGAACGAATGAGTTCTACGGATATGTGCATTATGGATGCGAATTGATACATATTGCCTTCGTACTATGCGATTATAAAAGCCATTTTCCCTTGTTAAGGGTTGAATGATCGAATGTGTATTCGTTGATGAGTGCGAATTGCTGTGTCTGTAATGTTTATTGAACCCTTGGTAAAAGGTAGTATTATTCGGTATTGTTCGAGAGGTATATCCCCTCGTAGTATGTGATCATTGGCAAGTGATGTTCTGTCGGGTAGGATTCGTTGAGACCTCTGGGATCCGTCCTTGTTAGTACGGGTCGTGTTTTACCACATGGTTATCCAAACTGGGTATGTCTCGAGGAGACTCCGAGATTCGTGCTTGCTAGCACGATGCCAGGATAACTTATGGGCGTATATTTGGAGGTGTTGCATACTCATCATGGGTTATCCAAAATGGTACATCGTCGCGAGGCTCCGAGGTTCGTGCTTGCTAGCACGATGCCATGATAACTATGAGTGTATGTTATATGTCCGTTGTGGAATTCTATGATTGTGTTGCTTGTGTTAACCACTCCGGGATGGGACTTCGAGTCCTTTGAGGGATCGTATCTTATAGTGCGAATCCACAGTTAATCACGAGGTATGGACTTTTCATTCACTTACCATTGGTTTATTCACTCGGGTACGCACGTAGAAGCTCCGAGGTTCATGCTTGTTAGCATGGGATGCAGATAACCTTTAGGCGTATGATTGATATGGATGTTTTGTTGGGATTCGGTGCCTAAAACGAATGCCCAGCGGAAGCGGTAAAACGAAAATTAATTCGATCTGAATTTCTACGAGGATCGATCGAGCTACATATATACGAATATATATAAATGAATTCAAAAAGAGATATAGAAACTCACCCATGTAGTCCGTTGATTAGATGGAATCCTTCTCTTGAGATATTCCCCAAGCTTTACTTGAATTCTCTACGAACGAAGCACTCCAAGCACTTGAACGATCCAACGCCGAAATACCACGCCTCTACTTGTCACGCGCCGGAAAAATGAACGGAATGACAACACCCGATTAACCTATAAGGTTACGGCTAGAATCAAGTGTTGAAGCTTTGTATATTAAGATTATTACACTCTAAGTGTTTTAATCTTACTCTCTCTTTATATCTTGATATTTTCTCTAAGAAAAATCAAGAACTAAGTTGATGAAGAAGATGACTATGAAGAAGAACTCATTTCTCACTTTATCTCACTACAACTCATGTAAGGAATCATGTGTGGTGAATGAGAGATCAAAGTCCTCTTCTTATGCATTTTCAACTCACAAGAATACAACTCATGTAATGAGAATCTAACCTCACCATATAATGTATATGATACTTGTCCCCTCAATACATGATATTCCAAACATCATGATATGGACAAGTCAATACATACACATGTATATTAGTGGGGGGCGGCTTTAAGGATGAAACGGACGAGTTTAGTTCGTTTCGGACTCCCGAGAGTCCAAACAAATAAACTCTGATTCCATTTCGATATATTTATATCGATTAATTAATCCAATTAATTAAATATATCAAATACAAAATAATATAATTAATTTCTCCAAGAAATAATTATATTCATGAATTAAATTAATCACCCAGTAATTTATTTATTTCATTAGGCCGTAAATCAATTTATCCAATAAATCAATTTAAACATCTAATGTCCCAAAATTAGATATCCAATATCTAATATTCATAATGAGAGAATTAGCTTGATTCATTCCGTCGTCAATCCTATTGCGCGGCTCGGTAGGTCCATCTCAGTAAGCAATGGGAGGAACCAAAGAGTAGTAGCACCACCTAGCCAGCCTGGCGGCCTACACCGTACCCCAACTGAGAACGAATGATTGGGATCATTCAAGAACCATTCTGTCGTGAATACCAGTATACGTATAAACCCTTCTTTCAAATGTCTCGATCAAGATATAGGGTCACGGTCAGTCAAACCCTATATGTACTTGACGCTATTCATGTGTTAATGCAAATCGAGATCATCGAGCTGTCGTGTATCCAATACAACTAGCTCCAATGCTTTGGCCAAAGACTTATGATCTCATCTGCCAATAACCGCATAGGACATATAACCTGCTCACTAACGGGAGAAAGAATTCTATCTTGGTATTCCGTAGGACCTGCTACTTGCCCGTTAAGATGCACGTCGAGGTTGACCCCCACCTCCCGATTTATAGGGTCGAACTACTCTAATGAAAATCTTAACGTCG
Organism: Orobanche coerulescens; assembly: GCA_033398695.1. NCBI lineage: Eukaryota > Viridiplantae > Streptophyta > Magnoliopsida > Lamiales > Orobanchaceae > Orobanche > Orobanche coerulescens. The sequence continues at coordinate 12,072,831 of CM065819.1, forward strand.
CAAGCACATCCCTACTAAATCCTCAAGTCGAAGGTTCACGAATACCTATCACAACCTTTCGATTCCGTCATTGACTGTCCCGGAGTGAAATCCGTGTGACGAATCGAGGGTGAGTCGGTTCGAGTATACTAATCCAATTAGCATACATATAACGTGTGCTCCCACTAACCATTAGTGTTCGACAGGCACTCTCTATGTCAAAGAACACGTCATACAAGTCTTCACATAAACTTAACGCCCAGTCAAGTTTCATCAACTTGCGAACGATTAAGTATTTGAGCTATAAACCTTTCCAGTGCTGACCCCCTTATCAAATAAGGAGTGGAACGTTTTGCTCTCAAATACACGGACTAGTTTCTATATGTATATTTACGAGTTAGGAATGCCAGTAACTGCCCGTAAATAAAGAAATATTTATTGCCTTATATTAATGATTTACATAATTACAAGTACAATACCCTCACTCAACATCCTCTGAGTGGCATTCGAGGGCATACTCCGAACAATCTCCCACTTGCACTCAATGCCACACACTATGGTATCTAATACCCATGTTCTCCAGATGACGCTCCAATCTAGTCTGAGAAAGTGGCTTGGTCAGTGGATCAGTGACGTTGTCGGCTGAGTCTACTCTGTGCAGTATAATGTATCCATTGCGAACAAATTCTCTTACGAGATGATACTTCCTCTCAATATGTTTGGTGCTGTTATGAAACCTGGGCTCCTTGGCCTGCGCTACAGCTCAGTCGTTGTCGCAGTACAGCGGAACAGGAAGCTCAGCACATAATATCACTTGAAGATCTCCCAGAAACTTCTTAATCCAGAACCCTTCCTTGGAAGCCTCCGAGGCTGCTTGATACTCAGCCTGACAGGTGGAATCAGCAGTCGCGCTTTGCTTGGCGCTACGCCAAGATACTGCTCCTCCATTAAGAGTAAATATGTAGCCAGAAGTAGACATCGAGTCGTCCTTCAGTCCTTGGAAGTCTGAATCAGTGAATCGCACCACATCCAATTCTCCACCGCCATACATCAGAACCATATCTCTAGTCCTTCTCAAGTACTTGAGAACGTTCTTTACGGCAGTCCAATGTTTCCTACCTGGTTTTGCCTGAAACCTACTCACCACGCTTACAGCATGCGCGATGTCAGGTCTTGTACACAACATAGCATACATAAGGCTACCCACGGCCGAAGCATATGGTATATTACTCATTTCCTTTCTTTGTTCCTCACTTTGGGGACACATCTTCAAGGAGAGTTTTATTCCATGTCGCATCGGTAGGAACCCTCTTTTAGAATCATCCATCTTAAATCGCTTTAAGATCTTATCTATATAGAGGGCTTGGGAAAGACCTATTGTTCTCTTCGCTCTATCCCGGTAGAGCTGAATACCAAGAATATAAGTTGCTTCTCCCAAGTCTTTCATGGAGAAATTACTCGAAAGCCAAGCTTTCACAGAACTGCGCATTCCCACATCATTTACTATTAGTAGAATGTCATCCACATATAGTACTAAGAATGCGATCTTGCTCCCATTAACCCTATTGTATACACAAGGTTCCTCTTCATTTTGCACGAAGTCAAACTCTTTGACCGCCTCGTCAAAACGAAGGTTCCAACTACGCGACGCTTGCATCAGTCCATAAATGGAACGCTGAAGCTTGCACACTTTCTGAATATCGACTTCGGACACAAAGCCTTTAGGATGCTCCATATAGATTTTCTCCTCGAGGAATCCATTAAGGAAAGCCGTCTTTACGTCCATTTGCCATATCTCATAATCGTGGTAGGCAGCTATAGCAAGCATCATGCGAATAGACTTGATCATGGCTACGGGCGAGAAGGTATCGTGGTAATCGATCCCTTCTTTCTGGGTGTAACCCTTTGCCACAAGCCTGGCCTTATAGGCATCAACCTTGCCATCACCATCAGTCTCTCTCCTTTAGATCCACTTGTTCCCAATAGGCACTATGCCCTTGGGGCAGTCTACTAGAGTCCAGACCTGATTGACATGCATCGAGTCTATCTCAGCTTCCATAGCTTCATGCCATTTCGCGGAGTCTACATCCACCATCGCTTGGTCATAGGTCGTTGGGTCGGTCTCTTGGCTATCACTTGGAACCTCATGGAGACCCAGCTCATACAAGTGCACAAGACCATACCTCTCAGGTAAATAAGACATCCTACTAGACCTACGAGGTGGTTGTACTTGTGTTTCAGAAGGTTCGGTTCCAGTTTCTTGCACAGGTGTCTCCCGAGGTGTTTCATTGTATTCTTCTAAAGAAATACTTCTACCTGCTCCGCCTTCCTGAATGAACTCATCTTCCAGGAAGTATGCTTGTAAAGCAACAACGATCTTTCAATCTTCGGGCATGTAGAATAGATATCCCATCGTCCCAGACGGGAATCCAATGAAACGTCCCTTTGTGGACCTAGCTTCCAACTTCTCCACCTTAGTCTTCTTGACATAGGCGGGATATCCCCAAATCCTAATATGATTAAGACTTGGTTTCCTGCCCTCCCACATCTCATGTGGAGTTTTAGGAACGGATTTGGAAGGACATCTGTTCAAGATGTAAGCGGCAGTCAGGAGTGTATACCTCCACAAGTGAATCGGTAAGTCAGTATAGCCCAGCATGGAACGGACCATGTTCAACAAGGCCCGGTTCCTTCTTTCTGACACACCATTTAACTGAGGAGTACCTGGAGGTGTTAGTTGTGAAACTATTCCATGTTCCTTAAGGAACTCGTCAAACTCCGTACTCATATACTCGCCACCTCGGTCCGACCGAAGTGCTTTGATATGATTACCAGTTTGTTTCTCGACTAGGGCCTTGAATTCCTAGAATTTATCAAAGGCCTCAGATTTATGTTTCATTAAGTATACATAACCATACCTAGTATGATCATCCGTAAACTTAATGAAATATTGATATCCGTCACGTGCTGCTTCCAAGGCACCACATACGTCGGTATGGATTAATCCCAGTTTATCAGCAGCTCTTTCAAAAGTCCCTGTGAAGGGGGACTTAGTCATTTTGCCTTTAAGGCAAGATTCACAAGTAGGAAAGGGATTCGATCCCAATAGACCCATAAGTCCACCCTTTTCCATCTTGTAAACGTTGGTCTGACCAACATGACCAAGTCTAAGATGCCATTTCAAAACTTGATTGGTTTCATCCCTACCATGTTTTCTAGTCATAGTATTCACAACTACTTTGTTGCTGAGATTTAGATGATATAATCCATTTAACGATGTAGCAGTACGCACTAGTTTATTTCTGAAATAAATTTTGCAGGAACCATCACCAATGAAAAATGAAAAGCCTTTTCGGTCCATGTCCGGAATGGATACAATGTTTTTGTGCCCCTTGGGCAAAACAAGTACATCTTCTAAAGTCAAAACAAAACCGGATTGTAAACCCAAAAGAAGTGATCCTATGTCGGTCGCCTCGACACTATGCTCACTTCCGAATGTGATCATAACTTCTCCATCTCCAAGCTTTCTATTTTGTTCCAGATCCTGATTCATGGTACAAATATGAGAACTAGCACCAGAATCCAGTATCCATGAAGTAGAAAATACAGTAGTAGAACAATTTGTTTCCAAAACTAAAAGTTCTGTACCTGAAGTGCCATGAAGAATCGGACAGTCTCTAGCCAGTGGCCCAGCTCACTGCACTTGAGACAAGCATCCTTCTTCTTCTTGTTATTCGGAACCATCGGGGCCTTGCCCTTTCTCTTAAGGTTCTTAACTTGTGGTCCTGTTTGCTTCTTGGTCTTTTTCTTCTTATTCTTAGACCTCCGGGGTCCAGAAGAAATCACAAGAGCAGACTCCTTCATCCACGGAGTCTTCATCTGAGACTGAGCGGTCACAAGTTTGTTCATTAGCCCAGCTAAATTACATGTAATCTCATTGCAGTTGAAGTTCATAACAAACTGTGAGAAGGATTCAGGGAGAGACTGTAGGATAAGGTCGGTTTGGAGAGAAGTATCCATTTTGAAATCAAGAGCCTCCAATCTCTCGATCATAGATATCATTTTGAGGACGTGTTCCCCAACTTTCTCACCTTCCTTCATCCTTGCACCGAACAGTTGCTTGGATATCTCATATCTAGCAGTTCTGTTGTGCTCACCACAAAGCTCGGTTAAGTGAGATAGAATCTGCGTAGCAGAAGTCATTTTCTCATGAGCTCTGTGAAGCTCATTAGACATGGAAGCCATCATATAAGCACGGACTTTCACGTCATCCTTAACCCACTTTTCGTGGTTTTCAATCTCTTCCTGATTGGCTCGGGTCCGCACAGGAGGCGCCGGAATGTCCGTCTCCAAGACATATCCCAATGCCTCTATACTGAGAACAATCATCAGATTGCGGAGCCAATTCACAAAGTTAGGTCCCATTAAGGTGTTCTTTTCGAGTAGAATTGCGAGTGGATTCATTGTCATACTGAGATTTGAGTATGCATTAAGTACGATAGATTAATTAGTGACTTGTTATATTATGTTCTGAGTATAGAATTAAGGTATTTTCTATTCTTGTTACCCAGCTCCCACTATTTTTATCGGAATAACACACTCCCATATGAAATCCGGAAGTATCGTTGCTCTACTTCATAGTGGTGATCGAGTTCTTTATAAATCTTAATAGAGGGCAACCGAACAGGTTTCTAGTCTATTAATTTTCATAAAGTGGTGTCCAACACCAATCCATCTAATGGATGATTCGATCTTCTTTTTCCCCTTGTTCACTCCCCTCAACCTATACGGTTTCTATGGTTCGTGAACAAGTTAAGTTTATACCATCGACGCAAATCAGTTTCACAATTGAATCTTATCCGGCAACCAATCAGGTTTCTAGGGATAAAATTTGCTCCAACCGAAGGCATCCAATGCGCTCCCGGTAATTTATCCATCCTCCCCCGAACGACTACCCCGATAACTCGGAAGCATAGCACATCCGGTTTGGATTTCAATTTCCCGAAAGCTCGATGGAGGGAAGGAAAACCTTGAAACCTTATAAACCTAATAATTTGTTGTGGGATAATTATCGCGATTAATGTTACACTATGAACATTAATTCATTTAAGCGCGTTTGTAGCATTCATACAGTATGAACAACCATTCACAACCTAGTTGCTACCAACATGTGGTTCATGGACCGTTCCTAGAAAACAAAAACTGCGTAATCTAATTACAAGTCTTCATCTTGAATCTTCGTCTTCTCGAAACGGATCTTCCTCCGGTCTTCGTCATTACATATAAATTTTACATTGAAAATTTCATCCTTGATACAAATATTTCTAGTAAAATAAATAGGCTCAAAACGGCCTTTACAACCCAATCGAATAAAACGGACGATTCAAAAACTAAGTCCACGAACCACATCCCCATTCAAAATCATTCATCCAATAAATACTATATAAATGGAAAGTGAAGAGATACATTGATCCAATCAAAAATACGAACCGATCCAATCGATTCAAAACTAATTAATCCAATTAATTCAAACAACCGTCAATTTTAACTTGTTCCGGATGAGAAAATATTTCATTAAATTAATTTCCCTAAGAATAAAATTACCATAATTAAATCTTAGTATAATTAAATCCAATTTAATTTGTGGGAAATTAATTATCGCACGAAATATAAAAAACAGAGTCGGAACACGTAGGCCAAGCAGGACATCGCCACAGGTCGCCGAGCGTGGCCTACACAGCTACCGAGCACGGCCGGCAGGCATGCACCGCGGTCCCAGTGGCAGCCGCGAGGCGCCGCCGCATACTCCAAGCCGTCGTCCGTTTACGCTCGTTTTTGCCCGATTCCAAAAATAATATTTTTCTAATCTTTATATTACTCATTTAAATCGGTTTTCAAAAGAAAAATAGATTTATATTGTAACATAAAATCATGAAAAATTAATTTTTAGATGAATAATAGAAAATCAACGATTAATACGATTATGATTCCAAATCATATACCATCTAATCAAACATTACAAATACCAATATCGTATATACGATCGCAAGACCTACGCTCCGATACCACTGTTGGGATTCGGTGCCTAAAACGAAGGCCCGGTGGAAGCGGTAAAACAAAAATTAATTCGATCTGAATCCCTACGAGGATCGATCGAGCTACGTATATATGAATATATATAAACGAATTCAACAAGAGATATAGAAACTCACTCTTATAGTCCGTTGATTAGATGGAATCCTTCTCTTGAGCTATTCCCCAAGCTTTACTTGAATTCTCTACGAACGAAGCACTCCAAGCACTTGAACGATCCAACGCCGAAATACCGCGCCTCTACTTGTCACGCGCCGGAAAAACGAACGGAATGACAACACCCAATTAACCTCTAAGGTTACGGCTAGAATCAAGTGTTGAAGCTTTGTATATTAAGATTATTACACTCTAAGTGTTTTAATCTTACTCTCTCTTTATATCTTGATATTTTCTCTAAGAAAAATCAAGAACTAAGTTGATGAAGAAGATGACTATGAAGAAGAACTCCTTTCTCACTTTATCTCACTACAACTCATGTAAGGAATCATGTGTGGTGAATGAGAGATCAAAGTCCTCTTCTTATGCATTTTCAACTCGCAAGAATACAACTCATGTAATGAGAATCTAACCCCACCATATAATGTATATGATACTTGTCCCCTCAACACATGATATTCCAAACATCATGATATGGACAAGTCAATACATATACATGTATATTAGTGGGGGGCAGCTTTGAGGATGAAACGGATGAGTTTAGCTCGTTTTGGACTCCCGAGAGTCCAAACAGATAAACTCCGATTCCGTTTCCATGTATTTATATCGATTAATTAATCCAATTAATTAAACATATCAAATACAAAATAATATAATTAATTTATCCAAGAAATAATTATATTCATGAATTAAATTAATCACCCAGTAATTTATTTATTTCATTAGGCCGTAAATCAATTTATCCAATAAATCAATTTAAACATCCAATGTCCCAAAATTAGATATCCAATATCTAATATTCATAATGAGAGAATTAGCTTGATTCATTCTGTCGTCAATCCTATTGCGCGACTCGGTAGGTCCGTCTCAGTCAGTAATGGGAGGAACCAAAGAGTAGTAGCACCACCTAGCCATCCTGGCGGCCTACACCATACCCCAACTGAGAACGAATGATTGGGATCATTCAAGAACCATTCTGTCGTGAATACCAGTATACGTATAAACCCTTCTTTCAAATGTCTCGATCAAGATATAGGGTCACGGTCAGTCAAACCCTATATGTACTTGACGATATTCATGCGTTAATGCAAATCGAGATCATCGAGTTGTCGTGTATCCAATACAACTAGCTCCAATGCTTTGGCCAAAGACTTATGATCTCATCTGCCAATAACCGCATAGGACATATAACCCGCTCACTAACGGGGGAAAGAATTCTATCTTGGTATTCAGTAGGACCTGCTACTTGCCCGTTAATATGCACATCGAGGTTGACCCCCACCTCCCGATTTATAGGGTCGAACTACTCTAATGAAAATCTTAACGTCACAAGCACATCCCTACTAAATCCTCAAGTCGAAGGTTCACAAATACCTATCACAACCTTTCGATTCCGTCATTGACTGTCCCGGAGTGAAATCCGTGTGACGAATCGAGGGTGAGTCGGTTCGAGTATATTAATCCAATTTGCATACCTATAACGTCTGCTCCCACTAACCATTAGTGTTCGACATGCACTCTCCATGTCAAAGAACACATCATAAAAGTCTTCACATAAACTTAACGCCCAATCAAGTTTCATCGACTTGCGAACGATTAAGTATTTAAGTTATAAACCTTTCCAGTGCCGACCCCCTTATCAAATAAGGAGTGGAATGTTTTGCTCTCAAATACACGGACTAGTTTCTATATGTATATTTACGAGTTAGGAATGCCAGTAAGTGCCAGTAAATAAAGAAACATACATTGCCTTATATTAATGATTTACATAATTACAAGTACAATGCCCTCACTCAACATCCTCTGAGTGGCATTCGAGGGCATACTCCTAACATGTTTGAGTCGTGGACCCCGTAAATTATTGTCGGATTATTATTTTGGGAAACCAAATCTTTGGGCTGTGACCCTAAAGTGATTTTTTAAAAGATGAGGATTCTAAAATCCTAAATGTATTCTTCTGAAAACACCCAAGATCTTTAAAACGCTTTACAAGTTGTTTACTTGTTTTATTACTGTCTTTCAAGGCCTTGGACTATCTTTTTTTCAAATAAAACATCTCGGGAAATCTCTCGCTGTGTTTTTGACTCGGTGATTATTTAAATTATTATATTCTTGGGATATGATGGGTATGACTCGTAATTGCACTTTATACTTGTACTAGCAAAATAGTGAAATTTTGCTAACCCCCGAGTAATCGGGGGTGGATGTCTGTCTTGCATTCAGGTACATACAGATTCTTGGGGAGCAAACCACGGGACTAGTACGAAGGATGATGGAAGATAAATGATATTAATCACATGAGGGACAGCTTTGGGAATTCGACATGGTCAAATTGTATTATTCTTTCTGCTGTATTGTTCTCCCGTCTTATGAGAGTGTTGTTGTATTTTACCACTATGTGGGTATGAGCTTCTTGACAGAGTTGTATATGATGTTCATGTTGTATATATTAACGAAAGACCAAATCGGTCTACTGTTTCATTTGTTTAGCCATGTTGGCATTAGATATGATGTTTTGTGTTGGTATCCAGCCTAGTAGATCCTCTTAAATGGGTCTGCGGTGCTGTAATATTTCCAAACGGGTTGGGGGTGTTACAGAATATGGTATCAGAGCTTAGGTTGTGGAAACATAGGTTGTCGGGTCAAGTCGAGTATTGTTGAGTCTTGTCTTGTCGGATTTTGTCTGACTGAATCGTGTCGCAACGCGTCGTTTGAGTTGTCGGTCGTGATTAGTATCGTGATGCAACCATTATCTTCGCGCGGCCTGTGAATGTAAGTCTCCTATTTTATGTGTTATCTGTGTTTCATGACTCTGTTTACATGCGTGTCATGGATATGAATTCGTATTTGATACTTGTGGTATATTATGCGTGCAATGAACTAGATATATCGATGGATTTGACACCGAGTGGTGTAGTACGATGTAAAAACTTGAAATATTTATGTGTTTCGATAGGTGTATTGGTATTAGAATTGATTGATAACTCATATATATGGTTTCGACATGTGTTCGAATTAATGTTCATTAGTTATGCCGTTAAACCTGGAGAGATGGTTTGACGTATGTTGAAATTAGTGTTCCCGAGCTATGTTTGTCAAATTGGTGATTTTGATTGTCGGATGGACATGTGTTTGAGATGGAAATTGTGATTTGCTAATTGTTGTTGTTTACAACCAATGCGTTCCTGTTAGTAATTATATCTACTGCGTGCGTGTTTGAAAATGATCTCCTAAAATTTCTTAGATCTGAGTGTATTGTGGAAAATCAGCTTTTGAAAATGTTTTGACGATGCGGTCAAATGGCGGCGTAATGCGGATTTTGAAAAGTGATATGAATCTAGGCAAGCCAGACTTGTATTTTAAATGAAACCTTTCGACGACATTTGAGAATTGTGTTTTGAAGTGTCGTGAGATATTTTGAGGAATGTTTCCATATCGTTAATCCCTTTTCGTATTTGAAGGGGTTCTGAAAATGATTTTTACTTATCAATTTATTTTCCAGCAACTCGAATATATGATTTTAAAAATCTTTCACACTATCAAAAATTTTATATTTCAAACCAGAAATGTGATTTTTACTTTCAAAAGTAAATAGTGAAAGAAGAAAAATCTTACTTGATTTAAACACTGAATTTGGATTTGGAAAATTTTCTAAATTGAGTCGGTTAGCACACGCTAATGACATTTATAGTGTGCATTCTAAATGGATTTATCGCTTAAGGCGATATGCTAGAGTTGGAATTAAAGCGATGGCTTGTCACACCGGATGATTTGATTATTGTCATGTTATCATTCTCGTTGGAGAACTATAGTTGTATGCATGCGTGTTATGATGGCATGGTTTGATTTGTGTTGCGATATTTCGTAAACGCAAGTGCACGTTATCGTTGACAAGTAATAAAGTGATGAGTGAGTATCGTTCCCACGAGGACTGAATTACTAAGTACCGATTTTTATGTATTCTAATTTTATTTGAACAGTCCAAATTTGGGTTGCAATTAATAACTAAATAAAATCAATAAAAGAACTAACAGTAAAACGATCGCTTGAAGAAGGAAAATCAAATGAGGAATAAGTCTAGGATTCTGAATCCACCTTGGTTTATCCGAATTTACTCTCGATTATCTGAAGTTAATGATTTCCCCAATTTATTGAAGGCGAAGATTGCTAATATACTCTACCGCCTCTCCCGAGGTCAATAGATTTTTCTAAAGGCGAATAACGCACTCTATCCCTAGGTGAATTAATTCGTCAATAGGCAAAAAGCACAAAATCCTCACAAGGCCACGTAGTTCCTATGAGTATATTCCTATCTCACAAGATAAAACGGTCCTCACCAATAGTTCCTCACCAACTCTCCTCTCCCGATTCGAGTAAGGTAATTAAAACAATCCAATTATTGGCCAGACAATTGAAAGCATTAAAATCGATTGGGAAAACTCAATAGAAAAGGGAATTATATAGATAATCTAAAGCAAATCCGTCAAAATGTAGGTTTCATCAAAATCCTAGATCAGGGTTTTAGCCTGACATGCTAAAAGATAAAAATACAGAATTAATAAATGAAAACATGAAAATCAAATGCAGATGAAGAGCTCGGATTCCTCCGTTTTTCTGGCTTTTGCCCTCTCTTTAGCCATCCTCCTTAATTGCCGTCACCAGGATTCCAAGATCAAAAGATGATTAATTATGGCCTTAAACCCTTATTTATAGCTCCCAGCAGCCTCCAAATCGCGTCCGTGTGATTAGGTCGAGAAGTGGCTTCAAAACGGCCCAAACCTGCGCGGAATACACCAAAACCGCCATGTGTGCCGCGGCTCACTTAATCTGTGCCGCGACACATGGCGTGCAGATTAAAACCTGGGCGATGTGTGTTTCTTTTGGGCCGCGGCTCACCTGGTCTGTGCCGCGGCACAGAGTACAGTTTGCTCTATGTCTGCTGGTCCTCTTCGTGTGCCGCGGCCCACTTGGTACGTGCCACGGTCCACGGCCAAAATTCGCCGTTTTCGCCCGTTTTGCCTCGTTTTAGCTTCCGAACTCCAATCTCCTGTCAAACATACAAGAATAAGGCATTAAAAGCTCATTTATGCAAATTCACTCGCCAAATACAAAATAATGATAAATAATCGTATAAAAATACGCCTAACAAATACCCCCAAACTTGAGCCTTTGCTTGTCCTCAAGCAAAAAGAATTAATTTCAAATAAAAGAATAATCGTGAATAATCGTGCAACTCGTAGTGCTCAACCTAATCAATACTATCCTGAAATTCTCCCTGAATAACACGAATATCGTAATAGCGAGTTACATCCAGGACACTGATTCCACAAAGTAACCAATTTCAGTCCTAATCACTCGTTCATGAAGAAAATCCAGCTCAAAGATTAACAAGCGTGAATTTAATCGACCGCCAATATGAAGGGTTAAAATAAACAAGCTAACTCGCCCAGTTCCACAGTCTAGTGGGAAAAAAATTCTAACAGTTTCATCAAAAAATAACCCTCGGACAGTGTTCCCTTATATATGATCAATAAATTGATTCGAGTTGACCACTAGGTTCGGATCTCGGGATGTTTCATCGGGAAAATCCTAGGGTGGAATTCCATTCTCATGTGTTGGGGAACCGTTTGACGTAAAAGACACTCATGGGGCACATGGATGCTTCTAGTTACTAAGTCCCCTTCCACAGCGGAGAGACAACTCGAATCGCTTCCCCGCATGTCCGATTCAAGGTCGCTGTTTTACGCGAGAGTAAACAGCGGGTCATGCGAATACCCCCGGTTACTAGGCTCCCCATCATCGGCATATGCGAAATCTCTAAACCACTAGTCTACTCAGGGTCGTCGTTTTACGCGAGAGTAAACAATGGGTCACGTGAATACCCCCGGTTACTAGACTTCCCGTCATAGAACAAATAATATCACGACTTTTGGGAAAAACTGTCCGACTCTAAACTCAATCTCAGCCAGAAGGCTCTCTCTCTCTCTCTTCATCTCCTCTCTCTCTCTCCTCAACTCCTCTCTCTCTCTCCTCATATCCTCTCTCAGCCCGTCGAACATCGCCTGCAAGTGCTCTCTGTCGGGCTGGCATCAGCCTGCTCCTGTGTCAGTAGAAGAGGCTCGGGGGACCCCTCGTGGGCCTCATCAAGTAAAAATCCTCGCCCCCGAGCGTGTGCCGGTGCTCCTCCCCACTGGTCGAAATGCGAAATGATGCGGTGATCAATCGGGCCCTGGGGAGCTAGCATCGGCTCGTCGTCCGACCATGTCATCCCCGACTGCCGGCACAGAGCGCAAATAAGCGAGGGGTGCTTAAGCCCCGTCTTGGCCCCTCTCTGAATACACTGGAATATAGATCGGATCAAGAGAGGAGCCACATCGAATCTCAGCCCAGAGGTGATAGCATATAGTGTACGGGCTCGAGAGAGAAAAACAGTGTGGATCTGCGAGGTGGGGTCTATACGAGCGCAGATAAAATACAGCCAAGCACGCCCGAACCGGCTGAGGCGCGAGCTCTTAAAGTAGAAGGTGGAAGAGGCCGGTGTGCGCCGCTCCCAGTCGGAGTCGGGATGTGTAAGAGTCTCGAGCAGAGCCTCCTTCGTGAGGCTATCCATAACTCGTGCATAAGCCGTCTCATCAACCACCGGCAGCTCAAACAACCTCCGAATAGCAGCTACAGAAAAATCTATCGTAATGCCTCGGACTACGACCTGAGTCCGAGTGTCTAGCTGTTGTAACGTCTGCCCCGCCCTAATGTGCTTCAATAAAGTGCTCGCATAGAACTCCTGCACAATAGATATCACCGCCGGCTCAGGAGGTGCAGCAAAACGGGCCCACCACATCTCGTTGATCATGGTCAGAAGCTCCCCGTCCTGGGGGGCTGGGGTGAATCCCCTCTTCGGGATCAGAGGTCGAGGGCGAATCTTCTTGTTGAAGATTTTATGGATCTCCGGGTCAGAAAATTGGTGTGCCTCCGACTCGGCTCGACTATGAGAAGTTTCCCCTCGTGTAGGGGATGACCGAGTCCTGGCCCTTTTGCTGAGCTTCTTTGCTCTAGCCATAACGAGTCCTGAAAAAAATAAACACAGGAGTTCACTTACTTAAGCAATAATGATACTAACATTACTCGGCTACGGATATCCAACATAAATCAAGAATTTAACGAGCTAGCACCGCCATGAGAGAGAAATAAAATTTAAGCTTTCACGTTTAACATTGACGTAAGGGTTGGGGTTGCTGCAATTCGAGAAATGAATTCGTTGCACATAGCTTAAAAACATTGACTTAACAAATAAGAATTTTTCATTCAGGCATTTTATCAAACACCTTGAAGGCATGAGTTTAATTGAAGAACAATAATTGTAATAGCTCGATTCAAACCCCACAAATAACAATCACACATCGACCATCATGATACGCATAATCAATTCATTCTTAATTGAAAAACAATCATCAATAATCAATTAAACATATCGTAATCTCAACTCAACTTGATAGAACTTTTGAAAGAAAGAAAAAAAATAATCAATCATCACATGAATAACACAACTTCACCTTTCAATTCATAGAACAATTAAGATTAGAAATTTCGACTTACCTTGATTAGATTATGAAGAGTGCAAGAAAAATGCAAGAAGAAGAAGATGGGAGGAGGTCGGCCAGTCGCGTGTGCAAGGGAGAGGGGAAAGATTGTACCTGGGGTGCCGGACGAATGCGTGTTATAAGCTACCTGGGCTGTTCGAATTTCGCACGGTGTGCCGCGGCACACCTTAAGTGAGCCGCGGCACAGAGTACAGCGTGCCTGGATGTGGATGTTGTGTCGGCATGTGCCGCGGCTCAAAATGTGGGTGCCGCGGCTCAGAGTGTTGATGTGCCGCGGCTCACCTGGTCTATGCCGCGGCACAGAGTACAGTGTCCTGGGCTCTTCCTCTGGCAATTGGTGTGCCGCGGCTCAGAAGCAACGTGCCGCGGCTCAGGAGTCAAGTGTGCCGCGGCTCAGTAATGTTGTGCCGCAGCACATAGTACAGAATGTTTAGCCTTCTGGTTCGATTTGTGTGTGCCGCGGCTCACAAGCCTTGTGCCGCGGCTCAGGCATAATTTTTTCCCTGGGACTATTTCTGCACAGAATTTTAAAAGGAACACGTCAAGAACGAGAGGGATTAGCAAATCAAAGCAAAAATGATGAAAAATAAATGTTCAAAAATGCAAGAAAATACTGAAACAGAAAAAATCTACTACTAAAACTCGGGTTGCCTCCCGAGAAGCGCTAAGTTTATAGTCTTCAGCCGGACCTATTGAAAATCAGTTCGCTTTTCGAAAACTCCATTTGGAGTCCGCCTCGTTCATTGAACCGTTAATATGTGTTTTAAAATTTTGACCATTGGTCTTTAACGATTCAATTTTCGGTTCGGCCACCAAATGTTGTTTGCGAAAAGGTTTTGACACAAACAACTTTCCGAAGCACCAATTTTCCAAATGACTAGGCGCCCGTTTGACTTCTGGCTTATTTTCCTCTTTCACGAACGAACTTAGGATAGAATGAGACTTGTCCGATTGTGGCTGAACGGATGGCGACATATTCAAGTGCCTAATACACGCGACTTGCTCTTTATTAGGTGTCGGGGCAGCTGGAACAGATTCTGACTTTTTCGACCGACGATTCTTCCGGTATGTGTCTCTCGCAATGGCATCCACACTTTCAATTTGCGAGCTCTTCTCAACACCACCCGGACATGGAAAGGATTTAAATACTTGAAAAGTGACATGCTCGTCTTGAACCCTTAGAGTTAGTTCCCCCTTTTCCACGTCGATTAAAGTTCGTCCGGTTGCCAAAAATGGTCTTCCCAAAATAATTGGGATGTCGTGGTCTTCCTCCATGTCAAGCACAATGAAATCGGCCGGAAAGATGAACTTATCAACCTTTACTAAAACGTCCTCTATTACTCCCCTCGGATATTTAATCGATCTATAGGCTAATTGTAGAGAGATAGTCGTCGGTTTCGCTTCTCCGATTCCAAGCTTTTTGAAAATAGAAAGAGGCACCAGATTAATACTCGCCCCGAGATCACATAATGCTCTATCAAAAGTCAGATTTCCTATCGTGCAAGGTATATTAAAACTTCCCGGATCATTCAATTTTGGCGGAAGCTTCTTCTGAAGAATAGCGCTGCACTCCTCCGTCAATGCGACTGTCTCAAACTCCTCGAGTTTTCTTTTCTTTGACAAAATTTCTTTCATGAATTTTGCGTAACTCGGCATTTGCTCCAAGGCGTCGGCAAATGGGATGTTAATATGCAACTTCTTTAAGACGTCGAGGAATTTTGAGAATTGCTTGTCCACCTTTTTCTGATGTAATCGCTGCGGAAACGGGATGGGTGGTACATATGCCTTTGGATTGTCCGGAAATAGTATCGAGGGTCTCCAATCTTGTGATTCCTCCGTCGCTGAATTTTTCTTCTCCTCCTCCTCACTTCTCTTATCGTTCGGCTCGGGCAGCTCACACAATTTCTTACCACTTCTCAAACCAATGGCATTGACACTCTTTCTGGGATTCATTTCAGTGGTACTTGGCAAGGTACCTTCCGGGCGGGCTGTTAATACATTTGCTATCTGGCCCAGTTGGACTTCCAAGTTGCGAATGGAAGCGGAATGGTTTTGCAATGTTGCTTCCGTACGGGTCATGAACTGACTCATATTCGCTGCCAATTTCGCAATTGCTTCCTCTAGAGAAACTTTTGGAGCAGGAGGAGGTTGCTGTTGGTGTTGAGCGAACGGAGGCTGGTTCGAGTTCTGTCCGTTTGTCCATGAGAAGTTAGGATGATTACGCCATCCCGGATTATAAGTGTTGGAGTACGGATTATTTTGCCGGTTTCCGTTTCCTACAAACTGAGCTTGTTCAATTGGGGGATGCTCGAAAGGGTTTCCAACTTGACATTACGCACTAGGGTGAGATCCGTTACACCAATTACAAGATTCAATGGTAACGGGGGAAGGAGCATGCAACAAGGCTTGAAATTGTTGCGTCAAAGTGGCAACTTGAGCTGAAAGTGTAGAGATCGGATCATTATTCGAGATTTCCATGACTCGCTTTGGATTTACTCGCTTGGACGGCCATTGATATGCATTTGCGGCCATAGCTTCCAACAAAGAATGTGCTTCAGCCATTGTTTTTCCCATCAAGGCTCCTCCAGCGGCTGCATCCACGAGAGTGCGTGTAGAGGCACTCAATCCATTATAGAACGTCTGAATTTGGAGCCAATCCGGTAAGTTGTGATGTGGGCATCTCCTCAGTAAATCCTTGTATCGCTCCCATGCCTCGTGAAGCGACTCCATATCAAATTGACCAAAAGTAGTGATCTCGTTCCGTAACCTCGCTGTCTTCGATGGTGGGAAGAATTTAGCAAGGAAGGCTTGCGCTAATTCTGCCCATGTCGTGACCGATCCCGGCGGTAAAGAGTTCAACCAAAATTTTGCTGTATCCCTCAAAGAGAAAGGGAAAAGCCTTAGATGGATGGCATCATCGGTGACACCATTGTTTTTGAACGTATCGCAAATCTCGAGAAAAGACGCGATGTGTGCGTTAGGGTCATCGTTCGGCAGACCATAAAACTGGCTCGATTATACCATCTGAATAATTGCAGGCTTGATTTCGAAGTTGTTCGCCTGGATGGTGGGACCCCGAATCCCCGAAAAGTTCGCATTGATCTGCGGCATAGCATAATCTCGAAGTGCTAGTGCCGGTTGAGCTTGCACCATGGGGTTTTCCGCTTCATGATTTCCGGTATTATCGGCCATAGTGACTCTCGTAGGTAGCTCTCGTTTATCCTTTTTGTTTCTCCGAAGAGTGCGCTCGAGTTCGGTATCCAAAGGTAGTAGGCCTTCATTACCGAATTTTCTCATGCACTAACCGAACAATCCTGAAAGGAAAAACAACAAATAAATAAAATAACACAAAAACAATAAAAAAATGTTCAAACTAAGACTAGAAATACTGAAATCGATATTAGTAAAAATTTCAGTCCCCGACAACGGCGCCAAAAACTTGTTGCGATATTTTGTAAACGCAAGTGCACGTTATAGTTGACAAGTAATAAAGTGATGAGTGAGTATCGTTCCCACAAGGACTGAATTACTAAGTACCGATTTTTATGTATTCTAATTTTATTTGAACAGTCGAAATTTGGGTTGCAATTAATAACTAAATAAAATCAATAAAAGAACTAACAGTAAAACGATCGCTTGAAGAAGGAAAATCAAATGAGGAATAAGTCTAGGATTCTGAATCCACCTTGGTTTATCCGAATTTACTCTCGATTATCTGAAGTTAATGATTTCCCCAATTTATTGAATGCGAAGATTGCTAATATACTCCACCGCCTCTCCCGAGGTCAATTGATTTTCCTAAAGGCGAATAACGCACTCTATCCCTAGGTGAATTAATTCGTCAATAGGCAAAAAGCACAAAATCCTCACAAGGCCACGTAGTTCCTATGAGTATATTCCTATCTCACAAGATAAAACGGTCATCACCAATAGTTCCTCACCAACTCTCCTCTCCCGATTCGAGTAAGGTAATTAAAACAATCCAATTATTGGCCAGACAATTGAAAGCATTAAAATCGATTGGGAAAACTTAATAGAAAAGGGAATTATATAGATAATCTAAAGCAAATCCGTCAAAACGTAGGTTTCATCAAAATCCTAGATCAGGGTTTTAGCCTGACATGCTAAAAGATAAAAATACAGAATTAATAAATAAAAACATGAAAATCAAACGCAGATGAAGAGCTCGGATTCCTCCATTCTTCTGGCTTCTGCCCTCTCTTCAGCGGTCCTCCTTAATTGCCGTCTCCAAGATTCCAAGATCAAAAGATGATTAATTATGGACTTAAACCCTTATTTATAGCTCCCAGCAGCCTCCAAATCGCGTCCGTGTGATTAGATCGAGAACTGGCTTCAAAACGGCCCAAAACCGCCCTGTGTGGCGCGGCTCACTTAATCTGTGCCGCGGCACATGGCGTGCAGATTAAAACCTGGGCGCTGTGTATTTCTTCTGGGCCGCGGCTCACCTGGTCTGTGCCGCGGCACAGAGTACAGTTTGCTCTGTGTCTGCTGGTCCTCTTCGTGTACCGCGGCCCACTTGGTACGTGCCGCGGCCCACGGCCAAAATTCGCCGTTTTCGCCCGTTTTGCCTCGTTTTAGCTTCCGGACTCCAATCTCCTGTCAAACATACAAGAATAAGGCATTAAAAGCTCATTTATGCAAATTCACTCGCCAAAATAATACAAAATAATGATAAATAAGCGTATAAAAATATGCCTAACAATTTGCTTATGGTTTCTATGATGTTATCCCGACGTGATGGCGGATCCATGGAAATGATTAGTACGGGTATGAGTGTTTCCCACCCTGGGATGGTTCGGTAAAACCTTTGGGGGTCGATGCCAGAAGAGCATGGCCACGAGATACACCTTTTGTTGTGGATTATGATGATGTTGTTTCTGAAGAAATTGATAATTCGGAATATTGGTTTGCAAATTGTTTTTGAAGGGAGATGGTTAAAACTTCTGATTCATTAATTTGGTAAAACAGCCCAGGGTATCATAAGTATTTCCAAATTTTATTTTGGAAAAATATATGAATTCAAATACTTTGGAATGATATTATTCAAATGGATACCTCGCGGAGTTTTAAAAAGAATGTTTAAAATGATTGGCTACCATATCTAGTATATTAATAGTCATTAATTTTCTGTTGATACGGTTAGGTGAACCGTTAATTACGACCGTAAGTTCTGTTTGTTGCAATTGTAAATTTTCGTAGTTGTGTATCCGGAGTGGATATTTTTACAATGTTACTTTTTGTTGCCTTATGTTGATATGTTGTGCCGAGATTGGCACTTTGGTATATTACTTTGCGATGTTGTGTTTCATCGTGTTGAGTGGGTATTTGCTCAGTATGCCAAGGGGCAGAGGTCGCGGTCGTGGCCGCAGTACGGATGGTCGTGGAGATCGGATGCGGAACCAAGATAATATTGCAGGGAATGGCATTGGCATTGATGTTGCTACTATATTGCAACAAGTAGCGACACCGACGACTCATTTGACCCAGGCGGTTCAACGTAACACAGATGTGACCCAGAATGTAGGCGCACACCAATGGCTACGAGAAGTGGTTCGTATGAATCCCCTTCTTTTCGCGGGTGCCTCAGATGCATTAAGCTGGGATGGTTGGCTTTTCCAGTTGGGAAAGAGTTTTGAGGCAGTTGATTGTCCCGAAGAACGGAAAGTGTCTATCGCCCAGTACCTTGTTGACAGAGATGCCACTAACTGGTGGGAGGCTGTTAAGCCTAGAGATCATGTTGTCACGTGGACGGAATTCCATGAATTGATGGAAGCCGAGTTTTGTCCGAAATCGATCAGAGAGCAGATAATTCACGATTTCTATTTGGCCAAATCGCTAGAGGTGCCGGTGTCTCAAGCTATCATTGATTATAGCAACCAGCTCAGCTATGTGTGAGATCAGGTGAGGACTGAAGAGGATAAGATCCGTCACTTTGACATGCGGATGAGGGTGGAGATTCGACGATATATGGCGGGATTAATCTGCACTACATTGAGAGAGTATCAGAATCGAGCTTTAGCCTATGAACTAGCCTCACCATCAACTGAGCATAGGCCCGAGTCGAAGAAGCAGAGGACAGTTGTTGATATTCCTATCAAGTCAGGAGTTGGAGTTTCTAAACCTCAACACCGTAGTCTTTCTGCCGTGAAGCTCCATCACTCGACGAGTAGAACCGAGAGTTCTAAGTCATCAGCTTCGACTCCTGGTAAGGCCAGGAGATGTTTCAACTGTAATGTGCTGGCTCATGTTCGTGCACATTATCCTTCCCCGTCAGTAACATGTTACAAGTGGACATAAAATCCAGTTATGTGAGGTGGTTGTCGAGCCTTCCGAGGTGCGGGCATCAACACTGATATATGGATCGGCTTTGAGGTATCCTTGAGAGATACTGTATGTTCGTTACTGCTATGTTGTTACCTTGTTTTGTGTTTTAAGTTTCGGGATGAAACTTCTTTTAAGGAGGGTAGAATGTAATACCCAAGATTTCTATTTCCGGATACTTTGAATTATTGGATGGTTGTGCCGGTTATTTTGTTGCTTTGACGATTATTTGAAATCCTTCTCTATGTTGTGTATGATGTGATGTACTGTGTTGTGTTGAGTTTCCAGAATTTTCCTGCATGACTGTGTAATAGGCATAGCGCACGCTAAGTATTCTAGTTAGCGCGCGCTAATACCTGGTGATAGCGCACGATAATATTCGTGATTAGCGCACGCTACCTGAATAGGATGATACTGTCCAGTAGTTACTGCTTTTGACTGGGAGTTTGATAGCACGCTATGCAGAATTATAGCGCGCGCTAAGGTGCAACAGTTAGCACATGCTAACTAGTAGTTCTTGGGCAATCCAGAAACCACTGGACTAGCATTGGGACTCGTTAGCGCACGCTAGTAATTGGCGATTAATGCAGGCTAACTGTGCTATTGGGCATAACATTGATTCGATAGCACACACTAATCTGAGGTAATTAGTGCACGCTAAGCTATCCAATATATAAACTGGACAGCAGATTACTTTTCTCATTTCTCACTTCTTTCTCTCCTCTTCGCGGGTGTGAGTCAAGGGCGACTAGGGTTCGTGGCCAAGGCCGATTTTACTCTTTTCAGTGGTCTTTTAGAGCATCTTAGGTGATTATAACATCATCTAATCCATTGTTGTTCGTCGGATCGAGGTATTGTTCTTGATTTCCCTAGAATTGACTTTTTGGAGATTTGTTCTTGATTTCGTATTCTACCCAATTTTTATGAATCGATTGGTGTTAAATGATGTTGTTAAACATGTTCTATTGATTTTATATCCATATCTTCGATTCTTTCGGACCGATTGATGATTTTAATGTTCTTGAGGAACTGTGAACATTTAATGTTCGATTAAATGTTCATATGAGTTTTCCTTCGTGGGTTTGAGGCGATTTCTGTTGTTGTTGGTCTTAATCCTCGTTGTGATCATGATTCTGTTGTTTCTTGCAGATGTTTTAGGTGTTCGAGGTTTTCGGTCGAGCCGTGTTCGTCGGAGTTGTCAGTATCGATTGTCGAGGCAAGTATCTTCCTTCGTATTTTGTAGATGTGATAATTGATAATGGACTATATGTGTTATTTGAATAGTCATGACGAATGTTCAAAAAGGATTGATATAGTCCCTTATGACTTTCTTTCAAAAACGCTCAAGTACTTTGCGAACGAATGAGTTTTACGGATATGAGATGCCCCCACCCGCTCATGTTCTGAAAGCCAGACAAATGCAAGTGGTTCATCTTATTTGCTTGTTGATGGCAACTGTGACACAAAGTAGACTTTCAAACAAAAATCATCCTAATTTGCCTACTAAAAGGTTATTTACGTCGTCGACGTGTATGAGAAGAGCTGTTAGACGACCTTTCAAATGGTGGTAAATGTCGTGATCTTATCCGTATGAGTGAGCAAGCTTTTAAGAAGTTGTGCACTATCTGACACCGTGATGGTGGTCTTCAACCTACTCAACGCATGTCCGTTGAAGAGCATGTTGCAAGATTTTTGCACATTGTAGGTAATGATTTGAGAAATAGATTTGTCTCTTGGATATATCGGCGCTCTAAATCCACAACAAGTAGGTGCTTCCATAGAGTTCTGCGTGCGGTTATATCATTATAAAGTCGCTATATTCAACAACTAAACGGTGATGTTGTCCCGAAAGAAATTCAAGAGAAAAAGAGATTTTATCCTTACTTCAAGAATTGCGTAGGGCAATTGATGGGACACATGTTCGTGTCAAGGTACCTGATAAAGATGCCCCTAGATATCGTGGTCGCAAAGGATATCCGACGATAAATATCTTAGCTGCTTGGTCATTTGATTTAAAGTTTACGTATGTTTTAACTGGTTGGGAGGGTACTGCATCAGACTTGAGGATACTGAAGAATGCACACAGTATAGATGATAAATTAGTAATTCCAACGGGTAATTTTTATTACCAACTTTCGTTATGTGTGTAATTTATTATTATAAAACTAATTACACCTTATTTATAGGCCGATATTGTTTGGTAAACACGGGTTTGCCTCATACGAGTACACTAATGATGCCAAATAGAGGTGTCAGGTATCATTTGAAAGAGTATTCCGCTCGGGGCCCAGAGAATGCAAGAGAGTTGTTCAATCTTCGCCATGCTTCATTACGTAACGCTATAGAACGGGCATTTGATGTTCTAAAAAGAAGGTTTCCTATCATTAGAAGTACATAGGAACCTTTTTATTCTTGTGAAACACAATCAGACAATTTTTTGGCATGCTGTATTTTACATAAGTTTTTGTTAGAGGAATATCGTGACAAAGATCTTGAAGATAAGGTACTACAGGAGGTGTTAAATGGACCAACAGAGGAAGTGCGACATAATTTAAGCAATGCACGCAAAACAACTGAGAAACTCAATCGCAAATCAAATGTGGACTAATTACTTGTTGAATCCGAACAATAAAATAGATATGTCAAAATAGTTCAATAGTAGTTCGTTATGGTATTTCAATTTGAATTTGTACTGAACATTGTTCTTTAAATTTATTTGTTATTTGATTTTTGTGAATGTCAACTTGTAGACTTTCTAAGTATGTACTTTTTATAACAATGTATGGTTCGTTTATTTTTGTTGCTATGTAGAAACTGATAATGAGCAAGCAAGAACTCGTTGGAAATGCCGGTAAGAAATATAGCATGAACTAATGGTAACACAACAAGAAAAAGGCAATAGGATTAATGGGACCTTTACTACACAAGCATACGCAGTATGGTGGAGGAGCTGAATACAAAACTTCAAATGAATTTAACAAAAAATAATCTTAAAAATCGTTTGAAAAGTTTGAAATTTTCCTTT
Source organism: Orobanche coerulescens (assembly GCA_033398695.1). Taxonomy (NCBI): domain Eukaryota; kingdom Viridiplantae; phylum Streptophyta; class Magnoliopsida; order Lamiales; family Orobanchaceae; genus Orobanche; species Orobanche coerulescens. The sequence continues at coordinate 12,096,024 of CM065819.1, forward strand.
TCGCAATGGTATGATATGTTTCGTGGAAGTTTATTGAGTGGTTCACATGGAATTCTGATACCCAGCTAATTGAAGCAGATGATGAAGTGTGGAAAAACTTGATTAATGTAAGTGTTCGTTTTATGTTTTACTTAGTTTCTTATAGATTTACATTATTATTCACAATATTAATTGCATTTGGGTTTGTTAAACAGTCAAAGCCTGAGGCAATTTCCTTGAAGAAAAAAAGTGGCAAAATATGATCAAATGTTGGTCTTATTTGCGAGAGATAGAGCTTCGGGAGCACATGCTGAAACAACGAAAGAGAAAAATGCCCGATTGAGCAAGACTGTGGACATCAAATTAGAAACTATTGCAGAAGTTGATGACTAATTGGCAAGTAATGACGTTACACTGGAGAACCGACACATAGATGATGATGATGACGATAACATTCAAGTGATATCTCCTACATGTTTTTCACCTGAGCAAAATTCAAGTACGAAGAAGTGCAAAAGTAAAAGAAGGAAATTGTAGATGAAGATGAAGATGGACCATTTGAAACAAAGATTGTGAATGTTGTTGCAGGTGTGGCTAATGTTATGAGGGAAGGTAACAAAATTTTTGAAAGAGCTTACCATCACGAGTATACCGGTGATGAAATTTATAAAGAATTGCAGCCGATGGGTTTGGAACCCCATGAAATACTAGGTGCTCTCATGTACTTGGCGCATAATCAAGCAGATGCAAGGACATTATTTAGTTGTTCACTCAACATACGAGAGGGTCTACTAAAAACAATGATGGGTGCGGGTAAATGAGTCACATGGAATGATAGTTGCTGATTTCTTATTTTTTTGACTTTATATGTTTGGTTTTTGTTTTTGGCTTCACGAATTGAATTCTGGTTTTAGAGTCCTGTTCTAATTAAATTATTTGGGATAATTTCAACATTTAAGACAGTTTCAAATGCATTTATTTCGTTGCAATTTTGAGTCTTCCGCCAAAAGTGTAATATTATTGTTGGTGTTAAATTATCAAGCTTGATGTAAAAATAGATTAGGAGTAGAATTGTAAAATTGTTAGTTCCATCGACCAAGATCTACATTCAAAAGATTATCATGTTTGGTTAAAAAAAATCAAGGATAAAATTGTAAAGTTGTTGTTTTCCTTTCTCTTCCTTTTAACTCGGGAAATTTCTACAATTAGTTTGTGAAATAAAAAGATCCACTTGGCCAAAACTTTGAGTTTTGAAGAACACTTAATCAAGACGATAAATAGTTCTATCTTGAGAACTAATTGCCTTGTTCGACTGCATTTATAGGGGAGCAAAATAGTGCTACACGGATAGAAATTTCGACGCCCCTACTTCGCCATCTTCTTACTAGTTTTTCTAGATTTCAGTTTCTATAGATTATAATAGGCTATTTGGTCATCTTAGTTTCCGTATTGTTGTAAACACTACATAAATGTGTTATAAAGCCAAAATATCAAAACCAAACCAACAAAATTGGAAATCTAGCTCAGAACATAAATCCACTCTATTCACTCATTCATTCTCGTTTGTCATGTCATGTCATGTCTCCTTCTCCATCTTTTATGTTTACATAGATACAAATAAATAAAAAAAAAATCTCGATCCTACGACAAACAAGTATAAAATTCCTTATACGTTAAATTTTGAATTCCAGGATCCACGATTCAAACGAAATCCATCACCACAGTTATAAAAAGAACTCATATTGTACTCTAAATATTTGATTCAAGGATTCATGATCCGAACGAAGCCAGACACAAACTGCACAATGGCTAGTAGTGAACTCAATTATGTTGACATTTACACTTGCTTCTGAGTCACCAGGTTAAAACACAAACATCAGAGTAATAACGCCTTTTAATCTACTAGCTAACTCTAGCACCAAAAGTTCAATCCTCGGTCATACAACCTGTTTAATAAATACATTCATATATATACACTTACATGATGAAATTCACTTGGAAAGAAAAGCAGGATGTGAAAATTTATGGAGATGAAAAAAGAACAACATTGGCATTGCTCTGAGTTAATTTCATCCGGAAGTACCACTCGCTCTCAACCCTGATGATGAACAATGATAGAAATACATACAATAATTAGGGATAGACGTGTAATTGGGAAGTTCAAGATACAAAACTAAGCAATATTAAAAGACAGCTTAAATTACGGAATATAATCCATAAGAACCTAAATCTTATATTCTTGCTTTTTTAAGTTTTATTAGAGGAGCTTTTTTTTTCATACTTTTAGTTTCAATAGTTTTTTTTTTTTTTTAGTTTTTCGCATTTTTTCAGTTTTTGCTTTTTTAGTTTATTTTCGATTTTTTTTTTATTTTTTAGTATTTTTATTTTTTCTTTAGTATTTAATCTTATGAAACCGTGTCTATCAAGTCTCAAACAATTTTTTCACTGTAATCAAGCAAATTTATGTAAATAGATGCTTCACAAAAACTATTCCCAAACAATTTTTCGACACAAATTACGCAAATATATGTGCGAAATACACTTTTTTTTTTATACAATCAAATAAATTGTTATGCGAAATGAACTAATTTCCCAAAAATCAAAATTCATTACTGAAATGCTGAAAACTAAAACATGCGGGTAGAATTCTACCCGCACCCTATTCTACCGGCCAGATAAACAAATAATAATGTTGGGTTTTGCCCAAGCCCGATAATTTATGGTCAGTACGGGCACGATATGGGTATTAAGGTATTATCCGACCCGTGTACGTACCCTTTTCAAATATATAAACATATTATTATTCTTTATTTTATATATATATATATATATATATCTCATATTATACTTTATTGTAACCAAAAAAAAAGTATACTATATATTTAACATATAATATCAAATACAAACATAATATTTTAATTACTGTGTACTAAATTTAATGTATTTCTTATATTACGTCATAGTTGTTAGAGGCGAGAGGTGCACAGAGACAGAGGCGCAAAGGCTGCCCTAGCGCCCGAGGCGAGAGGCGCGCCCGAGACGTGCGCCTCTTGAACAGATGCGCAAAATTAATTAAAAATTAATAAAAAAAACATAATTCATGTAAATAAGTTTAAGAATTCCATAACATAAAGTTTAACTTCAACTTCAATAATAAATAACATAATCAACAAAAACCAACATAAACTAACACACAAAAGACATGTTTAGGTTCAACACTTCTTAAAGAGATAAATGATAAATAATTAAAATAAAACAGAAAATTTAATAAAAACAACATAAAAGAGACGTAAAATACTATAAGAAATGCATTATAAGAAAGAAAGAGATATAAAATTAAATATAGATAACAATATTAATCAAATGAGAAATTAAAAAATAATGAAAAAAAAACAGAAAAATAAACATAAAAACAGAAAATATAATCTTTAGACAAAAAACTGAAAATATGATAAATCATATCACATATTAATCAAATGAGAAATTAAAAAATAATGAAAAAAAAGAAAAATAAACATAAAAACAGAAAATATAATTTTTAGATACAATAAAGCTGAAAATATGATAAATCATATCACATATTATATTATACAATAAATTGCCAAAAAGAAAACTGAAATAAAAATAGAAAAATAGCCAAAACTTACCACTAAACCCTAATTTTGAATTCTCCAATATATAAAATCTAATATATATTAATATATATATATATATATATTAAAGGTTGAAAATGAAGATGGGAGAGAGGCGCGCTAGGCGCACAAAGGCGCCCGCCTCCCTCCCCGCGCCCGCCTCGCCTTCCAGGAGGCGCTGCTCTTGGCGCCCCTAGCGCCTCGTGCCTCGGGCGTGCCTCTAACAACTATGTATTACGTGTATATATATTATATACTAAATTACAATTATTATCTTAAATATAAGGTCCGTATCTTACCTCCACCCTTAGAATATGGTGTTATACGTGTATTATGCCTTCGGTGTTCTGTTCTTATATGCTTTTGGTCAAATATTTTAGTGTTCTTATAAACTCTACTTTTTTTTTTTTTTTTGAAAATAAAAATTTAGTCGAACCAGCTTTTAGAAATAATAAAATAAATAACAATAGAAACACACACACACACACACATTTAACACGTAGCAATATTATGAGTATTATGTAAAGGGAAGGAATGAATAACATCAACGAACCTGTCTCCTCCTTCGGCATTGTACAAAGTACCACGAACGAGCCAGCACATAGCAGGGAAGAATAAATCCAGCCAGCTGAAGAATGAAAATCTGATACTGGGGTGTATATATATATAACCGAAAAACAAAAAAAAAATAATAACAATATTACCGAAGCTAATACAAAACTTTTATACTGGGGGTAGTTTTTGTAATTATCCTTACAAATGAACATCAAGAATGAATTCGGGAAGATAATGTTAAAACATATACTTACATTGAAGAACAATGACGATTCTCGCATCAATCCGAAGTCTCTAGTGAGCATTAGGGCTTGACGTATCAGCAACAGAAGCATCAACTACATACCAAAAAAATAAAAAAACATTCACCAGAAATCTACATACAATGGGACTTACCATAAGACAAATAGAAATAAGCATTCGGGAAAAAAAAAAAAAAAAAAAGGTCAGGAACATATATATTGGTTTAGCTTACGATTAGAGCCACCATGCGGAAGTACGTAAGAGTTCCATTATTTGCTAAGGCATAGTCATCGTACTCGGATTGCAAGAACTGACGTTCGACTGCTGCAAAAGCCAAGAAACGAGGGTCCCGAAGATCAATGTGTGGACCCCAAGCTTGTCTGAAAAGGAGGAGGAGGAAAAATAACGGATGTCATGAATCTTGACGAATTACTATTACTATGTAAAAAGTAAAAATTCACAAAGTTCAACCGTTTAAGCTCCCTCAATCGGAAGATAATAGCAAAGTAGCGATAAAATAATGTCAGTACTCAGTACGTGATTCAAATTCGTGACATTGTAATGAAACAAAAACCCAATTGAGAAACTACAATAGTTAAAATTTCACTGAAGTTTGAAAAACATAAAAAATTTTCGATAAATGCCGATTCGAAGATGCCCTCGAACATCTTTACGTAGATTATAAGAGGCTATGAACATTAAAAATGCCATCACTTGAGTTGGGGTGGTTGGGGGCTGGAAAAAAATATGTAAATATATTAAAATATAAACACTTAAAAAAGGAGGGGAAAGAAAGGGATTCTTTTAGCCAAAACCAGAACAGAGAAAAGAAAACTGCTTAGATCATAAAAGCATCATTGTTTTGTTTCTATAGGCTAAAAAAACAGTTTTTTCCTTGTACGATAGGGTTCGAGTCGTTTTTGGCCCTGTTCTATGGTCTTTTAGCCCCGTATTCAGCCTTTTCGGCCCACGTTTCTTAGCCGAAATGACCGCGTGCCTCTCACGTGGCCATTATATAAAAGGGTAAAAAAACTGAAGAATTCTGAAAAATTGAAAAAAAAAAAAAAGGTAAAAAATTTTGAAAAACAAAAAGATATTTAGTTTTAAGACTCAAAAATAAAATAAAAGCTTTAGGAAAAAAAATCATATATATACATATAAAAACTCAAAAATTGTAGACATCATATAACCAACCACAAAATTCAGAAAAAATATAGAAGCTAAAACTGAAAAAATAAGAATACTTCAGGGTATGTTTGTCCTAAGGTTCTCTCGGATTTAGAATTCTGGTATTTAATATTTAGGTATTGGGAGTGCTATTAATAATAAAAATACTTGTTTGTCGTAGGATTCAAAATCCGTACTTTTTACTTTTATTTAACTGTAGATGTCAAATCATGTCTAGAAAAGCAGATGGTGTTGTATTACTATATAATATGTAGTTATGTTATTTTAAAAAAAAAAGTGAGAGATGATGTTGCATTTTTAAAAAGAAGTGTTGTATTTCCACGCTCAATCTCCAACTGAGCTAGCATAAGCTGGATTTTGCATTGCATCCCTAGAGAAAGCTAAATGCATTTTGTTCTTACCAACTCCATATTGAAGATTATGAGCATACCATGTCTATAAAAGCCTACATTCTATAAGTTGGATTTTGCATTGCATCCTGACACAGTTTTAAACTCTCTGACACATTAAGAAGGCAAAACAAATCAAATGAACACTTCAAAACGCCAACCAACATATGATGAGTAAAGCACACACTAGGTTGCAGGGATGAGTGAGAGATGAAACGCATAAGTACTTAAACAAAACTATAAGACTCAATAGTACTTGGAATCTACCAGTCAGAATAATAACAGATCAAAAAGTATATATATTGTAGGAAAATTTTAGAGGGTTTTCTGAGGCAGAGCAACAAAAAATGAACGTAATGGAAGATAGAGGAGAGTCAAGTCTAGTATTCGATACACTTTTCTAGAGACAATTGCCCCGCCGTGATGCCTACAGTTAGTGACAATCACCTCTAATATATAACAACTTTACAATCTTAGATTAACAGAGAACCATAGTTACTTAATTCACTCCCTCCCACCGCGATCCACGTACCGGATCACGTGACCCATATAGGGGGGCATTTCCAACCTGGATTGACCGGGTAGGCCATAAGCGATCTGGCAGCCAAAATAGCGACCCTCCATTTTGAAAAAATGTTTTTAGGGGTGTGAATAATAATGAAGTTATTGCATTTTAACAGCCCCATTTAACGTTTGGGTTACTATATTTCAATGTATGAATTATTGGGTGGGGTGAAGTTTTTTAAAACATAAATTACGACTATTAATTTAATTTCTATTTCCTACAACACAGGCCAAAATCACATTCTTAAAACCAAGTTCTAACATAGGGAAGTTCTAAGGTACCATACTATACCTCCATGTATATCTACCATTGGGTTCATGATGAAAATTATTTGCTACAGATCCAATGGAAAATATACATGCAGGTACTAACAAATACTATCTCGTAACATAAGGTGAAAAACTATCCACAAATTACCTAATATCGATCGCGATAACATCAGCATTGCTTCTTTGTGGGGGACTGCAATAATTTGGTGAAAAAACCTGTTGACAAAGGAAAGGAAAGAAAGTGTTGTAGCTCCATAGGAAACATAAATAAAAAAAATTGTCTCCTCTTGAAGTAAAAATAAAATAGACAAGAAGTATGGCAAAAGATGTGTATTATTCTCATTAATGCTATCCCTATATATAGGGAGAGATCACAATCCATCAGGTCTAATCCTACCATAACTAGGAAAGTTTATAACTTGCACACTAAGGCAAACAATCCTAGCGTAACTAGGAAAGTTTATAACTTGCAGACTAAGGCAAACAAAAGTATCATTCATTTAACATCTCCTTGTTTATTGTTCATTTATGTTTTACAAAAATGCAAGTACAAGACGACTATAATGCATGTTGGGTCTTTGAAACAGTTCATATCATTTTGATAATAATAAGTTTCATGTGTATCACCGAGGTGGTCTACGGTTCGAGTCCATATAGCCCTAAAGTCCTATTTGTATAGTTTTCATTTCTTAACTAACCTATTGGTTCATAAGAACCCAATTTTTTCCTAGAAACTTATTCACGTTATGTCGCCTTTTTTGTTGCAAACTGATTACAAACCTGATTGCAGATTTCGCAAGTGATGTCGCCTTTTTTGTTGCACCATCTCTGAATACATTTCCTATGAGCAAACTGCATCGAACAAACACAACACCAACGCAAATTCATAACTAAATAGATTTTGGAGCTTCTATCAATCTCACCTGAAATGTTGCCAATGAATACTATAAACTATCATGATTTTATATAAATAGAGGGGTATGTTTTGGAAATATATACAACTAAATACTGATTCTCCAACAAAATTCATTACGACTTCCTAAACAGCGTGAAAATCAAAGTATGACTATCTTTATGGGACGAAAAAAGTAATATTTTATAAAGAAAATAATATAGGTAACTTCCAGAACATTTCTTCACATTTCTTCAATCATGTAGAAATTAAATTATGGGTACAGAAAATTATTGGTCACTCTTTTTTTTTCCAGTTTGTTTGTTTGTTTGTTTGTCGCTCAAGGTCAATACAAAACAGTTCACATGTACAACAAATGGTACATTTCCCCCAAATGAAAAAAGCCTGAGGACTATATGTAGAACTCATTTCTCTGATACTATTATGCCCAAAAGTAACAAAAATTCCAATGACAGAAGGTATCAATAAATGCTAACAACCGCCCAAAGTTTAAAAATAATAATGCTATTTTTTAAAAATAACAGTAAATGAACACAAGAACTAGTAGTAATAAACAGGCTGTAATACTATGGTCAAAAATGGAGAAATAAAAAAAAAAAAAAAAAAAAAAAACAGAGAAGGGGAGCAAATAACATAATTACAGCAGTTAAAAACAAAATCGAAACCTTGAGAGTGCCATTGCAAGCACAAGGAGACTCCATATCTTTCTCATCATCTTCCTCCTGACAAATTCTGCACTCCCTCACACTCCCTTCTCCTTTCACATCAGAAAAAGAACATCCCTCGTCAAAGATCCCACCTTTACTCACACTTGCATCACCATTTTCACTAGTATTAACACTTTCCTCTCCATCTCTTTCTCCTTCTCTCTCAACAGCATTCGCAGATGGTGATGATGATGATGATGATTCTTGAAAGCATGCAGATGATGCTATTATTCTGTCCCCACACACCATGAATTCGTCCACCATTCTTGACTTTCTTCTCTCTCTTTTCTCTCTCTCCCCCTATATATATATATATATATATATATACACACCTATACTGAAAATAAATGGATTATTTTGCTCGAGAAATGTGCGATATATATATATATATATATATATATATATATGAAAAATGACGGGGCAGACACTCTGAACCCCACCCAAAAATACATTTGTGCTTTATGGATATTGCATCCCTCTGTTTTTTTAATATAATATAATATATATATATATATTATATATATATATCCACTATATTGTAGAGAGAGCGAGAGGGGGGTGGGGGTTAAAGAAAAAGGTCGTGTTTTTGTGGTGGGTGGGGGTATAAGTGGCGGAATCTACGAATGGGCCATGCGTACAGATCTGAAAGGACCAGAATAGCCCTGATGGGTCTGGGTAGTTACACGATGTGTACAAGAAATATCTTTTGTCTTTTTGAGTGGACTGATGTGATGATGCATGTCATGCATTCATTGCATGCTTTTCTTTAATGCGGAAAAGAACAACAAAGTACTCTCCAAAAAAGTTTGCGACTATATTTTGTTTGGTCACCAACTTTTCCACCTTTGCCTCTATTTACCAATTTTATACTCTTTTGGGCGCCCAAAATTTTATATTCAGAAAAATTACACCTAATCTCCACGAAATATATATCGGAATCAGATTTAGCTGTGAATTCAACCATTACAAACAACCCCTCGGTATTGATCAAAGTTGATATGGAGTTTCTCTCTCCGCTAACATAGATAATAACATTAAAAAAACAAAATTAAATTTAAATTTAAATTTGTAATAAATGAAAGGGAAAATTAAATCATAGATCCCAACCAAACCCTTTGGAAGTAGGCCGTTCAAAAAAAAAAAAAACTTTGGAAGTAGAATTTTTTTATCTGCTTAAAAAATCTAAAAAATAATAAAAACCTATAATAATCAAAAAATAATCTCTCAGTTAACATTTGAAGATTTTGACTTTATAATTGATAATTTCTAAATTTGATTAAATTAATCTCAAGTTTATAATGATAAAATATTTAACAAAATTATATTATGAAACTTCACCATCTAAAGTTTCATAATATAATTTTGTTAAATATTTTATCATTATAGTTTGAGATTAATTTATAGTCAAACTCAAAATTATTGATCATATAAAGTCAAATCCACAAGTTAAATTTATTTTATGAGATAATATAATTAATATTAAAAACTACTGTTCATTGTCGTAAAATAAAAATATATAAAAGTCCAATAAATATAAAAAATCTGGAAAAGTTTAAAAAATAGAATTTAATTCTTTTTATTTTAAAATTCTGGAGAACTAAAAAAATTTGGAACTTTAGGTACTCTTTTTTATTTCTGAATATTAATATTAAAAACTCGAAGGTTTTATTTAAAATTATAAAATAAAAAAAATGAAAAAGAAAAGAATCTGGAATAAATATATTTATAAACTGTTCGTTATAAAAAAAACTGGAATATTAATTTTCATAAAATCAATAAAAAAATTGAATTATTTTATTATATTTTTAAAAGGAAACCTGCTAGTTTTATTTTTTCTAAGAAAATAATATTTCATAAAAAAATTGTTTTATTTTAAAAATTATATTTACCCCTAATACACATGATCAATTACATAGAGACTCAACTGTCTGTTAACCCCTAAAGTAAATAGGAAAAAAGAAAAGAGAAAAAAAAAAGAAATTCAATTATTAGAATTAAAGAAAAGCAAAAAGAAAATAATTCAATGGCATTTTCGTGAATGTGTCGAACTTTCCTTGACATATCGGTAAAAGTACTGTCAGCGGGAGGGTTGACTTTCAGGATGCCTATCCCCGACCCGTCCCGGACTCGATATATATATAATTAGGAATTTTATTTTTTATATATTTATTAAATATATAAATTTAAGTTATGTAATCTTTTATTGTGGATTTTTATGAACTTATGTAATTTTTTACAGTTACTTAATTACTGTTTTTATGTGTTTTGACTGAAAAGACATGAGAAAAATAGCTAAAAGTAGCTATAAAAACAGCAGTAAATCGGGAGGACCGGGTAAGGATCGGGGATCGGGATTTGACCGGGGGTCAACTGGGGGTTGGCCGGGGGTTGACCATAGTTTGACCGGGACAAGGTATTAATCTCCGTACCCGGCCGGGGCCGGGAGTTGTGAACACCGCACATTTGTCATATTTTGAGCAGGAAATAAGGAGCATATATAAATTTACTAATTGGACAACTTTTTAAGAGAATTGTGAATTTTTAGTCATAATGGAGGAAGTAGTATATTGAATTTCAACCGCACATTATGAATGTATTTCCATGTCTATTTTTTAAATATACGGTTGAAAGATAACATATATTTGATTTGTTCCTTGTGTTTCTGTAATTATATATTATGTGTTGTAAAATCGGATATTTTATCACTTCACAATGTATATATTATATATATTATAATATATATTACTACAATATAAGCATAAAGGAGGATGAAAGAAGATGAAATTGAGCTTTTATTAGAATGAATTGTGTCTTCAAAGCTCTACCAAAGAGGTCTATTTATAGCTCAAATTTACATATTATACAACAAATAATATTATTTATTATATAACACACTTGTCTTTATATTAGATATTTCAATCCAATAATTGGTTGAATTATTGATTGTTGATCCCACATATCATTATTGATGATATTATATCATGATATCTTATTTGGGAGCATCACAAGCTGCCTCGTTAAAAACCTTATTAAGAAAAACCCAGTGGGATAAAAACTTAATAAGGGAAAAGAGTACAGTTATATGCTCCCCCTTAACCCATCATGGGTAGTTCTTCTTTAAAGATCTCGAAGATGATGCATTCAAATATTCTGAATGTGTTTCTTGAAAACATTCGTAGGGAGTGATTTTGTGAATAGATCTGTCGCATTATCACAAGATCGAATATATTGGATGTCGATCTCTTTATTTCTTTCAAGTTCCTGAGTGAATGCGAAGAACTTTGGGGGGATATGTTTGGTTTTATCACTTTTGATGTAGCGTTCCTTCATTTGAGTAACACATGCAGAGTTGTCCTCGTATACTATTATTGGGTCGTTATCGACTGGCAAGCCTGATGTTTCTTGAATATGTTGTGTTACTGATCTTAACCATCTACATTCTTTACTTGCTTCATGAAGAGCTATTATCTCAACATAGTTTGAGGGAGTAGTCACGATTGTCTGTTTTTGAGATCTCCAGGATATTGCAGTGCCTCCATATGTGAATACATATCCAGTTTGTGACTTAGAATTATGTGGATCATATAGATGACCTGCATTTGCATAGCCAACCAAAACTGGTTTTTCATTATTAGAATAAAACAAACCAAGATCAATCGTACCTTGTAGATATATGAATATACGTTTTATTCGTTCCAATGCCTCTTTGTAGGACATGAACTGAATCTTGCTAGTAAATTTACTGCAAAAGTTATATCCGGCCGTGTACAATTAGCAAGATACATGAGGGCTCCAATTGCGCTAAGGTATGGTATTTCAGGACCAACTTCCTCTTCATTTTCTTCCTTTGGTCTAAATGGATCCTTTTCAATATTAAGTGTTCTGCCGACCATTGGGGTACTCAAAGGTGTTGCTTTGTCCTTGTGAAATCTTTTCAATACCCTTTCTGTATAATTTGATTGGTGTACTAATATTCTATTTTTAGTATGTTCTATTTGTAGACCAAGGCAGAATTTTATTTTTCCCAAATCTTTCATTTCAAATTCTTTCTTTAAGTAATTCATTGCTTCCAAAATTTCTGCATTAGTTCCAATGATATTCAAATCATCAACATAGACATCAATGATTACAAATCCGGATGTTGTTTTTCTTATAAAAACACAAGGGCAAATAGGTTTATTCACATAGCCTTCTTTAATCAAATATTCACTTAATCTGTTATATCACATGAGTCCAGATTGTTTCAACCCATATAAAGATCTCTGCAATTTAATTGTATAAATTTCTCTGGGTTTCGATGCTTGAGGCAACTTAAATCCTTCTGGAATTTTCATATATATATATATCAGCATCAAGTGATCCATATAAATATGCTGTAACAACATCCATGAGATGCATATTAAGATTATAAGATACCGATAAACTAATTAAATAACGAAAAGTAATGGCATCCATAACAGGGGAATATGTTACCTCATAATTAATCCCAGGTCTTTGTGAAAAACCTTGTGCAACAAGACGAGCCTTGTATGTTACAATCTTGTTTTTCTTATTTCGTTTCCTTACAAAGACCCATTTATATCTAGCAGGGTTCACATTAATGGGTGTGACAACAATCGGTCCAAACACTTTTCGTTTTCTAAGAGAATTTAGTTCGGCATCTATTGCATCTTTCCATTTTGGCCAATCAGGTCTATTTTGACATTCGAAAATAGATATGGGTTCAGGATCGTCATCTCCAATTATTATATCACACGCAATGGAGTATGAAAATATCTCATCAATGTGATTATTTCTCCTGTTCCATAAATTCCCCGTATTAATATAATTAATAGATATCTTGAGATCATTTGTATTTTCAGTTTCATTTTCAATGACCTCCTTATTTGCCTCAGCTTGTGTTTGAACATGATCATATTTTTCATCATTTTGTGCTTCTTTAGCACATTCATTTATATTGGCTATTTTTCTTTTCCAGTGATTTTTGTCTTTGGAACCAATAGGCCTTCCACGTTTTAAGCGTGCTTTAGATGTACTTCTATTTTTATTTTCTTTTGGAACTTCAATCCGAGCAGGAGTATTAACAGCTGGCACATGTGACTTTGTCACTCTTTTCATATCAGTAAATGCATCTGGCAATTCATTTGCCAAACCTTGTAAATGTACAATTTTTCTTACATTTTCTTCCCATGATTTTGTATATGGATCCAAATGTAATAATGATGATACATACCATGTTATGTCATTTTCCAGTTGTTTATTACCCCCCAAGGTTGGGAATCATGTCTCATCAAAATGACAATCAGCAAATCTTGCTTGAAAAACATCACCTGTTAGAGGTTCAAGATATCTAATAATAGAGGGTGAGTCATACCCAACGTATATTCCCAACCTTCTTTGAGGTCCCATTTTTGTTCTTTGTGGGGTAGCTATTGGTACATATACTGCACAACCAAAAATTTTTAGATGGGAAACATCTGGCTCCTGACCAAGTGCAAGTTGATATGGAGTATATTTATGATTAACACTTAGTCTTAACCTTATTAGTGAAGCAGCATGTAAAATCGCATGACCCCAAACAGTAACTGGTAGCTTTGTTCTCATTATTAGTGGTCTAGCAATATATTGAAGGCATTTAATTAACGATTCAGCTAAACCATTTTGTGTATGCACATGCGGAACATGATGTTCGACTGTAATTCCAATTGACATACAATAATCATTAAATACTTGTGATGTGAATTCACCAGCATTGTCAAGTCTCACATTCTGTATAGTATAATCAAGAAATTGTGCCTTTAGTTTGATTATTTATGCAAGGAATCTTGCAAATGTTATATCACGACTTGACAATAAACAAACATGTGACCATCTACTAGATGCATCAATTAAAATCATAAAATACCTGAAAGGTCCTCATGGTGGATCAATAGGTCTACATATGTCACCTTGAATTCTTTCGAGAAATGTAGGTGATTCCTTTTCAAGTCTGCCTGGTGAATGGCTTGTTATAAACTTTCCAAGAGAACAAGCTTCACATAGTTTATTATTTATGAGTTTTACACCTTTCATTGGGTGACCATGTGTACTATTAATTATTTTTCTCATCATCGTGGAGCCAGGATGACCTATGCGTTCATGCCATAATATCAATATTTTGGGATTTTCTTTTATTATCAAATTACATTCAGTTTCATGAATATGTATATAATGTAATCCACGAGATAATTGTGGTAGTTTTCCAGTATTTGTTTCTTTCCCAAAATATTATCAAATGTATATATATTTCATATTACCTTCAGTTACTGTTTCAGTATCATATCCTTGACGGTATATGTCATTAAAGCTCAACAAGTTTCTCTTAGATTTTGGAGAAAATAAAGCATTATTAATGACAAATTTTGTTCCATTTGGTAATATGAATTTAGCATTACCGGTTCCTTCAATCAAGTCCGCGGGACCTGAAATTGTATTTATTACTGCTTTTGTAGATTGTACCTCAGTAAAATATTTCTTATTTTTGAGGATTGTATGAGTTGTGCCACTGTCCGGGATGCAAATGTCTCCAATACTTTCCATACTCAAACTCCTTAATGAATAAGAATATAAGACTAAAAGATGGTAAGTTAGCTTAATATAATAACATTTATTAAATACTTCATACAAACTTTAAATGAGATAATGCACATTTCAAACAAGAGAATACAAACAAGTACAATAAAGATGCAACAAACATGGAAATCACATATTTATTTATTTATTTATTTATTTATTTATTTATTTTATTCCATGTCCATGTCCAACTCTGCCTGTGGGTGTCTTCTTGACATCCATTGCCGGTCCCATGCTCGGATAAAAGAGGAGGGTTGCGGTAGGTTAGTGGCAGCCAGCGTAAAACTCGTCACATTCCATGGACATGAATCAAACATTGAAAATCGTTGGGGCGTCTCCTCAGAAGCGACGCGCTGCATTTCATAGGCCCGGGTGCAGTGATAAGTATGCGAGGGTTGCTAGGTCGTCGCCCAGAAGCGGAGCGCAACCTTTACATCTGAGGGTGGTGTCAAATGAGCAAGGATGCGCTACACTTCATAGGCCCGGGTGTAGTGGAAAATATGCAAGGGTTGCTAGGTCGTCGCCCGGAAGCGGCGCGCCACCTCGAAGTATGGGTGTGGTGTCAAATGTGCAAGAATCCTTGCAGCGTGGACGGGGACAGACAGAGAAGTTAGTTCTTTCGGCTAGTAAGGGTAGTAAGGTGCGATTTGGAACTTGGAACGTTGGCTCTTTGATGGGAGATCAACAGAAGTGGGGGAGGTTATGAAAAGGAGGAGAATTCATATAATGTGTCTACAAGAGATTAAGTGGGTTGGCGAGAAGGCAAGAGTGTTAGCTCCTTGGGGTTACAAGCTTTGGTACTCTGGAAAGGATAGAAGTAGAAATGGAGTGGGTATCGTCATTGATAAAGAATTCATTGATGATGTGGTGGAAGTGTCAAGAAAGAGCGATAGAATAATGAGTATTAAGCTTGTGATAGGGGATGAGTTTCTAACTATCATAAGTGCTTATGCACCATAAGTAGGATTGGATGCATCGATCAAACAAGAATTTTGGGAAGATTTGGAAGAGGTTGTCGAACGAATTCCTATGGGTGAGAAATTGATCATTGGTGGTGACCTCAATGGGCATGTCGGTGTTAGCAGAGATGGCTTTGAGAGCATTCATGGTGGCTTTGGTTTTGGGGACAGGAATGAAGCAGGAAATGGTATATTGGATTTCGCATTAGCTCATGACTTGGGTATTATGAACACTTGGTTCGAGAAAAGGGACTCTCATTTGGTGACATATAGAAACGGAGGTAATGCAATTCAGATTGATTTCTTTTTAGTAAGGAATGTTTGGAGGAAAAGTTTTACTAATTGCAAGGTGATACCCGGTGAGAGTGCTGCAACACAGCATATGGTTGTGGTGCTTGACTTTCGAGGTAAGAGGCACTTAATGTAACACCCCAAAAGGCGGCTATTACAGTACCGTGGACCCCACACTGGGACCCACCAGGCGATATCCAAAACAGGTTAAATAAATATTATTTGTGATACCGAACCACAATAATTAGCCATTACTCCGATTAGGAGTTTATCGAAATTACGGCCAACGGTCTTATAATACACAGGATCCGAAAAACAAGTATAAACCATATGGAGATGGGAAATACTTCAAATGTCAATACAACCAGATAGTAATTCAAATGAAACAGAAAGTGGAATAACATAACACGGTTTAACATAACCGGACAACAAATAATGTGGGGCCCCCGAACTAGTATCCTTCGAACCCTTCGCCGTCAACATGCTCTTCCCGTGCCTTGCCTTTGCCTCGACCTAAAATACAATACAATTATTTCGCCCATAACACAGGGTCAGATATACATGATAATCAATTCTTCCAACATTATACAATTCATGCATGTAGATTTCAAGGAAAACATTCCGACTATTAATCATACCCCTCGGGCGTATGAAACAATCAGTCACAAATCGTCGAACACATCCAATCACACATGGACTATGAACGATTAACAATATAGCTCAAGATGGACATCACAGTACGCCCGATCCGAAAATGTGTCCGTGTACACGTCCACCCCGTATACGGAATCCAGAATATACGTGTGACAATGTACCTAATTAGCCTCACGAACTACGTCTCGTGTGCACAGTCCAATACAGAAACATCCACGTATGACTATACAAGTGCCCGGCTAAAAATCCTACACAATATCCAATCGGCACGCAGATATGATTCCGGAAATGTCACGATACAACATGACAACGAAGTTCAATGAAATACATATCCGATTAAGGACCAAGAAAACTCACCAAAGTGGAAATAAAGACCAACGAGATCAACGATTCAAAACAACGTACTTGGGAATGCAACCCCATGAAGAAAACGGAATAACGTCAATGACAATGTCAAATCACGACAAACATTACATGAACAATTTATACACCTGAATTATATAACCATCACAAGAATCTAATCATCATTATAACCAAGCAAGATAACTTGCCTCAATACGGAGACGAGAATAGTCCTCTTCTTGTCGGAACGAACGAACGGTCCTCGACTAATATTGTTTACTCGAACAATCAACCTTAAACGAAATACATTTTACTCAAAAACATATTCGTATAATTATCAATATAGGATTAGTAAGACGTCATCCTACAATCCTTTAGAATAGTTTGTTATTTCCAATTATCGAAGCCTTATGTCAGGAGTTCTTTTAACATCATTACAACCATAAAAATCGATTTACAATACTTTTACCGAATGTTCACATGGTTCATCATAAACAAGAATTCTATCAAGGGTATGTTGAATAAACAATTATGATGTTAAGATCATCTTATGATGATTAAACTTTCCAAAACATTAAAATGTTGAAGGAACAAAATCTGCACATTTATAATTATTTCTCCTCTCATCTAAATTGAATATAATGCTTACAACATGGTTATTAGTTATGAGGTTACACCATATTCATGAAGGTTATCAAAATCTTTCTTTACAAGGCTGGAAAATCCATTAACATCATGATGAGTTCACCATTTATCTAGTATGATGATCAAAACATTTTAAGTTCTCAACACATTAGATTAATGAAAAGTTGTTATTGTTGGTTTCACAAATATCCTTAACCATTCAAAATCTTGCTGAGCTAAACATAAGGAGGATATGATTCTTAAGAAATCTGAGCAAGAAGACATCCTTCTACTTCTAATCATGGCCAAGTTCTTCCCAAGGTAAGTGAAAACTTAAAATGGTGTTTAATCACTTTATGATAACAACTCTATTAGTTAAATCCAACTATGGTGAAGTTAACTGATTCAAAGGTATTTTACTGAGCTAAATTCGTCCAACAAGATGAGCATGATAGTTACAACATGGTTAAAATCACTATATCATCAAGAACACATCCATCTCAAACCCTTATTTATCATATTCTTCAAAAGTGTTAAAAAGGTTGGATTAAAACTATGTTTTATTTGATTAATCTAACTCTAAGTGAAGTATAATTCGTCATTAACATCAACATATGAAAATAATACAGAGAGGAAAGTACACCTACCTCCAGAAATGAAGAACAACCTCAATGCTATGAGAAGATATACTCCAAGCTCAAGAACACCTCTTAATCTCCAAGGAAATGAGCTCCACTCCAAGATTTAAGGCTTAGAAACAAGTTAGGGGAGGTTGATATTGGTTTGGGAGTGCAGAGGGACGATGTATGGAGAGAGAATCGGTTTTGAGTTGTGAAGAAATGAAAAACAGGCTGGTCCTATAAATAGACTGTACATGCTTAGCGCACGCTATCGGAACAGTTTAGCGTACGCTAATGCACTTACGTACGCTAACTGGTCGATATTACGTACGTAAACGGCTTACAGTGGCTACTGTCTTGAATTCGCAGATCGTTAGCGCACGCTAATGAGAAATGGGTTACGCACGCTAATAAAATTTGACTCTAGCCGACATGACAGCTCAGACCTTGCTCACATGCATGCCAACGGCTAAGGAGTTCACGTGCTGAAGTCAACTGATGCCAGATTCCCTCTTAGCGTACGCAACAGAGGAAACATTACGCACACTAAGGCACAGGATTAGCGTACGTTAATCGTACTATGTAGCGTGCGCTACATCAACAGAAAAATTCGAAAATGCAACTCTCTATTTAACATCGAATCATCACATATGAAATGAAATAACAACGATATGAAATTCAAATCTATAATACTTAAACATAATACTAAATGCAACACTTCATGATAATCAGATTATCCGAATAATACAATGACAGGTAAAAATGAAAAATTACAGTCGGATATTACATACTCCCCCCCTTAAAAAGAGTTTCGTCCTCGAAACTAAGGGATAAATAACTCAGGGTATCTCACCCGCATACTATCCTCGGTTTCCCTCGTAGCCTCCTCGACTCCGTGTCGTGACCACTGAACTTTCAGTAGGGGAATCGTCTTGTTCCGCAACTGCTTGATTCTTCTTTCGAGTATCCGCACAGGACGCTCCTCGTACGAATGATCTTCTGCTAATTCAATCTCTTCGAACTGGAGTACATGGATCGGATCAGCAATATATTTCCTCAACTGGGAGACATGAAACACGTTGTGAATCTTACTCAAAGTCGGTGGCAAAGCTAGCCGATAGGCCAGATCACCTACACGCTCCAAAACCTCAAATGTCCCAATGTACCTCGGTCTCAGCTTGCCCCTCTTCCCGAAACGAAAAACACCTCAGGTAGGAGACACCTTCATTAACACATGGTCACCAACCTCGAACTCAAGTGGTCGTCGACGGTGGTCAGCATAAGACTTCTGTCGACTTTGAGCCGTTAACAACCGACTCCTAATCAAAGTGATCTTCTCCCGAGCTGCTAATAACATATCGGGTTCCGTACCCAGAGATTCTGACAGTTCGTCCCGACACAAAGGGGACCTACAGCGACGGCCATACAATGCTTCATATGGTGCCATCTGAATCGAAGCGTGCCAACTATTATTATAAGTGAATTCCACCAAAGGCAGCTGGGCTTCCCAATCGTCCTTCCAATCAAGAGCACATGCTCTCAACATGTCCTCTAGAGTCTGTATGTTTCTCTCAGACTGACCATCGGTCTGTGGATGAAAAGCCATAATGAAATTCAACTGCGTGCCCATCGCGCGATGAACTGCCTTCCAGAAGTGCGACACGAATCGCCCGTCACGGTCTGATATAATACTCTTGGGAGTACCGTGTAATCTCATAATTTCCTTAATAAACAGCTGGGCCAATCTCTCGGGACCCCACGTGTCCTTAATCTCCAAGAAATGGGCTGATTTGGTCAGACGATCCACAATCACCCAAATCGTATTCATTCCTCGACGACTCATCGGCAAGCTAGTAATAAAATACATAGATATGTCCTCCCATTTCCACTCGGGAATCGGGAGCGGTTTCAGCATTCCTGCGGGTCGCTGGTGCTCAATCTTAACCTGCTGACAGGTTAAGCATCTCAAAACAAATTCGGCAACCTCACGTTTCCTATTCCCCCACCAATAATTCTGCTTCAAATCCTTATACATTTTGCTAGATCCCGGGTGAATAGAGTACGGGGTAGCATGGGCTTCTCTCAAGATAGAGTTCCTCAACTCTTCGTCAGCGGGCACACAAACTCGATTTATAAAGCGTATCAATCCATCCTCGTGGATTACGAATCCAGGGGCTTTCCCTTGGGTTACCTCATCCCGAACTCGAGATAAGAATGGGTCCGTAATTTGCTTCGATTTGATCATATCATCAAGAGACGAAGAAATCTCAAGGGTGCAAAGTTGTCCCTGAACACGCTGTATCCAAACTTCAATTTCTGGCCTCATAAGATCCAACTGCAACTCTCTCTGTGCTGTCAAACGGCTCAGCATCTGCTCCTGCACTGTCTTACGGCTCAAAGCATCGGCAACCACATTTGCTTTACCCGGATGATAAAGGATCTCGATATCATAATCCTTGATTAATTCTAGCCACCTTCTCTGTCTCATGTTCAACTCCTTCTGAGTAAAAATGTACTTTTGGCTCTTGTGGTCTGTAAAGATCTGGCAAGTAACTCCATAAAGATAGTGACGCCAGATTTTCAAAGCAAACACCACGGCTGCTAACTCCAAGTCATGGGTCGGATAGTTAACTTTATAGGGTCATAATTGTCTCGACGCATAGGCAATCACTTTCCCTTCCTGCATTAGTACACATCCCAGACCCTGTCTCGACGCGTCACTATACACCACAAATCCTTCCGTTCCTTTAGGTAAGACCAAAACAGGTGCAGAAATCAATCGACTCTTGAGCTCATCAAAACTTTGCTGACATGCTTCTGACCACAAATACTTCTTGTCCTTTCGCAGTAAGTTAGTCATCGGTTGCGCGATTTTAGAAAATCCTTCTACGAACCGCCGGTAGTAACCCGCTAGGCCGAGGAAACTACGAACTTCCTTCACGTTCTTCGGTGGTAGCCAATCTCGAATAGCTTTCGTCTTTTGTGGGTCCACCCTCACCCCTTCGGCTGATATCACATGCCCGAGAAAGATAACCTCAGGCATCCAAAATTCACACATAGAAAATTTCCCATAAAGCTGTTCCCGCCTCAATGTATCAAGAACTTGGTGGAGGTGACGCTCGTGGTCTTCGTGGTCACGAGAGTAAATAAGAATGTCGTCAATAAAAACGACTACAAATCGATCCAAATAGTTAATAAAAACTAGATTCATCAATTCCATGAATACCGTCGGTGCATTAGTCAGTCCAAATGGCATCACCACAAACTCATAATGCCCATAGCGAGTACGGAATGCTGTCTTCGAAATGTCAGACTCTCGAATCCTCAACTGATGATAACCAGATCTCAAGTCGATCTTAGAAAACACGGCAGCTCCCTGAAGTTGGTCCAATAAATCATCAATACGAGGCAAGGGATACTTGTTCTTGATGGTTACCCTGTTCAGCTCACGGTAATCAATACATAAGCGTAGAGATCCATCTTTCTTCCGTACGAATAACACTGGTGCTTCCCAAGGGGACGCACTAGGTCGAATATAGCCCTTGTCAGTCAACTCCTCAAGCTGGTTCTTCAATTCCTGCATCTCAGTCGGAGCCATACGGTACGGTGCTTTTGAGAGCGGGGATGTACCGGGTTCTAACTCAATAATAAACTCCACATCATGATGAGGAGGTAAGCCTGGCAACTCGTCTGGAAATACATCTGGGTAGTCTCGGACTACCGGAATGTCGGCCAATTCAACTGGTCGATCTGCTGTTTTGGTCATGTAGCACCAATAACCAATACACCCTTGATTAAGCAGTTTCACTGCTTTCATAGCGCTGATGACTCTCCCAGAACGACTGGGATCATTACCTCGAAAAATACACTCGAAACCATCATCGGAAGTGACGGTTACCATTCGCTTGCGGACACTGAGTATTGCATCATGACGGTCCATCCAATCGATACCCAAGATTATATCATCCTTAGGTAAATCGACTACAATCAGATTTGATAACCACTCACGGTCATTCAAATGAATCGGACAGTCCTGGACTTCACGATTTCCAATAATTCTTCTACCATCAGGTAGACCAATCACGTAGGGCTCACAATAGATAACATGGTCTAGAGGCAAACGACTTAAACAAGAAGAAGATATAAAGGAGTGTGAAGCACCGGTATCAAAAAGAACACACACAGGCTGGGAGTGGATCTCGAGTATACCTGAAATCATGCTGGCCTCGGGATCGTCAGCTTTCTTCATCTCGTAAATCCTGGGTTTCGCAGTTCTGGCACCAGGTGTACCACTTTGATTCCCACGACCCATTCCCCTATTCGCCCCTGTGGTCTGATAGGAAGCGGACGGAGGCGTCCGGTTCTGGACAGAGGACTGAACTGGAGCACGAGACGCTACTGGTTCATGTCCGGGCCCACTCCTACAAAAACGAGCACGGTGACCATTCTTACCACAAGTATGGCATGTGATGGCAGGCTTTGGGCATTTGAAGCTGATATGCCCCTGGCCCCCACAATTATGACACACCACGGATGAGGAAATTGTTTGAGAGTGTGATCCGGCGGGATTTGACGCCATAGGTGGTCGATCAGAAGGGTTTGGCAATGACTGGGGCTTCCTGAATGTCCCCCGGTTACTCTCAGTCTGGTTCTGGTTCCTGGACCTTTTGTTGTTGGACTGTGGTTGTTTCTTGGAAATCTCCTTCGTGGTGAGTTCGTACTCCAGAGCTTTCTCGATGAACTCTGGTAAGGTAGTACAGTGGTGATTCAACAGCTGCATTCTCATTCGGGGTTTAAGCCTCTTGAGAAAGTATTTGATCTTATCGGCCTCTGTTCGGATAATTGTCGTGGCAAAAGGAAGGAGTGCCTGGAATTTCTCAGCAACAGATAATACATCATCGTCTTCAGACGGGTCGGGGTTCAGCAGTTCCGACAGTTTGGCCTCACGGAGTGGCCCTGGATAGTAACGGTCTAGCATGAGGTTTTTAAATTCCTCCCAAGTATAAACACCATCAGCTGGCCTTATTGAAAGCCACCAGGTATGAGCGTCTTTTCTAAGATAATACGCGGCTACCGAGACGCGATTCTCTTCCGGGCAGTCCACCATCTGGAAAAGTTTCTCAAAATGCTCGATCCAATGCACAATGTCAGCAGGCTCAGAGGAGCCTTCAAAAGTCGGTGGTCGCTGGCGAGAGATGTCGCTGATAATCTGACTCACGGGTCCGCCAATCACAGGAGGAGGATGAGCCCCTGTTGGCCGCAGCGGCCCTCTGCATAGCTTCCATTAGTTGACCCATCTGGGTCATCTGTGTCATCATGCCCTGCATCACGACGTAAGGATCGACACGCACATCCCCGCGCCCACTGTGGTGCGATTGTTCCCTAGAAGGTGAACCACTGTCTGCGGAACTCTGATCCGCATTCGCGCGTCTGTTGGCTCGAGGTATCGGGATTCGGCCCCTTCCGCGGCCTCGTCCCCCTCTGCCACGACCTCTCAGGTTTCTTTCCATACTGAAAGAATCAATCATAATGATAACTATAAGTACAGTTCAAGATACTAAAATTCATGCTAAGTTAATAGCAACAAGGAATCACATTTTCAAGGAAACGGTTACCGATACCACGAATGTCGCACCGAATATTATTTCGGCATCAAGTCGAACAATTTCAATCATATAATCAATTTAGCATTTACCTCGGATTATCAATCAGGAAAATCCTGTCGCAATTCCTCGAAATAACATGATCAACAAGGAGACCCATACTGATATCAATATTATGCCAGTAATTAAATCATGGCTCATAAAGTACATACCGTATTTGGCTCGTAGGGTCAGGCGCTTGCACAGGTCACACGTGACACGAAGGTCTCTTGATACTAGTTCATTTCACAATGACTCATAAAAGAGAAACAACTCTCTGATACCATCTTCTGTAACACCCCAAAAGGCGGCTATTACAGTGCCGTGGACCCCACACTGGGACCCACCAGGCGATATCCAAAACAGGTTAAATAAATATTATTTGTGATACCGAACCACAATAATTAGTCATTACTCCGATTAGGAGTTTATCGAAATTACGGCCAACGGCCTTATAATACACAGGATCCGAAAAACAAGTATAAACCATATGGAGATGGGAAATACTTCAAATGTCAATACAACCAGATAGTAATTCAAATGAAACAGAAAGTGGAATAACATAACACGGTTTAACATAACCGGACAACAAATGATGTGGGGCCCCCGAACTAGTATCCTTCGAACCCTTCGCCGTCAACATGCTCTTCCCGTGCCTTGCCTTTGCCTCGACCTAAAATACAATACAAGTATTTCGCCCATAACATAGGGTCAGATATACATGATAATCAATTCTTCCAACATTATACAATTCACGCATGTAGATTTCAAGGAAAACATTCCGACTATTAATCATACCCCTCGGGCGTATGAAACAATCAGTCACAAATCGTCGAACACATCCAATCACACATGGACTATGAACGATTAACAATATAGCTCAAGATGGACATCACAATACGCCCGATCCGGAAATGTGTCCGTGTACACGTCCACCCCGTATACGGAATCCAGAATATACGTGTGACAGTGTACCTAATTAGCCTCACGAACTACGTCTCGTGTGCACAGTCCAATACGGAAACATCCATGTATGACTCTACAAGTGCCCGGCTAAAAATCCTACACAATATCCAATCGGCACACAGATATGATTCCGGAAATATCACGATACAACATGACAACGAAGTTCAATGAAATACATATCCGATTAAGGATCAAGAAAACTCACCAAAGTGGAAATAAAGACCAACGAGATCAACGATTCAAAACAACGTACTTGGGCATGCAACCCCATGAAAAAAACGAAATAACGTCAATGACAATGTCAAATCACGACAAACATTACATGAACAATTTATACACCTGAATTATATAACCATCACAAGAATCTAATCATCATTATAACCAAGCAAGATAACTTGCCTCAATACGGAGACGAGAATAGTCCTCTTCTTGTCGGAACGAACGAACGGTCCTCGACTAATATTGTTTACTCGAACAATCAACCTTAAACGAAATACATTTTACTCAAAAACATATTCGTATAATTATCAATATAGGATTAGTAAGACGTCATCCTACAATCCTTTAGAATAGTTTGTTATTTCCAATTATCGAAGCCTTATGTCAGGAGTTCTTTTAACATCATTACAACCATAAAAATCGGTTTACAATACTTTTACCGAATGTTCACATGGTTCATCATAAACAAGAATTCTATCAAGGGTATGTTGAATAACCAATTATGATGTTAAGATCATCTTATGATGATTAAACTTTCCAAAACATTAAAATGTTGAAGGAACAAAATCTGCACATTTATGATTATTTCTCCTCTCATCTAAATTGAATATAATGCTTACAACATGGTTATTAGTTATGAGGTTACACCATATTCATGAAGGTTATCAAAATCTTTCTTTACAAGGCTGGAAAATCCATTAACATCATGATGAGTTCACCATTTATCTAGTATGATGATCAAAACATTCTAAGTTCTCAACACATTAGATTAATGAAAAGTTGTTATTGTTGGTTTCACAAATATCCTTAACCATTCAAAATCTTGCTGAGCTAAACATAACGAGGATATGATTCTTAAGAAATCTGAGTAAGAAGACATCCTTCTACTTCTAATCATGGCCAAGTTCTTCCCAAGGTAAGTGAAAACTTAAAATGGTGTTTAATCACTTTATGATAACAACTCTATTAGTTAAATCCAACTATGGTGAAGTTAACTGATTCAAAGGTATTTTACTGAGCTAAATTCGTCCAACAAGATGAGCATGATAGTTACAACATGGTTAAAATCACTATATCATTAAGAACACATCCATCTCAAACCCTTATTTATCATATTCTTCAAAAGTGTTAAAAAGGTTGGATTAAAACTATGTTTTATTTGATTAATCTAACTCTAAGTGAAGTATAATTCGTCATTAACATCAACATATGAAAATAATACAGAGAGGAAAGTACACCTACCTCCAGAAATGAAGAACAACCTCAATGCTATGAGAAGATATACTCCAAGCTCAAGAACACCTCTTAATCTCCAAGGAAATGAGCTCCACTCCAAGATTTAAGGCTTAGAAACAAGTTAGGGGAGGTTGATATTGGTTTGGGAGTGCAGAGGGACGATGTATGGAGAGAGAATCGGTTTTGAGTTGTGAAGAAATGAAAAACAGGCTGGTCCTATAAATAGACTGTACATACTTAGCGCACGCTATCGGAACAATTTAGCGTACACTAATGCACTTACGTACGCTAACCGGTCGATATTACATACGTAAACGGCTTACAGTGGCTACTGTCTTGAATTCGCAGATCGTTAGCGCACGCTAATGAGAAATGGGTTACGCACGCTAATAAAAGTTGATTCTAGCCGACATGACAGCTCAGACCTTGCTCACATGCATGCCAACGGCTAAGGAGTTCACGTGCTGAAGTCAACTGATGCCAGATTCCCTCTTAGCGTACGCAACAGAGGAAACATTACGCATGCTAAGGCACAGGATTAGCGTACGTTAATCGTACTATGTAGCGTGCGCTACATCAACAGAAAAATTCGAAAATGCAACTCTCTATTTAACATCGAATCATCACATATGAAATGAAATAACAACGATATGAAATTCAAATCTATAATACTTAAACATAATACTAAATGCAACACTTCATGATAATCAGATTATCCGAATAATACAATGACAGGTAAAAATGAAAAATTATAGTCGGATATTACACTTAAGAAAGAGAAGACCACAAGTTGACCCTCGAATTAAGTGGTGGAAGCTCCAAGGGGAGAGTCGACATACTTTTGTGGCTAAGATTGCTGATAGTGGTATTTGGTCTGATTGCACGGAGATGGATATAGATTCGATGTGGAACTTGTTGGAGCATAACATAAAGGAAGTTGCAAAAGAAGTCCTAGGAGAATCTAAAGGAAACAGACCATCAAGTAAGGACACATCTTGGTGGAATGATGAAGTTAATCAAGCGATAAAGACCAAACGTGAATGTTATAAGGTACTGGGTAAATGCTCAAGCGATGAGAATTATGAGAAGTACAAGAAAGCTCGAACAAAAGCTAAAAAGGCAGTGCGAAATGCCCGATCAAAGGTCAATCAAGAATTATATGCAAGATTAGATACTAAAGAAGGGGAAAAAGATATCTATAAACTTGCTCGAATGAGAGAGAAGAAGACGCGAGATATTGAAAAAGTTAAATGTGTAAAAGATACTCACCAAAAAATTTTGGTTCAAGATAAAGAGATAAAAGAGAGATGGAGGTCATACTTTGATACCATATTCAATGGCCATCAAGAACAAGATATTGGGAATTTAAACATCCCCTCAAGTATGGTTAACCAAGAGTTTAAGAGAAGAATTCAAAAGGGTGAAGTGACAATTACATTGAAGAAGATGGGGTCAAAGAAAGCAGAAGGACCAGATGGTATACCTATTGAAGTTTGGAGGTGTTTGGGGGAGAGAGGGATCGAATGGGTAACTATGCTTTTCAATAAGATTTGGAGAAGCAATAAGATGCCATCAGCATGGAGGAAAAGTATTCTCGTCCCTTTGTATAAGAACAAAGGTGATGTTCAAGATTGTTCTAATTATCGCGGAATTAAACTAATGAGTCATACCATGAAGTTGTAGGAACGAGTGATTGAACAAAGGATCAGAAAATGTAATACTCGGTTGTAATTCATTCATTTTCATTCAGTAATTATCAGTCTGTAAGTGTCACTCAGTGTATTTTCACTCAATTATAATCATTCATCAATCATGTTCGTTCACCGTGTTCACCGTTCGGAAAAACTTCGAGTTGTGTATCATTATTGTTCATTGTTTCAACTTTCCTCATATGAGTTCGATCACCATTAATTTTTGGTAACTCCAAAAATTCTAAATCTTTGCAATATTATAGAGCATCGAGTTAGCTTTCCAATGGTTCAAACGGTGAGTCAATCGGAGTCCGGACGAGAGAGTTATGGTCGTTTTAGCTCACCCGCTCATTTTTCAGCTTTTGGCCGATCACTGCCGACCGGACTCGGTCGTGTCGTCCGACACGGCCCGTGCCGTACTCGTCCGGAAATGCCGAAGTATCTGCCCACAGGACTCGACCGTGTCGTTTGGCACGGCCGAGTCGAACTCTTCCGGATAAGCCAGAACCGACTGCCCAGACGCCCGACCGTGTCCCAGGACACGGTCGAGTCATGCCGAGTCGCTGTCGGACGGGTCACTATCGGAAGGCCCTCCGCGCCGCGACCGTGTCAAGCAGGACACGGTCGAGTCCCTGTCGGCCAGCTGTGCGACACGACCGTGCCGATCGGCACGGGCCGTGTCCGCAGGGTAGTCAACCCCTATAAATTCGTTTTTTGAGCATTTCAGCTCATTTTTTCCCATCTTTTCCACCTTCATACGAGAGAGATAAGCTTGAGGGAGAGTTTTCTTCATCAATTATCATTTGAGTGTGTATTTTTCATCACCTTCAATCATTTGGGAAGCTTGGATACTCGATTAAACTCGTGTTCTTCGGATCGAAGTGATTGGATATTCAAGAGGTAATTTCTTCGACACCTTGGACTTCGATTTTGTGTTGAAATATGATGTTTTGGACGTTATAATCATGTTATATGAAGGGATATGTATATGATTATGAGTTTGTATAAGGATTCATTGGATTATTGAGGGATTATTCAAGAACACTTTGTATATCGAGTTGAAATTGGGGGTTTTCGATTAATTGTCGTTATAATCACGTTTTCGGATATTCATTTCGGATTATTGATCATTTGGAAGATGTTTTGTTGGTTTGAAACACTTCTTCGGGGATTTGATATTGGTTTTTGAGGTTTGATTGTAAACAATCGGAGTTTGGACGCAACGTGTTTGATTTAATACCTCAATGAACTTGGTTTATTCGTATCGACGTTTTGAGTTCGTTATATTCGTGTTTGATTCGTATTTTGAACGGGTTGTTGAATATTGTATAATTCAAGGTTGTTCGAGCGATCGATATCTCAATTAGGACGTCGTTCGTGGAAGGATTATTGTCACCGGTATTGAGTAAGTTAATTCTTACTCGGTTGAAAGGATATTCATCCCTTTTGTTGTTGTTCATTCATAATCATAACTCATTCATCATTGTATTAACCGTATCAAAACTTGTTATTGTCAATTAATCACTTCAGTCATAAGGAACGACGGTTCCAATCATTTCATTGAGCTGTCATTTACTTCACTATTATTTTCATCTCGGTGAGTCATTCTTGACCTTGTCGAATTATTATTCATTGATATTCAGTGTGGTCATTCTCGTTCATATGACCTTCTGGGTTCATATTGCGTGGCCGGGTGTGGCTGTGTGGAATTTTTAGTCGGGCACACGATGGTTATGTATTGGGTTCACCGATACATTAGACCGTGCACACGGGAAAGCGTTACACCGTGAGACTAATTAGGTACACGGACGGGTGTTGTACACTTGCACGAGAACATTACGGGCGTACTATGATACTCCTCTTCAGCGTAATTCATAACTAAGAATATTTCATAACTTGATTAATCATGATTGTGTATTTTCAACCCTTGAGGATTGTTGTTCTGTAATCGACCCGTTTGGGGATTTTGTTTTTCAGTCTTGGCAAGGAAAAGGCACGGGAGAACATGCCGACGCCGAGGAGTCCTGTGATACTAGAAAGGGGCCCCACTGCTCAGTCACTTATTCATCATTTATGTTTCCTTTATTTATTCCGCAGACATTCCGTTTGAATACTCGTTTCATTCGGTGTTGTGTATTTTATCGTCACATAAGATACACATGTATTCTATTTTATCCACAGGTGTGTTGTATGAAACTCCTAATCGGAGTAATTGATGTTGTAATGTGGTTCGGTACTACATTTACCCCCGTGTAATTCATCCTTTTCATTCGCCCGTGGGTCCCAGTCGGGGTCCACAGACCGTAATATCCGCCTAGTTTGGGGTGTTACAGAGTTGGTATCGGAGCGTGGTTTTGAATACTACCTTCCGAGTCATGTCTCATTTGAAGTCATCGTCATCAGACTAGTATCATTGGACTTTCGTGTCACGTGTGACCTGTGCAAATGCCGAGCCAATCGTGATCAAAGAACTGTAAGATTTCTAACGCCATGGTATAATTTCTGGCAATAATCATTCATTCATCATTCATCAATTAACAATCCTCAAACATCATCATTCATTGTGATCAGGACGATCATGTTAACTCATTAATTACTCAATTCATTTCATTACTCAGTTGTCGACCTGGATGGCCATATTATCAATCTTATTAAGTTATTCAAGATAATCACTTCAAGAATTTTATCAGATAATCATGTCACTTCAGTAAATTATTCATATAATCACTAAGTTAGAACATGTATACTCATTTTCATCATCTCATGACATACTTATAACGTGATAATCATGCGGGAAATGTAATCATTATGCGACTTTCCTCCTTCAGTATGGAAAGGGCAAGAAGAGGACGTGGAGGGCGAGGCCGTGGAGCGGGCCGAATCCCGAGAGCTCGTGTGAATACACGTGCAAATGCGAGGAATAATGCTAATTCATCTAGTAGCGACGCTGCTACTCATTCACCTGGACGTGATCATTCTCTATCAGGGAGTCGTACTCGGGACACCGCTCAGTCAGAAGGTGTTCGGATCGATCCACTCGCCTTTATGCAGGGCATGATGGCCCAGATGACTCAGATGACACAACTAATGGAGACGATGCAAAATTCAGCTAATCAAAATCAACAGGCTCCTCCGCCGCCACCTCAGAGGCAAGAGAGGAATTTGAGCAGTATCATCGGCGACATCTCTCGCCAAAGGCCACCTACTTTTGAAGGCTCATCTGAGCCGGCGGATATTGTTCATTGGCTCGAACACTTCGAGAAGCTATTTGCGATGGTAGAGTGTCCGGAAGGACACAAAGTTTCAGTTGCGGCTTACTATCTGGGTAAGAGCGCTCATTCTTGGTGGTTATCGTTGAAGCCCACCGAAGGATCGTGTACTTGGGATCAGTTCAAGACTCTCATGATGGAGAGATATTATCCGGCCCCACTCAGAGAGGCCAAGCTGTCAGAATTACTCACCCCCGACCCCTCAACAGACGAGGATGTTCTCGCCATTGCCGAGAAATTTCAGGAACTTCTTCCGTTCGCCTCATCTATCATTCATTCCGAGGCGGATAAGATTAAGTATTTCAGCAAGAGGCTGAAATCCCGCATGAGATTACAATTGCTTAATCATAATTGTACCTCTTTGGCCGAATTCATTGAGAAAGCTCTTACCTATGAGCTTACTGCTAAGGAAATTGCTAAGCAGCAACCTTCATCTGCTAGCAAGAAATCGAAGAACCGTATCAGTCTGAAGGCGGTCAGACAGCCTTCAAGAAACCCCGTGCGGGATCTGCTTTTTCTGAGCAACCTCCTGTGTCGTCTAAACCCGCGGAATCTCAGTCTCGAGCGGCCAGTTCGGCCATCACCTATTTTAACTGTGGGGAGCTTGGTCACCTCAGTACCAAGTGTCCTCGACAGACTATCACGTGTCATAATTGTGGGATTGCTGGGCATAAGGCCCGTTTTTGCCGTAGGGACTCCAAACCTACTCAGACATCATCCCAGGCCCCTAAGCAATCAGCCGTTCAGAATCAGGCCACTCAATCAGCGTCGTTTAAAACGACAGGAGCGACTAAAGGTGGAGCCTATAGTCAGCAGACGGGAGCGTCCGGTGCCGGGACTAGCAAACCCCGGATTTATGAGATGAAGAAGACCGATGATCCCGAGGCCCGAATGATCTCAGGTACACTCGATATTCTATCTCAACCTGTGTGTATCCTTTTTGATACTGGTGCATCGCATTCATTCATTTCCGATCATGTTTGAGTAGACTACGTCTGGGTAGTGTTACTAGTTGTGAGCCTTATGTCATTGGTCTACCTGATGGTAGACGAATCATCGGTAATCGTGAGATTCAGGATTGTCCGATTCAGTTTCATGGTCGTGTATGGCCAGCGGACCTTATCGTGGTAGATTTGCCGAGAGACGACGTCATCTTGGGTATTGATTGGATGGATCGTCATGATGCCATCATTAGTGTCCGTAAGCGTATGATTACTATCATTTCGCATTTATGGGGTTGAATGTGTGTTTCGTGGAGGTAATCCCTACTGCTCGTAAGGTCATTAATTTGATGAAAGCAGTGCGATTACTCAGCCAGGGATGTGTCGGTTATTGGTGCTATATGACCAAAACCGAGGAATCATCAGTAATGTTGTCGGATATTCCGGTAGTAAGGGAATATGCCGATGTATTTCCAGACGAGTTACCTGGTTTGCCTCCACAGAGGGATGTGGAATTCACGATTGAGTTGGAGCACGTACGCCCCCGATATCGAAGGCACCGCATCAATGGCCCCGACTGAAATGCGAGAGTTGAAGAATCAACTTGAGGAATTGTTCGAGAAAGGTTATATCCGACCGAGTGCGTCCCCGTGGGGAGCACCAGTGCTGTTTGTCAAAAAGAAGGATGGTTCTTTTCGCTTGTGTATCGATTATTGGGAATTGAATAGGGTGACAATCAAGAATAAGTATCCTTTACCCCGTATCGATGACCTTTTGGATCAACTTCGTGAGCTTCGATTTTCCAAGATCGACTTAAGATCTGGATATCATCAGCTGCGGATTCGAGAGTCGTATATCGCGAGGACGGCGTTTCGAACACGCTATGGTCATTATGAGTTCGTAGTTATGCCGTTCGGGCTAACTAATGCACATGCGGTATTCATGGAGCTAATGAATCGGGCCTTCATCGACTTTTTGGATCGGTTTGTTGTTGTCTTCATTGATGACATTTTGATTTATTCTCGTAACCGAGAGGAACACGAGGTTCACCTTCATCAGGTTCTCGACGTGTTGAGACGAGAGCAACTTTATGGAAAGTTTACCAAATGTGAGTTCTGGATGTCCGAAGTGACGTTTCTCGGACATGTAATTTCATCAGGTGGAGTGCATGTTGATCCTCAGAAGACGGAGGCTATCCAGGATTGGTTACCTCGGAAGAATGTTAAGGAAATTTGAAGCTTTCTCGGATTAGCCGGTTATTATCGGAGGTTTGTGGAAGGATTTTCCAAAATTGCTCAACCATTGACGAACCTTTTGCGGAAGGATAAGAAATACACGTGGTCCGACGCGTGTCAACGGAGTTTTGAGGAACTCAAGAGCCGGTTAATGTCAGCACCTGTACTTTCCTTGCCGCAGGGGACGGAGGGATTTGTGGTTTATAGTGATGCGTCCGGACAGGGTCTCGGATGTGTACTCATGCAAAATGGGAAGGTTATTGCTTATGATTCACGGCAATTGAGACCTTACGAGGTTAATTACCCGACCCACGACCTTGATCTAGCAGCCGTGGTGTTCGCTTTGAAGATTTGGCGTCATTACCTTTATGGCGTCACTTGTCAGATATTCACCGATCATAAAAGTTTAAAGTATATATTTACTCAGAAGGAGTTAAATATGCGACAGAGGCGGTGGTTAGAACTAATCAAGGATTATGATATTGAGATCCTTTACCACCCGGGCAAGGCGGACGTTGTCGCCGACGCCTTGAGTCATAAGTCCGTTCAGGAGCAGATGCTTGCTCGTTTAACAATTCAGAAGGAGCTCCAACAGGAATTCCTTAGACCCGAGATCGAGGTCTGGCTTCAGCGAGTTCAGGGACAACTTTGTATGTTAGAGATTTCATCATCTCTTGAGGATGCAATCAGGGAGAATCAGGGTTCAGACCCAGCATTGTTGCGCATTCGTGAGGATGTGGCTCAGGGGAAAGCCCCTGGATTCGTGATCCACGAGGATGGACTTTTGAGGTTTAAGAACCGGTTGTGCGTACCGGCGAATGATGAGTTGAAAAACTCGATTTTGAGAGAAGCTCATGCTACCCCTTATTCTGTTCATCCGGGGTCTAGCAAGATGTATAAAGACTTGAAACAAAATTACTGGTGGAGTAATATGAAGCGAGAAGTCGCAGAATTTGTTTCGAGATGCTTAACCTGTCAACAAGTCAAGATTGAACATCAGCGACCGGAAGGTATGTTAATACCTCTTCCTATTCCAGAGTGGAAGTGGGAAGACATTTCTATGGATTTCATCACGAGTTTGCCGACGAGTCGTCGTGGCATGAATATGATCTGGGTGATTGTGGACCGCTTAACTAAATCAGCTCATTTCCTTGAGATCAAGGATACGTGGGGTCCCGAGAGACTGGCCCAGTTATTCATCAAGGAGATAGTAAGACTGCACGGTACTCCTAAGAGTATCGTTTCCGATCGTGACGGACGATTTGTGTCTCATTTTTGGAAATCAGTTCATCGTGCTATGGGAACTCAGCTCAATCTCAGTACCGCCTTTCATCCTCAGTCCGACGGACAATCAGAGAGAACTATTCAGACATTAGAGGACATGTTGAGGGCATGCGTCCTCGATTAGAAGGACGATTGGGAAGCCCAACTACCACTGATCGAGTTCACGTGTAATAATAGTTGGCATGCCTCCATTAAGATGGCACCTTACGAGGCCTTGTACGGTCGTCGTTGTCGATCTCCCTTGTGTTGGGATGACTTGTCAGAATCAATCGGCACCGAACCCGATATGCTTATAGCCGCCCGAGAGAAGGTAGCTTTGATCAAGAGTCGTATGTTGATGTACTCGAGTCGGCAAATCATATGCAGATAATCGTCGTCGACCACTAGAGTTCGAGACGGGTGACCATGTTTTGGTCAAGGTATCCCCGAGTCGAGGTATTTTCCGTTTCGGAAAACGGGGGAAGTTGAGTCCGAGATTCATTGGACCGTTTGAAATTTTGGATCGAGTAGGCGAGTTAGCTTATCGATTGGCGTTACCTCCGGCGTTGAACCGAATTCATAATGTGTTTCATCTCTCTCAGTTGCGGAAGTATGTTGCCGACCCGAGTCACATACTTGAGTTCGACGAAATCGAGATCGCAGATGATCATTCGTACGAGGAGCGTCCTGTACGAGTGTTAGAGCGGCGAATCAAACAGTTGAGGAACAAGACGATCCCTTTGGTCAAGATTCAGTTGTCTAGACACGGAGTCGAAGAGGCCACTTGGGAAACCGAGGAGAATATGCGGGAGAGTTATCCCGAGTTGTTTGACCCTTAGTTTCGGGGACGAAACTCTTTTTAAAGGGGGGAGTATGTAATACCCGGTTGTAATTCATTCATTTTCATTCAGTAATTATCAGTCTGTAATTGTCACTCAGTGTATTTTCACTCAATTATAATCATTCATCAATCATGTTCGTTCACCGTGTTCACCGTTCGGAAAAACTTCGAGTTGTGTATCATTATTGTTCATTGTTTCAACTTTCCTCATATGAGTTCGACTTTGTTAGATCACCATTAATTTTTGGTAACTCCAAAAATTCTAAATCTTTCCAATATTATAGAGCATCGAGTTAGCTTTCCAATGGTTCAAACGGTGAGTCAATCGGAGTCCGGACGAGAGAGTTATGGTCGTTTTAGCTCACCCGCTCATTTTTCAGTTATTGGCCGATCACGCCGACCGGACTCGGTCGTGTCGTCCGACACGGCCCGTGCCGTACTCGTCCGGAAATGCCGGGTATCTGCCCACGGACTCGACCGTGTCGCTTGGCACGGCCGAGTCGAACTCTTCCGGATAAGCCGAACCGATCGCCAGACGCCCGGCCGTGTCCCGTGACACGGTCGAGTCATCCGAGTCAGCCGTCGGACGGGTCACTATCGGAAGGCCCTCCGCGCCGCGACCGTGTCAAGCGTGACACGGCCGAGTCCTGTCGGCCACGGTATGCGACACGACCGTGCCGATCGGCACGGGCCGTGTCCGGCAGGGTAGTCAACCCCTATAATTCGTTTTTTGAGCATTTCAGCTCATTTTTTCCCATCTTTTCCACCTTCATACGAGAGAGATAAGCTTGAGGGAGAGTTTTCTTCATCAATTATCATTTGAGTGTGTATTTTTCATCACCTTCAATCATTTGGGAAGCTTGGATACTCGATTAAACTCGTGTTCTTCGGATCGAAGTGATTGGATATTCAAGAGGTAATTTCTTCGACACCTTGGACTTCGATTTTGTGTTGAAATATGATGTTTTGGACGTTATAATCATGTTATATGAAGGGATATGTATATGATTATGAGTTTGTATAAGGATTCATTGGATTATTGAGGGATTATTCAAGAACACTTTGTATATCGAGTTGAAATTGGGGGTTTTCGATTAATTGTCGTTATAATCACGTTTTCCGATATTCATTTCGGATTATTGATCATTTGGAAGATGTTTTGTTGGTTTGAAACACTTCTTCGGGGATTTGATATTGGTTTTTGAGATTTGATTGTAAACAATCGGAGTTTGGACGCAACGTGTTTGATTTAATACCTCAATGAACTTGGTTTATTCGTATCGACGTTTTGAGTTCGTTATATTCGTGTTTGATTCGTATTTTGAACGGGTTGTTGAATATTGTATAATTCAAGGTTGTTCGAGCGATCGATATCTCAATTAGGACGTCGTTCGTGGAAGGATTATTGTCACCGGTATTGAGTAAGTTAATTCTTACTCGGTTGAAAGGATATTCATCCCTTTTGTTGTTGTTCATTCATAATCATAACTCATTCATCATTGTATTAACCGTATCAAAACTTGTTATTGTCAATTAATCACTTGATCATAAGGAGCAGCGGTTCCAATCATTTCATTGAGTTGTCATTTACTTCACTATTATTTTCATCTCGGTGAGTCATTCTTGACCTTGTCGAATTATTATTCATTGATATTCAGTGTGGTCATTCTCGTTCATATGACCTTCTGGGTTCATATTGCGTGGCCGGGTGTGGCTGTGTGGAATTTTTAGTCGGGCACACGATGGTTATGTATTGGGTTCACCGATACATTAGGCCGTGCACACGGGAAAGCGTTACACCGTGAGACTAATTAGGTACACGGACGGGTGTTGTACACTTGCACGAGAACATTACGGGCGTACTATGATACTCCTCTTCAGCGTAATTCATAACTAAGAATATTTCATAACTTGATTAATCATGATTGTGTATTTTCAACCCTTGAGGATTGTTGTTACGTATAATCGACCCCGTTTGGGGATTTTGTTTTTCGTGTCTTGGCAAGGCAAAGGCACGGGAGAACATGCCGACGTCGTGGAGTCCCAGTGATACTAGAAAGGGGCCCGATCTGCTCAGTCACTTATTCAGTCATTTATGTTTCCTTTATTTATTCCGCTGCAGACATTCCGTTTGAATACTCGTTTCATTCAGTGTTGTGTATTTTATCGTCACATAAGATACACATGTATTCTATTTTATCCTGGGTGTGTTGTATGAAACTCCTAATCGGAGTAATTGATGTTGTAATGTGGTTCGGTACTACATTTACCCTGTGTAATTCATCCTTTTTCATTCGCCTGGTGGGTCCCAGTCGGGGGTCCACGGCACTGTAATATCCGCCTAGTTTGGGGTGTTACAGAAAATGTGTGAAGATAACAGAAAATCAGTTTGGATTTATGCCTGGAAGATCGACCATGGAAGCAATTTATCTTATCCGGCAGTTGATGGAACATTATCGAGATAAAAAGAAAGATCTACATATGTTTTTTATTGATTTAGAGAAGGCATATGATAAAGTACCAAGAGAAGTACTTTGGTGGGCCTTAGCAAAGAAGGGTGTATCGCGGAAATATATTGACATTATAAAGGACATGTATGAGGGAGCTAGTACAAGTGTACGTACTAATGTTGGGAGGATAGAAAAATTCCCTATTACGATTGCGGTGCATCAAGGATCTGCTCTTAGTCCTTTTCTCTTTGCCATAGTCATGGACGAATTGACAAGAAAAATTCAAAATGACGTTCCGTGGTGTATGATGTTCGCAGATGATATTGTGTTGATTCATGAAACGAAGGTTGGAGTGCAACAGAAATTGGAACTTTGGAGGGATACTTTGGAAGCTCGAGGCTTTAGGCTGAGGAGAAGTAAGACTGAATATATGGAGTGTAGGTTTAGCGAAAACAGTGATAGAGAGGCAGGGATGATCACATTTGATGGGAAAGTTGTTCATGGATCCACTTTCTTTCGGTATCTTGGATCTATTATTCAAAAGGATGGAGAGCTAGATGGCGATGTGGCTCACAGAATAAAGGCAGGGTGGTTGAAGTGGAAGAGTGCCACATGGGTTTTATGTGATCCTGACATGCCTCATAGATTAAAGGGTAAATTTTACCGCACGGCAATTAGGCCTGCGATGTTATATGGCACCGAGTGTTGGGCTGTAAAATAGTGTCACGTTCAAAAGATGAATGTGGCAGAGATGCGTATGCTACGATGGATGTGTGGTCATACAAAAAAGGATCGGCTCAGAAATGAGGTGATTAGAGAGAAGGTAAGAGTTGCGTCTATAGAAGACAAGATGATGGAGAATCGATTACGACGGTTTGGTCATGTGAGAAGAAGACCTATTGATGCCCCAGTGAGGAGGCTAGAAAGTTGGGGAACAAGTAATGTTGTGAAAGGTAGAGGAATACCCAAGAAAACTTGGATAAAGATGATTGAAAAGGATATGCGGTTTCTTGGAATTGGAGAAAGTATGGCGATGGAGAGACAAATGTGGCGGGAAAGAATACGGATGGTGGATGGAGTCTGATTTTTTTTTTCTTTTTTAATTCCTATTTTCTTTTATTTCATGTTATCTTTTAATTTATTTTTCATTTTTTTACATTCATTCTCTTTTTTTATTTGCTTTTTTCTCTACTTTTTCCCTCTTTTTTCCTTTTATGTTATTTATGTAACGATTATTGACGGTTTCAAAGTTTGATTCATGTTAGCCGACCCCAAATCATTTTGGGACTAAGGCTTAGATGTTGTTGTTGTTGTTGTTGTTGTTGTATTCCATGTCTATGTCCATGTTTGCACCCTCAGTAAAATCTGCAGCTTCTAGGTAAGTTGAGTCGTCCTCAGGTTCGTGTTCATGAAAATTGACTTCCTTTTCTTTATTTTCCAGAGATGCCTTATACATTTTACAAATATGGCCTGGCGTTCTACATGCCTTAGCCCAATGTCCCTTTTTCCCGCATCCGAAACAAGAATTTTTATTTTTATTGGATGAACCTTATTGGACATACTTATCTTTGTCTTGTTGGTTTTTATTAATCATTTTATTTTTGGGAGGCCTAAAGTAATTTCCATAATCACGGCCACGACCTCGACCTCGACCACGAAAGTGGCCGCGACCGCGTCCCCGACCTCGACCTCTAAACCAACCATGACCACCACGTCCTTGATTAGTAGTTGTGGCATTTGCTTCAGGAATCGCCATCACCCCTGTAGGACGAGACTGGTGATTCTTTAACAACAGATAATTATTCTTTTCAGCAAGTAAGAGAGCTGCAATTAATTCAGAGTATTCG
Source organism: Orobanche coerulescens (assembly GCA_033398695.1). Classification (NCBI taxonomy): domain Eukaryota; kingdom Viridiplantae; phylum Streptophyta; class Magnoliopsida; order Lamiales; family Orobanchaceae; genus Orobanche; species Orobanche coerulescens. The sequence goes on from CM065819.1 coordinate 12,136,166, forward strand.
GTATATCCCCTCATTTTGTATTGTTGTTGCAGTATTAGATGTGACGTATGGAATGTAGCATATGTCTTTTCCAGTTTTTCACCTTCTGTTATGATTTACCACAAAACTCTAGTTGTGATACAATTATGAACATATCATAATTATACTCGCTCATACTTTTAAAATCTTGGAATCTTAACTTGTTCCATTCATCAACTAGTGCGGGTAACAACACTTGCTTTTGATACCCAAATCTTTTCTTAAGATTGTCCCATAAAATTTTGGGATCATTCACGTTCATGTACTCTAGTTTTAATCCTTCATCAAGATGTTGCCTCATGCCTTTTAATGCTTTTGCTTTATTCATAGAAAGCTCTTTTTCATCTACCTCTTTTTCTTTCGTAGCATCTGACACATTATTTGTTAGAATATTTTCGAGTCATTTGCATCTGAGATGTGTCTTCACATCATTTGTCCAAGATATATAATTGTCTCCATTAAGATTCAAGGGAGCGAAATCGAGCTTAAGATTGGACATGATTATCTATTACAAAACATAAGATTGAAATATAATTAACACATAGCTATTACATTTAATGATGTCACCTAAACAAAAGTATAATTGAAATTATTACTCAATACAAATACCATTCATGGTTAAATATTAAACACAACAAACCAACTAAAAACTAAAAGAAGAATCGTGACCATCATAATGATGATCACATATGTCTCACTAAAGCAATCGACTTGAGTGTAGCAAATGATGAAATTGAAAAATGTAATAAGAGTGAGGAAAGTCATAAAATATTTACCCATTTTGTAAAAATAGATAGATATTTTGGAGATGATTAATAAATGTGGAGTAGAATATGAGTATTTATAGATTTGATTTTTGTAATATGGCCGTTTATGACCGTTGGAGAAAAGTGTTGTGTCAAGAATTAACACCTTCCGACCGGCGATCGCCTCCGAGGCCGAGCGACCGACTCCCTGCCGAGCGTCCGAGGAAGAACCGCCGACCAGCGACCAGGCGACCTAGCCTTAGCCCGGCAGACAAGCATGAATCGCCCAGCCGAAGGTCCCGGGACAAGTCCCGGTGCCGAGCGATCGACCTCAGATACGATCGCCTCTCCGTACTCGGCGACCGACTTCAGGCGACCGACTTATGGACGATCATCTCTCAGCGCTTTGCTGACCGACCCTTGGTGACCGACCATTGCCGACCTCCATCCACTGGCCGATGGCGACCTTGGATGATTAGCTAGAGACGATCGCCTCATGTCGATCTCCACCGATGACCATCCAGTCGGCGAAGACCAAGTCTCAAAACTGACCCCACGTGCAGATCCACAAAAGGCGCTGACAAACCTGTCACCTACCTCACCTACCAACAGGGCCCAGACCTGCGAAAGGACCTGACGGACAAGACATGTGACTACAGCCTGGCGCCTACTGCACCTACTGACAAAGTCCGCCGAAAGTAACAAAGTGGGACCTCCTGTGACAGTACTTCCGGACGCATGCCGGCTCCTCATTGGGCCACTCAGCTGGCTGCCGGATGGATCTCTGGACTTTTGGCAGGCAGCCCACGTGCCCTTTAGGACGATCGCCCCATTACATTAATGGCCGAAAGGCGATCGCCCACTAGGAGACAAGGCACCTCAACCCCGCACTTGTATTTCCCCTCAGCAATATCGCGATTCAAGCACACTATACAGAAGCAAAATACATAACACTTGGCAAAACATCCAACTCTTGGCAACAGTTATCTTTCGGTCTTACTTCTCCCGGCCTTTTCTCCTCGAGCAGATTATCGGCGGGACGAAGAACACCAAGCTTCGCTCAAGAGCCGGATTAACAGAGTCTTTTTACACTCATTGTATTTAGATTTCTCTCATTAATACTTGTATCCACGAATATTCGTATTAATAACATCTCGCGAGAGCATTCAAGCCCGGGCCTAACAAACCCGGAAAATCTTGTATTATTTATCTACTCTCGAAAGTGCTCCCGCAATTGTTGTTTGTTGTCCGTCTTCCAGCAGTATTAATCTTCGGATAAATATTTTGGGCAACAACAATTGGCGCTAGATGAAGGGGATCCAACCCTCGATTTTTTATACCTACCGTCCCGAAGAACACTCACTGTTCTCGGGGCAGATACTTGAAGTGACACTTACTGCACTTCAAAGAAATCCTTCAGAAATCATGTCTTCCGCCTCCGCGTCGAAGAAAGCCGACCACCGGCCAAACCCCCTGCCTGGCCCCATCGAGCCACGGCCGATGGTGGAAGGTAGCCGCCGCGATCGAGACGCTCGATCCGTCCACGACGGCGGCCCAAGCCTCTCGCTCGATCGGTTCCAAACCAAGGAACAGATCGAAGGGGCCCTGGCCGTCCTACGGGAGCGACGGAGTGCTCTCAACGCGCCTCTGCTATCGCCCCCTCGGCCGTCCGCCGGAAGTCCAAACGGAAGCTCAAGGCGTCACTGCCGAGCGATCGCCGGGAGGCTCCGTCCGCGAGAAGAGGCGCTCGCCATCCGGGCACCTCTGTCTCGATCGCTGGCGGTGACTCCGACTGCACGGGCGTCCGGCCCGGCTACGAGACGACGGAGTTTGAGTCCGTCACCGGGAGCTCGGCCTACCCGACTCCCGAAGGCGCCTAGCCGTCTGGCTCCCCCTCGCCGAATTGCCGAGGCCGGCGGTGAGCCCGGAGATCGGTACACGATCGCCTCGGCTCCTGCTCCCAAAGCCTATCTGCAAGCGACCAAGCCACGGCGATGGCAGCAATGCACCGTCAACTTAACGACATGAAGGCGCTCCTGGAATCCAGCGCAGGCGCCAAGAAGACGATCGCCGGGCCAAGCGAGCCGCTCGCGATCGACATCGAGCTCGCCCCGTGCAGCACAAGATCGCTCCCAAGAAAACACCCGTGTACGAGGGGCGATCGGACGCCCAAGTGCACCTGAGTATGTTCTACATCTACATGTGCGGGTGTGGGGCATCGACGCGACCGGATGCCGAATGTTCCCTCCGACGCTGGACGACCTCGCCCACCGGTGGTACACTTCATTGCCACCTCGGTCCATTGGCTCCTTTAACGAGTGGCGCACGTCTTCACGGAGTACTTCGCCACTGTGGTCGTCCGGCCCGAAGGTCCCCTCCGCATGATGCAAATCAAGCAGGGAGAAGAAGAGTCCGACTCGGACTACATCGACCGGGTAGACGTAATCATCCTCAATGGCGAGCCCATAAGCGATGAGACCGCCCTCTACGCGGTCCTAGGAGGTTTTCGGGGTTTTTCGCCTATGTTCGGACATCTCACGAAGACCCAACCTCGACTCCACGCAGCCTTCCGGCTAGAGCCGCAGATTTTACGGCCGTGCAAAGGTTTCTTCTTAGCCTGTGAGCAGCGCGATCGGCACCCGGACGACGATCTCCCGCCCGATCGCCAATATCGACCTACAAATAAAGCGATCGGCAGCCGAGCGACGATCGCCAGTCTTCCGGCCCGATCGCCGATCATCACGCTACATCATCCGCAACCCGGAGGACACGATCGCCATCTACGATCCGGATATAACATGACGGACTAAGGCATAAGATCGCCTCCACCGCACTTCATAAAGCCATGGTCACAGCAATCGATGGAACCGGCCGCCCGGCCATGCAAGGTCCTTTCGCCAAGATCGCCCGCCTTCGTTTAAATACGAGGCCGGCGTAGTCCGAGGGCTCTCCAACATTAATCGGTGGACACATGCCACAACCCCGTCTCAACGCACACCGTCGAGGTCGGCCATCTCCATGGTGGCCGAGGTGGAAGCAGAGCTAACAAGCCGCGGGCGTGGAGTTGATTCATCCGACGCCGCCCGCGCAAGGACTCCTCTAGACCGAGACCGCACGCCCTTCGTTTAAATACGAGGCGAGGCGCGGCTAACAGAGGACCCTCATAATAAAGTGAGTCACGAGACACTCATTGTCTTCGCGCACCAAGACACGGTCATGGGGTCGGTCCATCGATCTCCGCGACTGTGCACGATTCCTCAAACAAAACGAAACCACCAAGTTTCCATGGGGGATCGGCCAATGTTGTTTTTTGCAGGTACAAGACCGAAAGATAGCTAAGCCAATCGACCATGATAGCCCAAGTCCGAGTCCTAAGTCAGCTCAGATCGCCCGTCCTCATCCATACACGATCACCAGCAAGAACCACCTCGCCCCATGTCTTCAACATAGGAGCAAGCTGGGGGGCAATTGTTGTGTCAAGAATTAACACCTTCCGACCGGCGATCGCCTCCGAGGCCGAGCGACCGACTCCATGCCGAGCGTCCGAGGAAGAACCGCCGACCAACGACCAGGCGACCTAGCCTTAGCCCGGCAGACAAGCATGAATCGCCCAGCCGAAGGTCCCAGGACAAGTCCCGGTGCCGAGCGATCGACCTCAGATACGATCGCCTCTCGGTACTCGGCGACCGACTTCAGGCGACCGACTTATGGACGATCATCTCTCAGCGCTTTGCCGACCGACCCTTGGTGACCGACCATTGCCGACCTCCATCCACTGGCCGATGGCGACCTCGGATTTTCAGCTAGAGACGATCGCCTCATGTCGATCTCCACCGATGACCATCCAGTCGGCGAAGACCAAGTCTCAAAACCGACCCCACGTGCAGATCCACAAAAGGCGCCGACAAACCTGTCACCTACCTCACCTACCAACAGGCCCGGACCTGCGAAAGGAGCCGACGGACAAGACATGTGACTACACTGGCGCCATCGCACCTCTCGACAAAGTCCGCCGAAAGTAACAAAGTGGGACCTCCCTGATGTGATTTCCGACGCGTGCGGCTCCTCATTGGGCCACTCACCGGCCGCCACTGGATCTCTGGACTTTTGGCAGGCAGCCCACGTGCCCTTTAGGACGATCGCCCCATTACATTAATGGCCGAAAGGCGATCGCCCACTAGGAGACAAGGCACCTCAACCCCTATATAAAGAAGGCAGCCTGCACTTGTATTTCCCCTCAGCAATATCGCGATTCAAGCACACTATACAGAAGCAAAATACATAACACTTGGCAAAACATCCAACTCTTGGCAACAGTTATCTTTCGGTCTTACTTCTCCCGGCCTTTTCTCCTCGAGCAGATTATCGGCGGGACGAAGAACACCAAGCTTCGCTCAAGAGCCGGATTAACAGAGTCTTTTTACACTCATTGTATTTAGATTTCTCTCATTAATACTTGTATCCACGAATATTCGTATTAATAACATCTCGCGAGAGCATTCAAGCCCGGGCCTAACAAACCCGGCAAATCTTGTATTATTTATCTACTCTCGGAAGTGCTCCCGCAATTGTTGTTTGTTGTCCGTCTTCCAGCAGTATTAATCTTCGGATAAATATTTTGGGCAACAACAAAAAGAAGAAGAAAATTTATTTTAGTGTTAATTATCATTAAAATTGGTGAATATGTTCTTATATATTTTAATGAACTAACCGTTGGTAACTAGAGTTTGGGGAATGGAAATTTAGAGTAAATTGCAAAAATCGTCCCTAAAGTTTGGCCAAATTGCATGTTTCGTCCCAAACGTTTAGAAAGTGCAAGAATCGTCCCTGTGAGAAACTTTTGGGGCAAATATCGTCTCTGACCAACATCAAATGACTAAAATACCCTTATCTTCTTCTTTTTCTATATTTCTTTTCAGTTGCTTGCACAAATGGTCCTTGTGTTTCGTCAGGTTTTACAAATTTAATCCTGATTTTTTTTTAAATTATTATTTAACTATTATTATTAGTAATATTTTTTATACGTTTTCGACGGTTTTCCTTACGTTTTTGTCCGTTTTTTTTTTATGTTTTTTTCCGTTTTCATACGCCTTTATCTGTTTTTTCTTACGTTTTTGCCCGTTTTTCTTACGTTTTTTCCGTTTACATACGTTTTTGTCCGTTTTTATACTTTTTCGCCCGTTTTCTTACGTTTTCATCTGTTTTACACGTGTACGTCCGCTTTTCTTAAGTTTTTATCGGTTTTTGTCAGTTTTTGTTCATTTTTCTTACGTTTTTGTCTGTTTTTCTTACGTTTTTTCCGTTTTTATACGTTTTCGCCCGCTTTCTTACGCTTTCATCTGTTTTTATACGTTTTCGCCAGTGTTTCTTACGTTTTTGTCCATTTTTATCCGTTTTTGTCCATTTCTCTTATTCGTCAGTTTTTCTTATGTTTTTTCCGTTTTCATACATTTTTGTCCGTTTTTATATGTTTTTGCCCGTTTTCTTACGTTTTCATTCATTTTTATACATTTTCGTCTGTTTTTCTTAAGTTGTCTATTTTTGTCGTTTTTTATCAATTTTTGTCCGTTTTCTTACATTTTTGCCCGTTTTTTCTTGAGTTTTTGTCCATTTTTATTCGTTTTTGTCAATTTTCTTACGTTTTTATCCTTTTTTATACGTTTCCATGCGTTTTTATCCGTTTTTAAACGTTTTCACCCATTTTCTGACGCTTTCATCCATTTTTATATGTTTTCGTCCTTTTTGGTTAGTTTTTGTCCCGTTTTATACTACTTGTCTATTTTACCCGTTTTGGTATGTATACAAACGTAAGAAAAATGGACGAAAAGATATAAAAATGGATGAAAACATAAGAAAATGGGCAAAAACGTATAAAAACGAACAAAAACATATGAAAGCGGAAAAAACGTGAGAAAAACTGACAAAAATGTAAGAAAACGAACAAAAACATAAGAAAAACAGGTGAAAACGGATGAAAATGGAAAAAACGTAAGAGAAACGGACAAAAACGTAAGAAAAATGAATAAAAACATATAAAACGAACAAAAACGTAAGAAAAACAAGCGAAAGTGATAAAAACATATGAAAGAGTAAGAAAACGGGTGAAAACGTATACTGATAAAAACGTATGAAAACGGATAAAACATAAGAAAAACGGACAAAAACGCAAGAAAAAAGAACAAAAACTAACAAAAACGATAAAACGGACAAAAACTTAAGAAAAATGGACGAACACGTATAAAAACGAATGAAAACGTAAGAAAACGGGCAAAAACTATAAAACGGACAAAAACGTATGAAAACAGAAATAACGTAAGAAAAACGGATGAAAACGTAAGAAAACCGGCGAAAACGTATAAAAACAGACGAAAACATATAAAAACGAACAAAAACGTATGTAAACTGAAAAAACATTAGAAAAACGGGTAAAAACGTAAGAAAAACAGATAAAAACGTATGAAACGGAAAAAACGTAAGAAAAACAAACAAAAACGTAAGAAAAATGGACGAAAATGTATAAAAATATAATACTAATATTAATAGTTAAATAAATAATTTAAAAAAATCAGGACTAAATTTGTAAAACCTGGTGAAACACAAGGACCATTTGTGTAAGAAACTGAAAGAAATATAGAAAAAGAAGAAGACAAGGGTATTTTAGTCATTTGATGGTGGTCAGGGACGATATTTGCCCCAAAAGTTTCCCACAAGGACGATCCTTGCACTTTCTAAACGTTTGGGACGAAACATGCAATTTGGCCAAACTTTAGGGACGATTTTTGCAATTTACTCGGAAATTTATATATATATATATATATATATACACACACATTATGTGATTGACTATGGTGGAAACACCCTTAATGGTGAAATCTAGAAACCAATTGCATTATTAAGTAATTTTATTGCATATTTGTTATTATTTGTTGCATCAAGCTGGTCGCTAGTATATGCAACAAATAATGCAATAAAAAATACATAAATACATATAATTCTACTCATCTACATCCGTTAGATCACTAATATCAATGGCCAGTTTCTAGATTTCACAAGATAATTAGTTTTCATATGATATATTTCCTATATATTATAATATATATAGTTAGTTATAATAATATCACTACTCGATTATAAAATCTTTCATGACTACTAAAATTAAAAATATCACCACTGGATTATAAAATCTTTCACGACTACTAAAAATAAAAATATCACTACTCGATTATAAAATCTTTCATGACTACTAAAAATAAAAATATTACTACTCGATTATAAAATCTTTCGTGGTCTTATGAATGGGGATTTTGTATTCCTGCATTAGTAATTCTCTACAAAATATAGATGAAGATTCAACTCTTCACTAATAAATGGGCATTTTAACTCTTCAAATAAAAATAGGTGAAGATTTTTACACTTCACACAAATTCATTATTATTTAGGTCCTACATATAATTAGTCCATAGCCCAAGAATCATCTTAAAAATAAGATTGAGCTTAGGTCCTTACGCATATAAATTTAAATTGATGATATTTACATAATTATTATATTTTCTTAAATATATTAATTATCATCAATAATGATATTAGATTAATACCATATCTAAATATTATTGCATAAAATTAAATATAAATAAATTTAATTACATACCTTTAGAATTTAAGGAGGATGTACCAATATATCGAGTCCGGCTGCGGAATGGGATTAAATCGGTAGAGCTCGTGCTGATAACGTGTTGTAAAATCGGATATTTTATCACCTCACAATGTATATATTATATATATTATAATATATATTACTACAATATAAGCATAAAGGAGGATGAAAGAAGATGAAGAAATTGAGCTTTTATTAGAATGAATTGTATCTTCAAAGCTCTACCAAAGAGGTTTATTTATAGCTCAAATTTACATGCTATACAACAAATACTATTATTTATTATAATACAACACACTTGTTTTTATATTAGATATTTCAATCTAATAATTGATTGTTGATCCCACATATCATTATTGATGATATTATAACATCATGAAATATGTTGGGCTATAGTATTGTTGGATGTTGCGAGTTGGCTAGTTTAATAACTGATTTATCAACCGTTTATATTAATTGTTTGATTATTTATATATTATGAATGTATTTGGTAAAATGGTTATTTGCTAATTTTTTGATATATGATATATTTATTAAAAAAAAGTTAAAAATATTACAAAAAGCTAGTCTTACTATCTTTTGTGTTTTGGAATAAAAACTTAGTTTTCGATCCTAGGAAAAACTATTTAGCAAATATTTTATTTGGCTGTTTTCCAGATTAAAAAGTTTAATCAAAAAGTCATTCGAAAACATAAATTTAGGAACTGTTCTGTTCACTTGATCTTCATTGAACATCAATTATTCTTATTGAATAAAATTAATTTTATTTAATTAATTAAAATTGATTATTATTGATTCACCATGTATTTTGTTACATGAATGTATTAATATTTATTTAGTAGAATTGAGTTTTAGTGACTGAACTAAAATTTACAAATTAAAATTTGTTTTTACTTATCAAAATATATTTTGTTGATTAAATTTATTTTTATTTAATACTATTTCTCAAGTTGAAGAGAATCGGGCCATGCATGATTGTATTTAATGTATTTTTGTTAGAAATTTTGAAGTGTATTTTCATTTAAATCTCTAATCTAATAATATAAAAGGGTATAACATTTCGGCTATGTCCGAACAGATTGCTTTCAGATTTAACTCTTTTTTTTTTGAACTGGCAACTTAACTTTTATTTTTATTGAATTTAATCCTACCAACTTATAAATTTATTATGTCTAGAAGGCTCGAAACTTCTCTTGTAAATTACGGATTTGAAAGCTAGTTATGTGGATTTATGTAATTAGAGTTCATACCTAAATTGGATTGATGTTGTTAATGACTTGAAATCTCATAATATAGAAACTAAGCAATTCCGGACAATAAATTTGAGCATTAGTTGCCTTTAAATTCATTTGATAAAAGTAGACAATTTATCTAAAATATACGCTCCAATACATTATAAAACGTATTATGTCAATATGAGTTGGCAAATAAAAATTAGGTTGGGTCTATGCTTGGATTTATTTTACAACTCAAATTGAGGATAACGTCTACTTTTAATTATGTGCACTGGAGAGAGAGTCTATTATGGTATGTTGACGAGGAGTAGGAATGTAGCCGTATGGACTTCTTAGACTATAAATTATGTCATGCAATTTAATATTATAAAATTCTAGTCAATTTTACAACTTGTGGATGATTTTATCCTTCAATCCACCTACTTTTATCTCATCCTTTTCTTTTTATTTATGATTTTTCTCTCTCCTCTCTTTTCAGCTTTCTCCTCTCTGTTTTCTATCTCATCCTTTTTCTCTCTTCCCTCTCTTTTCATCTTTTCATTCCACCCTTCACTTTCTCCTCCCCTCTCATCTTTCTCTCTCCATTTATTTCTCTTTCTCTATCTAAAAATATTCAAAATCTCGCCGGAAACCGTCGCCGCCGCTGCTACCTCACAAACCACCATGGAGCTCGTAATATTCTCGACAGAACTTAAGGTTCGGGATCTTCCCTACTCTCTCTTTCGATTTTATTTCTCTTTCTCCATCTTTCGCTCTCTAGAAAAATCCTAGATCTAGCTTGAAATAATATTATTTTCGTATTTATTTTTGATGATTTATAAGTTTCGTATGATTCCTGGTGATTCGTGGTATATTTGGGGTGATTTCCGACCGATTTATATGTATTGGTGTTTTAGATCTAGTTTTTCGCATGTTTGCATACGTGGTTACGAATTTACAGTTGTTACGATTTATTAATTTCGTACTGGGTTACCATGTTACAATATTGTCATTTCGTATCACTATGCCTTGATTTACTGTTAAGATTTTATCTTTTCGTATCAGTATGAAGTTACGAAATTCGAATTTCATAACACAATTGTGCCGATTTGAAATTTTCGTATTGGAGATTTGGTATACATGTTACGAATTCGTAACTGTTATGATTGGTGATTGATATGATTTGTGGTTGAACTGATAGATGAATTCATACGAATCTTGTTATTATCGCCTGTTTTTCTCAGATCTGTTACACATGTTACGAAAAATTCAATTTCATATTGAATATTCTGATATGATTTTATATTTTCGTATTGAAGTAATGGTACGAAAAGCAAGAACAAATGATACGAAATGTGATTTTCATAATAAGGTTATTACGAATTTAGAATTTCGTATTGGATATTTTGTATCCCTGTTACGAAATTCGTATTTGATATCGTCATTTTTATGCTTATTGGGTTTTTTGTGCGATTTAGTAACAACGTTAATTATGTTGTTATGAAATTCGTATTTCGTAACAAATGTTACCAATTTCGTAACAGATGTTATGAATTTCGAAATTCGTAACTAATTCTGTTGTGTGAGATCTGATAACGAAGTTACGAAATTTAAATTTTGTAACACATTTGGGGTAATGATACGAAAAGCAAGAATAAGTAATACGAAATGTGATTTTCATAATAAGGTTATAACTTTGTTACGAATTTAGAATTTCGTATTGGATATTTTGTATCCTGTTAAGAATTTCGTAATTCGTATGGTCATTTTTAAGCTTATTGGTTTTTTTTTGTGAGATTTAGTAACACTATTAATTATGCCGTTAATGAATTTCGTATTTCATAACAAATATTTATCAATTTCCTACATATGTTACGAATTTCGAAATTCATAACTAATTCTGCCGTGTGAGATGTTACGAAGTTACGAAATTTAAATTTCGTAACACATTTGTGCGATGTACATATTGTTGTCCTGTTTTTTAACCCAGTTAAGAAGTATAATTTCGTAACACTTATTGTTGATACGAATTTCGTAACATTGTACTCCTTTGCTTTTGTTGTGAATTCTTGTTACGCCGTAACTAATTCTGATCAGTTACGAAATTATAAAATTGTAACAGGTTGTGTTTTGTAACTGTGTTACGAATTATAATTTTGTAACATAATTTGCTATTTCGTAACATTATTTACATGTTCTGAATTATTGATTTGACTTTATTGTTTGTTTATTGTAGAACAAATGAACTTTTAGTCGAAAGAATCTGGCATTAGAAGACCACCAGATTATGCTAACTGGTGGGGAGAACACAGTAAAGGATATCCGCTGAAATCAACACTTGGAGCCTTCGTGAAACTCCCCGACATCGTCTCAAGATCCGAAAAAGCGCTCCATTACATCATGACTTGTTTCTCTATTACGAATTATAATTTTTTTATTTCGTATCAACATGATTTGTTTCTCTATTACGAATTTACGATTTTGTATCAGTTTGTCATTATTCTATGTTACGAATTTTATAGTTCATATAAATATGCCTTGTTTCTCTGTTACGAATTTATGATCTCATATCACTTTGTCATAATTTAATGTTACGATTTTATGAATTCGTATCATTTTGTCATAATTCCATGTTACGAATTCAATATTTCATATCAGTGCGATGTACATATTTTTAAACTTAAAATCTATAAAATACAAAACAATACCTCAAAATCGACTTCAAGTCGCGAAATCAGAAAAAGTAAAAGAAAAAAAAATGAAGAAAAAAAAAAGAAGCAAGAAAAAAAGGTGAAGAAGAAAGAGAGAGAAAAGAGAGGAAAGAGAAAAATGAAGAAATGAAGCATGAAGAGAATATTTGTGCAGAAAGAGAGAGAGAGAAAGAGAGAGAAAAAGAGAAAAGAGAAGATGGAAAAAAAATGAAGAAAAAAGAATGGGAAAAAATAAAGAGAAAATAGGGGAAAGGTGAAAAGTAAGGGTAAAATGGTCCAAAAATACTCAAATTGGCTAGAATTTGTCCATATAAAGTTCCACGATAAATATTGTAGTCCACCTAATCAAAGTGGCTATTTGGTTGTATTACCTCTTTTGCCTATTTAAAAATAAATCTTAAGCATTGGAGATGCTTTTAAGTACTAATGCTAAGATCAATTATCCTGCCATAATTGCCATAAAATTGCTGATTTTTGTCAAATTTATTGTTAGATTTAGAATAGTAACTTTGAATTTTAATAAAGCAAGAGAAAAAAAAATAAGGGATCTCTCTTTTTTAGTACCAAAGCATAAAAGTAACAAGTTATATATCCCATTCATAAAACTATAAGTTTTTGATACCAAAATGTGTTAAAAGACTTTATTACCCTTAAAGTCTACCACTAAAAGATAAAAAGCCATAAAAAATAGAAGATTATTAAAAGCAAACAACAATAAAAAATAGAAAATTATTAAAAGCAAACAACAATAATCTAAACGGTCCCACAACTCAATATTTTCCTCTGCAAAAAAACTCTCCTTATCTCTCTGCAAAAAAAACTCTCCCGTCGTGAAACCCTTCGCCGGCCAGAAAATGTCGAACTCCGACTACCACAGAGAATCTGAAGACGCCAGAAGTTCCGCTAGTGACACTCTATCTGAAGAGGAATTCATCAATGAGCCGTCGGTTAGTGTATTTTCATTCACACACGATCGTGCCACGACGGTTGTTCATCGTCCCACGATGGTGCTGAAGAAGATGACACCATCGTGTACACGATGGTCTTTCGTGGGCACGATGGTTTACACACGATGGTCATCGATCGTGTGTGCCGTCGTATGCTAGAAGACCAAAGGCTCCTGCCCTGCACAAGATGGCATGCACACGATCGACGCCCGTCGTGTGGCACACGATGGTCTTCACATGATGGGCATCGATCGTGTGCCTGCCATCGTGTGCAAGGCAGAATTTTTTTTCGTTCTCTTAAGCATTCTATCATATTCTTATGAGTTGTATGTCTATATTGCAGACTGGTTGCGTATGGAAGAGACCTACGTTGCGTTTTGTTACACGTCAAGTGAATCTTTACATACGGGAGGCGGCATTTAAAGAGATCATTGAGACACTAAGAAGTATGGGCCGCAATTCCGCAGTTGCTGATCGAGCTATCGAGAGCTTGACCGAGGGGGTCATGGGGCGCTTGATTAAAGTTAAGAGAAATGGGAGTTCAAATACTGCCCTACATCACTTGATTGCCCTTCAATTGGAGGGTGATCAAATCCCCCCGGATGAGTCGTGGTTCCAGGTTTGCGGGAGGACCATTCGTTTTACGGCCCATGATTTTGCCATGATCACTGGACTCCATTTTGGAAACTCTACCTTCCATCCACAAGACGACCATCTCCTTCCGTCTGATGGTATTTTCCACAGAACACTCCATGGCAAAAATATTAAGGTTAATGTTCTGCGGAAGAGGTTCAATGCTCGAGATTTTGGTAGAGACATAAGAGATTATATGAAGGTTGCCAATTTGCTTATATACTACTACTTTATCCTATGCCGTGACGACATGATGGTCGAGACATGGGCATGGGCATTACTTAAGGATTTCGAGCAATGGGATATGTTTCCTTGGGGTTCTTATGCCTTTGGGGTTTTATCTTACTACATAGGCAATGTTTCCATGAAGGAGGTGTTGTTGCCCGAAATATTATCCGAAGATAGATATTGCTGGAATGGTCGAGCAACAGCAAATTGCGAGAGCACGTCCGAGGGAATAGAAATAACACAAGATTTGCCAGGTTTGTTAGGCCCGGGCTTGAATGCTCTCGCGAGATGTTATTAATAAGAATACGTATGAGTACAAATATTAATGTAAGAATCTAATTACAATGAGTGTAAAAGATCCTAGTTATCTAGCTGTTGAGCGAAGCTCTGCGTGTTCTTGTTCTCGTTTCTGCCGACCGTCTCAGGATTGAGAGGTGCTGAGAGAGAGAAAAGCCGAGAGATAGCTGTTGCCAAGAGTGAGAAAGCCAAGTTATGAGTTGAGCTTCTGAACTGGACGTGAATCAAACACTTTTCCAAGTGTAGACAGCCTTCTATTTATAGGAGCTGAGATGCTCTGTTCACTGACGTGCGATCGCCTTTCATGTAATATAATAAGGGGCGATCGTCTTTATGTCACTAGGGCTGTCTGCCTTAAAGTCTGCGGCTGCTGCTGTCAGCCAGCTGTGCGGTCCAATGAGGAGCCTGCACGTGTCCTGAGTTGCTGTCCCGGGTGGTCCCACTGTGCACCTTTCGACGGGTCCGTCGGTAGGTGATAAGATGCTGACAGGCTGTGGTCAACGATCCATGTTCTGCGGCACCTTTTCCGGATCTACGCATGTGGGTCTCTGTATGAGGTTCGGCCTTTGCCGACTAGGCAGTCATTGGCTTTGCGTGGCATGAGACGATCGTCATTGGCCGGGCACCAGAGTCGATCGCCAAGTGTCAAGAGACGATCGCCAGTTGTCTGTGTCGATCGCCTGTCGAGGTGTATAATTCTCGACACAACAATTGCCCCCCAGCTTGCTCCGATGTTGAAGACAATGGGTGAGCTGGTTCTGGCGATCGTAGAGGATAAAGACGGGCGATCTGTTGAGCGGACTTTGGTTTCGGACTTGGGCGATCTGGTCGATTGGCGAGCTATCTTTGGTCCTGTACATGCAATAAACAATTTTGCCGATCCCTCGTAGAAACTTGATAGTTTCGTCGCTGAGGAACCGTGCACAGTCGCGGAGTTCGATGGACCGACTCCATGACCGTGTCTTGTGCGCGAGCGACATTGTCTGTCTCGTGACTCATTTTATTGTGAGGGTCCTCCGTTAGGCTGTGCCTCACCTCGTATTTAAACGAAGGACGTGTGGTCTTGGTCTGGAGGAGTCTTTGCACGGGGCGTCGTCGGATTAATCGACTCCACGTCCGCGGCTTTTTAGCTCTTTTCTACCTCGGATCGTCGTGTTAGATGGCAATCCTCGACGGTATACGTTGAGACGGGGGTAGTGACGCATCGCATTGTCCGGGTCCATCAAGTTAGATGATGAACCTTTGAGGGCGGGCGAACGTGTTCACTGATTAGTTTGGAGGGTCCTTCGACTACGCCCGCCTCGTATTTAAATGAAGGGCGAGCGATCTCAGCCCAAGGAACCTTGCATGGCCGAAGCAGTCGGTTCCATCGACTACCAGGACCATGGCTGCACTCTTCTACCTCGGATCGTCATGTAAGATGCCGACCGTCGATGGTGTACGTTGTGCGAGGGAGGCGATCTTGTGCCTTAGTCCATCATGTTAGATGACGAACTGTGAGGGCGAGTGAGTCCTCCATTGCGGATATGTTGCTTGATTCTGGCGATCGGGTTGGAAGACTGATGATCATCATTCGGTCGCCGATCGCGTTGCTCATAGGTTGAGAAGTAACCTTTGCTTGGCCAGAAAGTCTGCGGCTTTAGCGCGGAAGATCGTGTAGGTCGGTGGGAGGTCCTTCGTAAGATGCTTGAACATAGGCGAAAGACCATGGAATCCTACGAGGACCGAGTATAGGGCGATCTCGTCGCTTATGGGCTCGCCGTTGAGGATGATCTCATCTACACGGTCGATGTAGTCTGCATCGGACTCTTCTTCCCCCTGTCTGATCTGCATCATGTGATGTGGACCTTCCGGCCGAGCGACCTTGGCGGCGAAGTAAGCTGTGAAGCTGTTCGCCAGTTGATCAAAGGAATTGATGGATCGCGGCGGTAATGAGGCGTACCACCTGTGGGCAAGGTCGTCCAGCGTCAGTGGGAACATTCGGCATCTGGTTGCGTCTGATGCCCCACACCCGGTCATATAGATTCGGAACTTGCTCAGGTGAGTCTCGGGGTCCGACCTCCCCTCATACAAAGGTGTTTTCGGAGGAGCGATCTTACGCTGCATGGGGGCAAGCTCGATGTGGACCGCGAGCGGCTCGCTCGGCCCGGCGATCTTGTTATTGGCGCCTGCCCCAGTTTCTAGGAGTGCCTTCATATCATCGAGTTGGCGTTGCATCGCGGCCATCGCTGTAGCTTGGTCGTTCGTGGCTCGGCTTTCGGAACGGGGGCCGAGGCGATCATGTACCGATCTCCTGACTCCGCGGTCGTCGACCTCGGTTCTTCGGCGAGGAGGAGCCAAATGGCTGGTCGGCCTTCTGGGAGTTGGATAGGCTGAACTTCTGGTGACGGATTCGGGCTCCGTCGTCTCGTGGCTAGGGCCGGACTGCCCCGGTCGCCATGATGGGTCGCTTCCCAGGCGGCTGAAGACGGAGGTGTCCCGCCTTGCGAGCACCTCTTCTTGCGAATCGAGGCCTCCTGGCGATCGTTGGGATATTAGCCCCTTGAACTTCCATTTGCTCATGCGGCGGATGGCCGAGGGGGTTATAGCGGGTGCGCCGAAAGCTCTCCTTCGCTCTTGTAGGAGGGCCAAGGCCTCCTCGATCTGTTCCGCAGTTTGGAATTGATCGAGCGAGAGGCTTGGGCCCTCCCTCGGGGGCGGGATCGAGAGTCTCGGGTCGCCGTGGCCACCCTTAGCCATAGGCCGGGGCTCGGATTGAGATGGAATGAGGCGTCCGGCGGATCGGCCAGCGGCTTTCTTCGATGTGGAGGCAGAAGTTATGATTCTGAAAGCTTTCTTTGAAGAGCAGTGAGTGTCTCTTCAAGTATATGCCCCGGAGAACAGTGAGTGTTCTTCGAGACGGTAGGAATAAAAAATGAGGGTTAAGATGCCCTTCCTCTAGCGCCAATTGTTGTTGCCCGAAATATTATCCGAATATATATATTGCTGGAATGGTCGAGCAACAGCAAATTGCGAGAGCACGTCCGAGAGAATGGAAATAACACAAGATTTGCCGGGTTTGTTAGGCCCGAGCTTGAATGCTCTCGTGAGATGTTATTAATAAGAATACGTATAACTACAAATATTAATGTAAGAATCTAATTACAATGAGTGTAAAATATCCTAGCTATCTAGCTGTTGAACGAAGCTCTGCGTGTTCTTGTTCTCGTTTCTGCCGACCGTCCCAGGATTGAGAGGTGCTGAGAGAGAGAAAAGCCGAGAGATAGCTGTTGCCAAGAGTGAGAAAGCCAAGTTTTGAGTTGAGCTTCTGAACTGGACGTGAAGCAGACACTTTTCCAAGTGTAGGCAGACTTCTATTTATAGGAGTTGAGATGCTCTGTTCACTGACGGGCGATCGCCTTTCATGTAATATAATAAGGGGCGATCGTCTTTATGTCATATGGGCTGTCTGCCTTAAAGTCTGCGGCTGCTGCTGGCATCCAGCTGTGCGGTCCAATGAGGAGCCTGCACGCATCCTGAGTTGCTGTCCCGGGCGGTCCCACTGTGCACCTTTCGGCGGGTCCGTCGATAGGTGAGAAGATGCTGACATGCTGTGGTCAACGATCCATGTTCTGCGGTGCCTTTTCCGGATCTGCGCATGTGGGTCTATGTACGAGCTTCGGCCTTTGCCCACTAGGCGGTCGTTGGCTTTGCGTGGCATGAGACGATCGTCATTGGCCGGGAACCAGAGTCGATCTCCAAGTGTCAAGAGACGATCGCTAGTCGTCTGTACCGATCGCCTGTCGAGGTGTATAATTCTCGACACAACAGGAGGGACAAGAGCACAAGGACTATCACTTCTATGGTCCTATTTGGGCTTTACATATATGGTCGTATGAGATGATTCCTTCATTGGGAGCATTGTGTGGTATTCGAGATAAATCTGTCCAAGTCCCCCGGTGTTTGATGTGGACTACGAGGAAGATGTTTTGTGATTTCACTCATTTCTTCGATGATAAGGTACATAAATTTGTAAACGTATTTTCTCCTGACTTCATCTCTTCAACGTTATGTGATTGCCCATCTAATGGTATGCTTTAATGACTAACTTTGCAGCACATAGTACTTCCCTCTTTACCACATCTGGAGGAGGATGAGGCTGAGTACTACTACCTGAGCTTTGAGAATGGCTCGCCATATGACGTTAAGTTCATTAAGCCTATAAGAATAGCTGTGAAGAACAATGAGGATGAGCCTGTGCCGATTCCGAGAAAGAAAGTTATGGATAGGTTGAAGAAGGCTGCTGGGAAATTGATTACATATGAGTCGGCACATAAAGTGTCGAAGCGACGCCGGCAGAGTACCCCACCAGTAGATGGTGCAGAGACATCGGACCGGGAGAGGCAGCCAGAGAGGGTGTGTTGTGTCCACGGACTTCCTTGTCCGGACCACACCTAGGGCACGAGCAGGGATGAGTACTTCGATCGCCGTTTGAAGGCGGTCTTGTACGACGAGTACGAGATAGGATTTATTGCTCGAGTTTCTCGCCGGGTGCTTTCTAGGATCGTGGATTTCTTCGGACCTACGCATAGACGTTCTAGGATCCCGGTGCACTACTCAGCTGGGAGCCATGATAGGCCTCATCATTCTGCATCTGTTAGCAGCGCCCAACGGAGGATTCCTGACCTTCCACGTCACTCAGTCTCTGGTGCAGCCCACAGTCACCATTCTCAGCGTCAGCCTAGTCACTATTCTCAGCATCCGGCTATCCACCATTGCCATTTGTTGCCTCGACCAGAGCCACTGGGTGACTATCAAGATTGACATCATAACATGGACTGTGGAGTTGTACGATTACTTGTCACACCACCACGAAGATGGTCGATACCGATTCAACCATTTGCGACCGATTATGCGTCTGATGCCTCGTGTGTTAGATCAATCTGGGTATTGGCTGAACAACCAATCGAAGAAGAAGTATGACATGGAGATGAGTTTTAAAATTATGCCACGAGAGCTACAGTTCATACAAAAAGATTCACGTGCATGTACTTGGATCGACTCGTCTCTGCAAACCCAGGAGCAAGGCACCAAATCAAGGAACTTAATGAGAAATATATTAAGAAATATCGATATGGTTTAGCTGCTAAAATCTTTATGTTGTCTTTAGACATGTAAAATGGTTTATGGCGTGTTGTGTTGTGGCAAGATTAATGTGTCGTGTTGTTAAATATTTATGTTGTATTTAGACAGTTTTGGCAATATGAATGTGTCGTGTTGTTAAATCTTTATGTTTTGGCTCTGTGTTACACACGATGGATGAACACGATCGTAGCCATCGTGGGTCACGATCGTGTTGTGTTGTTAAATCTTTATCTTTTGGCTCCGTGTTACACACGATGGATGCACACGATCGTGGCCATCGTGGGTCACGATCGTGTGCAACCTGCCCACGGTCATTAGTTGATGCTGTCGTGTGCGCACGATGGCTGCCATGACCGTGTGCACACGATCGTGGGTCCCATCGTGGGCACGACCGTGTGTCCCATCGTGTGCATATAAACTTTTGGTATTTTTGCCAATTTGATTTATTGTGTTATCTAGCAGGATGTTTTGTGATTCAAAAATTGCTTGTTCAAACATTAATTACTATATAGCTTCTTATACAAACTCGTATTTGTCATTTCGTTGTAATTCATTAGTATATGAGATATTTCATCCAGATGATGAACTTATCCGCATTTAACTAATACACTGAGAACAGATAGACTACACATGATATGCAATATATTATGTTAATTCACTCAATAACTTTTTAAATAAGTGTATCGTTAACAAATAATTGTTAATATATAAGTAACAACACCTAAATTGACGAGTAATTTGAGAAATTGGTGAACACGATCATGTGTCCCATCGTGGGCACGACCGTGTGTCCCATCGTGTGCATATAAACTTTTGGTATTTTTGCCAATTTGATTTATTGTGTTATATAGAAGGTTGTTTTGTGATTCAAAAATTGCTTGTTCAAACATTAATTACTATATAGCTTCTTATACAAACTCGTATTTGTCATTTCGTTGTAATTCATTAGTATATGAGATATTTCATCCAGATGATGAACTTATCCGTACGAACTAATACACTGAGAACTGGTAGACTACACATGATATGCAATATATTATGTTAATTCACTCAATAACTTTTTAAATAAGTGTATCGTTAACAAATAATTGTTAATATATAAGTAACAACACCTAAATTGACGAGTAATTTGAGAAATTGGTGAAAATTTTTGATGTTCTTGTGCACACGATCGTGTGTCCCATCGTGGGCACGACCGTGTGTCCCATCGCGTGAATATAAACTTTTGGTACTTTTGCCAATTTGATTTATTGTGTTATCTAGAAGGATGTTTTGTGATTCAAAAATTGCTTGTTCATACATTAATTACTATATAGCTTCTTATACAAACTCGTATTTGTCATTTCGTTGTAATTTATTAGTATATGAGATATTTCATCCAGATGATGAACTTATCCGTATGAACTAATACACTGAGAACAGATAGACTACACATGATATGCAATATATTATGTTAATTCACTCAATAACTTTTTAAATAAGTGTATCGTTAACAAATAATTGTTAATATATAAGTAACAACACCTAAATTGACGAGTAATTTGAGAAATTGGTGAAATTTTTTGATGTTCTTGTGCACACGATCGTGTGTCCCATCGTGTGCATACGTGGATACAGTGCCAATTTGACACCATAGACACCGTGACATCTGGTTGCCAACGTGTCACACGATCGGAGCACACGATCGTGCCCATCGTGTGCACCATCGTGTGTACTGCAAAGGGAAACATCAAATTATTTTATTATAAAATCCCATTGTGGGTCCCCCCCTTTTTCAATATAAGCTCATCTTCATTGACTGAGAGTGAAATACATGAACCGTATCCCCCTTTTCACTACAAACCCTAATCAATTAACATCAGTTAAAATCCATTAAAATCAAATACGCGAAATGAGCGGCCGATTACGAGAAAGCGATTTAGGAGGAATCGAAGCACCACCACCAAAAAAAAGGAGGATACCTCCTCCCAACCCACCATACAGAACTAGGCCGAGAGGAAGATACTCAATGCTCAGAGTAAGTTTTTTGATTTTGTTGTATGTGTAGTGTGTACTGCGAATTAATGTGTTTCATGAAACAGGACCCATTTAAAAACACTGCGAGCACTCCAGTCATACTAGATGGTGATGATGATAATGATTTAGAGATTTCCGAGAAGACAAGTAAAGAAGTTATTTTAGAAGAGGAAGTTCATGAAGATGGTGATACAAGACTAAAGATACAGCAACAGATGGGGGAAAAGGGATCCAAGTTATTGTGGTTTTTATTATTAGATATTTTGGTGTGATGGTGATGAACTTTTGTTTTGTAAAGTTATATGCTTTGGATATGCTTTTGCTGTAAACTATTGCTCTTTAAAGTGAGCTACTTTGTTATGGTTAATGTTTGACTCCATAATTACCTTTATTTGCTTTACATCACTGAACACTTAAATGTCAATTCAAAGATAAAGAAAATAGACACAAAATTATGCATTTCAGCTAATAATCAGAATACTGATTCAATACATGGTCCATCGAGGATCAAAATATCAGCACATGATTGTTTCTAGTAAGTCACAAAATATAAAATACATAAGCAATTTAAGTTTCATGGTATGGACATCCCCTTATGTCATGGTCATCATTACGGCAAATGCTACACCTCTTCTTCTGCCGGTGCCTTTGCCTCATTTGTTCATCCATTCCTTGAGTTTCTTCAGGGATATTCAAATCCACACCACCTATGGGAATGAATGCTTTGCAAGATTTTCTATTGTGGCCGGTTCCTTTACACCTACCGCACACCTGAGGCTGTCCACCTGCGGGCAAATTTTCAACAGCGGACCGTGCGCGACTCATCCTTGGTCGGCCGGCTTGTCGTACCCCCTCTGGAGATACGCAAACGATGGATGAGATCTCCGTTGGGACATTCCACTCATCAGGATGTGGGATGGGACTAATATGCTCCTTATAAGTCTCTCTAAGGCCTTGTTGCTTGAAATAACGACTAACAAAATCATACACGGACAAACCATTGCCGGCGCGCCTGTTACAATAAGAAATTATGTCAAGGATGTTGTATAGGATAATGTATTTTTGATATTGATGAGGTGTAGGATAAATCCAGACCAGTCCTGTTTTGCACACGATGGCAGAACACGACCGTGCCGATCGTGGGTTACGATCGTGGCGATCGTGGGTTACTATCGTGCCCATCGTGGGTTACGATCGTGCCCATCGTGGGTTACGATCGTGCCGATCGTGGGTTAAGATCATGCCCATCGTGGGTTACGATCATGTGCATTCTGCCATGACCGTGGGCACGACCGTGAGCGTCCGACAGCACCCGCATGCCCACGGCCATGACCGTGTGCACACGACAGCATAGACAAAAATATTGAATGGCCATGACAATGTGCACACGACAGCATAGACAATTACCTTATAGCGGAAACGACATGACAGCATGGAATCTGATCCAAATCAAACTCACGACAACAACATGTCCATGTTCGAAGGTCGACCTCATAAGAAACTTTGGTTTCTTCGACTTTATAAACAAGTGGGGTGGTAGCTCGAACGATAAGAGTCAGAATGGCTTGCACAGAGTTAGAAAGCTTTTCAAAAGTGTGCATTGTCAACTCATGGTCTCTTGATGTATCTTCTCCCCGCTTCTCATCAAACCAATTCTCTAAAATTAGGCGAAATATCTCAAGTAACGAGCAAACAGGTAAACGCCTCGCCCACAACATACGATTATTAAAGCATTCAACAACATTGGATGTCAAGAAGTTATAGCGTCCTACCGGACACTTCGACCTAGCCCACCTCTCTGGCCCAATTTCATAAAGGCGCCTCTGAGCCCCATTAGGGCTTTCGATATGTAGTTTCGAAAAATAGTTTTCAAAAACTTCTTCACGATGCGTGTAGGTAGCAGTTCTAAAGAGTCCTATAGCATGCGCACCGTAGGAGGTCAGATTTTTGGCAAGATGGTGATAACACAACCCGTGGAATGCATTCGGATAGATGGCTCGAACAACATTCTGAATGCTCTTATTTTGGTCACTCACAATCAGTAAATCTTCCATCGAATTGTAGCATCTGCGCAGGTTATACAGAAAATAAGTCGAAGACTCGTCGTTCTCTATCGGACCGAGACCAATTGCAAGAGGAGATACTTGCTCGTTCCCGTCAAATGTGACGGCCGCAAATAGAGTTCCTTTATTCCTTCCCTTCAGGTGGGTCCCATCAACTATAATCACCGGTCGAAGGCACGTATCAAATGCCCTAATACTCTGTCCGAGTGCAACGAACATGTGGCAAAACACTCCCTCACGAGTCGTCTGCAAATCATAAATTGTCCCTGGATTACGCTGTTTTAACAAATACAGATAAGATGGGAGCCTCTGATACGACTCATCAAAGCCGCCATATGTATTCTCAATCGCTATATTCCTCGTCCGGAGAGCAAAACTGTATAGCATGTCAATGTTGTACTCCTTACACATCTCTGCAATCATCTCCTTTGGCCTCAAAGTGACCCCCTCACCGGTCAATCTTTTAGCAAAATAATGGGCGGCAACCTCAGAAGTGACCGATCGTGCGGCAGCACGGTTCAAATCAGGGTGACAGCTGTGCTCCAATGTCAACTTAGTAATTCTCCAAATAGTTGCACCCTCAATAGCACACAACCTAAACTGACAATTTTTTCGCCCACTCTTACAGACAAACACTATACGTTTATCGGCAGAACGATCAGTGATACACTGTAGCATGTTTTCCAAATGATACATTCCTACAGTTATCCTCAACTCTGTCTTGGAACGAAAGGTGGACCCCACCTCTAGCTGACCGGTAACCGGTGGAGGCTGCTCGACCCAACCCAAAGTCCCGGCACTACCGGGGTCCGGAAATGGAATGATCCAGTTACGCATTGATTGTAGATGCCAATGCTCGCTCGCAGATTGATGGTCGGATGATAAGTTCCGACGACTCATAATCCTATCCATTTGGGCTGGTTGGCGAACCCAAGCAAGAAATTCCGCAGATAGTGACTCAAGCAAGTCTTTACAACAATCTTCATCTTCGGATGTATGCACCTCCTCATCTTCCTCGTCTTCCTCATCTTCCTCGTATTGATACTCTTTGGAGGGCATGTCATAATTTATGTTGCCGGGATCTACTCTCGAGCTGCTACATCCCATATTAACCTCGGGAGTGGAGGAGCCGCTGTTCTCAACATAGACCTCAGGATCCTCCTTGTATTCTACTAGTAATCGAAGTATCTCGGTATCGCCCCGTAATAGGACTTTTACTTTGTTTCCCTTGACCATGTGTGTCAAGTACCATAATTTGCAATCAGACTCATTTGGACCACCCAAACCCTCTCTGATAACCCCCACGAGGTTTGCACGACTAACTTTGCTCGTGTCGATATAGACAAAAAAGGAGTCCCCGTATACATATGTCGATCGCTCCCAATGACCACCGTGATGTATCAAAATACGCTGCCACGACATCTTATTACAAAAAGATGAATAACTACTCAGAAAACTGAGCGAACAATATTATAAAATAGTCTGCCTTGGACACGACCGATGCACACGGTTGTATACTACCATGTGCAGTGATCGTGTGCAAGTTTCTGGCCATGAACACGATCGCTGCACACGATTGTAGACGATCGTGTTAAACGATCGTGAACACGTTAGTGGTGCGCACGATGTCAAGGTCGTTGGACACAACCGTTGCACACGATCGTTGCACACGGTGGCTTTCCATCATGTGCAGCGATCGTGTCCGTAAGAACAGATCGGGAATTTTTTTTCCCAGCGGTCAAATACTGATGCATACCTTCTTTATGAACCCAGAAGCACGACAAATGAAGTCCTATTTCAACATCAACTTTTCTTTTTGAATAATCTTGTGATTTCTATAAGATTTTTGAGAGACCCTTTGTCAAAAATAGTTGTGTTGTTTTGATGTATATGTTTGTAGTTAAGTTTTGGTTGTTGGATATTAATAGCGATCGGAGCAAATGAGGAAAGTAAAAAAGAAAAAAGAGAAGAAAAGTAGTTTAAATTAAATAAAATAAAAAAAAGTGAGAAGTCAACATTACAACAAAAGAGAGGACATTTTAGTCTTTTTAATCGAAATGGTACTAAAAACTTATAGTTTTATGAATGGGGATATAGAACTTATCAATTTTATGATTTGGTATTAAAAAATTGATTCCCACAAAAAATAATATGATGCACAGTTAGAAAATTGGAATAAGAAATTATGTACATTTTCGTGGGATTTGGGATGAGGTTACGAGTACAAAAACTTACAAATATATTGTAATAAGGAGAGTACTTTGTTTTATTTAGGCAGTTGAGTATGTTGGAATGTTCCATTGGCCTTGTCGGCTTGGTTCGGTTTTATTATATTTATCTTGTTTTTGTTAAGAGTTTGTGTTGATTGGCCTTATCCGTCATTGTTAGAAAGAACAACTCATATAGTACTCGAGTACCAGCTAACAAATTATGACAAAATAATCCCTGAATATCACGCTACCCGTCATCGTCTTACTGCCCCCCTGCTCGCTCGCTCAAATTCTTCATACCTGAAATACATAAAATGTATTTCCCCCGAATGGAGTTAGCCGCTAGTGCAAGTAATACAAATGAACCCTCACATCTTACACGTTAAACTACACGTATCAATATTTTCAAAACCCAAGATAATAATTTCTGGAAATGCACTATCCAAAATATACCACAGTAGTATAAATCCTCATTATTAACCATGGACCCAACCTTGCGTGGATCCCTCTAAGGCCCCGTCGGACCCTCCTGGAGTGGTTAACCCCAATGTCCATAGACCCAACTTTGCGTAGATCCCTCCGAGACCCCATCAGACCCTCCCGGAGTGAACATATACACTCTCACGCTCATATGCATCACTTTTCACATTTAAGAATGTAAGCTTCATAAGAATTACTTGTCTTTGAGACATGATGGAATGTTCCGAGACAATATACGACCACAATTGAAGGAAATCGATGACTCCAAACCTAAACGATCCGTAAAACAACCATCAACAACCATACGATTGTAATTGAAACTGAAATACGTCTGAAAACCCCGTCTACGAATAATGTAATCCATCAATATAACACATAGAGGGCGGATCAAAACCAATCTCTCTCGATTTCACAAAAATTCAGAAACTACACCTTAATTTCTTAAGGGAAATATTTATCGGGGATAGATGAATCATACACATCATGATCCTATGAGTAATTCGAAAAGAAACGGTGGAAAATAGCAACCCCCCCCCCAAAATCCCAAAATTTAGGGTTCTAAGAAAGATTACCTCGATTCGAAGGAGAAAGAAGGTTGAAGGATGATTAAATGACGTTAGGAACTCAGAGATGAAGTTGGATGATATATCCCGACCAACTCCCATCTGTGGAATTGCCCGAATCTCCGCTCGGATAAAAAAGTGATAAAATGAAGAAAAACATGACTGCCGGGTTTTATACCTTCAGAGACGCATGACCAGACACGCATGACCAAATGCTCGTGTGTGACTCGTGCGTAGATTTAGTATCACAATAAGTCAGGGACATATGGCCAATTTGCTCGCGCGTCTGCCCATGCTTCAGGTCGTGCGAAACCCATGGTCCAGCTTCTATTGTGCCGCATGAGTGAGCACAAGCACCATCTCGTGTGTCAACTCGTGCGTGCCTGCCGAATGCAGTAGCTAGCTGCTAATCTATGCCGTGTCTCACTGACTCGATCGTATGCACTCGCACCGAAACTAACATGCGACAGAACGTTAATATAGAGTCTCCAAATATGAAATCGAGCACAAAACAACCACATGATTCCCACCATCCGAAGGTACAGAAAAATGAATATGAAATCGCACGCCCAAAAATTTGGAAAATTACAAAACGGTCCTATTAGGGTTGTATACTGCAAAGCATACTTTATGCTTGTATTACCTTATTTCCCTGTAACTATCTATGAGAACATTAATTAAATTTAATCACATATTTTGCATATTTATTCACGTTATGGTTATGCAAATGAAATGTCTAATTATTTTATATTGTAGATAATGTGGTGTGTTGATGTCACACGGAAGATCACATTATCGGTGAATAATAAAATAATATAATAGCTCACAATTTATATAATTATTAGATAAATTATGTGAAAGGTTACAATGCATGTTTGAGATTAATTGGGCTTGACTATTAGCATTCATTAGCGTATTTGCATAAGCTGAACTGGATCGAAGTGAAATAATGTCTTTTGTACTCACTGTAAGAAAAATATAAATCTCGAATAATTATTATTTCTTAATTTTAAGTATATAACATTTAATTGTGTATTAATAATATTTATTGCTTTGATGTACCATGGGTGAGAGTCAAAATAATTGACTCAATAAGCTTCGTATCTTGGGCAATAATATTATTTATATGACAATTATTATTATTACTAGAAATTATGTCCCGACTCGTGCAGGTTGATGATGTCAACTTGAGGAGCTCGATAATGATTATTATATCAAACCCCGCAGGTGGATTTAATTCCGATATAATAATAAGATTCGAGTGGTACTACTCTTGGATAAGATATAAATTAATTAAAGGTGTAAGTAGCTTAAATTAATTAATGGACATTCTATATCTTAAACATGAGAAATAATATATTTAAATAAGAGTCCGATTTCGTAAATTGGAACTTGGGTTGGAAGTGCAATATTAATTCTTTAGTGGACTGAATTGATATTAGTGTACTCAACCATATTAGGAAAAGAATTAATATGGAAAGGTGGGTTGCACTAGGAGTTTTAACTAGGGCTATGAACAAACCTAAAAGTTCGATTCAGTTCAAAGGATTCGGCTCGAAAAAGCTCAATTCGTGGCTCGATTCGGGGCACCAAAAGTAGAGTCGAACCCTATAAAATAGGATTCGGCGAATCAGACCGAATGGTTCGGCTCGATTCGAGGGGCTTTGGCCCAAGACATAAACCCCTCCCATCCCAAGCCGAACCATTCGGCTTCGGCGAATCGGACCGAACTATATTCGAACTAAACTGGACTTATGGAGTTATACTAGACTTTAACTCGAGCTGAATCGAACTCTATTCGAACGGTTCGAAAATACGAGCCGAATCAAATCGAACTATAAAAAAAATTAGCCTTTGAGCCGAATCGAACCTCAAATACTGAGGTTCGAAAGTTTCGAGCCGAATCGAACCTAAGGTTCGAATAAGTTCGAGCCGAGCCGAACTCTGTGAAGGTTCGGTACAGTTCGGCTTGTTTACAGCCCTAGTCTTAACCCTAATCCTCCTTAAGATCTCTAGAGTAGTCCAAAGTCTATAAATATGACATATAAGAGGGGGTTCGGCCGTTAGGTATCTTGCACTCTTGAGAGATTGAATTTTTCTTCTTGTGTTTAATTGTAGATCTTGACTTGTGTCTTTGATTCTACAATTTGGATAACACATCAATTTTCTAAGAGTGTTTACATAATACTAGAAAACAAAGAAAAATGGAGTGACCCACAAAAATATATTTGGCCAATCCATCTTTGAAGTCCTAGCAAGATTCAGTAGCTCCTTGTCCACACAACGTCCGGATTAAGGTGGGATCATACTCTAGAAGATTTTGAGGAAGATATCAATAAAGCAACCACTACACTTCAAAAGGTAAATATCCTATGATCTTTGATCTAGATTACGATATTGGATTTACCAACATATTTAATAAATAATATATAATTTTTAAATTGCTTATTAATCTTAGTAGTTAATTAATTAGCATGCCTAAATAGGTTTTGTGCTCGTAGATGCGTAAAATGCTTTTATCAACTTTTCACCAACTTCGCTTCCGCTGCGTTTTATTTTCAATAATTGGTATTAGAGATAGAATTTAGGCTTTTGCTATTTTGATTATTTTTTGTGATTAATTAATAGCAGTTTATATATTCATGTAATCTGATATTGGATATTTTGCTAGATGTTTTTCTTGGAGTGAATATGATCCAATTATCATGGTTATATGAATGGTTATTTTTTATTATTTACGCAATTGTTGGTTTGGTCCGATTTTGAGGCATGTAATGATTTTTCTCGTGAGAAAATCCACTTGTAGATCTA
Organism: Orobanche coerulescens; assembly: GCA_033398695.1. Lineage (NCBI taxonomy): Eukaryota > Viridiplantae > Streptophyta > Magnoliopsida > Lamiales > Orobanchaceae > Orobanche > Orobanche coerulescens. Next base: position 12,165,881 of record CM065819.1, read on the forward strand.
GGGTCTTAATTTCATGTAATTTTGCTGGAATTCGATGTATTTTATTTTTTATGAAATTGTAATCGAATTCGGAGAAGACAAAATCACGAAGAAATAGAGAAGAATCGGGACACCGGATCACTGGACAACGCGATCGGGCAAGGCGAAGATGCGGTAGCCGCTGAAGACATGGTTGCCAAGCGCCGAGCTGCTTGCCAAGGGCCGCGGGTGGGCTGTTCCGAGCCGGCTTGGGTCGGGTCATCCAGTATTTGGTCCCGTCCTTTTCACCGTCGTTCGTTGCGTCTGTCGGAGAATCGGGATTTTAAAATTGAATTTTTTTATGTAATTAATTTTGCATAAAATTGAAAATTTTAATTTTGGAAATCCACGGCCCGTACGGGATGAGTGACGAGATGCTTGATCGAGTGAGATATCGAGTTGAAGATTTTCTCAGATTCAATTGGAGACGAAGACCATGATAATTGAATAATTTATTATCCTTGCATTTATTTTTGTTTTTTTACTGTTTTGAATTTATGACATATATGAATTATGCGTGATATATTTTCTTACATGCTAGGACGAGAAAATTAAAAATCTTAAGGCTCAAATAACTAAGTGATTAAATTTATTTTTTTAAACTAAAATCAAATTGGCCTCCATAATTAATTTAAGTTGTGAAGTAATTAGCATATACATTGACATTAGGGCTTCCTCCATATCGGATGTGCTATTTATAGGTTCACTAGTTTTAAATTTCAAATGATAACAAAAACTAAAAATTATTTTTTATGATAGGACCTCTCCATCCGTAGAACTACCGCTTAAAAGATAATATTTTAAGGTTGTTAAATTATGGTGTTCACTTAGGTGTATTAATTAATAAGCTCCCCATCACAGTCTATGATAATTAATACATGATCAAGAGGAACTAACTATTAATTTACTTTTCATAATGTGTGTGTAAACGTCCACACGATCGTGGCTTATGTAATATCCGGATAATTGTTGAGTATTTTCATTTATATCTGAACCTTGTAATATTCGACTTGGTGGTATCTATATTCGAAGTATGATTTTTCTCGTATTCGTATTACAATTAGTCATGATCATTAGGAAGAATTTGCAAATTCATACATGCAGCTACGTCATAATGTACGCTAGCTGATGAGCTTAACGTACGTTATGAATTGAGGATAGCATACGTTATGGACGAAGCATAGCGTACGTAACGTACAGTCAGGCAGATAAGGTTGGTCGGCACATGGGCCATCTTGGGACGAGGGACGGGGATAAGAATCCCGCGTGATCCGGACAACTTTTTGAAAAAAGCAAGTCAACGGGGTTTAACGTACGCTAAAGGACTTAGATAGCGTACGCTACACATATCTCATTACGTACGTAAAGGGTAATGGTTAACGTACGTTAAGGAGGTCAGAAAATGAAACAGTAGCTACTGTCGGACGTTAACGTACACTAAGGATCTCAGATAGCGTATGCTAAGATGATAACGTACGTAATATCGTGAGGCTAACGTACGTAAAGATATGAGTTTTATAAATAGGACATTACCCCATTTCACTTCCAACCCTTTGCTCTTCTCGTTTGAGAGCTTACCCAGCCTATAACTTCATATATCATCCACTTCGATCGGTTTTGGAGAGCATTAACATTTTGGATTGGTGTTCAAGCTTCCGGATTGAGTTCTACCGATCGTTTTCATCGTTATTCTTCGTGAAAGGTATGTTGATACTAAACACAACCTTGAATTCGGTTTCTTGAGTATGTTCCTGAGATTATTACGTTTCAAGGATGTCGTAGTAATCGAATATCATGTTTTAAGAAGATTGGTTTGGTTATACTTGGAGTGTTCTTCGTTGTTAAGAGAATTGTGAAATGAACCTTGACATGTTGAACCCTAGGACGTAGTTTCTGAGATTGTGGTATGTTTTGGTCGAGTTGTATACAATGCCATGTTAATATCATCACCTAGAATCAAAGTGTCCAAAGAAGATGAATTCTAGGAGTTTCACCAAGAACGTTTTGTATTTCGTAAGAGGTGTTTGAATTGATAAACTTCGATATATTCTTGGTTACAATGGATTGATTATGTTGAGGATAATCGAATTGAACCTAGAACACGGTTGTTTCATCTTCCTTCGAGAATTTGTTAGTATTCGTATGATCATACCTTTGATACAAGTTGTATGAATGACTGAACCATGACTAAAGATTGAAGTATAGAATTATATTGGTTTGATGAATATCTTTGAAATTGTAGACACCAACATTGTACCAAAATATGTTCATAAGTATAACGTACGTTAAGTGTCATGCATTACGTACGTCATAGCATCAAGTGAGACAGTCGTCTGATCAGAGAACTTTGTCAAATACAAGCATAGCGTACATTAGGCATAGGAGCTTACGTACGTTAAGGCACAGACTTAACGTACGTTACGTTGGGTATGTAATATGAAGATAATCGGACAAGATCCGAAGTGTCGGCAACTTTCGGCCATAGTTTAGGATGTTAGATGTTCGTACGTTAGTTATATGACGTAAGATGAACTTTATATTATTTCTTTTGTTTAAGGTCCGAGCTTTGCAACATAATTGATCGAAGGGGCGACCTTCGAGTGTATTGTCATCCGTCGAAGTATTATCCTTGTCGTCAATTTAAGGCAAGTACCTTAATTACATTTATTCATATTGATGTCGGTTATGTTAATTGTTGTATTGTGTATATATATTGCGATTGTTTGCCCACCATGCATTGGTCCGATGGGATCATTATGGGAATCTATAGTTGTGTGCGCTGGATCATTGGACAGGTACTTCCACCATGCGTTGGTCCGATGAGATCATCATGGGAATCTATAACTATGTGCGCTGGATCGTTGGAATACCATCAGTATGTTGAGATTGATATGATATGTTGTACATTGTTACTGTTTCTCGTTGGAGAGACTTGTCGTGATTATTATTGATATTATTGACATTATTATTCAGGGATTATTGAACAAATCATTGTTGTATAATTATCGTACTTGTACTAGCATTGTTGTGCTAACCCCTTCGGGGGTGAACATTTATTTTATGTTCAGGATCCAGGAGAGCGGAAAAACAACCACTAGAGTTGCATGACGACGAGGGTGTAGAGTGATGTTACAGCCGGATTATTCTGTTGTATGTTTGTGTTGTTTTAATAAAGTACTCGAGTACATTTTCGTTTGTGACATTGGATTTGGTCATGTATTAATGTTCACCATTTGACATTTGTCTTTCAGTATTGTTTTCAGACTCCTGTTGTATTTTATTTCCGCTGCCGTTGCTTGTTGGTATTTGTTATTGTTTTTTCATTTCCTCAGCCTTGTAAATTCTTACGTAAAGGATTTACGGTGCTGTAATATTCCTGAATATATCGGGGGTGTTATAGAATATGGTATCAGAGCTAAGATTATGGATATCTTGGCCGTTGGGTTAAAATAGGGGTCGTATATGTCTTTTGAGGTAACCGGACGCGCATAACATCACTGTACGGCCTACATATTTGTGCGAGCGGTGGTTGTAAGTTTCCTAAATTATGTCTTGTATTTTACATGTTGTACCTTTTTATACTTGAACGATAGGACGATATTATTCCCTGTATATTGAGTGTTTATGCTTACAGTATGTTGAGGGGAGGACGTAGACGTGGTAGCGGTCGTGGACGCGGACGTAGGAATGCTGAGAGAGAAGTTTCACCTTATGTTCATGATTCGCGGTCAAATCAGGCTAACTCCAATTTTGGCGAACAGCAGGAGTCCGTTAATAATGAACGAGAACATACAGTGGAGACAAATGCCAATCCTGCCGTTCCCGACATCCTTTGTTAGGTGGTCAACCAGATGACTCAATTTGCTCAAGTAGTGGACAAGATGCAAGTGGCGGTAGGATTACAGCTAGAGGAAAGACAACAAGGCATCCCAGACTTGGGAAATCGAGGAGACAGATGGCTACAGGAGGTGGCGAAGATGCACCCGCCGAAATTCGATGGATTTTATGAGACACCGACATGGGATCACTGGTTGAGAGAGCTAGAGAAAGTATTAACAGGGATTAACTGCCCAGACGACCGGAGAGCCCCTATTGCCCAGTACTTTCTGACAGGAGAAGCATCCAAATGGTGGGAAGCCATCCGACCTGTTGATCATGATGCAGTTGGGAAGAGTTCAAACTTATAATGGAAGCTCAGTACTGCCCTCGTCCGGTGAGAGAAGCTAAAGTTCGGGAATTTTTCTTTGCGCAGCCGTCGGATATGCCGGTGGCTCAGGCGATTAAGACATTTAATCAGCAGCTGGCGTTTGTTCGACACCTGGTCAGAACCGATTCAGAAATGATGATTCATTTTGATATGAGAATGAAGCCATAAATACAGAGGTACATGTCAGGTTTTGAATGCACCACTCTCCGCTAGTACCAAGACAAAGCCTTGGTGTATGAAATGAAAGAAGCAGCTATGGAAAAGTTCTCGGAGTCCAAGAAGCAGAAAGTCTCTGGTAGTTTCAAAGAGCACAAGAGTAGTGGGCCCCGTAAGGCTCATTCATCCTTTCATTCGTTTAAGAGGCCCCCGCACCCATCCAAAGGTGGAAAGAACTTCAGATCAGTATCAATGTAATATCCGGATTTATTACGGTGTATTTCATCTGTATTCAAACCATGTATTATTCGGAATGGTGATTTTGATTATTGGAGTATGATATTTCGTGCATTAATATCATTATACACAAGTATAGAATCATGCAAAATTGATCATGCAACCTCGTGATAGCGCACGCTAAGAATGTATCTTAACGCGCGCTATCGGGCCATTATTAGCGCACGCTATGCAGGTAGGAGTAACGTGCGCTAAGGACTCAATTATTGAGCGGGACAGCTAGCACATGCGCCAGCCGGGCCATGGGTCCGGATAAGATTCCCGCGGGCCTTGCGGACAATTCTGAAGTCAACCATTATTAGCGCACGCTAAGGAATGCTTAGTAGCGTGCGCTAACTTGTTAATAATGCAGAATATTATAAATGGGACATCAACCGTTTTAGCTTTCATTTCTTTCGCCCTTTCTTCATCCTTGAGAGTTCAGAGAGCTGTAGTAATACTTCTATACACTTAGAACACATCTTATTGGTGTTTGTACATTGGTTATCACTTGGGAATGTTCATGGAAGTGGAATAGCACCTTGGAGTGGCATACAACCAACCGGAGTTGGATTCTACCTTACGGTTCAGTGATTTTCATCATATTAAGGTATGTTCAATCTATCTCAAGACTTAGAGTTGGATTTTAACGATTTGGATGATCATGTTAACAAGATATGGATTTTCATAGATGAATTATCCAAGTATATCATGTTGGAATGGTGAGATGAATAAGTCTTAAATACCTTGATTATAATCATCATGATTCGAATCTTATTACACTGAATATGTGAAGAGAAGCTTCTATCATTGGTAAACCGAATCTAATAGATGATTTCATAGTAATCTTGGACTAGACGTTAACATCCTTATTGTTAGATAAATCTAAAGGTTTGATCATGGAAGGATTTATCTAGTATAGATAGAACGTTTAACAACTTCAGCATGATAATATTGATGGATATAAGGTGTTGATATCAACCGTTTAGCTTTTCGAATTGTCGTATGATGATTTGAAGTCGGAATGGAATATGGTTTTATATTGGTATGCATATCCTTGAATCCGAAGTTGTCTTTATCCGTAAAATCATTCATAAGGGTATGAACTTGGTATTCATGGAAGTAACATGAATTATCACGAAAGATTTCATTGTTTGATCATGGCAGAAACGATTTCTTGCTCGGCGAAAGCGCCATGCGAATAGCGCACGCTATGCTATGCGATTTAACGTCTTATCGAGCACTAGTTAGCGTGTGCTACGTTTGGTACGTAACGTCGCTAGACCATCGACGAAGTCGATTGGTGATCGGTGAAATCGACCATACATAGTTAGCGACGCTAGGCTTTGTTGTTTGCGTGCGCTATCGAAAGCGCACTTAACGCACGCTACACGAGTACTTAGCGTGCGCTAAGCGTCATTGATCGGTGCATTTTATGAACTTTTGGCCGTAAATCAAATTGTTAAACATCCGTACGACGTGAGATAAATCCTATATCATTTCTTTTGTTAAGGTTTGATCTTGTTGCGTGATTGATTGAGGAGGACGACTTTCGAGTGTTCGTTTTGTGGAAGTATTGTTCTTGTCTTCAAACCGAGGCAAGTACTCTAATTAGAATTGTTTATATTATGATAATTATGATGTGATTGTATCGTGTAAATATGTTGTGAATATATGTCCACCATGCGTTGATCCGACGGGAATCATCATGGGAATCTATAGTCGTGTGTCTTTGGATCGTTGGGACATGTAGTTCCACCATGTGTTGGTCCGACGGGATCATCATGGGAATCTATAGCTGTGTGCGCTGGATCGTTGGAATACCATCAGTATGTTGAAACTGTTATGATATGATATGTGTTGTGGATATTCTCGTTGGAGAAACTTGTTATGATATAATTGTTGATTATATCACTGTTGTATGATTATTGTACTTGTACTAGCATCGTTGTGCTAACCCCTTCGGGGTGAACATTTGTGTATGTTCGGGATCTAGGAGAGCGGAAAACAACCACTTTGGAGGTGCATGACGACGAGGGTGCAGATTGATGTTCGACCGGTTTCTTATGCTATTTATTGGTTATTTTAATAAAGTACTCGAGTACGAAGTCATTTGTGATGATTTGAATTTGGTGATGTATTATTGAGTTACATTGAACAATTGTACTATTTACGTATTGGGTCGAACTGTTGTACCGTAATTTCGTTATTTCCATTCGTTAGTATCTTTTAATGCCTGTTTAAATTCTTCAGCCTTGTAAATCCTTATGTAAAGGATTTACGGCGCTGTAATATTTCTGAATATATCGGGGGTGTTACAGAATATGGTATCGGAGCTAAGATTATGGATATCTTGGCCGTTGGGTTAAAATAGGGGTCATTTACGTCTTTTGAGGTAACCGGCCGTGAATGACATCACTGCACTGCCTACGTCTTCATGCGAACGGTGGTTGTAAGTTCCTAAACTCTATCTCGTTCTTTACATGTTGTGTCTCTTTATACTTGAATATTAGAACGATGTTGTTTCCTGTGTATTAAGTACTTGTGCTTACAGTATGTTGAGAGGCGGACGTGGACGTGGTCGCGGTCGTGGACGCGGACGAAGGAATGCTGAAAGGGAGGCGTCGCCTTCTAATCAGGCTAGTCATAGCTCAGGCGAGCCGCAACAATCCATCAATAACGAACGGAACCTGGTTTGCCGAAATCCTTCGTCAAGTCGTGAACCGGATGACTCGGTTCGCTCAGGTCGTGGACCGAATGCAAGTGGCGCGAGGTGAGCGAGGAGATGGACAACAAAGGATTCCAGAAATGGGAAATCGAGGTGACCGATGGTTACAAGAAGTGGCAAAGATGCAACCACCCAAATTTGACGGCTTTTCCGAGACTCCCACTTGGGACCATTGGTTGAAGGAACTGGAGAAAATTTTTGCTGGAATTAATTGCCCGGACGACAGGAGAGCTCCTATTGCCCAGTACTTTCTGATAGGGTAAGCATCCTAGTGGTGGGAAGCTATCCGACCTGCAGATCATGATGCCGATTGGAAGAAATTTAAAATGATGATGGAAGCTCAGTATTGCCCTCGTCCTGTGAGGGAAGCCAAAATTCGGGAATTTTTCTCCGCTCAACCATCAGACGAACCCGTATCCCAGACGATTAAGACGTTTAACCATCAGTTAGCATTTGTTCGACATCTGGTCAGAACAGATGCGGAGATGATGATTCATTTTGAAATGAGGATGAAACCAGAAATCCAGAGGTACATGTCCGGTTTTGAGTGTACCACTCTCCGCCAATACCAGGATAAGGCGTTGGCGTACGAAATAAAAGAAGCAACAATGGAGAAGTTTATGGAGTCGAAGAAACAGAAAGTCTCTGATACTTTTACAGAGCACAAGAGCAGTGGGCCCCGCAAGGCCCAGTCTTCTTTTTCTTTCAAGAAACCTCCGCACCCATCTAAGAGCGGAAAGAATTACGGAACAATGTCAGCCACGACGGATACAGCTAGGAAGTGCTTTAACTGTGGTCGCCCAGGCCACCTTTGGCGTGATTGTTTGCGCACTCCGGTTACATGTTTTGAGTGCGGACAGGAAGGGCACCGTGCGACGTTTTGTAAGGACGCCACTAAGTACAATGGAACCCGTTCATCACAGCCAGTTCAGAAGGAAGCCAGTGTCCAACAGACGCAGCAAAGTGTTCAGATGCCTCAGAATTTTGGCCGCGGGCGAGGCAGAGGACAATGGGACCGAAAGGGGACATCGAGTGCCGGATCTGTTCCCCCACGTTTGTATGAGATGAGGAGGACAGATGATCAGGATGTCATTGCCGCATCGTGCACTTGTCCAAATCCTGTCCCATCCAGTTAGCGTTTTGTTCGATACAGGAGCTACACATTCTTTCATATCTTTGTCTTGTGTAAATCGTTTGAATATTTCCGGTTTTCATGCTTGTGAACCTTATGTTGTTGGTTTACCGAGTGGAGAGAGGATTGTCGGAAATTTAGAAACTAGAAATTTCCCTGTATCATTTGGGGGCAGAGAGTGGCTCTCAAATCTGATCGTGATAGAAATGCAAGGAGATGACACGATACTCGGAGACGATTGGCTTAATCGGTATGGAGCAATTGTAGACTACCGAAGGAGGAATATTTCACCGATCACGATGATGGCTCAAGTCTTGTTCAAGGATGGAAACCGAAGCTCGGGAAAATTGATCAAGGCGATGAAAGTCACAAATTGTTGAAACAGTACATGCAGTGCAATGTTACGCAATGAAGAAAGAAGACGAAATTGTGGAACTTTCATCCATTCCTGTTGTGAACGAATTTCCAGATGTATTTCCTGACGAGTTACCGGGACTACCTCCACGAAGGGATGTGGAATTTACCATTGAGCTGGAACCCGGAGCTACACCAATTTCCAAGGCGCCGTATCGTATGGCACCTAGTGAGATGTACGAACTGAAGAAGCAGCTAGAGGAGTTACTGGATAAGGGCTATATTCAGCCAAGCGTTTCACCCTGGGGAGCGCCAGTTCTTTTCGTCCGAAAGAAGGATGGATCGCTCCGACTGTGTATTGACTATCGAGAGCTGAACAAGATGACGATTAAGAACAAATATCCGTTACCACGGATTGATGATCTGTTTGACCAGATGCAAGGGGCAACGGTATTTTCTAAAATTGATCTGAGATCAGGATATCATCAGCTAAGGATTAAGGAATCTGATGTTCCGAAATCAGCGTTCAGAACTCGCTACGGACATTATGAGTTTGTAGTGATGCCGTTTGGTCTCACTAACGCACCTGCTGTATTTATGAAATTAATGAACCGTGTGTTCATTAAATTTTTGGATAAATTTGTGGTCGTGTTCATTGATGACATTCTGGTGTATTCTAAGAGCCCGGAGGAACATGCGCAGCATTTGCGGATTGTGTTGGAACTTTTGAGAAACGAGCAATTGTACGCCAAACTCTCTAAGTGTGAATTCTGGCTAAAGGAAGTAATGTTCCTCGGCCATGTGGTGTCAGCTAAAGGAGTCCGAGTAGATCCTCAGAAGATCGAAGCAATTATGGATTGGAAGCCTCCTAAGAACGCGAAAGAAGTCCGAAGCTTCTTGGGACTTGCTGGATACTATCGTCGATTCGTGGAAGGGTTTTCTAAAATCTCCCGCCCACTTACTCGACTCCTGCAGAAAACTCAAAAGTTTGAGTGGAATGAATTGTGTCAGATTAGCTTTAATGAATTGAAGAATAGATTGACGACGGCACCGATTCTATCACTTCCGCGAGGCTGGAGGATTCATAGTTTCTGATGATGCTTGAACCAAGGACTTGGGTGCGTGTTGATGCGAGAATGATAAGGTGATCGCTTATGCGTCGCGACAATCGAAACCTTATGAAGTGAATTACCCGACACATGATTTGGAGCTAGCGGCGGTGGTTTTGCCTTGAAGATCCGGAGGCATTATGCATGCGGGACTCACTCGGATATTTACGGATCATAAGAGTCTCAAGTACATATTTAGTCGAAAGAGTTGAACATGCGGCAAAGAAGATGGTTAGAACCGATTAAGGACTATGACTTGGAGATTTTATATCATCCAGCAAAGCGAATGTAGTGGCCGATGCACTTAGCCGCAAGCCTGTCTCTATTCGAGATCTTTGGAGACGCCGACATCCCAACTTAGCCTTCAACGAGAGATGATTCGTGAAGGGATTGAAGTGTGGTTACAAAGAGTCCAAGGACAATCAGTGCGTGATGGAGATAACTTCATCTTTAACCGAAGAAATCAAATCTAGACAGCAGATGATCCTCGATGATTCGGTTACATGATGAAGTGATCAAAGGAAAGGCCCCGGATTCATAATTCATGACGATGGAGTTTTGAGATTTGAACCGACTCTGCGTTCCCGATGTTGATGTTCAAATAGACGATTATGAAGGAAGCTCATAGTTCGCCCTATTCTATCCACCGGCACCCGATAAAATGTATAAGGACTTGAAGCGAGAATTTACGGTGGGGCAACATGAAGAAAGACGTAGCGGACTATGTTTGAAATGCTTGACTTGTCGGCGAGTTAAGATCGAGCATCAACGGCTCTTTGGAATGTTGAAGCCGCTCCCGATTCCTGAATGGAAGTGGGAGGACATATCGATGGACTTTATCACTAATATGCCGAAAACCAGGACAGGAATGAACATGATTTGGGTGATAGTTGATCGTTTAACCAAATCAGCTCATTTTCTAGGTATTAAGGATACGTGGGGACCAGAGAGGTTGGCACGAGTATTTATTTCGGAGATAGTCCGATTGCATGGTACGCCGAAGACCATTGTTTCTGATCGAGGCGGTCGTTTTGTGTCTCACTTTTGGAAAGCAGTTCATAAGGCCTTGGGGACCGAATTGAACTTGATCTGACTTATCACCCGCAGACTGACGGACAATCTGAGAGAACTATACAAACAGTGGAAGACATGCTAAGGGCCTGTGCCTTAGATTGGTCAAACGATTGGGAAGTTCATCTACCGTTGATTGAATTTACCTACAACAATAGTTGGCATGCTTCCATTAAGATGGCACCGTTTGAGGCATTATACGGAAGGAGATGCAGATCGCCCCTATGCTGGGATGATTCATCGGACTTGATCGGAACAGAACCAGAATTGATCGAGCAGACTCGAGAGAAGATAACCTTAATTCGTGAAAGGCCGTTGACTACCCAGAGTCGCCAGAAATCCTATGCGGACGTACGTCGTCGCCCATTGGAGTTCAATACTGGAGACCATGTACTTTTGAAGGTTTCTCCTACTCGGGGAATCTTTCGTTTCGGAAGGAAAGGAAAGCTGAGTGCGAGATATATCGGACCATTTGAGATCCTCGAGAGAGTTGGGGAGTTGGCATACAGATTAGCATTGCCGCCGTCATTGTGCCATGTTCATAACGTGTTCCACGTATCCCAGTTATGGAGGTATATACCAGATCCCAGTCATATCAGTAATTTCTACGAGATCGAAGTCGAGCAGGATGGGACGTTTGAAGAAAGACCAGTCAAGATACTCGAGAGTCGAGTTAAGCAACTCAGGAGCAAGTCAATCGTTTTGGTCAAAGTTCAGTGTTCACGTCACGGAATGGAAGAAGCCACCTGGGAAACGGAAGCTGATATGAAGTCTAGATATCCCGAGTTATTTCCGTCTTGAGTTTCGGGACGAAACTCCTTTTTAGTAGGAGAGTATGTAATATCCGGATTTATTACGGTGTATTTCATCTGTATTCAAACCATGTATTATTCGGAATGGTGATTTTGATTATTGGAGTATGATATTTCGTGCATTAATATCATTATACACAAGTATAGAATCATGCAAAATTGATCATGCAACCTCGTGATAGCGCACGCTAAGAATGTATCTTAACGCGCGCTATCGGGCCATTATTAGCGCACGCTATGCAGGTAGGAGTAACGTGCGCTAAGGACTCAATTATTGAGCGGGACAGCTAGCACATGCGCCAGCCGGGCCATGGGTCCGGATAAGATTCCATGACGCCTTGCCGGACAATTACAAGTCAACCATTATTAGCGCACGCTAAGGAATGCTTAGTAGCGTGCGCTAACTTGTTAATAATGCAGAATATTATATATGGGACATCAACCGTTTTGGCTTTCATTTCTTTCGCCCTTTCTTCATCCTTGAGAGTTCAGAGAGCTGTAGTAATACTTCTATACACTTAGAACACATCTTATTGGTGTTTGTACATTGGTTATCACTTGGGAATGTTCATGGAAGTGGAATAGCACCTTGGAGTGGCATACAACCAACCGGAGTTGGATTCTACCTTACGGTTCAGTGATTTTCATCATATTAAGGTATGTTCAATCTATCTCAAGACTTAGAGTTGGATTTTAACGATTTGGATGATCATGTTAACAAGATATGGATTTTCATAGATGAATTATCCAAGTATATCATGTTGGAATGGTGAGATGAATAAGTCTTAAATACCTTGATTATAATCATCATGATTCGAATCTTATTACACTGAATATGTGAAGAGAAGCTTCTATCATTGGTAAACCGAATCTAATAGATGATTTCATAGTAATCTTGGACTAGACGTTAACATCCTTATTGTTAGATAAATCTAAAGGTTTGATCATGGAAGGATTTATCTAGTATAGATAGAACGTTTAACAACTTCAGCATGATAATATTGATGGATATAAGGTGTTGATATCAACCATTTAGCTTTTCGAATTTTCGTATGAAGATTTGAAGTCGGAATGGAATATGGTTTTATATTGGTATGCATATCCTTGAATCCGAAGTTGTCTTTATCCGTAAAATCATTCATAAGGGTATGAACTTGGTATTCATGGAAGTAACATGAATTATCACGAAAGATTTCATTGTTTCGATCATGGCAAGAACAGTTTACTGCTCAGCAGTAAACTGCCATGCAGAGATAGCGCACGCTATGCTATGCAGTTTAACGTGCGCTATCGAGCACTAGTTAGCGTGTGCTACGTTTGGTACGTAACGTACGCTAGACCATCAGACGAAGTCGATTGGTGATCGGTGAAATCGACCATACATAGTTAGCGTCGCTAGGCTTTGTTGTTTGCGTCGCTATCGAAAGCAGACTTAACGCACGCTACACGAGTACTTAGCGTGCGCTAAGCGATTGATCGGTGCATTTTATGAACTTTTGGCCGTAAATCAAATTGTTAAACATCCGTCTGACGTGAGATAAATCCTATATCATTTCTTTTGTTAAGGTTTGATCTTGTTGCGTGATTGATTGAGGAGGACGACTTTCGAGTGTTCGTTTTGTGGAAGTATTGTTCTTGTCTTCAAACCGAGGCAAGTACTCTAATTAGAATTGTTTATATTATGATAATTATGATGTGATTGTATCGTGTAAATATGTTGTGAATATATGTCCACCATGCGTTGATCCGACGGAATCATCATGGGAATCTATAGTTGTGTCTGTTGGATCGTTGGACAGTAGTTCCACCATGTGTTGGTCCGACGAGATCATCATGGGAATCTATAGTTTGTGTCTTTTGGATCGTTGGAATACCATCAGTATGTTGAAACTGTTATGATATGATATGTGTTGTGGATATTCTCGTTGGAGAAACTTGTTATGATATAATTGTTGATTATATCACTGTTGTATGATTATTGTACTTGTACTAGCATCGTTGTGCTAACCCCTTCGGGGGTGAATATTTGTGTATGTTCAGGATCTAGGAGAGCGGGAAAACAACTACTGGAGGTGCATGACGACGAGGGTGCAGAGTGATGTTCCGACCGGGTTTACTGTCTGTTATTTATTGGTTATTTTAATAAAGTACTCGAGTACGAAGTCATTTGTGATGATTTGAATTTGGTGATGTATTATTGAGTTCTGTTGAACAATTGTACTATTTCTGTATTGGGTCAGAACTATTGTACCGTAATTTCGTTATTTCCATTCGTTAGTATCTTTTAATGCCTGTTTAAATTCTTCAGCCTTGTAAATCCTTATGTAAAGGATTTACGGCGCTGTAATATTCCTGAATATATCGGGGGTGTTACAGAATATGGTATCGGAGCTAAGATTATGGATATCTTGGCCGTTGGGTTAAAATAGGGGTCATTTACGTCTTTTGAGGTAACCGGCCGTGAATGACATCACTGCACTGCCTACGTCTTCATGCGAACGGTGGTTGTAAGTTCCTAAACTCTATCTCGTTCTTTACATGTTGTGTCTCTTTATACTTGAATATTAGAACGATCTTTGTTTCACTGTGTATTAAGTACTTGTGCTTACGGTATGTTGAGAGGCGGACGTGGGCGTGGTCGCGGTCGTGGGCCGGACGAAGGAATGCTTTGAAAGGGAGCGTCGCCTTCTAATCGAGCTAGTCATAGCTCAGGCGAGCCGCGGCAATCCATCAATAACGAACCTAACTGGTGTGCGAAATCCTTCGTCAAGTCGTGAACCAGATGACTCGGTTCGCTCAGTCGTGGACCGAATGCAAGTGGCGCGGGAATTCAGCAGGAGATGGACAACAAAGGATTCTAGAAATGGGAAATCGAGGTGACCGATGGTTACAAGAAGTGGCAAAGATGCAACCACCCAAATTTGACGGCTTTTCCGAGACTCCCACTTGGGACCATTGGTTGAAGGAACGGAGAAAATTTTCTTTGGAATTAATTGCCGGATGACGGAGAGCTCCTATTGCCCGATTACTTTACGATAGGGAAGCATCCGAGTGGTGGGAAGCTATCCGACCTGCAGATCATGATGCCGATTGGACGGAATTTAAAATGATGATGGAAGCTCAGTATTGCCCTCGTCCTGTGAGGGAAGCCAAAATTCGGGAATTTTTCTCCGCTCAACCATCAGACGAACCCGTATCCCAGACGATTAAGACGTTTAACCATCAGTTAGCATTTGTTCGACATCTGGTCAGAACAGATGCGGAGATGATGATTCATTTTGAAATGAGGATGAAACCAGAAATCCAGAGGTACATGTCCGGTTTTGAGTGTACCACTCTCCGCCAATACCAGGACAAGGCGTTGGCGTACGAAATAAAAGAAGCAGCAATGGAGAAGTTTATGGAGTCGAAGAAACAGAAAGTCTCTCGTACTTTTACAGAGCACAAGAGCAGTGGGACCCGCAAGGCCCAGTCTTCTTTTTCTTTCAAGAAGCCTCCGCACCCATCTAAGAGCGGAAAGAATTATGGAACAATGTCAGCCACGACGGATACAGCTAGGAAGTGCTTTAACTGTGGTCGCCCAGGCCACCTTTGGCGTGATTGTTTGCGCACTCCGGTTACATGTTTTGAGTGCGTACAGGAAGGGCACCGTGCGACGTTTTGTAAGGACGCCACTAAGTACAATGGAACCCGTTCATCACAGCCAGTTCAGAAGGAAGCCAGTGTCCAACAGACGCAGCAAAGTGTTCAGATGCCTCAGAATTTTGGCCGCGGGCGAGGCAGAGGACAATGGGACCGAAAGGGGACATCGAGTGCCGGATCTGTTCCCCCACGTTTGTATGAGATGAGGAGGACCGATGATCAGGATGCTGCTGTCGCATCAAGTACTGTCCAAATCCTTTCCCAGCCAGTTAGCATTTTGTTCGATACAGGAGCTACACATTCTTTCATATCTTTGTCTTGTGTAAATCGTTTGAATATTTCCGGTTTTCATGCTTGTGAACCTTATGTTGTTGGTTTACCGAGTGGAGAGAGGATTGTCGGAAATTTAGAAACTAGAAATTTCCCTGTATCATATGGGGACAGGGAGTGGCTCTCAAATCTGATCGTGATAGAAATGCAAGGAGATGACCTGATACTCGGAGACGATTGGCTTAATCGGTATGGAGCAATTGTAGACTACCGAAGGAGGAATATTTCAGTGATCGCTGATCATGGCTCCGAAGTACTGTTCGAAGGATGGAAACCGGGAAGCTCAGGAAAATTGATCAAGGCGATGAAAGCTGTCAAATTGTTGAAACAGGGCTGTACCGGGTACTGGTGTTACGCAATGAAGAAAGAAGACGAAATTGTGGAACTTTCATCCATTCCTGTTGTGAACGAATTTCCAGATGTATTTCCTGACGAGTTACCGGGACTACCTCCACGAAGGGATGTGGAATTTACCATTGAGCTGGAACCCGGAGCTACACCAATTTCCAAGGCGCCGTATCGTATGGCACCTACTGAGATGTACGAACTGAAGAAGCAGCTAGAGGAGTTACTGGATAAGGGCTATATTCAGCCAAGCGTTTCACCCTGGGGAGCGCCAGTTCTTTTCGTCCGAAAGAAGGATGGATCGCTCCGATTGTGTATTGACTATCGAGAGCCGAACAAGATGACGATTAAGAACAAATATCCGTTACCACGGATTGATGATCTGTTTGACCACCGCAAGGGCAACAAGATTTTCTAAAATTGATACGAGATCGGGATATCATCGCTAAGGATTAAGGAATCGACGTTCGAAATCGGCGTTCGTAACTCGCTACGGACATTATGAGTTTGTAGTGATGCCGTTTGGTCTCACTAACTTTCTTTGTATTTATGCAATTAATGAACCGTGTGTTCATTGAATTTTGGATAAATTTGTGGTCGTGTTCATTGATGACATTCTTGTATTCTAAGAGCAGGAGGAACATGCGCAGCATTTGCGGATTGTGTTGGAACTTTTGAGAAACGAGCAATTGTACGCCAAACTCTCTAAGTGTGAATTCTGGCTAAAGGAAGTAATGTTCCTCGGCCATGTGGTGTCAGCTAAAGGAGTCCGAGTAGATCCTCAGAAGATCGAAGCAATTATGGATTGGAAGTCTCCTAAGAATGTGAAAGAAGTCCGAAGCTTCTTGGGACTTGCTGGATACTATCGTCGATTCGTGGAAGGGTTTTCTAAAATCTCCTGCCCACTTACTCGACTCCTGCAGAAAACTCAAAAGTTTGAGTGGAATGAATTGTGTCAGATTAGCTTTAATGAATTGAAGAATAGATTGACGACGGCACCGATTCTATCACTTCCGTAGGGAACTGGAGGATTCATAGTTTACAGTGATGCTTCGAACCAAGGACTTGGGTGCGTGTTGATGCATAATGATAAGGTGATCGCTTATGCGTCGCGACAACTGAAACCTTATGAAGTGAATTACCCGACACATGATTTGGAGCTAGCAGCAGTGGTTTTTGCCTTGAAGATCCGGAGGCATTATCTGTACGGGACTCACTGTCAGATCTTTACGGATCATAAGAGTCTCAAGTACATATTTAGTCAGAAAGAGTTGAACATGCGGCAAAGAAGATGGTTAGAACTGATTAAGGACTATGACTTGGAGATTTTATATCATCCAGGCAAAGCGAATGTAGTGGCCGATGCACTTAGCCGCAAGCCTGTCTCTATTCGGATCCGGAGACGCTGACATCCCAACTTAGCCTTCAACGAGAGATGATTCGTGAAGGGATTGAAGCGTGGTTACAAAGAGTCCAAGGACAACTGTGCGTGATGGAGATAACTTCATCTTTAACCGAAGAAATCAAATCTAGACAGGCAGATGATCCTCTGATGATTCGGTTACATGATGAAGTGATCAAAGGAAAGGCCCCGGATTCATAATTCATGACGATGGAGTTTTGAGATTTGAGAACCGACTCTGCGTTCCGATGTTGATGTTAAAGCAGACGATTATGAAGGAAGCTCATAGTTCGCCTATTCTATCCACCCGGCACCAAGAAATGTATAAGGACTTGAAGCAATTTACGGTGGGGCAACATGAAGAAAGACGTAGCGGACTATGTTTGAAATGCTTGACTTGTCGTGAGTTAAGATCGAGCATCAACGGCTCTTTGGAATGTTGAAGCCGCTCCCGATTCCTGAATGGAAGTGGGAGGACATATCGATGGACTTTATCACTAATATGCCGAAAACCAGGACAGGAATGAACATGATTTGGGTGATAGTTGATCGTTTAACCCAATCAGCTCATTTTCTAGGTATTAAGGATACGTGGGGACCAGAGAGGTTGGCACGAGTATTTATTTCGGAGATAGTCCGATTGCATGGTACGCCGAAGACCATTGTTTCTGATCGAGACGGTCGTTTTGTGTCTCACTTTTGGAAAGCAGTTCATAAGGCCTTGGGGACCGAATTGAACTTCAAGATGCCTTATCACCGTGGCGACGGACAATGCGAGAGAACTATACAAACAGTGGAAGACATGCTAAGGGCCTGTGCCTTAGATTGGTCAAACGATTGGGAAGTTCATCTACCGTTGATTGAATTTACCTACAACAATAGTTGGCATGCTTCCATTAAGATGGCACCGTTTGAGGCATTATACGGAAGGAGATGCAGATCGCCCCTATCTTTGGGACGATTCATCGGACTTGATCGAGCAGAGCAGATTGATCGAGCGGACTCGAGAGAAGATAGCCTTAATTCGTGAAAGGCATTGACTACCCAGAGTCGCGAAATCTATGCGGACGTACATCGTCGCCCATTGGAGTTCAATCTGGAGACCATGTACTTTTGAAGGTTTCTCCTACTCGGGAATCTTTCGTTTGGAAGGAAAGGAAAGGCGAGTCCGAGATATATCGGACCATTTGAGATCCTCGAGAGAGTTGGGGAGTTGGCATACTGATTAGCATTGCCGCCGTCATTGTGCCATGTTCATAACGTGTTCCACGTATCCCATTACGGAGGTATATACCAGATCCCAGTCATATCATTAATTTCGACGAGATCGAAGTCGGCAGGATGGGACGTTTGAAGAAAGACTACCAAGATACTCGAGAGTCGAGTTAAGCAACTCAGGAGCAAGTCAATCGTTTTGGTCAAAGTTCAGTGGTCACGTCACGGAATGGAAGAAGCCACCTGGGAAACGGAAGCTGATATGAAGTCTAGATATCCCGAGTTATTTCCGTCTTGAGTTTCGGGACGAAACTCCTTTTAGTAGGAGAGTATGTAATATCCGGATTTATTACGGTGTATTTCATCTGTATTCAAACCATGTATTATTCGGAATGGTGATTTTGATTATTGGAGTATGATATTTCGTGCATTAATATCATTATACACAAGTATAGAATCATGCAAAATTGATCATGCAACCTCGTGATAGCGCACGCTAAGAATGTATCTTAACGCGCGCTATCGGGCCATTATTAGCGCACGCTATGCAGGTAGGAGTAACGTGCGCTAAGGACTCAATTATTGAGCGGGACAGCTAGCACATGCGCCACCGCCATGGGTCCGGATAAGATTCCCGCGGGCCTTTTGGACAATTCTGAAGTCAACCATTATTAGCGCACGCTAAGGAATGCTTAGTAGCGTGCGCTAACTTGTTAATACTGCAGAATATTATAAATGGGACATCAACCGTTTTAGCTTTCATTTCTTTCGCCCTTTCTTCATCCTTGAGAGTTCGTAGAGCAGTAGTAATACTTCTATACACTTAGAACACATCTTATTGGTGTTTGTACATTGGTTATCACTTGGGAATGTTCATGGAAGTGGAATAGCACCTTGGAGTGGCATACAACCAACCGTAGTTGGATTCTACCTTACGGTTCAGTGATTTTCATCATATTAAGGTATGTTCAATCTATCTCAAGACTTAGAGTTGGATTTTAACGATTTGGATGATCATGTTAACAAGATATGGATTTTCATAGATGAATTATCCAAGTATATCATGTTGGAATGGTGAGATGAATAAGTCTTAAATACCTTGATTATAATCATCATGATTCGAATCTTATTACACTGAATATGTGAAGAGAAGCTTCTATCATTGGTAAACCGAATCTAATAGATGATTTCATAGTAATCTTGGACTAGACGTTAACATCCTTATTGTTAGATAAATCTAAAGGTTTGATCATGGAAGGATTTATCTAGTATAGATAGAACGTTTAACAACTTCAGCATGATAATATTGATGGATATAAGGTGTTGATATCAACCATTTAGCTTTTCGAATTGTCGTATGAAGATTTGAAGTCGGAATGGAATATGGTTTTATATTGGTATGCATATCCTTGAATCCAAGTTGTCTTTATCCGTAAAATCATTCATAAGGGTATGAACTTGGTATTCATGGAAGTAACATGAACTATCACGAAAGATTTCATTGTTTCGATCATGGCAAGAATAGCATCGCACAAAGAAATCGCCATGCGAGATAGCGCACGCTATGCTATGCGCTTAACGCGGCGCTTATCGAGCACTAGTTAGCGTGCGCTACGTTTGGTACGTAACGTACGCTAGACCATCAGACGAGTCAGTTGGCTGGTCAGTGAAGTACTGACCATATATAGTTAGCGTACGCTAGGCTTTGTTGTTTGCGTGCGCTATCGAAAGCGCACTTAACGACGCTACACGCAGTACTTAGCGTGCGCTAAGCGTCAAATGATTGCATTTTATGAACTTTTGGCCAGAATCGAATTGTTAAACATCCGCATTTATGTGAGATAAATCCTATATCATTTCTTTTGTTAAGGTTTGATCTTGTTGCGTGATTGATTGAGGAGGACGACTTTCGAGTGTTCGTTTTGTGGAAGTATTGTTCTTGTCTTCAAACCGAGGCAAGTACTCTAATTAGAATTGTTTATATTATGATAATTATGATGTGATTGTATCGTGTAAATATGTTGTGAATATATGTCCACCATGCGTTGATCCGACGGGAATCATCATGGGAATCTATATCTGTGTGCGCCGAATCGTTGGGATGTAGTTCCACCATGTGTTGGTCCGACGATCATCATGGGAATCAGAAATGTGTGTGCGCTGGATCGTTGGAATACCATCAGTATGTTGAAACTGTTATGATATGATATGTGTTGTGGATATTCTCGTTGGAGAACCTTGTTATGATATAATTGTTGATTATATCACTGTTGTATGATTATTGTACTTGTACTAGCATCGTTGTGCTAACCCCTTCGGGGGTGAACATTTGTGTATGTTCAGGATCTAGGAGAGCGGGAAAACAACCACTGGAGGTGCATGACGACGAGGGTGCAGAGTGATGTTCCGACCGGGTTTACTGTCTGTTATTTATTGGTTATTTTAATAAAGTACTCGAGTACGAAGTCATTTGTGATGATTTGAATTTGGTGATGTATTATTGAGTTCTGTTGAACAATTGTACTATTTCTGTATTGGGTCAGAACTATTGTACCGTAATTTCGTTATTTCCATTCGTTAGTATCTTTTAATGCCTGTTTAAATTCTTCAGCCTTGTAAATCCTTATGTAAAGGATTTACGGCGCTGTAATATTCCTGAATATATCGGGGGTGTTACAATCAACACCGAGAGATGTGGTTAAGAGTTGTTTTAATTGTGGTCGCCCAGGACACCTTTGGCGTGATTATTTCCGTTCTCCAGTGACATGTTATGATTGCGGACAGGAAGCGCATCGTGTAATATTCTGCATGTAACACCCCCGTGATATATGAGAATATCACAGCACCGTAGATTCTTTTTCGAGAACCTACCAGGCTTAGACCAACATAAACACAATAACAACAACAAAATCGAGACATTCACCTATTTAAAATCAACAACTTCAATACGACATACATCACAAAACAATCCAAAACATAATCTGGTTGGATCACGACAATTACAACAAATCACAACTGATCCAACAACATCATCAATAACCAACAACAACACTATATACATCACATGACAGTACCCGCGCGAGTACAAAACCAAAACACAAAACTTGACCCCGACATGATGACCACAAACTCAAAATAGTACATGATATGAGTGTTGCTCGTCATCCTCGTGCCCTCCCTGCGCCGGCTCACCACAAGACCTGTACCTGAATACACAACAAGTATATTCACCCCAGAAGGGGGGAACAAGAAGCCGGTGCAAGTACAATGATTCCATAATATGTACAACAAGTGAATAAACAACAGAAATCACAGTGCCATCACAGATTTTCCAGAATACCACATCACAATCATCATCACAAAATATCAACAGGGGCTGTACAGGTACTGTACCTCAGGCGATATACATACCTCTCCCCAGTGAGCCCTTGTCAGGCCTCCCTGGTTGTACAAACTCTGCCAAGTGTACCGCAGAGGCCTCAGTCTACGGAACCCAGGGGACCCACAGTGGTTTTACTTGGTACACGACCACACGTCGCACTTTTGAAAACATCACTTTGGCACAAATCATATTTTCTCAAAATTACGTTTTCATATATTCACAAGAAGTACATTAAACACAATCAAAGTACTTGCCTCGGATACTTAGGTTTGGTATGTTTCGATCGGTTGGCAATTACGAATCGAAATCTCGGAAACTTATACCTAGAACGGTTAACACGATATAATCGATGTTAGGTCGAACAATTCTAATTAAAACAATACTAAAATTCCAAATCAAAACTCTCAGGGGACTTTTATCGAACACTTTGCGATCGAGGTAAAATCAGAATAATCTCAATATAAAATTTGATTCTAATCCGCTAGAACCGATAAACAATATCCTCGAATACTCAATATATAAACGAAGTCAAGTTCTTAACATGAATTAATAAAAAATCTAGAGGGTTAAATTCGAGTTTGAAGGCTGATTTTACCTCAATCCGTCGAAAACCCTTGAAATCGTCAGAAGAAAACTCGACACCACGCTTCCCGGGTGTTCGAAAATGCAATTGGATTGCAAAAACAAGATAGAAACTGAAAATCTGAGTTGGGGCACAAGAGAGGGCTGGAAGGTGCTGGAATGTGGTGGAGAAATGAAGAAATGCCCGATTTTGATCCAGCCTATACTTTTAAATCGGTTTTGAGGGTATATAGGTAATTTCGAGCGTGGCAGACTAACATCATCAACGTTTATCTATCATAACTTGTCCATCCAAACTCCATGACTCGCCGTTTGCGCCATTGGAAAGCTAACCCAAAAATATATCAGTATATAAAAGCTGAGAATTTTTAGATTTTTGTACAATTTACAGTGACTAATCAAAGTCAGTCCCCGTGCACAACCATCTTTAAAAACATCCACTCCCATTTATATTAATACTCTTTGGCACTCCATTCACACTTGAATGGTCCAAAACCATTATACTAAACAAGAATTGAAACTCTTGAGATCATTCAAAAGCTCAATCATACCCGAAACAATGTACGGAAATACCGTAAAAAAATAATGACACAATAATAATGCGTAATGGTTTCACCAATTGGTTACATATTGAAAAATCACGACAAAAGGAAAAGAAAAGTCTTTCGACATGAGATAATAAATTTTACAAGATTGATTACACAAAAAGAAAAATACGAGTGTCGAAGGATCAACAAGATGACAAAAATTAGCGCTAACGGTTCAAGTATTTGGGTCTGAATCGGGTCAAGAATCCGGGGTATCACATTCTCCCCTTCTAATAAAAAATTTCGTCCCGAAACTTAAGACGCAAAAAGTTCAGGATATCGAATTCGCATACTGTATTCACTTTCCTACGTAGCTTCTTCAATTCCATGCTTAGACCTTTTAACCTTGACTAACGGAATCTCCTTCCGCCGCAATTGTTTCACCCGACGCTCCAATATTTCTATTGGTTGTTCTTCATACGTAACATCATCATTTACCTCAATCTCTTCATAATCAATAACGTGACTGGGATCGGAACATACTTACACAATTGTGAAACATGGAACACGTGATGAGCATGACCAAGCATCGGAGGTAACGCTAGTCGATAAGCCACATCACCTATTCTGTCCAGGATTTCAAAGGGACCTATATAACGAGGACTAAGCTTCCCCTTCTTACCAAACAGTAGGACTCCACGAGTCAGTGATACCTTCAACAATACATGATCCCCCGCCTGAAACTCTAATGGTCGACATCGAATATCGGCATATGACTTCTGTCGACTCTGGGCTGTTAATAACTTTTGTCGAATATAACAACAATCTTCTCCCTCGTTTGAATTAACAAGTCTGGCTCTACTCCAAGTAACTCGTATGGCTCGTCCCAACAAAGTGTCGATCTGCACCGTCTTCCATATAATGCTTCAAATAGAGTCATACCAATCGAACTATGCCAGCTATTATTATATGCAAATTCAACTAACGATAAATGGATTTCCGAATCTTTTTTCCAATTCACGGAACATGCCCTTAACATATCTTCCAATGCCTAGATGGTTCCCTCAAATTTCCCATCCGTCTGAGGATGATACGCGATACTAAAATTCAATTCAGTACCAAGTGCTCTATGTATCGCCTGCCAGAAATGCGAGACAAATCGACCATCGTGATCTGAAACAATACTCTTTGGGATACAATGTAATCTCCCAATTTCCGCAATATATAAACAAGCCAACCTCTCTGGGTCCCCAATTATCTTTAATACCCAGAAAGTGCACCGATTTGGTTAGTCGATCAACAATTACCCAAATCATATTCATCCCAGGTCACATCCTTGGCATTCCCATAATAAAGTCCATCTTGTCCCACTTCCATCCCGGAATCAATAACGGCTGCAAATTCCCCGCAGGTCTTTGATGTTTAGTTTTAACTTGCTGACAAGTTAAACATTTCGATATATACTCCATTACATCTATCTTCATGTTCAGCCACCAAAAATTCTTATTCAAATCCTTATACATTTTACTCGTACCTGGATGAATCGAGTACGGAGTAGAATGTGCTTCGTTCAAGATTACTTGCTACACTGTCTCCTAGTGTCCGTTATTGTAGCGGTGCTGTTATTAGAGGTCGGTTATCTCTTGCGGCCATAATGAAAAATTTTTGGCGATAGACTCGCAAGGATATTTGATATGGATCGAGTTTATCAATGCTACAAATATGACCAAAATATCGGCCAGGCCGAAAGATATAATCACAACTCTTGGTATTCGTGTTTAATGTCAAGATATGATGATCATTTCTTAGATTTTGATCATCGAGACTAACGAACCGAAAGGAATGAAAAATAGTTCAAAAGAAAAGGACGGGCATGAAAAAAAATAGGATTATTACATTCTACCCCTTTTATAATATGTTTCATCCCGAATCTGAGAACAAGCAGCAATGAACGCGATAATCTTCGAAATGCAACGAATAGACTAAACAAGTATCTGGTATACGAGCCAAGGCAATAACGTACATATGGGCACGAGGATTGAAGTGGAGGGGTAGAAGTTCGAAAATAGATGCTCCCAGAGTTAGAAAAGTTATCAAATAACTCAAAAGTCCTGAAGCCACGTTTCGAGCTTGAATAACAGTACTCAAGCTCACAACTAGTCAGAAATATTAATTGCACACGTAGGAACGACCAAACGATGTTTTCAAACAAAAACTGTGGTTTTGATAAAACAACTTCAATATTTATTTAGGTGACAGTCAATTGAGTAGAACGAGGTGGTTTTAAGGTTGTCGAGAGGATCACAGCGAATTGTCAACAATGAAAAGTAACCCGACATAGAGATTATTAAGAAGGAGTTTGAACAACTAGGGTTGGAAACGTAAAACAATGGTATGGAAAGAATCGGGATCACGATTGTCGGGACACCAATGATTTACGAATCACATCACCACTTCCACGACCATCATCGCATCCACGTTCGTCAAGGTTCAATATACTAAGACATATGATACTCTTCAGTACATACAAGCCTGGGTGTTCTTATTATATCAGAAAACGACACGATTCGAGTCGTAGATTTGCTATGAAAATCAACCCTTTTTTTAGTCCTCTGACGAGGGCAATAATATTATGCCCGCACTTTATGAAAAATAATCTTTAAAAATAAAAAGGGCGAGATACTTTAGAAGAGGAAGTTTTACTTCACACATGGACTTTCAAATTATTTTTGAACAGTTTATAAAACAATTTATGTTTTAAAATTTTAAAGATATCGGAACTAATCTGAAATATTTCAAAAATTTAATTTGAGTTCTCAAACCCCGCTAATTTATAATTTTTCCTCTTCTACCAAAATATTTAATAAATTTTTTTTTCTTCGGAATATGTGACCATTTGGTAAGGCAACATTAAATTGTAGGTTTTCGCATTTTATGAAATGTTCAAAACACCACTTTAAAAAATGTTCATGCAGTGGATAAAATCGATACTCAAATTTTTCATTCTTAATGGAATATAGAAATAAATAATATACCCGATTTTCCAAAATATGCTATATAACCATTTTCACGGGCCGTATACGCATTACATATCCCAAAACTCTAATACCACCAACAAGTTTCAGCCCATCGAACAAGGTTGATCGAATTAGTACCACACCATCACCGCCCACATAAGCGGGGATTTACAATCGAGAGGCAATATATGGTTGGCATGCCTACAATGAAGGGTTATCAAGAAAATATGTCGTCAAGGTCCAACTTGACGCACATAAGAAAATCACCCACAGTAAGTCGAAATATTAATATGTTGCATCTCGATTGAAGCAATGAGATCACAAGACTACAATTTTAAACTCATTCTTCTAGCCGTTACACATTAACAACGTCCCACATAAATAATATGTGCTCAACTATTTAAGCAACTCTTTTACACATTGTAGCTATGATGCATCTCTTGCTCCTGGTACATGGGCTCGTATATTTGCTTTCCAGAAATAAACTTTTCATATTCACATGTTATGTTTATACGTAGATACTTCCGTCGGGGAGTTCTTAGTGCATAACTCAATTTTCTATTTTAACTCGGAGAACATTCAGCTTGAAAGGCACAAAACTCAGCATTTATGAGAAGTGCCGACATTTTTTTCAAGACGATGCCATTTCTTAACTTTCGTTGTTTTTGTAAGAACTCAAAAGATATGTCTTATCAGAATCATGTTGCAAGGTAACTTAATTTGCATGAGAAATCTGCATGTTATACATCTGAATCTAAAATTTAAATTTACAGGCCCTCATAAGAATATTGAGATCAAAATTTTCAAAATTAAGTTTCTCTTTCTAAAAATGACAAGTTTGATTTTTCAAAGGTTTTGAAAACTTTTGCTAAAATGACAATAACATGAGTTGACGTGAGTTGTAAAATATCTTACCCTCATTCAATAATACACAGGCCTCAGTACCACCGAGCATTTCAACTCAATAGTGACTTCGATATTTGACTTATCTCCATTAAGATCTGGAATTCCTAGTCCAACGAATAGAATCTCGCAAATATTAGATTCGAATAAAAGGTCGACTTGACTTATTCCTGTTCTCAAGAAAATTTATTTCTGTATAACCATCACCACACGCTAGTGTGCACAACCTCCACAACCGTATAAAGAAGGAATAAATAATGAAAATAGTTTTAATGAGATCAAGGTACAAAAAAGTTACCTTAGTTCCTCGCAGGGTTCAAATAGGATCTGAATAAAATTAAATAGGCACGATTCTAATGGAATACAGTTCACAGAGGTCTTTTATCTCAATACAAAGTTCATACATGCTCAGAATGAGGCTAAAATCGGTTTAGAAAGGAAATTAAGGACCAGAGAGACTTACAATGCAGGTCGCACGAGGTGGGAGCAACCCAGTGATATCATAAAGAGACGATCGACTCAACTTTGACAGACCCAAAACACCAACAGCCTAGGTATCCATAAACCTAAGCTCTGATACCATGTTCTGTAACACCCCCATGATATACGGAAACATCACAACGTCGTAGATTCTTTTCGAGAACCTACCAGGCATAGACCAACATAAACACAATATCAACAACAAAACCGATACATTCACCCATTTAAAATCAACAAACAAATTCAATACGACATACATCACAAAACAATCCAAAACATAATCCGGTTGAATCATGACAATTACAACAACTCACAACTGATCCAACAACATCATCAATAACCAACAACAACACTATATACATCACATGACAGTATCCGCACGAGTACAAAACCAAAACACAAAACTTGACCCCGACATGACGACCATAAACTCAAAATAGTACATGATATCAGTGTTGCTCGTCATCCTCGTGCCCTCCCTGCGCCGGCTCACCACAAGACCTGTACCTGAATACACAACAAGTATATTCACCCCGAAAGGGCTCAGCAAGAAGCCAGTGCAAGTACAACGATTCCATAATATGTACAACAAGTGATACACACAATCAAAGTACTTGCCTCAGATACTTATGTTTGGTAGGTTTCGATCGGTTGGCAATTACGAACTGAAATCTCGGAAATTTATACCTAGAAGGATTAACACAATATAATCGATGTTAGGTCGAACAATTCTAATTAGAACAATACTAAAATTCCAAATCAAAACTCTCAGGGGTCTTTTATCGAACACTTTGCGATTGAGGTAAAATCGGAATAATCTCAACATAAAATTTGATTCTAATCCGCTAGAACCGATAAACAATATCCCCGAATACTCAATATATAAACGAAGTCAAGTTCTTAACATGAATTAACCGATAATCTAGAGGTTTAAATTCGAGTTTGAAGGCTGATTTTACCTCAATCCGTCGAAAACTCTTGAAATCGTCAGAAGAAAACTCGACACCATACTTCCCGGGTGTTCGAAAATGCAATTGGATTGCAAAAACAAGATAGAAACTGAAAATCTGAGTTGGGGCAGAAGAGAGGGCTGGAAGGTGCTGGAATGTGGTGGAGAAATGAAGAAATGCCCGATTTTGATCCAGCCTATACTTTTAAATCCGTTTTGAGGGTATATAGGTAATTTCCAGCACGACAGACTGACATCAGCAACGTTTATCTATCATAACTTGTCCATCCGAACTCCAAATGACTCGCTCTTTGTGCCATTGGAAAGCTAACTCAAAAATATATCAGTATATAGAAGCTGAGAATTTTTAGATTTTTATACAATTTACAGTAACTAATCGAAGTCAGTCCTCGTGCACAACCATCTTCAAAAACATCCACTCCCGTTTATATTACTACTCTTTGGCACTCCATTCACACTTGAATGGTCGAAAAACAATATACTAAACAAGAATTTAAACTCTTGAGATCATTCAAAAGCTCAATCATACTCGAAACAATGTACGGAATTATCATAAAAAATAATGACACAATAATAATGCGTAATGGTTTCACCAATTGGTTACATATTGAAAAATCAAGACAAAAGGAAAGTAAAAGTCTTTCGACATGAGATAATAAATTTTACAAGATTGATAACACAAAAAAGAAAATACGAGTGTCGAAGGATCAACAAGATGACAAAAATTAGCGCTAATGGTTCAAGTATTTGGGTCCGAATCGGGTCAAGAATCCGGGGTATCACACTGCAGGGATGTCAAAGTTAATTGGAGCTCGTACTTCGCAGCCCGCTCAGAAGGAAGTAAGTGTTCAGCAGACGCAGCAGAGTGTCCAGCTACCCCAGAGGTTTGGTCGAGGACAAGGCAGAGGACAGTTCGACCGAAAGGGAGCATCGAGTGCTGGATCTGTTCCCCCATGCCTTTATGAGATGAGGAGGGCAGATAATCAGAATGCCGCTGTTGCATCAGGTACCGTTCAGATCCTTTCACAACCAGTTAGTATTTTATTCGATACAGGGGCTACACATTCATTTATATCATTGTCTTGTGTTAATCATTTGAACATATCTTGTTTTCATAAATGTGAGCCTTATGTTGTGGGTTTACCGAGTGGAGAGAGAATTGTGGGGAACTTAGAAACTAGAGATTTTCCTGTATCAATTGGAGGCAGAGAGTGGTCCTCAAATCTGATTGTGATAGAGATGCAAGGAGATGATCTAATTCTCAGAGACGATTGGCTTAATTGATATGGAGCTATTGTGAACTACCAGAAGAGGAATACTCGATGATAGCCGAAGATGGTTCCGAATTATTATTCAAGGGATGGAGACCAGGAAGCTCAGGAAAAATGATCAAAGCTATGAAAGCCGTTAAACTGCTCAAACATGGCTGTACTGGATACTGGTGTTACGCAATGAAGAAAGAAGATGAAAAAGTAGAGCTTTCATCCATTCCTGTTGTGAGTGAATTTCCGTACGTGTTCCCTGATGAATTACCTGGACTACCTCCACGATGAGATGTAGAGTTTACCATCAAGCTGGAACCAGGAGCTACACCGATTTCTAAGGCGCCGTATCATATGGCGCCTACCGAAATGTATGAATGAAGAAGCAACTGGAAGAGTTACTGGACAATGGTTATATTCAGTCAAGTGTTTCACCCTGAGGTGCACCCGTTCTTTTTGTCTGAAAGAAAGATGGATCGCTTCAATTGTGTATTGACTATCGGGAGCTGAACAAGATGACGATCAAGAACAAGTACCCATTGCCACGGATCGATGATTTGTTTGACCAGTTACAAGGAGCGACAGTATTTTCCAAGATTGATTTGAGATCGGGATATCATCAGTTGAGGATTAAGGAAACCGATGTCCCGAAGTCAGCATTTAGAACTCGCTACGGACATTATGAGTTTGTGGTGATGTCGTTTGGTCTCACCAATGCACCTGCTGTGTTTATGCAATTAATGAATCAAGTGTTCATAGAATATTTGGACAAATTTGTAGTTGTGTTTATTGATGATATTCTGGTTTATTCCAAGAGCCCGAATGAGCATGAGCAGCACTTACGGATCGTTTTGGACCTCTTGAGAAGCAAGTAATTATATGCCAAACTTTCTAAGTGTGAATTCTGGCTAAAGGAAGTGATGTTCCTCGTCATGTGGTATCAGCGGAAGGAGTCTGAGTAGATACCCAGAAAGTCGAGGCAATTTTAGATTGGAAGTCTCCTAAGAACGTGAAGGAAGTCAGAAGTTTTCTAGGACTTGCTGGGCATTATCGTCGGTTCGTGGAAGGGTTTTCCAAAATTGCCCGCTCACTTACTCGATTGCTACAGAAAACCAAATAGTTTGAATGGAACGATACGTGTCAGGCCAGTTTTGATGAATTGAAGAAGAGATTGATGACGACACTGATTTTAGCACTACCACAACGAACCGAAGGATTCATAGTTTACAATGACGTTTCAAACCAAGGTCTCGGGTGTGTATTTATGCAGAATGAGAAGGTGATCGCCTACGCTTCACGACAGTTGAAACCATATGAAGTAAATTATCCAACTCATGATTTGGAGCTGGCAGCTGTTGTTTTTGCCTCGAAGATATGGAGACATTATTTGTACGGGACTCACTGTCAGATCTTCACAGATCATAAGAGTCTCAAATACATCTTTAGTCAGAAAGAGTTAAACATGCGACAGAGGAGATGGCTAAAATTGATTAAGGACTATGATATTGAGGTTCTTTATCACCCAGGCAAAGCGAATGTAGTGGCCGACGCACTGAGCCGCAAGCCTGTTTCTATTCGAATGCTGGAGACTCTCACCTCACAGTCCAGCATTCAACGAGAGTTGATTCATGAAGGAATTGAAGTATGGTTGCAAGGAGTCCAAGGGCAACTCTGTGTGATAGAATTAAATTCGTCGTTAATCGAAGAAATCAAATCTAAGCAATTAGATGACCTTATGATGATTCAATTACGTGACAAAGTGAGCAAGGGTAAGGCCCCAGGATTTGTGATTCATGATGATGGAGTTTTGAGATTCCAGAATCGACTTTGTGTTCCAGATGTTGATCTTTTGAAGCAGATAATCATGAAGGAATCTCACAGTACGCCCTATTCTATTCACCCGGGCACCAGTAAGATATATAAGGATTTGAAGCAGATTTTTTTGTGGGGCAACATTAAGAAAGATGTAGCGGAATATGTCTAGAAGTGTTTAACTTGTCAGCAGGTTAAGATCGAACATCAACGGCCCGCCGGGATATTGAAGCCACTTTCGATTCCTGAATGGAAGTGGGAAGATATATCGATGGACTTTATCACTAATATGTCGAAGACCAGAACAGGGATGAATATGATTTGGGTGATAGTTGATCGCCTAACCAAGTCGGCTCATTTTCTGGGTATCAAGGATACTTGGGGACCAGAGAGATTGGCACGAGTGTTTATTGCGGAGATAGTCCGATTGCATGATATGCCAAAGACCATTACTTCTGACCGAGACGGTCACTTCGTGTCATATTTTTGGAAAGCGGTTCATAGAGCCTTGGGAACCGAGCTGAACTTTAGCACAACTTATTATCCTCAGACTGATGGACAGTCCGAGAGGACTATTCAAATAGTGGAAGACATGCTAAGAGCTTATGCCCTATATTGGTCGACTGTGTGGGAAGTTCATCTACCGTTGATTGAATTCACTTACAATAATAGTTGGCATGCTTCCATTAAGATGACACCTTTTGAAGCATTATACGAGAGGAGATGTAGATCACCCCTGTGTTGGAATGATTCATCAGACTTGATCGGGACGGAACTAAAGTTGATAGTACAGACTCAAGAGAAGGTAGCTTTGATTCGTGAAAGGCTGTTGACTGCCCAGAGTCGGCAGAAATCTTATGCAGACGTGTGCCGTCACCTGTTGGAATTTGGAATTGGGGACCATGTGCTTTTAAAGGTTTCTCCTACTCGGGGAATTTTTTGTTTTGGGAGGAAAGAAAAGCAGAGTCCGAGATATATCGGACCATTCGAGATTCTTGAGAGAGTTGGGGAGTTGGCGTACATGTTGGCCTTACCGCCGTCGCTGAGTCATGTTCATATTGTGTTTCACGTGTCTCAGTTATGGAAGTACATCACAGATCCCAGTCATGTAATTGATTTCAGCGAGATCAAAGTCACTAAGGATGGCATGTTCGAAGAGAAAACAATCAAGATACTCGAGAGTCGAGTCAAACAATTGAGGAATAAACCAATCACCTTGGTTAAAGTTCAATGGTCGCGATACGGAGTT
The DNA here is from genome assembly GCA_033398695.1 of Orobanche coerulescens. Taxonomy (NCBI): domain Eukaryota; kingdom Viridiplantae; phylum Streptophyta; class Magnoliopsida; order Lamiales; family Orobanchaceae; genus Orobanche; species Orobanche coerulescens. Next base: position 12,198,862 of record CM065819.1, read on the forward strand.
GAAGAAGCCACTTGGGAGACAGAGAACAGTATGAAGTCTAGATACCCAGAATTATTTTTGTCTTAAGTTTTGGGACGAAACTCCTTTTTAGAGGGAGAGTATGTAATATCCGGATAATTGTTGAGTATTTTCATCTGTATTTGAACCTTGTAATATTCGACTTTGTGGTATCTATAATCAAAGTATGATTTTTCCCGTATTCGTATTACAATCAGTCATAATCATATTAGGAAGAATTTGCAAATTCATGCATGCAACTACGTCATAACGTACGTTAGCTGATGGGCTTAACGTACGTTATGAACTGAGGATAGCGTACGCTATGGACGAAGCGTAGCGTACGTAATGTACAGTCAGGCAGATAAGATTGGTCGGCACATGGGTCATCTTGGGACGAGGGACAGGGATAAGATTCCCGTGTGATCCGGACAGCTTTTTGAAAAAAACCAAGTCAACGGGGTTTAACGTATGCTAAAGGACTGAGATAGTGTACGCTACACATATCTCATTACGTACGTAAAGGGTAATGGTTAACGTACGTTAAGGAGGTCAGAAAATCATACATTAGCTACTGTCGGACGTTAACGTACGCAAAGGATCTCAGATAGCGTATGCTAAGATGATAACGTATGTAATATCGTGTGGCTAACATACGTAAAGATCTGGATTTTATAAATAGGACATTACCCCATTTCACTTCCAACCCTTTGCTCTTCTCGTTTCCTTCACGTTTTGAGAGCTTACCCAGCCTATAACTTCATATATCATCCACTTCAATCGGTTTTGGAGAGCATTAACATTTTGGATTGGTGTTCAAGCTTCCGGAGTTGAGTTCTACCGATCGTTATTCTTCGTGAAAGGTATGTTGATACTAAACACAACCTTGAATTCGGTTTATTGAGCATGTTACTGAGATTATTACATTTCAAGGATGTCGTAGTAATCGAATATCATGTTTTAGGAATATTGGTTTGGTTATACTTGGAGTGTTCTTTATTGTTAAGAGAATTTTGAAATGAACGTTGGCATGTTGAACCCTAGGACGTAGTTTCTGAGATTGTGGTATGTTTTGGTCGAGTTGTATACAATGCCATGTTAATATCATCACCTAGAATCAAAGTGTCCAAAGAAGATGAATTCTAGGAGTTTCACCAAGAACGTTTTGTATTTCGTAAGAGGTGTTTGAATTGATAAACTTCGATATATTCTTGGTTACAATGGATTGATTATGTTGAGGATAATCGAATTGAACCTAGAACACGGTTGTTTCATCTTCCTTCGAGAATTTGTTAGTATTCGTATGATCATACCTTTGATACAAGTTGTATGAATGACTGAACCATGACTAAAGATTGAAGTATAGAATTATATTGGTTTGATGAATATCTTTGAAATTGTAGACACCAACATTGTACCAAAATATGTTCATAAGTATAACGTACGTTAAGTGTCATGCATTACGTACGTCATAGCATCAGGTGATACAGTCGTCTGATCAGAGAACTTTGTCAAATACAAGCTTAGCGTACGTTAGGAATAGGAGCTTACATACGTTAAGGCACAGACCTAACGTACGTTACGTTGGGTATGTAATATGAATAGAATCGGACAGGATCCGAAGTGTCGGAAACTTTCGGCCATAGTTTAAAATGTTAGATGTTCGTACGTTAGTTATATGACATAAGATGCACTCTATATTATTTCTTTTGTTTAAGGTCCGAGCTTTGCAACGTGATTGATCGAAGGGGCGACCTTCGAGTTTATTGTCATCCGTCGAAGTATTATCCTTGTCGCCAATTTAAGACAAGTACCTTAATTACATTTACTCGTATTGATGTCGGTTATGTTGATTGTTGTATTATGTATATGTGTTGCGATTGTTTGTCCACCATGCGTTGGTCCGATGGGATCAGCATAAGAATCTATAATTGTGTCTATTTGGATCGTTGGGCCAATTATTTCCACCATGCGTTGGTCCGCGGGATCATCATGGGAATCTATAGGCTGTGTCTTACTGGATCGTTGGAATACCATGTGTTGTTGTTGTTGTGCATATGTATATTATGTAACACCCCAAAAACCATACGGGAGTATTACACGTCGTGGGCCGTGCGGAACCCACCGTGCTAAAAACCATTTACAAAAATGCCCAAAAAGGCCGATGACGGTATTATTTTCCAAAACTCACAACATCATTTGAAAACACCAACTACCGTCAAGACAATCAAGGCCAAAACTTCGGTTAAGGGAATCGGTTTCTGAAATAAAATTCGATTGGCATAAAGCGAAAGCCATTTGAAAGAACTCACACAATGGATAAAAACACGATCCAAGATACATATACATCAATAATGATATACACAAACAAAATACACGATTCCCCAACAATATGCCATAGCCAGTATCGTTCGGTATCCTCGACTCACGACCGCTATCATCAAAGTCCTCAATACCTGAAAAACAAGTCCCACAACGGGGTCAGCAATAATGCCCGACAAATAACCACAAGTACATAAACATAAATATTTACATGCCATGCATCATGAGAATAATAACCTCAACGATAACCTTACCACTCCCGGTAATCCAACGATTCTCATCAAAATCCCAATATCACGATAATACCACATAATACCTCAATACCGAATACTTTTCCGTACACAATCTTCTATGTACGATTGCCATAAACCATACCTCTATCCGGATATCCTTCCGAAATGCATAGCACAGACCAAGAATATCCAAAATGACATCAACAATATCCGAATACTACAATCTTCCCAAGATTGTCCAAGTATCTCAACAATCATCAACTGTGCATTCTAATCCTTTTAGAACATCACTGAACATTCGTTAATATGCAATACAACATAAAATACTTATGAAATGTAAATGGAATTACTCATCAAAACATTACAACCGAACAAGTAAACACTTGCACAGTTACCAACATGACGAAACCATCACCGAACTCATCGCCCTCATCTACGAGCTCTTCACCCCATTTGGGCGAGAATCTACGGCCTTTCACCACGGCAAAACGATTATACCTATTGGTTAATCAACCTAGAACAATAATCATATCAATAATCGAACCAACTTGGTAACAATGATCATAACATATTCAATCCGGAATTCCACCTCATATCAAGATTCATCTCATCTAAATCAACCACTATCATCACTATGATTTAGAATACCATCTTAAATCGGTTAAACGAATTATCAAATCATCATAGTCATCATATGGCCTCAAGAACATCAAGAACTCTATGATTCCATAATCATAATCAACATATTCAAAGCATATCATCATCTTCCTTCAACATAAACCTCATATATCCTCAATAATCGCAATAACCACATCATAATCATCTTGATACGAATCATTCATCAACTATAACATCAAAATTTTGAAATAAAAAGGAGAAATATCCAACATACCTCATAGAATATGGATAACACAAGAAATCACTTCAAGAATCAACAATAGTTCCATAACCAAGCTCTAATTCCATGATTCCAAGCTCACAATCATGTTAGAAGTGTTTAGAACACTCTTAGAAGTGAAGAGGGACGAGTTGGGGAGGGAGAAATGAGTTTCCTTTCGTGAACAAATGAAAGACCAGCTCTTATTATATAAACTGCGCATCTCGTTACGTACATAAGTGTTCTTGCTTAACGTACGTAACAACTTTAACGTACGTAATCCAAAACCCATAGCGTACGTAACAAACTCACTGTCTCATTCCGTGAAGTCCATTACGTACGTAACCCATACCATATAACATACGTAATATACCAGTTGACTTGCTACAGTACAATGGTCGTGTTACGTATGTAACACGTCCTGTATAATGTACGTAACACGTACGTTGACTCACCTGTCAACATCCTCCGCCGAAAGTTGCCGACACCGGGTCTCACCTGCCGACCATGACTCAATCGTCTGATTCCCATGTAACGTACGTAATGTCTCGGCCATAACGTACGTAACTTTTGTGATTTAGCGTACATAAGTCTTCAACATTAGCGTACACTAAGTATTCTATACTTAGCCAATTTCAGCAATTCCTGTCCAATGTCACGACATACCGAATATGAACATATGGCAAAATCAATACATATACTCAATTCAATAACATTATCAAACGTTCACAACGTCCTCGAGCATAATTAACCATCCACGATATCCAAGATATAAACGAAAAATATATCCGAAAAATCGGGGTATTACATATTATGGGTTTGCCATAAGTATACAGTGTTGTTATTGATGTGAGCATATTGACGTCGTCATATGAGTATGCGCACACAGCTATAGATATCCCATGTTGATCCTGTCGGACCAACGCACGGTGGACATATAACAACAATGCACATATGCATATAACAATGATACACAATGCATGACAACAACGATACACGAATGTGTCACAACATGATCGACATGAAAAGACAAAAATGATTAGAGTACTTGCCCCGAGTCCTTCGAGAGTAATCTCGATGTCTAAACCATCACGAACCATTATCCTCGATACTCGATGGTCCAAAATATCACGGATTGCAGATAATTCATATCTTCGTCTTTATCACAATGTATCCTCGATACCAAGTATACCAACAACAAATGTAAATCATATACCTTATGATTTAATTCTTAAAACTCGAATGCAACTTATAATCCCAAATATCCTGTGATTACGATTATAAACATTGCTATACGAATTATGAATGAATGAAACGGAAATCATTCATTAAATATTATAAAATGAGCAAGTAATAACTTGCCTCGATACCGATACAACGACGAGGAAGCCGTTACCAATTCCATTGCCGTCATCTACAAGTCCCTCGGCCCTGATCAATGAAATTCACGAACATTCTCGAACACGACCGCAACGTATGGTTCTAATCACCAATCAATAATCTCAACCTATGACAATAATTAATAAACAACAAGTTCGATAACAATCAACAATCGATATAAACAATTCACAAACCCAACGACTCAACAATATCTCAATTAACCACAAGTCTGAACAATCCAACTTAAATGATCATGAATTCATAACCACAACACAATATATTACACTGTCTGTCCACTTAGCGCATGTTAATCACTTAACGTAGCATCCGCTAAGTGGCTTCAATTAGCGTGCGCTATCCAGTAAGCTTAGCGTGCGCTATTGCTGTACATATGCATGCCTTACAAGTATCGATAAACATATGACGATTATCAAGAACACTAAGTTATTCGAAACCATGTTCATAGCTATCAAAACAACGAAATCCGATATCCTTTAACATATAGATAATCATCCAACTCATAATCCAAGTCCTATATTCACATATCATTTTCTTCCTCAAATATCAACATCATGAACACCAAGAACCATAACAATACTTCCATAATCTATCATTATAGAGAGTAATCATTAACAATAACATCAACATCTGAAATTGAGGAGAAGGATTAACCAACTTATCTCAGGAAGACGAACAACACAATTCAAACCACAAGAATCATGTCAATATTCATATATCAACAACAATATCATCATAATCTGGTAATCCATCTCATTATCATGCTTATCATCTTGTTTATAAGATAATCATCAACTCAAGAACATCAACATTCAATCCAAAACGAAATCCAAATGAGAAGAGTAATTACCTCTTTGAAGGAATGGATTGAATCCCAAGGTTGAATCCATTCTCAATCACTTCCAAGCTTCAAATGTTGTTATGAATGATTAACTCCACCATAATCCAGTGTTTGGAACTTCAAACATCTCTCTAAGAACTCTCTCTATCAGTTGCAAGGAAGGAATGGACGAAAATGAAGAATAATATCCAACTACTCATATATATATATATACTGTACATTATTAACGTACACTAACATCTTCATTTAACGTACGTTACATGCTTAGCGTGCACTAACTGTCTTTGTTAGCGTGCGCTAACTGTCATTGTTAGCGTGCGCTGTCGCAGTCTAGAGGTTACTGCCTTACTTCATACAATGATTTACGTACGCAATGCCCATGCAATAGCATACGTACGCTAGTGTCTGATCAAAGCGTGCGCTACTCATAGTTGACTCGTTTGTATGTATGCTCTGAAGACGGGTCCACACGCCGAAAGCTCTGACAAGGATAAGATTCCCTTTGGACCGATCTAATGTTAGCGTGCGCTAACAATATACATTAGCCTACAAACATCCATTGACCTCGTCGGCACATGCACCGAAAGTGGCCGGGTCCACACATAGATTCCTTCTGATCTGGTCTGTACCAGCGTGCGCTATCCTTTGCCTTTGGCGTGCGCTAAACCTGCACGATAGCGTGCGCTAAGCTTGAATATTAGCGTGTGCTAATAAGGCTATACTTAGCCATTTTCAGCTATTCTTGTCCAACGTCTCAACATACTATATACGAACATACGGCATACTGAATATGTATACTCCTTCTAACAATATTCTCATATGTTACGCCCGACACACAATATCTTCAAATACAACTGTCAACCAAATGCAGTAATTATACAAAAACAGATGTCTCAGTCCTTCAATTGTTTTATCCATACTGCATGCATTCCACGCTGTACAACATAACTGGATAAAATAACATTAAACCATAGTAGTAGAAATTTTGGATATTATAGGACTTAGATGTGATTCCCGATTTGCCAAAGTGTATTACACTTTACTATGATAATACAGGTGCAGTCGCAAATTCGAGGGGACCACGAGCCCATAAGGAAAGTAAACATATCAAACGCAAGTACAATATTATATGATACTTCATAGAGGAAGGAGACGTAGTTGTATCCAGGGTTACATCGGAAGATAATCTTGCTCATCCTTTCACAAAAGGCTTACCCTCAAAAGTTTTTGAAGGGCATGTGGAAGGAATGAGATTATGGTGTATGGCAGCATTGGTTTGAGTATAGGTGGGAGATATGATAGACTATGTAATAGAGTAGTATACTTAAAGAATGCTTTGAGTATAAGTGAGAGATTGTTAGGGTTTTATAGTGCAAAACATACTTTATGCTTGTATTACCTTATTTCCCTTTAACTACCTATGAGAATATTAATTACATTTAATCACATATTTGTATAATTATTCACGTTATGGCTATGCAAATGTATTGTCTATTTATTCTATATTATAGATAATGTGGTGTGTTGGTGTCACACAGAAGATCACATTATCGGTTCCTTATAAAATAATATAATACACAACCTTTATAATTACTAGACAAATTATATGAAAGGTTGTAATGTATGCTTGAGAGTAATTGGTCTTGACTATTAGCATGCATTAGCGTATTTGCATACGTTGAACTGGATCGCAGTGAGATAGTGTCTTATGTACCGACTCTAAGAAGAAAGTAAACCTCGGATAATTATTATTTCTTAATTCTAAGTATATAATATTTATTATGTAATTATAATATTTATTGCATTGATTTACCATGGGTGAGAGTCACAATGATTAATTCAACATGCTTCGTATCTTGGGCAATAATATTATTAATATGATAATAATTATTATAACTAGAAATCGTGTCCCGACTCGTGCGGGTTGATGATGTCCCCTTGAGGAGCTCAATAATAATTATTATATTAAACCCTGCAGGTGGATTTAATTCCGATATAATAATAAGGTTCAAGTGGTACTACTCTTGGATAATAATAATTAATTAAAGTTTTCAGCAGCTTAAATTAATTAATAGACATTCGATACCTTAAACACGAGAAATAATAAATTTAAAGAAGTATCCCGACTTCGTAAATTGGAATTTTGGTTGGAAGTGCAATATTAATTCTTTAGTTGATTGAATTGATATTAGTGAGCTCACCATATTAGGAAGGGCTTAATATGGAAGGTTGGGTTACACTAGGAGTCCTAACCCTAATCCTCTTTACGATCCCTAGAGTAGCCCAAAGCCTATGAATAGGATTTGTATGGATGGGGTTTTGCCGTGACATCTTATGCACATTTGAGAGTTCGATTTTCTTCATCTTGTGTTTAATTGCAGATCTTGACTTGTGTCTTTATTCTCCAATTTAGATAACACGTCAATATTCTAAGAGTGTTTACATAATACTAGAAGATAAAGAAAAATCGAGTGACTCCTAAGAAAAATAGGTTAGGCCGATCTATCTCCATAGTCAAGCAAGATTCGGTAGCTTGTTGCCCTACACAACGTCCGGATTAAGGCTTATTAATATTAATAGTTAATTAATTAGCACGCCTAAATAGATTTTAAACTCAAGGATGCGTGAAAATGCTTTATTCAAATATTATCAACTTCGCTTCCGCTGTGTTTTATTTCCAACAGATTTTTATTTGCTGGCAAGTCAAACACCGTAATACGAACTCCGTGACATCATTCTTCATATTATTCCATCAAAAATTCTTCTTAAGATCTTTGTACATCTTACTCGTTTCGAGATGGATTGAGTAAGTCATATCATGGGCTTCTCGAAATATTCTCTGTCTCAACTCTAAATCATTTGAAACACAGTGTATTCCCTTAAATCTCAAAATACTGTCCTCATGGACCATAAAACCAGGGGCTTTCCCCTTTTCCACATCAACATTCAGTTGAATGATCATCGGGTCATTCAATTGCTTCCCCTTGATGTCATCAACTAACGACAGTAATCTCGAAAGTACAAAACTGACCCTGCACTTGTTGAATCCATACCTTAATGTATGAGAACCTCAAGCATCTGAAGTGATACCTGCTTCCGGCTCAACGTGTCTGCCACAATGTTGGCTTTTCCCGGATGGTAAAGGATCTCCAGGTCGTCATTCTTTATCAACTCCAGCCAACGTTCTGTCTCATATTCAGTTCCTTATGGCTGAAAATATATTTTAAACTCTTATGGTGAGTATAAATCCGATACGAAGAACTATATAAATAGTGGTGCCAACTATTTAGTGCGAATGCAACTGCAGCCAACTCCAGGTCGTGAGTAGGATAATTCATTTCGTACGACTTCAAATGTCGTGACGCAAAAGCTATGGTCTTATCATGTTACATGAGTACACACCTGAGTCCCTGACCGAAGTGTTACTATAAACTGAAAACCCTCCATTCCCTTGAGGCAGGACTAAAACCGGTGCTGTAGTCAAATGCCGTTTCAGCTCCTCGAAACTCTGTTGCCTCTCGTTGTTCCATTCGAACTTTTTGGACTTATGGAATAATTGCGTAAGTGGTCGAGCAAGTTTAGAGAACCCCTTGAGGAACTAAGGATAGTACCCAGTGAGACCCAAAAAGCTACGAGCTTCCTTCACATTCTTAGTGGTGCCCAATCTAACACTGCCTCGATCTTCTTAGGATCTACATGAACCCCTTCAGCCGAAATCACATGCCCATGAAACATAACTTCCTTCAACCAAATTTCACATTTCGAGAACTTTGCATAAAGACGCTGGGCTCTAAAAATATCCAACACCAATAACAAGTGTTGAGCATACTCTTCGTCATCACGAGAATATACCAAAGATGTCATTGATAAAGATGACTATGCATTTATCAAGGTACTCGATAAATATCTTATTCATCAACCGCATAAATACTGCTGGCGTGTTAGTTAGACCGAATGGCATAACCACAAACTCATAATGTCCATACCTCATCCAAGAAGCGGTCTTCGGAATGTCGGACTGCTTCACCCGAAGCTGATAGCATCCAGATCTTATATCAATTTTCGAGAATACATTAGCTCCCTGTAACTGATCATATAAATCATCGATGCGAGGCAAGGGATATTTATTCTTAATGATCACTTTATGCAGTTCACGATAATCGATACATAAATGCAATGAACCATCTTTCTTACTCATGAACAAGACCGGCGCACCCCAAGGTGAGGCGCTAGCCCTAATATACCCTTTGTCCAACCACTCCCCCAACTGACTCTTTAACTCCTGTTGATCGGTAGAAAATATGCATAATTTTATGTGCTAATTACATAATTATATTATATTTATTTTAGCACAACGTGATAATTTTTTACCTATTTGATTTATGAAGGCAATTTACTTCACTAATGGAATTTAATTATTACTTCAGGTATTTGTTAATTTTTTGGAGCCAAGATAAATATTGGACAAATAAATAAATAAAGTTCCCAGTCCAAGAAGAGTCCAGGCCGAAATAAAAGACAGAATAAAGAGAGTCCTACTCCTAGAAGAAAAAAAGTGGCTGAATTAGGGAAGAAAAGAGGGGGAGAGAGAGAGAGAGACAGTCTTACTGCCATGAGGAAAAGAATGGAAGAGAGAGAGAGTCCTGATAGGAGACTGAAAATCGGCCGAAAGTTTTGAAGAAGGAAAACTCATACTGCGCCTATAAATAGAAGAAGACAAGACACCATTCCTATCATCATAATTCTGGGCCAATCACAATCATCGTACGGCTATTCAAGTGAAGAAGAAAAAAAGGAGGAGTCCAACCCTTTTCCACTAAAAAGGCACGAATTCCAAGAAAGCAGAAGAAAATCAAGGAGAAATTCGGCCGAGAGCTGAGTTGGAAATTCTGGTTTAAAACTTTATGTTTAATTATTGATTCATATTTTATTTAGCCATCATGTCTGGCTAATTTATCTTTTCCAGTTCTTAGGGATGTTTGAACCCGTATCTATATTATTTAAGTTTTAATCCCGTAGCATATTCTTGACTTAATTTCTTTGAATTATCTTTGTGTTACTGAGTAGATTTATTTATGATATTATTTATTTTAATTGCCTGATCAACTTAATTGAGGTTTTTATATCTATTGCTAGATTTAGAGTTATAATACGTAATCGTTACAATTCCAAAATCACAAGTAGCAACAATTGATTTTATTCAGTTGGGTAACACAAAATCAAGATCTCTTGGGTCGAGCTTGTGAACTCAATATATTGTCTATTTCCATCGTTTTGGTTCCTAATGCATCTAACGAACAAGATTTGAAGAGCTTGTTTTGAATCCTTCGTCTAGATAGGTTTAATTGAAGAGCTTGTTTTGATTAAATAAACTTAAGAAACGATTGGGTTAACAGAGCCTGTTGTTGACTTCGGAGTAGGAGTTCATTTGGAATTAATAAAAGATAAAGTGTTGCATTAATTCATGAATCAAATTAGAACGGGGGATAACAGAACTAAGAACTGGATATTAATCGCAATCGTTTTTCCTTATTAAATTTTTACTTCTTCCTTTTGTTTGCGTACTTATTATTTTAATTTATCTTATTTACTTTAATTCAACCAACCCCTCCTTTTAGTCTATCTAATATTATTATTTTTAGTAATATTATTTATTTAGTATTACTATTTTTATTTTCCAAAAATATTCAACTCAATAAGTTTAATTAATTCAATCGTTCCTCGTGGGTTCGACCCTTACTTGCCAATACTACTATTTAGTATAAGTGAGTCAAGGAATCTTTATAAATATCTAATTTCGACGCGTCTCGACAGCGCGGTCAAAATTTTGGCGCCGTTGCTGGGGAACGATACGAAATTAATTTTATTTTCTGAGTTGAATTTTTTATTTTCTTTTCTTTCTGAACAAGAGTTTTAATTTTTTTTAAATTCTTAGAAAGCAGTAAAAATTTTTTATATATAGCAGTTTTTATTTTCTTATTTTTCCAAGCAGATTTTCAACACTGGGTCACCCAGTATCAGTTTTGAAAATTCATAATAATTGTCAGTTGTGCATTAATCTCTTTCGTTTTAGTTTTGTATGAATACAAGGTCACGTGGAGATAAGAACTTGCAGTATTATCCAAAAATTACAAAACGGTATCGAGTTTTCAGGCGAAGAACAAAAGAAAGCAGAGAAGTACTCAGGAACTTACCGTTTTCTCTCCAAACATCACCCAGCGAATCGAAAAATGAGAGTGAAACCATGGCAGTTAACGCTGAAAAGATATTGAAGCAATTAGCCAACCCAGAGCTATCACAACAACCAATTTGCATCACAATCCCGGCTATTAACAACAACAATACTTTTGAATTAAAGTCAGGATTGATTCACTTGCTACCTGCATTCCATGGTTTATCTGGAGAGGATCCTCACAAGCATCTTAAGGAATTCCATGTGGTTTGTTCAAGCATTAAGCCCAATGGCATCACCGAGGAACAAATCAAGATTAGAGCCTTTCCATTTTCATTAAAAGATTCGGCTAAAGATTGGTTATTCTACTTACCGTCGGCCACTATCACAACATGGAACGAAATGGAGATCTTGTTTTTGCAGAAATATTTTCCGGCTTCTCGGGAAGCCAATCTGAGGAAGGAAGTCTGTTGTGCGAGAAAAATGACGGGATAGAGCCTGCATGAATATTGGGAGAGATTCAAACAATTGGTGGCACGCTGCCCCCAACATCAGATCAGCGAGCAGCTTTTGATACAATACTTTTACGAAGGATCGATCCCAACGGACCGTAGTACCATAGACACACTAGCCGGGAGCTTTGGTTGATAAGACACCAGCAGCAGCAAGGGCCCTCATCTCGAACATGGTCGCCAATTCACAACAATTTGGTTATCGTGACAATCCCGTAAAAATGGTGAAAGAGGTACATGAATCGTCTATTGAGGATAAGCTAACCGAATTAACCTCCTTTGTCAGAAAACTCGCTGTAGGAAACTCGCAGGTCATACCGTGCCGAATTTGCCAAACTACGGAGCACACCACCGAGCACTGCAAAGTACTATTGGTTGAGATTGAGGCACATGCCAATGCGATCGATACTGAAAATTTTTACGGAAAGAAATATGATCCATACTCAAAGACATATAATCCAGGATGGAGAGATCATCCCAATTTTAAGTGGAAATCGCAGCAAGAAGAGCCTCAACAGAATAAGGGCCAATTTTACAAGCCGTCGTCGGAAAATTCAAGTCCATCACTCGAAGAAATGATGAAGACCCTCACTTCGAACACGATCCAATTGCAGCAGAACATGAATCGATTTCATCACGACACTCAATCGAGCATCAAAGTCATCTTAAATCAAATAAGCCAACTTGCTACATCGGTGAGTCGTTTGGAAAGCCAGAACAGTGGGAAACTACCCTCCCAATCGTAAGTAAATCCTAGGAACGTGAGTGCTATTACTTTGAGAAGTGGTAAGCAGCTGGAGGGACCCAAGGAACCCAAGAAAAAACTGAACGAGGAAGGCGAGAAATGAAAATCTACCGTCCAGACTGACGCTGGGCCACCCATTATCAAACAGACACCCAGTGCTGAACTGCCGGGCAGTAAGGTAATTAATAACTTCTAATTCTTCCCATATTGGCGCTGACAGCATACCTTTACCTTCAAAGGTAAAGAAGGCTGCAATGGAGAGCAAGGAGAAATAAATTTTGGATGTGTTCCGGAAAGTAGAGATCAACATTCCACTAATACAAGAACTCAAAGAAATAAGAAACGATGCATATGAGAATTCTGTAATTTATAAGGAGAAAACCAAATCTTTTCACAATGCAAGAATCACAAGGAAGGAGTTTATCATGGGGGAAAAGGTGTTGTTTTACCACTCTAGACTAAAGTTATTTCCCGGTAAGTTGCGATCACGACGGTCGGGCCATTTATCGTCACCCAAGTTTTTCCACACGGGCTGGAAATCCGATCTTTAAACCGACAAGGTATTTAAAGTCAACGGACATCTGCTCAAACCATATCGAAGCAACACCTAATTACAACTTGGAAGAATTTGAGCTCGAGGACCCAACTACCACTTAAAGCAGGAGTTCGTCGGGCCAACGACGTTAAAAAGAGGTGATTGTTGGGAGGCAACCCAATGATAGTAGTTAACTTTAAATTGCATTTTTTTCATATTTCTTTATTTTATCTTGCATTTAAAATTTTCCTTTAATCGGTCCAGCTTTTTTTTTTTTTTTTGCAAAATTATGTGACTCTTACAACAAGTGTTAAATTGGTCAGATGAAAATTTTCTCAAAAAAGTTTCCTACCCACTTTTCTTCTCTAGATACTTAGCAAAAAAAAAAATCAGGCCATTAAGTCAAATGATACAATTTTTTTCAATCGCCCACCTGCAAAAATTTTGAAGCCCAATCAGTCAATTGGTTTAATTTAAAAAAAAAAGAAGACCAGACCTTGAATTTTTTTTTTAGTTAATCGGCCTAGATATTTTTTAGTTCAGATTTTTTTAAGTTCAGACTTTTTTTAAACCAAAACTCCCCGACTCTCCTTCCTCCCCTTTGCAAAGAAAACCTCCTTCTTACTTTCAGATCTCCCTGACCCTTGCAGGATCGCCGCCGACATGTCAGAAAAAAGTGGGAGGAATATTCACCGGCCGCTGAATCGTATTACACGGAGTGGAGGATGGAGAAACAACCCTAGAGCGCCGATGTTTTACGACCTGACCGAACCAACTGCTCCGCCACCATCTTCCTCCGCCTTGAACGCCGAAACAACCGACCAGACTTCCAATCGGCCGAACCCAACCAGTGAATGACTCAAGAGAAAAAGGAAACAGGCGGCTCGCGGATTGATTGACGAACCAACTCCACCCATTTCGCCAACAGGAACTCCGACCACCACCGCACCATGCTCGGCCGCCGAAAGTCCACCTTCGTCTCTGGTCGCCGCGACTGAGTCAGCCCGCCACTCAACACCACCATCCAACCCACAGTCGACAGAAGGAGGATATGTATGGGTCGGATCTCCAACTCCAGATAAACCCGCCCCACAATTTGAAACTGAACCCACCTCATCTCAACCCCCGACTGACTCGCCGCCAGAACCAGAGCAGGAAATCGAGCCGAGTCCAGATGTGACAGTCCGAAGACAGAGAGGACCAGCCTGCTCAGGGCGTCGAACCGATACAATATAAATTTTGGAACCCCCAGTCAGATAACTCGATATCAAAAGCTTACACAAAGGAAGGTACTCTCGACACTTTATTTAGATTCTAGTATTTTGCTGCATCTTGGACTGTTTGATGATGTCATGAAGTTATTACGTGTATTGGGTTGGGAAAAAATAATGACCGGGAATTTGGAGGTGTATGATGATTTAACGTCTGAGTTCTTTAGTTCGATTCAGTTGTATGAGCGTGCAGGGGTGCATGAGTATTATTTCCATTTAAATGGGAAAGGTTTTTCGTGAAAAGTGGACGAGTTTATTGAGGCTTCCGGACTCCCTCGGGAAGCCGACATCATCGGGCTGCCCAACGAGGGTGATATTTAGAAAATAATTTCTCATAACGCAGCCCCATTCGTCGCCGGGAAGATGAAAGCTACTTTTATTAGAACTCCAGTGATCCAATACACTCAACGCTTAATGGCGTGCACGGTGACCGGCCGTTGTACGAACCGAAATGTGATTCTGATTTTTGAATTAAAGATGATATATGCTATGATCACCGGCACCCGCGTCTGATGCGCCGAAGATTTAATTATGTTGTTGATGGGAGAAAATGAAACAAAGAATCCAATTGTCATGGGAGGCCTCGTAACATGCATAGCTCGACACGTAGGTATTGATTTACGAGCCCGAATCCCTGTGGGAAAAATCGAGCTGTTGGATAAGACTTTGCTTGCCAAAATGGGGATACTCGAGAAAACCGGCCAGCACTTTGTATGGAAAATCTCAGAAAAAAAGCCGATTGCCTTGTCGAACCCCGACTACACCGCGCCGGTCGGCGAAACTAATATCAAGATGACACATCCGAGCTTGCCCCTCACTCCAGCAAACCTAGTACCATATCTTGCACCACGAGCCGAAGAAAGTTCTAGTGGTGAGCTAGAGCTAAGACGCCGGATTGAGGACCTTGAGAGAGGACACTGTGAGCTTGAAGAAAAAGTTGCTTATCTGACCGCCCTGATCGAGTCCCGACCAAACTATCCCGGTGCACTCTTTTATTTTTCCATACTTGATTTGCGGTTTATTTCTTTTTTTTCATGTTGGATTATATATATGTTGCATTTTATTCGCTAAAATTGTGTCTCCTCGCACTTTGGTTTGTGATGATTGTCCTTTAGTCAATTGAAAATAGTTGGTGAGAAGCATAATAGTTTTTAGAGTTATTTGCTCGTTTAGAATATTAGTCGGAATTAGCTCAATTTGTGGTTTTTAATTCCACCTTTCTGTGAAAATTAGTCGTTTTTGTGTTAGCTTTTAATGGAATATTTCTATGATTTAGAAACATAAAAATTGCAACACTATTAGAAAAGTTAGGAAGGAAGATTATCATTAAGATTTCACTTATGATTTGTACTTGATCATATACCCTCTTCTTAAAATTTCGTTGGTCGTTGAATTTTTTTGGGCTTACCGCATGCAAGGAGACTAGTAGAAAAAAAAGGGAGAGGTGTTGAGCAGCAACAGCTGCCTAACTTTGGGGGTCCTAAAATATTGTGAAAAAAGTAACAACGAAAAATAAAGGACTAACCCATTGTTGGTGCATAGCTGTCCTCTCATACGAAAAAAAGGGAAAATGTGTTGGTGAAAAGAGCTACACGTTAGCAAATAACGGTGTGAAAGCTATCACCTACGAAATATGTTGAAGCTTGTGGATAGTGCGTTTGCGTAAGTTTCAATCAATAAATAGCCAATTGAAATAATAAGTTTGGGGAGATGACTAAAGTCGTTATCATAAGCTGTGAATTTTTTAACCATTTTTCTCTTCTTAGAACTGTTTAATAGGATTGCATTTTTATGTTTGATAATTCTATGTAATTTTCATTAATTGTTTATGCAAACAAAATGTGCTAATTACGCAGAAGAGACGACTACTACACCACTATTTGAGTTAACGAATTCAGGGCAGGCAAATTATATTACTACTTTTGTTATCCCTTCGATCCAACACATTCTAAATTGCTTGAGGACAAGCAAACTTTTAAGTTTGGGGAGATTAAATTGGGGAATTTGAACTTTTATTTTAAGCAAATATTTGTGAATTTTGGGTCGTTGAATGGAGTTAAAAGTTTTATTGAGTGCCTTATAGGGCGAATTTTTTCAAATCTTTCGATATTTTTACGCTTGAGGATAAGCATTGGTTTAAGTTTGGGGAGGTTTGATTGGTAGAAAATATTGCATAATTTTATGTGCTAATTACATAATTATATTATATTTATGTTAGCACAACTTGATAATTTTTTACCTATTTGATTTATGAAGGTAATTTACTTCACTAATGGAATTTATTTATTACTTCAAGTATTTGTTAATTTTTGGAGCCGGATAAATATTGGACAAATAAATAAATAAAGTCCCAGTCGAAGAGTCCCGACCGAAATAAAAGACAGAAGAAAGAGAGTCCAACTCCTAGAAGAAAAAAAGTGGCCGAATTAGAGAAAAAAAGAGGGAGGGAGGGAGAGAGAGAGTCTTACTACCATGAGGAAAAGAATGGAAGAGAGAGTGTCCTGATAGGAGACTGAAAATCGGCTGAAAGTTTTGAAGAAGGAAAACTCATACTGCACCTATAAATAGAAGAAGACAAGACACCATCCATATCATCATAATTCCGGGCCAATCACAATCATCTTACGGCAATTCACGTGAAGAAAAAAAAGGAGGAGTCCAGCCTTTTCTCACTAAAAAGGCACGAATTCCAAAAAAGCAGAAGAAAATCAAGGAGAAATTTGGCCGAGAGCAGAGTTGGAAATTCTGGTTTAAAACTTTATGTTTAATTATTTCTTCATATTTTATTTAGCCATCATGTCCGGCTAATTTATCTTTTCCAGTTCTTAGGGATGTTTGAACTCATATCTATATTATTTAAGTTTTAATCCCGTAGCATATTCTTGACTTAATTTCTTTGAATTATCTTTGTGTTATTGAGTAGATTTATTTATGATATAATTTACTTTGGCCTGATCAACTTAATTGAGGTTCTTATATCTATTGCTAGATTTAGGGTTATAATAAGTAATCATTATAATTCTAAAATCACAAGTAGCAAGAATTGATTTTATTCAGTTGGGTAACACAAAATCAAGATCCTATTTCCATCGTTTTGGTTCCTAATGCATCTAACGAACAAGATTTGAAGAGCTTGTTTTGAATCCTTCGTCTAGATAGGTTTAATTGAAGAGCTTGTTTTGATTAAATAAACTTAAGAAATGATTGGGGTTAACAGAGCTTGTTGTTGACTTCGGAGTTGGAGTTTATTAGGAATTAAGAAAAGATAAAGTGTTGCATTAATTCATGAACTAAATTAAAAGGAGGGATAATGGAACTAAGAACTGGATATTAATCGCAATCGTTTTTCCTCTTTAAATTTTTACTTCTTCCTTTTGTTTGCATACTTATTATTTTAATTTATCTTATTAACTCTAATTCAACCAACCCCCCCTTTTGTCTATCTATATTATTATTGATGAACAAATTAAATACTCGCAAGTGTACGAATCGCTTTTGTAGGTAGCGACAAGTAACTCCGAGGGTGATCTCACAAGGAGTTGGAAACGGTTTGAAATTTGATAATGTTCGGCAAATAGTCGAATCAACAAAGGTAAAATAAAGTAAAATACACCAAAGATTTGATAGGATCACAATCACAAAACACAGAAAATTATTATAAAACGTTAACACTGAATGAAAGGGTGGATAATTGAGAGATTACAATTATGAAAATGATATGGGAGTTTAGAATCACTGACACACACGTAATAAATTATTAGTTCCGATACACAAAGAATTAAGGTTTGGAATTATTGATGGCAATAATTCTAAAAATCATGATTGTTCTTTACGATAATAAGAAACACTCATTTGATGGGGACGAATCTCTACTAACAATCGATTAGCTAATACCTTTGATAGGGTAATTTGCTAAAAGATCGTGGAAAAAGGTTTAGAACATTCACAATCACTTCTATCGGGTCGTTTGATGCCGAACACCGAAAAAAACCCTCGATTTTGAATAATAATAACAACTATGAAATAGGTTTGATGATCTAAATCAAAATTTCTTATACTAAGAACAAACAAGGAGGAACAATCCCAACTTTACTCGGAAAATCAATAGGAACTAACAATCGATAACATGTGTGTGGCTCAATCTAAAAACCCATATAAAATGATTAGCTACTCATGATTATTTCAAAAATAATAATGGAAATTGTAAAACAAAACATGGTAGAAACTTCCATTGTAAAAGTCGAAATCGAATTTCCGATGAAGGTTTGATGATCTTCCTTCAAGAACTCACAACAAAATGATACAAGGAATAATATTCACTCACAAATGTATTTTTCTTCAAGATGAACATACAAAGAAGATGATGAGAAATCTCTCTTTCCTCCCTATTTTGGTGTTTCTCTCCCTAAATCTTGTGTTTTTCCTACACAATATCTCACCAAGATCAGAATATCCTTCAAAAGTCTGGTCCAAGGCCTTTTATCAAGCTAAAATGCCAAGAGATTCCATTCAAACCGTGTAAAATGTCAAAAAAATAGACGTTGAATCGAAAAGTGACCCGACCGTGTCCTGGGACACGGCCCGTGTCCGAGTGTCCCAGAAAATACAAAAACTCTCTGGACAGCAGACCCGACCGTGTCCTGTGACACGGCCCGTGTGCGGTCTGGACTTTGAAGCCATGGTCTAGAAGCCATATCTCCCTCAATACACTTCGGAATTTAGCGTATAATATACCATTGTGAAGCTGATTTCACGAGGAATCCATACATATATAAAACATATCCTAATTCCAAGTAATGAATCTGGAAATTAAAAATATACGACCGATATTGCTTCAATCATTATCGTTTTAGGCCCCGTTCTTTGCTCTTGATCGTAATAAACTCCAATATTGGCCATAAAAGAGAATATTTCACCACAATCTTCATCCGAATACCTAGAAAACAAAAACACAACATACCACGCGTAAAAAGAGCAAAAACACTTTAAAACAAACGAAAGCGCGACTCGATAGAACGGAATGAGACGATCAAAAATCGACTCATAAAATCCCCCAAACCTAAACTTTGCTTGCCCTCAAGCAAAAATAAATAAAACACACGACAAGGAAATGAGGAGGATTGAATAATCAAGTTAATCATCGGGTATACATACAATCAACCGAGAATGTAAAAGTATCGTAAAGTCTCGTAATTCGTCATGGAAGCCTAAACTCACAAATGAGTGGAAAGCAATGGCACTTGATAGAACATGTAAGAAAACATGTCTTAGTAGTCCCTCACTAAATTATATCGATTCACTCATCTCTCAAGTATTTAGATAGGTCAATACGCTCAACTCGATTCGAATGGAAAGTTCTACTATATGCTTGTACTTTTTCTCTTCATCTAACACATCAATATTCACAAAACACGAGTCATAGGGTCTTACTTTGGGATGTAACGGGGCTGTAGCTCAAGTTGGGAAAATTTGGCTAGTAGCTACAAGTTCACCAAGTAGAGCATATATGATCCACACATATATGAAATACGCACTCAAAGCAAGATCGATCATTCTACTTCAATTCTCCCGTATATATATATATATATATATATATATATATATATATATATATATCTTTTTTTCTAGGCCTTGTTAAGTGCAATTCTTATGATATTGACCTATTTCTCACAACCCAACGACTTCCCTTTTGTTTTCTTAGGCTCAATCATCTCCTCCCCTATCTTTTCTATCCCACTATTATTATTAGGATCACTTTTTTTTGGGGCTTATTATTTTCGAGGCAGGAGAGAAGATTTTTGCCTCTATACACCACAAACTTTGCACACCTTCGTTTTTCAAATATACCCTCTCATGCTCTTACAAGGACTAATACTTCGGTAAGTTATGGCTTTTGGATATGGAGCTATAAGATGCGGGTTTTTTCGAACAAAATTACAGCTAAAGGCTCAACGGGGCTAGCAAAGGATATTGATATGAAATGGTGGGTATTTTAAGATAAGTAGGTTCAAGACAAAAATATGGGCAACCCTAATTATTTCTCGTGTATGTAAATATCAACACATCATCTGACAGAATCATGAAATTTCTAAAGAATACAATCCATAAGAAGAGAAATCACACATGAAAGAATTTTACCGCTAAAAGTGAACGGTTCAATTAGGCACAAGAACTCACGGCTTTTGTACTACCATACTCATTCCTTACACGTCAAATCAAGTAACCAAAACTATACATTCACACGCAAGGTCAAACAATCAATTAGATTTATAAAACTCCACGAGTCAAGTACAAACACGATTAATCATCCATATACCTAACAGTTAACAAGGTTATTATAATCCAACTACGACATCACGCAAGAAAAAAATAAAGAAAGGAAACAAACATCACGCAAACTAAAAACAAATAAAAATAAAAAAATTTGCACCCCCCAAACCTAAACCTTTGCTTGTCCCCAAGCAAAAAGATTAAGTCAGAAAAAATATGAAAATGCAAATTAAAAAGAAAGAAAATAAAACTACCGGATTAAGAAGTGTGGTTTTTTTATCGCGGCCACCATGCTTTTGTGCTTGGGTCTCAACTTTCAATAGGTTAGGCTTCTTTCTCCCATAAATACCCTCCTTATTAGATTACCTACACACGCCAAAAAACAAAATTAATGCAATAATAATAATAAAAGCGATAAAAATTAAAAAAAACTCCCTTGGGTTGCCTCCCAAGCAGCGCTTTTTTTATAGTCTTTAGCTCGACTTCTTCGGCTTCTTATATCCTGGATTAAATGAAAATGTGCCAGGTCCATCCACATAGCTCGTCCTTTTTTGCTCGTTTTCCTTTGTCACGATATCGATAGTGGTTCCACGGACTTCTATTGTGAGAGCTTGTGCACCATTTCAATTTTCAATATAATTGTCACCATGAAATGTTTTTCTTGAAGAATAAGTGACGTGATTTTTTTTGGTGATGTTTCTTCAATGTTTGGTATCACGAAATCCATCGGGGCTATCACCTCCCCCAAATCTAGTTTCGAGTATATTGGTTTTTGCGTTAAATTAATACTCGCTCCTAATTTTGTGGTGGGAACTTCTTTCTCCTCGAAAAGTACTTCCATGTCAAAGATTTCTAGATCCTCCTTATTTATCACTTTACCGCTCTGAAGAGTAGTGATAGCTTGAGCTTGCTCGGGCTGACTTGGTAGTTCTTGTATGCGTGCAACGGTAGTGATTTGCCCAATTTGAGTCTCTGTTTTCTTCACCGAGGCTTCTAAAGATTCGAACCTTTTATTGCTTTCCGTAATAAATGCCATAATACTCTCCTCAAGAGAGTTCCTTTGATGTGGAGGTGGTTCACTTTGTGTTGTTTGTTGGACTTGATTTCCTCCGTTGTATTGAGCTTGGGCGCTCGTGTTGTATGGCATCGGGTTGTTGTTTCTCCATGAGAAATTTGGATTCTTAGCCCAGGATGATAAGTGTTTGGGAGAGGTGCATTTCTTGCGTTTCCGCCATTATTATGTCTCCTTTCCTCCGACTCGGGCCTTCCCATGCTTTTTCCCATAGCCCAATTCACTTGCTCGGTTTGTTCTTTTGGGAAATTATGTGGGCAAGAATTAGCATCATTTATGGATCCCCCACAAATTTCACAAACTCGTGTGCTTGAAGATTTATTTTGACTCTTGAATCGTCTTAACTCATTTGTTAACTCATCGATTTTAGATTGCATCTCTTTTTTCTCGCTTACTTGGTTCAAAACTCCCCTACTAACACACACTTTTTTGCTGAGAATTAGCTCCCAGCGTCATGAGCTTGTCTTACCGTCAATCCCCCAAAAGGACCACCGGCTGCGTTATCCACTGCACCTTGGCAATATTGAGTCAATCTATCATAGAAGAATTGATTAAGTATTTGAAGCGGATAGTGATGGTGTGGGCATTGAATGAGGAGCATCTTGAATCGGTCTCATGATTCGTGAAATGCCTCTCCATTTTGTTGCCTGAATGTTGAGATTTGGGCTCTCAACTGTGTAGTCTTCGAATGAGAAAAATACTTGGTGATGAATTTGTCGTAAACATCATCCCACATTCTTAACTAGCCTGGTGCTAAATTCATCAACCATTGTTTCGCCCCATCCTTGAGTGTATACGGGAAGCACTTCATTCTTAGTTGATCATCGCTCAATCCATACAATGGAAAATTATCAATCGCCACATAGAAGTCTCTTATGAATGACAATAGGTCCTCTCGTGCCAATCCGTGGAATGATGGCAATTGATCGATGTGAAATCCGCTGATTTGGTAGTTCCTTGCTCCCGGTGCTAATTGGATGCACGAGATGGCGGTGTTAACCATGTGCTTTGCATAGTCTCGCATTAGATGCTCAACCGGAGGTTGTTGCGGCATATTGTAGTTTGATCCCATCCCATATTGAGGCCCTGGTTAATAGTTCGCTCCATATTGTGCTCCAACAGGTGGTTGTCTCGGATAAAAGTACCTCCCTTGTTGAGCTTCGGGTATCTCTTGATTGTGCCCAACATTCTCATATCTTGGAAGTCTCGGTTGACGAATGTTTTCTTCCTCGAGCATTTTTGGTGCTCTAATTCTTTGAACCTCATCTATGGGTAGAAGAATCGGGTTTCCCAACGATCTCCTACCAAGCATAAACAAGAGAAGCTAGAACATTTTTTTTAGACTTTATCGAAAATAATGAAAATGGAAAAATGATCAAGAAGAACAATTCAACTACTATTAAAACAAAATCAAAAATTAAACGCCAACTCCCCAGCAACGACGCCAAAAACTTGATGAACAAATTAAATACTCGCAAGTGTACGAATCGCTTTTGTAGGAAGCGACAAGTAACTCCGAGGTCGATTTCACAAGGAGTTGGAAATGGTTTGAAATTCAATAATGTTCGGCAAATAGTCGAATCAACAAAGGTAAAATAATGTAAAATACACCAAATATTTGATAGGACCACAATCACATAACGCAGAAAATTATTATAAACGAAACATTAACACTGAATTAAAGGGTGGATAATTGAGAGATTATAATTATGAGAATGATATGGCAGTTTAGAATCACCGACACACACGTAATCAATTATTAGTTCCGATACATAAAGAATTAAGGTTTGGAATTATCAATTGCTCACGATTAAAAAGAATCCATTTGATGGCGGTAATTCTAAAAATCACGATTGTTCTTTATGAAAATAAGAGACACTCCTTTGATGGAGATGAATCTCTACTAACAATCGATTAGCTAATACCTTTGATGGGGTAATTCGCTAAAAGATCGTGGAAAAAGGTTTAGAACATTCACAATCACTTCTATCGGGTCCTTTGATGGCGAACACCGACAAAAACCCTCGATTTTGAATAATAATAACAACTATGAAATAGGTTTGATGATCTAAATCAAAAGTTCTTATACTAAGAACAAACAAGGAGGAACAATCTCAACTTTACTCGGAAAATCAATAGGAACTAACAATCGATAACATGTGTGTGGCTTTATCTAAAAACCCATATGAAATGATTAGATACTCATGATTATTTCAACAATAATAATGGAAATTGTAAAACAAAACATGGTAGAAACTTCCCTTGTAAAAGTCGAAATCGAATTCCAGATGAAGGTTTGATGATCTTCCTTCAAGAACTCACAACAAAATGATACAAGGAATAATATTCACTCACAAATGTATTTTTCTTCAAGATGAACATACAAAGAAGATGATGAAAAATCTCTCTTTTCTCCATATTTTGGTGTTTTTCTCCCTAAATCTTGTGTTTTTCCCACACAATATCTCACCAAGATCAGAATATCCTTCAAAAGTCTGGTCCAAGGCCTTTTATCAAGCCAAAATGCCAAGAGATTCCATTCAAACCGTGTAAAATGTCAAAAAAATGGACTTTGCACCGAAAAGTTACCCGACCGTGTCCTGGGACACAGCCCGTGTCCAAGTGTCCCAGAAAATGCAAAAACTCTCTGGACAGCAGACCCGACCGTGTCCTGTGATACGGCCCCTGTGCGGTCTGGACTGTAAAGCTGTGGTCTAGAAGCCATATCTCCCTCAGTATACCTCGGAATTTAGCGTATAATATACCGTTGCGAATCTGATTTCACGAAGAATTCATACATATATAGAAAACATCCTAATTCGAAGTAATGAATCTGAAAATTAGAAAATACGACCGACATTGCTTCAATCTTTATCGTTTTAGGCCCCGTTCTTTGCTCTTGATCGTAATAAACTTCAATATTGGTCATAAAAGCGCATATTTCACCACAATATTCATCTGGATACCTACAAAACTAAAACACAATATACCACGCGTATAAAGAGCAAAAACACTTAAAAACAAACGAATGCGCGACTCGATAGAACGGAATGAGACGATCAAAAATCGACTCATCAATTATTTTTTGTAATATTTATTTAGTATTACTATTTTTATTTTCCAAAAATATTCAACTCAATAAGTTTAATTAATTCAACCGTTCCTCGTGAGTTCGACCCTTATTTGCCAATACTATTATTTAGTATGAGTGAGTCGAGGAATCACCTGTATTTTCAAAGGTGCCATGCGATACGACACCTTAGAATTGGGGTCGTACTTAGTTCTAAGTCAACTGCGAACTCGATCTCGTATTCCAGTGGTAGTCCCGACAAATAATCTGGAAAACATCCAAAAACTCGTTCACCACAAAAATCGAGGAAATTTCAACTCCCATCCTCTGCTATCACGGCGTAACACCAGTAACCCATACAACCTTCATTAAGGAGTTTCGCCACCTTCATGGTGCTGATTATAAGTGTTTGACCCCTCCTCCAATGTCCCGCAAAGGAATGTTCGGTGTCGTCCTCAGCCAATATCAAAATTACTCTCGTGCGATAATTCATTATCGCTCCATGTCTATCAAGCCAATCATCACCGAGGATAAAATCCTCATCGATGATATCCACGAAGATCAAATTTGAAATCCATACTCTCTCTGCAATTCTCACCGGACAATCTCTAACCTCCTTATCCCCAACAATTCTATCCCTGAAAGGCTCACTAGCAGACAAGCAATCAATATTCAATCGACACACACAGTCCAAAGAGATGAACGAATGAGAAGCACCAGAATCAAAAAGCACTCTAACTGGATGAGGGGGAACATAAATGGTACACGTGACCACTGTAGCCTCTGGATCATCATCTCTCCTCATCTCATAAATGCGCGGTTGCACTGAACCAGCATTGGAGACACCCCCTCTAACGGACTGACCCCGTCTTTTGCGCCGACCGAAACTCTTAGATGGCTAACCCACTGATGGATTCTGATGAATAGTTGGTTCTCTAGGCGCAGGAGTGTAAGCCTGAGCCTTAAGTGTCTTTTCTCCCTCAGTACAAAATGCGTCTTTGTAGCTCGACTGGCCGCAATTATAACATTTCAAAGGAGATAGGCTGCAATTACGGCTGATATGGCCCTGTTGGCTACAGTTAAAACATATTACGACCCGATTAGAAACACTAGGGCCGGCTCTGAAATTTCGATTACCTTCGCACGTACGGAATAAATTTTCGGATAGATAGTTAGCTGATTGAGAACTCTGTTGGTTGTTGCCCTTACCGCTATAAAAATTATCGGAGGTCTTATGCTTCTTACCTTCACTTGCCGTCTTAGTAGCAGCTAAGGACATATCATAGGCCAATGCTTTGCCCTGATACTCCTTCAATGTAGTGCAAGCGAATCCTGCCATGTAGTGTCAAACTTTCGGCTTCATCCGCACGTCAAAGTAACGGATTTTATCTCTCTCTCTCTCTCTCTCTCTCACTTGAACCTTCACATGGTTGAGCTATTGATTGTATTCAATTATTGCCTGGGATACGGGAATATCCTGGGTTTCTCCTCAAAGAAGACTCGGATTCTGGCCTTTTGAATAGTCCACGGGCAATATTCGGCCTCCATCAACTCTTTAAACTCGTCCAAGGAGCCGCATGGTCTTGGGGTTCGACTGCCTGCCACCAGCTAGCTGTAACACCCCCAGAAATCCACCGGGAATATTACATGTCACAGTCCTTTCTCCAGAAGGACCTACCACGCTAACCATCAAAAGACGACACCGGGTGGGGTCAAACTACATACGGACATGGACCGATAAGGTCAAACACAAAAATTCACTGACCGATGTGGTCACACGACTAAATAAATTCAAACATAATACAACAGTGTACATACCCAGGCAGAGATCAAAATACAAAAGATCGATAGACTGAAACTGACTCCACCATACAATGACATCAACTGAACTCTTAGCTCTCGATTAGTATCGCAGTCCATCATCCTCTATGCCAATCCTGTGAATGCTCCCACAATCCAAGCACACCTGAAATATATGATACGCATTTTCCCCATTTAAGGGGTTAGCAATTCGAATTTGCTAATACAAGTATTCAGGACATACAACATATGTAATACTCGAATTTTCAGTATGAATTTTTCGCGTTATTTTATATACGATATACTGGATGGCTTGGTGTCTATACAGTATGGATAAAATAAATTGAGAACTGAGACAGCTGTATTTGTACTCGTATAACTGTCGTAGTGGTTCGACAATTATTTTGAGGATATCGTGTATCAGGTTATCGTACTTTTGATATTGGGTATATCATATGATGATGTTACTGGATTCAGTACATGTATTCAGTATGCAGTATGTTCGTATTTTGGTATGTCGAGACAGACGAGGAGAATTGGAAATGGCTAAGTATAGCCTGATTAGCGCGCGCTAATGTTCAAGTATAGCGCACGCTATCGTTCATGGTTAGCGCACGCTAGAGGCAGAATGTAGCGCACGCTAAATGCAGTCAGATCGGAAGGAATATGCGTGTGGACCCGGCTGCTTTCGGCGCACGTTCTAGTAAGTCAACGGTTGTTGTCCTGAAGTATTAGCGCACACTAAAGCATGAGGCTTAACGCACGCTAATTGTAGATAGGTCAAAGGGAATCTTATCCTTGTCAGATCGGCATGTGGGGGCACATGCGGTAGGTAGACTGTAGCAAGTCAACTGATGTTAGCGCACGCTAAATGCAAGGACTTGCGTACGCTAGACAGTATAAGTGACGTATGCTAATACATGGGCATTACGTACGTAAGCACATGTACGAGGCAAGACCGTGGCCTCTGGGCTGCGATAGCGCACGCTAACAAAGTCAGTTAGCGCACGCCAGGGCAATAATGCACGCTATTTTATGAGAGTAGCGCGCGCTAGTAATGTTTATTATATAAGGGGACATACGGGTTTTGAGATGAATTTAGTCCATTCTTTCTCCTTCAGTCGATAGAGAGAGATTTGGGAGGATCTTGAGGTTCCCATACTCGGTGAGGTGGTGATTTTTAACAAGATTAAGATAGAGAGCATGGATTCAAGCCTTGTTCTTCAAGTTATTCATGATTCTTGGAATGGAGTTCAAGTGTTCTTCTTCTTGGTTCATCTAAATCCAGGTAATATTCGTATCCCTTGTTAGTTGTTCATTTTTAAGGATGATTACATGTGAGGAACATGTTGGATAATCATGTGACGATATTATATGAGATTTTATGGGATTATGATAAGAGTTTTCGAATGTTATTTAAGATTCTTCATGTTAATGGTGATTCGTTTAAATTGATGAGGTTGAATCATGGATTTCTGAATCATGATAATTACAGTGGTTGATTTAGATGAGTTAAATCATGATATGAGGTTGTATTCCAGATTATGTATGAGATGATCCTTGTTATCGGGTTGGTTTGATTATGTGATTTGCATGATGAAGAAAATGATAAACATTATGACATGTACCTCGGATTATGTTGTTTTGAACGTGATGTCGGATATTTCATGTTCTTGAAGAGCTCTGAAATTATAGGATATGATGATTATGTATAGAAGGTGTTGGTGTTTTGGATATGAATATGGGATATTCGTATCTAGAGCCAAGTTATGTGTTTTGATATAATATTCGTATAAGAATACGAATATGATTTCGAGTATAATGATGAGTTTGGATCTGGAAGGTTGTGTTTGATCTTGGAGTATGGTTTTCATTACATTCATATTCGTAGCCGCAAAGTGTTAGTCAATGCTGGAATGCATGCATCTGTGTAGCATTAGCGCACGCTAAGCATACTGGCTAGCGCACGCTATCGGGAACAACTTAGCGCACGCTACGTTATGCGTTTAACGCGCGCTAAGTAGGCAGACAGTATAGTATTTTAGTGTTGAGATTATGAACTCGTGATGGTTTGAATTGGATTGTTTAAGACTGTGTTTAATCGAGATATTGTGGAATTGTTGGGTTTATTGATCGGTTATTGATTGATAATTGTGATTTATCGGATTTCGGCTTCTATTGTTAATATGAGTTCGTAATTGCTTGAGTTGTATTGTTCGGTTTTGGAAATGATCGAGGTATTGTTGAGCCGTTGAGTTTGATTGGTTGGTTATACTGGTTATTGATTATTATCGGATGTGTTGTCATTTAATTATTGCATTAGGTCGCGATAATTGAGCGTTGATTATGGCCGTTGTGTTGCGGTCAAGGTTGGAGAGTTCGTAGGTTGCTTTTGGTCGGGGTTGAGGAGCTCGGGGACGAAGGCAATGGATTCGTAACAGCTTCGTGGTATCGGTATCGAGGCAAGTTATACTTGTTCAGTTTATAATATTTGATGAATGGTTTCGCTTTCATTTCATTTATAATTCATATAGCAATGATATTATAGATGTAAACTGTCGGGATGACGATTCGTTTATCATGCTGTGGTTTGGGACAAATCATAATGTATATGGTTTAATTAAGTTTGATTGAGGACAGAGCTGTGAGTTATCTTGGATATATGATATGGAATGTCGGCTAACGAGGATAGTTATCGTGATGACATAAGTATCGGGATAAAGATTTATTGGTATTGAATGGATGGTACCTTACTTGAAATTATTCGTATAACTGTGTATTCATTCAGGAATGTTGTTCGTGGAAAGAATATTGTCTTCGACTTTGAGGTAATTCCAGTATTGTTCAGTTATGAGAATAATTGTTTTGAGGAATTATTGTATATGTTCTATGTTGATTCGTATTGATTATTTCGTTAAGGGATGATGATCCCAGGGCTGATTGTATTGAGATCTTTGATCGTGTTGATCATTTGTCGGGGATGATGATCCCAGGATTGTTGTTTTGGATATTGATTAGTCGTGTCGACTTTTCATTGCCGGTCTGTTGTTGTTCACTTCGGTGAGTCTTGTGATCCTTATTGGATATGTAATTCTTGAGTTTCGTTGTCATGTTGCATCGTGACATATCTGGAGTCATATATGCGTGCCGATTGGTTATTGTGTAGGATTTTTAGTCGGGCACATGATGGTTATGCGTGGATATTTCCGCATTGAACCGTGCACACGAGACGTAGTTCGTGAGGCTAATTAGGTACAAGACCACACGTGTATTTGATCGATACCCAGGGTGGCTTGTGCACGGACACATTTCCGGATCGGGCGTACTGTGACGTCCATCTTTTAAGCCATATTGTTGGGTCGTTCATAGTCCATGTATGATTGGATATGTTCGACGGTTTGCGACTGGTTGTTCATACGCCCGAGGGGTATGTTCGACAGTCAGAGTTATTTCTTGAGATCCATTATTGTTGATCATTTGGAGTCTACCTTGTTGAGGGTATTCTCGGTTATTGTTGGTCCTTTGTTGATCATTTGGAGTCTACCTTGTTGAGGGTATTCTCGGTTATCGTTGGTCCTTTGTTGATCATTTGGAGTCTACCTTGTTGAGGGTATTCTCGGTTATTGTTGATCCTTTGTCAATCGTATTGGAATTCATCATGTTGATGATAATTTCGGCTGTACTTTGACCTTGGGTTAGTCGTATTGGAGCTCATCATATCGACGATATTCTCGATTGAGTTATTGGTTGATCATTGTTATTGATCGTATGAGTATTCGTATTATACGCCGATGTTTCAGGATTTGTTATCATTATCATGTGGTAGTTGATCTACAGATATGTTGTGTATTACTGGTTTATCCAGGTTGAGATTTGATTGTGTAATCCGACGGAAAGGAGTTGGCACAGATCTGATTATTTCCACACTTATGACTTATGATGATGTTTTGAGGATTATCGGTATTTTTTGTTGAAATTCAACACAGATAATTGTTGTTAAATTCATTTCGTCATTCGAGGATGCGAAATGTGGATTATGGTAAGGATTGGACTGTTATGGATTGGTAAGGTTATAACGGTAAGATTACGTTGGTAGTATTCTTACAGTATTATTACATTGGTATGTAATTATTTATGATGATGTGATCGGTATCATTATTGAGTATTGTGGCTGACCCCGTCGTGGACTTTATTTTTAGGTATTCGGAGATCGAGCTAGTAGCGGTCGTGAAGGGAT
Organism: Orobanche coerulescens; assembly: GCA_033398695.1. Lineage (NCBI taxonomy): Eukaryota > Viridiplantae > Streptophyta > Magnoliopsida > Lamiales > Orobanchaceae > Orobanche > Orobanche coerulescens. The sequence goes on from CM065819.1 coordinate 12,230,214, forward strand.
GAGCTTCCCGATGTGATACTGGCGGTGGTATGTTTTGGAGTATCGAGTATTTCTTTTCTGGTTATTCATTTCCGCTGCAAATGTGTATTTTGAACTGCATTTATCCGCTGTGTGTATATTTCAAAATGACTTTTCGGTATTTTTATCCGCTGCGTGTGTGTATTTCAAAATGGCCTTTTTGGCATTTTACGAACTTGGGTTATTTTTGTCAAACTCTTTTTCCCAAATTATTTTATCGATACGTTTAAGGGGTGGCTTAACGTACACTTTGAACTGTCCAGATTTGGCATTTCGCCTTGTATTTTCAAATGGTATTCTATGACGGTATTTCAGAATTTTGTTTTTGAAAATATTTGAGTATTTGCAAAATATTACCGTCATTAGCCTTTTGGCGTTTTTGAATTGGTTTTGTAAACGGTTTTTAGCCTGGTGGGTTCCGGCGCGGGACCCACGACGCTGTAATATCCCGGATGGTTTTGGGGGTGTTACAACATATATCACGCAATTTCAGTTATATTAAAATACAACAGCCGTGAAAGAAGTTCCCGAGAGGTTTACAATGTTTAAAGTACAACTCAAGTCTTTGAAAATAATATATCAACTCGAGAGTTTTAGAAAACGACAGAAAGTCTTTTGGGACTTCAAGTTCAAGATTATAAAACATTTTTCGAAAACAATAGGGTCTCGACTCAAATCTCGTTCATGTAACAAACATTTTATAAATAGGAATTCTTTATGGACCTCAAGTCCTTAGTTGAAAAACCATTTCAAGACAAATGGGTCTCGGCCCAAAGTCATTATCTGCAAAACAATCTTTACATAACCGTTGGGATCTCTATCCAAAATCTCTTCAAACCACAGTACGCGAAAACTGTAATACCCAGTTGTAATTCAGTAATTATCATTCAGTAATTATCACTCAGTAATTATCATTCAGTATTTATCACTCAGTAATTATCATTCAGTATTTGATACTCAGTAATTTCAATCATTATTGATCATTTGTCACTCAGATTCAGTCATGGTATTCATCATTCAGAGTAATTGTACCAGGTATCGATCGTCATTCATCATTAATCTGATTGGAGTTTCGTGCCGTGTTTATCATCATTGTCATTTTCGTTGCAAGCTGTGCTTGAGGAGTAGCGCACGCTACATACTCCTTTTAGCGTACGCTAATTGGGTATAGGTAGCGCACGCTACCGCCGGCTTTAGCGCACGCTAAGGCTACCTTAGGCTGCCGATCCAGGTACCGGGTGCAGTGAGAATAATTAGCGCACGCTACGAGTGGTAAGTAGCGCGCGCTAACGGGTCGTAGTAGCGCACGCTATGTGTGTGGAGTAGCGCGCTAGGCGGATCGTGTTGAGTCCGGTGGCTCCGGATCGCACCGGTTTATTCATAGCGCACGCTAGGCATTGTTGTTAGCGTACGCAACCGATATGTTAGCGCACGCTAAATAATGGTTGTAGCGCACGCTATCGAGTTAGATCGAGAGGGCGATGGTTTTCGGACTCCGATCAAGGCGTCAAATATTTCGCTAGCGCACGCTAACAATGGATATTAGCGCACGCTAGTAGTATGGCCGTAGCGCACGCTACAAAAAGGTACGTAGCGCGCGCTACCGTGTTCGGACAGTGGGTACCGGACTACCCAAACTACTCGTTAGCGCACGCTATGCACAAGAGCTAGCGCACGCTAACCTGGACCGAGTATAAATTGGACAGTTTAGTCGAGTTCGTCATTTTTCATCTCATTTCATTCCTTCGGTATTTTTGGGCGATTCCGAGCGATCCGGAGGGGATTCTTCGAGGTGTAATCATCAATCATCATCTTCAAGTCTTTGAGTTGAATTTATCATCACTTCATCATCTCCTAACGTCGAATCAAAGGTATTAATCTCTTGGATCTAGAATTTTGGATTTTGGGTTTTCCTTCCGATTTCTTCGTGTAAGCTTGGATTATCATTGGGATATGTTAAGTTATGGATTATCTACTTGGATAAATATATTCCTACGGATTTAATGGTTATTTTCGAATTGTTTTCAAGAACCCTTGGGGTTGACTTCGGTTAATTGGGGATTTTCCGATTGATGTCGTTATAATCATGAATTATGGATTCCTAATGGATTATTGATATCATTGAAGTGTTTTGTTAGTTCGAAATACTCATTTTGGTGTGGGTTTCGACATATTCGGATTGGATATTTTCGTAGTTGTGCGGTCGGTTATGTATTCGTTGGAATGCCTATGAGTTTGATTATCGTTGTTTCGACCTTTGGGTTAGTCGTGTTTTGTGGTTGGATACGTGTATTGAACGATTGTTGGTAATTATTGTTATTCAAGGTTGTTCGAGCGATCGGTATCTTGGTTAGGACGTTGTTCGTGGACGGACATTCTTCATCGGTATTGTGTAAGTTAAATCTTACTCGGTTAAAAGGATACTCATTCCTTTTGTTGTTGATTGCTCATAATCATAATTCATTCATCATAATATTAATCATTTTGAGACTTGTAAGTGTCGAATAATCATTTCATTCACGAGCAGCGGTTCCAAATCTTTTCATTGGTTTATCAATCACGTCACTATTACTTTCATATCGGTGAGTCATCTTGGCCTTGTCTAATTATTATTCATTGGTTTTCATCATGGTCATTCTCGTTCATGTGACCTTAGGGTTCATATTGCGTGGCCGGGTGTGGTCATGTGGAATTTTTAGTCGGGCACATGATGGTCATGTATTGGGTTCACCGATACATCGGACCGTGCACACGGTAACGCTTACCTCCGTGAGACTAATTAGGTACAAGGACGGGTGTGTCGGACATTCGTCTTGTACACTTGCACAGACATTACGGCGCACTATGATGCTCCTCTTGGCGTAATTCATAATTAAGAATATTTCATCACTTGATTAATTCATGATTGTGTAATTTCAACTCTTGAGGATTGTTGTTCTATGTAACGGCCCGTTGGGGATTTTGTTTTCAGTCACGGCAAGGCAAAGGTACGGGAAGAGCATGTTGACGGCGACGAGTCCAGTGATACTAGTAGGGGCCCCATGCTGCTCGATCATTTATTCATCATTTGTGTTTCCTTTATTTATTCCATGCAGACATTCCGTTTGAATGCTCATTTCATTCGTGTTGTGTATTTTATCGTCACATAAGATACACATGTATTCTATTTTATCCAGGTGTGTTGTATAAAACTCCTCATCGGAGTAATTGATGTTGTAATGTGGTTCGGTACTACATTTACTGTGTAATTCATTCATTTTCATTCGCCCGGTGGGTCCCGATCGGGGTCCACGGCCGTAATATCCGCCTAGTTTGGGGTGTTACGAGTTGGTATCGGAGCGTGGTTTTGAATACTACCCTCCAAGTCATGTCTCATTTGAAATCATCGTCATCGGACTAGTATCATTGGACTTTCGCGTCACGTGTGACTGTGCAATTGCGAGCCAATCGTACCAAGAATCAGAAGATTTCTAATGCCATGGTATAACCGGCATTAATCATTCATTCATAATTCATCGATTAACAATCCTCAATCATCATTGTCATTTTGACCGACGGTCGAGTTAACTCATTAATCACCAATTCATTTCATTGTTCATTGTTGATCGTGAAGATCGGATCATTAATCTTGTTAACTCATCCGAGATAATCATTTCAGTAACTTCATCAGATAATCATGTCACGTCAATCAATCATTCATGTAATCGCTGTATTTGAGCGCGTATGCTCATTTTCATCATTTCATAATATAATCATAATGTGATACTCATGCGAGATGTGTAATCATCATATGACTTTCCACTTCAGTATGGAAAGGGCTGGCAGAGGACGTGGAGGACGAGGCCGTGGAGCGGGCCGAATCCCGAGAACTCGTGCGAATACCCGTGCAAATGCCAGGAATAATGCTAATTCGGCGGCGTGACAGCGCCACTCATTCACCAGGACGCGATCATTCATTATCGGGAGTCGTACCGGGACACGGCTCGGTCGAGGTGTCGGGTTGATCCACTCGCATTTATGCGGGCATGATGGCCCAAATGACTCGAGATGGCTCGGTTGATGGAGACGATGCATAACTCCGTCAATCGAATCGCGGGCTCCTCGCCGCCACCTCGGAGGCAAGAGAGGAATGTGAGTAACATCATCGGCGATATCTCTCGCCGCAGGCCACCTACTTTTGAGGGCTCGTGCAGGCGCAGATATCATTCATTGGCTCGAGCATTTCGAGAAGCTGTTTGCTATGGTAGAGTGTCCCGAGGGACACAAAGTTTCATTGCGGCTTACTACCTTGGTAAGAGCGCACATTCTTGGTGGTTGTCGTTGAAGCCCACCGAAGGATCTTGTACTTGGGATCGATTCAAGACTCTCATGATGGAGAGGTACTATCCGGCCCCACTCAGGGAGGCCTAGCTGTCTGAATTGCTCACCCCCGACCCCTCAGTAGACGAGGATGTTCTCGCCATTGCCGAGAAATTTCTGGAACTTTTTCCGTTCGCCTCATATATCATTCACTCAGAAGCGGACAAGATCAAGTATTTCAGAAGAGGTGAAACCCCGTATGAGACTTGATTACTTAATCATAATTGCACCACGTTGGCGAGTTCATTGAGAAGGCTCTCACTTATGAGCTTATTGCTAAGGAAATTGCTAGCGGCAACCTTCGTCGCTAGCAAGAAATCGAAGAATCGTAATCGATCGAAGGCGGTCGACAACCTTCAAGAAACCCCGTGCGGGCTCTGCTTTTACGAGCGACCTCCGGTGTCGTCTAAACCCGCGGAATCTCGATCGCGAGCGGCGTTCGGCCATCACACTGTTATAGCTGCGGGAACTTGGTCACCTCGGTACCAAGTGTCCGGCGTACTATCACATGTCATAATTGTGGAATTGTGGGCATAAGGCCCGTTTTGCCGTAGGGACTCCAAACCTACTCGACGTCATCTCGGGCCCCTAAGCGATCGGCCGTGCGAGAATCGAGCCACTCAATCAGCGTCGTTTAAAGCAGCGGGAGCGACTAAAGGTGGAACTTTTAGCGCCAGACGGAGCGTCCGGTCTGGGACTAGCAAGCCCGGATTTATGAGATGAAGAAGACCGATGATCCGAGGCCGAATGATCTCGGTACACTCGATATTCTATCTCAACTTTGTGTGTACTCTTTTCGATCTTGGTGCATCGCATTCATTCATTTCCGAGTCATGTTTGAGTAGACTACGTGCAGGTAGTGCTACTAGTTGTGAGCCTTATGTCATTGGCCTACGATGGTAGACAATTATCGTGTCGTGAGATTCAATTGTCGATTCGATTTCATGGTCGTGTGTGGCGGCGGACCTAATCGTGGTAGATTTGCCGAGGGCGACGTCATCTTGGGTATTGATTGGATGGATCGTCATGATGCCATCATTAATGTCCGTAGCGTATGGTCACTATCATTTCGCACGATGGGGTTGAATGTGTGTTTCAGGAGGTAATCCCATTGCAGTAAGGTCATTAATTCAATGAAAGCGGTAAGGTTACTCAATCGGGGATGTGTCGGTTATTGGTGCTATATGGCCAAAACCGAAGTCATCGATAATGTTAACGGATATTCGGTGGTGAGGAATATACCGATGTTTTCCAGACGAGTTACTGGTTTGCCTCCACAGAGGGATGTGGAATTCACGATTGAGTTGGAGCACGACGCGTCCCGATATCGAAGGCACCGTCTGGATGGCCCGACCGAAATGCGGGAATTAAAGAACCAACTTGAAGAGTTGTTCGAGAAGGGTTATATTCGACCGAGTGCGTCCCGTGGGAGCACCGGTGTTATTTGTCAAGAAGAAGGATGGTTCATTCCGCTTATGTATTGATTATCGGGAGTTGAGCAGGTGACGATCAAGAATAAGTATCCCTTACCCCGTATTGATGATCTCTTAGATCAACTTCAGGAGCTTCAAGATTCTCCAAGATCGACCTAAGGTCCGGATATCATCGATGCGGATCCGAGAGTCGGATATCGCGAGGACGGCGTTTCAACACGCTATGGTCATTATGAGTTTGTGGTTATGCCGCTCGGATTAACTAATGCACTGCGGTATTCATGGAGTTAATGAATCGGGTCTTCATCGACTTTTTGGATCGGTTTGTTGTTGTCTTCATCGATGACATTTTGATTTATTCTCGTGACCGGAGGAGCACGAGTTTCACCTTCATCAAGTGCTCGACGTGTTGAGACGAGAACAACTTTATGGGAAGTTTTCTAAATGTGAGTTCGGATGTCCAAGTGACTTTTCTCGGACATGTAATTTCATCGACGGAGTTCGTGTCGATCCTCGAAGACGGAGGCTATTCGAGATTGGCTACCTCCGAAGAACGTTAAGGAAATCCAAGTTTCCTGATTAGCGGGTTATTATCGGCGATTTGTAGAAGGATTTTCTAGAATCGCTCCACCCTTAACGAACCTTTGAGGAAGGATAAGAAATACACGTGGTCCGACGCGTGTCAACGGAGTTTTGAGGAACTCAAGAGCCGGTTAATGTCAGACTGTACTTTCCTTACCGCAGGGACTAAGGATTTGTGGTCTATAGTGATGCGTCGGACGGGGTCTCGGATGTGTGCTCATGCGAACAGGAAGGTTATTGCCTATGCTTCACGGCAATTGAGACCTTACGAGATTAATTATCCGACCCACGACTGGAGCTAGCAAATGTGGTGTTCGCTTTAAAGATTTGGCGTCATTATCTTTATGGCGTTACTGCCGATATTCACCGATCATAAGAGCTTAAAGTATATATTTACTCGAAGGAGTTAAATATGCGTCGAGACGGTGGTTGGAATTAATCAAAGATTATGATATTGAGATCCTCTACCACTCGGCAAGGCGAACGTTGTCGCCGACGCCTTGAGTCGTAAGTCCGTTCAGAGCAGATGCTTGCCCGCTTAACGATTCGTAAGGAGCTTCATAGGAATTCCTTAGACCCGAGATCGAGGTCGGCTTCAGCCGAGTTCGGGGCAACTTTGTATGTTAGAGATTTCATCGTCACTCGAGGAGGAAATTCGAGAGAATCGTGGTTCGGACCCATCATTGCTGCGCATCCGAGAGGATGTGGCTCGGGGAAAGCCCTGGATTTGTGGTCCACGAGGATGGACTTTTGAGGTTTAAGAATCGGTTGTGCGTATTGGCAAATGACGAGTTGAAAAACTCGATTTTGAAAGAAGCTCATGCTACCCCTTATTCCGTACATCCGGGTCTAGCAAGATGTACAAGGACTTGAAACAAAATTACCGGTGGAGTAATATGAAGCGAGAAGTCGCAGAATTTGTTTCGAGATGCTTAACTCACAACAAGTTAAGATTGAACATCGGCCGGTGTATGTCAAACCTCTTCCTATTCCCGAATGGAAGTGGGAAGACATTTCTATGGATTTCATCACGAGTTTGCCGACGAGTCGTCAGGCATGAACACGATCGGGTGATCGTGGACCGCTTAACTAAATCAGCTCATTTCCTTGAGATCAAGGAAACGTGGGGTCCCGAGAGACTTGCTCAACTGTTCATCAAAGAGATAGTCGATCCGCACTGCACTCCTAAAAGTATCGTTTCCGATCGTGACGGACGGTTTGTGTCGCATTTTGGAAATCACCATCGTGCTATGGGAACTCAGCTCAATCTCGCACTGCTTTTCATCCTCAAACTGACGGACAATCGAGAGGACCATTCGGACATTAGAGGACATGTTGAGGGCATGCGTCCTCGATTGGAAAGACGATTGGGAAGCCCAACTACCATTGATCGAGTTCACGTATAATAATAGTTGGCATGCTTCGATCAAGATGGCACCTTACGAGGCCTTGTATGGTCGCCGTTGTCGATCTCCGTTGTGTTGGGACGACTTATCGAATCAATCGGCACCGAGCCCGATATGCTTATAGCCGCCCGTGAGAAGGTAGCTTTGATCGAGTCGTTTGTTGACCGCTCGAGTTGTGAAATCATATGCGATAACCGCTGCCGACCATTAGAGTTCGAGGCCGGTGACCATGTGTTGGTCAAGGTATCCCCGAGTCGTGGTATCTTCCGTTTTGGGAAGAGGGGAAAGTTGAGTCCGAGATTCATTGGACCGTTTGAGATTTTGGATCGAGTGGGCGGGTTAGCTTATCGATTGGCTTTACCTCCGGCGTTGAGCCGAATTCATAATGTGTTTCATGTCTCTCGATTGCGAAGTATGTTGCCGACCGAGTCACATACTTCGGTTCGATGAAATCGAGATCGCGACGATCATTCATATGAGGAACGTCTATACGAGTTTTAGAGCGGCGAATCAAGCGGTTGAGGAATAAGACGATTCCTTTGGTTAAAATTCGGTGGTCTAGACACGAGTCGAAGAGGCTACTTGGGAAACCGAGGATAGTATGCAGAGAGTTATCCAGAGTTGTTTGACCCTTAGTTTCGGGACGAAACTCTTTTAAGGGGGTGTATGTAATACCCATTGTAATTCAAGAATTATCATTCAAGAATTATCACTCAAGAATTATCATTCAAGATTTATCACTCAAGAATTATCATTCAAGATTTGATACTCGAATTTCAATCATTATTGATCATTTGTCACTCGATTCATCATGGTATTCATCATTCGCAGTAATTGTACCGTATCGATCGTCATTCATCATTAACTGATTGGAGTTTCGCGGCCGTGTTTATCATCATTGTCATTTTCGTTGCAAGTCGTGCTTGAGGAGTAGCGCACGCTACATACTCCTTTAGCGTCGCTAATCGGGTATAGGTAGCGCACGCTACCGCCGCCTTTAGCGCACGCTAAGGTTACCTTGGCCGCACCCAAGGTACCGGATCGCAGTGAGAATAATTGTAGCGCACGCTACGAGTGGTAAGTAGCGCGCGCTAACGGGTCGGAGTCGCGCACGCTCTGGGTGGGGAGTAGCGCGCGCTAGAGTCGGATCGTGTTGAGTCCAGAGGCTACTGGACTGCACCGGGTTTATTCATAGCGCACGCTAGGCATTGTTGTTAGCGTACGCAACCGATATGTTAGCGCACGCTAAATAATGGTTGTAGCGCACGCTATCGAGGTTAGATCAGAGGGCAGATGGTTTTCTGGACTCCAGTACTGGGCGTCAAATATTTCGCTAGCGCACGCTAACAATGGATATTAGCGCACGCTAGTAGTATGGCCGTAGCGCACGCTACATAAAGGTACGTAGCGCGCGCTACCGTGTTCGGACAGTGGGTACTGGACTACCCAAACTACTCGTTAGCGCACGCTATGCACAAGGGCTAGCGCACGCTAACCTGGACTGAGTATAAATTGGACAGTTTAGTCAGAGTTCGTCATTTTTCATCTCATTTCATTCCTTCGGTATTTTTGGGCGATTCCGAGCGATCCAGAGGGGATTCTTCGAGGTGTAATCATCAATCATCATCTTCAAGTCTTTGAGTTGAATTTATCATCACTTCATCATCTCCGGAACGTCGAATCAAAGGTATTAATCTCTTGGATCTAGAATTTCGGATTTTTGGGTTTTCCTTCCGATTTCTTCGAGTAAGCTTGGATTATCATTGGGATATGTTAAGTTATGGATTATCTACTTGGATAAATATATTCCTACGGATTTAATGGTTATTTTCGGAATTGTTTTCAAGAATCCTTGGGGTTGACTTCGGTTAATTGGGGATTTTCCGATTGATGTCGTTATAATCATGAATTATGGATTCCTAATGGATTATTGATATCATTGAAGTGTTTTGTTAGTTCGAAATACTCATTTTGGTGTGGGTTTCGACATATTCGGGATTGGATATTTTCGTAGTTGTGCGGTCGGTTATGTATTCGTTGGAATGCCTATGAGTTTGATTATCGTTGTTTCGACCTTTGGGTTAGTCGTGTTTTGTGGTTGGATACGTGTATTGAACGATTGTTGGTAATTATTGTTATTCAAGGTTGTTCGAGCGATCGGTATCTTGGTTAGGACGTTGTTCGTGGACGGACATTCTTCATCGGTATTGTGTAAGTTAAATCTTACTCGGTTAAAAGGATACTCATTCCTTTTGTTGTTGATTGCTCATAATCATAATTCATTCATCATAATATTAATCATTTTGAGACTTGTAAGTGTCGAATAATCATTTCATTCACGAGGAACGACGGTTCCAAATCTTTTCATTGGTTTATCAATCACGTCACTATTACTTTCATATCGGTGAGTCATCTTGGCCTTGTCTAATTATTATTCATTGGTTTTCATCATGGTCATTCTCGTTCATGTGACCTTCCGGTTCATATTGCGTGGCCGGGTGTGGTCATGTGGAATTTTTAGTCGGGCACATGATGGTCATGTATCGGGTTCACCGATACATCGGACCGCACACGTAACGCTTACCTCCGTGAGACTAATTAGGTACAAGGACGGGTGTGTCCGGACATTCGTCTTGTACACTTGCACAGACATTACGGGCGCACTATGATGCTCCTCTTCAGTAATTCATAATTAAGAATATTTCATCACTTCGCTAATTCATGATTGTGTAATTTCAACTCTTGAGGATTGTTGTTCTGTAGAATCGATTCGTTGGGGATTTTGTTTTCGTGTCACGGCAAGGCAAAGGTACGGAAGAGCATGTTGACGGCGACGAGTCCCAGTGATACTAGTAGGGGCCCTACCGTCACCATTTATTCAGTCATTTGTGTTTCCTTTATTTATTCCGCTGCAGACATTCCGTTTGAATGCTCATTTCATTCAGTGTTGTGTATTTTATCGTCACATAAGATACACATGTATTCTATTTTATCCTGGGTGTGTTGTATAAAACTCCTCATCGGAGTAATTGATGTTGTAATGTGGTTCGGTACTACATTTACCTGTGTAATTCATTCATTTTCATTCGCCTGGTGGGTCCCAGTCGGGGGTCCACGGCACTGTAATATCCGCCTAGTTTGGGGTGTTACAAAAACATCCAAAAACTCGTTCACCACAAAAATCGAGGAAATTTCAACTCCCATCCTCTGCTATCACGGCGTAACACCAGTAACCCATACAACCTTCATTAAGGAGTTTCGCCACCTTCATGGTGCTGATTATAAGTGTTTGACCCCTCCTCCAATGTCCCGCAAAGGAATGTTCGGTGTCGTCCTCAGCCAATATCAAAATTACTCTCGTGCGATAATTCATTATCGCTCCATGTCTATCAAGCCAATCATCACCGAGGATAAAATCCTCATCGATGATATCCACGAAGATCAAATTTGAAATCCATACTCTCTCTGCAATTCTCACCGGACAATCTCTAACCTCCTTATCCCCAACAATTCTATCCCTGAAAGGCTCACTAGCAGACAAGCAATCAATATTCAATCGACACACACAGTCCAAAGAGATGAACGAATGAGAAGCACCAGAATCAAAAAGCACTCTAACTGGATGAGGGGGAACATAAATGGTACACGTGACCACTGTAGCCTCTGGATCATCATCTCTCCTCATCTCATAAATGCGCGGTTGCACTGAACCGGATTGGAGACACCCTCTAACGGATCGACCCCGTCTTTTGCGCCGACCGAAACTCTTAGATGGCTAACCCACCGATGGATTCTCGATGAATAGTTGGTTCTCTAGGCGCAGGAGTGTAAGCCTGAGCCTTAAGTGTCTTTTCTCCCTCAGTACAAAATGCGTCTTTGTAGCTCGACTGGCCGCAATTATAACATTTCAAAGGAGATAGGCTGCAATTACGGCTGATATGGCCCTGTTGGCTACAGTTAAAACATATTACGACCCGATTAGAAACACTAGGGCCGGCTCTGAAATTTCGATTACCTTCGCACGTACGGAATAAATTTTCGGATAGATAGTTAGCTGATTGAGAACTCTGTTGGTTGTTGCCCTTACCGCTATAAAAATTATCGGAGGTCTTATGCTTCTTACCTTCACTTGCCGTCTTAGTAGCAGCTAAGGACATATCATAGGCCAATGCTTTGCCCTGATACTCCTTCAATGTAGTGCAAGCGAATCCTGCCATGTAGTGTCAAACTTTCGGCTTCATCCGCACGTCAAAGTAACGGATTTTATCTCTCTCTCTCTCTCTCTCACTTGAACCTTCACATGGTTGAGCTATTGATTGTATTCAATTATTGCCTGGGATACGGGAATATCCTGGGTTTCTCCTCAAAGAAGACTCAGATTCTGGCCTTTTGAATAGTCCACGGGCAATATTCGGCCTCCATCAACTCTTTAAACTCGTCCAAGGAGCCGCATGGTCTTGGGGTTCGACTGCCTGCCACCAGCTAGCTGTAACACCCCGTAAATCCACCGGAATATTACATGTCACGCCCTTTCTCCGTAGGACCTACCACGCTAACCATCAAAAGACGACACCGGTGGGGTCAAACTACATACGGACATGGACCGATAAGGTCAAACACAAAAATTCACCGACCGATGTGGTCACACGACTAAATAAATTCAAACATAATACAACAAAGGTACATACCTGTGCAGAGATCAAAATACAAAAGATCGATAGATCAAACCGACTCCACCATACAATGACATCAACTGAACTCTTAGCTCTCGATTAGTATCGCACCATCATCCTCTATGCCAATCCCGTGAATGCTCCCACAATCCAAGCACACCAAATATATGATACGCATTTTCCCCATTTAAGGGGTTAGCAATTCAATTTGCTAATACAAGTATTCAGACATACAACATATGTAATACTCGAATTTTCGGTATGAATTTTTCGCGTTATTTTATATACGATATAATGGATGGCTTGGTGTCTATACAAGATGGATAAAATAAATTGAGAACCGAGACAACAGTATTTGTACTCGTATAACTGTCGTAGTGGTTCGACAATTATTTTGAGGATATCGTGTATCAAGTTATCGTACTTTTGATATTGGGTATATCATATGATGATGTTAATGATTCAAGACATGTATTCAAGATGCGATGTTCGTATTTTGGTATGTCGAGATGCACGAGGAGAATTGGAAATGGCTAAGTATAGCACGATTAGCGCGCGCTAATGTTCAAGTATAGCGCACGCTATCGTTCATGGTTAGCGCACGCTAGAGGCAGAATGTAGCGCACGCTAAATGCAGTCAGATCGGAAGGAATATGCGTGTGGACCCGGCTGCTTTCGGCGCACGTTCTAGTAAGTCAACGGTTGTTGTCCTGAAGTATTAGCGCACACTAAAGCATGAGGCTTAACGCACGCTAATTGTAGATAGGTCAAAGGGAATCTTATCCTTGTCAGATCGGCATGTGGGGGCACATGCGGTAGGTAGACTGTAGCAAGTCAACTGATGTTAGCGCACGCTAAATGCAAGGACTTGCGTACGCTAGACAGTATAAGTGACGTACGCTAATACATGGGCATTACGTACGTAAGCACATGTACGAGGCAAGACCGTGGCCTCTGGGCTGCGATAGCGCACGCTAACAAAGTCAGTTAGCGCACGCCAGGGCAATAATGCACGCTATTTTATGAGAGTAGCGCGCGCTAGTAATGTTTATTATATAAGGGGACATACGGGTTTTGAGATGAATTTAGTCCATTCTTTCTCCTTCAGTCGATAGAGAGAGATTTGGGAGGATCTTGAGGTTCCCATACTCGGTGAGGTGGTGATTTTTAACAAGATTAAGATAGAGAGCATGGATTCAAGCCTTGTTCTTCAAGTTATTCATGATTCTTGGAATGGAGTTCAAGTGTTCTTCTTCTTGGTTCATCTAAATCCAGGTAATATTCGTATCCCTTGTTAGTTGTTCATTTTTAAGGATGATTACATGTGAGGAACATCTACGATAAACATGTGACGATATTATATGAGATTTTATGGGATTATGATAAGAGTTTTCGAATGTTATTTAAGATTCTTCATGTTAATGGTGATTCGTTTAAATTGATGAGGTTGAATCATGGATTTCTGAATCATGATAATTACAGTGGTTGATTTAGATGAGTTAAATCATGATATGAGGTTGTATTCCAGATTATGTATGAGATGATCCTTGTTATCGGGTTGGTTTGATTATGTGATTTGCATGATGAAGAAAATGATAAACATTATGACATGTACCTCGGATTATGTTGTTTTGAACGTGATGTCGGATATTTCATGTTCTTGAAGAGCTCTGAAATTATAGGATATGATGATTATGTATAGAAGGTGTTGGTGTTTTGGATATGAATATGGGATATTCGTATCTAGAGCCAAGTTATGTGTTTTGATATAATATTCGTATAAGAATACGAATATGATTTCGAGTATAATGATGAGTTTGGATCTGGAAGGTTGTGTTTGATCTTGGAGTATGGTTTTCATTACATTCATATTCGTAGCCGCAAAGTGTTAGTCAATGCTGGAATGCATGCATCTGTGTAGCATTAGCGCACGCTAAGCATACTGGCTAGCGCACGCTATCGGGAACAACTTAGCGCACGCTACGTTATGCGTTTAACGCGCGCTAAGTAGGCAGACAGTATAGTATTTTAGTGTTGAGATTATGAACTCGTGATGGTTTGAATTGGATTGTTTAAGACCGTGTTTAATCGAGATATTGTGGAATTGTTGGGTTTATTGATCGGTTATTGATTGATAATTGTGATTTATCGGATTTCGGCTTCTATTGTTAATATGAGTTCGTAATTGCTTGAGTTGTATTGTTCGGTTTTGGAAATGATCGAGGTATTGTTGAGCCGTTGAGTTTGATTGGTTGGTTATACTGGTTATTGATTATTATCGGATGTGTTGTCATTTAATTATTGCATTAGGTCGCGATAATTGAGCGTTGATTATGGCCGTTGTGTTGCGGTCAAGGTTGGAGAGTTCGTAGGTTGCTTTTGGTCGGGGTTGAGGAGCTCGGGGACGAAGGCAATGGATTCTGGTAACAGTTTCGTGGTATCGGTATCGAGGCAAGTTATACTTGTTCAGTTTATAATATTTGATGAATGGTTTCGCTTTCATTTCATTTATAATTCATATAGCAATGATATTATAGATGTAAACTGTCGGGATGACGATTCGTTTATCATGCTGTGGTTTGGGACAAATCATAATGTATATGGTTTAATTAAGTTTGATTGAGGACAGAGCTGTGAGTTATCTTGGATATATGATATGGAATGTCGGCTAACGAGGATAGTTATCGTGATGACATAAGTATCGGGATAAAGATTTATTGGTATTGAATGGATGGTACCTTACTTGAAATTATTCGTATAATCGTATTCATTCAGAATGTTGTTCGTGGAAATAATATTGTCTTCGACTTTGAGGTAATTAAAGTATTGTTAAGTTATGATAATAATTGTTTTTATGAATTATTGTATATGTTCTATGTTGATTAGTATTGATTATTTCGTTAAGGGATGATGATCCTGTGGCTGATTGTATTGAGATCTTTGATCGTGTTGATCATTTGTCGGGATGATGATCCCGTGATTGTTGTTTCGATATTGATTAGTCGTGTCGACTTTTCATTGCCGGTCTGTTGTTGTTCACTTCGGTGAGTCTTGTGATCCTTATTGGATATGTAATTCTTGAGTTTCGTTGTCATGTTGCATCGTGACATATCTGGAGTCATATATGCGTGCCGATTGGTTATTGTGTAGGATTTTTAGTCGGGCACATGATGGTTATGCGTGGATATTTCCGCATTGAACCGTGCACACGAGACGTAGTTCGTGAGGCTAATTAGGTACAAGACCACACGTGTATTTGATCGATACCTGGGGTGGCTTGTGCACGGACACATTTCCGGATCGGGCGATCGTGACGCCCATCTTTTGAGCCATATTGTTGGGTCGCTCATAGTCCATGTATGATCGATATGTTCGACGGTTTGATCGGGTTGTTCATACGCCCGAGGGGTATGTTCGACATGAGTTATTTCTTGAGATCCATTATTGTTGATCATTTGGAGTCTACCTTGTTGAGGGTATTCTCGGTTATTGTTGGTCCTTTGTTGATCATTTGGAGTCTACCTTGTTGAGGGTATTCTGCTATCGTTGGTCCTTTGTTGATCATTCGAGTCTACCTTGTTGAGGGTATTCTCGGTTATTGTTGATCCTTTGTCAATCGTATTGGAATTCATCATGTTGATGATAATTTCGGCTGTACTTTGACCTTGGGTTAGTCGTATTGAGCTCATCATATCGACGATATTCTCGATTGAGTTATTGGTTGATCATTGTTATTGATCGTATGAGTATTCGGATTATACGCCGATGTTTCAGGATTTGTTATCATTATCATGTGGTAGTTGATCTACGATATGTTGTGTATTACGGGTTTATCCAGTTGAGATTTGATTGTGTAATCCGACGGAAAGGAGTTGGCACAGATCTGATTATTTCCACACTTATGACTTATGATGATGTTTTGAGGATTATCGGTATTTTTGTTGAAATTCAACACGTATAATTGTTGTTAAATTCATTTCGTCATTCGAGGATGCGAAATGTGGATTATGGTAAGGATCGACTGTTATGGATTGGTAAGGTTATAACGGTAAGATTACGTTGGTAGTATTCTTACGTATTATTACATTGGTATGTAATTATTTATGATGATGTGATCGGTATCATTATTGAGTATTGTGGTGACCCCGTCGTGGACTTTATTTTTAGGTATTCGGAGATCGAGCTAGTAGCGGTCGTGAAGGGATGAGCTTCCCGATGTGATACTCGCGGTGGTATGTTTTGGAGTATCGAGTATTTCTTTTCTCGTTATTCATTTCCGCCGCAAATGTGTATTTTGAACTGCATTTATCCGCTGTGTGTATATTTCAAAATGACTTTTCGGTATTTTTATCCGCTGCGTGTGTGTATTTCAAAATGGCCTTTTTGGCATTTTACGAACTTGGGTTATTTTTGTCAAACTCTTTTTCCCAAATTATTTTATCGATACGTTTAAGGGGTGGCTTAACGTACACTTTGAATCGTCCAGATTTGGCATTTCGCCTTGTATTTTCAAATGGTATTCTATGACGGTATTTAATTTTGTTTTTGAAAATATTTGAGTATTTGCAAAATATTACCGTCATTAGCCTTTTGGCGTTTTGAATTGGTTTTGTAAACGGTTTTTAGCCTGGTGGGTTCCGGCGCGGACCCACGACGCTGTAATATCCCTGATGGTTTTGGGGGTGTTACAACATATATCACGCAATTTCAGCTTATATTAAAATACAACAAATTGGAAAGAAGTTCCGAGAGGTTAACAATTTTTAAAGTACAACTAAATACTTAGAAAAAAATATAAAAAATCGACAGTTATAGAAAAAGAAATAAATTCTTTTGGGACTTCAAGTTCAAGAATATAAAACATTTTTCGAAAACAATAGGTCTCGACTCAAATCTCGCTCATGTAACAAACATTTTATAAATAGGAATTCTTTATGGACCTCAAGTCCTTAGTTGAAAAACCATTTCAAGACAAATGGGTCTCGGCCCAAAGTCATTATCTGCAAAACAATCTTTACATAACCGTTGGGATCTCTATCCAAAATCTCTTCAAACCACAGTACGCGAAAACAATAGCAAGGTCTGTTTTCCAACACCAAAACCTCACAAACAAGCAACTAAACACATACGACGCATTTTAGTGTCATTCTAGCCAAGTACTAAAATCCTATATATAATGTATCTCAACATCAAGAACAAAAACATTGTGATATTCCGGACATATCGCAGCTTAAAAATCGCCAGACCGGGCTAAACCACTGGTCCCATCCGAGGCCTCTATGGACCCTCCCGGACAAGCCATAATTAGAAATCAAAATCACACACATGCATCGCCTAGGACCGGGGCTAAACCACTGGTCTCATCCGAGGCCTCTATGACCCTCCCGAACTGGCTATCCAACAAGCTCGTAAATTAGGAGCGAAATCACAGATTCTCCCGAGGCCCCATCGGACCCTCCGGAGTGAGCAAATCACACACATTTACATTTGAAAAATGCATTGTCTCAATCGTTAGTCACAATATATATAGCCAAGGCACTTACTAGAAATGGCCACTTACCCGACAAATAACTACGATCGACACAGCTTAACAACAACCTAACAATTCTAGACGCATCGCTACACATCAACAGGTATAACAACCGATCAACCATTCCTACCAATCCAACTCCATAACACCCAACTCCATCCACACAACTCAGTGATCACCAAAACCTCACAACACACGTCTAAGTGTATTATCTAACCGACATCACTTCTCTACTGACATGCCTCTACGACAAGAAACAAGGCAACTCTAACTTAACATAACCTCTATAACGGCCTATATCATGCAAGATCAACAAAAGTGAATAACCAACACAAATTCATTATACAAACTCAATTCACACAATATAAATCATATAGACAAAAATACTTGCCTCGATAATTGATGCCAAAATCTCCGACAAAGACGGCTCACTCAATCGATCTATTGAAATCCCAACCCTTACTATAAATACATAATAGACAATTTAATATAAGGTCCAATTCAATATCTTATAGTTACAAGGTAATTAATCAGTTAATATATTACCTCAATTGTGCCTCTTAATTAATTGATCGGATCCAATGACAAACAAAAATCGATCCGAATCCATATCTCGATTTAATTAATGATGGGAATTAAAACTCCTTGAACGATTGCTCTGAACACGAACTCATTCTATAGGTCTAATATACGAATTTGCTCGTAGACTAATTTATCAAGACTTTCATCTACGTCTACATCATTCTTCTCGTCCACAATTTCAATACAAACACCTCCGGACTACCTTATAGAGAGAGAGAGAGATACACATGCATAGATATACACATATATATACACACACACGTACAATATATATATATATATATACACACACAAAACACATATTACACACACAAACACACACTGCATATACACACAAGCCAACCAGAAACCCAACTACCGCCGTCGCCTCCTACATCCCCTAACCAGATCGCCGACAATCAAACCCAACGGACCTATTCATACATCAAGGCTGACCGTCGGTAACTTGAGAGAACACCATTTAATTCACCTTGCAGCCTTTTATTTTGTCCGACAGCTCCACCGCCGCACTCCATCCGCCTCACCGGTCGGAATCGAGCTACAGTCCAGACTCCTTAACCATGGCATCGGTCGCTGAATCCGGGCATCCATCCTCCCCGCACCGATCGAAACTCCATCCAGAGCCGCCACAAACGCGACATCCACCTTCGTTCATCAGCTCTGACGACCCTCGTCCGTCTATGGTTCATCCACTCGCATCCCGTCGGTATCCGGTACTCTAGTGGTCGGTCGTTGCTGAAGAAGAAGAGGGAGAATATTGATGGTGGTGGTTGACACGTGGGGGTTAGGTGAGGGAAAAGAAGTGAAGTGGAAGGAAAAGAAATAAAAGAAAATTGGGGAGAGAAGAGAAAGCCGTGGGTGGTGGTCGGGAAAAAATAAAGGTCCAATAATATGTATATATAATATTGGATAGTTGGGTATTTGAGCCAGCAAGGTTGATTATAAATTATCCGATTAAAAATAGATCAATCTCAGATTTATTATTCAGTCCATTGGTTCAATTATTCGATGAATTCATATTGCGTCCGATAACACCAATAATTCACCAATAATCTACTCTAATATCCCTAGAGTCCGCTCGACTTAATTAGTCAGCTAATAAAATAAAATAAAGAACTTTATATCGCCAAAATTAATTTAAATTTACTGGAAATTACACTAGCAGACTCTCTCTTCAGAAAGTATTGAGCAATTCACACCTTACGTGCCTCTAGGCAATTCACTTCCACAAAAACCTTGTTCATCTCATTAATCCAGCTTTCCTAGCCAGTTGGGTCCGTAGAGCCAATGGACTTGGGATGGCGCATTCAGGTCACATCTTGTAACCATTTTTCCGACCTGGTATCCGCTGCAGGAGGTAAGTTGTTGTTTTGAACTTCCTGGCTTAAGAGAACCATTTGGTTCGCCACTTGTTGCAATGTGGTTGAAACACCTACATCCACATTATTCCCTGTGGTATTCCCTTGATTGGGCGATTAGTCTTGATGACCATCGGTACTGGGATGAACTAAATTCGACAAAGTAGGAGTAGTCGAACCAAAGATCGAATCAAGGACATGGCCGTCCCACCAGCTACACCACGCCCTCGACCGCATCCGCGTCCTCTACCGGCCAACATTTCAAAGAATGGAAATGGGAAAAATACATAAGTATAATTCAGAATATAACTGTCATAATGACCGGTTCCCCATGTTACCAAGTAGAAAGACAAGACAATAAAGACAATAAGAAAGATAAGAGAACTTACGAGTACCAATTGTACCATGATGGCAGCGGAATGATACTGTGTTCACAAAATGATGCGACTAGACCCACAAGACCAACAACCTAGGTATCCATAAACCTAAGCTCCGATACCATAATATGTAACACCTCCAAGACATTCGGGGAATGCCACAGCACCGTGAATCCCTACCTGGGATCCACAAGGCTAAGTTCGTACATAACATACTCCAACCTTCAGTATTATAACAATAATATACAAACATTGATCAACCATTCAGATCAACCGATGAAAACTTCAACGACCATACATAATAATTCAAGAAACAACAAAACTAACATAAAGAATTAGAAAGAAGAACTCATATAGTACTCGAGTACCAACTAACAATTTATGACAAAATAATCCCAAAAGACAAGACTCGAAGAAGATAACATATTTCATCACAGTATCACGCCTGACCATCATCGTCGTACTGCCCTGATGCTAGGGGTGGGCATGGGACGGATGGGTCGGGATTGGCGATCCGCCCCGCCCCGAACATAAATTACCGTCCGGACGGACGGGATGGGATTGCGTATTTTGAAATTATCTCGCACGCCCCGATCCCATTCGGGTTCGGTCGGGACCGGGACGGGATGGGATATCCCGCACATTTATTTACCTTGACAGAAATTGTGAAAAAACGAATGAGACATCTATAAATTTTGGAATTATCAATTGAATGAGGTAGAAATTTAAAAAAAAATCCTAACAAGTGACTCCCAATATCCATTAGAAACTTAAAAAACACACAGTACAAAATAGATAGTAACGTAAACACGCATAAAGGACAATAGATCAATAATCCAACTGCATATATAGTGCATATTACATCAACATCAACACGTAAAGATAAAATTCAAATTGAAAGTGCAGAAAACATCAACTTAAAACTGAAAACTACTACTGAAACTTTGATGTTTCATACATCATACATCAATTTAGGATTTACATGATTAAATGATATATAAAAAATTGATTATATTGAATATTACGGGATGGAACGGGATTGATCGGGATGGTCCCGATCCCATCTCGTCCCATTTGAATAGTAACAGAGCGGACGGGATGGGATTGCCATTTTAAGAAACTATTCCGCCCCGCCCCGCGAAGTTTTCTGGACGGATCGAACGGATCGGGATTTCGGGTTCAAGTGCCCACTTACCCGATGCTCGCTCGCTCGAATTATCATACATGAAATGTCTTTTTCCGAATGGGGTTTGTCGTGGAATAGCTAGTGCAAGTAATATAAATAAACCCTCATATATTACACATTAAAGTACACGCATTAGTTTTTTCAAAAGCCAAGATAATGATTTCTAGAAATGTAATATCCAAAATACGCCACAATAGTATAAATCCTCATGATTAACCATGGACCCAACCTTGCGTGGATCCCTCTGAGGCCTCATTGGACCCTCTCGGAGTGAACGTATACACTCTCACACTCATATGCAGCACTTTTCATGTTTAAGAATGTAAGCTTCATAAGAATCAATTGCCTTTGAGACATAATGGAATGTTTCGAGACGGTATACGACCACAATTGAAGGAACTCGATGACTCCGAACTTAAACGATCCGTGAAACAACTATCAACAACCATACGACTGAAATTGAAACTGAAATACTCCCGAAAACCCCTCCTACGAATCATGTAATCCATCAATATAACACATGGAGGGCGGATCACAACTAAACCCTCTCAATTTCACAAAAATTCAGAAACTACACCATAATTTCATAGGGAAAATATTTATTGGGGATAGATGAATCATACACATCATGATCCTATGAGTAATTCGGAAAGAAATGGAGGATAATAGCAAAAAAAACCCAAATCCTGAAATTTAGGGTTTTAAGAAAGATTAGCTCGATCCGAAGGAGAAAGAAGGTCGAATGATGATTTTAAATCACGTTAGGAACTCAGAGATGAAGTTGGATGATGATATCCAAGTTGGAAATAAAACGCAGCGGACACGAAGTTGGTAAAGATTTGATTAAAGCGTTTTACGAATCCACGAGCACAAAAACTATTTAGGCATGCTAATTAATTAACTACTAAGATTAATAAGTAATTTAAATAATATTTATTATTATTAAATAAATATGTTGGTAAATTAAATATCCTAATCTAGATCAAAGATCAATGGATATTATCTTTTGAGGCGTAGTGGATGCTTGCTCCTCGATCTTCTTGTATTTCTACCTTTAGATCTTCTAGAGTATGATCCGCCTTAATCCGGACGTTTTGTGGGCAACGAGATACCGAATCTTTATAGGACTAAAGTGGATTGGCCGAACCAGGTTCCTCACAACTCTCCATTTTCTTTTCTTTAAGTAATTCGATTTGCACAAAGAATTAAAGTGTTATCTCAATTGTGGAATCAAAGACACAAGTCAAGATCCATAATTAAATGCTAAAAAATCGAAACCCTTGTGATGGATATGTGATGCCGCGGCCAACCCTCCCTTTATATCCTATTTATAGACTTCGGACAACTCTAGGTATCTTAAGGAGAATTAGGGCTAGGACTCCTAGTGCAAGCCAACTTTTCATATTAATCCATTTCCTATTATGGTTGAGTTTACTTATATCAATCAAGTCCACTAAAAAATTAATATTGCACTTCCAACCCAAATTTCAATTTACGAAACCGGGCTCCTTATTTAAATATATTATTTCCCATTTTTAAGATATCGAATGTCCATTCATTAATTTTAAGCTACTAACAACTTTAATTAATTAATATCTTATCCAAGAGTAGTACCACTCGAACCTTATTATTATATCGAAATTAAATCCACCTGTATGGCTTAATATAATAATCATTATCGTGCTCCTCAAGGGGACATCATCAATCCGCACGAGTCGGGACACGATTTCTAGTTATAATAATAATTATCATATAAATAAATATTATCGCTCAAGATACGAAGCTTATTGAGTCAATACCTTTGACTCTCACTCATGGTAAATCAAAGCAATAAATATTATAAATATATAATTAAATATTATATACTTAGAATTAAGAAATAATAATTATCTGAGATTTACGTACTTCTTACAGTCAAAACAGAAGACACTATCTCACTTCGATCCAGTTCAACGTATGCAAATATGCTAATGCATGCTAATAGTCAAGACCAACTAATCTCAAGCATACACTACAACCTTTCACACAATTTATCTAATAATTATATAGGTTGTGAACTATTTTATCATTTTATAAGGCACCGATAATGTGATCTTCCGTGTGGTACCAACAGACCACGTTATCTACAATATAAAATAATTAGACATTTCATTTGCATAACCATAATGTGAATAAATATGCAAAACATGTGATCAAATGTAATTAATATTCTCATAGGTAGTTACAGGGAAATAAGGTAATACAAGCATAAAGTATGCTTTGCAGTATACAACCCTAACAATCTCCCACTTATACTCAAAGCATGCTTTTAAGTATACTACTCTATTACATAGTCGCTCATTTCTCCCACTTATACTCAAAGCAATGCTGCCATACACCGTAATCCCATTCCTTCCACATGCCTTTCAAAAACTTTTGAGGGTAGGCCTTTCATGAGAGGATCAACAAGATTATCTTCCGATGAAACCCTGGCTACAACTACGTTTCCTTCCTTTACGAAGTGTCATATGAAGTGGTACTGGTGGTTGATATGTTTACTTGCCTTGTGGGCTCGTGGTTCCCTCGATTTTGCGACTGCACCGGTATTATCACAAAAATGTGTAATACTCTTTGGCAAATTGGGAATCACATCTAAGTCCTGCAGGAAGTACTTGAGCCATACCGCCTCTTTGGCTGCCTCAGAGGCTGCCACGTACTCGGCTTCCATGGTATAGTATGAGATGCATTTCTTCTTCACACTCCTCCAACTAATGGCTCCACCGCCCAGACTAAACACATAACCCGAAGTATACTAGGACTTTTCTTTGCCTGATGAAAAATTTGAGTCGGTATAAGCCACTGGACACAGGTCATCTGATTGATATACTAGCATATACTCCCTAGTCCTTCTCAGGTACTTGAGTATGTGCTTGACAGCAATCCAGTGTCCTGGTCTTGAGTTCGACTGATATCTAGCAGCCATGCCTACGACATGACAAATATCTGGTCTAGTGCAAAACATAGCATACATGAGGTTTCCCACAGCTAACGCATAAGGGATCAGCTTCATGTCATATATCTCCTTTTGTGTCTTGGGACACATATCCTTAGATAGTTGAATTCCTGTCTGTAAGGTATAAAACCTTTCTTGGAATTATCCATGTTAAACCGCTTTAGCACTATATCGATATAGTTAGACTGGGATAAGCAAAATATCCTTTTCTTCCGATCAGGAAAGATCCTGATCCCAAGAATGTGCCCTACTTCTCCCAAATACTTCACATTGAGCTACCATACATGTACGTCCGACAGCTCCTTCACTTTGTTTCCAATCAGAAAGATATCATCTACGTACAGTACAAGAAACACCAACATATTTCCTTCACATTTCTTATACACATAACCCTCATTCGGACATCGACGAATCCATATGACTGGATAAACTCACAAATCAAGTGTTCCAAGATCTAGATGCTTGCTTAAGTCCATAAATAGATCTCTTAAGCTTGCACAATAAGTGCTCTTCTCCTTCAGCAATGAATCCCTCTGGTTCGCGCATGTAGATTTCGTTGTCTAGACTTCCATTCAAGAATGCAGTATTGACATCTATTTGCCAAATCTGCAGATCAAATACGTAGCTATAGCTAAAAATATCTGGATTGACTTAAGCATGGCTACCGGCGAAAAGGTTTCATCATAATCGATACCCTCTTTCTGAATGTAACCTTTCGCAACAAGCCTTGATCTGAAGGTTTCAACCTTCCCGTCACCTCTTTTCTTTTGCTTGTAGACCCACTTACTCCCAATGGCTTATACCCCCTCAGGTAGTTCTACTAGCTCCCACACTTGATTGGAATCCATAGATCCAATTTCTGATTCTATTGCTACTTGCCAGGAGTCATCATCTTTATCTTGGATTGCCTCATTTTAAGTCCAGGTATCTGATTAGTCTTCCCCTGGGATTGCGTCTGAAGACTGTCCCATGCCTATGAATCATTCCGGTTGACGAACAACCCTCCCACTACGATGAGGCAAATCCTGAGTTGGTGTAAAAGTCTCAAAATTGATACGTGGTGCAGTGTTAGTTGGCGCTTGTATGATTGGTCCCCCCTCAACTCTTCCAGGATTATTTCGCTCATGGGCTTGTGACTAATCATATAATTCTCTTCCATGAATCGAGCATTGGTGCTAACAATGACCTTCTGATCCTGGAGACTATGGAACAAGCCACCCTTCATTCTCTTATGATATTATACAAACACTCGTACTTCTGTACGAGATGCCAACTTATCTGCTTCCTTATTCAGCACTTGTGCTGGAGTACCCCAAATCCGAACATGTCCTAGACTGGGCTTTCTCTGTAATACCCCCAATCCGCTCAGGGATATTACACGCCGTAGACCCTTTCCTCAAGGATCTACCAGGCTGGTAACAACATAGAACAACTCGACAATGCCTTTAAGGCTAAAGACTCAAAGAGGCCGATTTGGCCTTTCAATAAATACATACAACTCATGCCCACGCAGGGTCAAAATACAACCACACCCGCATAACGGGAAAAATATAGCAGCGGAAAATAAAGTACAACTGAACCAATGAACAATGTACGGTTCCTCATGTGATTAGTATCGATCATCTTTTATCATCCTTCGTGCCGACCCTGTGTTATGCTCCAAAACCTAAATGCAAAAATAAACATCCACCCCCCGAATACTCGGGGGTTAGCAAAACTCCACTATTTTGCTAGTGCAAGAACAAAGTGCAAATACGAGCCATACAATTCACATTCCACGAATAACAATAACCAGGAAATCCTCAAAGATTCAAACGTAACGAAAAGTACTTCCCGAGGCATGAGTTTGGGTAAAACACTTCAATACCGAAAGATCACAAATCAAGGGAAAACAATTTATAAAACCATTTAAAGTACCATCGAGAGTTTTAATAGAAAACAATTTAGGATTATCAAATCCTCCTCATTCCAAAATCAACAGGATCCTCGACCAATAGGCGGAAAGCAATTCGCAAGAAAACCATTCTATCTACACAAGAGTGTGTTCACAAATATTTCCCACGGTGTTCTCGTCCCAATCCAAATAATATCAACATGAGATCACACATATCAACATCACACGGGTCCTCGACCCAAAACACAAAATGTCAACACATTATAATCAAGTACACACCTTTCGTCCGCCCAAAACCGCTCAAGACCCCGATTAATTAACCCTGAGATCTCACAAATGTCCTTGGTTAATTAACCCCGATACCAACATTTTAAAACAAGTTGAAACACACTTTCGTAAAACATGAATCACGGTCTATATCGAGACCAAGATTTGAAAAGAGTTGAAAGAATTTGAAATACGATAATCGTTCGAACGGGTCTTAGCTAAACACTCAAATATCCGTTACCAATAAGCTCGCCAGCGCCTCCATCAAACGCCCGTGCACCGGCGTTCACTCCACATGTTCGCTGCACATTGTCCGTGTCACCGCGACGACGCTACTCCCACAAGAGCGCCCTTGCACGCACATCGTAAACACCGGCGTTCACCAACCATATGGAGCCGCACATTGCAGCGTACACCAGGCCGGAGATCGCACGCCCCGCCCTCAGAGGCTCCCGGATATGACGTCTCTCACAACAAGTATTCACATTGTCACAAACATAAAGTACACAGTGATCGTCGCAACAATTATCAAATCAATACACCAATTCACATAATTCATCCGCCAGTCCACGACCACACGAATAAATAACAACACGCATGTCAACCATAACGCAACGAAAAGAAGCAATATACGTACACACGCATTATCAAGCGCAACATCAACACCAAATATATCCAAAGGATTCACGTAGTCACTTACAACCCACACAATTTACAAAACACACGCGTTTTGAAAGTGAGCCTTTAACGAGGCTAGCCGAATCTTTTGAAAACTCATTTCAAACAAATAAAAAAACACACCAAGATGATCACCAATTATCATATCCACAAAACAAGAATAGTATGGACAAGGTACTTGCCTTGAACAACCACAACGCGGAGAATCGACCGAAGTAGGTTGGCACAAACCGACTACGAACCCGCCGACTCCACCGAACGCCAACTCGCGATAATAAACTACGGAGGACAATAACAACAATGAAAATGAATTCCATAGCATGACTCAAAGCAGTTGAATTCAAAGAACAAACGACGAATGTTCAAGTGTTTTCCCCAAAACGGCCAAGAACACGATTCGTCCCGATAAAACACGAAAACGGAATTCCAAGTTGAAATATGGATATACAATCCATAGAATATGTTTAAAAACATCATTTAACCACAATCGATCCATCAAAAATGGATAGAAAACGAGATCGAGAACAAATTCCCCAAAAAGTCGATTCGAAGGAAATCAAGAAATATACTTCGATTCGATGAAGAACAATGGATTAAATGATGTTAAACACAAGAATACTACCAAGATTAATCATACCCATCATGAATTAATCAACACGACGGAACGAATCGGACAAAAATGCAAAAACCCCCAAATTCACGAAATTAGGGTTCTAAGGAAGATTACCTTGATTCGCTGGATCAAAGGATGATAACGGATGATTGATTGATGTTATGAACTCAAGAACTTCATGAATTTGTTGTTAAACAACATGGCTTCGTCACCTCCGAAGCTCCAGCCGCGGATCGAAAAGAAAGGAAATGAAAAATGAGTGAAAATGAGGCTGCTCTGCCACATTTATACTGGGCCGGACTAGCGTGCGCTAGGTTGCCGAGCTAGCGCGCGCTATCGGCCCAGGCCGCAATCCGGTGACCTCTTGGACTAGACTGCTCGGCCAGGTAGCATGCGCAGCCTTCCGGCCGTAGCGTGCGCTACCTGCCGGCCGTAGCGTACGTAGT
This sequence comes from Orobanche coerulescens, assembly GCA_033398695.1. NCBI lineage: Eukaryota > Viridiplantae > Streptophyta > Magnoliopsida > Lamiales > Orobanchaceae > Orobanche > Orobanche coerulescens. Next base: position 12,258,608 of record CM065819.1, read on the forward strand.
GTCCGGCAGTAGCGTGCGCTACCTGCCGAGCCTACCCGATTCCAGAACCTCAGGACTCCGTTGTCCAGACCAGATAGCGTGCGTTAGGCCAGCCGATCGCGTGCGCTACACCTGCCGGTTAGCGCGCGCAACCTTCCGGTCATAGCGTGCGCTACGCCGGTTCCTGCCGCACCCGTCCGGCCGGTGCCCGCAATCGCCCGGCCAGTCCCGCAACCGTCCGGCCAGTGCTCGAACACCAGGGCTCGACGACTCAATTTCCGAAAACGCACGGAACGAACACGACGAAAAGTTCGCGGACGACATCAACGACTCGAAATGAAAACATAATGCAATAATTAATTATACGCGACCAAGAAACGGGTCGAGACAACAATTACAGATACGGATACCCATAACTTTGGGTAAATTAAAAAATGGCCCAAAATGCCCGAAAATCACGATACGTGATCGAATAACCAAACCGAAGTTCACAACACGTCTAACAAAGTTAATCGGACTTACGGGAAACTCGAAACAGCAGTTTCGAACGAGATTCGCAAGAATCGAACTCAAGTGCGGAAAAGTCGCTAAAAAGCACGGAACTCAACAAAACGACACCGAAACGAACTCGGATGTCAAAAAGTGTAAAATTAATCATTCCCAGAATGACGCAACGGTCAAGAGCGAGTCGTCAAAACGGACTTCCGCCGAAAAAAAGAAATTACCGGAAATCAAAATTACGGGTTTTACATTCTACCCTCCTTAAAAGAAGTTTCGTCCCGAAACTTAAAATAAGTAGGGAGAAGCAATATCCTCTGCCAGTAAAATTCGACGAGATACGCAAAAACCAAAAACTCGCGCCCGACGGCGAAACGCGACAAGAAACGCAAAGAGACATACGGCGTGGAAACACGCTCCACGGCGACCAACACAACGTCGCCGTTAGGGATATAATAAAACCAACAAATGACAAGCGTCATCAAACGGATAATATAGTCAAGTCAATTATCCGAACAATCACAAAACACAACGAACGAAAATCAATCAGATTGACCGACCCAACGGTACATCAATCAAAACGCGAGCCAATCGCTGAACAAATACGGAATTCCATCGCCCAAGGGTTGGAAGATCGAAAACGAGACTAATTTCCCGAACTTAAGGGAATTACGAAGGATCCTGAACGCTCAACAATCACTAAACGAGAACAAAAACCGAACAAACAAACGATCGAGACAACAAAGAATCGAACAATCATGTCCGAAACACGAAGGATAATAAAATTCAAACAACAACTCTCAGGATGATCTGGTGAGGACAACAAGACATGCATTCCCATAAGATCCACAGGAAAGGGAATAGCGATTGAAAAGTCACAACGACAAACGAGTTATTCCGAAACAATATCACACTCGTTCGATCAACAAAAGCAAGGGATAAGGAAAGTTCAGAAAATGTCAACGAACATAAACGAGTCGATAGAGTCGAAAATACAGAAATTCAAAATCCGATCCACGTCGAATAGAAGAGTTAATAGAACCAAATGATGTCACTTCCAAACAAGGTTCACAAGAATCGAACCGAACTCGAAAAAGTCACATCGATAACTAGATCGACCCACAACAAGATCACAGCTCATTCGGACGATGAAACCGAAATACAGAACAAGTTCATAAAGTATCAACGAACATGAGCGAATCGATAGACCGGAGAAAGAGAAAATACAGAAGTCAAAATAGTACGGGTATTACCTCCGACCTCGTCCACGAAATTCACAAAAACGGGAGCAAGGTAACAAGACATTAAACAACCGACACATAACGGAACCATCACCGATGCACACGGTCATACCATACCAAGCTCTAACAGCTCGCACATGCGCGATAATGCATAAATCACTACGAGGCGACAATATTCAATACCAACATCCCACCTCTCACAGAGGGCTAACACAACAAATGTGTGAAAATCGACTCAACACTCACACCGCCAATTCAATCATACTCGGGAGCAAACATCAAAATGACAATGCGAACATCATACATACATACCCAGCCCTCAAACGGGAATGGATAGGTTTTAAAAACGAAAACCTCATTTTGAAAATAATTTAGAAGAATACCGGTTGATCTTGAGTATCACCTTTCAAAAGGTACAAACGTGAAACATCGTTATCGAGACTTTGGAGAACCATTTCGCATTTGATAAAAATAAGGACACTTTCTCTTAGTGAAAACTTTCAGAATATTCGACCCTCGGGTCTAAATAAAAGTGTTTCTAAAACATTGAAAATATCTCAAAACATTTTGGTCCTCGAGGTAGAAGAATTTGGAAATATATTGTGGCACCTTGGAAGTACCACGAGAAAACGATTCATTTTAAAAGTACGTCTCGAAATTTATTTTCTAAGATACTCAAGGTTTTCAAAAATAATTCAATGGGCTAGGATGCCCAAAAATGCTCATGTAACAATATTCGTTTAAACATATTATAATATACGCATCAAATCGTACAAAATCAAGACAATACATGTCTTTTAATGAAGATAAATACCAATTATCACAACAAAAAGACATAAATAATGACAACACTCCTCATACAAACGAAATAAGAGAATCACACGAACGCATCACGAAACCAAGAATCTACATGAAGGTTCCATCACTTAACACAAAATCAAACAAATAGCTCGTGTCACACGAGGCACAATACCAAGAAGGGAGACTTACATCCACAGGTCGCACGAAGATGATGATTGCCCCACGATACTAATCACGACCAACAAACTCAGACGACGCGTCGCGACACGACTCAGTCAGATAAAATCCGACGAAACAAGACTCAAACAAGACGACTTGAACCGACAGCCTAAGTTTCCTCAACCTAAGCTCCGATACCATTTATGTAACACCCCCAATCCGCTCAGGGATATTACACGCCATAGACCCTTTCCTCAAGGATCTACCAGGCTGGTAACAATATAGAATAACTCGACAATGCCTTTAAGGCTAAAAAGACTCAGTAGGCCGATTTGACCTTTCAATAAATACATACAACTCATGCCCACGCAGGGGTCAAAATACAACCACACCCGTACAACGGGAAAAATATAGCAGCTGAAAATAAAGTACAACTGAACCAATGAACAATGTACGGTTCCTCATGTGATTAGTATCGATCATCTTTCATCATCCTTCGTGCCGACCCTGTGTTATGCTCCAAAACCTGAATGCAAAAATAGACATCCACCCCCCCAATACTCGGGGGTTAGCAAAACTCCACTGTTTTGCTAGTGCAAGAACAAAGTGCAAATACGAGCCATACAATTCACATTCCACGAATAACAATAACCAGGAAATCCTCAAAGATTCAAACGTAACGAAAAGTACTTCCCAAGGCATGAGTTTAGGTAAAACACTTCAATACCGAAAGATCACAAATCAAGGGAAAACAATTTATAAAACCGTTTAAAGTGTCATCGAGAGTTTTAATAGAAAACAATTTAGGATTATCAAATCCTCCTCATTCCAAAATCAACAGGATCCTCGACCAATAGGCGAAAAGCAATTCGCAAGAAAACCATTCAATCAACACAAGCGAGTCTTCACAAATATTTCCCACGGGGTTCTCGACCCAATCCAAATAATATCAACACGAGATCAAACATCTCAACATCACACGGGGTCCTCGACCCAAAACACAAAATGTCAAAACAGTATAATCAAGTACACAGCCTTTCTTCCGCCCAAAACCGCTCAAGACCCCGATTAATTAACCTCGTAGATCTCACAAATGTCCTAGGTTAATTAACCCCGATACCAACATTTTAAAACAAGTTGAAACACACTTTCTAAAAACATGAATCACGGTCTATATCGAGACTAGCATTTGAAAAGAGTTGAAAGAATTTGAAATACGATAATCGCTCGTAACGGGTCTTAGCTAAACACTCAAATATCCGTTACCAATAAGCCTGCCAGGCGCCTCCACTGAAACGCCTGTGCACCGGCGTTCACTCCACATGTCAGCCGCACATTGTCCGTGTCACCGCGCCGGCGTCACTCCCACAAGAGCCGCCCCTTGCACGCGCATCAGGTAAACACTGGCGTTCACCAACCATATAGAGCCGCACATTGCAGCGTACACCAGGCCGGAGATCGCACGCCCCGCCCTCAGAGGCTCCCGGATATGACGTCTCTCACAACAAGTATTCACATTGTCACAAATATTAAGTACACAGTCATCGTCGCAACAATTATCAAATCAATACACCAATTCACATAATTCATCTGTCAGTCCACGACCACACGAATAAATAACAACACGCACGTCAACCATAACGCAACGGAAAGAAGCAATATACGTACACACGCATTATCAAGCGCAACATCAACACCAAATATATCCAAAGGATTCACGTAGTCACTTACAACCCACACAATTTACAAAACACACGCGTTTTGAAAGTGAGCCTTTAACGAGGCTAGCCGAATCTTTTGAAAACTCATTTCAAACAAATAAACAAACACACCAAGATGATCACCAATTATCATATCCACAAAACAAGAATAGTATGGACAAGGTATTTGCCTTGAATAACCACAACGCGGAGAATCGACCGAAGTAGGTTGGCACGAACCGACTACGAACCCGCCGACTCCACCGAACGCCAACTCGCGATAATAAACTACGGAGGATAATAATAACAATGAAAATGAATTCCATAGCATGACTCAAAGCCGTTGAATTCAAAGAATGAACGACGAATGTTCAAGTGTTTTCCCCAAAACGACCAAGAACACGATTCGTCCCGACAAAACACGAAAATGGAATTCCAAGTTGAAATATGGATATAAAATCCATAGAATATGTTTAAAAACATCATTTAACCACAATCGATCCATAAAAAACGGATGGAAAACGAGATCGAGAACAAATCCCCCAATAAGTCGATTCGAAGGAAATCAAGAAATATACTTCGATTCGACGAAGAACAATGATTAAATGATGTTAAACACAAGAATACTACCAAGATTAATCATACCCATCATGAATTA